>JAWNOB010000075.1:5000000-6250000 GCA_035046265.1 Drosophila bunnanda
AATTGCCGCCATGACAGCCAATTAGTGGGCTTATTTTTTGATAGCCAGCGCCAGTCGCTATATACACATAGTATATGGTTCGTACATATAGTACATATAGGATTTTATTTCCCGCCAGTCTCCTCCATTTTTTGCATTGAGTAATTTTTGGTTGGCCTCCCCCACCCCTCGGATTTATTTTATTTGTAATTATTGCTAATTATTTTATGCATCAGAGCTTATTTGTATTTACAGTTGATTTATTTTCATTTTCTATATATTTTTTTCTCCTTGCAGGAACCCAAAGCCAAAACCGTATGTATACATTTTCATATATAACTTTATTTGCATGTGCTGGGGGCATTAAGTAATTATTATTTAATAATTATGCGGTAAATATAATCACATTTAATCTGTCCAATAAGAGGGATATTCTTAAATGGCATTGATAGGATTTCCCAAGGCATTCTAGCCTTTTAATTAAAGTATTAAACTATAAAGGGATTAAAATTAAAAGGGAGTATCTTAATTCAAGTTTTTGAGTTAAGCCAGAGATAATTAAACAATTATTGTAGGAACTATTATTTATTATTTCCAAGAGAGGCCAAGAGCATATTAAAGCTTGGAAAAATCTTTAAATTATATTTTTGGGTCAAAAACATTTTTTAAACAAAATAATATCCTTTCCTAGAAAAACCTTCCCCTTCTTGTTAAGATTTCCGGTTAACTTCCTCTTTAATTGTTATTTTTTAATCATTAATAAGAACATTAGGATGTTAGCCTTGCACAATTTCCATTGTTTACACTGCAGATACAATTGTATCTTTTTATCTATGGCTTTGCGCCGGCAGATTTTGTGTGGTAGTTTTCGGTGCTCTTTTTTTTAGCAGCAGCAACTTTTTTTGTTCTGTTGTCTCCGCATAAATTAAATAATAAAATGCTCGAGAGTGTGTCTGTGTCTGCGCAATTGAATGCCTTTGTTGGTGTATTTATGAAACAGATTTGCTGCTCATGTGGATGGATGATGATGGAATGGGAATGGGAATGGGTATGGCTATGGTCTGGGACTGGGTTGGCTTGGGTTGATCTGACGCTGGACTACTAGTGCCTCTGGTTGGTGGTGGCTCTTGCTGCTGATGACAATCGTCGGCCAGGCCGCAGTGTGCACACATTTATATAAATCTGTGCTGATCGTAAAGCGTTGTTAAATTTTAATAAATAAATGTTCACATCCTTGTTAAGTTTGCCAGCAGCGGGCGAACATTTGCATTGATTGCACTATAACACACAGAAAACGAGGAGGAATAGTGAGTGAACAGAGAAGGAGAGAGAGTAAACGAGACAAGTTGCATGCAAATTAATGTTATATAATTACGCAGCGAACACGCTGCGTATACTTGATGACAATTTGCATGCGAACAAGGCGAGGAAAAAAAGCGTCCGCAAGTATCCTTGTAAGAGTCAAAGGACAAAACTACCGCAGAGCAATACATTTTCTCCCCTCGATTTTTATACTAGAGATGGGTTTCTAAAACGCAGCGATATATATATATCGTTTTGAGAACGTTGGGGATTACAGAGAAATATATATTACGAATTTAAGATATGCTTTATAATCTAAAATACAATTTTTAATATGGTAATATATTTTATAAGAATATTTTAAAAATAGATTCGATATCATTACGTTATGATACTCTCTAATTCATACTGATTTTATTAATATATGTATACCTTCTCGATTTGTTAATATCCCATTTTTTATTCCCCCTACACACCTCTAAGTCACACCTTTATTCCCCTCGGTAATGAGTGGAAAATCAGTCCAGCTTTAATGAGATAACAAATCCATTTCATAATGAGGCCCACAGAGAGAAAGATTGTTGAAGCATTAAGTCAAGATCCTGCTACGGGGGTTGGGCAGGTGCAATGTAGCAATTAAGCAATTTGTTCCTGTTATTGTTTATTAATAAACAAACAACAAAGTACGGAGACACCGAACTCCGGCGCTAATTGCCACAGCAACCAGTCAGGAAAAATAGGGAAAATAAAACCATAAGCAGGAGCTACGGAGAGAGAGAAAGAGAGAGTCAGTTAGAGCTCAAATAGATCAAGGATACGGCTGCACATGCAGAGTCCTAGTAGCGTGCAATCCGTGGAACCCTTTTTTTCTATTTTTGAAGTGCATTTCACCCAGGCCAGGCACCGGGACCCCTTCGTACTTTTCACTGCCCGCTGGCTCAATTTAAATACCAGCGATGCATGGCCAAAAAGGGGTAAATGGTACATGAAAAGAAATTTTAATTTACTTTGAAATATATAAATAATTTTAGAATTAAATATGAGACATAAATTGATATTCTAAATATAAATTTTAAATAAAATCATAAAGATAATTGTACGAAATGATTATGTAGTTCCTTTAAAGTTCAAACCTTTTAAACCACAATTTTCTTACCATAACTGACTTGTAGCAGTTTTTCCCTCAGTGCACCATTGCTGTGCATGTGTATCTGTGTGTGCAAGGTGCAATTGCAGTGCATTTTTCAGCTTGACCGACTCGTCGTCGTCGTCATCGTCGTAGTCGTCGCCGTTGGACCCTTTTCACAGCTTTTTCCAGCTTATTCCTAACTGCGCGACAAACTAAGCAAATTCGCACCCCAAGCAGGCAAAAAAAACTGGCTGGAAAATGAGGGCCATGCCGGAAAGGGGAGGAGTCCGAGGAAGCGGTTGTCATTTAGTCCAGTTTCCGAGGGGTTAAATGCAGCCATAGGCCACAGGACAGATACAGATACACACGGACACACGGAGAATACTTAACTCAGAGGGTCAGCAGGTTACAAAACTTACTAATTGCTAGAAGGCCTTTGGCACAAAATGCTAGAAAAAGTCAGCTAAATGGGGCACTAAACGGGGTTGAAGCTTTTACGTAATTATCACAGTCGATTGAGTAGGGAAATTATATATATTTATTAAATAATTAAACTAGGTGTGCTATGAGAAATGCAATTCGTGCTTGTTTTGACTTTTTAAAGGAATTAATTTTGAATGTTTCTAAACCGCTAAAAAAGTGTTGTGTCTTTGTAAATTTAAACATGATTAAATATTTTATTGATTTTAAAAATATGTGTAAGTAAATTATCTAGAATCCCAGTTGGTCTTCTCCATTTCTGTTATCCCCAAAAATATAAATGTAGAACATTTCCTGCATTGCCTGCCAATTTTTGGCGCTTCCTGCTCTCTGCTGCCGCATTCCTGTTAGCCAATATTCCCTTTTTGACTGTTCCAAATCCGTTTAAGTCAAGTGAATCAAAAATACAACAACCAAAAAAAAAGGAGAAGAAAATCACAAAAAGTAAGGCCAAAAAGCCCGACTTACAATTTCAATTTCCAAATGTTTCGCACAGAGAAAGTTGTTGCTCGATGTTCTTTTTCATTTTTCCATTTTTCGCCTTGGTTTATTTTGCTTATTTTGTTGTGCTTTGCTTACAAAGTGCCTATCAAGCTGAAACAACAACAAAAAATACGGAATGATTGCATTTTGACAACAACAAACACACACACACACACAAATTCGGGAAATGGGAAATGGAAAACTCTCTGCCATATTGTTACAACAAAAAATAAGGAGGAGAGAAACGGTAGAAGGACGCACTTGCCAAATCGATTTTTGATTATTTTTGCTTATCATTCTGTTTGCTCCTTCCTTTCTCTCGCTCTGCCAGGACTCAGTAAACCCTCCCCCCTATCCTGTGGAAAAAAAACAACAAGGAACCGCCGTAAATTCAATTTAATTTTCTTTAAATATTATTTGAGACAATTTTGCCTGCATTACACAGCAAGTGAGAGAGAGGCGAGAAAAAAGTGTGGAATAATATTTTTTCCCGAGTTTATTTTATCATGTTTACTTTCAATAACTTTCATATAAGCCCCCTCCTCTGACAATTTCCATTCCGCGCATAAACCTGGCAAACAACAACAGGAAAAATATGGAAAACGAAAGAAAAAATTGTGAGAAAACAAATTTCAGTTCGTTTGCTATTTATTTTATTTATAGCTGAGAGCCTTTTTTGCATTTGGCGGACTTTTGTTTGTCGGCGCAAATTGAAAAATATAATTGAAACAATAAATTGTTTTCCCGCTTGTTTTCCAAGCGAAAGAGTTGCCACGGATCTCTGAGAGAATTGTGTGCGGATTTTTGTTGTATTTTTTTCTTTTTTGGGTTTCTTGTTATCCTTGCCAGAGAGCGGAAAAAATCAATTTAATTTCAGGTTTTTTTCCACGACTCATTGTTGCTGCTGCCTCCGCTGCTAACAACTAAAAGTTCGTCTCAGTTCTCTGACCAAAGTCAAGTCATTTGCCAAAGTACGAAAGTACGAAAGTCCTGCCGCGCATAAACATCCCCTAAACGTGTGGGGGTGGTTTGCAGTCAAGACACCGAGAAGCAAAAGAAACGCAAAAGGAAAAAATTAAAGAAATGTTTTTCAACGACTACAAAAAAAAAAAAAATGTATAAATAAAATAAAGTAAGAAACTCTACAGAATCAGCTGGAGCGGCACCAGCAGCAGCAGCAGCGGCAACAACAATGAGCGGTACGTGCAACATGAAATGCGCTAAAAAGAATTTCACAGCACGTAGCTGACAAGTACACGGGGAGAAATTGATTTAAGCAGGTCCTTGAAAATACCAAGGATACTAGAAACATGGCTCTCAGTACTATATAAATGTAGGTTTGTTTGGCATTTGAAGAAAACTGGATAACTTTCCAAAATCCTTAAAATACTCTTGCTTATTTAAAAGAAAAGAGAAGCGGTTAAGAAAACGTTAGACTTTAAATCTGAAAAATATATTAAAGATATAAAAAAGTAGTTATATATACTTTAAACTGTCCTAAATACTTAAACAATTTTGTTAATAATGATTTCCA
Organism: Drosophila bunnanda; assembly: GCA_035046265.1. Lineage (NCBI taxonomy): Eukaryota > Metazoa > Arthropoda > Insecta > Diptera > Drosophilidae > Drosophila > Drosophila bunnanda. Next base: position 5,004,908 of record JAWNOB010000075.1, read on the forward strand.
AATACAATACCTATCCAGTGGCAGAAATTATAAGCTTATTGTCCTAACAAGAACTTGATTAAGGTTCTTCTTACAATTCACTGTACTCTATGCAGTTTCTTTAAAAACAATTAGTTAATTCATTAAATTTATAGAATTTCAAGCTCCATTTAGTTCTCAAAAATGCATAATTATTTATATATTTTTGCCGTGCATTGGCTAAACTTTTAGCAGGACTTTGCACTTAGCACACTCGCCTCTGGTGTGCGTATGTCCGTGTGATATCAAACAATTTAGCGCATTGCATTTACAAGTTGCTGCCGCAAAACGAGGAAAAAAAAAGTTGCAATGCAAGTTTTCTAATTGCAATGGCGCCCCCAAAGGATATCAGAAGGAGTGTATTAGGATCAGGAGAGGGTGTGCTTAACCCGGGGAGGGAAGGGGCCAAAGGGGTTGCAAAAATACAGAGGGGGTTAAATCTATGGGGAAATGCTGCTGGCACGCACTCATAAAGTGTTCTTGTTGCTGTTGCTGTTCATCAGCTATGCAAACAAATACGTATAAATATGCACGCACACTTGTACACACACAAACACACCTACACCTACACCCACACCCACACCTACACCCACTCACGCATGTTTTTATGCAAAAAAGAAATACAGCAGTGAGGAAAAAATGCGAAAAATATAAGAGGAAGGAAAATAAGCAACTCAACACGCACAACAGCAACACAGGGAAAAAGGATTTTGAATGGATATAGATTTTCTAATTTATTAAATTCTATATATATACCTACCCTGGAAGGGTAGTTTTAGTCATAAGCTATTTTTTTTTTAATTTTAAAACTGAAGAACTCCTTTCAGACCCCATAAACCATATATATTATTGATCAGCATCAAAAGCTGAATCGATCTAGCTATGTCTGGAAGAAAACTAAAATTTTCCAAAATTTTTCGATTTTTCAAAATTTTATAAGGGGTTACATCATTAAAATTGTCAAAATTAGGCAAAAAAGCGTTTTTTTTAATTTTAAAACTGAAGTATTCGTTTCAGACCCCATAAACCATATATATTATTGATCAGCATCGAAATCTGCATCGATCTAGCTATGTCTGGAAGAAATCTAAAATTTTCAAAAATTTTTCAATTTTGCAAAATTTGATAAGGGGTTACATCATTAAAATTGTCAAAATTTGGCAAAAAACGTGTTTTTTTAATTTTAAAACTGAAGTAGTCGTTTCAGACCCCATAAACCATATATATTATTGATCAGCATCGAAAGCTGCATCGATCTAGCTATGTCTGGCAGAAATCTAAAATTTTCAAAAAAATTTCAATTTTGCAAAATTGGTTAAATTCGTTAAAATTGTCAAAATTTGACAAAAAATTTAATTTGTAATCTTATTAATCTCAGTATGCAGATTTGTTAGGCCTACAAAAACTAGCACAGAAAAGCTATCCAAATTGAAATATAAGCATTTTTCACTTAGTTATGATATTTGAAAAACTTCAAAATACAAGGGTATTCAAACTTCGGCTTCTGGAAATATTTGTTATTATACCTTGTTATTTTTTGAATTGTTTTAAAACCTGTTCAAAACGATAATCTTACTCTTAAAATCTCTTACAAAAACCTTGCCCAATTGGTTTTTTATGTGTATAAGCCAACGGAACATGTGCAAATATATATATGTATAGCATAGCATACACTTCACCTCTCTGCTCACTCTTCACATTTGTATCTTTCTTCCTGCTTTCAAGCTTTCTCCTTACGCACATTGCGTACAGGACAACAACAACTAGCATAGCTAAGGGTGCAAAGAAAAAAAAAAAAAGGAAAAACAAAATGGAAGAAAGAAGAAAAGACGCACTGCAATGGCTTCTTTGGTTCTGAACGCACTGCACTCCATTTACCATTCTCTAAAAAGTTCTGAAGAACATGTACAACACTCGGGAGGTTACAGTGAAGGAGCCTTAAAATTAACTTTAAGAAGGGTTTGAAAATTAATTGTACTTCACTTAAATTAAAAGAATAATCTTGAAAAAGAAAATCTTTCACAAAGCACCCAAGAAATTATTCCTAAAGAAACTAAGAGCTAATTTGCTGAATCTAAAGACCTCTTAAGTTCTAAATACTGCTCCTTATAGGTACTTTAGATATCACCGCACAAGATAACATTAATTAATTCAAAGTGCAGGCTTCTTTTATATATCTTTTCATACTAAAAAGACATTCATTCCATTTATTTATAATTCACTTCTCTTTTAACACAACTCCCTTGCAAACAACTTACATCAAAACGTACATCAAAGCGGCGTGAACCCTTGAATCCGGCTAATTTAAGTCCACATCCTTTGCCCTTTTCTTGATTTGCTGAAGTGTCAAGGAGATATTTTCTGGTTGCACTTAATTGATATTCACTGTGGCCCAAGGATGACGCACTTTTAGGGCGTGAGGCCGGGCACTCTTCGCCATTCTTCCCTCGGCGCTTTCAAGTAGTTGGGTATAAATATTTGCATTTCACAGGCTGGCGGAGTCTCGTAGTTGACAGGCGGAAAATTGTGGGGAAAAGTCGGCGGCAGGCACCCTAAAAATATTCTAGGAAAAATAAAAAATATATACGTATAGGGAGAGCGAAAAATCAAGAAACTTGTGAGAGATGCCCCAAGTGGTGCAATGTTCCTTGGCATTTTAACCCCAAGCAGCCGCCGATGATTGTTGGCTCTGATAAACACAGCCATGTTTTCTTACATTTTTCTTTTTTTTTTTTGTTTGAGATGCTGGGCGTTGCATCTGCATCTGCTGTGCTACTTTGTCGCCGTTAATTATAAAAATTTTCCCATTTTCCCCCGTTTTTAGCAAGTGGAGGAAATTTTCTAAGCGAGCGCTCAAAAGCGTGCTACAGTTTTTCCCCGCTTTATATTTCGCCTTGGCGGCAGCTTTTGTTGCGAGGGAAATACATATGTATATATGTATATATACCCGAAAGTACATAAGCACACACATATATATACTCGAGTATATATATTTAGACTTGTTTGAGCAAATTGCAAGCCAGCAGTTTGAGCTGTGCAAAAAACGTGGTGGGGCGGAGGACTTCTCACAACAAAAGTTTAAGAAAAAGAAAACTGTGCAAATAAAACTTTTTGCTTTCGTTGGCTTTCCACTCGCTGCAAAGGAAAGTCCTTGCCAAGGGTAAATGCAAAGTTCACACACACTTGGGCACTTGGAAAAAATTTCTATGATGATAAAAGGATGTTTAAAATTAGGTTTACTTTACTTTAAATGTTTTAAAGCGTGTTTTTAAATAAAGTAAAGTGAGAAAAGGTATTCTGAAGTTTTAAATTACTCAAATTGATATTGAAAATTAAAATTAAAGGATTTTATGCCTAAAATATTATTATAAAATATTATGCTAAAAGCTCTGGGCTTATTCTTTATTAAATTGCTTAAAGTTATAGCTAAAAAAATATTGTTTCCAAGTTGATAAAGTTAATCTTTAAACATAATAAAACCTTTATTCCAAGTGCATTGCTGTGTGTGAAAGTGGCAAGCGAAAATTTCGCTGGAAAGAAAAGTGAGGGAAATGCGTGCTGGCCAAAAGGATGTTGCAAAATAAAAAAATAATATAAAAAAAAGAAAAAAACGCCAAAGAAGAAAAGAAAAAGTGAAGGAAAACGCCAAATAAAATGAAGAGAATTGTGGAGGAAGCCTCGGCTTTGATTTTGTCTCGCAGGGGAAAACGGGGGAGCAGAAACCAGGGGAAAACGAAGGTTTGCAGTTGGCAAAACGCTTCACTGCACTTGACTATTATTGAAGTTGGATGCCAGGACCCTGCCAGGATCCTGCCAGAGCCCCAAGTTTGTCCTTGCAAATGGAGTTGTTGCTGGTGCTGCCACGGCTGTAGGGAAACTTTTGCCTTGGGGGGGCTTCCGAGCGGAGGCAAAGGCAACATCTTTGCTGCCATCCTGCCGGCATCCTGGGCATCACATCTCCTCTTCATCGTCATCGTCCTTTGCATATTTTAGCGCGTTTCGTGCCTTCGCGTTGCATTTTTTATGTGTTGGTAGGTCATTGCACGTACAAAAGCCACTTTTACTGCGCCACCAGCAACTGCTGCAGCTGCCACTGCCACTGCCATTTGGCGCAGCAGCCACTGCGATTGCTGCTGCGAAAGTTTTTCCGAACTGCTGCTGGTCCTGATGCTGCTGCTGCTCCTGCTGCTGATGCTGCCAAATTAAACAACATTTCTGCTGCTGCCAAAGCGCGTTGTTGAATTTTATTTTCAATTTATTTGCCCTGCTTGCACACTCTAGGAGTCCTTAAATTCTATTAGGATTTATGAACCTCAGGGATTTAATTGCAAAAATTCATTAATTATGCGTTAAATATATGTAAAGCAGGGTTCAGCCATTCCATGCTATGCATTTTCTTGTACATCTTAATGGATTTTGAAACCAGTATTATGGTGTTCTAAGAAGTTTCCTAATAAGTTTCGAAATAAATATAAATTTTTAAAAGCGTTGTTAATAATAAATAAATTGTAGTTTTGTTAGATTTTTACAGGGCACATAGTTGCTTATATGTCTTGTTTTTGAAACCAATTTAATAGTATTCTAAATGTTTTCCTTTAGATTACAAATATCCTTTGAATATATAGTAATATAAAAAGATTTATATAACAAATAAACTATAGATAGAATAACAAAGCAAAGAGAACTTAGCGGGTTACTTAATCAGCTAAAATGCAAATCACCTTGCTTTCCTTTAAATTTTGCATACAGAATTTGTTTTGAAAAATATCTATAAATATATTGATTTTTTTTATAAATTTATAACACGCTTGAAACCCCTCACAACTATTACAATTTTATTCTTATTAAAACCATATAATTATCGAAACATTCCCTAGTATTTTGTGTCATCAAATATTGACAGAATAAAAAACCCTCTTCAATTAAAATGAATAATTCCCAATTAAGGGTATTTGGAGTTCCTAAATCCAAACAAAAAGTATACTTCTCTTCCATTTAATGCATTTTAATGGTCAGCATTTTGGAGTGAAGTGGCTCCACGACCAACTCGGTGGCTCCATCAAATGCAATTTGGGAGCACTGGCTCCTCTTCTCACTTCACGGAGCTGTGTCAACTGGAGCGCATTATTTGCATTTCTTGTTTTGGTCCACAGTGGATGCAAAAAGTTTGTAGCCCGCATATTTGCCGCCTCTCCTCGGCTGGCTGTTGAATATGCAGCCCGGTAAAGACTTTAATTTGCGATTCGAGTTGAATAAATCATTTTAGCGGATGCCACGCGACGAATTATAAATTAATGCAATGCCAAAAAATGCAGCCGAGTCATAGATCTGCTATATGCAGGACTCGGAGGATAAAGGATAAAGGATGATTTGCTTCTTTTTTTTTTTTGCTTAGCACCGGCACATTTTTATTGATTTTCCTTTTGGCAAATGCAGGCGCTCGAACAAATTTTTGCAACCCCAAAAACGAGTCCGGAATTCTTTCGTTTTTTCTTTTTTCTCTGCTTTTGCACCAAACTCCATCCCTTGCTTTGTCATGGACCACACGACGCACTTTTAGAAAGGACCAGAAACGTTGGAAAAACTGAGAAAAAAGAAAAAAGGCAGTGGAAATGGGGGGGAGAGAGATTGTGGGAGTGGGAGTGGCTGGCGAGTGTGCGATGATAGTGCGTGTGCTGAAAGGGAGACACAAGGAAAAACAGAAAAAATTCGCAATGAGGGTTGAAAATAAATTGCTTTTAATTTGATTTCAACTCAATTAAATCTACGAAATGGAATTTCAAATTAATTCTTTTCTCCTTCGCCTCGCTTTTGCTCACTTTCTGTATTATTAGCCCTTGGGTTTTTGTACTTCGTCTATCTAGTCCATTATCCCCGGTTAGTAGTCCTGCAGATCCTGTTCCTGGTGCTAATGCATCTGCAGTGCCACGAAAGCCAAAATCAAGCTAATTGAGTAGGGTTTTCCCTCATTTTCTCCTGGGATGAATATATATATTTGGGTTAAATCACACAGCTGTTCTTGATTGTTACAAGTAAAGAGTGCCCGCATTTAATTAAAGAATTTATAGATTTGTAATAAACTGATAAAGAGACATTATGTATGTGAGAAAATATAGAGAGACATAAATTCAAATTCAAAATTCAAATTTAAATTAATTAAGCATTTCAAATATTTTTAAAATATTCATTTCAATACTTTGACTACATATTATTTTGCTTTTCCATGAAATATTACTAGAATACAGTATTGAAAACTTTGACAAAATCATTAAGGTATGAATAAATGTTTTATAAAATTAGCAGCATATTGCTTTTAGAAAAATATTTTCTCTGAAATATTACTGGAATATTGAGTTAAAAGAATTTACAAGAATATTATATTTAAATTAAATAATTTGATTGAATTTATTGGCATCTTTTATCACTTCTATTCTATAAATATTTTCTAAACACATTATTCTCTAAATTAGTCCAAAATTATTAAAAGTTTATATTTAATATCATTCTGGCAATGAATTCTAGATATTTATATAACAAAGAACAGTAATAATTATACAAAATATTTCTCTGAATTTTCTCAAATTCTTAACCCAATAAACCTCACAAAATGAAAACTCCCTGCGCTTTCCCAGGCTCTTGCTTAGCCCCACCTTCTGAAGAGCTAACCCAATGCCACAAATCCTCTCAATTAACGTGAAGATTCCGATGCGCCCCCATCTTTGACTTAAGAGTCAAAATCAGAACGGGGAATAATAATAATAATAATAAAAGCCAAGCCCATTGAGACCCTCAAATTGTGTCACAAGGCAACACAAATTGCGCTTTGTTTGTACCAGGTTTTACCCCTTTTTTTATCACTCATTTTGTGGGTTGCTGCCTTTTCCGCTTTTCCGCTACCTCAATGCAAACAATAAAGTGCTCGGCGCTGCTCTGCTCCCCCCGCTGAACTTGACCTTGGTGGAAAATTGTGAAGTGAGCTTTTTAGCACATATCAAAACGGTTACATCTCAAGGGGGCGCACACAAAGTCCTCCCCTGTCTCGATTGACATTGAAAATTTCGCATCTAAATTACGTGTAACAAATCGTTGGATGACGCATCTCTTCGCCCGGAGAAAGTATATATACACCCCGAGTATTTATATATATATACAGATTTATGTGGCATAGGGGTGGCTGCAATTACAATGCCAAATGAAACGAAAACCCACCCTCATGTCACATTTTGTACCTACATATAGCCAAGGAAGTCAACCCCCAAAAATAAAGGGACCATAGGAGAGACGGGAGAAAAACAGTCTGACAGCCGCAATCAAAATGGGATATAAGCCATAAAAAGCAAATCCTACAGGCGGCGGCGGCGACGGCGGCCATGTTGCTCCCCTCCTGGGTCCTGTGAATCATCAACAGGACGACTTCCCCAGACTGTATATTCGACAAACCTTCAAGGTCGCCGACGGGGCTAATCAGGGAGCGGAAGCTCGTTCCGCCCCTCCACCCCCTCCGGCTCCAGCGAAAGTGATAATCAAAATAAACAGAGATTAAGGTGGCAAACATATTTCGGCTTTGGGGGGGCTTGCTGTAACCTTGAAAATGTTTTGGCCTACGAAAATCGATTTGCCAGGTCTAGATTCGGAGTGCCAAACAAAAGGGTTGTAATTAAGGGTAGAAGGGGGAGAAGGGCTTTATTTTGGCACAGGTCAAGGTTGTTGCTTAAAGGCAATTTAATTGGTACAAAAGCCAGTCTTGGAGAGATGGAAAGGCTCAGTTTGAGAGGAAAAATGCGGGAAATAAAAGGGAATATTTGACTCCAGCGTAATTTAATTGTAGCCTATTTCAAGGACTCTAAATAACCTTAAAGTTTTGTACTAAAAGTAGGTTTTATTCCTTGATTTATCCTTTGATTTATTCCTTGATTTATTCCTCAGTGTAAGCTCAAATGTGGAGCAGTCTGAGTCCCTCTGTGGGTTCAATGTAGGTGCTTCGGCAAATACATCAGCCTCGACAAGAAGGACGACGACGAAGGGTTGCCCAAAGTCTCGCCAAAAAACACACACACACAAGACAGGAAAACAGGGGCAGCAGGGGAACTTTTTATGGCTCATTAGGAGGGGTAGTACCGAGGGGTAGTTGCTCCCTGTTGTTATTGTGTTCCTGCCCCCAAAAATTGTGTCATAAAAAGCGAAAATGCCCCGCTGGCTTTTCCCGCCGCAGCTACTTGGGATCCTACCACAAAACCAATTGGGCTAGGTCAGTCCTCCGCTTATACTTATTTTTTTGGCTCATTTTGAATGTGCGTGTGGCCTGCGGTTAGCTACTACCTGTTGCTCTCGAACTTGGCTCCCGTTGTTACCAATTCCGATACCCATAACACCGATCTTCCTTCCCGCAAAATAAATAATCAAGAAACGCAGAAGGCCGCCGGGCATTGGCTCATTATGGCATCGCAGCAGCTGCCACCTGCCCCGAGAGGCATCATTGTGGGCTTCCTTTTAATAATAATAAAAAAAAAAAAAAAAAAAAAAACAACTAATAGCCCCAATTAAGTCAACATGCGTTTTGTCTGCCTCTTCAGCATTTTGTGTTCCTCTCTTTAGTCGGGCTTTATTTTTTATGTTTTGTTTCTGTTTTGCATTGTTAAAGCTCGCTAATAAAGTCGGCACTGGGGGAAAAAGGAGTCCTGCCAGTGCACTTAATGGTAAAATCGAATTTAAAAAAGCGCTGCACAGGAACCTCTCAACACAGGAAGCTGTGAAAAAAATTGATTTCGAGAAGGTTTCTTTCGAGGCTCGTAAACTGTCATCGATTTTTTATGTATTTTTGTTGCCAAGAAAATGACGAAGCTTTCATCGCCGGATTTTATGCATGTGTCTGTGGGGTTTTCTTGTCTGTTTTTATTTGGTTTCTTGTTGTTGTTTTGTGTGTGTATTTTTTGCTTCTTTCTGGGTTGCCTACTTTTGGCCCCATTTTTATAGGTCGTTGGCCTTGTTTTTTGGCAGCTTCTGCTTTGAGCCTTGTCGGGGGCATCTTTAAGTTGTTTGTCTGGGTTTCTTTTGCTTTTCTAGGGAGTCCTTGAAGGATATTCTTGTGGTCTTAATAAGCAGACAACGCAAAGTATATTAATGTAAATTAAAGTTGATAACTTAATTATGATTATAAAGATGATTATATGGGATTGAGGGTAAGGCTTTTAATACAATTTAAAATTGCAGTGCTTTTAAAAGGTTACTTAATATTATTACAATTAATATTAAACTAAAAATACTACTGCTAAAAATGTAGTAAATATCACAATTCATACAAAACAATATTACTTCCTTAAACTATTCTCCTTTTATGAATTTTTTCTTAGTTCATACATTTAAAACATCTTCTTCTGGAGTGTTTTTCCTCCATTTCTAAGCACAACTGTACCCAAGCCACTTCCAAACACAACTGTACTCTAGCGCTCTTGTTCGCTCTTGTCTTGTCTTGTATCAGTTTCAGTGGAAGAAGAAAAAAAACACCTCAAGAGCTCTCAAAACTCCCAAAGCAAAACTCCCAAGACTAAATTTAGAACCCCAACTCGTAATCCCAGGGCCCCAGTGACATTGTCTCCATCTTTTCCTTCTCCAAGTCTCTTTCCCCATCATTGGGGGGCGGCTGGCACGCTCTCAACTGCAACAGTGACTTCTACTTGGACTCTCCTTGAAAAATAATTGCTTCCGAAATGACAACTGCTGCTGTTGGATGCTAAAATTGTAAAAGTACGCCCTGCACCCGATCTCGATTCCGATTGGGATCCGATCCTCAATCCGCATCCCCCAAGAGAGAGAGAGGTTGACGTTCTGGCAACATGTGTGCGCGCCTGCGCGTGCCAACAATGTAAATGCAGCCTGGCGATGGAAATGAAGATGGGAATTGGAATGGAAATGGAAATGGAAATGGAAATGGTGTGGTATGACTTGGTTTTTGGTATGGCAATGGTTTTGGGGAGAAGTACAGGCACTGAGAAAAATAATATATTTAATATAAAATATTTAACAATAAGAAACCAGGTTTAAAAATACCTTTATTTGAGGCAAAAGTTTTAGTTTGTTTTCAAATTAAATCTCAAAAAAGAGCTGATGGAGAGTGCTCGTTTATGGTTTATTTATACAGAAATGTATGTCTAGATGTCTAGATTAAATCGCCTGGTGTTGCTTATAAAGAATACATATTTATTCCACCCAAAATATATATTTTTAGTATTGAAAAGTATTAATTACATTTCTTAAAATTAATTTTAAATTCATGCTAAAATCCTTGTAGATCCTTGTAAACTTCTCTGAAATCTCTCAATGAGGACCCACATTTTCTCTCCGTGTCTATGATGGCGTCGCTTATTTACCGTTAAGTCGCCGCGGCTGTCAATCAGCCGCCAAAAAGACTCAGCCACAAGGCAGACAAGGGCATTCCACAGGCACTCCTGCGAAGATGTCTGGATGCATATTCTCGATCTTGAACTGGGGCCCATATGTCGCTCGCTCCTCAACTCCAGCATTTCCATCTATTTTTAGCGAACACTGTTGGGGCAAGGCACTGCACGCCTGCGCACACACTCACTCACCACCACCCCTGGATTTCCACATTTTCACATTTAGTTTTCCAACTTTACCGTTCGTTCACTCACTTTCCCAGCACTTGGCATTAATGGTTCTTCTGAGAGATCCCAGGCCGAGTCCAAGGCTCATCTTTAGCTTCGGCTTTGAGGAAATTTATGACTCTGTGCCGGAAATAGATTGGGATTTTTGGGTTCACAAGTAAGGAGCAGCATTTTTCATGCTTATTGGAATTATCTATGGTTTGGATTTCATTCGTTCGATCTATATAGCCAAGCATATGGCAGAGAAGTAATTTAATATGGCAGCTGGTTCCTCTTAGAGGTTTTATGTCATTATTCTAATTTTTTTCTTAGTTGGGAGATTTTTGAGAGAATATTTTAGAAGAATAATTACTTTTGGTTAAATATATTCAAGGGAGATGTGATATATTGGGACAAAATGGGAACGTTGAATGTTTTATATAGATGTATTATAGTAATATACATATTTGTGCATGTATATAATCTTTTATACTTTATCTTTCGTAAATTTTAAAAGCATAATCAAGAAATTCGAGTTCTTTTTGATTATACTGAAAAAAATGTCATATTTAAATTAGTAATTAATATATATTTATTAATATATATTTTTTATTATTAGTTTTATTATACCTTTTCAGGGTATTTAAATTTTAGTCAGAAGCTTAAAACTTAGTGAAGATGCTATTTCCGACCCTATAAATCATATATATTCTTGATCAGCATCGACAGTCGAGTCGATCTAGCCATCTCCGGCAGTAAAAATTTATTTTAAGTTTTTTCCAAATTTTATAAGGGTTTAAAATTAAAATTAAAATTTTGAAAAATTGTCAAAAATTTTAACAAATATTAACAAAATAAAAACTAACTTGGGGATGCTTTCCGAATTAAAATAACTGATTTTTTGGCTTAGTTATGAGTTTTTTAATTTCAATTTATCGTAAAAAAGTTGTCATATATAAATAATGATAAATAAATAAATTTAGGCTTATCTATGCGCAATTTCCGATTTAATCGTGTAATTCGATTGCCAAATTCAAACGTCGGGTTTCCATTCTTAGATTCCTTTATTGTTTATTTTGTAATTGAATTTCTTTTTATATATTTTTTTTATATTTAATGTTTTACATACAAAATCAGATTTAGACACAGGCAACTGCTTTCTTTAGTAAATGTTTAAACTGCTTTCCAGTGAGCTGCTTGTGGTTTGCACTGCTTCCTTTCACGACAAATCTTACCTCGTAAAAACCACGTAAGAATACATGTAAAAATACTTGGTAGTATACATGTAAAAATACAAGCCAAATTTCGTTATAAGACGCCTTCTAGCGGGTGATTGTTGGACTAATGTGGTGTCTTGCGTCTTGGCTAAATAAAATATTAATTAATATTTATATTAATTTATAATAACTTTCTTAAGTGCAATTTATTGGAAAAATAAAACAAAAATATAGTTAAAATAATTTAGAAGTAAGCCTAGAAACCCGAATCAAAGTTTTCGTCTTTCAATAATATGTGTACACATAGCCCAATACGTGCACTTTTTGCTTTACTTTGAGTGCATTATTATGAGAAATAATTTAATTAATTTAAATTAATTTTATTATTAGTGTAATAATTACATAAATAATATAAAAGTAGTTTTTTTTTAAGTAAATTTAAAAACCGGAATCAAAATTTGTGTGTTTCAACAATATTTACAAATATAACCAATACACTTTTCTTGTACTTTTTGCTTTATTTTGAGTGTATTATTATAAATTTTAATTTAATTCGTTTAAATTAATATAAAAATTACGTAAATAATATAATAGTATTTTTTAAATATATTTTATAGAAATTTTTTTATAAATCAGCCAAAAAATACAGTAAAAAGTAATATGGTTTTGCTGAAAATAAATCGTAAACCATGTTAAAAAAATATACTTACATTAAATGAATCTTGGAATTTTGTTCATTTCATTAGTATTTATTATAAATCTTATGCACAAAATGTATTAGTTATTTATTAAAGTTACTGATGGATGGCCTTATGACACTGTTGTGAAGCTTCCATTAGAGAGGTTTCATGCGAAAGAAACAACTATACGCGCGCTTTGTTTGGTATTTTGCTATAGTCCACCTACGGTCATACTGATTGCAAAATGTGAAAAGAAAAGATCGCAGTTCCGTGTTTCGTGTTTCTTTTGTTAAAATCTAATAAGTGGTAATAGTTTAAATGAATATTTTATACTTGAATTAATGTATTCCATGTCCTTTATCGTTGCAGATTGTTTATGGAGCCGATGGTCAGCCCGTTCGACCGGACTCGAAGCGCGGCCGGGGCAAGGGCAAGTCCTCCGCTGCCGGCAATGGAGCGGGAAGCGCCACAGGTATCGCCGCCGCCGGCAATGGGACACCAACAACTGGGGTAAGTGACGACCACCATCCACTTGACTTTATTGTCCTCGTCCTGCTCGTCCCGCATTTTGTTTTATTCATGGGAACTAATTAAGTCACGCGACGGCACTCCTCGCAGACAGAGTGTCTGCGGCCGCGCAAGGGATTTCCCCAAGTCCAGAGCCCGAACGTGAAACGGCAACAACGACGGTAGAAAGCGAAACCCAAACCCCAGATTCCGTATTCCGGAATCCGAATCCCCAAGAGCAGACCCCCAACGACAGGGACCCCATGGCCTGCCTTTTTTTTCCCGCGCCACAGCCACATTTTCCACGTCATCACGCCCGTCGCCACTTGCTTTGTTTTTGCCAAGGCAGGGGTTACGTTACACTGAGGAGAAATACTAGGGTTGAATGAGGAGATATAGAAATCTATATATATGTCCTTTTTTATGGGGTTTTTAGCTTTGTAGATTTGGTATAAAGAACATTAAGAGTATATAGGATTTTGGAGATTGAAAATTACTTCTTTACTGAAATTATAAAACCCATCTAAATATGCCATAGCTTAGCCCCATAGCTCAGGGCTTTTCTCTTATGTAAATGGTTTTAAAAATGATATATAATACATATCAAAGACTTATTCTACTTCTTAAATATATATATTTATAGAAATTATATATTTATCACAAGTAAGAATGATATATTATACATATGAAAGCCTTATTCAAGTTCTTAAATATATATATTTATAGAAATTATATATTTATCACAAGTAAAAATGATATATAATACATATCAAAAACTTATTCCAGTTCTTAAATATATATATCTTTAGGAAATATACATCTATTACAAATAAGTGTGATATATAATACATATGAAAGCCTTATTCAAGTTCCTAAATATATATATCTTTAGGAAATATATATTTATGCCATTTAAAGTCACATTTGAACCTCTCAAAATAATGTACAGTGCAGTATTCGTCATGGGCTTCCCCGAGAGGCAATCCCAGACTCAGACTCAGTCCCATCCCGGGACCCAGGGCATCCAGACATCCAGACATAATCTCCGCCGCAGGCCACCAACCGCACGTAGCTGGGGGTCACCACCATAAAAATCTGCCAGCACAAAAAAAAAAAAAAAGGAAACGAGAAAAATAACAGACAAAGTTGTGCCTGCTCACTGAGTGGTGACTGGTGCTGGTGCCGGCTGCCTGCTGCCTGGTGCCATGTTGACTTGCTCAAAGGAAGGCCAGGCCAGGCCAGGCCGGGCCACTTGTGTTGTGCCAGAGGATGTGGCAGCCACAAGCCGCACGTAGCAGAGCCAAGGCGAACCAGAGCCAGACCCAGAGACAGACCCAGACCCAGACCCAGACCCATAGTCAGCGTCAAAGCCAGGAGCAGCAGCTACTTATTGTTGCCAAGAGACTGGGTCTCTGGCTGCGCGCCGCCCTTTTGAGTCTTGCGCTTTTTGGGTCTGGGAAAGTCGGTGAAAACCCGAGGAAACCCGGGAAATTGCCACCGGCTGGCAGTGACTTTGACCTTTTGCGTATGCGGCCAGAGGGGATTTCCCTTTCAGCAGCACGCAGGCCATCCCAGCCACGTCTCCACATTGCCAGCTCGATGTCATTGGGATTTCAAGGTCGGGACATCGTAAAAACTTGACACAAGCTAATACACTCAATGGGAATGTGAATGAAGGCCACTTAATAGAGTGAATGACACAGGACCAAAAGGGTCTACGGTTTCATTTGGGGACCTTTGTACCCCAAAAAACCACAAATTTAGCAGGGATTTAACATAAATTCTAGCTAAAGCTTGAGTTAGGAATGCTTAGTTATTATTTTAGAGGTTTATTTAAATATTTCTCAAAGACTAAGAGTAAGGTTGTGACTTCCTATCTCTTCATTAAATTATTACACTTTCTTTAAGACAATGTTCATATATATTTTATGCAGAGTCTGTGACATCTCCTGCTTCAATAATGGATTAAAACTCCACTTTCCCATGTGGTAGCTGCTCCAGCCTCCAGCTCATCACTCAAGCCACTTTATGACGCCTGCCAACCCACACTCGCTTCTCGCATCAGTTGCCAGCGATTTGTTTGGCAAGCGAAAACTTGTGGCAACATCTGTGGCTACTCGCCACGGCAAATGAGGCGTTGATTATGTTGTCACAGTGACTGGCAGAGCGACTCCCTGTTGTGTGCCACAAGCAGACACACACCGAGATCTCGAGGAGTCCTTGTCGACCCATAAAAAGATACATCCTCTTAGCCGGCTGCATCACGCGTGGCTCCTTTTGGCCATAAAATCAGCCAGGCAACAGGTTGCTTGCTGAGCTGTCTGGGTGTCTGGTTGTCTGATTCCTGGCTGGCAGGCAGGCAGGATAACGGAGGCGGAGGAGACCCCTCCAGTTGCAGGCTCCACAGGAGCCCCAATCCTTGTCTATGGGAAATTTCCTTCAAGTTTTCCGGCACTGGCTGTCGGCTTGCAACACTTGCAAAGTTTTCCCTTTGGTGGGGAAAAGTGAAGTGCACTGAAGTTCGTTCTATCCTTCTTTCTTTCTTTTTTTTCCGATGGTATTTGGTGGCCCAGTGACACGGAGGACGCAGGACACGGCAACAGAAACACGGTTACAGCTCTATTTTGTTGTTGTTGTTTTTGAGCGGAAAATTCAGGTCGCGGTGCAGTGCCTGGAACTACAAAAAAAAAAGCGGGAGGAGAGAACAGAAATTAACAGCGGCGGAGCTGGGAAAAGGGAAAATCCATTGGCATTGCGGCACGGGATTTGGCCAAGGACGAGCTTTGCCACGGTCAGGGGCATATCCATGGCATCCACTCTATACTCCATGACACTCTCGCCCCTCGAGCCTCGTCGCCAGCCGCGATTTTCCCGCTGCAAAAATTCCCCTGGCGGCACACTTTGATCCCTGCACTGGAAATAATTTCAGTATTTGTTGCTGAGGGAAAGTTTGATAAGGGAATATATTCCCAAATTAGTTTTGGTTGGAAATATGTCTGAAATGTATTTATATATGTGTTTCATATATTTTATCTATATTTTCTATATTTTATCTCTTAATTAATGTATCCCCTTTGTTTCCTGTGCACCTGTTGGCCTTCATGTTCATGTTTGCATGCAGTTACCAACATTTTTTGGGCCAGGGCAGCCAGCCAGCCAGCCTGGCAGCCGTTGTTGGCCATTGTTCAGCTCCGTTTCAGTGCGGTTCAGTTCTGGCCGGGTCGGATTGGGTCGCATTGAGCTGGAGTCGGGTTTTTGGCTTTGATTCGCCTAGTCGCTCCAGGCCGCAGTCCGCAGTCCATGAACCCATGTCCGCAGTCTGTGTCAGGCCAGGGACTGTAGTCCGGGCTTGCAGTTGGCGGCGGCTGTGTCCTTTGGCCAAAAGGCAATGACAGCGTCAACAACTTGTTGCACTTTCCCTGCTCCTGGCGACCTCCCTTCGCTTTCCATTTCTCTTTTTTTCTCGTTTTCCCCCTTTTGGTTGCAAATCTGCATATACATTGGTTTTATACAGAATGCGGCTGGAGTTTGTCATCCAAAAGTCAACACTAGCCAGCTGTGTAAGGGTTTTCTTCTGGGTTATAAAAGGAAAGATGTGGAAAATGATCTATGGGTTTTATTTATGTTTTTCATTACGTTGTGGAGTATGTAATAATATTTCATACATAAGTATTACAAAGTCTTAGAAAATATATTATAAAAAATCCCTGATTAGGCTTACAAATATATTGAATGTTTAAATTCCCGCATTTTTAGGCATAATACTTTTTAGGTGCATATTCTATTTTATGTGTAGTACTTCCTTGGAACTATATAATCTTTCGTTTCTTTAAAACTAAAGTATGTTACCAATTGCTAGTTAAATTTTCTATACTTTAAAATTCAATTTAAAGTTTTTCAAGCTCGTTGATTCCTTTATTATTCTTAAGAATTCTACCTTAAGGTGTCTTCAGTTTCTGTAGATAAATCTAATTAAAGAGCAATTTAAATTGCTTGTTAATTTTTGTATACAAAAATATACATAATGTTAACTATATTTTTAATAACTTCAAAAAGGTTATTAAAATGTTCCCAAACCCTGTGGCCTGGTGTCGTTTGACACATAGCCGCTGCATTTTTTGGTTGCAAACACACACACACAACCCCGTTGCCTATGAATGAACCACCCACCCATGCCCACCCACGGACTCTGGTTTTCGCTGGGAATGGGGCCATCCGCTGGCCACCAGAGTGCTCGGCACAACGACCATAGCCGGTGGCAATTAGTCAACACATGGCAGCAGCGAGGCAGCAGCGGCAAGCCGGCAAGGCGATGCAATCAGCCTGTCACAATGTTTGGACATGGTCATGCCACGCAAGAGGGGGGTCCGTGTGTTGCAGGGAGCCACTTCACTTCACTTGACTTCACTTAGCGTCTAATTAGGCGGCGCCTGCTGAAAAGCCGCTCAACGACTGGTTCCCCTCTTTGGGAAGTCTCTTTAAGGCTCTTTAAGACTCTGACTCTGACTCTGACTTTGACTTTGACTTTGGCCACACCTCCGCCACTTGGCCATCGCTCAAAAAAAAAGGCCAAAAGACGGAACAGAAGTTGCACTGCAGCCGGCAGACATAAACGTAAGTGCCAAGATGTCGGCGCCAACTCGGCTGGCGAATGCTACCTCAGTGGCACAGTACCACCAACCGTGACAGCGGCAGCAACAGGCAGCTAACATCCACACGAAGGGGACTGGTATCCGGACTGGGACTGGGACCGGGATTGGGGACTCCTACGTGCTATGGCGATACAAGAGAGCTTACAAAACAGCTCGTAAAAAACAGACCCACGAGCAGCAGCAGGCGGCAGTCAGACAATTTGTCGTCCAACTGTCCGCATTGGAGGCACCAACGAGCTGCGAGCAACGAGCAACACCAGCAACAGACAGCAGCAGCAACACCAGCAACACTTGCTGCACAGAGCCAAAAAATAACCATGAATATCTGAAGCTTATTAAATATAAAACAGACCAAGATTATATATACAAATTCAGAGGAAACTAAGGCAGTATAAATAAATACAAGCCATCCTCCTCGAAGTTAGTTATGTTTCCAGAAAAAAAGTATATTTTCTCTCACTCAAATAAGCCTGCATAAATTTCTGTCAGTGTCCCTGGGTCTGATGTCCCAAACTGTAAGAGGAGACCCGGCGACAGGGCAACTTTTGGCACACGCAGCACGTGAGCCCGTCGTCGTTGTCCGGCATCCGCAGAGCAAAGGCAACCTGTCTGCGGTTGCTGCCGCTTCTGCCACTTGGCTGTCTTTATTTCTTATATATATATATGTATATTCCCCGCTTATGAGAGACGGCGGCTGGGATCGGGATACGGATACCATTGCCATGCCCATACCCATTCCCAGTCCCGGTCCGTGTGGGTCTTAAGTCGAACAATGAAAGCGCTGAAAGCGACCACGCAACCTGCAACAGTTGCTGCCACCGAACGGGACACGCCTGCGGCACCTTCATTGAAACCCAAGCCAAGGGGAAAAAAAAACATACAGCAACAGCAGCAAAAAAAATGGAAATAAATAAAAAAAAAAAAACGAGGAGACCAGGGAGCTGGGAAAGCAGGAAAGACCAACGACAGGAAGGCAGTTCAATGTCAAGGTCGCTGCCACTGCTGTGGCTATGGGTCAAGGTTGCCTTGTTCGGCCATAAAAAACGCCCTCGAAAAGGGATACAAAACGCCTTCGTCTAATAATAAAAAGGTCAATGGGCTTAATTTAACCCTTTTTCGTCGTCGTCGTCGGGTTGATGTCCTAGCCAGCGTCGTCCTTCACGCCACGCGCTGCCACTTGACCCTTTTGCCGGCACTGTTGCTGTTTTCGTTGCCTTGAGTCAGTCAACCTAAAAAAAAGGTCCTTGCCATCCGCATCCGTATCCGTATCCGCATCCTTTTCGGTGTCGGTGTCGGTGTCGTCAACCTTTTGTGACTCGTAACTTTGTGCTCTCTTCGCTTTTGCCTTTGCCGCTGCCATTGCCCTTTTATCAACTGTTGCTCGGGGGCGGCATTTGCATGTCCTTTTTTTTTTGTGTTTGGCGTCCCAGGGATATCCCCTTTTTCGGGCCAGACAAGTCTGCTGAGCGTCTGACAAGTCGCCCTCCGGAGAAAAGGTTTCCTTTTTGGCTACACAGTTGATTGACCTGCTGGCCGGGCAGCAAGGAAGAAGCTCAACGGAATTTGGCTTGACATTTTCTCTCAGCTTCTAAGATTCCGTTTTCCTTATTTCCTTTTTAATTAGTTCAGAACAAATTCCAGCACTCGGAAAAGTGAGCAGTTGATTTGAAGGTTGGAAGGTGTTACTTTCTAGTCAACAATTTTAGGTCTTGAAATAGCAAAAACTTGGATAAAAAACTTTATTTTAAGGGCTGGAAAATATTTTAAAAAAGTTATATTCCGGCTTAGTTTTTAAAATATATTTTAAGATGAGATATGAATAATAAGCAAACCTAAATTTTATGAGTCATATACAAGACCTTAAGTAAATTCATTCACTCAAAATAATTATTAAAAATATATACCAATAATAAACCTATATTTAAAAAGACCTTAGACCTTTCATAAAATTATTTCTTAGTTAAAAATTTACTTGGCAATCTTTGAATAAATCCCTCAACTATTTTTTTTTCAATGTCCTTTGAGCTCTCTAGATTTATATCCTTTAGATTAAATGCCAATGTGTGTGTATGTGCTGTTGCCAAGTAAAAACTTCAACTTCAACTCAATTTGCAAGTTCAATTTTCGTTAATTTTTCTGTTTGACTTGTCTTTTTTTGCGTAATTAATTTTCTTTGCCGGCAACAATGAAATTTACAACTTTTAACGCACACAGAAGCACACGGAGATACACAGAGGCAGTTGCCAACAAAGCCGAGCACTTCCGTTTCCTGCACACACACACACAGGCAGAGAGGCAGGAGACTTACAAAGGCTAAATTGCTGCAATAAATTTGAAATTCAATTTAAAATGAACATAAATTGCTTCAACTTTCGAAGCTTGTCATTTTTAAAAAACATTTTTCAACTAACACTGCCTGCACACACACACATAAATCGCATTAAGCGCTTTAAGGCACAAAATGCTGCCATAAAAATCGTTTGCTCGTTAATTTCTTCTCGGTGTGTGTGTGTGTGTGCGACGTCGTTTTTCTTTTTTGTTTTCTATTTTTTTTTTGTTTTTGTTTTTGTTTACTGCCTTCTTGTGTCTTACACCCAACCCCCGACCCAGCCACACCCCATTTCCCCCCTGCATTTTCCATGGCTTTCCACCAACTTCATGGCCCGTACATAATGGCTGCTTCGGATTCAGCTTCCTCCTGCTATATACATATATATAAATATATATACACTTGATAAATGTGCATGGCAGCTATATTCGCACACACAAAACCGAATACATAGCACTACGTACAGTTCAAAATATATATACATGCGAATGCGTATATATATTGTACATGTATGTATATATATACCTATATAGCTATATTGGACAAAAAGTAAGCAAAGAAAATGAAGGCAAAACACTGGCAAGAAAATTGAACTCAATTGATACCCAGCAGACATTGTGTTGATCGAATGTGGATGGGTTTTGTCCAGGGTATTGTTGGTATATTAAAATTAATTTTTTTAAGTGTTATTAATCGATTGAAATTAAGTTTAATGTTTAAACTTACTCTTGAGAGAGATTAAATATAGTTTTAAGATGATTTTCTGGATGACATTAGTCAGCGAGTTTAAAGTTAAACCCTGCTTTTAGTTACCATTAACATTTTTAATTGATATAATAAAGACATAATTCTTTATTATTTCAGCATACCCTTTCTTTCAACCAATTTCGAAAAAGGGTATTCCGCAAGTTGTAGATGGAAATGGAGGTGGCGATGGCAATGCCAGAGCAGTAAAGCTTTTCAATTGCCACCCCCAACACAAATGCGCGTCTATAATGCCTTATATAAACCAACTCTCTCTCTCTCTTTCTCTTTCCGCACACCCCCTTCCAAATGTGTGTGTATCTGTGTGTGTCTGTCTGAGTGCTCGGTGCTTTGGTGGTGTTGAGGTTGGGTGGTTTTCCGCCAGGGCGGGGGAGTTGGGGCAGGCGAGAACGCTCGCTTTAATTTTGGCATGCATTAAGTACGCTCCTGGGGGTTGTTTCCCCGTTATTATTCCATGGATATTTTTACTTTTCCAACGTATTTCATTGCGTTTATTTTTATTTATTTCGGACTCGCCTTGAAATAGCCGCGTGGCTTTAAATTTTTCATTGCCTACTTAGGCGGGCATTTGGCTAATTCCTCGACCACATTTGATGTTGGCCAATAAGTGTCCCGGGGTCTCTCTTTGTCATCGGTGAGATGAATACTCATGCTTACACTGGGATTAGATGTTATTATTAAAGAAAGGATTGCTTAGAAAAGTGGGGAAAAGGTGCTTGGATTATTAAAGAAATTTGTGGAAAGAAGAAATACATTTTTCTAATGAAAATAACAATACCTTAAAGGCATTTTCATCAAGCAAAGTGCATTTATTCCAAAGGAAAAGTCATTGAATATTATTACAAAGTCTAAATAATACATGCAAACTTCTTAATTAAATAATACTTAAACTTAAAATGTAGAATAATTTATTTTCTTTGTTAATTAATAAGCTTATCTCTCAGAATTCTGTATTTAAATACCTCTTTTTTTTTGCTGAGTGCAGGGATCTAGCCTTCTATTCACATGTGAAGTCTGCCAGACAGACACTCACTCACACACACACACACCCATACACCCACAGAGGAAGACTGGCTTTTGTCTGCGATTAGTTGCAACCCTTAAAATGGCTGCATTGCTCATACGACCCGTTGAACGTTGTACGCTTTTGCCGGCCATTTTCCCGAGCTTTTTGTTTTTTGCTCCTTGTCTGCGTCTTGCGGCGAAGTCAACTTTTTGCACACCATGCCAGGCATACATACTGCAACTAATTTCCTTTGTTTTTCAATATTCCATCGACTCGCTCGCTCGCTCTCTCTCTCTTTGTCCTGCGGCGTTTGCTCGTCGTTCTTACCCCCGAAAATTCGTCGAAGCTGCCAAAACGGTCATAGACATCATTGAAAATTCCGGAAGGAAGGCTGGGGGTCTGAAATCTGTCTAGTCTGGACTTGGCTCGTCTGCCGTCTAATGCACATTTGATGGCATTCGCTAATTGCTTGATTAGCGATGCGGTTCCCACGCCCTCACGCCCCCGCTCCATTCCAACAAGTCCAAGGGTTGCTTCGCTGGAAACTTCAAACAATTCAGCGATGATAATCCCAACCCGAGTTGAACATAAATTATAATTAATAAAGGGAATGAACACGAACACACGCAGGAATCGGTTCGAGATGAGGATAAAGATGCACGCCCCGAGATCACGACCCAAGGGCGTGACAGCGAAAAAAACGAGGCAATATCGAAAAGGAAAGGCAGGGCAGGGCAGGAAGGGTGTGGAGCCATAAAAAATAAATTAAACATCAAGGCCAATATCTGCATGATCTGCAAATACTAAAGTCAGACAGAAAAAGAACAACATAAAAAAAGGGAAAGGGATAAGTTTAAGCATTAAAAACAATTGCAAATTCAGGGGTAATAAAGGAAACATCCAGCAAGGAATTAAAGAGAAATAAAGTAAGCAGATGATAAAATATATATAAGATAGAAAACAAAATGAAAATCTTAGTCTACTGAAATTTTTAAAATAATTCAGAAGCTCTTAAAATACTATCAAGAAAAATTTAAACAAAGATCTTGATCATAGCAAACAAAAAGTGTTTCCAATATTTAATTTTACTTCAGCTGCTTTCAGCTTTGATCTTCGATTCTTCTACATTTTTTCTTTAGTTT
This sequence comes from Drosophila bunnanda, assembly GCA_035046265.1. Taxonomy (NCBI): domain Eukaryota; kingdom Metazoa; phylum Arthropoda; class Insecta; order Diptera; family Drosophilidae; genus Drosophila; species Drosophila bunnanda. The sequence continues at coordinate 5,027,825 of JAWNOB010000075.1, forward strand.
TTTTTCTGCCACAAAGCAAACCTAAAAAACAAGAAACAAGTAAACCAAGTATTCGAGGCAAAAAGCTGAGAAGTGAACACATAAATTACAGACAAGCAAACTGCCACAAGAAAAAGGGAAAAAGCTAAAGTTGAAGTTGAAGAAGATGAAAAAAGCCAGGCACAACATGGAAAAATGAAAATGATAAATTGCAAACTGCACATAATTATGCAATTAAAGTTCGACGTTGTACGTTGTACACATTCCTCTTTGCTGTAGTTGTTATTATTTTTATTGCCGGGGCTGGGCTGGACGAGAACTTGTGGCAAACAAAAAAAAAATTAAAAACCAGGGAAATAGTTAACAACAAAAAAAGAACACAGAAAATCCGCATAAATAAAGGAGCAACAGCTAAACTTACTGCACTTGGCCGATTGTTTTTCCACTGTTGTTTTTTGTATTGCGGTTTGCACCAAATGTAAGCCAGTTAAACAAACAACAAAAATGGAAAACTTTTTCTCTGCTCCAGAAGAAATCTATTTTCAGCAGATGAAAAGTGGGAACCTAAGGGAAAACTTTAAAATAAATGCCATGCTAATTAAAAAAAAAAAGTGGAACAAGGTTCTTGGGGGAAATATTTTTGAAACTGAGAAAGTAGAAAATAATTTTCTAAAGTTATTTAAGTTATTTAAAAGTGAGGAAAAGGGTTTTATATAATTTATTTGAGCTAAGATTAGGTTTCTTCATAAAGTACAAATATTTTAAAAGTTTGTTAGTGTTCTTTAAGTTACAAAAAAAGCTTTTAAACAATGAATAACAATTGTAAAAAATGGCTTATTTTTTCTCTAAAAAAAATCTCTAAAACCCAAAGTTTTCTCTGCAATTTAACTTGGATTTTATGAATTACTTCCAAAATTTCAAAAGATTCTCAGTTTTGCCACTATAATCATCAAAAATTAAATAACATTTCAACAGCAATAATAAAAGAAGAACATTAAATGTGTCCAACATTATTTACAGTCAATGGAGGCCAAATGTAAAAGTCCTTCTGGCGAAATCGCATTAATGCATAAAAACACCACAGAAATTCATTTAATGCTGAATTATTTCAACTTTATCCGCATACGCATCCCCACACACACAATAGCAAAGTGTTGGTAAAATGGAAAGAAAACTACGAATATTTTTCGTATGCACGCCCAATTTAAAATTAATTGCCAGACACACAAAAGAACACTGGCAAAATGCTGATGACAAGGGAAAAGTAAGCGGAGGGGCAGGAAAATGGGTGAGGAAAATGGGTGTCCGTGTGTGGGGGGGGGGGGGGGAGTAAAAGGTAGAGAAAAATGGGAGGAAGTAGTTGCGAGTGTGTTCGTTGGCAAGTCCTGACTGTGCACTGAAGTATGCATGCAGAAAATTAAAATTAATAATTTATATGCTTAACAACACGAAAAGGCGAAGCACCGGCAGACACAAGATGTCGATGCACGAAAATAAATACAAATATATAAATATAAATATAAAAAAACGGCCAAAAAGTAAATTCATTAAACGAAAATCCCATTTTACTCGGCACTAAAAATAAAAATGCCACAACAGAAAACAAACAAATTAAAAAATTATTTTTCATAATTGAGCAGCGGCGAAAAAGGCGACCGTCTGGCAGGCAGTCAGGGAGCTGTCCTTTTTCAGTCCAAATAAGGGCGTTGACCAACAGGGAGGGGGTGTGGTTGAGTGCAAGGAAAAACGTTCAGCAAATTGCAGTAAATTACGGGGCCATAACGCAAAATGTGGGCGTGGCCCTGGGAGGTGGAACCTCCAGTGCTGGTCACCAGATTGACAAGTTCTTTAAGAACACATCCAAAGGCGGCAGTTAAATAAATCTGTTTACTTAAAAAATTATTACTCAATTGATGGGGGTTTCCAGAGTTGATTTTACATTTTTAGTCAGGAAATTATTAGCATTTTTAAAATAAATTGCAGCATTAAAGTTAATTAAAGAGATCGGTTGGTATTTTATGAATTACATTCGTTTTTATTATGCGAAACTTTTACTGAAGTTAAGTTTGAATTTATTACTTTAGGGAGAGATGAAATTTTCATCAATGAGGTATTTATGGGAATATTTTATTTAGCTTTCAAAGAATTTTATAGAATTTTATTTCCTACGATTCCTTACTTCTTATATTGTTAAAAGCCGGAATTCGTTTTGAAACTCCCCCTAAAAATACTTTACCTTTAAATACATTACAAAATTCTATAAAACTTTGCTAATTTATTCTGAAATTTTGTTCTTCCCTTTTATCCGACTTATCATTCCATTGAATCGTATATTCCCTCTTATTATGTCTAATTTAAAATTCCTGCGTAAATAAATAAAATTCTTCTATGGAAATCAACTAAATATATATTTCTGTTTTCAAGAAATGAAAATTGCATGACGCTCTGAAAACACCCCATTTCTTGCTTATTTTCTGACTCATAAATATTGAAAGTTTGCCAGGGAATTTGCTCCATTTAAAATGTGCTTTAATACATGACTGAGTTCCTGGTAAAGATTCTAATCAATTTTCTTTATGGAGGTTGAAGCCCTCAAACCGCAGTCTGAATAAACAAATGTTTTTTTTTGTATTTTCCTGCTCGATGAAGAAGCCAACTTTGACATTAACATTAACAGCAACAACAGAAACAACCTTCAAACAACCCTTTTAGCCACCCCAAAAAAAAAGTAAAAAATAAAAAAGAAATTGCCGCATTTAATTTGCTTAAAATTCCCATTCACTTCAAAAAAACGAAAAATTTGAATATTTTGCATATTTTATGTGTGTACTTGTGTGTGTATAACATTTTTTTAGCTGCTTATTTTATTTCTGGTTTCTGCATTTTGCATTAAAGAAAATTGCTGGCCAGAAATTCCAGCAGCGGCTAATAATAAAAAATATAAATAAAAAAAAAAGAAAATAATGCTGTATGGCGGGGCCATAAAAATTGTTGCTTATGTCGATGGTAGGGGTTTTCCTTCGTTATTTTATTTTTTCCGCGAGGCTTATAAATAATTCATACGAATTGCGCGTACAAGAAATTAAAAAAGAGAAGAAAACAAGCAGAGAAGACAACTGAAAAACTCGGAGGAAGTTTATTGATTTTCTTACGTGCCTGTATATATAGATATATATATATATATATTTATACATCCCCCAATGATTGCTTTAAAAATTGAGGCGAATAAAAATGTAAAAAATAAAGGCAATTTTTATTGCAATTTGCATGAATAAACTATAAAATAAACATATAAATATAAGTGTTGTCAGCGTGTGTGTGTGTGTGTGTGTGTCTCTTTCAGCACCAACAAAAGCAATAACAAAGGTTATAATAATAAAAAACAAAAGCAAAAACAGCAAGAACCGGCAGGAAAACTTCACAACAAAATAAACACAAAAGAAATGAAGGGAAAATAATCGAAGCGAAGCTTCAGAGAAGAAAAACAATAAGACGAAGTAGGGGAAAACAAAAATAAATAAACGAAAATTGTTTCTACTTCTCCTAAAACCCCCTCGCCTCGTAACCCCCTCTTAACCATGCTGAAATCAAGAAAAATAACAAGAAGGAAAAAAAGGAAAATTTGTGCTGGAAAGCGAACCGAAGAGAAAATAAAATAAATTGCATCATAAAAACGGGCCGAAAGTAGGAGAGGAAAAGCTGCCTGGCAGAAAATAAATAGCAAGAATAAGAAGGAAAATATAAGAGGAAGAAGCTACAGCAGCAGTTAAATTAGAATTTTATGCAAATGAGATATATTTATAGACGAGATAAGACAAGGAAAAACATCGGGAAAGGCATCAAAAACAGCAGCACATGGGGCTGAGGAAAATGCCAACTGCAATCGAAGTCGAGGAAATTGAGCGGCTAATTATGTACTCTCAAAGGAATATAAATAGTTTATGGAATTTTGCACATTTATGAAGTCAATTAAATGTCTATATTTTATCTTTAAATTGTGGCTAATGTTGTATTTTGTGGAATATCTTAGCTAATTTAATATCTTAGAAGATCTTGAAATTTTAAATGAAACAAATCTAGGTTTTAATGAATTTTGGAATATATAAATAATATTTAAATATTCCTTCATATTCAAAACAATTTTTTCTAAATAAATTTCCAAAAATCGCCCAAACTTTTACCTTCCATCAAAATCTTTAATTTATTTCTCATTCCCTAGACAACTTCAATTTCCTGTCCCAAAACTATTTCCAAAAGCTAATTCCCGAAAAACTTTTCCTCGACCAAAAGAAAAATATCCATAAAAGAAGTAAAGAAAGGGTCAGAGCCATAAACCCATTCTCAGTACAAAAAAAAAATGAGTGAATATATGAAACATGTGATATAAGTTAAGTGATATATGTGTGTTCCAGAGTGCACAAAACTCTCCGCTCCATCGCCAGCCACCCCTCATGATTCCACATCCTTTTAGATCTCCGGCTGTAGGTGCATTAAAACTTTGATAATTACATAACTTTTATGTATATGAAATCTCGCAAAATGTTTGGCTGCACATTTTTGCCGCAGGCTTGAACACTGCACCAAAAAATGGGGTTGAATGTTAGGCATACACTTGGGGTTTTCTATGAAATTTGTGGGAAATATATATAAATTTCTTTATATGATTTACCTAATTAAAAGATGTTGGGTTTAAAATCCATTAGGCCAGGAAAATCGTTCACATAATCATAGCCTATATTTAGGGGCTGCACACAGGATATATTCTATAGGTAAATAAAAATGCTCTAGCAAGCAAAGTATTTGTCCGATTGAACTCACATTTTTTATGTTCTTCGAAAATATACAAAATATTTAAAAGGCATACTTATCCTTAAAAATTTTCCAATTTTTGTAGCCAAAAAAATAAATTTCCTTTTCCCAAAAAACCATAAATAGATTTTGATTTTTAACGTGCTTACCACACTTTCCACGACTTTATTAGGTTCCAGGACAATTTTTTATTGCGAGTGCAGGAGTGCAGTTCAAGGGGGGCGTGATGTCATAGCAGGGATACAGGGGCTGGGGCAACGGGACTTGCAGAGGGGGTCATAATAAATAAACGTAAATTTTGCATGTGGCGAGTTAATGCAAACACAGACACACACACACACAAGATATACACAGATACAACCTCAGGATGGGGGTCCTTTTTTCGGGGGAAATGCCGGGACCGAGAAGGCAATGTTGGTCCAGGAAAATGTAAAATTAATGCATAAAGTTTACAACAATAATAGCAGCAGCAGCAGCAGCAGCAGCTACAACAACAATGTCCACAACGACAGCCGCAAAACTAACAAGAGCTCAGGCCAAATAAAGACAGCAATATTGGGTAGAAAGAGAGAGGGAGTCGAGGGCACAGCAGAAAGATATTACGAGTAAATAATGTTTGTCCCGAACGTTGATAAAAACTGGCATAGTTTATGTTTATTTAGGTTTTCTGTACTTTACTTTGCGTTACTTTAGCTGCAATTTCCCTCTCTCTGTCTCTGATTAAAACCGGATGCCGGAAGTTGTCAAATAGTGAAGCAAAATGATTACTTACACAGATATATTTATTTTTTTGTCAATTGCTAGTTTACAACTTAAGTGCTTGTATTCAAAATGAGAAAATTGCAGACAAAGTTTAAATTGATTGAATTAAATAAGCGTACAATTAAGCGTAATTGTTTAATAAAAAATTAAGGGAGGGAGAGACTTCTATTAAATCATCAAATATTGATAAATATAAATTCAAAGAATGCATATTTTTTAGGCTTATAATGATAGATTTCCGATACAATCCTATAATTCAGTTGCAAACTGCAAGAGTTTATAAGCTTCGGTGTGCCAAAGTTAGTTTACTTTATTGTTTTTGATTAAGCTGTAAAAAAGCCACGTTTTAGCTAATTAATGATTAATTATTTAAACAGATAAACCTAGCATTACCCCTAGAATTATTTTTTTTAAATACATATTTTATTAACCCCATTTAAGAACCTTAACACTCTACTTAACCACTTAGAGTGCTTCCATTTCTTGAACGTAACCATGAGCAGTATTTCAAGTTCCTCTTTGCTGTACAATTGTCTGTACAGCAAAGAGGAACTTGAAATACTGCTCATGGTTACGTTCAACAAATGGAAGCACTCTAAGTGGTTAAGTAGAGTGTTAAGGTTCTTAAATGGGGTTAATAATCAACCATCAAGTAGAATATTTTCAACATTTTTGTTTTATGAATATCTCCAGCTAAATGCAACATCTTGTTGCACAAAATCGTGGGATGGCAAACAAGTACAAAAGCAGATATAAAACAGTTTTCGCTTTTAATTTCAAACTTTTGTCGAGCTGCTAAACATTTTGTGGGTTCTTAAAGGGAGGCTTCTAGAACGGAGTTTTTGCGGGCTTTATGGGGTTTCTCCGCAGGGGTTATAGATGGGGTTAAAAGGAGGGGGTTTTAAGGGGGGCGGGCAGTTAAGCAGCCAGCACAAGCTGCTTTTAATGTTCCATTAAAACGTGGCAAACGTTGGTGCCACATATTGTTGCTGCTGTTGCTGTTGCTGCTGTTGCTGCTGCTGCTGTTGCTGCTGCTGCTGTTGCTGTTGCTGTTGCTGCTGTTGCTGCTGCTGCTGCTGTTGCTGCTTCTGTTGCTGCTGGTTGTTATTGCAACAACAAGAAACTAAAGCCATAAAAGCGACAGCAGCAACAACATCAACGCTACGCAGAATATATATTGCATTCGAGAAGAGCAAGAATTGAAGCTGAAGAGCAAAAAAAAGGAAAAGCAAACAAAAAATGGACGAACAAAACTGCACACATTGCCAGCCATTTTATATTATTATTATTATTATTTTTATTTTTGTGTGTTTTCTCAAAGGCACAGATAAAAAAATATATATAAATCAAGAAAAATTAGTTTAAAGAGTTGTATACAAATAAATTAAAATTATTTTGGGAAGGGAATAGCGATATAAATTAGAGAGTCAAGATTGGAGCCTGGCAAAAAAAAAACTAATAATAATTAACAGCCTAAAACTTAAAACAAAATTTAAATCTAAATCTGAATCCCTGAAAATCACTATATTTTGTTTTTCCCCGTTTGAAGTATAAGTTTTGCTTTGGCCGGATTTCTACCTATAAAACTCTTCAAGAAACTTGTACATTAAGGAAATCTTCATTTCCAATTTTTGAAAGATTTTTGAAATGCCAAATAATTTAACTGTCCCTTTTTTCTGAGTGCACCCACAGAGACATCAACATTTTTAATATTGCCAACTGTTTGTGTGTGTCTGATTCTGTTTGTTTTTCCTTGTGCATGTAGCTCTGTACCTCCATCGTCCCCACGATTTCTTCTTCAGTTTTTTTTTTATTATATATATTTTTTTGTGCTGCAAAATTGTCGGTTGTTTTTATGGGTTTCAATATGTACATCATATAATTCAAAGCTGGGCTCCATTATGCCGCAGCCTCTCTCTTAAAGGCCGCGCAATGCAGTTCAAGTGTCGCAAAAGGGCCAAAAGGAGCTGAGAGCCAAAGAAACAAAGTTCGGGATAATTGCCAAACACGAAACACGCTCAAAGGAGCCACTCCCCCCTCCAAGGGAGGAAGGAACTGGGCGCGGCCACACCTACGCCCACATATATAGATACAGCACGAAATAAAACCCACACTTGAAACCGCCTCTTTTTTAAACTTTTTGCTTTTGTTCTTCTTCCTTTTTGACTGCTTGCAATTTTCATATCATTTAATTAAAATCGCAAAATTTCGTACACGTTTCCATTTTCGTTTTTCTTCTCCTTTTGCTTTTGCTTTTGGTTTTGCTTTTCCTTTTCTGTTCGTTCGCTCATTCGAGTTTAAGTTTTATTTTTATGATTTTTATGGCCCGGTAAAAACGCTGAGAAAAGTGCAAAAGGCAGAAAATTAAAAATACTTCTTCGGTGCGCACAACCAACGAAAATAATAAAAATAAAAAAATGCAAAGGGGAACAACACATGAGAAATTGAAACAAGAAGAGGGAAATAACCATTATGGCAAGCCACGACTATTGAATACCCGCTGGTGACTGGTCAAAAAGTATTGCATACTTAGGAGAGCAGAGTTTAGGTACCGCAAATAATTATAGTTTAGCTTTATGTATTATAATAATTATTATTATAATATTTCTTTTCATTTTGCTTGGAATTTAAGAAACCTTTTATTGTTTTTTTTTACTTGCTTTTCTGATAATACAATATACCCCCAATTACCGGGTATAAAAACGTGAAACACCAGCCAAAGAAAACGAAAAAAATGAAGGCAAATTCAATTGAAATGGATCGAAGAGTTTAAATAAAAATATTCTCCATCTTCTTGGCCCCAAAGAGGAAGCGGGCGTAACATCATTAAAAAACAGAATGAGAGCAAAACACAAAATAAAATAATAAAGAAAAAGAAACTGCGGTGCACCTCTTCACCCGCTGTGAGCGGGCCCTTTTTTTATTATTATCGCAGCTTGATTTATTTGCCCCGATGCCAAGTTTTATTTTGGCCAAAAAAAAAAGAAGCACACACAATTTCCAAATGCAATCAACTCGTGCAATCAAATTATTCAATAAGCAAACAAACCAAGCAAAAGCAAAAACAAAGCACAAAAGATCAACATTGAGACGATAAAGACTAGCAAATAAACTAAAAAATGCTTTTGCATTCGCAAGAGTTTGATTATTTCCTTTGTCACCCAATAAACGGGCAACAAATTGGACACAGAAAATGTTTCGATTTCGAATATAAACGCTTTCTTCAAATGCCTAAAAATTCTTGTAAAATAATTTGGTTAAATTAAGGTTTGTTCTTGATATTTTGCAAGTTGGGAATTAGTTAAATTTTAGGCTTGTTTTGTTCTACAAATAAAAAATCAAGAATATAAATTGCCCTCATAAATTATAAATCTATAAATCGTTTTAATCCTTGAAAAAACTTGCAATACCTTCCATTACTTTCTAAATACTTGCCACAAAGTGGCGTACATTATTTCCAAAAAAATATACAATTTATTACCAAATATTGTAAATTTAGAACAAGACTTTCCGCTGTGTTTCGTATTTTTAATTTCATTTTACTTTTAAATCAAAAGCTTGCTGGCAGCTCCTTCGTTTTCTGCTGCTGCTTCTTCTGACATTTTCCTTACGCTTTTCAGTTTTTACTTTTGTTTTCCCCGCCCTCTCACTATGTGTGTGTGTGTGTGTGTGTGTCGGAGGGAGATGCAAAAAGCAAACTAATCAAAAAATTCAATTTCCTTGGAAAATTTAATTTTGCTCAGGGAAAATTCAATTTGCTTGTGCCTTTGCCTTCATTTCTTTTATTTTTTTCAAGTCCTGCGTGTGTTTTTTCTTTATTTCTTTTTTTTTGAGAGCTTTTCGAGGACGAAGAAAGCTGCTCGCGGAGCTCCATGGAAACCCTGATAAATTGTTCGCTTTTGTGTGGATTTCCCTCTCGATTTTGGCACCGATTTTCCCCGCCTTCTGCGTGTGTGTGTAAGATAAACATGCTTAATATTATTATCAACAGTTGCCGCCATTTTACCTGGCTATGTGATCATTAGGCGCCACAAAGTATGCATCATTTCGCGGCATTATCATTTAATTAATATTTATACGCGTCTTAATGAAGCCGATGCCAGGCCAGGGTAACGAAGGCAGCCCCAAAGGTCAGGGCCAAAATGTAAGCAAGCCAAGAACCAGCTAGCAAGAGAGCTGAAAGCAAGTTGGCCAGCTGCAACTTGCCTTGAAACTGGCAACAATGCCACAGCAACACAGCAACACGGCAACACAGCAACAAACTAAAGAAAACCCGTTTTCAAGCATTTCTGGCCTTTTTCGCCTTTTTGGCTCTCTCGGGGCGCGATTTAAACATATTTTTAGCCTCTCATAGCACTCGCACTCGCACAGACAGACAACAATTGCATGCATATTAAATAAAAGGAAAAAGAATGCGCCTTGGGGTTACTGCTGCAGCAGACTCATGAGATATGCTGACTGTAGCTTTGGCTGACCCCCAGCACTCGTTTGACTTGTTCTTTGCTGGAAAATATTGTACAAAAAAATAGAAATAAATAGTAAAAGGGGAAAATCGAGGGGGATACGATCGATAGACACGAAACAAGTTGCGATTTTAGGCCAAATTATGGGCAAAAATTATAGGAAAATAATGCTGCAGGATTTTTTTAAATGTTTCCTACACTATATTATATAAAATATATAGAGTATGAACCATAGCTGTCTTCTCTGTTCATTAAAGTTTTGGTTTGTGAAAATATTAAAAGTGAAAATGCAATTTATGTGTCCATTGTCTCCTCTGGCAGCTGGCAGCAACAGTCACAACAACAAGCTTAACGCCTTTTTGTCGTAAATTTTTACAGAATTCCTTTATTCAGTTTATAGGTACAGTGGTTTTTAGAACATATAATAAAGGATCTATAATATTAATTATATGTTTTATACTTTATGAAATTTTAAATTAATTTTAACTATTTAAAAGTATTATTTCTTTGGAGAAGGTACAATTCTAGGAAGTATTTTTAATGCAAGCTTGCTTTAAATTCAATAATTTCAAAATACGTTCTAAAAAATCAATTATGCTTTTTTTACCATTTAATTATAACAAAAAGGGCTTGATATATTCTTATATATTAAAATATAAAATCAATTTTAAAACCATCGGTCACAACAACAAGCTTAACGCCTTTTTGTCATAAATTTGTACAAAATTCCTTTATTCAGTTTTATGACCGAAGATACAGTGGGTTTTAGAAGATGTAGTAAATTATATATAATATAATATATATATATTATTATATTATATTTTATATATATTTTATGTAACTTTAAAATAAATTCATGATATTTTTATTGTTTTCTTTTTTCATTTACAAATTTAAACTAATATAAAATAAAAAGCTTATAAAATATATGAACTATATATTTAATGATATTTTTAATAGGTAGTTTTTCCATGATAAATTAATATTCATAGCTGGAAAAACCTTCAATGCTCAAAAGTATTTTTCTTTTGTGCTTGTTTTTCATTCAAAATTTTAAAATACCAAATCCAAAATATACAATATTTATTTTTGTCATTAAATAATAATAAAGAGTCTTTAATAGAATATTTTTAAATATTATTATTCTTACATTTTCAAGTATAAATTACTTAATTTAATTTTTATTATTTAACATATTTTTTAACAATTTTTTAAACCACTGTCTCTGACATTCCCTTCCCCTGGTTTTTTCTCAATTTTTCGCACATTTCTTAGCTGCGTTTCTGTTGGTGTTTGTAGCATGCCCTTTTTCGAGCTTTTATGTCCTTTCTGTTCTGTTCGCTGCAAAATGCACTTAAGCTCCACAGGCAAAAAGATGCTGCAGATCCCCTGCCCTCTCCTCCCTGTCGGTTCTTGTGTATTCCCTTTGTTTTTTCCAGCATCCGAGCTCAATTTTGTGTTGCCTGTTTTTATTTTTTTTGCTGTTTTCTCTCGGTGTGTGTGTGGATTTCGCCTTGTACCTTTTAAATATTCGCAGGCATCCATAAATCATTCGAGGTTATGTTGAATTTTTAGACCGTCTGGTAATCGCGTCCCCTGGCCCCTGGCCCTCTTCCCTTTTTGTTTCTTGGCATGATTTGTTGTTTATGGCCGCATTTTGCTTCGTTTTTTGTTGCCACATTTCTTGTCTCGTCTCGTTGCCCTTTTTTGCATTTTGAGGCATATAAATAAAATAGTGGCAAAAGTATCTCTGCCGCCAAAGATTCCCATCTTCAGTCGGTGTCAGAAACGAAATGGAAAATTAGTTTCTTCTTTTATATTTTTTTTTGTATGTTGTTTTAGGCTTTCGTTTTTTGCTTTTTGATATGAAAATTAATGCAGAAACTCAGTCGAGACAGGCAATTAAAAAATGGGTTGACAGCGGTGGAATGATGGAGATATTAGCCCCGGGGATTAATTGTATTTTTTGAGGCAAATAATAATAAGAGTTGCCTGTTAAAAAATATGCTTGAAATAATATTACAGATTGTGGTATATAAATTGGTTCTTACAACCTTAAAATTTATTCGTTTCATAAATATATTCATAGGAAATATTAATATTAAATTAATTAGCAAGCAGTGAAGGTATTCGTTGTATTAATTGTATTTTTGGGGAGGCAAAGAAAATAGGTTTTATTGGTGAAAATATACCTGAAACAATATTAAACAGTTTGATATAAAATATGCCTATTAAAGACATTTATATATAAATAAAGACATTTATTATAAATAAATGTAATAAGTTATTAGTCCTGGGGATTATTAGTATTTTTGAAGTAAAAAAACATGAATTGATGGTAAAAAAGATTTAAAAATATTCGTTTTATGGAAATATGATTATTAAATTAAATAACAAAGGCAGCAAAAATGTTCATAATATTATATATAGTTTCGTCATTAAATGACAACATATTTTTTGCGGTTAACAAAAGCCTCAAAAAAAAGTATAACCCATATAACATATATTTATATATATTTATATAATAATAACTACTACTATATATTTTTACTTATACATTTATGTATATACAAAGTTTCCTAATAAAATGACAACATTCCTGTCCGCCTTCACACAGTTTGGTTGAAAAAAATACCTTAAAATGAAGTAGAACCCATATTTTATGTATATATAATTTAAAAAAAAAATATAAAAAATAGCCAAAGGCAAGCTGTAGTCTGCAATTTTTCATATAATTTTCCGCCAGCGACTCCAATATTCTAGTGTCCTTTTGCCATTGTTAGTGTCCTTTGCCATGTGGCTTTTGGCCAAAATACTGTGTGTCGTCTGGCCGTAGTTACCACTCTACCGCTGTTAGTACTCCACTGGCTTCCGCATCCCACACACACTCACAAACATACACACGCTTATTTAAATGGATGAAAGCGAAAGGATTTTGCCAAAGTCCAAAATCAAACAGCAAAAAATATTTTTTTTAGCGACGCGGCAATGCGAAAACAAGAGGGCCAAAAGGGGGGGCAACAGGAGATGGGTTGGTTTGTTATATGGCCAACCAGACGACGAACCAGTCCGCGATGCTGTTGTTATTGCTGTTGGCCTTTTTTCCAGTTGACCAGGCTCGCGGCGCAAAAAAAATATACAAAAAGGGGGAAACAATAAAAAGGCTAAAAGCGCGAAAAAAAAGAGATGGAGAGAATAGGATAGGGGGAATAAGGAGCCGGAGGCGAGGGCAGTCTGGTGTGGTCTGGACCATGGCTTAAAGTCTGATATTTGTGCGGCCCTTTTTTTATGATTACACGTGGAATAAATTAAAATTTGTTGCAGTTCTTAATAAGAGTAGGAAATTTATTGATAAAAAGAAAAAAGCTTAAAAATACCATATTTTTTAAAGAAATATAATTTTAAACTTGATTCTAGAATTAATGGCCAACTCCCGAGATTAGATTCCTTTCTTCTTTTCCATAAATTCCTTTAAAAAATACCACATTTTTTTTGAAAGACTGTTTATTATTTTTTCAGTGTACAGGCGTGTTTTTAATTAAGTGCAATATAATGAAATTTTTGTTTTTGCAAGAATGAAAGGAAAGTGAATTTGGTCACTTTCTGACACGAAAGCGGCATTTAGTTTGGACTAAGCCCTCGTGGGGGAAACTGGGGAAAATACATGTGGAAAATGATGGGGGAATTGGTTTCCATCAAGCGGGTGGAAAATGCTAAATGACTGCAGAATACTTTGCAAAATGTTTGGCTAGCTGCATTTAACCATTCCGAGGGACCCCAAAACAGCTTTCATTTTGGCCCAAAATGATGGCAACTGACTTAATGCAATTTCTCGCTTTTCGTTCTCGCTCAGATCGCGCCATGAATTTTCATTACTAGTAACAGCATACATTTTCCACAACGTCCACAAACACACACACACATGAGCGCACTCATCAAACTCGGGGAAAATGCCACCCCCGCAAACCGCCCGCCCTCATCTTGGCCCCATGGCACGTAATTCAATTTCGAACTGAAGTTAAAATTCAATTAAAATGAGTCAACTTGAGCGTAATGCAATTTCGCCAGCCAATGCCATTAGTGAAATATTAACGCGAAAAGAGCAACACGAAAAAATATATAAGAGAAGCGCCAAGCCCGAGATGAGAAATATCCACAGAATCGATACGAAAAGTCGCTGGATAAATTATGATTGGAGCAGAAAAAGGCATCCAGGGGGAAAAAATATGGCAAATATTGGTGCAATTGGTTTACAGGGGGGAATTATGGTAAAATCAACATATATTTATTGAATTTATTTACTTGGAAAAATGGGTTGTTTTTAATGCATTAAGATATTATAAACATTATAAAGAGGGAAAGATATAGGGAGAGTCTGATTTAAACGTAATTAAAGTATTTTAACCGTTCTGTAGGATTTAAAAATATTAAGAGAGCCATAGGAAGCACAAAATTATACATTTTATTATAATTATACATATTTTTTAAAGATTTGTATATCAAATATTATTTATTCAATTCATTTAAGAAATTAAACTAATGTTTGGTTGCCAAAATGAAGCTCTAACTACTTAGAAATTTCAAAATTGCAAACAGGGTCATGGCTCTATAAATAAATAATGTTTAGTTTCCAAGTTAAAATTTTCCAACCTTCATTATTTTATATGAATTACCAGCTACTTTATTAAATTTTGAATTTAAAAGTAAAAGCTTATTTCCGGTTTTACACGAAAATCCAAAGTAAAGCCTTTAAATTATAATTTTTTATACAAAAATTTTAATACCTTTACTTGGCAAGTAATTTTCCATACCTCCTTTATTATTATTATTCATGGTAACAAGGAAAATGTAATTTAAATTATTACCCAAAAATTCCTTGGAAACTTTTTCAAGAACACTTTTGGTTTTTCAAATATTTTTAATATTCATATAGCTTTACCTTCATTATTTTAATGGTCTATATAGGGGAGGTGGCTTTCTTTAGTGGCTATTCACGGGTTTTTGCAGCAACCAATTTTCCCCTATTTTCTGTACAGTTTTTCTTTCTTTATTTTTCCCCCAAAAATATCATCTTGTGTTCGCACACACACACACACACACACACATATATATATTTTTGGCCTTTCTTTCTCTATTTCCGCTTGGCTCGTTATGTAAGCCATAAAAGCTGAAATAATGCGCCTGCCCTGGCACACGCCTAAAAGTATGCTATAATTCACACACACACACATACACACATGCAGACAAGGATCCAAGCGACTATAAAAAATGAAATTATTAAATTTTATGTAGCGTAAATTCTTTATGGCAAGCAGAAGCGAAAATATAAAGAAAATACAAAAATAATATTCCAGCGAAGGCAAACAACAATTTCCTTACACATGAGAAATTTGAAAAAAGGATTTTAACCCCATTTTCAGTTTGTTTTTTCACATGTATATATATATTTATATAAATATGATGCATATTATAGGGAAATACCATCTTATATAACCCAAGATCTGACCCTTAAAAAGGCCTGAAAATTGAAGTAATCAGCAAAGCTATGAAAAACCTTTTCGTCTGACATTGAAAAATGCGCGGTCACGTTTTTTACTTTATATTTTTGTGCTCCTTTTTTTCTCTTATTTTTTCCTTATTTGTTTTTTTTGTTTTGTACTTTTTTTTAGTTGAGTCTTTGGTTTGATTTTGTTGCGTTTTATTTTTAGAGCGCATAATTTTTGTTGTTCTTCTTTTGGGGCAACTTCGCAGACGAAATTGTTTTTGTGCCGCTCTCGGGTTCTCTGGCAAAATGTTTATTTATTTATTTATTTGCCTTTTATCCTTTTTTGTTTTTTGTCTTGTGCCGACGGCATCGCCATTGTTGAAGCTCGTGACTTGCTCGTTTTTCTTTTATTTTTTGCTTTTATTTTTTTATTTGCTGATTTTTTTTGCTGGCCATTAAAACGACGCAGCATAATGGCAGGGAACAGGCAACGAGCGCGGGCGAAACAAAAAGCGAAAATGCACAAGGAAAAAAAATATATATAGAGAGGAGGAGATGAAAAAGGAGTGGGCGGATGGGGGGTGCACATCGGGGATTCACATAAATTAAACTACCTGTCGCTCCAGCGGGCTGTTTTCCCCTCTCCTGAATCGATTTCCCCCTCCTTGGATCGAAATTAGCTTCATCTGCGTGGCCATATCTTGCATTTGACTAATCATTATCTTAATTGCTTCTTCTCTTTCCAGGTGAGTTTCCTTTTACATTTTCCGAAATGCGCATTGAACAATTGCACGAGAGAGAGGCGTAAGTAAATGCAGGATAATTGCCAAGAAGAACTCCTTGAACTTCTGGCTAATTGAAGGCACTTGAAAATCTATAAAATGAATAGGGGAAAATTGAATTTAATTTCTATTAGATTTTAGAATTAATAGAAAATATTTTAGTGGGTTTAAAATGGATTTTAATACATATATTTCATTTCATTTTTATCATCATTGCAAATCATTAAAAATCACTTTTTCCTATGATTTATATAATATCATTATTGAGATGTCCTTTACAAATATTTAATAAGTTTTCATAATCAGTTTATATAACTATAATTAGGCTCAACAACTTTATTATGACTAAATTGAAATGCCCTTTAAATTGAGGATATATTTTTTCTCATTATAAACCTTTAAAATGTTGTGTAAAGCAACTTCTTTTGCATGTTGCATGCAATTTGCCATGCATTTTATTACATGCAATCCTGGGCACTCCTCCTAGCCTCCTCCTTTAGTGCCAAGTTACCGCAGGATATTCTGCGCATCCTTAACACTGGAGAGCATGCAGAGCAAAATCAGGCGGCAGAGAGAAAGAGAGACAGAGAGATGGTAGGAGCAAGAGAGAAAATGTTCACTCAAATATGCAAATAAGTAGCAAAATGCATTTACCGATTTCTGAACCATCGAACAGTGTTGCAAATTGCCATGCATATATATGTGTACATAAATAATATACATACATATAAATATATGTATATTGTAAATTATAAATATAATTTAAAGAAAATGTACTCTGTTGTTATGGCACTAAGTAATTTATTGGCAATGAGACCCCTTAAATATTGGTAAAATTACCAAAGATTAACTTACCTTTTTGTAATGAGGAAAATTCTATAATTAAAAAGAAGAAAGCTTTGTCATTTTATAAGAATTTTCTAAACAATTCAGCCAGCTTACAAAAAAAAACTATTGAAAATTAAAAGAAACTAAAGCAAAACTCTTCGACTCACATTCCCAAGGTCCCTGTCCAATTACGAATGCCAAACAAACTCCACAGTTTTCCTTCAGCCACAGCCACAGCACAGACTCATCAAAACCAACTCAGCAAAACAAATAAATTTTCAAAATGCAGAAGACAATAAACAAAAAATAAAAAAATGCAGAAGGAAAAACAAAGCTAAGCTATGTGGAAAAAAATGAGTTATTAATGGCAATCAATCAAAAACTGGCAAAACGCTCTCAAGAGCTAAACAACAAAGCGGCGGCCAAAGGACAAAGAGAAGGGGGAAGTAAAATACAGAAAAAAACCGCGAGGAATACATAAATTGATTGATTGATTTAATGAATGATTGATTAATGCATTTCAGTTGCAAATTCCCCCATGCAGAATGCAGCAGCAGCCATATGCGAGAGCTGATGCTAAAAGCTGAAAATGCAGTTGGGAAAAGTTTAGGGAATTTTGTAAACATAAATATATATTATAAATAAATAATTTAAATATAATATTAATCAATGATCTATAAATGAATATTATTCAAATGTTTCAACATTTCAAAACAACTTTAAAAGTGTTTTTCAACATATATCTAAGCTAAATCAACTCGCCTGGTGATGCTGATTTATGAGTTAGAATATGAAAGCTTCTATCTGCTGTACATACTTTCTGTATGCCATCAGATATCATATCCTTGAATCGTGGCAGTGTTTAAAATATTTAAAATCCTTTTCCATTTTCTTTAAACTCCTTATTAAATTTCAAGCCAAGTTGGCATTATTTTTCTCAGTGTCCTAGCACAGTGTGGAGTGTGCAGGAGGCGGCCTTCACTGGCAGCCTTCAGCCTGCAGCTTTCAGCCTTCGGCTCCTCTCGAGTGCCAGACAGGCGAACGGGGGAGCCAGGGCGGCACCGGAGCCTGCAGGAGGACAGATAGAGAGAGAAGGAGAGAGAGAGAGAGAGAGAGGTCCTGGCAAATGGCAATTATTGCTGAAGGAAGCTGAAGCTGAAGCTGAAGTTCCGTTTGGCCATGGCATTGTCGGAGTGCCCCCGACGATGCACTCGCCCGGCAACTGCTTTAAAATGCATTTTCAATTAGGCATAATTTCAGACAGCTCCGTCTATATTTATCCCTGTACTAGCACCGTCTACGCCTCCATCCAGTGATGTGTGAAAACATATCCAATTTGAACGTGATGTACGTTGAAGCCAAAGGCTTTGATCCGGGCTCACTTCGGTATTAGTTAAGGATGTCGAATGCATATTATATTCGAAATGGCTGCATGAAATATTTTCCATAATTGACGGGTATTTACGAAGTAATTTCGAAAAGGATTTGGGGTCTGTAATATGGAGGAAACTACGTAGGAAATTTTATTTATAATTCATACTATTTCTTATAAACATTATTAAAATATAAAGTTGTATTTAACGATTTAAACAAGAAAGACATAGAAGTTTATATACCCTAGGATTTTGGAGTTGAATTAAAGTATCATATCGGAAATCGATCATAACTAAACTTAAAATATTCGCACTATTTGAATCGATATTTATCGATATTTGTATATATATCAATGCTTAAAACATTCATAACTAAGCCAAAACAGCATTAATTTTGATTCGGAAAGCTTTCCCATGTTACTTTTTATTAGGTTAAAAAATCTGCATACCAAATTTTAAATTTAAAAAAATTGAATTTTTTATCAATTTTTCAACATTTTAAATTTATAAAATTTTGGGGAAAAAAAATGTTAAAAATTTTTTTCTGCCGGAGATAGTCAGATCGAATCGGCTGCTGATTCTGATCAAGAATATATATGATTTATAGGGTCGGAAACGACTCCTTCACTGCGTTACAAGGTTCTGACTATAAAAAAAATAAAGTAAAAACAGGATATTTATCCTTTTACATACAAATCTTCCAGCTAAACTCTTATAAAATAAAAAACTCCAACTTCTTAATCGATTTCGTATCGAAATCCTTTAAACTTTAATGAGATATATCGAATGCATAAAAAACTGGTTTCCTTCGGAAGCGAAACAAATTAGTGAGAACATCGGCAAAGCCGCAAAGAGAGCGAGGACAGGAATTCCGGGGGCAAGGAAAAGGACCTTTTTCTCGCATATATTCTCTCCCATCCTTGCAATATAATATTGTACGGCAAAACAAAGACAGCAACAACAGAACACAACACAAAAAAAAAAACAACGAGAAAACTTGCACAAGGTTTTTAATAACGTGGAAAACACAAGGAAAAAGCAAATATTGATGCAAGCCGCAAATTTCAATTAAGAACAGGAAGAAGAAGCAGACAGGACATCGGCGCCGGCAGAGGCAGCAGCGTCGCGACGCCAACGTCAACGGCGGCAGCGACCTCAACTGCGAGAGAGAAAAGCGAGCTGAGAAAAGGCCAAACACACACACACACCGAGAGAGAGCAAACGAAAAGAGAGAGCCAGAAGGGCCTGTAAAACATTTGATGTAATAAAATAACGTATACGCCATGGTGGCGGCGAAGGAAGTACAAATGTGGAGAAATCCACCCCCAAAGGATCAAAAAGAAGAAGAAAAAAAACAGCAACGAACAATAAGAGCAATTTAAGCCGCAGGAATGTGCGGGGGAAATGCCGAAAGAGGAAGAGGTGAGAGCACAGGCCGAGGAAGGAACTGAGGCGCAATAAAAGGGACCCCCAGATAAAAACAAAAACCCAAAAACAAGGCTCTCTCTCCACACACACACATAAGGATCCCCCTCTGTAACCCCAAATCCCCCCCGAAAATAATTACTACGAAAATCAATGGGCAAAAAAATTGGCAAGAGCGGAAGTACAAGAGACAAAGGCGCAAAATCAGCGAGCACTTGAAAAAGAGTCTTCAATTAAATAACAACAAAAATTGTTAACTAAAAATTTACAATTTGTATATATTTTTAGAAATATATTTAAGGAAAAACATAGATCTGATCTTTCTTAAACATTTGATAATTCCTTAATAAAAGGCTTTCCCCATAAATAGTTAAAATTTAAATTAAATTAATTCAAACTGTTAATTTATTTTGCCCAGTGTAAGAAGCGCAAAAGTAGCGAAAATTGAGCGCAAACTCAAAAGGAAATTCCAGCCGAAAGGAAAGCGGAAGAGAACCGAAAGCGGAAGTAACGCCGAAAAGAGGAAGCCAAAGCGCAAATGCCGATGAAAGTAAATGCCAAAAAGGGACGATGACATGACAAGCTTCGAGTGTGTGTGTGTGCTTGGAGTGTGTGTTTGGGTGTATGGGTGTATGAGTGTGTCTACCGCGTGAGTTTGCACAACATTTTGCTACCCTTGGTTGGCAACTCCAACCCCCAACTTTCAACGCGGCTGCTGCTGGTGCTGCTGCTGTCTATGTCTGAGGCATATCGATTTTTTCGCCTTCCACGGGGTTTTCCTCGTTATTTTCCTCGCTGCTCCTTTTTACTATTTTTTGTTTTTTTTTTTTTCTCTGTTGTTTTTCACCCGTGCGCTTTTCCTTCTGGGCGCGTCTCCCAGGAAACGCTTTTCACTCGCGTCGAAAAGTTGCCTTGTTTTGATTTCTATTTTTAGCAAAGCGGCCATGTCAATGAACCTCAACGATTGCAATATTCTAAATCAGCGTAGTTTAATTACCTTTCCCAGTTTTTTTTCACAGTTAGAAAGTGGAGTAATTAGGAAGGGGAAATTGTTTAAAGGAAGGTATTAAAAAAGCTTAAAAATAGAGAGAAAATCCTTAAAAGAAGTCAGAGGAAACTTGAGGAATTTAAACAAACATTTAAGGAATGTCTTACAAATTTAAATTAAATAAATAAATAATTCTAAATATAGTGATTTCTTACAATACAGGTAATTCGTTGCCAAAAAATATTAATTAAAGACGAGATGGGCAAAATATAGAGAGAATACATTTAAATGGAAAGTTTTTAAAGCTCTTAATAGACCCATTAAAAACGAGACAATCAAACAGCATTCGTAAAAGCAAAAAAAAAAGCAATTTTAAATTAGACCACAAGAAAAAAAAGGGAAAAAGTAAATAAGAAAAAAAACCCACAATAGTAACGAAAAAAAATTGTAAAAAAGTCTACAAAAGTATCAAAAACTTAGTCACTTTTGTCTTTAAGTGGCAGCTTCCGTTGTAGACAAGAAGTTTTCCATTTTGTCGCGTTCCCCAAAAAGAAATTGCATAACAAAGGGAAAGCGCCGTGGAAAACAGCGAGGAAAAGTGGCGAAATCCAGGGCAGAGTCAGGAACACAATTGTTGCAACACACAAATGAGGGGGAAAAATACAACGAGAAGAAGAGGAAAGAAATAATAAAGTTTCTCATCAGAAGGAAAAGTGGCGACGAGCCCAGGATGTGGATGCAACGTCATGGCAGCGCGTGCGAAAGTAAAAAGGACTCGCAGCGCGACGCCTGGCAAAAAGGAGCAAGGCAGCAAGGGAGCAAGGAAAAGGGAAACCCTCCTTGGCACAAAGAAATCTCGGGGATCCCGTGTCTGGGACTCTGGGACCTCAAACTCCGTCAGCTAAACGTTTTCCGCTGTCTGTGTTAGCCGCTTTTCCCGGGCGTGTTTCCCTGTGCGTTGTCCCTGTGTGTCCCTGTCTGTCTCTGTGTCTGTGTGTGTATGTGCTGGTACGAAGGTTGACATTATGAACTTGAAAGTTGTACATAAAAAAAAGCGACAGCGGCAAAATTGTTATGAATGAATGCATGTGGGCGGTGCGGCAATGCGGTGGCAGCCACGCCAGGTGTCCTGGCCACATGTACTCACCGTTGCCATGACGCCCGCCATGCGGTTGACGCTACCATTTTCCCCACTTTTCCATATTGCCATTTTTTTTGCTGTTATTTTCTTTTTTTGTATTTGGTTTGCCTTCGGCCGGACGGGCATAAACAAATGTCAGCTGTTGGGCCGGCCATCAATTACGTATGCAATCGGCATAGCCACAAAAACATTTAAACAACGCCCCGACTATGATTTACCTGATAGATATTGTCCTTAAAAAAATATTTATAATATATATGATATTAAGTTGCAGCAAAAAAAAATAGCAAAGCACTATCCAATAATAAAACCTTCATGCATTACAGAAGAGATTTTACAAATTGTATGCCTAAAAGTATGTCATGTTCCCTATTTCCACAGATAATGTTTTCACTATATATACCCTAGAGATATACCCCTGATAGGTACGATTAATGGGTATGGAAAACAACCAAACTCTGTGAGTTGAAACCAGGTCAAAACTATCGGCAAACAAAAATTCGCGGAAAAGCGTGGACTTGGGGGGGGCGGGTCGGGAAAATAGAGTAGGCGTGGAATGTGGCCGCGAAATCACAAAACAAAGCACCTGCCGATTGATTTCGCCTGGCCAGCGATGAATGAACAGGCAGACACAGACTCGCATGCAACGCGTGCAGTGCCACAGATTCATTCACACATATGTGCAGGCATATATACATGGCGAGCATCACTCATACGCCGCGTGGTGCAGCCATAAAAAAGGAAGTTCCGGCCATCGAAAGAGAAACGTTTTTTGGGCCAATGCGTTTTTTTGTACTTACTTTTTTTTCTCTTTTTTTACTTCAATTTTTTTTTTTTTTTTTTTTTGGTTGTAAATGCAACCGGCTCTTTGGCTGCCTGACTCTGACTCCCTGACTGCCTGACCTGGAACTGGCGCACTCCTCGCCACCGATGGTGCAAGTGCTCTTTGCCGGCGTCGCTGGGTCTGTGCCGCGCGCTAAAACCTTGTCCAATTTCCCGGCTGGCGAGGACATTTGCACTTTTATTTTCAGTCACACCATGGGGCAGTCTCGCCTGGGCAGTAGTGAGTGCGTCCAAAGGGATGTGCAATGCAGCAGGAAAAGGGTAGTCCGGCACTTTGCTAGTAGGGGAAAACTGGGAAAATGCAACATCCTTTGGTTGATTTACCTAGAATGATATAATACTAAATGTTATGGTTTGTTGGGATTGTTTTTTTAATATAAATTTAAAGTATTTTTAGATTTAGATTTAGTTAAGATGAAAACCGATCCTTCTGACTTGCTTTTAACCATAACAAATTAGTAGTTAAGCAACAAATATTTTAAATTCTTTCTGCTTTCCTTGAAATATTACATTTTAACTTGTATAAATTTCCTTAACTCTGCCTCAATGTATAATACTTTATCCTTAGTGTAGTATTTGTCCAGGATATGGCTCAGGTCGAGTACAGTAAGCCTGCATTTTGGCTCATTGTTGCTTTGGCTTTGGTGTTGGCCAGACGCGAAATTTGAATTTTTATGCAGCGGCAGAGCAGCAACAAGGAGAGCGTGCCGCAAAAGTTTGTCGACCTATATAAACGCTGGAATCCGAATATCCTCTGGATTCTGCTCCCCCTTCTCTTTCGCTCTGCGTGCCAGGATACGTGTAATGCAAGTTCAAACCAGTAGCAACAGCAGGCAGGAGGCAGCAACTCCAACTATTTGGGGTCGTCACGTATTCGAAATGCAACAACCTGTTGTTGGGGAAAAATCCCGAGTCAGAGTCAGACTTTTGGTAGCCGGTTTAGTTTTCCAGCAAAACTTCTATATGGCGGCTCATTCTTGTTATCCTGCTGCAGTAACCAAAGCGAAATCCTTGTGAAATCCAGTGAAAGTCAAAGTCGCTGAGAGACACACGGCTGGGAGAACTTTTCTAATTGCAGGACAATCAATATTGAATTTGGCAGAAACAAAGAGGGGAAGGTAGGAAGAGCAGCCATAAGAAGTCAACCCCTGGAGGCCATACCCCAATTTGATTCCCTGGCAGTCCTTGCCACCCTCTCGCCTTCCATTTCACCCTGCTTACTTTATTTTCTATTCATTTGTACAATTACATGTGCACAGAGGAAAATATATTTCTTATTTAGGAATGTTGGTGTAATAAAACTTGGAAAATACTCCTAATATTTAATTAAATCGCTATAAAGGCTAGAAACCATTGAATTTAGCACCTAAAAGTTGCCAGTGAAATATTTTATGCAGATTAGATTTTTTATAGTTCTGCTCTAATTCATAATAGTCTAAAAAAGTTTAAAAAGCTGTAGCTATTTTTAATACCAAACCATTTAAAAGAAATTAAAACAATTAATTTAGGTCCCGAAAGTAGGCAATGATTCCTTTACAAAAAAAATTTACAATTATTTGAATTTATTATTATTTGTATTATTTAATTAGAAATTTTAAAACAAATTATCATTAAATAAGACATTTTTAAGGTATATTCAATTATATCTGTTCTATTTTATTCTATTCCGTTCTATTCTAAATTTTCCCCTAGTTTTAAAATTAAAATTAAATCTTGAAATATTTAACTAATCGCATTATTAAGATTACATCGATTAATGCATAAATTATTGCCCAAACTTTTTGCTCTCTGTGTGTATATACACTCATCCCTCTCGTTTTCCGCAATGAAAAGAAGGTGCGGCTCAGGTTAGGAATTTTCCAAGGAATGTTTGTTGTGCGGGGGTGGCAAGGTGCACCCCGACCCCTCCCCCCGCCCCGCCCCGCCCCGCTTATGGTGGACCAAAAAATAAGGGGGTGACTGAGTGAAAATTCGGGTGGCGCTTTTAACAAACGATAGCAATTTAGAAGATGCCAGAGGTATGCAAATTTATTGCCGGAAATGTAATTTACAAAATACGCTGCAGGGCAAAATGGAAACCAGCGACAGCGACGCTAACGTCGACAGCGGCGCCGGCAGCGATATGCCTTGCAAGCTGTTTTGCATTTGCTTTGTTTTCTTTTCTCGTTCTTTTTTCCTCGCTTCCTTTTAGTTTTGTCATTTAAAACTTTTTGGTGTGATGAATGTTGAGGTTGGCCAGCAAATCACAAAAAAGGCCAACAGCTAGAAGAGAGAGCCTTGAAATTTAAGGAAGAGATGGAAAATGGAAAATCAAAAAAGTAAGGATCGCCGGGCCGAGAGCGGGTGGCGATTAAGTAGAAGGGAGACGGCGGCTTACACTGCTTTTACATTACACAAACAATCAATGCAACGCATGCGCATGTCATCAGCAGACCAAAAGAGACGGGGAGAGAGAGAGAGTGTCGGCCCCCATTTCGAGAGAGAGAGAGCAGCTGCATTAACTCTTCTTCTGCTGTGGCGAAAGGAGCGGGGATGCGGGGATGCGGGAAGTGCAAGCAAGTCGCCAAATAGCGAAAACAACAACAAGAAGGGCAGCGCAAAATTAACAAAATAAGAAAATTGGCAATGCAAAGAAGAAGATGATGGGGGCGAGGAAGAACACAAAAATAGAGGGAGCCAACTGAGGAGGCGGCAAAGAGGGAGGAGGATGATGCTGCTTATGCAAAATGCGCAACAATAACAACAACAGAAACAGCATGCAGACGAGACAACAAAGAAGACCAACAGAGACAGAAAGACATAGAAAGGTGGGACAAGGAGCAGAACGTGGAGCAGAAGAAGGTGGATAAGGGAAACGTAGATAAGGAGAAGTAGAAGGAGCAGGCGAACAAGGAGTAGCC
The DNA here is from genome assembly GCA_035046265.1 of Drosophila bunnanda. Classification (NCBI taxonomy): domain Eukaryota; kingdom Metazoa; phylum Arthropoda; class Insecta; order Diptera; family Drosophilidae; genus Drosophila; species Drosophila bunnanda. Next base: position 5,053,603 of record JAWNOB010000075.1, read on the forward strand.
AACGCAAGGGGAACAGGCGACGAGGCGCATATGAAGGAAAAGCCAAAAGGCAAAGCGCAAAAAGAACGCCAACGCTAAAATGCAGCGACTGCGACGACAGCGACAGCGCAGTAGCTGGGCCAGCACCAGCAAGGAAGGGGGAGAAGGACCAGACGAGGCAAAAGCAGCTGCTCGGCGACAATGCACGGTGGGGCAATATGCAAGAGATGCATTATTTAGGAAATATAAACCAAAAACAATTATAAAATGAAAACTAAGGTCAGATATTAAACAAAACTTTAGGAATTTATTAAAAACAAGAAAGCGAAGTTTTATCATCTACATCATAATAACTAAGCCAAATATGCATTAATTTAAATTCGGAACACAATTCTGTGCTAGATTTTATTAGGTCAACAAATTTGCATTATGAGTTAAAAGTCACAAGACTTAAAATTTGAAAATTTTGTGAAAATTTATTTTTTTTTCAGACATAGCTAGATCGATTCGGCTTTTAATGCTGATCAATAATATATATAGTTTGTGGGGTCTGAAATGACTCTTTCAGTTTCAAAATTTAAAAAAAATAATTTTTTGTCAATTTTGACAATTTTAACGATGTAACTCCTTATAAAATTTTGAAAAATTGAAAAATTGGTGAAAATTTTATTTTTCTTCCAAACATAGCTAGATCGATTCGGTTTTTAATGCTGATCAATAATATATATAGTTTGTGGGGTCTGAAATGACTCTTTCAGTTTCAAAATTTAAAAAAATTAATTTTTTGTCAATTTTGACAATTTTAACGATGTAACCCCTTATAAAATTGTAAAAAATTGAAAATTTTGTGAAAATTTTATTTTTTTCCAGACATAGCTAGATCGATTCAGCTTTTATTGCTGATCAATAATATATATAGTTTATGGGGTCTGAAATGACTCTTTCAGTTTCAAAATTTAAAAAAATTAATTTTTTGACAATTTTGACAATTTCAACGATGTAACCCCTTATAAAATTTTGAAAAATTGAAAATTTTGTGAAAATTTTATTTTTTTTCTAGACATAGCTAGATCGATTCGGCTTTCAATGCTGATCAATACTATATATAGTATGTGGGGTCTGAAAAGAGTCTTTCAGTTTCAATATTTAAAAAATAATACTTTTTTGTCAATTTTGACAATTTATGTATTTATGTATTTCGCCATGTATGTATAGCCTACTCCTTAGCGATAATCTGGTATATTCTAGAAAAGTATTAGTGATTGTTTATCGTTTCTTCTTATGTTTATACATATACAATTGTATCTAAGATCAGTATTATTTATTCAAATAATACCATATTTAATATAAAAGAAAACTTTAAGAATCCTTCATCTTTATTGATCTCGAAATTGCGTTAACTGATCGCTAACGTGCCCCACTGTGCAAGCTAAGAAAGTGCAAGAGCACGGACCTGCAATAGTATTTGTGCAATTTGCTTTCATGTGTGTGTGTGCGTTGGCGGCGCAGGAGGCAGAGACGACATGTTGCTGTTGTTGTTGCTGCTGCTGCTGCTCCCCCGAAAAGCAAGAAGAGCCTTGCTGCCTGTACTTTTCGCTTTTGGCATTTTGCGGCGATATTCGCGAAATGCGCGCACACTTGCACACGTGCAGAGAGACTATCGCACACACGCAGACATGGGCAGACAAAAGACGAAACAAAGTGCAAGACGCACACGAGAATAATTGAATTTTATTACATTGTTTGGAGAGGCAAAACAATAACAACAACAAGGCAAGCTGCAAGAGCAACAGAGAGGGCCACAGTGTAAAAGAGCTTTGTGAGCGCGTGTGTGTGTGTGTGCAGTCGCCCCAACTTGTGCCTGTGTGTGTGTGCAACAGCAACCACCAAGGCTACACACGCACACACACACACAGACGCCGAGCAGCAGATATTGCAGCGACGCGACAGCGACTCGAAGAGAATAATGACCCCAAAGGCTTGTCGATTGTTGTTGCTTTTGCTGCTTTTATTGCTATTTTCGCTCTCCCGCTCGCTCTCTCTTTCTCTCTCTCTCTCTCGCTGTGTGAGTGTTGCAGTTTTGTTGTTGTTATTGCCTGGGAGCAGAGCAAGGCAGCAGCAGTGAGAATAAGAAGAAGCAATAGCAGCGACAGCGAGCGGAAGAAGCAGAAGAAGCCGGCATATGCTGCGGCTGAAAACACACACACACACACACACACTCGCGCGGACACCCCAAAACACACCCACTCCCCCTCAATTGCCACCCCCTCGGCAACCAACTACCCGCCCCCCGCTATTACCACTCTTTGCTTGCAACTGCAGAAAAGAGGTCGATGATGGTGGGCAGCACTGAGAGAAACAATTTTGCCTCGAATTTAACTGTTTTAAATAATTTATATTATTTTTTTTAAACTATTACTTCTTAGCATTCAATCTAAGAAATAATAAGCAAAACCTTTATTTATCTTATAGGTTTATGTACCTAATTTTTCCCAGTGTGGATATTTCTGAAAGGCGTAGACACAGGGCCAAAAAGAGGAGCGTAAGGTTTTTAGGGGGTTTAGGGGGGCGGTTTTAAAAAAGGGATTTTAGGGCGGTTTGAGGGGAATTTAGGGGGAGTCGTCTCCAAAGGGGGCGGCGAAGCGGAAGGTTAGAACGAAGCCCAGCTAAAATGGAGACTGCGAAAATAAAGGAAAAGCTAAGAGCAAACTAAAATACTTATGAGGCAGCATCAGCGAAGACAACAAAGGCAAAAATCGAACAAAAAAAAAAAAAACAAAACAAAACACAAAAATACCACAAAGGAAAAGCCTCAACAAAAAGAAATTAAGAAAAATAAATGCAAAGGAAAATGCAAGGCAGCGAGAGGAAAAACAAAATCCAAGTCAAAATAAATAAATGCAAGACAACAGCTGCCTTTTGTGAATATGTTTGTGTGTGTGTGTGTGTGTGTGTGTGCTTGCTGGGAAAGCATTATCCAGGCCCTCAACTTTTTCCGTTTAACTTTGCAAAATAATAATAATAATAATAATAAAAAATAGAATGTGCAAAAAGCAGGCAAAAGAAGAAAATAATAAAACAAAATTGAAATTTGTAATGAAGCCACTTTTTTACCCCACGCACATAAAGGAACTTACAGCAAGGGACAAATTATTAGGTGTAGGAAAATAAAATATATATATATATATTTTATGAACATATAAAATATTTTTTCTTCTAATTATAAATTATTTATTTATCATATATTATATATTATATAATTTTTATAATTATAATTTAATAATTTCCAACTTAATCGTCTTTCTGAAGCATCCATCCTCTAAAATATTTATACATTTCCACTAAAAAAAAGGAATTATAATCTTTTAAAACAATATAAAATTATCCAAGGGAATTTAACTTAATTTGACTAAAACTAAACTATAGTTTTATTATGCTGAACCCTGCTGTAGTTGTATCTGTGCGAGGGGGCGGAAATTGCCAGCAGGAAGAGCATAAAGGGGGCTGTGGGTGGGTGGCATGGCTTAATGGGTGGCATGAAATATTGCCGGCTAAAGTTTTTCTCTCTCTCCTTTTTGAAAATGAGTCGAGTTGCGTGGCAAAAGAGCAAAAGCAAAACAAAAGTAGAGATAGAAGCGAAAGGGACAAAGAGCAACTGGAAAGTTGCAAGCTGTTGAGGGGAGCGGCAATTCAAGGAAACCAATTTAAATTGAGTTTGATCATCGTCGTCGATGTCGTCGTCCCAGCTGCCATAACGATATATAGTATGGTATATGGTATAACCCGAACCAAAATCAATATAAATGGCAACAGATAAACTCCCGGACCAATTCGGAGTTTTCCAACGTTAATTCGAACTCACTCGATCTTGATTCCCGGCGGGAACCTAAACTTTGCCAATTGGCATAACCGTTAGTTGGAAATAATTGAACAATTTCTATAAATTTTCTATTTCTACTCAATTAGTTTTAATTTATTTCTGAGGAGAGAGATTATTTCTAAGAAGTGTTAAGTTTATAAGGAAGCTTAATATAGTTTATAGGGAAATTATAGTAAAGGTTCCCTGGAAATAATTGGACAATGAATTTTCCATTTCAACTCAATACATTTCAATTTATTCTTAATTTTGGGGAAGTCTTAAGTTTTTAAGGAAGTTTAGCATACGTATTTAGTAAATAATAATAAATGTATAAAATATTTATAATAAAATCATTAGGATATATATTTAAGTAAACTTTATCTAATATAACTAAAATTGACATAACATTTTTGGCCATTTATAATAATTTATTTAAGTGAATATATTACAAAATCCCCTTTAAAATAGAAAGCACTTAACATTGCTAAACTTGATTAACTTCCCAAAATGAAGTAGTAATTTGTATCTTTGAAACCTAAATCCTTGGCAATTTGTAGCTCTGTAAATCCAATCATCATCAAAGGAAGTTTCTAGCCCATCTTGATTTAAATTTTCCCCTGTATTTTTTTACTTTATTTACCTTCTGGTTTTTCCCCCATTTACCTGCCCTGGCTTTATCTAATCGATCTAATTTTCCTGCTTTTCTTTCGTTTCGTTTCAGGTGAGTAATCAGTGCTAATCGCAAGGTTTTAGCCAAAAAAAACAGTGAGGGAAATACGCACAGTAAGTGGCCTAAAAATATGCAACAAAGGTGCAAAGATCACTAATCTTAAGAAGTATTTTCTTTTTTTTTTTTGGAAATAAATTGAAAAGAATTTTTCGTAGGGGGGTGTGGGAATTTCCCTCCCGTTTTCGTTTTCAGTTTTTGTTTTCTTTTCGGTCGTTCCCCGCTCGGCTTCTTCGTACACCTCCTTCTCTCTCTCTCTATTTTTTTTTTTTGCCTTTTTCGGTTTACCGCAGTTATTTTTTACTGCCTTTTTTCCGTAGCAACACAAGCACACACACATAGAGAGAAATACGAAGACGCTAACGCTAGCGTTGACGCCGGCAGCGCAGTCAGGGCCAGCCGGCGAGAGCGAGCGACAGCAGAGAGCTCCACAATGGCGGCAAACACGTTTTTTGTTGCTGCCCTCTTCGGCTTTCTCTCTCGCATGCGCTCTCTCCACACTCACACTCGCAAGCCGCGCTCTCCCACAGACCCCACACACACACACACACACACATGCATAGAGTCGCGCAAGACGAACGTCGCTGCCGCCGCTGCCGTCGTATCTGTATCTTTTACGCTGCTTACACTCCACGTTCAGATTCAGATTCATTCTGTAAACGCGATTCCTCGAGGACGTAACGTGAAACGTCGGTTTTTGCCCGGTGTTTTTCTCGCCCCGGTTCAGAGCAGAGCAGAGCAGCTACTCAAACGGTTACCACCACCACCCCCTCCGTCAGCGGCCGCCCCTCGCCACCCCGCATTGTGCATTGTGTGTGTGCATCTCAAAGATACAACAAGCTACCAGATACGACAGTATCTGCAAGATAAATACAAGAAACGAGGGCTTGCAAATTGCAACAAAATCAATTGAAAAGAAAATTGATCAAATAAATGTAATCAAGGAAATTGAAAATTCCGGCTGCCCAAAAAAAGAAAATAATGCATATTTAATCGCAGTGTATGTGTGTGTGTGCGCGTAAATTCTTTAACTAAAATTGATTGTTTATTTCCGTTTCGAGCACACGAGCAAAGGGAGATAACAAACACAAGCAACTAAATGAAATTTGGGGCAGTTGCCAATTGAAAAATGTGATTTCGTTATCAACAACACAACATCATCAACAACAAAATATAATAAAAATAGGAAAAGCAAAGAAGAGAGGTGGAAATAAATAATTCAAGTAACACACACACACTGAAGAGATCGAAAATAAATACAAATTAATTTGCGCGCGCTTTGAAATCGTATTCAAAATGTCATTCCAAGTGCACGAAGAAACCACAACAACAGCAGCAGCCACAACACCAACAACAGCGACAGCAATAAATAAATGAAGGAAAATAATTGCAAATAAAAAAAAAAAAACAAGAAAAATTGTTCAACAATACACACTAAAGTTAATAATAATCATTGTGTAAATAGCATTCAAACATAAACAATTTAATTGTTTAATTGTGTGTTCTTTTGCCGCAGCAAAAAAGATCAATAAATAAAATTTAATTATACCGTACATATAAATATTCAATGAATACGTAGTAGGATAATAATAATAATAATAACAAAAATCTGATAATTCCGTGCAATCTATTTCTAAAATAGCAAAACATCAACAACAACAAGCCATAAAAAATAAAGTTTATAAATAACTCAAGAACGCAAAACCCGATAAGAGCAAAAGAATCAAATTGAATCGCAAAACTCAAACGTAAATCCCAAATCCAAATCGTTAAATCCAACCTAGACTTGCCATATACAATATACTTACTAGATGTATATATATCTTTACCCAGATATATGATACTCCAGCAGCTTTAACAAACAGAAAACCGTGATAAAATGTAAGTGATCTTTGTTGGCGATTTTAGGTTATTAAAATCCGATTTAAAATCGATATACGACACTCGCATCAATCATGGTGGGATTTCCTTAGTTCTTTACTATTATTATTATTTTTCTGTATGTTCAGCCTTTACCTCTCTGGGACTTAAGTAAACTTATGTAGATTATTATTGATCGAATTTCCCACCCCTTAGAAGGTAGCAAAGGAAATAACAAAGAGACAAAGGGGGCAGGGAACGAGGACAAACAACCCTTGAAAATAGTTCAGAAATTCAAATCGAATACAAGCAAGGAATTTAATTTTAACTTTTTTAATTAAAACTTGCTGGGAATTATAATAATAACAGGAAAAGGAGATAGGAAAAAAACGTATAGTTATGGAATGAAAGGAAAACATTTACCTTATGTTTGTGGTAAGAAAGGTAATTACAAATAAGAAAATTAACTTTATAAAGCAGAGAAGAAATTTAAACTTAAAGACTAACTGCCTATTAATATTCCATCAATTAAATTAAAACTGAATGCATTTTTGTTTGTATTTATTATTCAGCAGAATATACTTAAAGTCACCCAATTAAAACTAATCGAAAATCAAGAAAATAAACCCTAAATTCATTGCCCTGAGAATACCAAAAGTCATGGCAGGTCGTGACAATGGGTTTTTTTTTATTTATTTATTTTTGTGGATGATCGAAACGAATCCCGAATGAAAGCCCGGGATGTCGAAGGTTGTGATCCCAGCAGAGACTCTGGTTTCTGATTTCTGAATTTCGATATTCGATTTCTCGGATTTTCAGCTGCTGCCGCTGCTGGGAAATAACATTCTGTCTGTCATGGGGCAACTTCAATCACTTCAATCACTCGTAGTCGTCGATATAATCAATAAATGTACTCGAGTGAACAAACAATCAAAGAAGTGAAATAACAACAGCTTTTTTGCATTAAAATCAAAGCGTAACGAAACGAAATTGAATCGAAGACAAGAGATAAATGAAAAAGAAACTCGAGAAAATACAACCAAATAAAAGAAGTTCTTCGACATTGATTACACTTGCAAAAATCGCCACAAAAGAGTGCTGACATCCGGGAGAACCTTTTCAAGAATAAATATACTAGATATATATCTATATATATTTATCGTATAGAGAGTGTTAGCCCCATCCTTCAAGCGTTTGCCATTAATAATTCATTTACTTAAAGCGGGCCAAAGCATGCAATTCCTACATTTTTAATGAATTAATTAAGTTTCTCGTGGCCAAAAAAACGAAGAAAATAAATAAAAATAAAAGAGCGGCACACAGATCCCGCCAGATACACTTTGTGTTACTTTGAAGCTTTGTATCTGCACATTGCATGACGTCGATGAGGCATGCACCGCGCGAAAATCCGCGTTGCTGCAACATGGCCGCAACAGAGCGGGAAATTGGATTTTCTAACGGGGGAGGAGTGGCGGAAGACGAGTTGGAAAATGGGAATTACATGGTTGGGAAATATTTCGTAAATTAGACAGTGCTTGCAGTAAATTATATCTCCTTCTATAATTATGATACTTAAATAAAATATAGTATTTATAAAAATGTTCAAGGAGTATAGATATATCTTTATTAATATCTACCTTTCAATAAGTAAAGAAATCCACTTTATTTCACTTCCATTAATTTAATTGCTCATTAATTTCCTAACCTTGAGGTCTTTTGTGACTTCCAATATATAATTATAAATGTACAGATAAAACGAATAATGGTTAAGATACGTTTTATAACCTGAAATTATATGGAAAACCACTTAAAGTTTACAAGTTATAAACTTTATAAGTTATAAACTTTATAAGTTATAAACTTTGAAAAGTTTCCATATACAATAAAGATTATATATATGGTTATATATTATATGGTTATATTTTATTAATAAACATTTTATAATTGCGAAAAGTTGTAGAGTTTATCAGGCAAAGTCTCTGAATTTTGTTTCTAAGGAATTTTTTAAGTTTTAAAACTGGAAGTTAAATTTATTTATATCTTAAATTAGTAATAATTTGTTTTTCAATTTCCCCTTGGTACAAAGATTAATATCAGTTAAATTCCTAAAAAAGGAACTTTTCTTGTTGAGGATCAGATTTCCAGAGATTTCCAAAGAAGAGAAATTGCAACAAAGTTGGGAAATACAAATACACTTTGGGGGGCGTAAAAGGGGGGTACAAGGGGGTAAAAGGAAAACAGAATCCAAAAAGAAAGAGGAAAATAAAGTGCGACAACAAAGGGAAAGCTAAGAAATATTGTGCCAGAGATGTGAATTTTTCTTTCTTTCTTTTTCTTCTTTTCTTTACATTTCGTTCTTGTGTCTTTTTGGCGAATTCTCCAGACGAAGGAAACAACTCAGAATGGCAAACATGTGGTCTCTCCTTTTCCCCCATTCCCATCTTTCTCTCTTGCCTTTTTTCGCGAAACTATCTGCGAATATAAGCTAGCATGTGTGTGTGTGTTCGAGTATCTGTGTGTGAGAGCGAAGCGCAGACAATTAGTTTTATTATGCTTTGTTGCCGAGCTTCGCTGAAATGGCACGACATCAAAAACACTACAAAAAAAGATGAGGAAGAAAGAAGAGAAAAAAATAGCAACAAAAGTAAGAGATAAAATAACGAGATCGCATGGTTTATATATAGATTTATATGATGTGCATCGTCGCGATACATTTACTATGTTGGATTGCACTAATTTTTGCAATGGCCGAAAGCCAAATGTGCAAAAAGTAACATGAAATAAATCTAGAAAAAAAATACAAAAGATTCCAACATTACAAGTTGCACATAGAAAACAACATTCTCGACTACAAATTAAATTAATGGGTTAATAAATCACAGAAATGAGCCATTAAGTGCACTATGTTTTTCTGAAAACAAATAATAAAATAATAATAAACCAAAAAATAAAAATGCTAAAATTACACATGTAATAACTTTTAAATTTATAAAAACCTAAAGAATGTTTACAAATATTTCAGGCATAACACATAAAACTAAATATAAACTATGGATAATCTCTGTAAACTCTATAAACCAAACAAAACCTCAAAGGTATTGAAGATAGTTTACAAAATATACCCAAAAAGATACAAAATACAAAGTATAAGATACAAGATACAAAACGCATTAAAACAGATATAAAACAGGCTTTCAAATGGCGAAAATTACACCATATACTCGTTTTTGTATAAAGCTAAGTGTGCAAGAGAGATAGAAATGCCAGAATTACAATTATGCAGGGCAGGCAACCATAAATATTAATTTATTAGCGTTGCGCAAATTTATCTGCGCAATTTAATTTTTTTTTTTTTTTGTGCTACACGCAGACAACAACAAAAGCAGGAAGAAAGTAATGGTTGTTTGTATTTATTGTATGAACACAATGATGCCCTGTTTTATTTAATAGATTTTTGCAGAATGGCTAAAAGGAATTATTATTAATATTTATTTTATTTTTTTATTAAAATCCATAACAAAAAATCGTTTATTTTACAGAAAATCAGAATATCATTTTATATATAAATGTACATCTATATGTATTTCAAAAAATAATTATTTTGTCGAATTTAGAAATAGAATTTGAAAGGTAAAGCCTATTTCTTATGCCAAAAATCTTGGGGCATATTCTTAAGATTTTAATATTTCATATTCTATTTTAAAAACTATCTTGTTTCATTAACTACATTCAGTACATCTCTTACTTATTGCGTTAATTCTTTCCTACCTTAATTCTTATACCAAAAAAGATAAGAAAAAAGTAAATTCTTAATAAAATTAAATGTAAACATTTTTGTGCACAAAATTAAAATATTTTTGCCATTTATTTCAAAACCCTTATCAGCTGTTTGAGACGCTTGATGGAGTCGGATATGCCCCTCTTTTAATGGCATAGAAAAAACAACTTAAATAGACTCGTATTTATGCGTGGCGGCATTTTTTGGCCGCGACTCAAGTTGCAAACAAAAGCAAAAGGATAACTTATAGTGAGGGGTTTTCTTTTTCCTTTTTTTTTCTTTTTGCAAAAAGGGGAAATGTGCGGCTCACATGTGTGTGTGTGTGCCAGTGGCATAACAAAGATTAATGACCAGGCAAAGGCAAGGGCTGCAGCTTTGGCTCATCGCACACACACACTCACACACACAGGGAACAACAAAAGGCAATAAAAACATAATAAATTACCATATCAAGTATACGCCCGGTTCGCCTCCCTTGCATTTCCGCAATAGGCGCTACCTTTGAGCATCCTCAAGACCAAGTCTTCTCTCCTCTGCTCTTTCTCTCCATTTCTCCCTATTTCTCATCTCAGTTCTCTGAAGAGAGAACAAAACTTTTTCCCCATATGATTTATGCAATTCAATTCATAAAAGTTGCTTTCTCTCTACCTTAGGTTTTTTCCCCGCATTTGTACTTGGCCTGCCACGCCTTCAATTTGTGATGCTTTCTTCTCTTCTCTCAATTCGTTGTCATTTTTTAAGTAATTTTTTTGTTTTTTTGTTCTTTGAAACAAAAAACTTTTCCCAAACTGTCATAAATTTTTTTCCACATAAGAAACTTTTGAGTGGGGGAAAAACTTTTGCCAGCTTATAAATCCATGTAAAAGTTTTGCATACACACGCAATTTTCTCAACTTTTATACGTTGTACAAAAAAAAAAATATACATAGCTGCAAACAATTATGAGAGCAAAAACAAATTTTGGCAATCAAGAATCACATAAGAATTCTCTCATTAATATATATGTATATATTCATTTTAAAGGAATTTCTTCAAAGTATGAGAGAGCGAAGGTTATCTAACCCCTTGGGCAGTGTTGTTTTTGTTCTAATCGAAATTCCTTATCAACCCTTTTTTTTATATATACCGACAACTGTCTTCGGGGTCCCTCTACCCTCATTAATCTCAGGTATTGCAGCTGCTTTGAGAAATTTAAAAGAAGGGGGATATAGTATCTTTTATTCCCTTACCCCGAGGCCACGGTCCATAAATCCGTAGACTCTTGCACTCAGTCTTTGGGATGTTGTGTGTAATCTAAATTGATTGGCTGTGGGATAAATAGGTGTGCTCATTCCGAATTTTAATTTTAATTACTTCATTATACACAGTCTGAGTAGAATTGATGGGTGATTATTACGGTTACAGCCATATAATGTTGGAATTATAAAAGGTTTCGGGTTTTAAAAAACTAGAAAGTATAGTAAATAGTAATTAATAAATTAAAGGTATAAAATTCCTGTTCATTTAAATAACTAAATTCAAAACCGAAACATTTCCTTTGCCTCAATTTCACCAGCTAAATATTGAAGTTTCTATCCCAAATTAGGCAACATAAACACAGTAAATTAAGCAAACAATAATGACAAACAATAAAGCATTAACAAGCTCTGACCAAACAATTTCATTCAACAAATACACACACACAAAATCCAAATTAAATTCGAGGGAAAGAAAACAAAATAAATACATTTTACAAACAATAAGTTGTTTGATCAACAAATTGAATACCACAAAAAGAAGTTAACACACAAAAACCGAAATTGATCAAACAAATATGAAACGAAACTCCAAGAAAATTACATAAACTAAATAACGAAAAAGTTAAGAGTAGCAATCAATGAAAAGAAAAGGAAAATAAAGTGAAAAAAAAAGAAAAACTTTAACAATGACAATGCCTGACATTTGGGGAGACGAGGCAAAAGTTTTTATTTTATTTTTTTTTCGCTTCCTCCTCTCCCTTTTTTCTTGTTGCCAAATTTTCATTACAAAATAGCCAATTTTTTATGCATTTTTTCCGGCATTAAATTAAATTTATACATAAATTAAAGTTAACATCGTGCAGATCATTAGAGGCAGCACCAACACCACTGAAAAATAAAAACAAAAATAAACCAATGTGAGAAAGCCAGCTGCATGTTGCAGTTGCAACTAACAAGCAGCCAGAAAAAAATGCTGTTGCATGTCTGGCATAAAAGAAAATGCAGGAAATGTACACGAAATTGATGAAATTTTGTAAATAACTAATTTCAAAAAATTGTTAAGATGGAAAAGATTGAGTGGAAATATTTTTAAAAGAGTGTTGAACAACTTGTAAGAACAAGTTTGGGAAATATTACACAAATAGAAATAAAAGATTCAAAAATATAAGTAATATAATAAACAAATAATTTATTCATCAGTAAACAATAAGACCTTGAAGGCCTGACACTATGTGTGATTGATTGTTAATGTGCTCGCTGTGTTCTTTGATTTATTATATATTTAATTGTATAATACACACAAGAAAGCTATAAATATTCTTTGACAATAATCCAAGAAATTATTTTTTGTACAGAGGACAGCTGACCAAAGTCATTTGGCCTTTTAAATAATGCTCATTAGGACATTGGCGTATTCAATTAGCATTCAAAAGCAATTCCAACAATGTTGCCTATTATTCAGACAGAAATTGTTGCATTCCGCATTATAATTCTCTGGCAGATTGTAAAATGTATTTCTTGGCAAACAGGCAAAGAAATTTGCGCAATTTTAGCAAAAAACTACTTTAAAAAGGGGAAATTTGATAAATACAAACAAAAATATATACTCAAGTATATATATATGCGGCTGCATTTACAACTTTCACAATATAATAGCATTTATCTAATGCCGAATATAAATCATTGTAATGAGCTGATAGGGGAGACGGGCGAGCTGACCCACACACAAACAAACTCATAAATAATGCGATAGTTGAAAAAACAAGAAAAAAGATACTTTATGTGTATGTGTATCAAGGTTCTGTCAGATAAACCCACTCACACATGTGGAAAGTACTTACTCGAGGCCGTAAATCAACTGCTTAAGTTCCCAAGACATAATAGAAACTTTTTTGTATTCTTATTGTGCTTTTTTTAAGGCGAAACGAAACCAGGTTGGCATAGTTTAGATCAAATATTTAGGTTTAGTTTTGCATTTAATTTTTTGTCCGCTTTTCGCTCGGCTCAAGGAAGTCGCGGCCAGATGTATCTAAGTATCTCTATATAGAAAGTTGTCGCAACCAGTTTAGCAGTAGGTTTTTGTGGAAGGGGGGCCTCAAAAACTGTCACGCATGGATTTATGCTACACGTTTACTATATTTGCATTTAATTTAATTTTTTTATTTTCCCTGCCTAACCTAGAGTTAAATGCATATATCTGGAAATGTATATATCTCTCTCTATTTGTTGCAACTGTAATCGAAAGAAAACAATTTTGCAATGTAATCTAGGACATCATCATAAATTACAGCAATTTCGAGCGAGCATTTTCCCCATGTTTCTTCCTCTTTGCTTTGAGACCATTATGGCCACAAACCAAGTTGTAGATACATATATATACATATATCTGTACATCAGTATATATATGTATATATGTAAGTGCGGATGATTCATGTGTACGTAACAGACAACGGGCAAAGTAAAGCCTTAATAGGTAATTATTTAAAATTTATTACACTGCCTTTTGGTTATTATGGCCAACAATTTGGCCCAATGGACCTTATAGAGACACGGCCTTAATGCTCCACTAAGAGCTCCAAACTTGGTTAATACTTGTCATTAAAAATAATGTCACAGTGTCGGCTAGAAAACTTAAATAAATAATTAGGATTTACTTAAATATTAGAGAGCTGTTTCTTTTTTAGGAGCTCCAAACTAGATTAATATCTGTCATTAAAAATAATGTCACAAAGTCGGCTAGAAAACTTAAATAAATAATTAGGATTTAGAGAGCTATTTCTTTTCTAGTAGAAAGTCAGCCAAAGGTCTTAATCTTTATTGGGAATTTACCCCAGATAAAGCAGTTTTGTAGTTAGAAAGATATTTAATTTCACCATAACTTGATCAAGTAAACAAAACAGTTTTCGTTTGGTTTATATAAAACCAATAAATCAGATAAGAAAAATATTCAAAAATAAGTAATACAAATAACCTAATCTTTATTAAAACCCATAGAGATAAAAAAAATGGAATCAATTTCTAAAGATAACCCTGTATTTTTTTGCTTTCCTGGTTATTAAGAGGTACGTAATGCTCAGTTTTTAAATTGCCCGAACCAATAAATCAGATAAGGAAATATTCTTTATCTTTGTTAAGATAGCATAGCCGATAAACTAGTCTTTATAAAGAAATAAAAACTCATACAAATTACCCATGAATAATAGTGAGTCATAGAAAAATAGCTCGTTAAAGTGTTGATATGAATAAAGTGTGAGAAATATTAAAGATACATACAAAAATAAATTTAAATTCAATAAAACCCAATTTAATTCCATCAAACTTCTTAGTTGCAGCTAACTATTTTTCTCTGTGCCAGGCAAAATAGAGTTCACTTGAGTTTAAGTGCATTTTACCATCTTTATTTGCACTCTGGTATTTGTTTTGTTGTGCTGTGTGTATATCTTAGACTTTTGCCCATTATACACCGACACTTTTTCATATCCTGTCTGGGGGCCAGAGACTTAAGTCTGGGCTCGAGTACGGAGCACAACCCCTTCGCCCTGGATCTCCACTTTTGATGTGAGAAATGCGGCTCCATGACTTGGCTAAAAAACCGAAAAAGCGTGCAAAAGCAGAAAAAGCCAACTAAACTGGGGGGAAGGAGGCAAAAATAGAGGAAAACTGTGGAAAAAAGGAGGAAAAGAGTGGTACAAGAAAAGAATAAAAATAAGTCGAGGAAAAAGGCACAAGAATAGTGCACAAACAATGCCAAAAGCGCTAACAAGCAGATCTCCATCGCAAAACCGAGCTGCTTCCCCGGCTTCCTCTCCTTTTCCACAATTTGTCATCGGTTTTGACCGTGAATCGGGTCAGGTGTCAATAAAAAAAAACGCCACTAGGAAAAATCCTAAAAAAGTGGAAAACTTGCTTTCAGGTTACACTTTGTATCTTATGCATCCTGCCAGCTACTTTAATGCACTTTCAGCGCTCAACGTCAATGTGTCAAATTGATAAAGCAGCGATGGCTCTGCTAGCAAAAATCGTAGAGCAGAAAAAAAAACCTCTATATAGTTAAGTGTTTTTTTCTGCAAGACCGAGATCGAGTGCCCTTTCTTGGCCCGGAGTGTTGCCAAAGCACTTCTTTGGTTATATCTGGGCATACATACATACGTAAGAGTATGTATCGCTTTTTTTAGGATTTTTTTAGCTGTCGTGTAGTGCCAAAAACCATGATAACTGCTAACGATTATCGAGTGCGTTTGCAAGGGGTTTCGATTTTTTTTTTTTATGAGATGCAAAGAGAAAAAGATACAAAATGGGAAACACTTTGCAATACTTACACTTTACAAAAAAGGTAAAAAATATCTTTTATCAAAAAGCCATAATTATTTTAGAGTTAATCCTCCTTTAATATAGATTTCCACTAACTTAAATAGGCTACAATAATTTTTAAAAAATGTTTCATCAAGTTTTAATAAACTGTTGCCTAGAAAAAGACATTTTTCAATGTCAAATAAACATTTATTTATTTCCAAATAAAATTTCAAAAGTGTCCTTTTAAGAAAATCCTTAAATTCGATCAGAAACATATCAACATTCTTCATAATTTTTCTTCCTGTGCATTTAGAAACATATATCGATAGATGGGTAAAAAAGGAAGGTAAAACGGAATGGTTAGTGTTTGTGCCTTATCAGAGTCTTGGCTCAGGTGTTAGGTGGTTGCCTTGTAATCTATACCCAGGAATGTTTACTCTTGGCCGCTCCTCTCCTGGTTTTCCCTACCAAAACCAATAGTATCTTCTGTGATGGATGCATAGATATGGAAACACAACTGCCTTGGCATTTGTTTACTTGTTTGCATATTCCAGAACCTTATGCAAAGGTTGATTATCGGGGAATAGTTTCTCCTGGGATGGCACAACAGATCAATTTTCCTGAACTGGAATTTACAGACAATTGATTTGACTTGGTTTAAAGATAGTTAGAATTAGGAGTACATTTCTGCTATAGTTTCTAGTTAGAAATTAAACTTAAACACAAGCTAAATGCTGTCTTAATTCTACATCCATTAACACACTAAATGACACACAATAAAATCAATTGCCTCAATTTATGGGCCACCTAAAAGTTCCTTCTACAATTGAAACTCTGCACAACATTTTTCCCCACAAATAAATACTCTCCGTAGGCAATTCAAAACCAGTAGGAGCTCCTGTTTTCAGCTTAGCTTATCGATTGCAACACCTGTGACAGCAATTGCATTCCAATTGCCGATTAATTGAATTGCCCAAATCGAAGGTGCTGCAGAAAAATATATTGAAAATTCAAGCAAACACCACAGGAAATAGGACTGACTTTAGGTACTATGTAAGGGCCTTCGGATTTTCCCCACTTTTCCACAGCAGCTTTCACTCCAACGACAACTACACAATTGTGAATCCATCCCCGGAGCTCGTTGTATTTTCTGCTTTATGTTGGGCAAATATTGACATTCGTTTATTAAAATTCCTGCAGAGCGTCCAAGGCAAGACCCAAAGATTCAGACGGCATGGGGCAAAAATTCGAGCCGAAGACACTCTGAACCCAAGGAGATGTGCAGAGAGAAAAATATATATCGAGAAGCAAAGAAATATTTAAAAATTATAATAGGAAAAGCAAAATAGCTTAGGATATTATAGATATATACTTAAATATGCAGGACTTATATAAAAGAATTCAACGTAAAATAGATAAATGTGTTTAAAAATTATTTTATTTCTGCTAAAAGAATATTTAATCAAAAGCATATTTAAGGTCCCTCTTATACATATTTATTTGACCTAAAACATATGCTTTCTTAGTGTAAATTTATAATTCTATACAAATATTCTCTCGGTGCATAAAAGAGGCGTGGCTGGGGGAAAACATTTTATGTCATGTTTGCATATGTAAATGTGTCGCTCCTTCTCTCTCCCATTCTTCCTCTGTCTTTGGCTGGGCAATATTTGCTTTTAATTTTTGCTTTGTTTAAACTGCAGTTTAATTTTATTTTCCACAAATATGGCCAACAAATTGGAGACGTACAAGAAATGCAAAATGCAAATTGGCAAAGAAAGCTGACTGGCCCGAGATGGTGAGAGATACATCTACCAGATACTTTGTAGTCAATGGCCAGGCCAACTGCTGTCAGACTTCAAATTTAATTGACACATTTCCTTCGTTCACAACTAAATTTCTTTGTTGTTGCTGTTGTTCACGTCCT
Source organism: Drosophila bunnanda (assembly GCA_035046265.1). Taxonomy (NCBI): domain Eukaryota; kingdom Metazoa; phylum Arthropoda; class Insecta; order Diptera; family Drosophilidae; genus Drosophila; species Drosophila bunnanda. The sequence continues at coordinate 5,071,264 of JAWNOB010000075.1, forward strand.
TTTAGTTTCGGTGCAGAAATAGTTTTTCCACATGAGAAACAATTTTCACATCTACAACAACGAGTGAAATAAATTTTCATTTAATGCCAATGGGGGACCCGCAAGTCAACAAATAAAAAAAAAAATAACAACAAATGCCACAAGAGCTACAAATGCTACAAATCCCACAAGGAAAAACTGCCAGCTAAGAAATAAAAAATAAAAATAAATAACAACCGCAGTAACAACAACGGCAAACAACAATTCAAGTGACAATCACAAAATTGCAATAACAATGTAAATAAACTTTCAACTTTATGGTTTCTTCATTTGCATTTATTTTAATTAAGTAGAAGTGGCAACGGAAATGGCTAGCAAATGAAGTGAGGAACTTGAAAGTACCCCTTAAATTTTGAATTAAACTAAATATATTATAATATTCATATTAAGTACAATGCCTTTCAAATTTGCTAATAAAAATATCCCCATTGTGATATTTTTATTGCCTATTTTGCATATTTGATTTTCTGCTATTTTCTGTTTAATTTTGAAACTGCAAAACTGCCACTAAACAATTTCTGTGTGACATTCGTTTAAATATTTTAATGCTTGTCATTATGATGTTTGATATTTTCGTGTGTTTTGCCATTTACATTTATTAATATTTATGTTTCCTTGACCCTCCCCTTTTTACTTCTTTGGCATTCCAAAAATAGATTATTTTTATATACTTTGATTAACATTTTCTTATAGTATCTTTTCTGCTTTGGCTGATTGAATTTTCTTTTGTTGCCGCACAGGAAATGAGATATAAAAGCGCAAGCTCTAATTAAGCCCTAGAGACGCTATATTGCATTAAATTGTATAAAAGTGCATGGAAAAAGTTCAAGTCATCGCCTGATTGGCAACTAAATCGAAACAGGAAATGCCATTAGCCAAAGAGCATTCATTTGGCTGGGCTGTTGTGGGGCATTATTATATAGGGAAAATTATTTTAAAAACAATTAGGGGTAATTTTTTGTATGATAAAATGGAGGGGAGAACGGAATTCATAGGAATATATAATGAAGATATATATACAGTAATTTCTGTGTGAGAAAAACCAGATTAAATCTATCAAATGTTTCCCAAATAATTCCCTTTCTTATTCACTAGTAAAAAGAGAGATATAACTATATTAATTAATTAATTTATCATGCAGATGTCTCAAAAAAATGTAAAAAAAATACCAAAAGGTGTCCTGGGACCTCCCATTTTTATCTCTTTGCAAAATAACTTTAGTTAAATGATGCCGGAATAATTGATTCGCCCATCGGCCGTGCCGAATGTGGCCATAAAAGTGTCCACGGTTCGAGCCAAGTGTTTGGGGCCAGGTTCGAGGAGAGGAAACCCTGGAGATTTCAACTCCAACACCTTGGGAGCGTCTTCGTTTTTCTTTTCTTTTTTTTTTGCCTTTAACGTTTTATTTTTCCCCATTTTTTGTGTATGTGCAATCCGAAGTTTAATGCGGAGGATGAGAGTGGCAGTGGAGCCTCCATTCGAGGCTGTGTGCTGTGTGTCGGGGTCACGTAGACTCCATTTATATCAAATTATCTTACCATAATAATGAATTCTTGGCAATTATAGGCATTATCGTTATTTATGGCCCTCGAAGCCGTATTCCCAAGCTCTTCTGCATCTCTTGCAGAGCCCTTAAGCCCCGAGACATTAAAGTAAATCTAATTAAACGAAAATGCCCTAACTCCATGGCCCCATAAACAATGCGTCCCTCAATTGTTAATTGCCTCTTGGCTAGGAATCGGAATATAGAACCTGTCTATATATGTGTTGTTTATATAGCTTATGGACTTTTATCCGATTCAGTCGGTGACTATGTGACTCACTTAGTGTACAATGTACGCTGGTAATTGGCAACTTCCGCTGCGAGCAAGGCGGAATTAATGAAATGTCTTCTCAAATCGGCATTGAACGAACTAATTGAGTGAAACATTAATTGCCCTAGATTTTTGTACCCAAAAAAAAACACACAAAATAGGAACTCTGCTTATTTTTTGTTGTTCTTTTTTTGATAAAGGGAAGAGGGTGCCATAAAACATTCTGTTGAAGGCAACTGTTGTTCTAGTGATAAGAGTTCTCTATTTGGTAATATGATGTATGATATGGTCTCGGGTTCCAAGGCGAAAATATCGTGAAATATGACGGAAGCTACTGCTAGAGGTTGGGGGGAAAATATATATATTTTTTTGGGAATATACCAGGGGATTTTTAAAGGGGATTTCCCCTGACTCCGACTCAGTTTCTTTTGTAATTAAAATTTATTTATGGCAGTCATTTGAATTGATTTTGTATTTTTAATTGGGCTTTATTGAATAAAGTAGCTCATAAAAATTGTAATTTGGCTAATAAAATTGGTATAGAAATTATTTCAGTTCATTAAAAGCCTGTTTTAGCAAAAAGAAATATGTTTAATGATGATCGATTGACTTATAAATATTTTCTATTAGTAATATGTTTAAAAATAATCTCCAAATATACTAATAATAGGCTCTTAACTTTAATTTTCATTAAATACTCTCTCTATGTTATTTATAGCCTCTTCAACCTGCGGGCCTTAAATAAATGACTTAATCATAGTCATAATAAGCCCTCTTTAGGAACCCTCAATTGATTATTATTAGAATGAGTTTCCTTTCCTTTGGGCTCTCGAAAAGGGAAGTCGTTAATATAAATATGAACTGCTTTTAAATATATTTTTATGGCTCCATTGATTGCATCTGCTATCCAAGAACAGGGATCCATTCATTTGAAAGGTGGAAATACAGAAGAAACCTCCAATGATTTATGATCGCATCGTTAAAGTCAACCAAAAACGGAAATAGAACTCGTTTAATAAAAAACACTTTGCATTTTGGCAGACACTCGAGGCAAAAAAAAAAAATAAATAACAATAAAACAAAGAGAAACCAAAGAAAAAGTTCAAATTAAAAACAAAAAACCCGGCATTTAATTGCCTTTTACAGAGAGAAAAATTATGATAGAAACTAAAAAATATAAATTAAAAAGTTTGATTTATATTAGTTTTTAAAATAATTGTTTGACTTACAAAATCATTACAATAATTAAATTCATAGTTTTTTTATTCTTGTTCGTTATCCTTAAAATATTTTTAAAATGTTAGACACATAATTTCTTTCCGTGTAAAGGGTCTGAAAAAAAATCTGAAGAAATTCCACATAAAATGGGGTTTAAAACTCAAACAAACATTAAAAAGAGGACATAAGAAAAACAGAAAATTAAGGCAAACAATAAAAAAAAACCAAAACAAAAAAAAAGAAAAGTAAGGTAAAGGAAGAAGCAGAAACAGGCAAATGTCGAATTAAAATTAATGTCGAGTTAATCGAGTTTTGTTGTTGCTGCTCAGTTTCTTTCTCTTTGTTTTTTCCTCTGTTTTTTTTTCTTCTTCTTGGCAGCGAACAAAGAAGCAAAAAAAATAAAAAATAAAACAAAAAACGAAGCACGAGAAGAAAAGAATCTGATTCTCAATCTGAAAGCAGTTTGTCTTCTTCTCATTTTTTCCCCCTCTTTAATGTTCCTCGCAGCTTGCCCTCTCTTTCTGGAGCCTGTTTATGCTGGCTCCCTCTCTCTTTATCTCTCTCTCGCTCCATCTCTTTCTATCTGCACTGCCCCATCTCTGTCGCACTGCAGCATCTTTGCCGGCAGAGCGCAGTCGCAGCCGACGCCGCAGCCTCCGCCATAGCCAGGCATTGTACTATTTCAAGGATAACCACTAACCCGAGGTTATTTTATTGCGCTCCTTGCGCTCCTTTGTCCCCAGCCAAGGCACTGGCCTTCGCTGTTCCAAAGAGTATTTTCCTATAAATTGCAATCAATTGGTATAATTACGAGGAGTATGTGGCCCCCAAGCTAAATCCGGAACACGGAAAGAAATGATCGATAATCTTGGAGTTAAAGCAAGTAATGGGATCGTTATCTTTCTCATTAAAAAGGATATATATTATACCATTTAATGAATCCTTTACTAAAGATACTAAAGATATATTGGCTAACCGGTGGTTTATTTTATTTGCCAGCCTTTGTTTTCGGCCTTCTACAAATAACCAGAGAATCCATAAAAATATCTATTTTTAAATCGAAAATCTATCATAACTAAGTTTAACTAATGCGAAAATGAGTTATTTAAATCAATATTTATTGATAATTTCATATGACAGTTTTTACAACAAATCTAAATTTTAAAATTCTCATAACTAAGTCAAAAATGATTAAATTTCAATTCGGAAAGCTTTCCTGTGTTAGTTTTTATTAGGTTATTTAATCTGCTAACTCAATTTATTATTTAAGAAAATTAAAATTTTTGTCAAATTTTGACAATTTTAACCCCTTATAAATTTTTAAAAAATCGAAAAATTTTTGAAAATTTTATTTTTCTTCCAGACATAGCTAGATCGATTCGGCTTTTGATGCTGATCAATAATATGTATGGTTTATGGGGTCTGAAACGACTACTTCAGATTTAAAATTAAAAAAACACGTTTTTTGCCCAATTTTGACAATTTTAATGATGTAAAAATTTTGATTTTTTGAAAAATTTTCGAAAATTTATTTTTTGGTCGGACATTGCTATATTAACTCTGCTGTTGATGCTGATCAAGAATATATATGCTTTATAGGGCCGGAAATGACTCCTTTACACGGATTTAAACTTCTAACTAAAATGATAATACCCTTGCAAGTTTATAAATCTAAGCAATAAAGCAATTTATTACAAGGAACTTTATTCAAAACATAAACCATAAACATATACTTAGCCTGATATATATTTCAAATACTTTTGTTAAATTTGGAGTAAATAAGGTTGAATTTAGGCCACATATCGCTTACTGCCTCCCCTCAGCATATGCATTTAAGCCTTAATATTTAATAAACACTTTTTATTGATTCCACTGACTTTTACTAATTAACACTTTTTCGCTTTCCCTTGCAGGTAAGTGTTCTGGACATTCGCACTGTTGTGCTTAACCCAAATCGCCGGTTGGTAAGAAATCGAGGGGGGGGGGGTCTGAATCTGAATCTGAATTGGAATTGGAATCGGGCTAACAAGACAAGTCACTTAATGTCTGTCGCCAATTTATTCGCATTTTTTTCCTTCTCAAGCTCTTTGTTTTTGGGGCCAATTAGCGAAACGAGTTTCTGGTGTAAACGCTCTAAGGAAAGGAAAACATTTCCGCAAAATAAATATAGCGAGGTGAGGAGAGAGAAAAGGCCAAAACCAGCTGGCCGAATCGGAGGTAGTATGAGTGATTCATGCACTGGCTTATTTCTTGGATTTTTTTATATATTTTTTGTTCGCTGTTGTACTTAGTACGCTCCAACTCACACGGGGTTCCCCCTGCCAGCTCCACTTTACTCTCCAGTAACTCTCGACGAGATAATGAGCTCCGGGCCGTAAGGAAATTAAATACAGTGATTAAGTAACTTAATGACGTGGGATAAGCCACAGGCAGCGAGTGCTCTGTTGGCTTAGAAGCTGAAGTAATCCCAAAATGTAATCCCAAGAATGTGACAAGAGAAATCCCCCAAGGGGGCTTAGGGCAGGATTTCGGGGGCCCCTCCACTTGAATCTTAAACGGATAAATGGATGATCGGAGCTCTTGATCCGCCACTTAAGCCTCAAACTTCAAGACCTTTCGAGAACAAATACTCTTGGCCAAAAGTTCACTTATTCGGCGGTCACTGAACCTCCTTCCCTCGCCATCAGTCTTCGCTTCCTCATTTGCATTTCGTACAAGTCAGAGAGAGAAAAGAACCATTTTAATTGTGTTTAATTAGACTCGAAGCCGCGTCCAACTAACCGAAATAATTATGCATAATTAAAAGCTGTTTTGCATTTTCAACTCACTTTATTTTTTATTGTATGTCTCTCTTTACTGAGCTTATTTTTTTTAAGGCATTAACCTTAGCAAATAAATTATGCATGTCAGGCAATGGCAAGGCATTATTTCTCTTGACTCGCAAAAATGATTTAGATTTATTATGGCGAATTTCTTGATTGTCTCATAAAGTAACATTTAATTGGAATTGGAATTGAATTGAAATAAATCGCAATCTTGATGAGATCAGTGCGAATTCCCCTTAAGATGTTTTTACATTTGATTCATTTTTTATTCGGTCATAAATTTCAATTATAAATTATTCATAAATATATCTCAGTTTCGAAAAGTTTCTAATTTATCCAACCGCCAACAGTTCAATGAACCAAAAGTAGGCAACTGTTTTATTTTAGCTTAAAACAAACACCCAAGAATATATATGAAGATGAAGCAAAAAGGCGGGGAGAGTACTCGAAACGAGCACAAGCAAATAATCCAAGATAATTCTCTGCTATTCGCCTTTTTTTAGAATAAATTGTTCAATGATTTTTTGGGTGTGGCAGGTGGATGGGACGAGTGTTGGTTGTGCGCGTACGAGCATTATTGGTTTCGCCGTCAATTCACGGCTCATTTGCATAGACTTAGAGTTAATGAAATTTTTCAAATAACCATTCAACGGATAGCATGTGGGTGGCAGTGTGACGTGCATATAAAATAGACTCGAGTGCCAGGATTATTATTATGTCCAATGTAAATGCAATTTCAAATGTTGGCCCAAAAGTTACGCCATTTAGCTTTATTTTGAGGTAGATAATTGAGGTAGTGGTGAAGTCATTGTAATATTAAATAATCAATTTGGAACGTTTTTAAAGGTGACAAAGGGTCTTTTAAAATATTTTGTAAATTTAACACCTTATCACAAGGTCTTTGAAAATATTTTCAAAGCCTCAATTAATTTTTTACGATTTTAAAAGATTTTAAACGAAACAAAATGTATTTTAAAATATTTTCTATATTCAAAAACATATGAAATGGCCTTTTAAAATATTTTTAAATCTATTAGAAAACCTATTAAAATATTTTTAGGTTCACAACCTTATCAAAAAGTCTTTTAAAATATTTTCTGGATTCAAAACCATACCAAAAGTTAACACCTATGATGTATTTAGCAACATATGCATTTAATAAAATGTTTTTTAAAAATTATTATTAAATGTTGTGCTTTAAAAATGCATTTTAAAATAATAAGCGTCTTAAAATACATTTGAAATTTGTATACCCTTATAGGGTATTATAATATCAGTCAGAAGATTGTAACTATGTGAAGGAATCATTTTCGACCCTATAAATCATATATATTCTTGATCAGTATCAACAGCCGAGTTGATCTAGCCACCTCCAAGGGAAAAAAAAATTTTGTAATTTTTTCAAAATTTTATAAGGGGTTACATCATTGAAATTGTCAAAAATTGATAAAAATTTTAATTTCTTGAAACCTTAAATTCAGTATGCACATTTAATAACATAATAAAAATAAACATAGAACAGCTTTCCGAATTAAAATTAAGTCTTTTTTGGCTTAGTTATGAGTTTGTTAAGCTTAGATTTTTCTAAAAAACAAAAATGCTCTCAGGGAAATATTTCCCAACTAAATCCAGGCTTAAGCCAGTGTCCCATTAACCCCTTTCATACCCTATATATATATGTATGTTCTTGGGGTTGCTAGGCACATATCACTACTCGCATACTTACGCATATCAGTTTTGTATGTTAAACACTTTAAACGTGTTTTCATTTTGACTTGTTTGCTTTGCTCTTTACCTTCTTTTTTTTTAACTTCTTACTACACACAAACTGCGACCCTTTTTCTCTCGATTTGACTTCGTTTACGTTGCCTTTGTTGCTGTTGTTGTTGTTGTTGTTGTTGTTGTTGTTGCTGTTTAAAAATTATATTTATTTTTGCATTAAGCACGAGGTCAATTAACCTCATGCCGTCGAGCGAGTTCAATAAACGCAAAGCACACACAACGCTTGAGCGGTATACAAGCAAAACTTTAAACTACACACAACAGCAACAACAATACAAAAATTTAACATTCACATAACAACAAATACAAGTACAACAACAAAAATTAAAAACAAAAAACAAGGCAGAAAAAATACTGCAACAAAAAATGTGTGTGTTGTGACGTCGTTGTTGTCGTTGACATTTTCTACAATTTACAACACGTATTTTGTTTTTTTTTTACAATTGTAAATTGAGTCATTTGGTTGTAGTTGCCAGCAGAAGAGTTGTTGTTCTTTTTTTAAAGTAATTTTTTGTTATTTATTTTGTTGCTGTTGTTTTGTTTTTGTTATTGTTATCGTTGTTATGCATTTGACAACGACAACACACATCAACAGCAACGGCCACAACTGCAGCAACATCAAGCCCAAAGCTCATTCATCAACACTTGCAAACCTTCGCTTTTTTGCGTTTTTCTGTTGTTGTTTTTTATGTATTTTTTTGTGTAGTTCTTGTATTTTATTTTTTTATTTGCTTAGCCAAAGGCCATTGTGCGGTGAGGAAGGGGTTTTGGCCCCTGGCTATTGATACGCCGACTCACGTGCCGTTTTTGCTCATTTTTTTCGCTGGTCCCCTTAATGTTTATCTGTTCGTATTTTTTTTTTTTTTTGCTGCTGTTACCTTTGCGAATTAATTGTACACAGAAATAAATATTAATTAGTTTATGGAAAAGAAAAACTATAAAAATATATTACTTGAAATGAATACTTAATACTTAATAATTAATAGCTTATGCATATTTATCATTCCTGTTTACTTTGTTGTTTCATACTTGAGACAGTACAGAGAAAAATATTAGTATTTAATAATAAATTATAAAATAAATACTAATAAAAAAATATATATATTTTAATAAAGTAAATAAAAATAATAATGCTTCAAACTTTACCAGATTAAATGCAAACTAATAATAACTTTCGTAATTCGTATTAAATTAGGCTTTCTCTTTTTTGAATATTAATTATAATTATAATTTATAACAATGTTTTTTTCTTTCTGTGCCTTATATTTTTGTGGTTTTATTTTTAACGAATTCATTGTGTTCTCTTAGTTATTTCTGTGTATTTTTTTCGTTTCGCGTTGCCAAGCAAAAAAAAAAGTGAGGGAAAAAATGTATTTATTTTGATTTCGTTGTTTATTTTGTTGTTCTCTCGGACTTGGTAACCGATGACGTTGCCAATTTCAGAGCAGGGAGGCAGCGGAGGCACGTGGGCAGCGGGGGCGTGGCACACAGGTGTGCAAAATGAATGTTGAGTGGGGTAAAAGCGAATGTAAATCAATAATCGTGCAGAAGGGAAGTGTGCAAAAATGCAAAGTAAATGAAGACAAATTGAGCAAAATAAAAAACAAATAAGGAAATAAAACAGGAGATAATGTATAAAGGAAATTGAGTAAATGATCAATAAGTGAATCTAATTTTTAACACAAACAAAAATCAAACAAATACAAAAATCCATTAAAAACCTCTAGAAAAATATATAAATTAAATACAATTAATTTGAATTAAGTGAAAGCCAGTTAGCTAAGAAATATATGATACCATTTGCTAAAGCAGACTAATTAAGCAATAATTTATGGCTTTTAAGCTATTACCTAACATAAATTCGATATTATGGAGCAATTCCCATTTAATTGATTAAAATATGCAAATATTTCGCTGAATCATTCATTAGAAAAACACTTAATTTGACTGCCAATTGATTTGGAAAACAATTTGCTCATTAAATGACTAAACGCTGGCAGCCCATCAAAATATAATAATAAATGCCATACGCCAAAGGCAAATATGTATATACGCAATATGCAAACAATTAAATCATTTAAATGTGATTCATCGCTGTCTAAAAGTGCAAAAATTAAGTTTTATTTGCCCCTAAAGATGGCTCTCAAATTGAGTTGCCAGTTTGGCATTTCCGTTTTAGCAAATAAAAAAAAGAAAGAGTTAACAGCTCCCCCATTCATCATGACTCACACACCTCCTTTTCTCTCTGTATTGATATTTGCTTTATTTGCGGGCAATTAGCCACGTTGATCTAATAACCAAAGTGGGAAATCTGGTGCGGGGAAAAACTGTTGCAAATACTTACATTTCCACTTGGCCAAATCGCGGCCAAGCCACAAAACTAGTTTAGTTTATGCGGCACAAACGGTTACTACCAACAAAATAAAGAAGAAAAAAAAAGATATATAGAAAAAATAACAGAAACTAGTATTATAATAATGACTTCAATTTTCAGGCCGGCCTGCCAAAGAGATTGTTGTTAAACAAAAAAAAAATATATAGTAATAATAATAACGAAAGCAGAGTGGAGCAGCACTGAAATTGTTGTACTATTTGGCAACTTTGCAACGAGATTCTTTGACGTGAATTTATGGCAATTGAAGACAAGTTTTTAATTATGTTTTTGTTGTTGCTGTTGTCTGTTATATGGCCTGGCATAATAATAATTTAAATATGGCCAGCATAGCCTGAAAATGAAGTGGCACAAGGCATTAAATCATCGCGTGCAGCTAAAAAGGATAAATATGCGATGAGGCAAAAACAACAGCAACTGCTGATGTTGCTGCTGTTGCTGCTGCTGTTGGCTGCAATTTACTTTTTCCAATCACATGAATTCGAGGTAGTTACTTATCGCAGACAATACTCAATTAAAATTGTTTATCAGGACAGAAGAAGAAATTGGGAACAGCGTTTCTTTAAGTTTAAATTAAATAAAAAAAAAACTTATAAAAACGCAAAGAACAAAAAATAGACCATAGAATACCCGACTTCCGGTTTACAGAAAAATCATTGCATACTTTTTAGAGCGGAGAGGATTAATTGGATAAAATTATGTTAGTTTAATTTAAATACGCATAAAATTCTCTTTAATAAAATTATAAAAACTGAAGAAAAACAAAGAAACGAGAACATACAATACCCGGCTTTCAGTTTAGGAAAAATAATTGCATACTTTTTGGTGACATAAAAAAGGTAATCAAAAATATAAGCATCTTTTCAATCCTATTTTATAAGGCATTCATTCATTCTTCTCAATAAAAATCCCTCGAAAATATTGCTTAACTCCGCTAACCAATATAATGGCAAATATATATAGCAAGTGGCTGAAATGAGAAATATTTTCATTTTATGTTGGCCTGCAAAAATCAGCTCCTTCTTTGACTTTCCTGCCTGTAATTATGCGAGACTTGTTCCTGCATTGTTGCTGCTGCTGCCGGTGTTGCTGCTTCTTCATCTACATTGCAATTTGTATGCAAATACAATCGACAATGCACACACCATACACACACACACACACAGCAGCGGCGCACAGAACAACAGCCATTGCACACACTCTCGCACAGCATAAACAACGTGATTAGCATAACAGTCGACGAGGCCGTAAATATTGCATTTTAGCATAATTGTTTATACTTTGCAGCAGCTGCCAAACGAAAGCAACGCCTCTTCTGAGTACTTTTGGCTTCTTTGTGTGTAAGCCAAAGTAATTAAAGCCAACAGCCAGCACTTTTTGGCATATAAATTGTAATATTCCACCTTAATGAGTTTTCCATTTCAAATAATAATGCTTAATTCTGGACATTTCCAATTTTGTGGCAAAATCCTTCGGGCAGGCAAAGGCAATGGTTAGTGTTGCCGAGGTAAATGGAGTGGAAGTCCTCTTAAGTCACAAAATACAGGACATTTTGAATACATTTTAGGCAAAACTAATTGCAAATGTATGTTAGCTTTGGGTAATTATGGCAAAGGAGCTTATTTCATTGTGCTTCAATTAACTTTGTATATTTTAGGGAAATTCAGTGTAGTTGCATTCTACTTGATTTAATTATTTTGTATAATTTTGTATTATATATATTCTGTGTATTTTCACACCCCTTTGTCACATTCCATTGTCATTTCCCTTCTCTTTAAATAATTTCTTTTGTAGTTTCTAAATTTTCGCTGCATTTTCAACCTGGATCATGACAAATTTCTCACACTAGTGTCAACTTTTGCGATCGCTTTTTTTAACGTTAAGCTTTCGGCTGTCGTCCAACTGTCGGATGTAGACAATCTTCCCTGCGAATCCAACAAGTTGAGGTCCCAGTTGAAGTCCCAATCCCCCGTCCCCATTACGATTTTCCATTTTCCATTTCCCATTCCTGTCTCAAAAAGCCGGGTTTCAACGAGCTGTGCTAACTTTCTATTGTACAATGCGATCCAGTCACTTGTTTTGGCCCGATTGTGTGTGTTTCTGAGTGTGTGTGTGTGTGTGTAGTGTGTGCCAATTCCCTCCCCATGTGTGTGTGTTTAGTACAATATATACATATATCCACAATGCCTAACTGCCTGTGACGTTGCTGGATATTCTCTATATGTGCAATGCACTGGGGAAATTTTTAAATAATTAATAAATGCAGAAGGAAACTGGAAATTATGATTTTTATATAAGTTACTAAATTAATAAACTTAAATGCTAAAAATATATATTATTAAGAGCAGAAAAAACCTGGAAATCGTGATATTCATATTAATTACAAAATATTTAATACTAAAAACAACATGTTACAGGGAAACTATATCTTTGAGAGCTACAATATAACTATATTTGTTTGCTTTAAAAATTTGTTATATATTAAAATTAAACTTAAATCCTTCAGCATCTTTATAAATAATATATTTAATTTTTCTTTATTTAAATGCTAAAATCCTGTCAATTTTTTGTAATGAAAAATTAACTAATTTAAGAAGGCAATTAGTTACATATTTTTTTAACCTGTATCAATGGATTTTGTATCGTTTTCAATGAGTTGCAGTTGCTATTGCATTCAATGTTGCTGGTGTTGCTGCTGTTGCATTCAATGTTGCTGCTGCTGCTGCTGCTGCTGCTGCAGTTGCTGTTGCATGCCACCGAGTATCTGCTTTTCGGGGCAACGCTTTGTTCGTGTTCATTTGGCAGTTTCCGCGCTGCAAACTTTGTAATTAACTTTTGTCACGACGATGGCGATGCCAAAAGTCTTTCGAGGACTCTCCTCGAATGGAAAATCAACTGCAGTTTGTTTGAGTGAGTGAGTGAGAGGTGGGACAACAGGCATAAGTAATTACAATACTTTTTCTTAGTAAAAAGCAAACAAAATATGCAACAATTAGCGATGCCAGCTTAAAAACAGATTAAAGACACGGCAAACAGCTCAGAAAATTAAAGACAAAAAGAGAACAATAGAAGAAAATAATAAAGCATGCCATGGCGTGTCAGAAAAAACACCAAATTGTAAGGAATAAAGGAAATAAAATAAGAGTAAATAAAAATACATAGAAGAGCAAAGAAGAAAATATATATATATAAATAAGAAAGGAAAGAAAAAAGAGAACTGCCAAGGAATTCGTTAACGACTCGACATGCCAAAATTAATGGCATGCCTGGCAATAATTAAAACAAAAACAAGCCAGCACGAAGCTGACGCTGCACAAAAAATGAAAATACAAAAAATGAGCAGAGCAGAGCACAGCAGACAGAGATAGATGTATGGGAAAAGGAAAGAGAAGGCACACACACACATAGCATCCGAACAAGTTTCCTCAAAAAAAAAGGATGAAAAGCGAGGGCGGAGCGCAACGAAATGCATTATGTAACGAGCATTTCCATCCATTTCCAAATGACTTTTTCGGGATGTAAAGTCTGTTGATTTTCTTTCTTTTTTTTTGCAAATATTTGCTCTATTGATTACCCCGCCAGTAAAATGCTTTGTAACGCAGTGATGAATTGGTACCTATTTATATAGATATATTTGTTACCTCATCTAAGTACTCTTAATTTTTTTAGACATTTTTTTTATTCAAGAATAAGAGCTGTTATTAAATTAATGAAGAAAATATTTTACAATTTTTTCGAGAAATCTAAATTTTTAAAACTCATAGCTAAGCCAAAAAATCATTAATTTCAATTCGGAGAGCTTTCCCATGTTAGTTTTTGTTGAATTAATAAATCTGCATACTAAATTTTAAATTTAAAAAAATTAAAATTTTTACCAATTTTTGACAATTTTAACGATGTAACTAACCCCTTACATTTTTTTGAAATTTTGAAAAATTTCGAAAATTTGATTTTTTGACCGAACATAGCTAGATTGACTCGGCTGTTTATGCTGATCAAGAATATATATGACTTATAGTGTCCGAAATGACTCCTTCACTGCGTTACAAGCTTCTGAATAAAAGTATAATACCATTTTTTAGTACATTTTTCGATGTTTTTATTTGAGATTTTTTTCGACAAATCAAGATTTAAAAATCTTATAACTAAGCCAAAAAAGGTTTTTTTTAGGTTAATAAATCTGCATACTCAGTTTACAATTAAAAAAATTTTAATTTTTGGCCAATTTTTGAAAATTTTAATGATGTAACCCCTTTCCTTTTTTTTAAAAAATTGAAAATTTTTGAAAATTTGGTTTCTTTGTTGGACATAGCTAGATCGATTCGGCTGTTGATGCTGATCAAAAATATATATGGTTTATAGGGTCGGAAATGACTCCGTCACAGCATTACAAGCTGCTGACTAAAATTAGAATCCCCTGTAAAGGTATAAAAATAAATATTAAAACTTTTAGTTAAATAAATAACTAACTAACTATAAACTTAAAAAATTCTACTAAAATTAATAGTACGAAGGGCAGAATTAATAAAGCAGAATTTTACAATAGGTAGTTAGTTAGTTCTCCTTTAAAGTACTTTAATTGTACCTTAAGTTACACTTATTTTCCTTTCTTGGTACAACTGTATTTGGTACCCTTTTTCATCCTAAATCCAGAATTCAGTACCTAGCACTGATTATAAATAGCTTCCCCTCTCTAGTCCTCTGCAGTGCTATGTACTGGAGGCCACTGGCCTTTTTCCAATTTAATTTATCGCAAATATGCAATCGAAATGATGATGATGATGATGCCAAAGTGAGTGGCAGTGAGTGACTACTGCAATCAATGTTGTCTTGATGAAAAGCAACCAATTGACTAACTGAGAATTTAATAATTCAGAGGGCGTAAATTGAATTAGTCAGACGTCGTCGTCCGCCAGGCATTTTCTTTGGGGGCAAATGTCGGTCCTTTGGATTATTTCGATTTTGGTTTTGGTTAAGGCGAGGCTGTTTAAGAATGCAACTGTTCAAGCAACGGACGAACAATTGCAGCCTAATTGAAAGCTAAATTGAATAAAACACACACACACACACACACACACAGTGCAGGCACACACCACACACACACACACACACTCCCTTGGGCCCTCGACACATGCTAACAAGACAGTTGAAAAAAGAGAGGAAAATAAAGTGTAGCCTGATCAACGGCGCACACTCGACACGTACAATTACAGCAAACACACACTGCACACACACACCGAGTATACACACACACACAGGCAGTAGTAGTTGCAATTACTTATACGGGTGTGCGGGTGTGTGCGGAGATAGTAGTCCAGACAGTCCGCCAGAAACTCAAGAGCCACCAGCAGAAGGGCACTGCAAGAAAATTGAGACAATATTAGGCAGGAAGAAAAACTATTTAAAATTTGTTTAAGTGTTAAACATTTTATAAACAATATTTTAATATTTGTAATAATTTTTTCTACTAAGAAAAACTTGAAGAACACGCAGAGATTCTGACCAAGACAGCTGTTTTCTTTTTAGTATCTTATACCAAGCAATTACCATAAGCTTGCAGATAGAGCCGATTGGGAATCCTAGTTTATTTTTATTACAAAAAAAATATTAATGTTTAAAATGAAAGAAAATTGAAAAAGAATTAACATATATTATAAACTTATACACACTTTTTTCTGTGTAAGGTGGCATAGCTATTCCAAAATGCTGCAGGATAATAGAATGGAATAAAGCAGGACATCAGGAAGAGAGAATGCCAGAAGAAACATTCTGGGCACACAAGGCAGATGGGGGGCGGGGAAGGAGCGTTGTAGTGGGTTTTTGGGTAAAATTGTGGAAAATGCAAAATTAGCATGAATACGAAATACAAGTTAAATATTTGAGCAGCCCAAAGGTGTTTCAACCGAAAGGGAGAGAGGGAATGGGGGCAAGACAGGGGAAAACGACCATAAGAATGGGGAAAAACCTCCGCTTGGCTCCGGCAGGAAAATGGAAAATGCAGGCAATGTCTGGATGCAATCATAGAAATTGCATTTGCCGTTAGAGCAAATGGTGCTTGCGAGGGTCTACTAGAGGTCCTAAATGAAATATTCTGTCGCATAAGCAGAAATGTGCTCGATAAGGATTTGCTTTAATTGCTAGCCTATTATCCCTGCAAAAAGGATGTGTTCCTTGAGGGAAATGTTACCCACACGGAATTGTAAACATTTTATCAGCTTTTTGCTGAGAACGAATGATCTCTGTACATTAGATCAAGCCATTAAAAAGAAAATTGGTTTCTTTGAGTTAGTTCTTTATAAAGGATATTGGCCGTCTTTGCAATTGAAAGTTAAATTCTATTTAAGTTTATTTATACCCTTGCAAGGATATTATAATTTCAGTCAGAAGCTTGTAAATCTGTGAAGGAATCATTTCCGACCCTATAAACCGTATATATTATTGATCAGAATGAACAGCCGAATCGATCTAGCCATGTCCGGAGAAAAAATAAATTTTCGAAATTTTTTCAAAATTTTATAAGGGGTTACATCATTAAAATTGTCAAAATTGGGCAAAAAACGTATTTTTTTTCATTTTAAAACTAAAGTATTCGTTTCAGACCCCATAAACCATATATATTATTGATCAGCATCAAAAGCCGAATCGATCTAGCTATCTGGAAGAAAAATAAAATTTTCAAAAATTTTTCAATTTTGCAAAATTTGATAAGGGGTTACATCATTAAAATTGTCAAAATTTGGTAATAAACGTGTTTTTTAAATTTTAAAACTGAATTAGTCGTTTCAGACCCCATAAACCATATATATTATTGATCAGCATCAAAATCTGAATCGATCTAGCTATGCCTGGAAGAAAACTAAAATTTTCAAAAATTTTTCAATTTTGCAAAATTTGATAAGGGGTTGTTACATCATTAAAATTGTCAAAATTTGACAAAAAATTAAATTTTTTTAAATTTTAAAATTGAGTATGCAGAGTTATTAACCTTATAAAAATTAACAAAAAAATTCTTCCGAATTGAAATTAAGGCTTTTTTGCCTTAGTTATGAGATTTTTAAATCTTGATTTGTCCAAAAAATTCTCATATACAAACAACGAAAAATGTACTAAAAAATGGTATTTTACTCTTATTCAGAAGCTTGTAACGCTGTGAAGGAGTCATTTCCGACCCTATAAATCATATATATTCTTGATCAGCATCAACAGCCGAGTTGATCTAGACAACTCAAAAAGAAAAAAAAAATTTTGTAATTTTTTCAAAATATTATAAGGGGTTACATCATTAAAATTTTGAAAAATCGACAAAAACTTGAATATTTTAAAATGTTAAATTGAGTATGCAGATCTAATAACCTAATAAAAACTAACATAAAAAAGCTTTCCGATTTAAAATTAATGCTTTTTTCGCTTAGTTATGGGTTTTTTTAATTTTTGATTTGTCGAAAAATTTGTCATATCGATAATTCATAATTCAAATTGCAATATAAATTTATATATTTGCTTTTGATATATTTTATAATACAGAAATCTAATCTTGGCAGTCGAAAACTGATTTGTATCCTAATTTGTATATATTTAATATTGGTCTCTGGACCAACAAGCTAAGAAGTATTTATTTGCCTTTAATGTTACATTTTAATTTAATTTTATATCTCTCTGAACTCTATTTAATTTCGCCTACATTTTTTAAAATCATTCTCTCAGCTATTTATTTTTTTTTTTTGTATTTTCCAATTAAGTCCCAACATGACACTAGATAAATAGCTTGTTGATAACATTTAAAATAAATAAGAAACGCTCGTGGAGTAAGGAAATAAGCGATAACTAATATTTGATTTATTTACAATATTTACTATACCCGCTGCATTTTCTTTATTTTTCCTGCCATTTTCTAGTCTCTCTCCTCTCCCACCTTGTCTTATTTTCATTCGCCTGCTTGTGTTGCCGTTGATTTGTTTTTATTTTTTATTTCCTCTCGTTCCCTCCGCCTTATCAGCAGACTTTGACTTTGGGGACATGTAAATAATTTATATTGTATACTTTGTTATGTGTGTAATTTATGAGCACACTATAAAAAACGCACAGGGAGAGGGGGCCGGTGGGAGGGAGAGGTGTTATACGATGTCTCTTATCAGCGTGAAAGTGGGACGGGTATAGTGGGGGAGGAGCTGTAGGAAAATAGTTATGCCCTGGCAACAATAATAGTTGGTTTATATAGAGTAATTAGCATAAGTACATATATATTCTGGCCTAAAAATATATCACTTAAAGTTAAAGGATTGCAGGAAAATATTGTTATTGAAACTGGAAAGAGCGTAATTCGTTTATAAAAATGTACATAAAAATATTAGCTAGTTTATGAGTATTTTAAACTTTCATTTATCGAAAAATTTGTCATATAAAAATTATGACAAATATTTCTTTAAAAAATGCATATATTTTAAGCTTAAAAATGCAAAAACCAAGGGTATATAAACTTTAACATTCCGCAGAAAGTTTCCTTTCTTGTTTTCTTGTAAAACATATTTTAAAATATATAAATAAAGCAGATAATATATTTAAACAGCGTTGGGCACTGAGTTTTATATAGGAACTTGCCAGTAAAAAGTCTTCTTAGCCCCCATGGTATCTCCCAAAAAAACATAAAAACTATATTATTTATACATATTTCTTAGAAGTACTCACAAAAATATATTTCCTTCAAAACTATATATATTTTTGTTACTGTCCCACCAAGGTTTTTACCTTTACTTAACCTTATTTCGCTTCGTTTGCTGCTTATCAAGGCAATGTAACGCACACATGCCCAAGGAACACACACTCACAGGGAGATAAACGCACACAGAGACACAACTAATTGCTGTTTACTCGGCGCGCAATTTTCTTTTCAACACTCAGAGAAAAAAGAGGGGGGAACTAAGAACCCAGGGCCATTGGCCGTTGGTATTGTTGTTTCTGTGGCTGTAACTGCAACTCACTAATCTGGCACTATCTCTCATGCCATACGTGTGCGTGTCTATATATAAGTATATATATTTAGTGTATATCTTCTTCCCTTGGCATGTTTTATTTATTTTACCAAGAAACAAATACGGCGATCATAAAAATTTAATTAACTTTTATGAACTGTGTAAATAGTGAGGGAAAAAAATGCATTAAAACACACACACACACAGAGACGAGCTGGAAAAACTAGAAAAACATTTACCCAAAGATCCCATATCCCTTCGGCGGTGTTGAAAATAATTCTTATTTACTTTCTTTACGATTTTTCATTTGCCTCGCGTTTGTTTATTTCTGTGTTTGTTTGCCTTTAGCTTGCTTGTCGAGGTCTAAGCAAATGTTTTTTTCGCCAGTGTGTTTGCAAAACTTTAATTAATACTTCAATGCATATATTTATGGATAGCTCTTTGAGAGATTGTGGGGTTTAGAATTAAAATAGAACCTTGGTAATATCAAAAATACTTTGTAGTAGGTTAATATTTTAAAAAATATTAAATTTAAAAGAATTACTATGGAAAAAATTGGTATAAACTTTAGGAAAAAATATGTATTATATATTTTATGAAAGAGCAGATTTTAATTTACATTTTTTACATTTTATGAAATGTTCTAAAATATAATAAAATGTTTCTATAATTTATAAATACTCTAAAATTATATTTAAATTGGAAAAATGTTGAAATTAAATACCTAGTACATTTTTAATCCATTATTATTTTCAAAATTAATGAGTTTCAAGGAAAAATAGAATACAATCTGAATTTTAAAGATAGTAAAATTTATTTTAAATTGTTTCAAAATCATTCCTAAAAGAATTAGAATATATTTCCCAACCATCGCTGCTAGCACATTGAACCCCACTGTATAAGCATTTATTTTCCGCTTGTTTGCTTAAAAAATCACAAGAAATAAAAGAAAATAGGGGCTGGGAAATGTAAGCAAAAATAATTGGCAATTTTCAATTGGAAATTGCGTGCAAATTTATTTTAATTTTGCACCTGCGTTTGCCTGCCTGTCTGCCGTCCCTCGTTTGTTTGCAATGCAAATATCCCTACATACTACGTACATATTACACATATATATATATAAATATTTTTAGAAAGCTGAAAAAGGGGGTAAATCCCCTTGGCCCCCTTGAACGACCCTAGTCGGTGTTTGTCCAAGTTATTCGGCTGCTTCGTTTGCCACCTGGTGTTGCAGATAAGAGCGAAGGCGGAGGCAGGAAGGGAGCTTTATGCAGCATTGTTGGATTTATTTGCATAGCATTATGCCCAGATAGATATTCCCCTTTGCCAAGGTGGCAAATATTATTTCACACATGTGCAAAATATAAATCACTTTATTGCAGCCAATTTGCACAAACGATTTGCTTTGACTATTTGCCATTCCTGTTGTTGTATGCAAATTGTATTTATTGTCTGCTCGTTCGCCAAACAACAGTTCCCTTCCATTTTTGATTTGTGCCTTTCGCAATTAGCAGAAATATTTTCAGAAATATTTGCTTCCAAGGAGTGTGTGTGTGTGTTGATTTATTGCAAGAAATGTTTATTCATGCAAGCAATCCCAGGAAAATCCCTTTTCCATCAGTTCAAAGTTGAAGTTTGCACAAGAATCGTCTGTATTTAAATTGTTTGAGAAGATGTGCTTCATTAATTGGATGAATAAAGTTTCTGTGATGAGAAAATATTGCTTAATTGCATTTAAATCTTATTTGTAGAGCTAATCCACCTCGAAAAGTTACCCTTTATTTGTTTAAATAAATAATTTTTATGTTCCTAATTAATAATAAGTGATTCATTTTCCATGTTCCAAGTTGATGTTTACACAAGAAACATTTGTATTTAAATTGTTTGAAAGGTTGTGCTTTAATTAGATGAACAATTTTCTGTGATTTAATTAAAATTTGCTAAGCTAATCTTCCCCGAAAAGTTATCTTATGTTTGTTTAATAATACTTGTTCAATTTCTTGTTTAGCTTAATAGTATTTTTCCCTAACATTTTTTAAAACCACAAAGTATAGTTCAAGGCAAAAGTTGTTTACTTGCCATATTATTTTTTACGGCTTCCTTCCTTTCTTTCCTCATTTTTTACAAATAGTTTGAGGCTGGCCGCAGAGCAAAAAACTTTCTAGTATTATGCATAAAAAATATAAATATATACATATATGTATACGACCCGGCCGTTATCGATTGACCTGCCTGCCAAGAGCAGCGTAAAACTATTTTTGCATATATTCCTCCATTAGACTTTTGGCATCCCTTGGCCCAAAACAAAAAAATACAAAAATAAAACTCGAGAAGCAACGACAGCCAGCGCGATTCTTTTATGAACATAAATTTTGAAAGCCTTTAATGGCGAGAGCCACATATTTTAGTGCAGCAACCGCAGCTGTTGCTCCTATGCATTTTTGCAACATTTCTGCCCCCTCGCCCTCGGCCTCCCCCTGGTTTTGTTGTTGTTTTTGGCTGCACAAATAAATTGCGCATAAATCGTGGGCAACATAAATTTTACATGTTGCCGGCGTGAGTTCGTAGACTGAAAACAAGTTGGAAATTATGTGAACGAAGCTGGGACATAATTTATGCGATCGGTTCGAGGGGGGAAGGAGGCAATTAAAATATTTGTGCCACTAGCGAAATTTCCTTAATTAAAAAGTATATATTTTAAACTATGCAATTACGAGAGCAATCAGCAGAGTATAAGGAATAACTTTTTACCACTTTAATCAACTTTATCAGCAGTTTATTGCACTTTTTGGCAAACACAACTAACTGGAGAATATCTCTCTATTTATTTATTTATTTTTAGCAGCAGTCACGCGCCCGCAAAAACTCCACCAAAGCAAACAAACTGAATGCAGCCGCTGCATCAGCAACATCGCCTCGTCTAAGTCCAGTGCCGGCAGCAACACTGTTGCCGCAGCAATCGCCAAATACACCATCAGTAGCCGCAGCAGCAACAGGCAATCTGCAGCATCAGCAGCAGCAGCAGCAGCAGCAATATCAGCAGCACCAGCAACTATTGTCGCAGCAGCAACTTCTTTCGCAGCAGCAGCAGCAGCAATACCAGCAGCCGCAGCAGCAACAGCAGCACTTCCAGCAGCAGCAACACTTGCAGCAGCAGCAGCAGCAACAGCACGCACAGCAGCAGCAACATTTGCCACAGCAGCAGCACCAGATAACCGCACAAATCCAAACCATGAAGGATCAACCGCAACAGCCCATGGTGAGTTATTTATATATTTAAAAATTTCATATAGATATTTTTTTTAATTAAAAAATGTTTAAGAACTATTAAACATTGTTAGGGGGAAATATTAGGGAGTCTAAATTAAAAGATTATACTGGTTCTAGGTTCGTTAGGTAACAGCTTTACTTTCTCAAATAACAAAAATACAAAGTAATAATTATTTATTGTATTATTTATTCACAATTCCTAACTGTTTGTCAACAATTTAGTGACGCAAACACTGTAGGCAGCGACACATTCCCGCGATACTTCGGTTTCAATTTCAATTTCCATTCGATTTTCCAATTAAAAGCCATTGACCTTCGCAGCTTTTTCCCGCTGCTAGTTCAATCAATTGGTTTTCATTTCGTTTTCCGTTTCAAGGCAACCCCACAGAACAGAAGGCAAAATGCAAAATGCAAAATACAAAATATACAAAATGCAAAACACAGCAGCAGGCAGGCGGGCAAACCCATAAATCCATTCAGCCACATTGCGTATACGTCACGTTGCCCGAGGCCCAATCAACTGCAGCTGTGCCCACACACACTCGCATGTCGTATGAAATATATACATATATATATGTTATATATATATATCTGGACTCGCTCGTTCATTCATAAAGATTTGGTCGATTTTTATCAATGATTGGCTAAATGCTTTTTGAAAATAAAACCAAACCGCAGAGCACAGCAGAGCTGAGAGCACACACAACACACACACACAGGTGCGGATGAAATTCCAGCAAAAACAGGAAGCCATCGGCGAGGCAGTTGAACTTGCTATTCGTTTGTTTGTGTTTTAATTTTTCTCATTTTATTTCGGATTTTATTGTTGCAAAACTCACCCCCGATACGGCTTTCACTTTCATAACTTTTTTGCTGTGCGCGCAGCTCGTAAAAATGCAAATGAAAACGGGTTGAGTCTGCCTTTGTTTTATTTCACTTTTTTCTACCTCATTTTATTTTCCTTTTTTTTGGGGGGAGGAGGGGTTGGGCTTTCCTGTTTATTTTTCCTAGCATAATTTGAGGCGTGTTAATTAACAACAACAACGTTGTTTGTGTACAAAAACCGCCGCGGAAGTTGTAACTCTCAGGACCTTCCTCTCGGAGGGTTTGTGGACTGAGTTTCCCACCAATTAGACTGAGCCTAATTAGGGCACACACAAAATATGATTTATGAAAGGCAGCTCAGCTTTCGGCTTTCGGCTTCATAATTCATTGTTTTGTAACTGTTTTTATGGCCGAAATGTTTATTTATGAATGGTTGTGAAGGATCGCAGGAAGTGCCTTAGCTGAGGGGGGCGGAGGAGCTAATAAAACCCAGGCTCAGCCTCGTCTAGACCTCACTGTGGAATTAATGGGCTAATATTTGTACAAACCTGTAATAAGTCAACCGAGGAAGGAGTTGCTTTTTCAAGTGGCCATAACTCATTAAGAAATTTTAATGGAAATTAAACAAGAAAGACATTTTCATGATGGAAAACGGAAATTATAATGGTTCTTAGGAAGTTCGATGCGTAGATTACAGTAGGATATTAGATTGATTTATGTAATAAGCTTGCAAAAACACTCAAGTTGTGGAAAGAATTTAAAAAAATGTTAAGAAATAAATGGGTTCATAAATCTAAAAGTAGACGAGATAATATCCCTAAAAAACGTACCTCTTTCATGTATAAGCTTAAATCAAAGTGAAATTTTACCTTTAATTTCTTCTCCTTATCCAGGCACCCATGGCCTTCTATCCCACGTGGCAGGCGGATCCGTCGCAGGGCTGGCAGAACCAGTTTATACAGCAGATACCACAGAACACACCGGCCATCACGTCCCTGAACTCACTGGACTTCCAGACGCAATCCTATGCCTATCCCTCGAACGGCTACGTGCAGTCGGGCCTGGGCTTTGATCCCAACTATGGACGATCGCCGTACGCGGCGCCCGTGCAGCGCTACGACTTCCAGAGCCAGCAGCTGTCCACGGGTCCCCAGGTGGGACTCCAGAGCGTGGCGGGCTTCGCGCCCAGCTATGCCGGCCAGGTGACAGCCGCTCCGGTGCCGCCATCGCAGCAGCAGCAGCAGCAGCAACAGCAGCAGCAGCAACAGCATCTGGGAGCGGAACTGAACAAGACGATGTCGGGAAACGACACGCCTGGATATCCGCGGGTGAGCAGCGTGCCGCCGCGCTCACTCAACTGTAACGGGTATTCAGGCGATTTCAGCGGTTCCAACAACACAACCACCAGCAATTCCAGCTCCAGCAACGCCAACAACAGCAACACCAGTAACTCCAATCCCAGCAATCCTGCCCCGGTCAGCGGCGGCACCACCACACCAGCTCCGCCAGCGATAGCAGTACCGCAGCCCGCCTCTTCGGTGGAGGCAGTGCCGCAGTCGCCCACCCGCAGCAGCCTCCTCCAGCAGCAACAGCAGCAGCACCAATCCCCCACAGGAAATGGGCTTCAGCCCTATGTGGCTCCGTCGCAGCAGCAGCAACAGCAGCACATTGCCTCGCCGCCAATGCAGGACTGGAACTGGAATGCCCAGCAGCAGCAACAGCAGCAGGTGGGTGAGGGCTATCCTCAGGGCGAGCGGGTGCACCTCAACACTCGCATCAAGTCCATGATCATGCGCAAGAGCGATCCCAAGGATCCGCCGCCGGATCTGCAACAGCAGCAGCAGCAGCAGTCAGTGCAGCAGCAAGTGCCGCAGCAGCAGCAGCAACAGCAGACCGGTCATTTTTTATCGTATAGCCACCATCTCCGACCCGAGGCGGCGCTGAGCGCCAATGGGCCGAGCAGTGTCACGCCCACCCATCCACATCCACTGCCCCTGCAGCAACAACAGCAGCAGCAGCAGCAGCAACAGCAGCAGCAAGTGCAGCAACAGCAGCAGCAGGTGCAGCAAGTGCAACAGCAGCAATCAGTTGGTGGAGCGGTGACCCCTGCCGAGCCCATCGGAGGTGGTGGCGATCACATCTGGAAGCCGCATCACAGTAACTCCTTCAAGAAACCATCCGTTGTGAGTGGCTATCCCGAGCTGCAGCAACTGCAGCAACACCAGCCAGGACAGCACACGACCATCAGCCATGCATCGGATCCGCCGCAAGCATTGCCAACACCCGCCACGAATCCCATCCAGACGGTGGTGGCGCCGCCCAAGAAGTCACGCAGCCGGAGCAAGGCCAGCCGGGCGGCGGCAGCAGCGGCGGCGGCCGCCGAAGCAGCGGCCGAGATCGATCGAGATCGAAACTCCACGGATCCCGGAGGTGGTGGGTCGCTCAAACCACTCAGTGCCCACTACCCGCCGCATCCACACAGTGCCGGACCGGTGCCGCCAGGTCAGGACTACCAGGGGCACTACATCAAGACGGAGCCGGGACTGCTGGGACAACCCAATAAGATGGAGGGCTATGAGCGGAACTACCAGAATTTCATACAGTACGCTGACTTCTGCCAGAACGATGGCCAGGGGCAGCCGGTGCAGCAGCACCACGGTCATGGTCAGCAGGACTATGCCGGCTACCATCACAATTCCGCTTATTACGGCGCTGGGGCGAGTAGCTTCCAGCAGAACTTCCAGCAGAACTTCGTGCCCGGCTACCAGCACTCCACGTACGGCAGCAGGGCGAAACCGCCAAGTAATCAGCCGCAGATCCATCAGATTCATGGCCACGGTCAGAGTCTGATGGAATTGGACCGCAAGCCGGACACCAATAGCATCATACCACTGCCCACGAACTACGAGAAGGACATACCGGCATATCCCATACCGCCACACCGCTATGCCCTTGGGCATGGAGCTCCACCGCATCTCCACGGTCATCATGGTATGCTGGAGCCCAAGCTGGAGGATATGGGCATGCTGGGTCATGGCGGAGGTTACGCCTACTTGGGGAGTGAGGGAAAACCCTTGAATAATGGCTTCTCCTGCTGTCGCCAGGGGGGCACACGACCACCCACAGCAGAGCATCTCAAGGATGGCACCTGCCTGGGCCTGGGTATCCAGCCCAAGGAGGAACTCATTGATGAGGACGAGCTAATCGATAGCCATGGCAATGGCCTCAAGCCCGTGGTCGGTGCTGGCAAGATCAAAGGCAAACAGAAGCCCGACGAGATACCCGAGATTGTGGTGAAGCACGAGAAGATCAATCCCATGTTCGATACCACGGACAGATTGGAGAAGGGCAACAAGACGGAGATACCCGAATGCGAGTGCTTCCAGTCCGACAAGAATCCGCCAGAGCCGGGCACCTACTACACGCATCTGGGTGAGTTATCCTTTTGAAATTCATAAAGAACTCTATTCATTTAATTTGAATTTCTCTCCAGGCACGGCATCCTCGCTTATGGAACTGCGACGCGAGTTTGAGGAGCGATGCAACCTTACGGGTCGCCAGCTTCGAATCGAGAAGATTGTCTACACAGGAAAGGAGGGCAAGACCTCGCAGGGATGTCCCGTGGCGAAATGGGTTATTCGAAGGGCTGATCTCGAAGAGAAGATTCTGGTGGTGGTAAAGAAACGACCAGGTCACAGGTAAGCTCACTCTAAACTAATCACTTTGCACATGATTTATTTTTTCAATTCATTCCCGCAGATGCATAGCTGCTTACATAGTGGTCTGCATGGTGGCCTGGGACGGAATGCCACGCTTGGAGGCGGACAATGCCTACAAGAATCTGATACCGAAGCTCAACAAATACGGTCTGCCCACCACGCGAAGATGCGCCACGAATGAGAATCGCACCTGTGCCTGCCAAGGTAAGTTGTCCCTTAATAAAGAAGTGAACAAAAAGTCCTAATTAATGACCATTTTAATGCCAGGACTCGATCCGGAATCATCTGGCGCCTCGTACAGCTTCGGTTGCTCCTGGTCGATGTACTACAATGGCTGCAAGTACGCCCGGTCCAAGACGGTGCGCAAGTTCCGGCTGTCGGTGAAGAGCGAGGAGGCGGCCATCGAGGACCATATGAATCTTATTGCCACCTTGCTGGCGCCCGTGTTTAAGCAGGTGTGTCCACGCTCCTACGACAATCAGACCAAGTACGAGCACGAGGCCTCCGACTGTCGACTGGGTCTGGAGCCGGGGAAGCCCTTTTCCGGAGTCACAGCCTGCCTGGATTTCTGTGCCCACTCGCATCGCGATCTGCACAACATGCAGGATGGGTGCACGGTCCATGTGGCGCTATTGAAGCCAGGGAATCGGGATACCCGCCTGCCCGACGACGAACAATTCCATGTCCTGCCGCTGTACACGATGGACGGAACGGATGAGTTTGAGAGCGTCGAGGGGCAGCGGGACAAGCACCGCACTGGAGCGGTGCAAATGCTGGACAAGTGAGTGTACCGTTGAGTTTTGAGCAAGCAGGCTCCAAGGATTTTACCACCGAACTGTGCTAATATATATCCGTTTCCCTTGGTGTTCCCCAACAGATTCCCCTGCGAAGTACGAGTGCGATCAACCCCGCTGATACCCTGTCGAAGGCATGGCAAGAAGCGAAAGGACGGCGACGATGCGGCGCCGCCGGACGGTGACCAGGACGCCGTGGGCGATGGCAACAGCCAGAGCAGCTCCAGCAATGGAGCCCAGTCGCAGACGCAGGCCAATAGCAGCAGCAGCCAGCAGAGTAGTCCACCTGCCCTGGGCGGGGCTCACATCAAGAAGGAGAACGCTAATGGCAACGCCGGAGTGGCGGCCAATGGAGCGAGTGGTAAGGCGAAGGCCAAGGGCAAGTCCAGCCAGTCGAATAACTCCAGTGCTTCCACGCCGGGATCGGCGCCACCCTCAACGCCTTCACCGCGGTGCCAGACCCCTGTGACGAACAATCCCAGTCCGGCCGGCAGTGCTTTCAGTACGCCGCCGGTTCACGCTGGCAATCCCAATCCGAACGCCAATCCCAATGCCAATCCTCAGAGCAACGGGGGCCAGACGCCTGGTCAGCCTGGCCAGCTGATGAGCTCGAATTCGAGCCTCATGAACATGGCCACCATGATAGACACCTTCACGGACGCCCAGCTGCAGTCCAACCAGATCTCGAGCACCGTCCTGGACTCGCCCTACTCGTATGACTACCAGACGGGCTCCTATATCGACTCCAGGAACTACTACGGCAACTGGCCAACGCCACATGCTCCCATGGGCATGCAGGCGCAGGTGGGAGCCGCCGGTGGCGTGGCAGGAGCAGGAGCAGCAGGCGTAGGAGCGCCGCCACTGACGCCAACGACGCCTACTGCGCAGCCTCAACTGGGAGGGCCTCCTGGAGGAGGAGCAGGAGGTGGAGGAGGAACATCAATTCCAGCAGGAGGAGGAACTTCAGTGGGAGCCCCACCAGGAGTCATTCCCGCAAGTATCCCCACCGCAGTCACGCCCACGCAGCTGGAGACGAGCAATGGCTATGGCTCTGCCAGCTATCAGACATTAGTTGGCGGAAATCCCTCCGGCAACCTAAGCAATCCAGGTGGAGTAGCAACCGAGGTGCAGCAGCAGCAGCAGCAGCAACTCCAGCAGGCGCAGCAGCAATTGCAACAGCAGCAGGGACCTGGCGCCACACTGGTGCCCGGTGGTGGCCTTCCTGGTGACCTTAAGAGCCGACTGATCAGCGGAGAGGAGAATCCCGATTCAACCACTCTGGTGAATCACCATCACACCTCACATCATCCCAATCTGGCGGAAAGCAAGCTGACCGCCTTGACAGCCATGCAGCCGATGAGCGCAATGACACCGCTGACCACCTCGCATCACCATCCCCAGGAGGGATTCGTGAAGCCCAAGCCGCCACCCAGCGACTACACGGCGCAGTACACGGCGCAGTATCCAAACAACTACCAGATGTATCCGCCGCCACCGCCGCCGCCACACTCAGCGTACTCCGCCTACGATGCGTACCAGAATATGAACTACAACTATGGGTACCATCACCAGGCCTACTCTCCCTACGGCATGTATCCTCAGCAAACGCCACCGCCCACGCCGCCGCCTCCGTCGCCCAACTGGAACATGTACGGGCATCATCAGACGACAGGCTCCGGCTATAGCGGCTCGGGAGGGGCTCCTGGCGGAGCCAGTGCGGGCTCTTTGATCGCCTCCCATGGTGCAGTGGCTCCCGCGGCGGGTGTGGGCCTGCAAAAGCCCAGTATACCGGCACCCTCTCCCCTGCATCACCAGCAGCAGGTGCAGCAGCAGCAACAGGTGCAGCAGCAGCAGCAGGAAGCACCGCAGACAATATTACCCGACTTGAGCAATGGCCAAAGCGCCGGCGACAACGTGGTTACACCCACGCCTGCGGGCGAGGCCCCCAATAGCGATGCGGGCACGGGATCAGGTGCTCCGCCTTCCGGGGCAGCTTCAACGGCGCCGCCTGCCGGATCTCCGGGCAGTACGAACACCAGCAAGATCGAACCCATCGGCGAGGTGGCCGAGATCAATGAGAATATCGAGGCCTTCCAGGATCCGCAGATGGGCGGCGTGGCCATAGCTCTGAACCATGGCAGTGTGCTGATTGAGTGTGCCAAGCACGAGATGCACGCCACGACGGCGGTGCGTAGGCCGGATCGGCATCATCCCACCAGGATGACGCTGATCTTCTACCAACACCGAAACCTGAACAGATCGCGCCACGGCATCGATGAGTGGGAGGAGAAGATGCGGGTGAAGAAGATCAATACGGATCTGGACAACAAAGCCAAAGAGGAGCGCGAGCGATTGATAAAGAAGGCAGCTGGCGAGGATCTCGATGATCTCGATGAGGATGCCATGATGCAGGACGAACTGGCGTCGCCGGTCGTCAAAAAGGAATCCTCCACATCCGCCGCCAATGGACAGCAGATGAAGAACGGCGCCAGTGGCAGTAAAAAGAAGAAGGGAAGCGCCGACTCCAAGAAGTCGCAATCGCAATCCAGTGAGCAGTCAAAAAACGAGAAGGTTGCCCTCCACGCACCAACACTGACGACTACGTCGTGGACGACCCTGTTCCCCATGCATCCGTGCGTGGTTACGGGGACCTATCCGGAGGGCAATAGCAGTCCGACCTCGTCCACGAACGCTCCCAACGGTGGTGGCCCGCCGCCATGTCCGCCTGGCAATGGGCCAGTCCCGCCACCCATCACCACTGGCCCAGGAGCACCGCCCATCCCGCAGCAACAGCAACAGCAGCAGCCAATGCAGCAGCAGCTGCCGCAGCAGCAGCAGACCTGAATCTGCTCCGCCTGAGGGGCTACTACTGGTAACTGGAAGCTCCCGAAAGATAGCGCTAATCATAAGCATTCACACTAACTCAGCCCTGTTTTTGGCTTTCAATTTCGACCAAAATGGGCGGAAAATCCTTACCAGTAATTTTCGAATTCGAATTATTCAAGTTTATTAAATAGTGTTTGAGAGTTGTTTGCAAAGATCGCCCAAAGTTTAATCGAAATGGAAACTAGGAACAGGGCTTTATGACTGAATATTCACTCAAAGTAAAGAAATGAAACGGTGGCCGGAGAATTAATTATTTTTGTAAACGCATCTAATTTCGTGTGCCATAGGAGAAGAGAAGGAATAGTCCCTAAAAAACGGAGGAGTTGCAGTCGAAAAAGTACAGTTGACGCTGCCAGGCCAGAGTTGTCACCATTCCACAGAAAAAAAAAGAACAATTAACTCTCCACAAAAACACAGCAAAAATCACTCAAAAATAACAAGTTTCTAAACTGATAAATGCAGCTAGTTTAAATATCAACTATTAACTTTAGTTTCTTAAGACAATTTCTGTTAAATGAGTTATTTTTTACAAACAAAAATCACTACGAGCAAACAAAAAACTACAAAAGAGCAGCAAAAACGAATACTACTAAAAACAAAAACCAAACTAAAATGAAAGAAAAAAGAAATCATATTAAGAGTTAGTGGAAAAGTTGAAACAAAAGAAAGATCATTGCCAAAAGTACAAATAAACCATTTTTTAAACAAAATAAAACAAAAAACGCAACTAGAAAAACGTAAAGAATTTCGCAAGACAACAAATGAAAATAGTTGGTAAACCCAAAAGACGTTTTTACAATACACTACCAGAGTTTTAAATTTAGTTCAATTGCATTATTCCTATTCAACAATTTGACTGTCCTTTGGGATTGCCTTTAAACTAAGTACAGTCTCAATCGAATTTGAATTGATCATTGAAAGAGATAGCGAACCTCCAAATTTCTCTCTTTCTTGAATGCGCTCTTTCGCACTCAAACATGAGATAAATTTGGCATATGCTCAGCTGATTTACCGTTATAAACCAGACTATTCACTCACACCCACGAAAAAGTAAGCGCAGTTTGAAATGGTGGGAGTTAGAGCAGGACAACTAGAGGAACTACAACTAGAAAAGAATTGAGAGGATATTGAGAAAAGGATATTTTTGAGATCGAGGGAAAGAGACAAACGGAGAGAGCAGTACATGCTCCATAAAGGCAAGAAAGAGATGGAAAGAAATGTAAGGCAGCAAGACATTTTTTAAAACATTAATAATAATTTAAACTAAGTTTAAGCAAAAATACACACACACACAAACGAAAGTTATATATTTATTTATGCGCCCAAAAATGTTAAGCAAAATGGAAGGCAAAAAAAAACATAATAAAGCAAAGGGTTAATTCTAGTTATTATTATTTCTGCAAGATTTAGTTTCAAAGGCAAAAAACCCAAAAAAGACTCGAAACCAATCAAGTATTAAGCACTAAACAACCAACAACTAATACTAAAACTAAACTTATTTGCCTAACCAATTTGTAATTGTTGTATAAAAAATTCAATGAATGATTTGCATCCATCCAAAAAACGTAAAATACAATTAACGATTAATGCAAATGTGGCAGCGCAACTGAATTTCAAATCAAATTAGTCTAAAAAAAGAAAACAAACATTATACATATAAATATATTTTGCACAAAACAAAAGAAACGATAGGAGACGAGAAGGAAAGCAAGGATAAGCAAAATGAAAACGGTTATTGATAAATACGATTTTTAATTTCGACGACATGTCCGTTCATGTCAGATCGTATATGTAAACTGTACGCGTAAGGTGCGTACTGTACGTAAATGTAATGTAAATGTAAGGCAGCGAAGAAGACTTTTGAGCAACAAGAAAAAACATGTTTTGATAAATATTTAAATGTTTATATAAATATATATATATATATTAATATAAATTATGATAATTGATTAACTGATTACGATGCAAGCCAACAGCAACTATTATAGTTTGTAAATGCTTTTTTATCATTTTCAAATAAAAGCAAATCTTTTGCCATTTATAAGTTACACACACCTCACCCGACTTTTGAGTTTAGCGGGGCGCCCAGCAACACTTCTATATATAGTATATATAGTATGTAAAACCATACACATATTGGCATATGATAAAGCTAACAAAAACCCAATTAAATCGAGCAGCATAAGTATTAAGTGGAAATCAGAAATCAGAAAAGAACAAAGATAAGGCACGCACGCACCCCCGATATGGAGGAACATGATGGGTGCGTAATCAGAGGGAGATACGATATAGCGATGATACATACATACATATTGTAAAACGATACACAAAAACCCAGAACGTATATACAGAATGAAGGATGAGAAAAAGCAAAACATAAATTATATTTATTTAAAGTACGCGCATGGAAAGCAAACAGATATTAATATTAAATAAAACAAAAAAACAAAGTTAAACTCGCACAACTGCATTTTATTCCTTTTTGGTAATTGAAAATGGGTTAAGACAAGAAAGGCAGCTAACTGCGGATGGCCGAAGTTTGTATTCCCGTCTAGCATTTTGATGCTGATCAAGAATAAATATGATTTATAGGGTCGGAAATGACTCCTTCACAGCGTTACAAGCTTCTGAATAAAAGTAAAATACCATTTTTTAGTACATTTTTCGATGTTTGTATATGAGAATTTTTTGGACAAATCAAGATTTAAAAATCTCATAACTAAGCCAAAAAAGCATTAATTTTAATTCGGAAAGCAGTTCTATGCTAGTTTTTAGTAGGATAACAAATCTGCATACTCAGTTTAAAACTTTAAAAAATTTAATTTTTGGCCAATTTTTGAAAATTTTAATGATGTAACCCCTTTCCTTTTTTTGAAAAAATTGCAATTTTTTGAAAAATTTTGTTTTCGTCCGGAGACGGCTAAATCGACTCGCCTGTTGATGCTGATCAAGAATATATATGATTTATAGGGTCGGAAATGACTCCTTCACAGCGTTACAAGCTTCTGAATAAAAGTAAAATACCATTTTTTAGTACATTTTTCGATGTTTGTATATGAGAATTTTTTGGACAAATCAAGATTTAAAAATCTCATAACTAAGCCAAAAAAGCATTAATTTAAATTCGGAAAGCAGTTCTATGCTAGTTTTTAGTAGAATAACAAATCTGCATACTCAGTTTAAAACTTTAAAAAATTTAATTTTTGGCCAATTTTTGAAAATTTTAATGATGTAACCCCTTTCCTTTTTTTGAAAAAATTGCAAATTTTTGAAAAATTTTGTTTTCGTCCGGAGACATCTAGATCGACTCGCATTTTGATGCTGATCAAGAATATATATGATTTATAGGGTCGGAAATGACTCCTTCACAGCGTTACAAGCTTCTGAATAAAAGTAAAATACCATTTTTTAGTACATTTTTCGATGTTTGTATATGAGAATTTTTTGGACAAATCAAGATTTAAAAATCTCATAACTAAGCCAAAAAAGCATTAATTTTAATTCGGAAAGCAGTTCTATGCTAGTTTTTAGTAGGATAACAAATCTGCATACTCAGTTTAAAACTTTAAAAAATTTAATTTTTGGCCAATTTTTGAAAATTTTAATGATGTAACCCCTTTCCTTTTTTTGAAAAAATTGCAAATTTTTGAAAAATTTTGTTTTCGTCCGGAGACATCTAGATCGACTCGCATTTTGATGCTGATCAAGAATATATATGATTTATAGGGTCGGAAATGACTCCTTCACAGCGTTACAAGCTTCTGAATAAAAGTAAAATACCATTTTTTAGTACATTTTTCGATGTTTGTATATGAGAATTTTTTGGACAAATCAAGATTTAAAAATCTCATAACTAAGCCAAAAAAGCATTAATTTTAATTCGGAAAGCAGTTCTATGCTAGTTTTTAGTAGGATAACAAATCTGCATACTCAGTTTAAAACTTTAAAAAATTTAATTTTTGGCCAATTTTTGAAAATTTTAATGATGTAACCCCTTTCCTTTTTTTGAAAAAATGGCAATTTTTTGAAAAATTTTGTTTTCGTCCGGAGACGGCTAGATCGACTCGCCTGTTGATGCTGATCAAGAATATATATGATTTATAGGGTCGGAAATGACTCCTTCACAGCGTTACAAGCTTCTGAATAAAAGTAAAATACCATTTTTTAGTACATTTTTCGATGTTTGTATATGAGAATTTTTTGGACAAATCAAGATTTAAAAATCTCATAACTAAGCCAAAAAAGCATTAATTTTAATTCGGAAAGCAGTTCTATGCTAGTTTTTAGTAGGATAACAAATCTGCATACTCAGTTTAAAACTTTAAAAAATTTAATTTTTGGCCAATTTTTGAAAATTTCAATGATGTAACCCCTTTCCTTTTTTTGAAAAAATTGCAAATTTTTGAAAAATTTTGTTTTCGTCCGGAGACATCTAGATCGACTCGCATTTTGATGCTGATCAAGAATATATATGATTTATAGGGTCGGAAATGACTCCTTCACAGCGTTACAAGCTTCTGAATAAAAGTAAAATACCATTTTTTAGTACATTTTTCGATGTTTGTATATGAGAATTTTTTGGACAAATCAAGATTTAAAAATCTCATAACTAAGCCAAAAAAGCATTAATTTTAATTCGGAAAGCAGTTCTATGCTAGTTTTTAGTAGGATAACAAATCTGCATACTCAGTTTAAAACTTTAAAAAATTTAATTTTTGGCCAATTTTTGAAAATTTTAATGATGTAACCCCTTTCCTTTTTTTGAAAAAATTGCAAATTTTTGAAAAATTTTGTTTTCGTCCGGAGACATCTAGATCGACTCGCATTTTGATGCTGATCAAGAATATATATGATTTATAGGGTCGGAAATGACTCCTTCACAGCGTTACAAGCTTCTGAATAAAAGTAAAATACCATTTTTTAGTACATTTTTCGATGTTTGTATATGAGAATTTTTTGGACAAATCAAGATTTAAAAATCTCATAACTAAGCCAAAAAAGCATTAATTTTAATTCGGAAAGCAGTTCTATGCTAGTTTTTAGTAGGATAACAAATCTGCATACTCAGTTTAAAACTTTAAAAAATTTAATTTTTGGCCAATTTTTGAAAATTTCAATGATGTAACCCCTTTCCTTTTTTTGAAAAAATTGCAAATTTTTGAAAAATTTTGTTTTCGTCCGGAGACATCTAGATCGACTCGCATTTTGATGCTGATCAAGAATATATATGATTTATAGGGTCGGAAATGACTCCTTCACAGCGTTACAAGCTTCTGAATAAAAGTAAAATACCATTTTTTAGTACATTTTTCGATGTTTGTATATGAGAATTTTTTGGACAAATCAAGATTTAAAAATCTCATAACTAAGCCAAAAAAGCATTAATTTTAATTCGGAAAGCAGTTCTATGCTAGTTTTTAGTAGGATAACAAATCTGCATACTCAGTTTAAAACTTTAAAAAATTTAATTTTTGGCCAATTTTTGAAAATTTTTATGATGTAACCCCTTTCCTTTTTTTTTTAAAAATGACAATTTTTTGAAAAATTTTGTTTTCGTCCGGAGACGGCTAGATCGACTCGCCTGTTGATGCTGATCAAGAATATATATGATTTATAGGGTCGGAAATGTTTCCTTCGCATAGTTACGAGCTACTGACTAAAATGATGATACTGTTGAAACGCGTATACCTTGCAAAGGTATTTCAGATACTGCTATTGTTTCATACAATACCGGCCTACAAACTACACAAGTCAAACAAAATAAGTATCTAGGTCAATAATATGTTTTTATTTCTACGTATAAATGGAAAACAATTTTGTCAGAGTACAAAAACATCCAAGTCGAAAATCGTATGACAATTTCAAGGCAAACATTGTATTGCTATTTAGTTTTAAATCTATGTATGTTAATTTTATTTAGATCCAATAAAACCTGTAGAAATCACCGCAAGTTAATTAAAATAATTGTTTAACGTTGTGGTGGGCTTTATTCAAACAGCCGAAGATCCACATACACCTATCGTATGTATTCTACAGTTTTAATTAGACATAGCCAGACTTACACATAATGCGGCAATTCGGAATGTGCGTTTGAGTCGTGAAAAATTGTATATCGGGCCAAATAGAGCCTTTAAATCTATCTACAGCCTAATTATTTACATCAAAAATCGTTAAGTACATGGCAAGTGATTCTAATCGCTGCGTGGCATGTGCAGCGATTAAAGATTGAGCACTAGCTCCTTGGAGTAGTCGTCCAGCGCTGTCTTGTTAAAGGAGCCGAAATTCCACTGCATGTACACATTGCCGGCATCGCATCTGTTGACCACCACCTCCTGGGTGAAGGGAAGCAGCTCCAGGCACCGCTTGCCTTCAGTGCCGTGCTTCAGCAGCTTCGTGTGATAGTCGTAGTACCAATACTGATTGCCTCCTTGGCCATGACATTCCCACAGCCAAATGGGCGCATTGGCATCCCACAACTGAACATCGAGACACTCCTTTTTCCGCCGCAGTCGCATATCTCGCTTCCAGCTCAGCTCCCAGAACTGCGTCTTCTGCGGCGTCTTAATATCATCGGCACAAGCGTACATCCCCATGCGATGGTGCTTCTTCCTGCCCATCGTGTCCACGCAGAGCCGGTCATTGCCCACATTCTGCAGGGCGCCCAGTGCATACGCTGGCGGATCTATGGGCGGATAGGTTTTCATCAAATCGAAGGCAACCTCCTCCATGAACCACTTGAAGGATTTGCATTTTAGCTTGGTGCGAATGGCCTTCTGAGCGGTCAAGTCACCGGCATCTACGCGCTCGTAGAGACCATCGCCGTGGCTATACAAATAGTTCTTGTACTCATCCATCCAAACCTCGGCCACGCGTTTGTAGTTCTGCAAAATGGAAATCAACAAATACTAGTTAGGAAAATTCTGAAATAATCTTTGAAAGCTTATAAATCACCACAGGTTCTATAATTATCTTTGGAAATATACATTTATGTAGCTATCTAGAAGGGCAATTAAATTTGAGGAATTTGTGATAACATTTAACAACAATGTGCCAAGTTCGTTGACCTAAATAAACAACAAAATTTTCTATTTAATTCACAAATCGTTTGCAAAAATTCTTCAATGAGAGACTTTAAATTTACAACCAAAAGGGCGATTTTAACAAGTAGCTATTAAATCAATAAACAACTTGGGTTAGCAACCGACAGATTGACGTTTGTGTTAGTTTATGATGATCAGATATAAGCATTTGTTATAGGAAAACTGGTTTTTGGTGCTAATGATGCTCAAGAATTCATCAGAACTTTCTTTCTATTCCTAGCCTTCTTTTAATATATATCTAATATTTTTAGAGGTGAAATTTTATTATATTAATATAAATATTTAAATAGTCATATAGACAGATATAAATAAACGCTTCAAAAACATAAATGTGACTCACCCTGTGCAGATAGTCGCCCTTTCGTGGACTCGGCTGATGATTCCTGGGACCGCGATATATATGCCCGATACGGGAGCATGGAGCATCGTACATCTCGCCGCCGCACATCCAGATCTTGAAGCTCAGCTCGTACTGCTCACCGCCCCAAATGTCCAGTCCCTCGTCATAGCCGCCCAGCTCCCAGAAGAACTCCGTGGATATGGCAAACAATCCGCCAGCCATGACAGGGCTCTTGAATGGATCCGCCGGATGCTTCAGATCTTCGTCTAGCAGAGGCAGCCTCTTGTAGAAGAACTCCCAATCGAAGGCACCACGTGCCCCCTCGTCCTGCGCCCGATACTGGAAGGTATCGTGGGCAATAACATCAATGAAGGGACACACCGCCGTACGTTTGTTTAGAGCAATCGGTTCCAACAACGGCGGTAGCCAGTTATAGTTGGCCTCCACATGGGAGTCCAGAAAGATGAGGACCTCGGCGGTGGCATTTCTAGCTCCCTCCGAACGGGCTCCGATCAAGCCCGTGCGCCTGGGCAGTCGCACAATCCGTACAATACTGAAGTGATCCTTAATGTAGGCCTCCAGATCATGACCCAAGTAATCACGATCACTGTGATCGTCCACCAGGATAATCTCCTTGAGCAGCTCCGGCGGCGAACGATTAATAAGACTGTGCACGGATCGCATGAGGACGCTCAGGTATTCGTTGTAGAAAATGATGATCACACTGACTGTGGGGAGCTTGGTCACATACTCCTTTTTGCGGCACCTGAAAATGTTGATAATTTAGGTAATTAATGAGTTTAGAAAAATATCCGCTTCTTTTTATGTAATTATCCTATGAAAAATATTGAAGAAATTAAGGGGTTTTACTTGCAAACATCTAAGCCGCAAATTTCTTCGTTTCTCGGGTTCTTTTGACAAATAAAGTCTGGATATTTTAATTACAATCTTATCAGAGCTACTGGGCAACCAGAAAAAATTTAATTTAATTCCCAAATTTACTCACAGCTTGTGACGGATGTCGGGCACAGATCGGTTGACCGATATGGAATCGGAGAGCAGAGCATTGAAGCCGTTCTCGAGGGACATGCGATGCTCCACATCGCGCTGCGATTCGTCGTCCAGACTGGCCGGTTTACCCTTCTCGCCGAGCCCCACACGTAGCTCATCCCTGGCCATGGCCGTGTAGTCGTGCCAATCCTTCTTCACCGACGGGTCGGCGGGCGGTGCCAACTGCAGTACTGCATTCTCTGGCTGCTGAGCGGTCCGCGGATTGTGCACCTCCTCCTGCTCGGGTTCTGGCTCGTCGACCTTCTGCAGCTCAGCTTCAGCATCAAAATCGGGCTCTGGATCGTTTTTAGCCTGGGGCTGCTTGGGGTTTTTTAATGGCATCTTCTGAACGCCACCCGAACGCGCAGCAGGCTCCGGTACAGGCCCCACGCCATGATCTTCTGGTTCAGGCTCTGCGCCATGATGAACCACCTTGTTGTTGTACGGACTGGAGGATATCCAGCTGGTGATGAGTATGAACAGCGTGAGAGAGACGAGCACCAGCAGGGCCGTCTTCACGATCCATTTGAGATTGGGTCGCCGCATCTTGGCCGGATGGATAGCCGTGCGGTATCCGTGGTTACGTGTCCGTTAGCAGAATCTCTTGGTCTTTCATGGAGTGCAGCTAAAACTCCCAAATGATAGCGACGACCTCGTGTGTTTGCTCAGGTGCTGCTCAAGCTGTTTCTGGTGGCCTAATGGTTACAGTATATCAGCTGCAGACGTGGTTTACCCTCAGACAGCAAAAATCTAGAACTACGTCAAAGAGAAAAAGATTAATAAACGTGAGTTCAGAGGCACATCGAAAATGTAGGATACAGGCGGGTATATTGTTGATAATTTGTATTTTTTTGTTTATTGAATAATTATAAAATTAATTAAAACGCTTGATTTTTTAAGTATTTTTTTTTATATTTCAATAAAAAATGACAT
Organism: Drosophila bunnanda; assembly: GCA_035046265.1. NCBI lineage: Eukaryota > Metazoa > Arthropoda > Insecta > Diptera > Drosophilidae > Drosophila > Drosophila bunnanda. The sequence goes on from JAWNOB010000075.1 coordinate 5,111,220, forward strand.
AGTTTTCAAGGATTACTGGATTTTTAAGTAATTGCATTTAATTTTTGAATAATTCCCCATAAGTATATGTATGGTATACAATAATTTTCCATATGTACACTGTACCGAGTGCTCACTGTATATATCTTTGACTGACACAAAAATAGACCAACAAAACAAGAAAGAAAAAAACCAAAGATAAGAAAAACATTTCAATTTGGAGAGTTGAGATAAAAACTTCGTTTGGAACAAGCACTTAAATAACTTCCGGTTAACATTACCTTATCGCGAATATTTATGTCATAAATAACCAATTGTCTTCTTTAATTTGTATCGTTTATAAATTGACTAATTTTATGGTTTTTAACCAGGTGGGGAAACGTCACCACCGAAAGGTAACTGTGTTTCTTATCAGAAAAGATTTTTGCGGACGAGTGTCTCGCATTTTCTCACCTGTCCGTGTGGCAGTGCTCGTGTTGCGCTTCACTCTTTAGATAGTTTCGGTTGAATTAACTTATTAATATAGCAGAACAAGAGATTGCTTCCACGTCCGCGGAAACTTTGTTTTTTCTTCTCTTATTTTTTGGCTCTGTTTGCTGCCGCTACTGCTTCTTCTTCGAAGAGTGCTGTTCTAATGCCGTTCGCAGCAGTGATGGTAACCAAACAGCTGTTCGTATAGCCATTCACCACGAATGGGGGCACTGGCTTTAGTATTTTTTAAATTTAAATTTTCAAGTACAAAGTATATTTAACTAATTAATACTTATTATTAGATATCGTTAACATTTCTCCAGTAAACCATAAAACCAACATTAATTACTAACAACTTTTAGCTTTATTGGTTCTCCACAATTGCTTTTCAAGGTTCATGCTTAAATGTTTAACATTTTCTTGACCTCCTCCTTGTATTTGGCCAAATTGTACTCGTTCTCACCCTCGTTAATTAATTGCTCCACACACTGCGCATAGCCGGGCGGAGCGGAGAGCTTATTATCGCCCTCCTTGGCATTCCAGTTGAGGATGCCTTCGGCGGCGATCTTCGCTTGATTGCGATCGAAGAAGTAGACCTCCATGTCTGCCTCCGACTTGGTTGCCTCCCAGGGCTCGGTTATGAAGGACTCGTGGTAACAGGCGGTTAGCAAGTACATGGCATAGTCATAGTTCTGCTTCCTCTGCGGACACCGGTCCGTGACGAAGGTGACAGTGTCCGTGTCCTTGTTGTAGCGGTCGCCCACGAGACGCAGGAACTTATCCCTTGCGTGGGCATCGAACTTCAGATCGGAAAGCTTCAACGAGATAGTGACCCTTCGCGCCTCCAAATTCCGGATTGTGGGCAAGCTCTGTAGGTAGTCTGTGGTGATGACTTCGAAGGGAAAGTGACGCTGCCACTTGGCCTCAGTTTCCAGACCCTTAGGCCACGGACTACAGAACTTCTTAATGGCCTCGCACTGCTGGCGGATGGCCGGCGGTGTCAAGTGCAGAAAGTTGGGGATTTTCATTAGCTCCGCATTGGCGAACTTCGAGGGAGCCGCCGCCCCGCGTTCCGTGAAGCCTTGGCGCAGTGGCAGCGGCACACTGGCCGGATGGAAGGATCTGGGTGCTGGCCACGCGGCCGTCCAATCCTGGTCCACGGCCATGCGGTTGGTGCGCGGCGGGGTTACAGGATCCCGCCTGACTTCCCGTCGTCGCTGTAACTGCTGCTTTACGCTACGTAGATTCAAAACACGGAACTCTGCGAACACATATCATTGTTGCGGTTTTTTTAAATAGTTTTTTTCGGATTTGTTTACCTTCTTCATCGTCAACTTCTGGTTGCTGCTGGGAAAAGACACGGATGCCGCTCTGTGCCGCCTGTTTTTTGAGGGGCAAGCGCTCCCACACACGTGTCAGGGCAGTTGACATATTTATGTACTTGGATTATTCCTTATTTTTTATTTAAATTCCGCTAATTCTCAATTTTATACAAAAACTATCACCGGCCTTTACGTAAACCATGCGCAGACTACCATTCGCCCCGGAATATTTTAAATCGATAATTTTCCAATATAAATTCAAATTTATATCGATATTTGCTGAGCTTTTTTGAAAAAATCGGGGCTAAAAAACCGTTTTAAATTTGTTTGATTTTGAAGTACTGCCACTGAGATTTTAAAAATCTAAATAATTGCAACACTTCGAAAGGAGCTGCAGGCCAAAGTTGGAATCTCACAACAGGACACAACCAATAAATCGTTTATATACACTTTTATTTTGGTAAAATAATAAAAAATATAACTTTCATGTACTGTAAATATGGCTTAATAAGAAGGATAAGTTCAATCACACCCATTCCGGAATCATCATCACTCGGCATTCCTCGTCCCGCCTTGTGCTTGCTCTCGCAGCTCCTCCTCTTATGTACATACATTATTTTGTAAAATATTGTTAGTAAAACAATAGAAAACGTTACATTATTGTGTTTTAAGCCCCGTGTGAACTAAAGCTATCGTAAACCTAATTCCCTTTAGTGGATCTCCTGCTTCCACTTGTCACGGGCCTCCAGCTTGGCCTCCGGCACCAGCGAGCTCTTGGCACCACCCAGAATATTGGTGGTGGCTTGGGTGGCCAGCACCGCGGGGCAGACGACAAGCTGAGGGATTTGGCGTACCACGGCGCCCACAGCTCCGCTGTAACCCTTCTGGTCGTGCTCCGTGATCGCCGCTTCGATGAGTGTGTTGGCCGATTCGTTGATGCCCTCTCTCACTATGGTGTAGGCATTGGCCACGCCCTCGCGCAGATCCTTGGGTCGTCCCTGGCGCCGCCTCTTCCCGCCATGCCGGCCGCCCTTCCGCTTCTTCAACGAGGGCCCCGCCGAGAGCATATCGAAAGTGGTCTCCGCTGTAAATTGCAGCAAATGTATGATCCTCGAGGTGATCTCCAAGGCAGCTAGAGCCGTACGAGCTGTGAAGCTCTGTGCGCCCAGTTGGAAACCGCGAATAATCCGGCCATCCTTGTTGTACTGCTCGATGGGAAGCCGGAAGAGGTCGTAGACTCCTTGGAAGAGCTGCAGGACCGCATTGGTGGGCCCTATGCCGCTCAAGATATTGGGCAGCTGGTTGCGTTTGATGTCCTTCAGCCATTCCTTGGCCAAAAATTCGCACAGTTTATTCCAGCCGAGAATGCCTCGACGATTGACGATCTCGCGCAGGCAGATCCCAGATCCCTGGAGCTGAGCCAATCCCATAATGAGTCCGGTGACGGGTCCCCGCGACAATTCGATCCGCCTACCATGGTAATCGAAGCAAATGGGCAGCGCCGGACTGAAGATCACCTCGCGGAAGAACACGGGCGAAGCCGTGGCCGGATCCTCCTCCAGCTCCGTGTCCAGGCTGTTCTCCTCAATCAGCACATTCAGATTCCGTTCGACCATCTCCTTGACCTCGGACTCGGCGGGCAGCTCGTCGGATAGATCGTCCGGCAGCTTGCTAACCGACATCACTGGCATGCCTGTCGAATTGGAGGAGGCACTGCCCGCCGCTTTGCTGGAGGAGCTACTGCTGCTGCTCGAATTCCGGAACATGCCCGAAAAGAAGTCCTCGAGAAATAGAAGCGTATCCTGGTCGATGTTGAGTTTGATGGGCAGAATGGAAACGCGCAGGGAGCACTCCTCGGCGCTGCTCTTTTGCGGATTAGGACGCACATTCAGAGCCTTCACTATCACCATATTCTCGTCCGGTTTGTGGGACAAATTGTTGCCAGCGGGATGGTAGAGGAACTTGTTAATGTCCGAGGAGCGCAGCCGGTCTCTGATCTCGATTTCCGATACTAGGAGCACTTGCCGCGACGAATAAATGGATGTCAGAGGATAGGTTTCGTAGGAAAAGCGAATCTTCGAGAGCTGGATCTCCACCAGAACCTCCAAATTCCGCTTGGATCCCTTGGGCTCTTTGGGTAAACCCCTCTTCGAGCCCTTTCTCTCCGGCTTCTCTTGATCCTGTGCCTGTGACACGCCATACTTGTACGTATCCGACATGCCAAAGCCACTGGACGAGGCGGCGGCGGCGGCGGACGCAGATGAGGACTTCTTCGGCGATTCATCGGGGAAATCCCGTCCGCCATAAAGATGCCAGGTAAAGGTCATTTCGCAGAGGGTGTAACTGCTCTCGGCCACCGGGAAGTTGGCCGGAGGTCGCAGCAGGTCCACCTTTTCGTGAGGCAGGCAGAAGTGATTGTCAACAATCTGGAGCGGCTCCTCGGAGACGTAGATCTGTTTGACACCGAACTTGTCCATGCCCGAGATCTCCTTGTCGTGGATTATATCGAAGTCGCGTTCCTCCATTAAGGATCCGTTACACAGTGATCCCAGCTCCTGCTGCACCTCGGTACCCAGACCCAGTCCTGGACCAGTCTCCGGCTGCTGCACCTGACTCTGTTCGTAGTATGACTGCAAGATCACGTTCGACTCAAAGTCAAGGATGTCGCCAATCACCGATGGACTCTCCACCATCAGGGATTTACTCTGCGGCTTCACGGGCGTCGATTTTCTCTTCTCCTTGGGCTCATCCGGGAAGTAGAAGATCTCGATGCCCTCCTCTCGGCCTCCTGGCGACTTGGTGGCCTTCGGATTAGGCGAGCACTTCACATCCATTACGGCATCGGCCATCAGTTTGTTCACATGGTTTTGGGTTTGATCGCTAACCTCCTGATCTTCAAACGACTTGGGCTCGGTGTGTGCGGCGTCCTCATTCAGAACAGGTTCCTCGGGCTGTGGTGTCAGGTCCCTGTCGTTGGCCACATAAGCTATAAGCTGAGCCAGAGCCGACGCCGAGTCGTAGCAGGTCTTCAGGTGCATGTCGTGAATGGAGGAGCGAAGGTCCACGCGCGGCTGTCCCTTGCCCTCCTCGTTCAGCCTGAAGGATATGTTTAGTAGGCCAAGGTTCAGCACGGGGATCAGCGCATCTTGGGAGGCCTTGACCCAGCCCAACTGGAGCACACAATCCTCGGCCAGAAGCCGCAGCGTACACCCGCTCATGGAGGATATGATGTTGCTGCTCAGGGTGCAGTAGCCCAAGTCCAGGAACGCACGTTGGGGGAAGAATCTGGGGCGATAGTCGATGCCGGCATTCCACACATGCAGCTGCAGCTCGGAGACCAAGGCAAACGGCTCGTACTCCTCGATGGGAAAATCGGCCACGTCCATGAAGTCCATGAGCTGATTCAGCCAACTGTGCTCCGAGTGGCACGAGTGGTGCTGCAGGATGGCTCCCGTGATGCCAAATGACATCTTCATGCGCTTTATCCGCTGCTCCGGTTGCTTCTTGATCTCAGCCACAACGGATAGAACCTCCAGTCTCCTCCTGTCACCGGCCTGCTGAGACTTTGGGAAATTGTGGATGGTGGGGAGAAGGTTCTTGTCCGGCGCATCACTCCAAGCTAACACCAAATCTTGCTGAGTGTTGCCACAATGCAGCGCCTCAATCTCGCCCAGCTGGATGCAGAAGAAGCTTCTGTTCGCATCGTTGTCCAGGCCATTGACAGTGAAGAGACGCAGTTCCTTGAGATTCACCTGGAACTTGCCGCACTCCTTGGCCCGCTGATTAGTCTCGGGATCCAGGAAGTGAGAGAATAGGATCAGAGATCCCTCCTCCACAAATAGCTCGAAGGAGAAGGCTTCATTGCGCACCTTAGCTGCAGGAGTCGGGGGAGAAGGAGCAGAAGCCGGCAGCGTCGGCTCCGCCATTGAAAAGTAAATGCTGCTCTCCATGGTGCTCGTACTTAGGAGTTGGTTCCGCCGCAACTCCTCCAGTTGCGACTCAACCTCCAGGTGATTTGATTCTCTCTCTCTCAATTCCCCCTCCAGGTTGCTTTCGTAGTGCGGCGAACGGGGCTCCCACATGAAGAGATCGCCATTCAGTCGATTGTATATCAATTCATACATACCCTTGGACTCCAGCACCACCTTGACCAGCGGAATAAAGGCGAAGATCTTCAGTTTGGAGGACTGGGTGCAGCTATCGCAGAATTCGTTGATCTCCTCCGTGTCGCCGGGCAAAAGGGAATCCGTTTTATCAAAACTACTGTCCAATCCCTCGACGTGTGACGTATAGCCGAAGGTACACTTTGAGCTAAAGGGCGACTTCCGCATTGGCTTCTTTGCCCGGCCATCACTGCTCTCCTTGAACTGGAGCACATCGATTTGGATCTTCTTGTTCGTCTGCTGGCACCTGAGCAGATGCACCGCACTCCGCTTGTCCGCATCGCAGTAATACGCGTCCAGTTCGTCCGAAGCAATGCTGATCTGAGACCTGAAGCTGACCACCAGGGAGCGAAACTCCAAAGCGAGGAAGTCCTGACGCACGTTCTTCTGCCACCAGGGAATCTTCTGCGGATCATTGGCCGCCCTGCCGTCTACCACTGGGAAACGCAGCTGCAGGCGCAGATTCTCGCATTTCACACTCAGCTCCGTTTGGCTGGGATCCGGATCGGGATAGGCATTTGCCGGAGGAACTTCTTCAGAATCCCTGACAAACGGAGAACAGCCAAAGAGGGCTCCCAGTCGGTCGTAAATGGATATATCCAGTTCTGCGGTACATTCGTCCAGAATGCATTCGATTTTGTTGGTGCAACGATTGTGGTTTTGCTTAAACATAAACGAGGAGCTTTGGGTGATCACGATCTCGGGTCGGATGTGATAGCCATCCGGGCAGTTTCGCTGGCGATCGAACAGCAGCAGGTGCTCACGGGCATTGTCCAGAACCTCGCAGAGATCCACCGCTGTCGCCGACAGAGTCGTTCTCGATGTGAGCTCCTGAAAGTAGCGCTGCTGGCTACCACTCACTATGATCGGAGCGGCGCGCAACAGGAGATAGTGCTGTTTCTCCAGGGGCAGGTGATTATCGAGGAGTGCCCCCTGAAAGAAAACACTGGCAGTATCCGAATATCGAAGGTAACTCGTCTGATCAAAGACCGTGCTGCAGCTATCAATGTTGGCCGTATTCTGGACGAGAATATCATTGTGCAGCGCCACGCCATACAGCTTGGAGATCTGCACCTTGAACTTGAGTATCTCCCCGGACTTCTCCGTGTAGCCCAGCTCCTGCTGCAGCGTATTTGTGCAGGATGTGAGCATGCTGTTGGTGGACTCACTCATTTTTCTGCTTCGCGCGTAAACGCTACGGGGGGCAAAGCCGCCCGAGTATTCCGAAGGTTCCGGCTCGCTTAGACCTGTGGACCAGTCCGCATTCTGGCCGAGTATTCCCGTCATCCTTGTTGGCTGCTGCTGCTGGTGTGGTTGGTACTCACTGGGCGGCGCTGACTTCAGGCTGCGTCCCTTCTTCGGGCGCTCCTGCTGGCCGCCGCTATTAAAGCCCTTGGAGAGCTCGATGAGCAGGTGTATTTGCCGAGGCGTGAGCATAAAGTAGATGTCGTCCAGACTGAGTTCGAGGCTCACCTTGGGTCCCACTATGTTCTCCGTCTGCTTGATATTGATCTGTATGTTTTGGGCGCCCTTAAGCTCCACGATCTTGCATAGCTGCTCGTAGGGAGTGGGCAGAAATACATCCAGAACTTCGGAGGTATGCAGACTCAGTCCCTCGATCACTAAAATGTGCTTGGCTATCATGGGCAGGGCATTGAAGCTACCATTGGGATCCTCCTCATGGGCATCCGTCTCTGTATCGGTGTTTTGGGACGTGGACATGGACATCATCTCGTAGCCTGTCTTGTTCTTGTACTCCACATGGCTGGCCTGAACGGAGAGCACCAGTTTCCGGTCCGAACGAGGCAGCAGGTACTCAATATTCAGTGTTGTGTTCGTTAGCTTGGCGCGGATGCGATTCAGCACGTTGTCAATGGTCTCTGCGAACTTCTCCAGCCCAATGAGGGCGTTATTGTGATTAAGGAACGGCACATCGTCATCCACCTGCTTCATGCACTCCTCGGCCATTTGCATGGAGCTGCTAACGGACGACCACATCGATTCCAGCATCGTGGTGCCGCTCTGATGTCGCGTAACAGGCCGCAGGGTTATCGTCAAGTTGGAGATCTCCAGGCTGCTGTCGTTGGTCATCAGTGCATTCCAGGGCACGACCACGGTAAGGCAGCCAATGTGGCCTGATACCACCTCAAAGGCCCAGCCCTGATCCTCGAAGAGATCGTTGAAAGCGTCCACTTTTAGAAATATATCCTCCACCACCGCCTTGCCATTGTAGAGATCAACCTTTAGCTGCTCCAAGTTTAAGTTATTCTCAAAAAACTGGCCCAAATACCTTTGCAGAAGGTAGCGACACATCTTGGTCTTGAGTCCATCCCAGGGATTAAACCACGACATTGTGAGTCCTCTTATCTGAATCCCAAGGTTTTCCGCTTTTCCGCTTTGTGCGTTTTACTTTATTTCTCCAGCGAGGGCAGCAGCAGCAACAACAATAACAACACCAGACCTTTGTTATTGTTTTCTTTTAAGGGAACACGGAAATGTGCAAATGAACGCAATTAAAACTCCTTCTAGGTCTCACAACTCACTTTCTATGGTTCTCTTTGCTTAGAGGCGGCTGCTGGCACCGATATATCTGCATTATTTTTGCAAAATAATGAAAATAATGAATAAATAAAGCGCAGTTGCAAGTGTCTTGTTTTTTCTCTTTTTGTTGCTCGGCCAATGTGGCCAGATGGTGGCCGCTCCTTAATCTTGGCAAAACAGCTGTTTCTGACACCTGGCCACTCTTTTGCGCAACAAATGGCCTCAAACAGCTGTTATACTCAGTGTTGGTAACATCGCCAAGTATAGGAACAGCTGTTCGCACGAAAAGTTCTTAAATCTATTTTTGTTCTCGCTTGTTTTTCTCTTTTGTTGTCTTTTGTTTACATTATTATGCTTTTGTTGCGTTTTATTGTCGTTTTGTGGCTTGGCCTTGCCGGCAGCGATGCCAAGTCCATCAAGAAATCGCACGTGAACCTGTTGGAGCCAACTCTTGGCCCAGACGACGCCTGGCAGGGCAAGTGGTTCCCCTATGCTCCCGGCCAGCCCCACATCCCCCAGAATGCGCAACGTGTGCAGGGAACTGCATCGACGCCAGCAACTGATAATTGGACGGGCAAGTGGTTTCCCTATGTCCCAGGCGAACCGCATGTGGTGAAGGTGACGCCGCAGGAGAGGCAGGACGAGATGGAGAAGAGTAGCACCACCCCGAAGGATAGCTGGCCAGGAAAATGGTTTCCTCAAAGTCCAAACGAACCACACAAAGTACATAAAAAGCCCCTTGAAGATGAGAACACTCTCCCTAGGGAAATCATTTGCGATGATGGAAAGGTGAGTGATTAATGAGGGGATTTCCCTATTTCAAATTAGTAATCTACTTAATTCAAGATATTTACTTACTTTTAAAATCTTTTATTGTATTAATCAAAACTTAAACAAAAACTTTCCTTTTTATAAATTCCACCATGACTTGAATATGTAAACGTTTATTTACATCGACAGGTGTTTTTAAATCTTCATTAATTACAACAAAATGTTATTGTTACATTCCAGAGCAACCTACGCTTGGATTACGATCCGAATGACATACGGGATAGCCTGAATTACCTGTGCATCACGAGCAATCGCAGTCTGTACCAGCCGGACTTGACCAGAGAGGCCCTACTCACAGAGCACTTTCTGCCCATTGCCTATTTGCCGCCAGCAAAGTGCATGAATGAGTCCATCGAGTACACCCATTTGCCAGTCACTAAGTAAATCAACGAATTTAGCTTTCTTTTCAGTAGTTTCTCAACTTGAATCTTAATTTCCAGTGGCGCGTATCGTCCTTTGCCCGCTGAATATGGCGTGTACTCCTACCTGCCGCCTCAACGTTACCTGCGCAACCTGGCTGAGGGCGCCATTGTGATGCTGTATCATCCCTGCGCGTTTCCCGGCCAAGTGGAGCAGCTGCAGCACATGGTGAGCGGCTGCCTGTATCGCCATTTGATCTCGCCCTCGCAGGCTCTCAGTGCCGAGCGTCCGTTGGCCCTGCTCGCCTGGAGCCACAGCCTGGAGATGTCCGTGGTGGACCGGCGACTGGTGGCGGACTTCATACAGAAGCATGCCAAGCAGGGGCCACTCGCGCTGGAGGAACTGTCGCGGGTGGTGGGCAAGCGGGAGGCCTACAAAGAAGGACTGACAACGGAGGCGCGCTTGGTTACCACGGCGGATGACTACGAGCTGTGCGGCTACATGAAGGAGGGGATGTAGCGGAAATATGTTAACTATTTGTTTGCAACTAAATACTTGTAAATAAACTTCGAATATTTTGAAACATGTTTGTTTAATATTTAATTACATTTTTTAAATACCCTTCGATACTAGTTTGTTATCGATGCACATTCCTGTTATCGATACATCCCCTATGTAATCGATTTTATTCCATCTCTAGTTCGGTTTTAGTTCTTTTTCTCCAGATAAAATCAACTTCAATAAACGATCGGCCATTGGATCACCGCCTGGGCTCACCCGCACCCGCAACAACGTCGCCAGCTCTATCCGACGACGGCCATAGCCATAATACCACCTCCCGCAATCCCGGCCACTGCCTTCCACAGCACCGAAAAACGTACGAAGAAGAGGAAGCAGCAACAGCAGCAGCGCCGGAGCAGCAACAACAAGAACAATAACAGAGGAGAGGTGAAACAAAGGAGAAGCCGAAGCCAACTTAAAAACAATTAAAGCGTTGACTTGTCGGCACTATAACGTCGGAATATCACGTGATTGGGCAGCGAGAGTCGGTTCGATTTACCTCTGGGAGTGTCACAGAGCGTTTTCTGGCCATATCCTATATATCCTGCTTGGATTTCAGGCTTTACATAACATCTGTGGCGGTTGAGCCAATTGGTTGCAGGACAGATTGAGGAATTGAGAAAGCTGGAAACGGAAAAGGCGTTGGAGTTAAGGAACTACTTTGAATATCACAAAAAAAAAACCGCCTTAAGAGACCAAAAAAGAGGACCTAAAAGAGCTTGAAAAGATCAGGGAACGCAGCACTACCAAAGCACAAAAGAGCTTCAAAATACCCAACAAAGCAACCACAAATATTCCCGTACCATAACCATGAACAACCTGGCGGACACCGTTGTCGTTGATCCCGGCTTTGGCGGCGGCGACAAGCAACAGCAGGCGGGACCAGCCCCGCAGGATGCCAGCGTGGTGGTGCCACCGCCAGCCACCAAGCAATCCTCTGCCCTGAAGAAGACCAGTCGCTATCGGAGCCGCTCGCTAAGTGCCTCCTCTACGGACTCCTTCAGCTCCGCCAGTTACACGGGCAGCAGCGAGGACGGGGACGATGTGCCGCCCCGCGAAAAAGTCCAAAAGAACTCACGGGGCAGCTCTGATTTCTGTGTCAGGAACATTGCGGCCCAGCATGCCTTCGGACGCAGAGAAATCGAGATTGCGGAGCAAGAGATGCCGGGCATTATGGCGCTAAGGAAGCGAGCGGCCGAGGACAAGCCGCTAAAGGATGCCAAGATCGTCGGATGCACACACATCAATGCCCAGACCGCTGTCCTCATCGAGACGCTCGTGGAGCTGGGGGCTAGTGTGCGCTGGGCCGCCTGCAACATCTATTCCACACAAGTGAGTCCGACGAAAGTCACATTATTAACTTTTTGTATAGGATTTCAGTGGTAAAATATAACCATTTTTTTCATATTTGCTGCTCATGAATGTGCAATGTCATGTGCTGCATGTAAAACTGACGAACAGTAAATTATTCGTCACAAAAACAGATAGCTAAGATTTGTACTTATTTCCATTTCATTTAAATCTATTTAAATGCACATTTATACTCGAGTTTGGGTCACTTGATCTGGCTGCTTGCTGCTTGGTGGCAATTGTTGTCATGCCAGGCGGCGGCGCAAACAAATGATCAATCAAGCCCATGTTAATCAATTAAGCGCCCGCGGCTCAAGTGTTTGGCAATCGCTGAGTAATTGATGTGCCCTGAATTGGGTCGCCGCAGCCGCAGTTCCATTTCCAGCATCGATTCGCCGCTCTGCGGTTTCGATTTGGGCTTCGGTCCTGCTCCATAACTGATGAAATTATCACGAGTCTGCTGATAGGGACTCTAAACAATTTATGGGATCTCTAATGAAGCGATCTGAGTGCCAAGGCATACTCTCGCACCCCCATCCGTGACAGGTTTTTATCGCCAAACGGCCCCGACAGGCCGTCATGCTGATTCACCTGTATCACCTGGAGACTTATCAGCTCCGAGTTTCCACTGCCAAGTGCCGTGCTTAGAGAAGGGTGCAGCCCAATTCCCTATCAGTCCAGATATAAGCCCGATATTACCCCATGTTTACACCGCATTTGCGTGGTTCGATGTATCAGAATAATATATAGGCTTTTGCACAATGCTAAGACATATTTTTTGAAGATTTATTGCTGCATTGATAAACTCTCAGTGTAATGGTATTTATTTTATTAATTTTTTTGATCAAACAATATTTTGTTTTATACATTTTAGATAATTATCTAAATTATAGATATATCTGGAAATTATCAGATTTATCCATAAATTAAATAAGGGGCAATATTACAGACAAATTAATTCATATTTTTTGAAAATGTAATAAATAAATACATCATATTCCCGATCACTATACCCTATCAGCTCCACAAAAGCCCAATATTACCCTGGATTTTATAGCTTTTAGAGACCTTAAAGCATTTAGATCAATTTGTATTCAGCAATAATAGTTCTAAATTTAATTATGACCTTCAGAGAGTGAAACATTTTTTTATATTGCTAAAAAACAAAACATTATACATCAGAAAAAAACTTTATCGAGGGTTTAAGAATGTTTTTACGAATGATAAATTAATGTATGCATATGCTTAGGCATTAACAATAAATAATTTATTTGAAAATGGTTGAATGATGGATGAAGCCACTATATATAGGTAGGTAGATATAGGTATAAGATTTAACAAACGTTTAATGAAATATTTATAAAATCGAACTAATAATCCCAAAATAATTACAGAACGAAGTGGCCGCCGCCTTGGCTGAATCTGGCATCCCAATCTTCGCCTGGCGCGGCGAAACGGAGGAGGACTTTTGGTGGTGCATCGATCGCTGCGTGAACGCCGAAAACTGGCAGCCCAACATGATACTGGATGACGGCGGCGATGCCACGCATTTGATGCTAAAGAAGTATCCAACCATGTTCAAGCTGGTGAAGGGCATCGTGGAGGAGAGCGTCACCGGAGTCCATAGACTCTATCAGCTATCAAAGGCCGGCAAGCTGACAGTGCCGGCAATGAATGTCAATGATTCGGTGACCAAGACCAAGTTCGACAACCTGTATAGTTGCAAGGAGTCCATTCTGGACAGCCTAAAGCGGTCCACAGACGTAATGTTTGGCGGCAAGCAGGTCGTTGTCTGCGGCTACGGCGATGTGGGCAAGGGCTGTGCCCAGGCCTTGAAGGGACAGGTAAGGAGTAAATGGAATAACATATAATTGACGATATATACAACACATTTATTTATGTAGGGCTGCATTGTGTACATCACAGAGATCGATCCTATCTGCGCATTGCAAGCCAGCATGGATGGATTCCGTGTGGTTAAGCTGAACGAGGTAATCCGCAATGTGGACATCGTGGTGACGGCGACAGGCAACAAGAATGTGGTTGTGCGCGAGCACATGGACAAGATGAAGAGTGGCTGCATTGTTTGCAACATGGGTCACTCCAACACGGAAATCGATGTGAACGGCTTACGCACACCGGACTTGACCTGGGAGAAGGTGCGCTCCCAGGTGGACCACATCATTTGGCCCGAAGGCAAGTACATCATCCTACTGGCTGAGGGTAGGCTAGTGAACTTGAGCTGCTCCAGCATCCCCTCGTTTGCCGTCTCCATTACGTCGGCCACCCAGGCGCTGGCCCTAATTGAGCTGTTTAATGCCCCGCCCGGGCGCTACAAGTCGGACGTCTACTTGCTGCCCAAGAAGATGGACGAGTATGTGGCTAGCCTGCACCTGCCCACCTTCGATGCTCATCTCACGGAGCTGAGCGACGAGCAGGCCAAGTATATGGGACTGAACAAGGCCGGTCCTTTCAAGCCCAACTACTACCGCTACTAAAGGGGAGAGCAAGCGGCGCGGATGCGGACAATAACACACCAGCAATTATGAGAAGAAACAACAACAAACAACGCCAACGAAAGTATTGTCTTTGCGAAGAAGTAAAACTATTTAAACAATTGTTGACACACGAACTACACACACACACGAAACACAACAAACAAAAACACACAAAACGATACGGAGAAGGAGAACACAAAGTTACTATTACCATTGTATCGCTTAGTTTAGCTCGAGCAGAATTCTTGGTTGCTTTTTTGTTAGCATTTAACAACGTCTTCGATATATAGTATTTAGAACTCGCTTTAGCCGCAGGAGTATTGTCTCTGTTTACTAACCCCCTGGACTCTCTTACTTAACTATCAACTAATCTTGCCCCTTAAGAATTTACACCCCTTGAAACGTTTTATATTGCCGGTTGTTTTGAATTTATTTTAGATAGTTCGTTCGCTTGCATAATTAGTGGTATTCCTTCAATTGATCCTGGATGAATATCAGGATATCATTCAGGATACGATGAAGGAGTTAACTCTAGTTTCAAGCTGTCATAATTGTAAAGATGTTAGTTTTTTGTAGATATCTGAACTATTTGAGATAAAGTTAAATAGTTTTAAAGTTTATATTTTTTTATTTTGAATTTCTGAGTTAACAAAATATTAAATAATTGTCCGTTTCAATTTATTTCCTTGCAATTATCACATTAGAAATCTTCCAATTAAGACAGCCTTATATGCAAGTGATCGATATTTATCATCTCGTATTTGTTTACGTACTTAATTTGTTAAACGTTTATGCTGCTCCCCGTTTTTTCACGTTTCGTTTCGTCCGAAGAGGAGTGTTGATAGAAATGCAGTGCAAAGTAATTCCATTTATTCAATTATATACACGCTGGCATATATATCAGATCGAGAATTATATATATATATATATACACTGCATATACACACCTAATATGTATATTAGAGAAAAAAGTGAAAAATGTTTGTAAGAAAAATTGTGAGAAACGCAAAAACAATAAAAAAAACGGATTCTTTATTGAGCAATAACCTTTGTAGATTATGGATGGGCTTTGAGCAAGTCTGCTTTTATAATCCTTAGTGAGCTGAATCCCCAAGTGCTCCCCGAGACGAAATAAATAGAACACTATTGGCCAGAGTATATTTCAGATGCATCACTCGTCTATTTCTCTTTTTATTAATCGATATTTTTGCCTTAAATTTGTTATATTTTCTCTTTGATACTTTTATAAAATGTAAACTACACACGAGAGTTCGTTACCAAAAAATTATACATTTCGTTCTGTATTCGTTTTCTTTCTTTCTTAATTTCTTTGTTTTTATCGTCGATCTTTTTCTTGATCCTTGTATAAATTTGTTACTTAAAGTGTCGTAGACTACATAAAAATGCTTAATTGTTAATGCTAAAAACACATGCCAACTAAATCTTAATCAAAAGTGGAACAAACAAATCTAAGCGGAGCCGAAAGTTTGCCAGACAGTTTTCGTTATTTTCAGGAGAGACAGCGGTTGAAACTAAGCTAATATGTGGCGTATTTGCATCTGGAGAGCTGGTGAGCTGGAGAGGATTAGGGCCTTAGTCGAGGAAGTGTGGCTTGAGGTGCTTCAACATGCCGAAGGTGCGGAAGCGGCGGATCTTCATCACCTTCATCAGCTCGTCGTCACAGATGGCGAACTGCTTGTTCTTTGGATCGTACAGATCCCGCTCCTTGATGATGGCCCAGACCTTCTTGACCACCTCATGGCGTGGCAGGGATGGGGCGCCCATAAGGGCGCTCAGTTCCGGCGACAGGTTGTAGGCGCGCGTAAAGCCTGTGCTCTTCCTGGCGGCGCCACTGGCAGTAGTTCCGCTAGACTTGGCCTTCTTCTTGGCGGCCGGCTTCTTCACCACCTCGTAATCAGAATCGGATCCAGCATCGCTCTCCGTTCCCGAATCGTCGGCGTTGAGGGTCTTACGCTTCTTCTTTGGACCCGTCTTGTGCTTGATGGGCTGCGTCCGCTTCTTGGGACCCGGCTTCTTCTTCTGCTTCTGGGCCTCCTCTTCGCTGCTGCTCATGTTCTCCACCTCGCTGGACTCGCTCTCATCGTCAGGATCGGCGTCCGGATCCTTGCCGTCGTCTTCCTCATCATCCTCGTCGTCCTGCTGTTCATTGATCACATCCATAACGATCCTGTCGAACTCCTTCTTGCGATTCAGCAGCGAGCAGTTCAGCTTGCCCTCCACCTGCTCGCGCACCCGCTTGGCCGAGATGGTGGACAGGTCGGCATCCTTCAACACTGACTGTATCTCGCGGCGCAGGTCCTCACTGGAGATGTCCGACATCTTGTTAGCAGACGCGTTTTATTCCTCGGACTGGGACACGTTTTCAGTAAGTCTGCAACTGTTTTTAGTTATCCCGGATTGTCTCCCAATCCTCGCCAGACCGATTTGTTTACCTGTGGCTCGCTTTTTAATGCTACTTTTATGTTTCCTCGCCGATTTTCCGGTGCTCGTTTTTTTCTATCTTTTTTTTTTAGTAGTCGGCGTCTGTACAGGGTTGCAAGCAGTGTGGCCGCGACTTATCGATAAGGAATACTGGCCCAAATAAAAATACCATAAAATACCATTTCAATTGCGTGAAATACCACATCGAAAGCGATAATTCAAATTATTAAATTTTAAGAGAATCGACTTTCCATTAAACTTAAGCAACTATTTTTAGCTCTATACAAATTAGTTCTTAATTTATATAAATTTTGGATAATGTAAATTTGAAAATTCGTATTAAAACGATTAATTTCATATCCCAACTAGAACATTCTGTTATCGAGTAGTCGATACCGAAAAAATAGAATATTCGTTATCGAACAATTCGATACTAATGCCGGAACGAAAATAAAATACAACAAAAAAGTTGATTTTAACAACATTTAATTGTTTAAAGTGCTTTTTCCGCTTCCATTCGGTGCTCCAATGTGCAATAAACAGTTACAGACATCGTCGGCCGACCACGTGTCCCGCAAAACCCAAAAAGTGCAGCAGCTGCAGCAACAATAACAATCGCAGGCACCAATGAAAAGAAAACAGCAACAACTACACGTACAGCAGCAAGGCGACAACAGCAATAACAACAACAACACTACTAAACGGGCGCTGAGGTAATTTTGCTATTTTTTATGCTGTTTTATTGTTTATTTATATACATAGCTGTGAATGCGCAATTGTGTGTGTGTGCCTTCGAGTGGGTGCGTGTGTGATATGTGCGTGTGTCCCCGTCTAAAATTTGATTTTTTTTCGGTGCAATTTGGAGCTCTGCACGGATTTTTCATGCAGCCCCTCTTTTATTTAATGGCATTTATGTATGTATGTATGCATGTAAGACTCGCATTTATGTGTGTTTTAGTATCGCTTATCGTGGGATTCGCAAAGTTTTCGCTGGCCCGCTGTCTCCTCTGATTCGCCTCTCGGCGCTTCGCTTTGTGCTTTTGCTTCGCGTCTTTGTTTTGCCGGCGTTTCGACGAGTTTGTTGTTTCATTTTCCTCTTATTTGCTGCGACGCCCTTTTTCCAATTGGAGTCTGTCTTGGTTCCCCAATAGGGTTTTTGCTTCGCTTATTTTTATTTACAACAACAAAGAAAACATAGATAAACTATGTGATATGAATAAAAGTAGGAAAGGTGCGCTTCTGAGTGTAGAGCTTACAGTGGAACCTATACTACTTAAACTATCAAAAACATTATACATTTTGTGAAAATATTGTAAAAAGTGCTTAGAAACAGATTTAAAAGGGAAAGATAAACTACAAAAGGTGAAGGTTTTGAATTTTGAAGTATGCTCGATTGAAAAGAAATGTATTTATAAGCTTAAAAATGCATTTATTAGAAATCAAACTAATAAGTTTAATTTAATTATTAAAAAGGTTACATTAAATCTAAGACATTAGTTGGACTGTATTGTATCCATATCAAAAAAGGTAATCACTTGCTCTATGTAGTATATTTTTCTCGATCCTACGGTAGTGGTTAAGGTGTCAGTATCACATTTACAAAAGGGTATTAAATTAATTTATTATTTATACTTGCTAACCGCAGTTATGAATTAATAGTTTTCCTTCAGCTTTTGCTTCGCTTGTTCTGATATGGATACAATACATACATGAAAAGGGCTTTGTTTTAATCCAAAAGTTGATAAGAAATATTCATAAAAGAATTATAACATATCTTAAAAACTATGAAGCACTTCCGTTGTTTGCTTGTTTTAAGAAGAATATAATCAGTTTTTCTATGAACCAAAAGAGTATTTAAATATTCGTTTCTCTATCTATACTTTTTCTTACAAATCTTGAGGGTATTTTGTAACAATATTAGCCGATTTGAATATTTATTTATTGCAGCGGCTGTGCTCCGTGTTGTCACTCATCCATTTCCCTATTTTTTTTCCTTGGTTCTCTTTCTCTATTTTGTGGCTTGTTGTCGCCCAACAGTGCCTGCTGAAAGTGTGTGATCTCAACCTGTTGCTACGGGCCACCCACAAAAGTGGGGAGAACATTTTCGCTGACAGTGTAGACAAATTTAATGTTTCAGCGTTATTTTGTTGTTGTTTTGGACCAATTAGATGTTCTTGGCATAGTTTTTTCTCACATCTCGCCACGATCTAACATTGCTCATTTAAGTAATCACATAAATTATCGCAGATTATGAAATCAGCCAGCGAATTTGGCTGTTGTTATTGAAGCGTTTTCGGAAATTTAATTGGGCTCTTTGGGAGAAGTTTTTTTTATTAAGAAAAATAGAATATATAAGTAGGGATTTTATATCACTAACTAAAACTTCTAATGATAATTTCTTATAAATTTATTTCTTTACAAGAAGTACTACATATTCAAATGGTTTTAATCATGCAAAACTATTTATATTATACAATCTGTGGATTTGTATTTATATTTCTTATATTAATTATTATATAAAAATTTGTATGCCCTTTCAGGGTATTATAATTTTTGCCACAAGCATGTAACGCTGTGAAAGAGTCATTTGCGACCCTATAAATCATATATATTCTTGATCAGCATCAACAGCCGAGTAGATCTAGCCGTCTCCGGACGAAAATTTTTTTTTTTTAATTTTAAATTTTTTCAAAAAAAAGGAAAGGGGTTACATCATTAAAATTTTCAAAAATTCGCAAAAAAATTAATTTTTTTAATTTTTAAACTGAGTATGCAGATTTATTAACCTACTAAAAACTAGCATAGAACAGCTTTCCGCATTAAAATTAATGCCTTTTTGGCTTAGTTATGAGATTTTTAAATCTTGATTTGTCGAAAAAATTCTCAAATAAAAACATCGAAAAATGTACTAAAAAATGGTATTATACTTTTATTCAGAAGCTTGTAACGCAGTGAAGGAGTCATTTCCGACCCTATAAATCATATATATTCTTGATCAGCATCAACAGGCGAGTCGATCAAGCCGTCTCCGGACGAAAACAAAATTGTTCAAAAAATTGCCATTTTTTCAAAAAAAGGAAAGGGGTTACATCATTAAAATTTTTAAAAATTGGACAAAAATTAAATTGTTTTAAGTTTTAAACTGAGTATGCAGATTTATTAACCTAATAAAAACTAACATAGGAAAGCTTTCCAAATTGAAATTAATGAATTTTTCGCTTAGTTATGAGTTTTTTTAATTTTTAATATGTCGAAAATGTTATAAAAAAATTCAAAAATTTTAGGCTTAGTTATGATTGATTTTTCGATTCTGTCCTATAATTCAAATTCGATCCTATTCCCAAATTTAGATTTTCTTCGTGTTTCTCTAGGTTTTCCTAATATTGTTTGCCCAACCAAAGCATATAGTATCCATTGCCATTTAAAAACTGCAAATTACTTAATTCTGAACTCTTTGGCCTAACTGCAGGCATTCTTGAGCGAGGGGCACGAAAATCTCTTGAAATTTCCCGCTGTCTTCCCGATGATCTTTGTTTATAGCTGCTTTAAAACTAAATGCCCGCCGTTTCGTCATTATGAAACGACGTCAAAGTAAAAGCACCAAGGAACTTTCGCACGGCGAAAAAATGTTTTTCAATTTTCCGCCGCTGCCTCTGAAAACTTTTCTTCGCCCACACCAAAAGAAAATTCTGACGCGCTTGATTTGTGCTGGTCTTGGTGCCTTCTCGTTCCCATATTTTTTATGCTACCCGCTTTATAATTTATGCATAAAAAAATAAAGCAAATAAATAAATAAGCAATGCCTGCATTAAGACATTCGGCTCTACAGTGGGGTGTCTGGACTGGACTGGGCTGCACAGTGGGCCATAAAAGTCAGCCCACTCATAACTCATAGACCAAAACTATTCGAATGTGACCCTGGGCGAGGTGCTTGACAGTGGCAACAATTAAATGCACACACACATATATTTTTATGTTTCTAGCATGTGCACTATAAATTTTGGCCGGCAGACGGCGAAATTCGCAAATAAATTCATAAATTCCCTTTTTTTCGGTGCATTTGTTTGGCCCTGACATTGCACTTGCAGCAGCAAACATGGAAAATGGCAAATGGAAAATAGAAAATTGGAATGGGAATGGGAATGTGCAAAAGCAGCAGATGGAAAAATGAAAATAGCAATAAATATGTAGTTTCCCATGAAAAATTGTTCACTTTGTTTATGACAATTTCCAAAATTGAAGACTGCAACGCAAAGGCAAAAGAAAACATTAAGAATCTAAGGCAAACTGGATTTAGAAATAAGTACAGTGCGTTACATATATGAAATGAAGAGGTGCTTGGTTTTAATTTAAGTTAAAACATTTTTTATAGGTATTTATAAACAATTATGTTCATCATTATTAGTTTTTTTGTTTCACATTACTATGAATCACTTACTTATTTATAATTAATTTATTCATATGTTATGATTTAATTGACAATTATTGATTTGCGATTATAATGCCAAACCACAATTCTTTTTAACGTAAAATATTCGCATTCTTTGTATCAATACTTATTTATAATTTTGTATGACAATTTTTTCGACAAATCAAAATTTCAAATATTCACAACTAAGCCAAAAAAGCATTAATTTTAATTCGGGAAGCTGTTCTATGCTAGTTTTTATTAGGTTAATAAATCTGCTTACTTAATTTAAAAATTTTTAAAATTTAATTTTTGGCCAATTTTTGAAAATTTTAATAATGTAACCCCTTTCCTTTTTTTGAAAAAATTGCAAATTTTTGAAAAATTTTGTTTTCGTCCGGAGACGGCTAGATCGACTCGCCTCTTGATGCTGATCAAGAATTTATAGGGTCGGAAATGACTCCTTCACAGCGTTACAAGCTTCTGAATAAAAGTAAAATACCATTTTTTAGTACATTTTTCGATGTTTGTATATGAGAATTTTTTGGACAAATCAAGATTTCAAAATCTCATAACTAAGCCAAAAAAGCATTAATTTTAATTCGGAAAGTTGTTCTATGCTAGTTTTTAGTAGGATAACAAATCTGCATACTCAGTTTTAAACTTTAAAAAATTTAATTTTTGGCCAATTTTTGAAAATTTTAATGATGTAAATCCCTTTCATCCCTTTCCTTTTTTTTGAAAAAATGGCAATTTTTTGAAAAATTTTGTTTTTGTCCGGAGACGGCTAGATCGAATCGCCTGTTGATGCTGATCAAGAATATATATGATATGACTCCTTCACAGCGTTACAAGCTTCTGAATAAAAGTATAATTTTATTTTTTAGTACATTTTTCGATGTTTTTATATGAGATTTTTTTGGACAAATCAAGATTTAAAAATCTCATAACTAAGCCAAAAAAGCATTAATTTTAATTCGGAAAGCTGTTCTGTTCTAGTTTTTATTAGGTTAATAAATCTGCTTACTTAATTTAAAAATTTTCGAAATTTAAATATTTCAATATTTTCAATTTTTGAACATTTTAATGATGTAACCCCTTTCCTTTTTTTGAAAAAATTGAAATTTTTTGAAAATTTTATTTTTTGACCGAACATGGCTAGATTGACTCGGCTGTTGATGCTGATCAAGAATATATATTATTTATAGGGTAGGAAATGACTCTTTCATGGTTTTACAAGCTTCTGACTAAAATTATAATACCCTGTAAGGGTATAAATATTACACCAATATATAGGGAGTTAGGTCCAATCTATAATGGCTATATTTTTCCGATACTCACTGTATTCCGGGGGGCCTGGGCATAGTTCTTAGAGACTTGGTTGTGCCCACGTAAAGGCGTCATAAAAAACACGCCCACTTGCCCATGACACAATCGAAGAAAAGTCGCTGCGCCTGGGTAATCCGCCGCCCATTTCCCCATATTTTCCTTGAATTTTACCCACAGGAGGGAGGTTGTTGGAAAGTCTTTTGACGTCGTCGAACACTTGCGCCCAATTTGGCCATAAATTTGAAAAATGATTTTGTAGAAAAGTCTGCACTCCTCCTCGATGTCGTGAATTTCTGTGTCGCTAAATCGAATCAAACGAATGAGAACGACAGCGGCGACAAAACAAAAGTCAGCGGAGCTGAGTCAATTTTCTTATTTTTAGTACATACACGGCCTGTGCTTTTATTTTATTCTTTTAAACGAATATTTCTATTTGCGATAAAAAATATAATTGTGCTAAATTTAACCAAATTAGTTGTTGTCTCTGCGCTAAATTTATATTTGCAGTTTACTTTGAAAGAGTAGCACTGATCGGGGATTAGTCATGCAGGTGGTTCTCTCTCTATATCTCACACGGCCCACCAGAATCGAATTTGAATTGATTTCACACAGTTTGTGTTTAGAAAATTCAACGAGCATCTCATAAATTATATTTTATATCTGGAATCGGTTCCCCCAACGTCCAATTGCCCAATTTGTGAATTTGTTTATTGGCGCAAAAAATTATGCTCCGATCGGGCGAAAGTTATTTCAGTAAATGTTGCTTTTCAAGGTCGTCGATGCTCGGGGGGATGCTTCGCAAAGGATTTTGTGCAGTTAAGATCACATTGGACCCCGGCCAACTAATAAATATTATTTTTTCGCATTTTTCATTTGGCATATCTTATTGTTGCTCCTTGATATGGGGCTAAGAAAAGATATAGAAATAGAAGAAAAGTGTCCGACGACTGGACAAAAAAGAAAAATAATATAATAATGTATACGGGGGAAATATATTTTAGGAAGTCATCCATAAATAAAAAAGAAATACATAAAGTGCTTAGGCTATATTTATATTTGGAATCTTTGATTGAATTTAGGATACGTTGAACTTTAATGTCAAGCATTTGCTTTATATTAGATTCATTTTGCTAAATTGCAAATGTCTGTCTGGGTTTTTATATTTTATAGTTTAAATGAATAGATAAATAAACCGGAAATGGTCTTCATCACTTATTCATATAAGTGATATCATATAAACTTAATTAATTGAATTGAAGTAATATAAGACAACTTTTTAAAACCATAATACATATTATATAGTTTAAATATATAATCTACAAAGAGATGTAATGTATAAGTCCAGGTTTTAATGATAAATAGGTTATTAACAGAGATTATTTTATATTTCCTTTAATTTATGATCAATTTGAATTTGCGCAAAAGATTACACAGACAGATAAATGAGTAACTACTTATTTAATATTTCCTTCATTTCCGTTTCCTTAATATAATGGGAAATACACCTTTATAAGTAATACAAACATTTATATTTATTATAAAAAAACACAAAGCAACATTTAAAATCCCATTAATTGCTGAGTTATGACAACCAAGGTTGTTTTCTCCTGATTTTCCAATCATTTTCAACCTTTGAGAGACCTTCGCTAATTTCTTTTTCCCAATTGAAACCAGTAAATAAATTTACCTAATTGCAAGCACTCGCACATGCCTTGACCCAGAAACCCACTTAGTAAGGATGTCAGAACGTTGGGGCTATCCTAAATGCCCGATCAAATGGAAACTCTCAATTTTGGTGTAGGGTGCACAGGCGAAGAAGACCGAAAACTTTTCTTGAAAACTTTTCGAAATTAAGAGCCGTGCGCTGATCCCACAGAGTGAGAGTAAGTGAGAGAGGCAGATCTTGTCGATGTTCTATTTTCGAAAAAGCGTTTTCGAAACGCTGAGAGTGAAAGAGCGAACGCATTTTCGTATGGGAAATGTGAAAGTTCATTGTTTCATTGAGGAAAACTGGTGAAAAATTCAAATTATCTAACAGTGGCGAGAGGAGCCGAAAGATTTTCATTTTCATTTCGAAAATCGCCAGTTCGGTTATTCGAAATGGGAGCAGAACGGCGTGCGCGCCCGGAATATCTACTCAGTGGTCTCTGCGGAGGTTTCACGTTTGAACGTCTCTCGTACGAACTCAGGCGATTTCCACGGAAAAGCGCAATGTGAAAGCCGAAAAAGACTAGAAATAGCCTGGCGTGACGTCCCCACACAGACGACAGACAGCAGAACCGAGAACCATTAACACAACATCAGTTGTAGCGGACTATAACGTACGGCGATCGGATCTAATCAGATCGATCTCGAGATCCTTCTCTGTCTTCAAATTACAAAAAATATAGATAAATAATTAAATCAATAAAGAAACGTGTTAGACTAAGAAGTGTCACGAAAATGCCAACATTCCATTGCTAAAACCAGTTAACAAAAAACCGAAAACGAGACAGAGACCACGGATTCCTATGAGCAGGTGGCTGTGCGGTGTCTTTGGTATCCTTTAACAACGTCGCGAGTGTCCAGTGCGTCCCAGTTGTGGTGTTTTCGTTGAGATGCCTCTCTGAGCAGCTCCGGCCTCCTGGAATCCGAATCGAAATCCACTTGCGGCAACCACCCAGTACCCAGTGGTCAGTGGTTCGGGCTCGGGACCATGCCGGTCATTGCCGATTCCGCCAGCGATGAGCCACCAGCAAAATGTTGCAAACATTGTGAGGGTATGCCTAGATCTTACATCCATCTATTCATACAATCTATATATTAAAAGCCTTATAAACAAATAGGGGAAAGTGTATTAGATAAACTAGGTATAGTTAGAATTATTATAATGGGATATAATATGAAAAAGGAATCAGTTTTGCATAATTACTCCTATTATTTATGTGCTATGAGTTAGAAATGATATTTTTTTTTTATAAAATTCTTTGAAAATAAGGGAAACAAACTTAGAAATGTGTTGTGATCTATCCCAACTCTCTCAGCTATTAATTAACTAAAATAAAACAATTAACCACTTTTCTATTTAACATAAGTCAGGGAGTTATTCTACAAAACTGTGTCTAGATCCCCAATTTAATCCTATAAACAAAGGCCAGAAGAGTGCATCGGTTATTCAGATTCAGGGCGGGTTCGTTAACCGATTCCCACCGCCATTGGGCTCGAATCCACCGGCTATTAACTTCGGCCCAAAATCCAAACACAATTGAAAGATTTATGCGCAATTTCCCCCGATTTTCCCTCTTTTCCCCTCCCAGCACTTGACTGACTTTGCTGCTTTGGCTTTCAGTGTTCAGTTTTTTTTTCCTGCCGCTCCATTTGTTTGTTTTAAATTTTGATGCTGTGCCGTTGTGCTCGGGGCAGCAATTGCTGGGCACTTAGTTTTTCCTGCTTGTACTAGAAAAGTGAAAAAAAAACCGCTGACGCGTCTACTTAACATTTTTTTCGGTGAAAATCATCATGACAGCCAACGCCACCGGCTGCAAAATAGGCCTCGAAATTAGCTGGGAAAAGAAATCTACTTTGGTTTTCCTTCTTTTTTTTTTTTGTTGAAAATTAATTTTCGCAGGGATTTTGACAACATTAAAATTGTGACCGGAAATGTCAAAATACATTTCAGTTTTGGAAAGGAAAAACTAAATTAATTCTATATACTTGATCTACTAAAATAAATAAACAGGACAACAGAATTTTATAATATATGCATATAAATATTAATGGAAAAGTGTTTGAATGAGCTTAAGGTTGGCTTTTTATATTGCTTATGTAGTAGCTGAATTATAACGTTATATTTGAGTATTTTTTTTAATAAATAAGTTTTAAATATTGCTAAAAAATTCTTAACTTTACATTTTCTATTTTGGTTTACTTTTTAATAATGATATGATATGATTATTTTATGGTTCTAAAGCTAAAAGCACTTAATTAAGTCCCATCAAAATATGAAAGCTAAAATTATATTTAAGTATATATCACACATTTTCCATTTGCAATAAATTTTCTTCTTAGGTTTAAGAGTTTTTTATTAGTTTCGAACTATAAATAATGGCATGATCAATGCTCTTCAGCAAAAAGACAGAAACAACTTTTGCCATGTCTGAGGTTATATTTAATATATTTAAAATCCCATGGCTTAAATTTAGTTAATTTACGTTAATTAAGCAAAAGTGTTGTCCCTAATGAGGGGAGGCTGTGCTCTGCTCTTGTTTTTTCTTGCTTTTTCTCTCTCGAATTTTGGCCGTGCGTTTTTGCTTGGCACGCGCTCAATGTCAGACTGACCCAACCACACCCCATCGGCCCACCCAAAAAATAAATAAATAAATAAAAAAAATAAAGCCAACCACCCGCAGCCCTTCTCCGCCTTTGGCTAACGAGCTGTTAAAAATAAAGCAATGTAAAATGTTGTCAACAAATGCAGACATTGTATGAATATATAATATGGAGCGTAAGGAACCCAGAGCATATATGCCAACGTTAAACAAAGCGTGGGCGAACCTCCCATAGAAAACGCAGGGAAACCAGGGAATCAGAAAATCATGCGGAAAATATTTGATATAGAAAACACAACACAAATATGCATTGCATATAGGAAAGGGATCTGTTGTGACAATAAAGCAAAGGCTATATTTCTTTATATAATATAAGTACTTTTATTATGCGGAAAATGTTATCTATACATATGAAGGGTATCTGTTATAACAGTTCACCAATTCACCAACACTTTCAACAACATGATAAAGCCAAGGCTTTAAATATATTTCTTTATATAATAATAGTATTCTTATTTGTTGAATAATACATAATTAATTAAGGTTCAAGATGTACCCTGAATACCCAAGAAAAACTTGTTATTTAGCGAGAGATGTTTTAATTTAATAACTCTAAAAATAACTCTAATAATAATCTTTCATAACACTCCCTTTAATCTTTTCGATTCTGCAAAATAAAAGCAAATCCATTAATGCTTGGACAAATAAACTATTTCACCAAAAGCATTTAAAAATAAATAAATTATTCTAATACCAAGAATTAATCAAATCAAAGAAACAAGCAACAAAAACATGAGAGCGTGCGCTAAGCCAAATCATCTTGGCCATATTCACACCGACGACTTGTTTACAACAATGCAATCTTGTTTACAAATAACAAAATATATATATAAAGAGAGAGAAAAAAATTCCATTTCTTGCGGCTAATCGAAACGTAAAATTTTCCAAGCCTTGACACTCTTTCAATATATTCAGTGCATATATTTTTTATTCCTTTGATATATATATACACTACTGGCCAAAATAATAAGTACACCCGTGTACGGTTTCTTTAACTTCTCGTAAAACTTCTTTAATGATCATAAAGAAAAACTCAAATTCACTTATAGCTTTGTTATATATATTAGATTATAAAAATAGTTAACATAGGCAATTTTCAATTCATTTATAAAGTTTGTGGTTGATTATATCTAAAAAACATAAAAAAGGGTTGGTCAAAATAATAAGTACACCAATTCTACAAACTCAATAACTCAAAACTTAACAACAATTTTTCAAAATTTTCTTGATTTCCCTAATCTATAACTAGTATCCAGTATAGCCACCCTTATTTTGTAAAACTTTGGCGATTCGTTTTGGCATACTAGCAATAAGCTTGCGACAAGTCTCCACTGGAATGTCATACCAAGTTTTTTGGACAAATGTCCACAATTCTTCGGCATTTCGAAAAGTATTTGTGCCGATACGACGTTTTAAGTGTTCCCATAGGTTCTCGATCAGATTTAAGTCCGGAGACTGGCTTGGCCAACTCATAAGATTTACTTTGTTTTCGGTAAACCAAGCCTTGATCAGCTTTGACGTGTGTTTTGGGTCGTTGTCTTGTTGAAAGACCCATCTCAAAGGCATGTTTTCCTCAGAATATGGTAGCATAACGTCAGCAAGTATACTTTTATACCCAAATCGGGTCATAATATCAGTTATGCGATGTATCAGACCAACGCCATGCCAAGAAAAACAGCCCCAAACCATTATGCATCCGCCTCCGTGCTTAACGGTCTTCTTTGTGTACCGGGGGTCGAATTCTTTACTATTTGGGCGTCGTACAGAACGTCTAGAGTCGTTACCAAAAAGGTTTATTTTTGATTCGTCGCTCCATAACACATTGTTCCATTTTTTAGAACCTTCTGGTCCAGACCATGCAAAATGATTTTGTGCAAACTTTCGCCTCATCTGTAAATTTTTTTTCCGAAGTAAAGGAACTTTTCTGGCTATATGTCCTGTTAGGCCGGCTTTTTTAAGTCTACGCCGAACCGTTCGAGATGATATTTCATTGCCGATTTCAGCGGCAATGGACTTTGAAGACATAAAGGGATCCTTTTTTGCCAGACTGACGATGCGGGTGTCCGTCGTTTGGGAAGATTTCTTCTTCCTTCCTCGTTTTTCGGTAGGATCTTTCGATTTTAAGGCATTCTGAACGAAACCCACCGAGCGTTCAAGGCTTGTCGCAATTTCTCGTAGACTTTTTCCTTCTTGTTGAAGATTCAAGGCAATCTTCTTTTCTTCCGGTGTACAATGCTTTTTTCGGCCCATCTAAAGAATTTTTTGTAGCCCGAATATACTTAAAAAGTAAGAAATCATTAAAAATCAACATACCGTAGTCCAATTCTAAACTTAATCCTTTTAAATTTGTGAATAATGGAAGTGTACTTATTATTTTGACCAGACCAAAAACGACCATCCAGAACAAATTTAGGCTTAGCACTGGATAAATGAGGTTCCCCGTTTTCATTTTTGATTTAAATGTTTTAAAACACTATAACCTTTCAAAATATAATCAACTAGCAGCCCTGCATTCGATAGCTTTCGAGCTATGTCTCAAGAAATGATACCTATAACTATGCACTTATTATTTTGGCCAGTAGTGTATATTTATAGTAATTTTGATGGCTGTGATTAGGCGTTGCAGCTTCTCATTTTGATTTTTTCGTTTATGGCTTTTTTATTTACATGAAAAATGAGACCCAGACTGCTCGGCAAAATTACAACAGCACATAAAATCAACAAATTTAATGAAAATCAAAAACGAGACAGACGCCTGCCTGCCTGTCCCTTTCCAATTTCCTCCTGCTCGATTTTCCTTTTTTCCCCTGGTTGCTTTTACGACCATTTCCCATGTAATTTTTAGTGTTGAGTGGGGCACAAGGTGTGTGTTGTGTTGTTGTCGTTCTGTGTGTGTGTTTTGTTGTGTGAGCAACGCTCTTAAACACTTTAAAATGAGTGTCGCCGGTGCTATTTCCAGGCATCATCGCACCTCCAATGCCCCGGCTGGGGCATTCCTGACATCGCTCATTCGATTGCCTCTTGGGCTGCAGCATAGGAGATCGTGCTGAACTGTGAATTCGGAAAAGGGGAGAGGAATTTTTGAAATTTTCATTTGTTTGGGGAATCAGTCAGGCAGGTCTCTCCATCAACTGCCTATAGCTCATTGAACTGGGTTAGTGCACGGGGGGAAAATAGTAGGAAAAACTAATCACAAAGAAAAATTGTCAATATCTTTTAGTTTTGTAAATATAAATCTCATAATGAAGCTTATATCGAGAGGAAAACTTAGTAGGAAAGAGCTTGTAGATTTCTTGTAGTATTAAAAAGCACTTAATATAGTTTCTATATTTATATATATTTAAGACCTATTTAATACCAATTATTTCATAAAGAAAATAGTTATTTAAAGTATAACCCTTACGTCTTTAAATTCCCTGAAGAACTTGTGAAATATTTCCTTAAAAATCCCACCTTTTTTCCATCTTAAATTGTACACAATTTCCCTCTCTGTGTAGACCTCAAAAAACTACTAACCAGAAAGCACTCAGTTTGCAATTGAAAAATCAATCAACTTGGAGGCTTTTCCAGCCAGACCAAGACGCTGGGCAAATGGGAAATTCAAAATTTTCGACTTACAACTCGGAGAGCGAAACAAAGTGGCAAATAAATTTGCACTTGCATCATCGTCAACATCATCATGATCATCATCATCATCATCGGCCCGAATCGTATCGTTTCCCTATATTGTATCGAATGGGATACAGCTAGCGTAGGAGGGAAAGAAATGAAAATGAATATGGTTTTTCTGTAGTGAAATGTGAATTTCCATGGCAGCCAAAGCGGCATCAGCATCGGCATCGGCATCGGTATGGTGTTTCGATTGTTTTTCCTCGCGTTGCGCGCGAATGTGTGAAAAACATGCCGCAAAATTTTGTTTTTTTTTTTTTTTGCCGAAAAAGCCAAGCGCCAAGCGCACACAACACATGGATTTTGTATTTTGCATTTTTGCCCATTTTTGTAGTCAAATTTTTTGGTTGTTGTCTGAATCAGCTTTACTCTCTCGGCCCGCGTACAACGGGGCGTATGAATATCGAAATTTTATTACTTCTGCTGCTCCTCTCGTTGCTCACGCTGTTGTTTTGGTTTTTAACTTGCGCAATGTTTACACACATTAAATGGCAGCGTCCAGTCAAAGTCAAAATTCATGTACACGCCAAAGAGAACGGCCAAGAGAATCGAACGCAGATTTGTATTTAAGGGAAAAAGTACATGTTGCAGAGAGAAAAATTAAGCGATTCTTTAACTTCTTGGTTGAAAACTTGATTATATATATTTCTGAGACTTGAAAGAGGGCTTTTCTTTGAGAAAGTTACTAATTTTCTCAGAATATTAACATAAAATTAAATTAAACACATTTTTCCATCGTGTAGCAGTTGTGCATTATTTTTGCATGTTGCAGACACATGTTCGAAACACACAAAAAAACAAAAAAATACTAATAAAACCTAAACAACAACAGCAACAGGCAGTTTTTGGTGTACATATATTTTCCAACGTATGGCATCGTCTATATATCCCACATTGTCCAGTTTTACCTCGTTTTGCAATTTGCTGGCCAAGAAATTCGTTGGAAATTTGGGAAAACGAAAGCGCACGCATTTGTGCAAATAAACAATGTGTGGGCGTGAGTGTGTGTGTCGGGGGGGAGGATAGTGGAAAACAGGTGGGGTGTATGGTGAGTGTGTGCGGTGTGTGTGTGTAGATACATCTAAGCAAGCATTTGAATAATTTAGAAAGGGTATATAGGGTCCAAAGTCAGGGGATTTTTCAATATGAAAATCTATTTCAAAGATTAAAAAGTTCTATGAAAATTTAATGATAATAAAAAAGGAGATAATTGTTCCACATTTAAGCTAAGGAGTTAGAGTTTTAAATTCCTGAAAATATAAAATTGTCTTGCAAAGTAAATAACACAAAATATAAAAATTTATTAATGAATTTAATATATTTAAGTTTGCAGGTCTTTTTAGTTAGGAAAGTAAACATAAGAGTTATTTTTTTAAAGGGTAATCCCAAATTGATCAATAATTTCTCAAATATTTTCATCTGTATTCATTTTTGCATTAGCTCCTTTAAGTCTGGGGCTTTTCCTCACATTTTCCTCCAATGAGCGCAATAATTTCGTGTTGCCAATGGGAACTACTGCATTCCAATCGCACAGAAGTATGAGGAAAAATGCGAAAGATACAGGGGGGGAAAATACAAAATGAGACAGAGAAGTAGGTAGAGGGGACCAGAGAAAGGGGGACTTGTCTCTGGGTTTTCAAGTAGGCAATCTGCAGGTGTTCCTTTTGCCGGATAAACAAATTACCTGGTTCCCCCTTGCCTCTCTCTGCATCGGCCTCTCCAACATTTTCTCTGGATTCCCTTCTCTGGATTATTGGAAAATATATTTTTCTTGGTAATTTAGTGAAGTTTCCATGTGCTTCTGTTTGTTCTTCGTTTCGGTGTGTCTTTCTAAAGGTCGTTCTTCATGTTTCACATTGCCTTTTATTTAATAAACAGATTCGTTTTGCCTTGGTGCTGCATTTATTTTGCCCGCCGACTGCCAGCCTTTGCTTATTGAAACGAAATCCCATGAATTTTTTATTGTAAATGCAACAATTTGTATTCATGGCATCGTTTTGGGTCCCGGGGTCGAGTTCAAGATCCAAGACCGGGATGATGTAGCCTCACCATTATGACTACGATGGCGGCGACCTTGATTTTGAACTCGTTTCGATGAAAATTGCAACATTAAAATCGAGGCCAATGGCTAAAGGTCTAAGTACGGAAAATTCTTGGTTTAGTAGGGGAGTTGAGATAGGTTGGCTGTAAGTAATTCAGGTGAAAATTGTTTTGTCTAGGACGAAGCAGGTTTTAGATGAGGAGGAACAATGTGTTCTTAGTGTTTTTTGTAAAAGTTTTAATGAAATGCTGCTTGTTGTTTAATATTTTGTAGATTCCCATTAGTAAACTTTGGTTATTTAAATATTTTCAAAATAAACCAATTAGGTCTCATTTTATTGACTTATATACTATAAATTATCTTAATGATACAAATTTGTATACCTTATGGTCTATATTTTTTTAAACCTATTTATTTTAGAATACTTTTGATTCGGGAAAGTGCCATTTTGAAATTAATTTCGGGACAAACCCATTTAGCTGCTTTCCAGCCCATAAACATCGGATAAACTTTTATGATTATTTTGTGTGCGGATAGAGAACTCACTCGGGCAACACACACTCCCTGCACTCTCCCCATCCGCCCCCCCTCGCCCTGTTTACACCTCTGTCCACCCACAAAAAAAACACCCAAACACACACGCAACTACACACAGAAATCTCGGAAAAGAGTCCGGCGCACGCCTCATTAGAACACCTTTCAGTTTGCTGTGTAATTTTCGCAACATTTTTAATGGCGTGCGGGGACATTTTGGCACTCGAGTGACCGTGTGCGTTTTACCTCACATTTCCACATACGCGCACTCCCCCGCTCCCTGCATCCCTCCCCCGCCACGCTTTTCTCGCATTTTCCTTGGCTTTTCCCCGGCTGCGCGTCGCACGCAAAACTATTTAGAGAAGTGTCAAGAAATGTCTGCATTTTGCATTCGCCGTGGCCATTGCAACATCGTCGTCGGTTTCTTAGCAGCAGTCACACGCCTGCCATGCTCTCTATATGTACTATAGATCATATAATGTATGCTATATACAGTTGACTGAAAATAAATAGTGCTAGGATGTAGTAAAGAATGTTAAATTTATTTATTTACTATTAAGTTTGTGCCAAAAACACGCATAGAATGGTGCCTAAGAAGGTATTCAGTAACCTTTGTTGAACATGCTTAAGTCTCGCGGCTAGAACCTTTTGGGAATTATATCAATGATTTGGGAGACCTGCCTGATATGTTTTCTTTGTGAATTTTTATCTTTATCTTGCCAGTTATTTAATGACTCCAAAAATTAATTGATTATTAAAATCGCTGCAAATAAGATTTAGGTATTTGTTTTACACATTTTAAAGGAGGTTGATTGCTAATTCTTTGCCCACAAGTGTAGATATCCAAGTGCGGGCGGGCGTTGATAAATTACAAGACATTGCAGTGGCTATTTTAAATGTGGCATGAAATTTGCATTTGCATATAATTCGCTTTTTTAAGCAGCATTATGATATATATATCTACTTTTTTTTTTTAATGTGTAAAGAGACTTTTCTTTATGCTGTCAACGGAATCGGTGCCTAATCTTGCCTCGTAGGCGTGGTATCTGCATTTGAATCCGTCTTTCTGCCTGAGAGAAAACTGTGTCAGATTCCCCATTTGCTTTCGAGTGCATAGAACACACCTCGCTTCGCTGTGCTGGCCTTTCTTTCTAAACAAAAGCAGCATCCAAACACGCAACGCAATTGCCAAAAAAACAGAAGAAATAAATAAATGAACCACGAAAGAAAATAATACAAATACAAACAAGAAAATAAAGAAAATTGTCATTTGCGTTGCGTTTTGTTTGTTTGGCGTTTTGTGATTTATTTTCGCTTTGACAAATGCACAAAAATTTGACCATGGCATGTCAAGAAGTGTGGTCATTGTATTTATAATGCCACTCCGATATAGATAAATGGCCAACAGGCGGGTTCGGTGGAGAGACAGCTGAGCGATAGATGACTGTCTTCCAGAAAGGACCACACCGCACCACACACCGCGAAGAATCGTGATTCGTGTGGCTAATTAGTCAGGGATTCGCAAAAAAGAATGTCTACTACTACGTGAAATGTTTCTTAAATTAGGAACGAATTTTTCACGTATTGTATCTTTAAAATATATATATATTTAATGGATTTTGTGCTGTGAATAATATTTAACAGATTAATCAAACTGAAAATGGGTACAAAGAATATTATGTATGATGCTTAATGCTTTTCAAACAAAACAAAAATATATAAACAAGCAACTAAGCATTACTAAAATCATGTACAAATATTTTGTTCTAGAATTTTATAATTTTTAAATCATTCATTATTAAATAGGAAATCCTTTAGGTTACTTTACCCCCTCCAATTTTTAATTTTTTGATCAAAACAAACATATTTTCAAAGCCTATTTCTGTATGAAGTTCCTGTCATTCCTTTGATTGCTAATTGCTGCACTTTGCTAACAATTATTCGTTGCTTCCTTTTAATTAAAGTACTTTTCGCTCTTGTATCCATGCAATTAAAGCTATAAAGTCAGATAACTTCATTTCCGTTGAACAAACGACAACAGCTGGGCGGAGTTTGCCTTCTGCATATTAATAAACACAACAAAAAGTATAAATAAAAAGAAAATTGTCAATGTGGGTCAGGCAGAAAATATGGCAAAAAGGGAAAAATAGAGACAGAGCGAATAAAGCCAGACATTGCAGCCGCCCATAAAAATAGATATCTCGTGAATTTGAAGTTGAAACAGGTGCATGTGGCACGAATTGAGTTTTCTCTTCGCTCGTATTTGCGGATATATTTGCACTTGGTTGGGGGTCACTTTAAAGTTGGACGCTTTGGCACTTTTGAACTTTGGCAAACTATGCTTTTTATATACTCTATTCAAGGATGAGATATGTTATTACATTATATTAGTCAAAATGATTAATATTAAATGTAATAAAATTTGTAAACCTATTAACACTAGTTTTGTTATAGAAAACTATAACTTTAATTATCAGTAAATATGCTTTAACGGATACAAAAGTTTCTTTAAATATAAAACAAATTTTTAAAAGAATTAGAAAGTATCTAAAGGCATACTAAAGCTTGTGTTCTCGGTATTTCACCTTTAACTTCGTTCTTTTTTTATTCCCTTCCTCTGGCAGTGAAAGAAATTGCATTTTACACTCGTTGACATGGCACAAATCTCTGGAATATCTGGCAGCACACACAACTTTTCAATTTCCCACCACACAAATCCCAAAACTGCTGAGGGTTACATACATATATGTTAGTACATATCCACGTGCAGAGTGCCAGTTAGTTGGCCCGACAATGCAATCAACATAAATACAAATCCCTAAACTATTTTAATGTCGACTTGACCCCAGAAAGCAGCTCGCCGGCTGGCTTACGGTCCTGTTGATGTGGTAATGGAAAAGTTCTTTTTTCGGGCTAACAAAAAATGGCACTCAAAGAGCCAACTTAAAAACGCATCAAAGTCGGTTTTTTGGCTGTTGGCCAAAGCTGCTAACTGGACGTATACGTAATCAGATGTGCTGCCACGGAAGCCACGGCCACTAGAAAGTTTTGGGTTGATGCTAAAGTGTTGGCTTTATACTCTCCGGAGAGTCAATTGTTATGTATATATTATATATGCATATATATATATATAGAGAGAGAGAAACGGTGATACACTTTAAGGCTGTCATTTTTGGGGCCCATTTTGTAGATTATTTACCAAGGCAACTTTTAATGTTTATTGGGAAAAGTGTCGCAAGTGGCATAAAGATTATGATAAGCTACATTTCCCCAAGGAAAAACCCATCGCCAGAAAGGAGAACCTAAAACGATGTTTCTTGAAATTGGGA
Source organism: Drosophila bunnanda (assembly GCA_035046265.1). Classification (NCBI taxonomy): domain Eukaryota; kingdom Metazoa; phylum Arthropoda; class Insecta; order Diptera; family Drosophilidae; genus Drosophila; species Drosophila bunnanda. Next base: position 5,147,415 of record JAWNOB010000075.1, read on the forward strand.
ATTATTTTGATGACGTTTTTAGAGGGTGTATGAAATATAAATAAATTATTTATTAACTAGAAATATTACTTATAAATAACTAAGGAATTTTTAAAGAAAATTACCTTAGCTTACCTTAGCTTATAATGAGTTCCTTGGAAAACTGTTTTCCTGCCGCATTTTTCTTTATAATTTTATTAAGTTGGAGTATCTGTTATTAATTGCCAATTTGTTTTTCAACAATTTGTTTTTTTTGAGACCACACTGGAACATTGAACTTTGGGCCCAATAAAACAAAATAAAATCTGGTGGGAAGCAGATATTGATCCTATGGAGCTGTGGAACACATGCAGACACTTCAGTTCATTGACATCTTGGTAATATTTTGCCATTAGCTGTGTCCCAATTTCTCAAAAAGAACAAAAAATATGGACATGGCGGCGGCACCATAATGAAAATTTAGGCCCAGACATGGCGCAATATATATTTTACAATGTTTTCCCTTCCTTTTTTTTTTTTTGCATAAATTGTTATGCTGCCTGCGAAATGTGAAACAATCAAATGGCAATTAACACTTTTCGGGCGAATCACATGTTAATGCCCCATTCCGATGGCTGGTTCTCTTGTGCCGCTAATTGATGGGCCTGGCCAATAACCTAGCCCTCCCTCCCCTCCTCCTTCAGCTTAGCATTCTATAGTTTTTCTTTACAATTAGATGGAAATTTGTTGATTTGCATAAATCTGTTTTTTCTTTTCTTTTTTTTTTTTTCGTTTCGGCGGCAGCCTTGTTTAGCTTCGAATCTGTCTGCTTTTGGGCTGACTTTTTTATTGGTTTCAGTTGCGCATTTCCCATCTGAAATTGTTTATGTTTATGCTTTTTTTTTCTTGTTGTGTGTGTTGTTAACTTAAATATTTGTACATTAGTCACCAATTAAACGTTTAGTTTTGAGAAACATTCTTAAGGAGAAGAGGTTTAATTAGTAAAAGTCCTTTGAATATTTGAATAGTTTTGGAATAGTAACAGTCACTTTAGTGTAGGACATGCTTTTTGAATTATTTTTATACCCTTCCAAGGATATTACAATTTTTGGTCAGAAACTTAAAACACAGTGAAGGAGTCATTTCCCACCCTATAAATCATATATATTCTTGATCAGCATCAACAGTGGATTCAATCTAGATATCTCCGAAGGAAAAATAAATTTTCAAAATTTTTTCAAAATTTCAAAATTTTATAAGGGGTTACATCGTTACAATTTAGAAAAATTGGCAAAAATTTTAATTTTTAAAATTTTTAAATGGAGTATGCAGATTTGTTAACCTAATAAAAACTAACCTAGAAAAGTTTTCCGAATTAAAATTAATGGATTTTTGGCCTATTTATGCGTTTTTTAAACTTTGATTTGTCGATAAAATTGTCATAAAAAAAATATCGAAAAATATCGTTTCAAAGAATTGGAATGTCGATCCTATAATTTAAGTTAATGTGCTTTCTTGTTAAATGTTTATGTAATCAGAAAAAATGCTTTTTACTTTCTCAATAAATCAATTGATACACAAATGATAAAGAATTCCAAAACATAGTTATAAATATTTATATTCCATTTATTCCTTTTGATATAGTATAATTTTATAGTACACCTTTAACTATTGATAAAAACCTTGTTATTTATCCTTCGCGTGGGGTCCAACCTTTTCAAGGGGTTGGCTTATATTATATATTTCTGCTCAAGGGGGGGCTCCTTATCGTCTGTCGTCGTTGTTAATTGCTCGAACAAAACCAGCGACATCATAACCATAAATTTTGATGGGCCTGCATTTATTTTTAACCCAATTTCCTCCCGTCCAACCATAGTTTTTATATGTGTATGATTCTTTTTTTGATATGCTTGTCAGCCTTTTATAATTTATGTTGTGTTTTTTTCATACATTCTTTTGGTTTGTCTCTCGGCCGTATTCCATTCCTTTCTATAAAATAATTTTGTTGTCTTCGCAGCTTGTTCTTGTATATTCTTTTGGAGAGACAGACCCCAGGGCGGTTTTGTTGTTGGTCGAAAAAGCAACAGATTTCTTTGCTTCACACGCATTTGACTTTCAAATGAAGGACAAATATTGTACGGGGCAGCAGCAACAACAAACAAACAAACATCGGAAAATTCAAAAAAGGGAGGCGGAGGTGGAGGTGTTGAGGTGAAAGTGCGAGGGCGTTCTGTGAAAGTTTTTGCATTGCTGAGAATATATACATATATGTGTATCTGTGTCTGCTCCTCTCGGGAATATAAATTATGTGAGTAATTTGATTTTAAACTGTCTGTTATTGCCGGGCTTCGGCCCTATTCGTTAAAGATTGTTGAAAAGTGGAAAAGTTTTGCCAGTAATTGGCCGGGATATCCATTTATTGTAAACATTTCACAGAACGTATTTCAAGCCAACGCATGATGTATGACACCATCAAATTTATTACTTTTACAAAGAAAATGGGTTTCATTGGCGTGTCCTAGAATTTTCAAACATTGTGTCTTGGAAATTTAAATGTTTGGACTTGCTGAATAGTGGAAAAGTTTCACTTACAATTGTGGGGAATTTTAGATTGTTTAAATATAACAAAAGTTTAATTTATAGCATTTACAAGTAGTTGTTTTTAGCTATAGATTTTATTTAAATTAGGATTTAAGATGGGGATTGATTAATTATTTATTACTTTGAAAAAGAAACAGCTTAGAGGTTTATATATATTCTTAATTATCTTTCTATTATAAATACAGTTCATTTTTAATTTTCCCTTAATATTCTATAAAGCAATAAAGTTTCCCTAGCTTATATCAAAAATTCGAAATAATAATTCGTTTACTCAAGTTGATTTTAATATATAAACAAAACATTTTATGTGACTTCTCTGTGTGATATTTCTATATTAAAAACTAATGTATAACCATAAACAAACGAAAGCTAAGCCCGTTTAAATATATATTTATTTGTTTTTCTCGCTTTTCCTTGAAAATTCCCCATTAATCCCCACTATAATACTCTGCAATGTTCCACAACATTTATTTATTTTGGTCAAATGACTTTTTGTTTTTAAAAATTTAATTTGACTAACGTGCAGTTTTTTGTTTTCGGTTTTTTAATGATAAAAAAATATTTAATTTATGCTGCACACGTTGGATTTGGATAGTGGGGCGGAGGGGGGGCTTTTGCAACGTCCGGCGGCAAGCATATAAAAATAGATTTTGGCCCAACATTTGCCACTTAAGCCGTAGCAGCAACATTTTATCGACACGAGCCAACTGTCAGTCGGAGCGCAATCCGGCGGTCTAGAATGGGGCTGGGGGATTCTATCGGAGATCGGGGCCGGGCATCGGGCATCGGGCATCGGGAACTGCGGATCCTAAGCATTGTCAGACTCTCTGAGCCCAGAGCAATAGGCCGACGCTTTTTTAGACCAAATAAGCGCAAAAAGCATCTCACAGATACGCGGCAATGCAAATAACTTGGCACGCATCTTGTCGACGCCATCGTCGTCGTCGTCGTCGTCGTCCGTCGTCTTCTCTTGTTTTTATTTTCCCGCATTTCTTTTTTTTTTTTTTTGCATGCATGAAAAGCAGATTCTAATGCATTTTCCTTGGGCCTGGCTGGCCGAATAATTTCGTAACTTAACTTGTCCGCTTATGTCGGAAAATAAAAGACAGAGCCAGGAGGAGGGAGTGGAGAGCCGGTGGCCGTACGGGTTCCATGTCCATGCACAGTTTTTGGTCTTGTTTATTTAGGACTACTCGGGCTCTGTCTGTTGGATAATTTTCTACTTTATTCTTGCTTGGTCTGCATAAAAAATGCAAAAAACCAAACGTCAGACGAGAATTTTATTTGCTGTTTTTATTATTTTCCCTGTGACTTTTACTTTTTGTGCTTCTCGTTCCTTTCCCCAACACTGTGTGTGTGTGTGTGTTTTGTATTTTGTTTTCGGCTTTAGTTTTTCTTTTTGGTCTTGTGCTTGGAAAATTGTTTTGTTTTGGGCTTTTATTTGGCCCCGGCCGTAATTAATTTACAGGGCAACCGCAGAAAGTCCTTCTACTACAACTAGATTCTTTATTTGGCTTTGCTTACTTTATAGCTGTGGCTGACCACATCGAAGGGGACGGACTGGTATGGTTTAGCATCCGATTGGATTGCTTCAACGCAGATCAAGCGCATTTTCTGCATACCTAAAAAAATCATTGGCAAAAAATAGCGCCGTATTTAGGTTTTGGGTCGCAAATTGCTCACAGATCATTGGGATTTGTACTCAAATTGAAAGCTAAAGGAAATGAGTCATAAAGAGATATATCTAGTAACTAAGAATCCTTATTAATAGATTATATTTTAAAGGATTATTGTAACTAAAAAGGATTTAATTGAGGAGACAGCATTCCATAGCTGTGTTCAGCAAACTTTAAGTTATTCTAATTTTAGTTTATTTTTTCTTAAATGTATTTCTGTTTGATTGATATAACTTTCATCGCTGTTCTAATTCTATCTGTAAACCTTTATGTGTGCATTCTATGTTTGCCACAATTTTCCCCTCTACTATATAATAATAATACTCTGTACTCTATACTCCGACCTTGTTGTTTTTTGTCTTGCTGACATTTGTAAATATTTGCTACGCTCCAACAATCAGCGTTTCAATCAAACCGCTGTTAGACGCCAAATGCAAACACACCCTTCGGTATCCAGAACTAAAAAAAAAAAGATATCAAACTAAAAGATACATGACCGCCCACACAGATACTCTCTGTCACGCAGACATGCATACGCGGGGAGTATCGCATGCGGAGCTCATAAAAATAAAATGGCGTTACACAAAACTAAACGTTCTTCTCACTCCTCTGAGTTGTGGTTAGTGATGGGCGTGAAATGAATGCCAGAACGTGACAAATAATGTGAAATTGTAGAATTATATGGATAAACCTTTATTTTTATAAATTTATCAACGTGAGAATGATTTAAAACCTGAAGGTTATAGGTAATTTTGACTACGAAAAAAAAAACGTATTTTTTAAATTTTAAAATTGAAGAAGTCGTTTTAGACCCCATAAACCTTATATATTATTGATCAGCATCGAAATCTGCATCGATCTAGCTTTGTCTGCCAAAAATCTAAAATTTTCAAAAATTTTTCAATTTTGCAAAATTTGATAAGGGGTTACATCGTTAAAATTGTCAAAATTTGACAAAAAATTTAATTTTTGTAATTTTAAAATTTAGTACGCAGATTTGTTAGCCCAATAAAAACTAGCACAGAAAAGCTTTCCGAATTGAAATTAAAGTATTTTTGGCTTAGTTATGACATTTGAAAAACTTTGATTTACCCCAAAAATTCAGCATATAAAAAATATAGATTCAGATTATACGAAGTTTAAAAAGCAAAAAGTTATATATGACTTTATAAATCAAAAATAATACATTGGAAAATAATTATATAAATATTAAACCATTAAACCATATAGTTTACTTTAAAATTGATCTAAAGTTCCATCTTTATGTCGTCAAGTCTCTGAATGTTGTCATCGTCAGTGCAATTGAACACACCTGAGAAATCAATCAATCGATTTGTTCAACTGTAACTGACAACATAAAGTGGGAGCGAGACAGCAAAGGGAGGCAGAAAGAGATAGAGAGCGATGAAGGTGGAGAGGCAGAAAGAACAATCAGTCGCAACATGTTGTCAACAAATTTTTGAGCGTTTGATAAAAAAACGAAGACAAATAAAAGAAAAACGCTGACTAGCTGACTGTGCCAAATAACCGCTGGTATTTTATGCGCTCAACAAAAAGAGGAAAAATGTTGTAAAATAAAATCAAGAGAGAGGGAGAGAGAAGTACCTTCAATTGTCAGGCGGCAACACATGTAAATAACTTCAAAAGAAAAACAAATGCGAATTGAAAATAAGGAAAAGTGCGAAGAAAATACAAGGCCTACGGCTGGTGTGGGACTTTAAGACTTTTCTTTATTTGTTTTCTTTTTTTTTGCATTTTTATTTGGGTTTAAGGTTTAGTTTTGGGTTGTTAAGAAAATTATTTAAGAAATTCATTGGGAAATATTGAAAATATTAGCTAAAAATATTAAATGGCAAACAGAACTTTTTATATTTTTATATTTACTTTTCAGTAATTTTCTTAGAAAATGGTTCTTGGAAATGCAAAAATTAAAACCGCGTTTGAAGCTCTCCCGCATTCCGGAAAACCTTGCTGAAAATCTTTGTCTCAAAATACCTTTGACAGTTTAGCTTTACCTTCAGCTTCAAAGCAAAATGCAGTCATGAAAATGTTATGTTCGTTAGTCCATTGGGGCGGTCCACCTTTTGATTTACGCCGTCCGGTGTGGAAAAGTGGAAAATTTTTACGCACACGCACGCATTCTGAGGGTGGAAAATGCCGCCACGCATTCCATGTAAATATTTGGAGCAGCCCAAGCAGCTGACAACTGTTGCCCTTGTGCAATGCCTACAAACAAAAATAAAAAAAAGGAAAAAGAAAAAGAAAAGTATAGGAAAAGCAAACGCTAAAAGAAAAGCCCAGGCAGCTGGACAACAAATCAGCTTAGATGGGATGCCTCAATAAACTTTTACTTTTGTTACCAACTTTGCGCCTTCGCAGTGAATAGAATTGGAGAAGAAGTCAACTCAAATCCGTCCGACTGTCTGTCTTGTTTCTTTCTTTTTTCCCGCGTCCCCTCGGAAAAGCCCGTTTGAGCATCTATTTTCGGAGACGGAGATTTGTGGCGTTCCCATTTCACATTTTCCTCTCTTTCTCTCTGTCGAGATTTTCCAAGTTTTTACCTTTGACGTTGCCTAAAGGTGGCACTAAGTATATAGCTTATATATAAATATATATATATACATATATATGTTTTTATTCAGATCTTTAGGGGTTTCAGGCATTTAAGGCATCGTGTGTTGGCATGTCTAGTCCCTCAAGAAATCGAACAGGCTATTTAGAATCTGATTAAGTTCGGAATTAATTGAAGAAGATATATTATAGATATAATACATTTTGTAAGCATGAATCAAAATAGTTGTAGATATTTTATCTGACGATTTTCGAAGCATAAAGTACGAATTCAAGTTGAAAATATTTTTGAAACTAGTTTTGGCTATATAATATATTTTAGAAGAAGCTTTTACTTGTAAACGAATAGAAAATAAAGTAATATGAAGTACGAATTAGGAAATGTATTCCTGATTTACTTAGTGTTTTTTATTCCTAAAAAAAAACACTTTTTTTTCAAATATAAGAAAATGTATGGAATATATTTAAAACTTTATTGAACTTACTATATATTTTATATATTCTTACTAAAGACCTTTTGTTAAAAAGTTAGAAAGGGTATGGAATATATTTTAAGCTTCGCTGAATTTTCAGCTACATTTTTTTCTTATATTTTGTTACCATCAAATATTCTTTCACAAAAATAAATGCAAATGAATTGATCTGTCGCTGTGGTGGCCAAGAATTCATTGCGCAGACAAAGACGAGCATAATAAATAAATTAAATGCTAATAAATTGCAAAAATGGTATAGAGACAGTAAGAGAATTTCCACTGCCCTTCTTGTCTTCAATTTTGGTATATTTTTTTTTTTTTTTTTTTGGCATAAACAAAAATGATTAATGCCCTCATTGGGGACATGAATGAACATTTTAGAACAAAGACGAAACAGAAGCCAAAGCCATCAATTGGCAAATGTCGCACGCACATCCATCATAATTATGCGCATATTCGAGTCACCGGGAGGGAGAATATTTGACAACTTTATTATGGGCATACGTAAAATGTCCGAAATCGCTGTGTTTTTGTGCTTTGGTTTTTTGTTTTCCTTTTTAATTTGCACACAGATTGGTGAGATTTACAGGTTTTTAATTAAAATCATTCCATGCGAATCCATCAAATGGCGGGACATCGTCGTCGTCCCGTCCAGAATTCTCCGTCCATTGTGGGCGTCATTTGTGGCCATTTGGTGCTCTTAATTTGCCCCATGTGTCAGATGGCGCTGCACTTTGTTTGGCTGTTGCAGTGCAAATTTCTTTAGCGACATTTTTCCATTTATTTCTGGCCATTTGTTGTTTATTTATTGCGATTTTGAGGCGTGTTTCACATTCGCCCCGCTTCTTAATTGAAATATTTATTTGGCTGCCGTAGCAGCGATGTTTATAATTTATGGAATTTGATGGCTGGTAAATTGGATTTTGTTATGGGCTTAATGGAAAATTAGCTGATTTAATGAGATGCTGTTGCTGTGCTACATTTAACGACGACAAAGCTGGTAAAGGAACATTAAATTATATTAAAAATATTCAATATTCTTATCAGTATTTTTTTTTTTGTACAAAGCCTAGGTATTGTTTGTTTAAAAATAATAAAGTATTTCAAGTAGCAGCTGTTGTTCTGACATGTTTTTTAGTTTTATTGTGCAACAATTTATTAATCACTGTTTGCACAAATGTTCGGCACTCAACGCCCCCGACTTGGCCAAGTGTTTAGTTTTGTGAGTGTTTTTTTTTTCCTTCCCTCGAATATATTTTTATATATATATTTAGCGGATGCCGGCCGGTATTTTGCAAATTATCAGCATTTTTTAGATCAATTGAGGCAGTCCGAGGGTCCAAGGTGGGTGTTATCCAGCCCAAGGCCTCCATTTTGAGGACTTCTTTGACAGCTACCCGGTTTGACCTCTACTTTAGGCATTAAGTAACAATTATTCACTCGCCTTCTAAGCCCAAGTCGAATAAATTAAAAAGAATAATGCTCTCGGGCCACATATATGTGTATATTATATATATATAAAGCACTAAGTATATGTGTGTCTTAATGACCCTCATTCTTTGGTGTCGGCGGCGGAGAGAGAAAAATATCCAAAATAGCCGGGAAGCTGCCAAGAAAAATAACATAAAAATTGCCGCAAAATATTTTCAAAAATTTTTTTTTTGCTCCTTGCTTTCTAAATATTTGTATTTAGCGCAAGTTAAATAATCAGACAGATTACCAAAAGCAGAGCAACAACTCACAGACTAAAGACTACAACAAATCAAAGACGACACAAAAGAGCATAGTTTAAAAAGATAAAAAAAATATATAAATAATAGCAGTATTTTGAATTTTTTGTTTAATAAAAACGCAATGAATAAGACAAAGAAAAGTTATGGTAGAGATTATAATATTTTGTGGAATTCTTTAAAAGTAATAAAAGGCAAAAGTTAAGTTGAGAAGCTATATACTTTTTATACATAAATACTTTTTTCTAGATACTTTTTTTTATTATTAATCAATAAACCTGCAGATAACTGTTAGGAAAATATTCTGCTAAATTTAAATGTAAATCCATGTGCAACAGCACCCAAACACCTGTAGTTGAGCATCAGCAAAGGTTGTTTTTCCTCGCTGATTTCGCTGATTTTCCACAGCTGCAACATTGACGGCAATTGCCGCTAAGCTCTCAATTTTTCCTCCCTACAATGTTGCATTTTCACCTCTCACCTGGCGGCTGCCCTCCCGTTGCACCTGTGCGCGCAGCCTTTGAAGCGTCGAGTGCAACCAGCCAGCGAGGCAGCTTGTTGTCATTTTCACTGGCGGAGCCAAAAACACACGTAACTTTTCACATCAAGCTTAAATTATGCAAATGTTTGCTCTAAGCGGGCGCGAAAAGGGAAATTCGGAAAAATTCAGGAAAATGCTGAGTGAAGCAGATCAGAAAAGCAGAGGTAAATCAAAAGGTAAAAGTTAAAATGAGACGAAGCTACATCGCTGTAAATGGAAAAATTGTGTACACACAATGCGAAATATACAATTGAAATATGCTGCCAAAAAATAAATTCACAAAAAGTTGAATTGAAAAGTTTGCAGAACAAAACTAACGAAAATAATAAATTCCGGAGGTAAATACCTTTTCGGATTTTAGTTGTGCAGAGAAAGGAAATTTATATTTTATTTATATGTGATTTATTTGGGAATTTTAAAAGGAATCAAGAAAGTTTAACATTCTATGTAAACTTTATTTATTAGAGATTTCAAGCTGCCCGAAATATGTAATAATTTTATTCAATTTATTCTTCTTGTCCAACTGCAAGCTCTTCAATTTATTTTTACACTGCAGTATATTTCCCCAGACTTAAACAAACCATTTTCTTTTATTCCAAAATGTTTGCACAAATTTCCTGTGCCTCAGAGCCTTGGCTCTCTCTCTTTCCGGAAATTGGTCCTTTCAAAAATGTCATTTAATTAATTGAATTAAGTTGACAACTGTCATGGAGAGGGTTCCGTTGCCAGGACCCCCTCCTTAGCTCGCTTAGCCACTAGTCTAATTAATTTTTAGTACAGCGAGAGAAGAGATATCCCGCTGGGCTTTGCTTGTTTTTGGTTTAAAACCAAAATAGATGAAAAATACTCGTGGCACACAAAAAATTATATATATATTTAAATATTGTATTTATTTTGGCGCAATATGACACATTTTTGAGAATTCAGACTAATTGTTTTTGGTGGGGAAATGCGGCAATTGGCGGGGCAAAGGTGACTGGGTGACAAATGCCCCAGAGTTCGCCACTCTGACAGCAGCCAAAAATGACGGTGATATACTCGGGATGACAGCAGCTGCTGCTGTTTTAGATGCAGTCATTCAGGGAATTCGTGAAAAAGCCCCAGAGACGGGCGAAAATAATATACTGATGAAGCACAAAATCAGCTCAAAGATATTTAGGAATTTTCATGATTATTTATGGCTTTAATTCATAAAAGAATTTAAGAGAAGAGAAGCCATTAATATATTCACTAAATCTTTTATTATTTTAACATGCAAAGTCCAGCAATAAACCTTTTTGGTTGCCCGAATTTTATTATATTATATTATTAATTAAATTTCTAATTGATTAAATTTATAATTTTATAACATTTAATTTGGTAAAACCTTTAACCACTTTTGGTAAGCTTCGATTTAGATGGCCAAGAACTCGATGGGTGTGATGATAAATGGGGTTTTGTCCCCTTTTGCCGTTGGCGTCACTGGCAAGCGGATTACCTGCTAGCACAATTAAGTTTTCGGCACGTAAATGAATCATTCAAATGGCTTTTCTTGCTCTCGTTTCTGTGCTTTTCCGCACGCTCTCTCTCTTGTCTCTAGATGTTATTTGCTTTTCCATCTCCCTGTGTGTGTGTGTGTGTGGGGGCGTTGGTGTAGCTCATACGCCCCGTTGTACGGCCGTCGGCTCGTGTTGTGTGCAATTAATAAATTTAATTAAGAAATAATGCACAAGCCGCAGTGCGACTGGGCGTTGTCGTCTTGTGTCGCTCTTTCAAGTGTGAAAATTATGATTATTTTCTATACATCATTTTCTATTTTATATGCGAAATTTAACATGCAAAATACAGGAATTATTATGCCCGTTCAACGGCGGCGCTTTAAAACTATTTGGCTTAAATCATAAATCAAAGTGTATGTGTGCTTCTCTGCTGGCCCACTAAGTTTTTAATTAAATCTCAATTGCCGCACCATGCATCACCGCACTTAATCCGTCCAAAAACATACAAAGTTGAACACCATAAATTCATTTTATATATATATATATATACATATATATAGCTCACACACAGAAATTTATTCATGGGAAGCACGAACAAAAAAGAAAATCTAAATAATTCACAATGGAATTTTCGATATTGAATTGTGTAAAATTGGTGTAAAATCCGCTCACATAATTTAAGCGAAATGACCCATAGCACACGACATCGCCTTGCCGAGCAAAACGCTTTTATTGCACATACTGCCATGGTCCCGACTGTATGCGGGTGACGTGCGGTTGTGGCCGCTGCCCTGGCGCTGCTCAGGGGCCAACATTTGGCTGCTTCTGACTGCCAGTGGGCAGATGGCGGTCAGGCACAGCATCCGCCCGCCTGGCAACAGCTTACAGACTGCAGGCGGGGGCAGGATGAGGAGGATGAGAATGATGCACCTGAATTTAGCTATGCCCAATGGCCGGCAATTTGCCAAGGCTGACTTGGGAAGGCTTTCAGGAATAAGCGCCAGGAAGGGTGATTAAATAAGAAAACAAATGATTCAAAAAAGTCTTTAGGTGATTCTATTTGTTAGGGTAATATATCGAATGCATACCTTTCCTTCTTTTAAAATTATCGATAAGTATCGATTGGCCAAATATAACCTCTTAAGAGAAAAGTGATTTTCTAATGTCCTTATGACACATTTTCTTTTCTAATGTTCTCTTCATTTTATATTCACATTATCGAGAAATTGATATTGCAATTGATAATTGTGCATTATAATATTTTTAACTAGGCCCCAAAACCATTTGATTTAAAAAAAAAAAGTAGAACTCTTTTATTTATAACGATAAATAAATGAACATATTTATTTATTTGATTTTTATGAGACTTTATTTATATTGTTATAATTTTAGTCAGAAGCTTGTAACTTTGTGAAGGAGTCATTTGCGACCCTATAAATCATATATATTCTTGATCAGCATCAACAGTCGAATCGATCTAGCCATGTCCGGTCAAAAAATAAATTTGTAAAATTTTTTCGAAAATTTCAAAATTTTAAAAGGGGTTACATCATTAAAATGTTTAAAAAATTGGCCAAAAATTAATTTTTTGTTAATTGTTAAACTGAGTATGCAGATTTATTACCCTACTAAAAAGTAGCATAGAACAGCTTTCCGAATTAAAATTAATCCTTTTTTGGCTTAGTTATGAGATTTTTAAATCTTGATTCGTCGAAAAAATTGTCATATACAAACATCGAAAAATGTACTAAAAAATGGTATTTTACTTTTATTCAAAAGCTTGTAACGCAATGAAGGAGTCATTTCCGACCCTATAAATCATATATATTCTTGATCAGCATCAACAGGCGAGTCGATCTAGCCGTCTCCGGACGAAAACAAAATTTTTCAAAAATTTGCCATTTTTCAAAAAAAGGAAAGGGGTTACATCATTAAAATTTTTAAAAATTTGCCAAAAAATTAATTTTTTTTAAGTTTTAAACTGAGTATGCAGATTTATTAGCCTAACAAAAACTAGCATAGAACAGCTTTCCGAATTAAAATTAATGCTTTTTTGGCTTAGTTATGACTATTTTTAACTTTGATTTTTAGAAAAAATTGTCAAATAAATAACGATAAATGTATTAACTATCATCCATATTTATTTAATTTTCTTATTGATATCTACATATCTTTATTTTTACCGACTCATAATTTATATGGCTTGTTAACAATCTTTACATATTTTATTTACTTAACGTTACTCAACTTTGATCCAATAACATTTAAGATTGAGGTATTTTTGCTGTATTATTATACAAGAAAAATTTAGAATAAATGACTTTCAAAGGTTTTTTTGGTTAATAGTTAAGCTAATTAAATCTTCTTGGCACCACAGATAAGTAACGAATAATATAAATATTTCATAGTTTCATTAAATGCTTTTTATACTATAACTCTATGCAGGCATTCAGAGAAATTAAGATTTTGAAGACCATTTTAATGCCAAATAATTTACTGCACCCCCGCCACGAACCAAACACTATTTCAGATTATATTATTTTAATCAGAATATTGTGGGGACTAGTATATTATGTTTCAAATTGATTGGTCTTGTCCCAGAGAGGCCTTGAAATAGTTTCAAGTGGGTCCGGCTACGAGCAATTGACTCGAGACTTAGGTCCTGCCAATTGACCAGCGCACCAGAACCGATCCGAGTGCTCGGAAATTTCCCTGCACATAACTAGTCGCTCTTCAAGCTGTCAGAACCCAGTTCATCATTGTAATTTTCTCTCTGCCAAAATGCATAATAATATTTCCCACACACACACACACACCCCCAAATCTACCCCCTGGTGATGCGCTCTTTATTTTATGGTTATAATTTTCGACAGTTGCAGTTTTGAGTCATCGCTGAACTATTGCGAAACTATGCGAAACTGAACATTTTGCTATTTTTACAGTCCTTATTGTTGTTGCCGTTGCCATTTGGCATGCGCTGAGTGGCCAATAATATTTGCAATTATTTATTTCGGAACCGCGAGCAGGGAGAAGGAGAAGCAGGCGGGTTTATTGCCAAACCGTTGAAATATTCACCATGAATAATTCTATACACGGTGTCCCCGGCTCTTCCGATTTTCCCGTCCGAGACCGGCCAAAACCCGCCACCCGCCACCCGTCACCCATCCCCTATGGTGAAAATGTGCAGAACGTGCGAAAAACTTTTATGTTCTAAAGAGATTTTGCAACTTTGAACTTTCGCGGCGTGAACATGACGACATAATTGCACTAAGAAAACTGTTGCAACACACGCTCAACATTTGCTAGCAATTAATAAATTGAGTTTTATGCGCAATGTGCGCCAGCCGGGGGCCTGACTGTCCCCCTCGGATTTCCCTTTTATCGTCACTATTTTGTAATGTTTATGAATGAAACTGCGAATTTCTCGTCTCAATTGGTATCCAATAAATTGCAATCACACTCGCAAGCAGGCTAATTAATTTGTAGATCAGAATTATGATTAGCGGCGAGCCAGTTGCAGCTGTTTTTCCTTCTGCTTTTTTTTTTCTTCATTTTCATTTTGTATTTCATCGTCGCAGCCTTGGAAAGTGCGTTGACCAACGGGGCGTATGCGCAATCAGTTGACATCCCACACAGAGACGCTTGTGCAGTCTTTATGTCTTATGCTACAGCCTCCCTCTGATGATGCTTAGACAAATTACATTCAGCTATGTTTTGTTTGTTTTGTGCTCTGACTAATTACTGTCTCGTCTTCTTTGTATCTTTGCAGGTGAGTCTTCCTTTTCGTGGGGTTGGGAGTGATTGGAATCGATTGGAATCTACGCCAGATTTCGTGAGTGTGGGAATTTATGATTAGTAAGAAATACAGTGGCTTTACCAAAGGTAAAACCATTAACAACTACCCTTTTAATCAACCATATTAAAGTTATAAAGAGTTACATTGGTAATATCTTGAAAGTAATTCCAAACTTAGTTCCGAATTTGATCCATAAAACCTAATTGGACTTGCAAAAGTTTGAGTTATAGAATTAAGACTGTATTCTCCAACTAATGAGGGCCTTGTCCAATCAATTCTCACCTCGTTCCCATATTGGGTGTCCTCGGTTCAGGGGATTTGGTTTATTTGGCGGAAGGGTATGCGGAGGCTTCTTTACAATATCACAACACAAACTTGACCGCCGACGTTGCCAAAAATATTGTTGTGCTTGTTATTAGTATTGGTATTACTTAGTCTGTGGATGTTGTTGTTTTTGTTTTTGTTTTTTCGGGGGAAAATGTTGACGTGCAAATTGCAAAGGCAAAAGTTTTTCCAATATTTATACACGGTACTCGTAGTGCTTAGGGGTATGCTGTAATTGTGAGATAGTTGGGGGAAAATGGGATTTTCTATCAAGGATCAGTATTATATATTATTTATGGACATTTGTATTATCGGAAAGTTTCGTTTATTAAAACTATAATAGGGGTATATATTGTTAAATAATATATTCAAACTTTTGTAGTAAAATTATAGAATTTCAATTTACTATCGGTATTTATATTATCAAAAAATATCGTAAAAATAAAATAATCGTAATGATTATTTTGGAAAATGTATAAAAATATGGTAAAGGCAAAACGCTTTACGGTATGCAACATATTTAGTAACAATGCATTTAATATTTATTTATTTAGATACTGTTTGCTTAAAGACTATAAACTAAAGCTACAGCTGGGGGCAGGCTTTAAGTGCTTTAAGTGATAGGTATTTCTTAGTCGATGCTTGTAATTTCTTGAATTTTCTTCTTCTTCATTTCGGCGTCTGGAAAGAGCGGTGTACGTCATTAGAGGCTACAAAATATTGCTTATGCTGTTTGTATTTAGCTGTGTGCGTGTGTGTTTTTGTTTGTTTGTTTTAGCAACGCGCGCTGTTTAATCAGAAAGAGAGAGGGAAGTGAGAGAGAGAGAGAAGGAGAGAACAGTCGATCTCCATTTTGCCTTCGGCAGCCATGAATTATTCATCTCCCCTCGACTGTATGTGTATGTTTCATGCATAATTAAGCATTTTTGCAATTAAATGTGTGTGTGGACCGAAGGGCAATCCCGAAAAACCTTCTCCAACCAAAACCCTTTGAACTAAACCAAACTTTACCTTGGCATAACGCTGAATATTTAAGAAGTAACTTGGAAGAGTCCTTAAGGATGAAGGTTTGGGTAAAATAATAACCATATTTTAAGGAAGTTTCTTTTTTCAATAAGAAATAATTGGTAACTAAAAATTTCCTTGTTTCCTTCTGTTTCTAACCATAAATTTACTTTGCATTCTTAAATATTTACTTAAAACTTTAAGATTATTAAGGTATCGATATTTATAAAGAAGCCTTAGCTCTTATAATCTTTAAATACTCAATTAACAATCGATTAATAAATAGGAAGAGGAAGGAAGATATCTAATAGTGATTTCCCCACACTTTCACCTTGATTTTATCATTGAGCATTTAGTTTATATTTCAAACACTTCATATATCACTATATAAATGACAATAGGAAATAGGAATTGAGTATCTTCTCCGCAAAAAAAAAAAAAATATCAGATGATTCGGCTGCAAATAATGTGGGAATTTAAAATTGCTAAAATGCTGATAATTTTATCTAGATTTTTCCTGTTGCCGCCTTAGTTTTTAGGGGTTTTTGTGAATTTGAATTTATGCTGCCGTGATAAAAACACACAACAAGACAAACAAAATATTTAGCCCTGAATTGTTTGCCAAAAAATGTTCATTTTCATCTCCCCTTTATGCTTAGCGTTTTGTTGTTGTTGCTCCTTCTTATTATGCCTTGTTTTTTCATTCCTTTTTTTTATTTTGTTTTGCCGGCAAAAAGAAAAAGGAAAAAAAACACAATAGAAGGCAACAACAAAGGCAAATTAAATGTGTACAAAAACTAAACAAAACACACAGTCAGCTTGCCTGCGTCCAACTACACATATAAAAATATATATACTATAATATATATATAGTATTTTTCACACAATAAATGTGTAGAAGCCACCAACAAAAAACACCAACACACCAACAACACCAACATTTCAGTGTAGAAAAACTTGCGAAATATTTTCCACTTGGCACGCAGCATGGCCATGCTTGTGTGTGCATTTTACACTTTTAATTTTATTTATTTTTAATACGATTCAGTTTGATTTGATAAAGCACATAGGATGAGCAGGAGGCGAGCATCGAGAGCCACCTATGTATATATATATATAAATTAAATGCACAACGAGATTCCGGTCAAGTGTTTATTGTTGATCCAATCGAAGAGGGGATCTGGAGAATCTGTTGACTGCCTTTTGCCACAGGAACATATACATATATTTATACACGTACTTATATCCAAACATTGGATTGGATAATCCCAAGCGAACCAACCGAGCCAGCTGCAGTTGCCAAATTATAAATAGTTTGCCAAAATCTCCGCCCAGCTCTCTCTTGGGGGTGGGATGGATATAGCCTATACATGTGTATATATGTATATATATCCTATATCGTTGGGCTGTCTTTTAGTCTTTATGCTATCATTGAAAATTCAATTTCAATTATTATGTGTGGTTTGGCATTAGAATAGCTTGGGTTTGAGGCCTTCGGCACCGTCACCGGCATCGGCACTTAAATGTCACATTTTCCTATGCGGCTCATTTTCTTAGCTCATATTTTCGCAAATTAAATTTTATTGAGCGTATCGTTTGGGCATAATTAATTTTAATTGAGGACACTGCCCACATACACACTCGAATAACACCCCCTAAAACACGGTCATGTTGGGTCTATTTATACAAGAGCTCTTGCGGCAGGCGGAACTCTTTGGCGAAGGATAACATCGATTTGGTTTGGGATTTTGGCTTTTCTATTACTATTATTTTCCTGTCTTTTACTGTAATTAACTTTCAATTCAATCAATCCAGTGTGTGTTGTGCTGTGCTGTGTAGTGTGTGTTTTGGACAAAAATGCCCAACCTAGTGACCACTGACCACTGGCCGTTGTATGCTCAAGTGTTACAATGTGCTGCAAGTGCATCCTGTGGCCACGCCCCCCTGGGACACTCGAAGAAATTTTAGAGAGCTGGAAATTGAAAGGATTTCCTTAAAGTAGTGGTTTTCCTTCCTTCATCCATAATTGAAAACAAGAATTTATTCAATTTAATATCATTTAATTTCGCTGTTACATTGTTTTAGGTTCTAAAAACTTGTATATAATATTATAACAAATTTAGATCATTTGGAATGTCCCTTTTTTCTGTCAGTGCACACACGCATGCAACAGGATCCTCGCTCATAAAAGCCCAGTCAACGTCATTGGGAACTTTGCATGCAAAACATGTTCGACAGCAGCCGAGAGCCTTCTCTTTGGTGTTTGAGAGGTGTGTGTGTGTGGGTGTGTGTGTGTTGCGGGTGTGCCTGCCCAATTGACTTTAGCTGTCGACCAATTGTTCAGGTTCAGGTAGTTCGACGTCGGCCAGGAGCAACTTCATCATCATCATCATCATCGCCATCATCAGCAACAGCAGCAAAGGCAACATCATCGACTGCCTAGCTGGCTGGCTGGCTGGAAACCGCAGGCATTGAAGTCGCCGTTGCCGCAACTCATTTGCATGCAACAGTTGAACAAAAACACAGCTTTAATTCAATTTTAGTTTCCAGTTGGCGCTTATTAGCAGCCTTTGTTCGCAGAAAGAGGCAAGTGCAACTGCAACTGCCTGCTGGTGGCAGACATCATCAAAATGCGGGCACAAATATGTCAACAGAAACAGAGAGAAAAAATAATTAAATATAATATATTTTTATTTTAAAAGAAAGGAAGTGAATCGATATATATATTTTGGCTGACAAGTAAAAGCTTAAAAAACTCATAACTGGGCCAAAAAATCATAAATTTTCATGTTGAAAGCTTTTCTATGTTAGTTTTTATTAGGTTAATAAAACTGCATACTAAATTTATCATTTTAAAAATTTAAAATTTCTGCCAATTTTTCACAATTTTAATGATTTAATTTAATTTTATCAAATTTTGAAATTTTGAAAAAATTTCGAAAATTTATTTTTTTATCGGACATGGCTAGATCGACTCGTCTGTTGATGCTGATCAAGAATATATATGATTTATAGGGTCGGAAATGACTCCTTCACTGTGTTACAAGCTTTTGAATAAAAGTATAATACAATTTTTTAGTACATTTTTCGATGTTTTTATATGAGAATTTTTTTCGACAAATCAAGATTTAAAAATCTCATAACTAAGCCAAAAAAGCATCAATTTTAATTCGGAAAGCTGTTCTATGCTAGTTTTTGTTAGGTTAAAAAATCTGCATACTTAATTTGAAATTTTAAAAAATTTAAAATTTTGGCCAATTTTTGAAAATTTTAATGATGTAACCCCTTTCCTTTTTTTGAAAAAATGGAAAATTTTTGAAAAAAAATTTTTTTTTGTCCGGAGACGGCTTGATCAACCCGGCTGCTGATGCTGATCAAGAATATATATGATTTATAGGGTCGCAAATGACTTCTTCGCTGTGTTTCAAGCTTCTGACTATAATTCTAATAATAATAATTATACAAATATAATAATATACATTTAACAATAAGTTATTAAATGAAATATTTAATATAGCAGAAAATAAATACTTATTCAGAAATTTAATTTATTTTTATATAAAAATTTACATTTAAAACACACTTTTCAATATACATTTAAATAATTTGCTGTTTAATATATTATAATCAATAGATCATACCACATAAAAGAATACTTTAACAGTAAAATGGGTCTAAAAGCTATTGCACTTCAAGACTTCTCAGCATAGCCTCCCTTTGCTCTAGCTTTGCCCTAAAATTCACAACAATACATCCTTAAAAAATAGAATGATTTTATTATATTTAAATAACTTCTCTCAGTGCATTTGTATAACTTTGGCTTGCAGAGTGACAAGAGCGCGTTCGAAAACGTCACACAATGCTAATGCCAGTTAAGTCGTTGACGCCCACCTGTGTCACTCAGTCAGTTGGTCAGGTAAACGTCACTTCCCTTTCCACAATCAACCAGCGCCCCCAAAACAAAACAAAAACAAAAAAATTAGCCGCTCGACCAGTTTCAGTATTCAGTTTTTTTTTATGCCAGTTTGCCGGTGTTCTCTCTTCACGCCGGACGCAATTTCAGAAGCGTTTCTATATATATTTTTATATACTGAAATTACTATATCTTTGTCACTCCCATGCGGACTGATAGTGGCTTAATGAATCAGTTAACGATTTGTGTTATCGCGCTGATATGAAAGTGCCTAAGCTCAAAAATAAACAAAAACAAACTAAAAATGCACAAGAATAAATAAGACCCAGTGAAGCCTTGAAACTTGAAGAAAGGTGTGAGTTTTGTTCGAAATTCTAGGAAAAGTTGGTAATATACATTTTAAACTTTGAAATTAATGTATTTAAAAAACAATTAAGTGGGTTTCATTACAAAATAAATAAAAGCAAAGAAATAAGGAACCAAAGTGAGCAATTACGTACTATACATTTTATTATAAAATCACTCTAACTTAAAAACTTTAATTTAACCTAAAAGCCTTCAAACATAAACCCCTAAATAAACAATAACAAAACTACACACAATCTATAATGAAAAACACCAACTAAAAGTGATAAGGAAACTCTTGAGTTCATAAACCAATTGAAAGGTGTGAAAATATATGAATGTATAAAAAATACACCAATAAACAATTTAAAAGTTAAAGCTTTGAAATAATAACTGGTATTGGCAGCAAACTAAAAAACCCGCACATAAAAGTCGTAATGACTCATTTCATTGATAAGGCCAGAGGCCCAAAAAAACGAAAAGAAAAAACGTCGAAAATAATATTTTTCAATTTTCAATGCCGATGTTTTGTTGATTTCGTTGTTGCTGTTGTATTTCTGTGTTTTGGAACATGCTCCTGAAACTTTGTTATTGTTGTTCACATGTTTTTTTGTTGCCCAGCTACCTGACACTTGTCAAGTTGCGATAACATGCGAAATTTCTGGCGTTCGCTGCTGGTAATTCAAAAAAGGCAATACCACTTTATGCATATTAAAAACTATAAAATAACGTTCGCCATCGATTGTTTTGTATTATATATTGGATTAATCTTTGGATCGACCGAGCGGACAGCGAGTGGAAAAACACGTTTTAAGCATTATGACCAAAATGGAAAGAACGTTTAATTCAGTCGTTTTGAAAGCGCACACAGGAAAATATTATATTATTTTAATAGAGTTTTTTTTATTTACAAAAGAAATCTTTAATATAGTTTACACATAAAACTCAATCGTAAGAAAATATATTTCAAAGTAATTATCTTTTAATTTAACTTTTATTATATATATATAATTTTCTTGCTGTGCATTCAACAACCGATCTACACAGCTTCTTGGCTGCTTGTCTATTTGCTGTGGTTCACTTTTTTATTGAAACTGCTAGTACTGATCGGTACTGGTAATAGTACTATTTTCTGCCATTGAACTGTTGCTGCTGCTGGATGTTTTTCCCATTTAAATGAGTTTTGTCTATGACGTCTGCGTATTGTTTACAAATATACGATTCAATTTGCAGAACCATCTACATGTACATTATAGTACACCCACCCAGCGACACATGGCAAGCGATTTTCCGCTTTCCCGTTTGTTATTGCTGCGGTGTTTTCTGCCCCTCTCCTGCAGATCCATTTGAATTTTCCTTCTTCGTTTACGTTTTTGGTTTTTTTTTTTTCTTTCGGGGGTGTTCTTTTCTCGGTTTTTATTTTTTTGGGGGATTCATGGCGCTTGCATAATCCTCGCTTGTCGAAGCTGTCAGCGGTGTTCGCTGCAGCTGTTATTGGCATTCAAATGAATATGTAAACGTCGCATCTCACAGATTGTTTTTCGCTAAAATGAAACAAATAAACAAAGCCAGTGGTCACGATTTGCCACGAGGTGCAAAAGTCATCAGGTAGCACGTTTCCAATAACTTGAAATGCAACCGATTTATGTATGACGATGATTCATGTGATCAAACACAAATATCAAATGGAATAGAAAACTAAAATATGCTTAAAAATAGGAAATTGTAGGGGGCTTTAAAGAAGACAACCTTAACATATCATTTATTACTTGACAAATCATTTTTTCGATATTAAATTCAGGTAGAAAAAAATCTTCTTTTAATTATTAATCAAAAAACAGGGGAAGACTAGTTGTAATCATTTTTCTCTGTGCTTTTCAATCCTTGCTCCATTTATTTTTTGTGATTTATTGCGCTGAGAAGGTAGGACAAGGAGAAGATAAACTGCAAATTAAAGTTAATGTTTATGCAGCCACTGACAAATTGCCAGGTTAAATGCGACCTCTTCGTACGACAAGCATCGATTATGTCGAATTGTAACGTTAACAGCATCCTGTTTCCTGTTTCCTTTGCCGAAAAGGAAGTTGGCCACACACATGCAGACGCACACGCACACTCGCACTCGCAGATAGAGGCAACCGCAATGTAGCATACTTTGCGGCGCGTTGATTCGTGTATGGCTGCTGGCATTCCAGCATACATAATTGATGTATACTCAGAAGTAACCATGCCAAACTACCGCACACACACACACACACCCCCTCGAAACACACACACTCTTACACTTCTTGGGCTACAACTTCCGCCACAACTTCCGCTCGGCTCCGCTTTGAATGATTAGTTTTGGTCATGGAGCATAATAGTAGTCCTAGAAGCTACAAGTCCTTGTCCTTGCTTTTGGCCATGAAATCAAACTAAGTGCTCGGGCCAAAAGTTCTTTATTTTTCAAACTGTTTCGCTCCCTTGGGTTTCTCTCTCTCTCTCTCTCGGGATGTGTGCGTGTGTGTTCTTGGTGTGTCTCTATATTATTCACACTCAAGGTTATAGTTTTGTCAACATCTCTGGAAAATTGTCCGCTTGTGTGTGCGCGTGTGTGTTATTTGCTGGGTGTGTATTTGTTCTATTTATTGATTCATCAAAGGGTTGCCGCATACATATGCTTTCCTTTGATTATAATTTACATAATGGCAACAAGTGGTGCAGAAAATGGGAACAATTTTGATTTAAAAATGGGAAAGTTGAGAATATTTCAAGGATAAAGCAAGGGGTATTAAGTGAGGTTCTTTAACTAAAAACTTAATTTAATTATGGTGTTAACTTATGTAGAAGCAATCACTCTCTCTGCATAATATATTAGAAAAATCTATTCCTTTTCTATTTCCAAGTTTTCCCAATTGTTTTCTGCTGCTTTCTATATTTAGTTTAGCATATTTTAAGCCAACTAATTCTGGCCAATTTCCCCGGCTGTTCAATTGTTCTTTCCGATTCATTAATTTCTCTTTGAAGCAGCGGTTTCCTTTTCATTCTCGGTTCCTTTTTGTCAATTCAATTGTTTTGTCATTGCTTCAGCGACAGCACCAACAGCTTCAGCATTGCGCATACGCCCCGTTGACAAATTGTAATGGCCAAGGCGTTTGTTGTTCTGTTGGTAGGTGACCGGGGGGGGCTTGGGGGCAAACACAAAGAGAGAGAGACGAGGACGAGGAGAGGTGGAGGTGAAGGAGTCTGCCCGGTGGACATCTTGGCCAAGAGAAACCACTTGCATTCACTGCTGCTGCTGCTGCTGCTGCTGACTGCCGGCTGCTGGCGGTGAAAATAGAATTGGCAATGGCTTTGGATGGTGGGTCTTTGGCTCCTCCTGCTCGTCCCTCATCTCGATACCCTTATGCCATGTGGCAAGTGTGCCTGCGTGTGCACAACATGTCGCGCCACCAAACACATACTCACACACACATGCGCCGAGATTGGGGCAGTCATCAAGGGTGCACAGGGAACAATTGAGAGGTTTATTAATATTTAGAAAATACTTGACACCTTTAATGTGTTAAATATGGTTAAACTTAAAGGTAAATAATCTCCGGAATTAGTTTAAAAGATTTCTGAAATGATTTCATAAACCATTTTTTTTCCTGTGTATCCTGCTGGTGCAATAGTGTTGCAGCTGCCAAATTGTTGGGTAGCGTCGCATGGTGATGTTACTGGTAGTAGTTCCCTTGCTCGGTTGGGTTGCCCGGTATGTTTGTTTTGTTTGTTTGTTGGCTCGCCTGTTGCTTTTGCTATTCCCTGCTGCGAAAGCATGCTTTTGAACTCGCTCTGGCGCTCGCCTTAATGACCAATAAATGTCGCAGCAAATGCTGAGGCAAAAATGCAAATGCAAATGCAAAATGCAAAATGCAAATGCAGCGAGCGGCACAGTTATCTATTTATTTGCGTAGCAATTTTTAAATTTAGTTTAGATAAACAAACAAGACAGGCGGCGGGGCTGAAAAGCAGAAAGTGTCACAGTTTCTCGGCCCACGCAGCGCACAGAAAGTGGTAGAGAAAGAGATTTGGAGGCGACCTAAATGCGACAATATTCGATGAGGTCTCTAAAAATATCCACACTTGGAAAAAGAAAGAAACATCTAGAATTTACCAAAATTAAGTTTCTTAAAGGAAATGTGCTATTTTAATTATATTTTTTTTTTTTAAGAACCGGATAAATAGGTTAGGCAATTATAAGGTTGTGTTTATGCTTCTCAAGTTATTGGTTAAAAGTTATTATTTGTGTGTTATATATACTGATCTTTAAATACTTTCTCCAAATCTGAGTTTAGAAAAACAAATATTTGAGGCTTAAAGATAAAAGCAAAGGCTTATAATTCCCAAGTAGCTTAAGAGTTACGCTTAAAATTCTCAAGTGCTTATTCATTCATTTCCCGATCAGCTTCGCACGTGTCTATATTTCGCAGCTTGTGTATCCGCAACAACAATGTAAAGAGACCTTTTTAAGCTTTACCAAAATAACAATCAAAGGAAAAGGAAACACAAAACAGGTCCAAAAATAGCCGAACATTTGACAAGTGCATGTCAGTCATGTGTCTCTCGCGAAAAGGTTTCTTTTATTTTTTTTTTTGGCCATTATTGTACTATGTGGTACTTCTTCTGGTGGCACCTATTTATTTATACCGCTATCGGGTCGAAAATAGTCGCTTTATTGCCGAGCGCAATATTGCATAATCCGAGGCGTGTCTGGGAATGTCGCTTTCGCATGATGCAATGCCGTCGAGTGCCAAGATTTTCGTCGCATCTCAACTCGCGCATTACTGTCGCCACCAGTTACGAGTAAGTGCAGCATCAGCAGCGCCCAGTGATTCGGCAAATTGCAATTATAAATTTATAAGCGTCTATGTATAACCCGGCGCAGCTCAGAGTATATCTCGATATATCTGTATCTGTATCTGTATCTATTTTTTTTTTGTCGCCGCAGGCAATTCTCTAGCCAAAAAGTGCCACAAAATCGCAGGCGAAGCGAAATAGAAAAGAATTTGAAAAATAAATACCAAGTACGCGCTTTGCTATGTTTTCTATGTCCCATTCGGTTGGTGGTGCTCCAAGGGGCTTGGGGTTTGTCATTGCTTTAGGCCAAGAAACTAGGTTACTTGGCAGTGCTTAGCATAAATACCGAAGCACACCAGCGGACAGCAAGGCAGGAGCACCAGTTGATCATAATAAATATTTGGGGGAACTGAAAAGTCAAAAAAATCAATTAATATACAATCATTTACATTATAAATTCCTTCTACTTATCTCACTGTTAAACTTCCTGCAAAATATTAATTAAGCTTCATTCTTTATTATTTTTACAGAGTCTACGCAGAGCGTGGACGGATCACCTGCATCGTGGCGTTTAACGCTCGATCAGGATCTAATTGACACGCTCAAGGGGAACTTTCCCAGCTGGTTCCAGGGCTCGGCCGGCGGAGTGTCCGCCTCCAAGCAGCAGCATCAGCCGCAGCAGCACCTGCACCAGCATCAGCAGCTGGTTCAGCAAAAGCACCACCAACTGGTGGCCACCAGTGTCATACCCATTACCATTGACACCAAGCTCGCCACAAATACACTCCAGCAACAGCAGCACCCGCACCAGCACCAACAGCATCAGCAGCAGCAGCAAACGGCGGTGATCCTGGGCCATAGTTCATCGTCGGCCTCGCCCGCCTCCTCCGTCAGTTCCAACTCATCGAAAAAGTCCATTAGCAGCAGCCTGAGCAGCTGCAGCAGCAGCAGTAGCAGCAGCTCCCACTCCAGTTCCAGTGCCAAGGGAGCCGGTGCAGCGACGGCTAGCCGGTTTCTCAACAAATCCACCTCCACGTCGCCGACAAAGAGCCTGTCCAGGACATTTAAGGCCACCCAAAAGACCGGCAACAATAGCAGCAGTCAGAAGGTGGGCCAGCTGGTCAAGTCCGCCTCCCTCCATAGCCTCAGCAGCGGTAGCAGCAGCAGCACCAGCGGCAGCAGCAGCAGCGGTAGCGGAGGCAGTGGCAGCGGCAGCTCCTCGCTGCTGGCCACCATCTCCACCTCGCCGCTGACCACCGTCGAGCTCATATCGAGTGCCGCCTGCAGCGGACTCCTGGCCACCCGGCTAAGCGGCAAGGCCTTGGAGCATACCTTTCAGGACATAATACTGCTGCACGAGGCCTACGACGACATGTCGGAAGGTTAGTTATTTGGGAATATAACTTGATGCAAATAATAATGATAATTTACCTTTTGCTTTCAGGTGAACAGCGTTTGCATGCAACGTTCCTGGGCAGCAGCGATGATGGCAACAACTCGGATTGCTACGATGCCAGGCAGTCGCCTCCAAAGGCCATCGTCGATTCCAGTCCACTGCAGCCGGCCATGGACAAGAACAAAGAATGTGAGTGTGACTGAAATTAATTTAAAATGTTTAATTTGATTTATAATATGCACTTAAGGAAGGTATTTAGTTAGGCAAACTGAATTTGTCCCATTTTAGTGTGCGAATTATGCAGGTTTCTCATTTATTCCTATCTATTCTCACGTAATAAATTAATATAAGTCTTTAAGTGTTGAAAAAATAACATAATTTCCATGTGGAGAACCAGTGTTGACAAATAAGTATATAAAATTCGAGTAACGATTAACGATTAACGATATTTTTTATATCCCCATCCCTATAAATAACGATAAATGAAAAAGGACAATCGCTGGACAGTATCGATAGTAACATTGAAAGTTTACCTGCTCTAGCTTCTTACCCTCTGAGTTCATTTTGTTTCTTGATTTGGCCGGAGGTGGTCGTAGCTTCTGACTTTATTTATTTTCTGCTTTCGTTATGATTCTTGCATTGTAGTGATTTGTTTATTTATTTATTTTGCTTTCATTATAATTCTTTCTTTTTAATTATTTTTTTTTTACGTATATATTTGTAACCCTAAGTTTTGAGGCATATCTTAGCAGAAGGTTGAAATAAATATTTTGATGGAATCGCGTTCTCTTGGTTTCTTGTTTGTTTTTTTGTTACTTGACTTTTAACTCGACGTTTTAATTATTTTTTTACGTATATATTTGTAACCTTATGTTTTGAGACATATCTTAGCAGAAGATTGAAGTAAAAATTTATTATTTTGATGGAATCACGTTCTCTTGTATTCTTGTTTGTTTTTTTTTTAACTTGACTTTTAACTCGACGTTTTAGTTGGTTTTTTTTTTGTTTACGTATATATTTGTAACCTTATGTTTTGAGACATATCTTAGCAGAAGGTTGAAATAAATATTTTGATGGAATCGCGTTCTCTTGGTTTCTTGTTTGTTTTTTTTAACTTGACTTTTAACTCGACGTTTTAATTATTTTTTTACGTATATATTTGTAACCTTATGTTTTGAGGCATATCTTA
This sequence comes from Drosophila bunnanda, assembly GCA_035046265.1. Lineage (NCBI taxonomy): Eukaryota > Metazoa > Arthropoda > Insecta > Diptera > Drosophilidae > Drosophila > Drosophila bunnanda. The sequence goes on from JAWNOB010000075.1 coordinate 5,175,229, forward strand.
AAATTACCAACGGGTCTCAGGTTTTGATTTGCGTTTGGATTCGATTTTATTCGCTTTGTTTTATTTAATATTTATATGACATATATATTTGTTGTCTTATGATTCAGGGAAATAGTAGTTAATTATTTCGATGAAATAATGTTCTCCGTTTAAATTTTGTTGATTTACCGTGCCAACAGTCCTCTTGATTTGCTTTGGTATTTTTTATTTCATTTTATTTTATTATTTATTTTTATTTTACAATTTAATCAAGCTGTCACTGCACAATAACAGGCACTTAGGGCCTGCCACGCCCCCTCAAGAACCCATTCATAGTACGTTTCCGAAGCGTTCTCTATATTTTCAAAATGTTTTCTTTTATTTTCACTGCCATTCTGCTGGCCTACATATTTGCTTCTTATTAATTTTGAATGGCCGAAAGACGAGTGTGTGTATATAGTACACATATATAGCTTCATACTCGCTAATAGTTTTGACAGCTCTTGTCGTCTGCACTTCGGTAGAAATATGACAAAAAATAATTCTAAAACCGGAAATGCGCGGCAATATAGGAGAAAAAATAAAGGAACTCAATAATAAACTTCACGCAATGGCCTGACCCTGACTACAAGGCTCCCCTCGTGTTATTTACTTAAAAATGTTTTGCAACAATTTTTGCCAATTTTTCGGACGAAAGAAAAGCATGTTGCTAAATTTCCGGCAGCCGTCGAACACAAGTTATCTAACATTAAACTGCATATTAGCAACAACCACTGCTGGTCAGTTCCTCGATTGCCAGCTCGGTGTGTTTGCCTGTGTGTAAACATTTGGCGAAAGAAAAATTATTATAAACACATGGCTGCTGGCAGTCAATGATGGCGGCATCGGCAACGAAAAATTCACAAAACTTTTGACAAATAAACACGCTGCACGCGACTCGAAAGGCAAGGAGACGAACAACAAAATAAATAAGCGGAAATGCAGAATTCGAAGGCAGGGCTACAGTTTAAAATATGGTAGATATTGCATAGGGTAAATAATAAATTGTTTATTATTTATTTTGAGCTTGAATGTTAAATGTTAATTAACCAGACTAAATAAACTTACCCCCTTTTAAAACTATAAAACCATACTATTGGATTTTTATCTTCCCAAATGTATTCCCTAGTCCACACTTCACTTTTAAATAAATTATAACGCAGGATTGATTGGTTTTCTTTGATTTTAATTTTTACTTATTTCGTTCACACTGCAACACCATCACCAGCCAACCGGAAACGAGACAGATCAAAAGTGTGACCGTCGTACGTTTTCATTTACAACTTAAAATACTATGTAATTCCTACACATACGAAATCAAAAAAACATTTGTAGGGTTTGATGTATAGGTTTTAGTTTATTATCTAGTAAGGTCTTTTCTTTGCCTCTTAAAATTATAAAACATTTGAAATTCGTGATAAAGTTAAACAAGAAAACAAATGGTATTTGTAGGGTTTGTTTCTGTAAGCTTTAGGGGTCTATATTTTCATCCAATGATGTGTAGGTTTTATTTTTGCGTCTCTTAAAATAATAAATAATTCTAAATTCGTAGTTTCTTTAATAACATAGAAATGCCCCTTATAAAATCCACATTATGAGCACTTCATTTCCTCTTTTGCCCACTGTCTTTCTGGCGCTTGTTAAAGCCATTTCATTCATTTGCCTAGCTGGGACGATGGCGTCTTCGTTTAGTAGAAGCAGCGTTGATCACGTAATCGATTTTATAATACAACACATGCTTATACTTATATATACACACACATATATATATATATATATATACGTCTGATTTTCTCTCCCTCTCATGAGAGGCTGCCATAGCTTTTCCGAACAATTGTTTACCTGACCTTCGCCACCTCCTACCGCTCCTCTTTGGGTGGCTTCTGTCTTGGCGAAGGGCAGCTAACCGCAGCAAAATACCAACAGGAATTCTATAAGAATTCGCTGGCCATGTCTACACACATTTATTGCTTTTCGCATAAAACTTTTATGTGTTTAATTTGGAATTTATGTTATTGTTTTTATCAATCGAGTGTGTGCCGGTGTGCTTTGTGTGTGCCTGTGCGGAGGTGTGTAAAACCCCGGGGCGTAAACAGAGTATCGACGATTTAGATTTCAAGAAAAGGAAAATTCGCACGCATAATTAATTTACGGGGGTGACGAACGGTGTCGTCACCGAAAATCCATTGAAGAGATTTTCCAGCCATCGGTGTTACATGAGCCAAAAATAAGAGTATTTTCTTTGGCAGCCATAAAAACAAATAAGATATCTGGACCTGAGAATTAAGGAGACCATCATTTGTTTTTCACTTAAAGTTGCAGAGAGAAAAAAACAAGAATTTTGACTTTGGAACATTTATTAAAAATTATGAAATTATGTTGAGTAAGATAAATGTATTTTACCTCCATTTAAATTTAATTTTAGACTTGTCTGCTTGTGTTAGCTGTGCTTTGGTGTTAGGTTAGTACAAAAAAGCTAAAATATTTTCGAAATAATGGCTAATGTATTGTCATTATTTTTATTACAAAATTCGTTTGGCCAAACTATTTTTCACTCCAGAATCTCCAAGAACAAAAGCTTAGTAAAAAAAATATTGGAATATTTTTCACAAAATTTATTTTTGCAGTGTCTGTGTGTTTTTATACCCTTGCCAGAAGGGTATTATAATTTTAGTCAGAAGCTTAAAACACAGTGAAGGAGTCATTTCCGACCCTATAAATCATATATATTCTTGATCAGCATCAAGAGGCGAGTCGATCTAGCCGTCTCCGGACGAAAACAAAATTTTTCAAAAATTGCCAATTTTTTCAAAAAAAGGAAAGGGGTTACATCATTAAATTTTTCAAAAATTGGCCAAAAATGAAATTTTTTAAAGTTTTAAACTGAGTATGCAGATTTGTTATCCTACTAAAAACTAGCATAGAACTGATTTCTGAATTAAAATGAATGCTTTTTTGGCTTAGTTATGAGATTTTTAAATCTTGATTTGTCCAAAAAATTCTCATATACAAACATCGAAAAATGTACTAAAAAATGGTATTTTACTTTTATTCAGAAGCTTGTAACGCTGTGAAGGAGTCATTTCCGACCCTATAAATCATATATATTCTTGATCAGCATCAAGAGGCGAGTCGATCTAGCCGTCTCCGGACGAAAACAAAATTTTTCAAAAAATTGCCATTTTTTCAAAAAAAGGAAAGGGGTTACATCATTAAATTTTTCAAAAATTGGCCAAAAAATAAATTTTTTAAAGTTTTAAACTGAGTATGCAGATTTGTTATCCTACTAAAAACTAGCATAGAACTGCTTTCCGAATTAAAATTAATGCTTTTTTGGCTTAGTTATGAGATTTTTAAATCTTGATTTGTCCAAAAAATTCTCATATACAAACATCGAAAAATGTACTAAAAAATGGTATTTTACTTTAATTCAGAAGCTTGTAACTCAGTGAAGGAGTCATTTCTGACCCTATAAATCATATATATTCTTGATCAGCATCAACAGGCGAGTCGATCTAGCCGTCTCCGGACGAAAACAAAATTTTTCAAAAAATTGCCATTTTTTCAAAAAAAGGAAAGGGGTTACATCATTAAATTTTTCAAAAATTGGCCAAAAAATAAATTTTTTAAAGTTTTAAACTGAGTATGCAGATTTGTTATCCTACTAAAAACTAGCATAGAACTGCTTTCCGAATTAAAATTAATGCTTTTTTGGCTTAGTTATGAGATTTTTAAATCTTGATTTGTCCAAAAAATTCTCATATACAAACATCGAAAAATGTACTAAAAAATGGTATTTTACTTTAATTCAGAAGCTTGTAACTCAGTGAAGGAGTCATTTCCGACCCTATAAATCATATATATTCTTGATCAGCATCAAAATGCGAGTCGATCTAGCAATCTCCGGACGAAAACAAAATTTTTCAAAAATTTGCCATTTTTTCAAAAAAAGGAAAGGGGTTACATCATTAAAATTTTCAAAAATTGGACAAAAATTAAATTTTTTAAAGTTTTAAACTGAGTATGCAGATTTGTTATCCTACTAAAAACTAGCATAGAACTGCTTTCCGAATTAAAATTAATGCTTTTTTGGCTTAGTTATGAGATTTTTAAATCTTGATTTGTCCAAAAAATTCTCATATACAAACATCGAAAAATGTACTAAAAAATGGTATTTTACTTTTATTCAGAAGCTTGTAACGCTGTGAAGGAGTCATTTCCGACCCTATAAATCATATATATTCTTGATCAGCATCAACAGGCGAGTCGATCTAGCCGTCTCCGGACGAAAACAAAATTTTTCAAAAAATTGCCATTTTTTCAAAAAAAGGAAAGGGGTTACATCATTAAAATTTTCAAAAATTGGACAAAAATTAAATTTTTTAAAGTTTTAAACTGAGTATGCAGATTTGTTATCCTACTAAAAACTAGCATAGAACTGCTTTCCGAATTAAAATTAATGCTTTTTTGGCTTAGTTATGAGATTTTTAAATCTTGATTTGTCCAAAAAATTCTCATATACAAACATCGAAAAATGTACTAAAAAATGGTATTTTACTTTTATTCAGAAGCTTGTAACGCTGTGAAGGAGTCATTTCCGACCCTATAAATCATATATATTCTTGATCAGCATCAACAGGCGAGTCGATCTAGCCGTCTCCGGACGAAAACAAAATTTTTCAAAAAATTGCCATTTTTTCAAAAAAAGGATCATTAAATTTTTCAAAAATTCGCCAAAAATTAAATTTTTTAAAGTTTTAAACTGAGTATGCAGATTTGTTATCCTACTAAAAACTAGCATAGAACTGCTTTCCGAATTAAAATTAATGCTTTTTTGGCTTAGTTATGAGATTTTTAAATCTTGATTTGTCCAAAAAATTCTCATATACAAACATCGAAAAATGTACTAAAAAATGGTATTTTACTTTTATTCAGAAGCTTGTAACGCTGTGAAGGAGTCATTTCCGACCCTATAAATCATATATATTCTTGATCAGCATCAACAGGCGAGTCGATCTAGCCGTCTCCGGACGAAAACAAAATTTTTCAAAAAATTGTCATTTTTTCAAAAAAAGGAAAGGGGTTACATCATTAAATTTTTCAAAAATTGGCCAAAAATTAAATTTTTTAAAGTTTTAAACTGAGTATGCAGATTTGTTATCCTACTAAAAACTAGCATAGAACTGCTTTCCGAATTAAAATTAATGCTTTTTTGGCTTAGTTATGAGATTTTTAAATCTTGATTTGTCCAAAAAATTCTCATATACAAACATCGAAAAATGTACTAAAAAATGGTATTTTACTTTTATTCAGAAGCTTGTAACAATGTGAAGGAGTCATTTCCGACCCTATAAATCATATATATTCTTTATCAGCATCAACAGGCGAGTCGATCTAGCCGTCTCCGGACGAAAACAAAATTTTTCAAAAAATTGCCATTTTTTCAAAAAAAGGAAAGGGGTTACATCATTAAATTTTTCAAAAATTGGCCAAAAATTAAATTTTTTAAAGTTTTAAACTGAGTATGCAGATTTGTTATCCTACTAAAAACTAGCATAGAACTGCTTTCCGAATTAAAATGAATGCTTTTTTGGCTTAGTTATGAGATTTTTAAATCTTGATTTGTCCAAAAAATTCTCATATACAAACATCGAAAAATGTACTAAAAAATGGTATTTTACTTTTATTCAGAAGCTTGTAACGCTGTGAAGGAGTCATTTCCGACCCTATAAATCATATATATTCTTGATCAGCATCAAGAGGCGAGTCGATCTAGCCGTCTCCGGACGAAAACAAAATTTTTCAAAAAATTGCCATTTTTTCAAAAAAAGGAAAGGGGTTACATCATTAAATTTTTCAAAAATTGGCCAAAAAATAAATTTTTTAAAGTTTTAAACTGAGTATGCAGATTTGTTATCCTACTAAAAACTAGCATAGAACTGCTTTCCGAATTAAAATTAATGCTTTTTTGGCTTAGTTATGAGATTTTTAAATCTTGATTTGTCCAAAAAATTCTCATATACAAACATCGAAAAATGTACTAAAAAATGGTATTTTACTTTAATTCAGAAGCTTGTAACTCAGTGAAGGAGTCATTTCTGACCCTATAAATCATATATATTCTTGATCAGCATCAACAGGCGAGTCGATCTAGCCGTCTCCGGACGAAAACAAAATTTTTCAAAAAATTGCCATTTTTTCAAAAAAAGGAAAGGGGTTACATCATTAAATTTTTCAAAAATTGGCCAAAAAATAAATTTTTTAAAGTTTTAAACTGAGTATGCAGATTTGTTATCCTACTAAAAACTAGCATAGAACTGCTTTCCGAATTAAAATTAATGCTTTTTTGGCTTAGTTATGAGATTTTTAAATCTTGATTTGTCCAAAAAATTCTCATATACAAACATCGAAAAATGTACTAAAAAATGGTATTTTACTTTTATTCAGAAGCTTGTAACGCTGTGAAGGAGTCATTTCCGACCCTATAAATCATATATATTCTTGATCAGCATCAACAGGCGAGTCGATCTAGCCGTCTCCGGACGAAAACAAAATTTTTAAAAAAATTGCCATTTTTTCAAAAAAAGGATCATTAAATTTTTCAAAAATTGGCCAAAAATTAAATTTTTTAAAGTTTTAAACTGAGTATGCAGATTTGTTATCCTACTAAAAACTAGCATAGAACTGCTTTCCGAATTAAAATTAATGCTTTTTTGGCTTAGTTATGAGATTTTTAAATCTTGATTTGTCCAAAAAATTCTCATATACAAACATCGAAAAATGTACTAAAAAATGGTATTTTACTTTTATTCAGAAGCTTGTAACGCTGTGAAGGAGTCATTTCCGACCCTATAAATCATATATATTCTTGATCAGCATCAACAGGCGAGTCGATCTAGCCGTCTCCGGACGAAAACAAAATTTTTCAAAAAATTGTCATTTTTTCAAAAAAAGGAAAGGGGTTACATCATTAAATTTTTCAAAAATTGGCCAAAAATTAAATTTTTTAAAGTTTTAAACTGAGTATGCAGATTTGTTATCCTACTAAAAACTAGCATAGAACTGCTTTCCGAATTAAAATTAATGCTTTTTTGGCTTAGTTATGAGATTTTTAAATCTTGATTTGTCCAAAAAATTCTCATATACAAACATCGAAAAATGTACTAAAAAATGGTATTTTACTTTTATTCAGAAGCTTGTAACAATGTGAAGGAGTCATTTCCGACCCTATAAATCATATATATTCTTTATCAGCATCAACAGGCGAGTCGATCTAGCCGTCTCCGGACGAAAACAAAATTTTTCAAAAAATTGCCATTTTTTCAAAAAAAGGAAAGGGGTTACATCATTAAATTTTTCAAAAATTGGCCAAAAATTAAATTTTTTAAAGTTTTAAACTGAGTATGCAGATTTGTTATCCTACTAAAAACTAGCATAGAACTGCTTTCCGAATTAAAATGAATGCTTTTTTGGCTTAGTTATGAGATTTTTAAATCTTGATTTGTCCAAAAAATTCTCATATACAAACATCGAAAAATGTACTAAAAAATGGTATTTTACTTTTATTCAGAAGCTTGTAACGCTGTGAAGGAGTCATTTCCGACCCTATAAATCATATATATTCTTGATCAGCATCAAGAGGCGAGTCGATCTAGCCGTCTCCGGACGAAAACAAAATTTTTCAAAAAATTGCCATTTTTTCAAAAAAAGGAAAGGGGTTACATCATTAAATTTTTCAAAAATTGGCCAAAAAATAAATTTTTTAAAGTTTTAAACTGAGTATGCAGATTTGTTATCCTACTAAAAACTAGCATAGAACTGCTTTCCGAATTAAAATTAATGCTTTTTTGGCTTAGTTATGAGATTTTTAAATCTTGATTTGTCCAAAAAATTCTCATATACAAACATCGAAAAATGTACTAAAAAATGGTATTTTACTTTAATTCAGAAGCTTGTAACTCAGTGAAGGAGTCATTTCTGACCCTATAAATCATATATATTCTTGATCAGCATCAACAGGCGAGTCGATCTAGCCGTCTCCGGACGAAAACAAAATTTTTCAAAAAATTGCCATTTTTTCAAAAAAAGGAAAGGGGTTACATCATTAAATTTTTCAAAAATTGGCCAAAAAATAAATTTTTTAAAGTTTTAAACTGAGTATGCAGATTTGTTATCCTACTAAAAACTAGCATAGAACTGCTTTCCGAATTAAAATTAATGCTTTTTTGGCTTAGTTATGAGATTTTTAAATCTTGATTTGTCCAAAAAATTCTCATATACAAACATCGAAAAATGTACTAAAAAATGGTATTTTACTTTAATTCAGAAGCTTGTAACTCAGTGAAGGAGTCATTTCCGACCCTATAAATCATATATATTCTTGATCAGCATCAAAATGCGAGTCGATCTAGCAATCTCCGGACGAAAACAAAATTTTTCAAAAATTTGCCATTTTTTCAAAAAAAGGAAAGGGGTTACATCATTAAAATTTTCAAAAATTGGACAAAAATTAAATTTTTTAAAGTTTTAAACTGAGTATGCAGATTTGTTATCCTACTAAAAACTAGCATAGAACTGCTTTCCGAATTAAAATTAATGCTTTTTTGGCTTAGTTATGAGATTTTTAAATCTTGATTTGTCCAAAAAATTCTCATATACAAACATCGAAAAATGTACTAAAAAATGGTATTTTACTTTTATTCAGAAGCTTGTAACGCTGTGAAGGAGTCATTTCCGACCCTATAAATCATATATATTCTTGATCAGCATCAACAGGCGAGTCGATCTAGCCGTCTCCGGACGAAAACAAAATTTTTCAAAAAATTGCCATTTTTTCAAAAAAAGGAAAGGGGTTACATCATTAAAATTTTCAAAAATTGGACAAAAATTAAATTTTTTAAAGTTTTAAACTGAGTATGCAGATTTGTTATCCTACTAAAAACTAGCATAGAACTGCTTTCCGAATTAAAATTAATGCTTTTTTGGCTTAGTTATGAGATTTTTAAATCTTGATTTGTCCAAAAAATTCTCATATACAAACATCGAAAAATGTACTAAAAAATGGTATTTTACTTTTATTCAGAAGCTTGTAACGCTGTGAAGGAGTCATTTCCGACCCTATAAATCATATATATTCTTGATCAGCATCAACAGGCGAGTCGATCTAGCCGTCTCCGGACGAAAACAAAATTTTTCAAAAAATTGCCATTTTTTCAAAAAAAGGATCATTAAATTTTTCAAAAATTCGCCAAAAATTAAATTTTTTAAAGTTTTAAACTGAGTATGCAGATTTGTTATCCTACTAAAAACTAGCATAGAACTGCTTTCCGAATTAAAATTAATGCTTTTTTGGCTTAGTTATGAGATTTTTAAATCTTGATTTGTCCAAAAAATTCTCATATACAAACATCGAAAAATGTACTAAAAAATGGTATTTTACTTTTATTCAGAAGCTTGTAACGCTGTGAAGGAGTCATTTCCGACCCTATAAATCATATATATTCTTGATCAGCATCAACAGGCGAGTCGATCTAGCCGTCTCCGGACGAAAACAAAATTTTTCAAAAAATTGTCATTTTTTCAAAAAAAGGAAAGGGGTTACATCATTAAATTTTTCAAAAATTGGCCAAAAATTAAATTTTTTAAAGTTTTAAACTGAGTATGCAGATTTGTTATCCTACTAAAAACTAGCATAGAACTGCTTTCCGAATTAAAATTAATGCTTTTTTGGCTTAGTTATGAGATTTTTAAATCTTGATTTGTCCAAAAAATTCTCATATACAAACATCGAAAAATGTACTAAAAAATGGTATTTTACTTTTATTCAGAAGCTTGTAACAATGTGAAGGAGTCATTTCCGACCCTATAAATCATATATATTCTTTATCAGCATCAACAGGCGAGTCGATCTAGCCGTCTCCGGACGAAAACAAAATTTTTCAAAAAATTGCCATTTTTTCAAAAAAAGGAAAGGGGTTACATCATTAAAATTTTCAAAAATTGGCCAAAAATTAAATTTTTTAAAGTTTTAAACTGAGTATGCAGATTTGTTATCCTACTAAAAACTAGCATAGAACTGCTTTCCGAATTAAAATGAATGCTTTTTTGGCTTAGTTATGAGATTTTTAAATCTTGATTTGTCCAAAAAATTCTCATATACAAACATCGAAAAATGTACTAAAAAATGGTATTTTACTTTTATTCAGAAGCTTGTAACGCTGTGAAGGAGTCATTTCCGACCCTATAAATCATATATATTCTTGATCAGCATCAAGAGGCGAGTCGATCTAGCCGTCTCCGGACGAAAACAAAATTTTTCAAAAAATTGCCATTTTTTCAAAAAAAGGAAAGGGGTTACATCATTAAATTTTTCAAAAATTGGCCAAAAAATAAATTTTTTAAAGTTTTAAACTGAGTATGCAGATTTGTTATCCTACTAAAAACTAGCATAGAACTGCTTTCCGAATTAAAATTAATGCTTTTTTGGCTTAGTTATGAGATTTTTAAATCTTGATTTGTCCAAAAAATTCTCATATACAAACATCGAAAAATGTACTAAAAAATGGTATTTTACTTTAATTCAGAAGCTTGTAACTCAGTGAAGGAGTCATTTCTGACCCTATAAATCATATATATTCTTGATCAGCATCAACAGGCGAGTCGATCTAGCCGTCTCCGGACGAAAACAAAATTTTTCAAAAAATTGCCATTTTTTCAAAAAAAGGAAAGGGGTTACATCATTAAAATTTTCAAAAATTGGCCAAAAATTAAATTTTTTAAAGTTTTAAACTGAGTATGCAGATTTGTTATCCTACTAAAAACTAGCATAGAACTGCTTTCCGAATTAAAATGAATGCTTTTTTGGCTTAGTTATGAGATTTTTAAATCTTGATTTGTCCAAAAAATTCTCATATACAAACATCGAAAAATGTACTAAAAAATGGTATTTTACTTTTATTCAGAAGCTTGTAACGCTGTGAAGGAGTCATTTCCGACCCTATAAATCATATATATTCTTGATCAGCATCAAGAGGCGAGTCGATCTAGCCGTCTCCGGACGAAAACAAAATTTTTCAAAAAATTGCCATTTTTTCAAAAAAAGGAAAGGGGTTACATCATTAAATTTTTCAAAAATTGGCCAAAAAATAAATTTTTTAAAGTTTTAAACTGAGTATGCAGATTTGTTATCCTACTAAAAACTAGCATAGAACTGCTTTCCGAATTAAAATTAATGCTTTTTTGGCTTAGTTATGAGATTTTTAAATCTTGATTTGTCCAAAAAATTCTCATATACAAACATCGAAAAATGTACTAAAAAATGGTATTTTACTTTAATTCAGAAGCTTGTAACTCAGTGAAGGAGTCATTTCTGACCCTATAAATCATATATATTCTTGATCAGCATCAACAGGCGAGTCGATCTAGCCGTCTCCGGACGAAAACAAAATTTTTCAAAAAATTGCCATTTTTTCAAAAAAAGGAAAGGGGTTACATCATTAAATTTTTCAAAAATTGGCCAAAAAATAAATTTTTTAAAGTTTTAAACTGAGTATGCAGATTTGTTATCCTACTAAAAACTAGCATAGAACTGCTTTCCGAATTAAAATTAATGCTTTTTTGGCTTAGTTATGAGATTTTTAAATCTTGATTTGTCCAAAAAATTCTCATATACAAACATCGAAAAATGTACTAAAAAATGGTATTTTACTTTAATTCAGAAGCTTGTAACTCAGTGAAGGAGTCATTTCCGACCCTATAAATCATATATATTCTTGATCAGCATCAAAATGCGAGTCGATCTAGCAATCTCCGGACGAAAACAAAATTTTTCAAAAATTTGCCATTTTTTCAAAAAAAGGAAAGGGGTTACATCATTAAAATTTTCAAAAATTGGACAAAAATTAAATTTTTTAAAGTTTTAAACTGAGTATGCAGATTTGTTATCCTACTAAAAACTAGCATAGAACTGCTTTCCGAATTAAAATTAATGCTTTTTTGGCTTAGTTATGAGATTTTTAAATCTTGATTTGTCCAAAAAATTCTCATATACAAACATCGAAAAATGTACTAAAAAATGGTATTTTACTTTTATTCAGAAGCTTGTAACGCTGTGAAGGAGTCATTTCCGACCCTATAAATCATATATATTCTTGATCAGCATCAACAGGCGAGTCGATCTAGCCGTCTCCGGACGAAAACAAAATTTTTCAAAAAATTGCCATTTTTTCAAAAAAAGGATCATTAAATTTTTCAAAAATTGGCCAAAAATTAAATTTTTTAAAGTTTTAAACTGAGTATGCAGATTTGTTATCCTACTAAAAACTAGCATAGAACTGCTTTCCGAATTAAAATTAATGCTTTTTTGGCTTAGTTATGAGATTTTTAAATCTTGATTTGTCCAAAAAATTCTCATATACAAACATCGAAAAATGTACTAAAAAATGGTATTTTACTTTTATTCAGAAGCTTGTAACGCTGTGAAGGAGTCATTTCCGACCCTATAAATCATATATATTCTTGATCAGCATCAACAGGCGAGTCGATCTAGCCGTCTCCGGACGAAAACAAAATTTTTCAAAAAATTGTCATTTTTTCAAAAAAAGGAAAGGGGTTACATCATTAAATTTTTCAAAAATTGGCCAAAAATTAAATTTTTTAAAGTTTTAAACTGAGTATGCAGATTTGTTATCCTACTAAAAACTAGCATAGAACTGCTTTCCGAATTAAAATTAATGCTTTTTTGGCTTAGTTATGAGATTTTTAAATCTTGATTTGTCCAAAAAATTCTCATATACAAACATCGAAAAATGTACTAAAAAATGGTATTTTACTTTTATTCAGAAGCTTGTAACAATGTGAAGGAGTCATTTCCGACCCTATAAATCATATATATTCTTTATCAGCATCAACAGGCGAGTCGATCTAGCCGTCTCCGGACGAAAACAAAATTTTTCAAAAAATTGCCATTTTTTCAAAAAAAGGAAAGGGGTTACATCATTAAATTTTTCAAAAATTGGCCAAAAATTAAATTTTTTAAAGTTTTAAACTGAGTATGCAGATTTGTTATCCTACTAAAAACTAGCATAGAACTGCTTTCCGAATTAAAATGAATGCTTTTTTGGCTTAGTTATGAGATTTTTAAATCTTGATTTGTCCAAAAAATTCTCATATACAAACATCGAAAAATGTACTAAAAAATGGTATTTTACTTTTATTCAGAAGCTTGTAACGCTGTGAAGGAGTCATTTCCGACCCTATAAATCATATATATTCTTGATCAGCATCAACAGGCGAGTCGATCTAGCCGTCTCCGGACGAAAACAAAATTTTTCAAAAAATTGCCATTTTTTCAAAAAAAGGAAAGGGGTTACATCATTAAATTTTTCAAAAATTGGCCAAAAAATAAATTTTTTAAAGTTTTAAACTGAGTATGCAGATTTGTTATCCTACTAAAAACTAGCATAGAACTGCTTTCCGAATTAAAATTAATGCTTTTTTGGCTTAGTTATGAGATTTTTAAATCTTGATTTGTCCAAAAAATTCTCATATACAAACATCGAAAAATGTACTAAAAAATGGTATTTTACTTTAATTCAGAAGCTTGTAACTCAGTGAAGGAGTCATTTCCGACCCTATAAATCATATATATTCTTGATCAGCATCAAAATGCGAGTCGATCTAGCAATCTCCGGACGAAAACAAAATTTTTCAAAAATTTGCCATTTTTTCAAAAAAAGGAAAGGGGTTACATCATTAAAATTTTCAAAAATTGGACAAAAATTAAATTTTTTAAAGTTTTAAACTGAGTATGCAGATTTGTTATCCTACTAAAAACTAGCATAGAACTGCTTTCCGAATTAAAATTAATGCTTTTTTGGCTTAGTTATGAGATTTTTAAATCTTGATTTGTCCAAAAAATTCTCATATACAAACATCGAAAAATGTACTAAAAAATGGTATTTTACTTTTATTCAGAAGCTTGTAACGCTGTGAAGGAGTCATTTCCGACCCTATAAATCATATATATTCTTGATCAGCATCAACAGGCGAGTCGATCTAGCCGTCTCCGGACGAAAACAAAATTTTTCAAAAAATTGCCATTTTTTCAAAAAAAGGATCATTAAATTTTTCAAAAATTGGCCAAAAATTAAATTTTTTAAAGTTTTAAACTGAGTATGCAGATTTGTTATCCTACTAAAAACTAGCATAGAACTGCTTTCCGAATTAAAATTAATGCTTTTTTGGCTTAGTTATGAGATTTTTAAATCTTGATTTGTCCAAAAAATTCTCATATACAAACATCGAAAAATGTACTAAAAAATGGTATTTTACTTTTATTCAGAAGCTTGTAACAATGTGAAGGAGTCATTTCCGACCCTATAAATCATATATATTCTTTATCAGCATCAACAGGCGAGTCGATCTAGCCGTCTCCGGACGAAAACAAAATTTTTCAAAAAATTGTCATTTTTTCAAAAAAAGGAAAGGGGTTACATCATTAAATTTTTCAAAAATTGGCCAAAAATTAAATTTTTTAAAGTTTTAAACTGAGTATGCAGATTTGTTATCCTACTAAAAACTAGCATAGAACTGCTTTCCGAATTAAAATGAATGCTTTTTTGGCTTAGTTATCAGATTTTTAAATCTTGATTTGTCCAAAAAATTCTCATATACAAACATCGAAAAATGTACTAAAAAATGGTATTTTACTTTTATTCAGAAGCTTGTAACAATGTGAAGGAGTCATTTCCGACCCTATAAATCATATATATTCTTTATCAGCATCAACAGGCGAGTCGATCTAGCCGTCTCCGGACGAAAACAAAATTTTTCAAAAAATTGCCATTTTTTCAAAAAAAGGAAAGGGGTTACATCATTAAAATTTTCAAAAATTGGCCAAAAATTAAATTTTTTAAAGTTTTAAACTGAGTATGCAGATTTGTTATCCTACTAAAAACTAGCATAGAACTGCTTTCCGAATTAAAATTAATGCTTTTTTGGCTTAGTTATGAGATTTTTAAATCTTGATTTGTCCAAAAAATTCTCATATACAAACATCGAAAAATGTACTAAAAAATGGTATTTTACTTTTATTCAGAAGCTTGTAACGCTGTGAAGGAGTCATTTCCGACCCTATAAATCATATATATTCTTGATCAGCATCAAAATGCGAGTCGATCTAGATGTCTCCGGACGAAAACAAAATTTTTCAAAAAATTGCCATTTTTTCAAAAAAAGGAAAGGGGTTACATCATTAAAATTTTCAAAAATCGACAAAAATTAAAATTTTTCTAAGTTTTAAAATGAGTATGCAGATTTAATAACATAATAAAAACTAGCATAGAACAGCTTACCGAATTGAAACTTATCATTTTTTGGCTGAGTTATCAATACTTGAAACTTTGATTTGCCGAAGAAATTATCGTTTAAAAATATCGATAATTATCGATTGAAAGAATGCGAATATTTTAAGCGAAGTTAAGTGCAAACTGCAAGGGTATATCAATTTCGGCTTTCCGAAGATAGCTTCCCTTCTTGTTTATTTTTTATTTTATAGGTATACATTTTTTTTGTGTACATTTTTGCGTGGCACACTTCAGTCGTAAAATCGCCAACAGCTGCCAGCGCCGTCTGAGACAATTACGCGCCTTGGCAGCCTCTCTTGGCTTTTTATGATGATTTCCGACAAAGAGCCCAAAATTACTTTAATAACGTCATCGTCACTTTGATGTCGACTTTGTTGTGGCGTCAAGTGATTCTTATTTTTCGGTCAGAGGGAAGGATTTGGATGCGGTGAGTGCGGGCGAAGGCTGCTGCTAACCCACATACTTAGATTGCACACAATAGAGATGCACACAGACCGCAGAAGAATCAAGTGCCAGGCACTGGGGAAAAATAGCAATGAAGCAATTTATTAGATAGGAATTTAAAGCAAGAAAATAGTAGTGAAAAAGCATAATTTATATAGTACATACCTTTTAGGGAATACATTGAAAAATATAGAGAGAATCTTCTGCCCATTTCCGATCCTTGAATGCTGTTCCAAGTCCTTGGAAGTAACCACAAACACTCACTCAGTGCAGTGGCTACTACTGCTTTCCCTCGGTTTGGTTTTTCCTGCCTTTTGGACTCGCCAAAGGGCACTGGATTTTGTGTTTTCGTTTCATTTGCGGCTCACAGGACGTTATTTACTTCCCCAGAGTCTTCGACTCTGGTATAGAGCAAGGGGATATGTCCGACACTCTCTCTCGTTCCCCTTAATGCGCATTATTTCGTTTTAATTACATGGCTGGCTGGCCATTTTGTGAATCAATTTTGCCAGTGCCTGGAATGCTAATTGAAGGTAATGATATTAGGACAGCAGCCAGGCAGTCAGGTCGTATACTTAATATTATGCCAAGAGGCAGAGGAGGAGGGAGGGAGGGATATACATTACACAATGCTTGCACGCATTTAATCGTCCATTCGGATTTAATGATGAAAGGATAATGTCCACATTAATTGATAATTTTATACGCCTTTGCGTTTATAATTGGAGTATCTTGATGGGGGTCTCATCCTACAACTGTCCAAAGTATCTCGAGGCTTGGGAGTCGAATTTATTTATATTTTGGCCGCCTGTCTGTCCTGTCACATCCTGTGTTGCCAAGTTAATTGACATCAATATGTTATTTAGCCGCTCTCTGAGCAATCTAATCAGATTATTACGCATACGCCCCATGGGACCGCACACCTTAATTCCCCGGCTCCGTCAGTTACTCAGCAGGCTGACTTTTTCGCCTCGGCTTAAATATTTAATTTTTGGGCACAAAAACTTTGTACTCAAAAGCCAAAGCCTCGCAAATATGTATGTCTCTGCCTCTCTGTCTCTGTCTCTGTATATATGGGTATGTTTATATATTTATATATTTTGTACATTGTTCACACCATAATAGCCCGCACATAAAGATATTAAAAACTTTTCCTTTTTCCGCGCGCTGCCTTGTTTTTTCCATTTGCAGCTGCCTCTCGACATTTATTGCTCTGGCATTGTCAAGAAAAAAAAAGTAGCTAGGGATAGGAAAATGCGGCAAGGAAAGCTGAGGAAAACCAACCAGCAGAAAAACTTTGCCGCCCACGAAAATTATTTCTCCCTCAGTTTTTCCTTTTTTTTTTAGGGCAATTTTTTATGGGTTTTCTGTGTTTGATTTCCTCTACTACTCCAACCCAAAAAAATATGTATTGTTTCATAATTTATGATTGTTTGGCGCGTCTAATTTGCGGTTTTTGATTTGTGATAACAACTTGTAAGGATATTCTCCAGGAAGCTTAGGGGGTTACAATTTGAATAGGAAAAATCTGGTTAAGGCTTGGGAAATTTGTTTAAAATATTTGGTATGTAGCGTAAACGATTATGTATTCCTGAAAATCTAGAAAAGTAACTTTTTCCATGGAAATTTTTCTTAAAATGTAGATAATATTTTTTTAACTTGTTAATTTACTGAAATAAATAAACAACTAACTCTTTTCCATTTTCCTTCAATTTTTCCAGCGCTCAAAGTGAAGCTCATGGTGCGACGGCCGCATTCGCAGCTCGTCGAGCAGGGCATCATCCCATGTAAGTACACAGTAATCGTATTCCTGCTAGAGGGCACAAGCCCCCAGGTCACAGGTCATCGCATTTAGTCGCTTAGTCAGATCAGATCGATAAAATACACATTAACCCCACTTAGCCGGCTCAAAGCATCTGCTGCGGCGCACCAATTCATTGGCCAATTGCGAGCGGCTGGCCAAAAAGGATATGCAAATACAGCCGAATATTTCATTTCAATGGCTTTCAAATTTATGCGCAACGAAGACGGAATACAGGGAAAAGGGAAAAGGGAAAGCCCAGAAAAGAATCCTGGAAAATATACGCAAATTTACAAACTAATTCAAAGCCCTCAACGCAGCTGAAAGTGAATTTGAATTTAAATGATAAATTTTCCAGTGCCGAGAGCGAGGCAAAAGCAAAGCAAACTTTTTGCCACAGGATCAGGAATCTATACGCTTTATGTATTCATCAAGGAGGCGGGGTATTTCTTTTATTTTTGTGGAGAGTCCTAGAAAGTGCATTAAATTTATTAGATGATGACGAGCTAGGGAAAATGTATACAACCTTCTTACCTTTTGAAAGCTTATTACATGTAGAATTTTCTTCGTAGAAGCATTTAAAACAAATAAATGTAATTAATTTAATTTATTTCCTTTTCCTTTCGACAGCTCTTAAAACCTCGCCCGCCATCCACGAACAATGCAAGCAACTGGAACGCGCCAAGACCAGCGATCTGCTGAAGGCCAAAATCCAGCAGCGTCCCAACCGCGAGGATCTCGAGCGTCTGCACATTTTGGAGGAGGACGAGTGCCACATCGATCCGAGTCTGGCGGAGAAGCAGCGGATGCTGAAGAAGGCCCGCCTGGCGGACCAGCTCAATTCACAGATCCAGCACCGCCCCGGTCCGCTCGAGCTGATCAAGAAGAACATCCTGCACACCGAGAAGCCGATCGAGAAGATCGTCAAGGAGGGACTCGTCTCGTTCAAGGCCACCAGCGAGGGACTGCTGACGCGGCCGCAGCTTCCGCACAGCTATGTGACCTTCGACGAGGACTCGCTGAGCTCCGAGAGCGATACGCGACAGACGCCGCCGCGTCTGGATGAGCCCATGGTGGTGGTGGCCACCGCCAATAGCTCGCCCACTGATGTGCTCCAGGCGGCAGCTGCCTCGGCGGGCATTGTGACGATGCCCTTGACGATGCCCACTGCGGGTCAACTGGTGGTCACATCTCCGCAGATACCACCACAGCTCAAGACGGTGGTTGTGCCGGCGCCAGTGCCTCCACCTCCACCGCCGCCACCGCCGCTGCCCAATATAAACATCAAGGTGAAGCAGGAGACGGCCAATCTGTTCGAGGAGCTCTGCCAGAGCGTCACCGGCGTGTCTGCGGCGCAGCAGCAGTTCCTGCCCATGCTGGCCTCGCCCTGCTCCCTGGCCTCCAGCACATCCACGTTGAGTCCATTGTCTTCCATCGCCTCGCCGCCACCGCCGCCGATGAACACCACGACGCGCTTGCACCTGCAGCCCGTCTCCGTCAAGTCGGATGCTCCCGGAAAGGATAAGAACCGCAAGAAGTCCAAGTCTAAGCCGGTTTCGAAGGCGCGAACCATTAAATTCCACGAATACAAGGGACCGCCGAGTGCCAACGCCGGCCAGAAGCAGGATCAGACGCAGCCGGAGGAGACATCCTACCAGCTGATGTTGGAGCAACAGAACTGCCTGCTCAAGTTCCTGGAGAACCTCAACAAGAACCAGTCCATCCTGCCCTCAGCAGCGGCAGCTGCAGCTGCTGCAGCGGCGGCAGCCTCGGGAGTTACACTGCCAACGGCACCAGGAGCGACGACCAACAGCAATAGCATTACGGTGACCACCAAGACGGTGCCAGCTCTGGCCTCTCAGTCGGCGCCAGCGCCAGCTCCCATCAGCCTGCCCAATACCATTTCCATAACGAGCAGCAGCGGCGGAGCTCCCTTGAACTTTGGGGATGCCACCATGTTGACGACGACACCAACGGTGGCACCCACGCCGCCGACACTCTCGCTGATTGCTACTCCTCAGCAGCAACAGCAGCAGCAGGTGCCACAGCAGCAGCAGCAGCAGCAGCAACAAGTGCAGCTGCAACAGACAGCTGCAGCAGTGCAGCAGCATCCGCCACCGCTGCCCTCGCCGGCGCTCTCTGTTAGCTCCTCGATTCCGCCAAGTCCGGCCACCAGTTATGCCGAGTCCACCGCCAGTTCCATCACGGATATGACGCGTCTGGAGAAGATGAAGGTATCCGATCTGAAGCAGCATCTGAAACGAAGGAATTTGCCCGTCTCTGGACCCAAGCCGCATCTCATTGAGCGCCTGAAACCGTATCTGCCTCTGGAGCCGCTCGACAGCATAGTCACGCCCACCGCCGCTGCTACCCCGGCCTCGACTGGCCCCACCACCGAGGTGATCACCATCAGCGATGCCATGGACACCAGCAATTGCGGTTTGGTGGAACAGCAGCAGCAGCCACCAGTGGCCATGCTAGTCTCGGAAGCCGTTGCCATGGAGCACGAGCAGATGGACGTAGTGCAGCAGCAGCAGCTGGACACCACGCAGACGATGACGCTGCAAACGCTGATGCCGCCACAGCCACAGACAGCCACCATTATCCTGACCAACGAGGAGTTGCTGCGGGAACAGCAGCGCAAGATTGACGAGCTGCAGCGGCAGCTGCAGCGATCGCAGCTTGAGCTGCAGAAGATCCGACAGCGGCAGCAGCACCAGCAGCAGCAGCAGCATCATCAGGTGGTTAATGCTCTGCCCTCGCAGCAGATTACGCTGATCACCACGACCACGGCCACGTCCAATGGGCCACAGCAGCAGACGCTGACGGTGCTGCCGCAGCAGCTGGAGAAGAACATACCCGCCAAGGTGACGGTCAAAGCCACAGGCTCTGCCAGTGCCCACAAGGTGAATGGGTTGGTACACCAGCCGCAGCAACAGTCGGGAACAGTGGTTAAAAAGCCCACAGCTAACAACAGTGGCAGCAACACCACCAACAGCAGCAACATCGCCTCAAGTAATCCAGCGCCTATAAGCCAAAAGATGGTGGTCAAGCAGCAGCTGGAGGCCAAGATCCAAAAGCAAAAGGCAGCAGCGGCAGCTGCCGCACAGCAACAGCAGCAGCAGGCCCTGCAACAGCAACAGCAGCAACAGCAACAGCAGCAGCAGCAGCAACAGGTGCGCCTGCTCACGCAAAAGACACAAACTGTACTCATTCCATTCAACCAGAACAACAATCATGTAAACAATGCCACGCCTGCCAAGACAATAGCCAAGAAATCCAACAACGCCACCATATTGCAGGCAGCCAAGCCGGCGTCCACCACAGTGGCGACAGCAGCCACTTCGCACCAGCAACAGCCGCAGCAGCAGCAGCAGCACAACAACCTGGGTCTGCTGTGGAACGAGGGCAACCAGACCATTTTCCTGGTGGGGCTCAACGATCAGCATATGACGGCGCACACGTTGGGCAACATCAGCCTGACGGCCACCACAGCAGCAGCTGCAGCACCAGCTGGAGCTCCGGCGCCTGTGCCAGCCACTGCTCAGCCGAAGAAACTTCTCAATGGTCACCAACGCACAAATTCCCTGCCCAGCATTGTCTTTCCCATCGAGGCCAAGTCCATAATCACGCAGCAGCAGTTGCAGCAGCTCCAGCAGCAACAGCAGCAGCAATTCCAGCCTGCAGTCCAGCAGCAGCAGCAACTCATCCAACTGGACATCAAGCCAACGCCACCGCCACCGCCGCAGTACGAGGAGGCCACCAAGCAGCTAGCGGCCAGCAAGGCGGCTGCATTGAATGGACTGATGCCGCTGGTTAAGATTAAGGAGGAGCCTGTGCCATCGCCGCTGCCGACGCCGGCGGCCAGCAAGCGCAAATCGGCGGGCATCAAATCCGAACAGGTCAGCGATGTCCTGGACATACTCATCAAGCAGGGCGAGCTGCCAGAGAGCGCTGCTCTGGAGCCCATTACGCCGCTGACGCCGTTGCCGGAGCTGGCGATGTTTAATGGAGCGACGACCACAACAACCATGCCAACGCCCACGACGGCGGCGGGTGGAGCCAGCAAAGTGCCGCTAGTGCCCAAACTGGAGGCACCACCCACGCCCATGGCCATGGACACGAATGACACGCATGTGAGCTACTCCAGTCACGGCTTCATTGAGAGCATAGACATGGCCTCGCCCCTCCAGCCGGACTCCACGGTCGCCACCATAGATGCGGAGAGTGTGGCCAAGACGCTGGACATCTTTCTGGAACAGCATCATGCCACACCACCGCCAAGCACGCCGCCCAAGAGCTGTCACAGCGTCGGAGGCGGCGGCGGCGGTGTCAACGATAAGCCCAACAATAGTCCGGACGCCAAGCAGCTCAATCACTTTGATGAATACGAGCTGCTGGAGCTGATGTCGCAGCAGCTGGAAATGGACATGGGCGACGATTCGAGCGGCTACTGCCACACCTCCGCACCCGCCAAGAGCAGCAGCAACAACAACCTGCGACGCGATCTCAATCCCAGCCTGCAGCCGTCCATCAATGAGCTGCTGGACGCCAGCAGTCCGGACAGCGTGCTCCTGAACAACAATCCCAGTGCCGATGTGGACTTTGATGCCGATAGCTTTGTGGCTCAGCTGAGTCAGCATGTCACGGGAAACGGCAATACGGGCGTCGTGGGATCCGCCGGAGAGGCATCCTCCGCATCGGCGGTGAATGGCCACTTCAGCGGCCACAGCACGCCCATGGATTGCGATGACTTCGAGAGCACTCTCAACTCGTTTATGCAGGCGGTGAACCAACCGCAGGCGGGACAACACAACGAGTACTCCACCACGACGACGACATGCATCGCCAATGGAACGGGCATGGATGGTTCTGTCAACGGCACAGGCGGTGGAGGAGGAGCAGTGGATGCCTTCAATGCCAGCGGCGATATATTCGATCTGTTCAACATGGACGACTACAAGATGAACTGGGCGGCAGGGGATTTTACAGTCTAAAAAAAACTCTAGATATTCAGGCAGAGCAGAATTTTCAGAAAATTCTTTTTCATTCAATTCGGATTTGAGTTTTAAGCAGAAAGTTTTTCTTTATAGACTCAAAACCCTTGCAGTTCTGGGTTAAATATATATTTCCCCCAAAAACTTTGTTCCGTATCAAGAAAACAAAACATACACACAATCCAGCGTGGTGCTCACTTTTCTCCAACAAAATATTCCTGAAGAATTAGTTTCGAAGAAGATAGCAAACACACACACAACACACACACACATACAAATCCTATTTTATTTTCTAAATGCATTTAAAAATATTTGAACGTCAGTTGAAATTTCGAAACTTTACTATTTCCAACAAACGAAAAAAAAAAAACGAAAAAACAAAGCCAAAATTGCCGGGAGTAAAACACTCCAAAAAACAAAAGAAAACCATACTTTTGCACCCTTTCCTATATAAGAAACAACAAAAAAACAGCCAAAACATTTAGAAAAGCGAAAATAACAAGTAAAACTTAACCATAAACTATCATTAAAACGTAAGCCCAAAGAAGGGTTGTAAAGGTCAAAAAGGAGAGAAAACAGAGAGAGAAAAGAGAAAAAAAACAAAAAGTACATGTTTCTAATGAAGGTCATTCCAATTTGAAAATAATGCGAGTGAAATCTAACTATCTAAAAAGGATAACAAGGATGCAGAGTGACAGCGAGTGGAGAGCGTGAATGAGATGAGTCCAGGACCAGGACGGTGAGGATAAAGATCTGGCAGAGATATACATATATAAAGAGAAATGATATATATGAGAATCGCGCCAAGCGACACATAGGAGAAGCGAAACACATTCAGTAATTTTGTTTTAAGTTCTATTTAAAATGAAATGAAATTAAATTATTTAGAGCCCCAAGCCAGGCTTAATTCTAAAATTAAATACACACACAATTTGAGAAGTATTTCCTGCAAGGAAAGAAAAAGCCTTTAACGTAGTCCAGAAGCAACAATTTAAATTAAAACCTCTGATCAATTTTCATTTTAAAATGTCTTCTAAACCAATTAGGGAAAATATTTATAAATAATTATTGATGGTTCAGTGCGAATTCCGTTACTTAAATTAATTCTAAATAAATTGTATCTAAATATATATAATTTAATTATTTCGTAGAGGTAATAAATAATTTGAGTCCTGCGGCGTATACTTAACGCACATTTCTTAACCGTGTTTAACGCAATTCGGAATTGTAATTGTTTTTAACTCTTCGTAATGCTAAGTGTATTTTGTAAATCGAGAAAGAGCATGCCAAGCATTCGGACATATTTTTGAGTGTTTCTCCGCTCAATTAAAATAAATTAATGTTTTAATAAATAAATATTAAGCGTAATTGACACATTTCAAAAGCGAAACGAGAGCAAAAGCCAAGCAAAAATACCAATTAAATAAAGGCAAAAGAAAGGGAAAACCCACAACTCAATACACCAATATACATATATTTTTGTATAAGCAAATTACGATATATATATAAACTCTACATTTAGCTCTAGTCCTAGAAAGGCATTCTCACATTTCACATTTCACAACCGCAAAAAGTTAATCACTCCGACGGACACTTGTTTACATTTGCAATAATAATATATATAATAATCCACTTCAAACACTGATTTCGAAGCTTAAAATATTATAATAATTATCAGTGACGACGCGCTTTAAACAAAAAACAAATGAGATACGTTTCCATTATAACAATTCACAATACATACAATAATTTTAATGAGTACGTTTACTGTTTACTGTTAGAACCGAAACTTAATTACCATAACTATACTACTTATTGTTTGATTAATTCTAAATTTAATTACCTAAATATCTAATTTAATCTTTGTGCGTTGCGTTTAAAAGAGAACAATTTCATTTAAATACAATACAGAAATACGGAATAAACTCAAACACGTCATAAAACTATATATTGTCTGTGTCTTTTTTTTTTTGCTGTTGTGGCAGCAAAAAGGATAAAGGTCTATTCATAGCAAGTGATATATATACTAATAAAAATATATATGTGCAAGAACATAATTATAATAATAAATATTTTTAATTTTTCCAAAAATACGCTCTCATCGGACTTTATTTATTACTTATTAATTAGAGCCCCGCAAAACCGAAAGCCAAACAAATAACTCGGCTTTTACCGAGTTTTAAAACTCTGCGAAGCATAATAAATACACACAATTTAAGCGCATTACGCCCGGGCGCAAGATGAATTTCAACATTTAAATTAAAATCACTGACAGCATAATAATACGCCAATAATAATGATTTTATGGCAGCCAGTGGCAGCGGCAACAACGTCAACAAAACAAGGCTTATCATTAGCCAAAAGCGGCCATCGCTTGATTGGCGGCCAAAAAGCCGCCCACACACACAAATACACACGTTCTGCCAGCTGAAATCGAGTCGAGTCGAGTTCGCTTGTTTATTTTCGGAACCTCTCCCCCGAGACAGGCGAAATCAGCAAACAATATGACGCAAAATTGCAACAGCACATTGATGAGAGTAGCCATGGCAACAATTGTTGGGTATCCTCCATAGTTGGACGGCTGCCAGGCCTTCTGCTTTACTGTTTTCGAAAGGACGGATGTGCACAGAGCACGGGGACGTGAAAGGATCCAGGGGGTACAGCTGGTGAGTGCGCCCGCTGTGCTCTGCTGTCCCGCACAGATACTACAATCCTTTAAGAACAAGGACGGCAACCGTCTTCCATTATACGATTTTTATAAATTTACCAGCTTGAAGGGGAAAATCAGGTGAGAGCTTTGTACAGTATAGTGTTTCGACCATGGAATATCTGCTCATTACTTTTGAGGGCTCTGTTACGACTCTTTTTATACCAAAATAATCCTTGAATATATAACTTTTTGTCATAGATATATTAAACATTTTCGAATTGCACAATCTAACATAGAAAAAACCTGGGCAAGGCTTTTTAACACTGCACCGTGGTGGAATGTGTGTGGTGAAATGAGCGGCCATTAGTTTGTGAAAAGTGTAGCATACATTTCAGAGGTTTGCACAAAAATATCACTGTTTTTATGCCTTTTCAAAGCCCTACAGGATCCTATTTATACAAAAATAATCCTTAAGTTATCTAGATTTTAGAATAGAAAGATCTTTAATATACTAAATTTAGGAACAATTAGATGTATTCTGTTTAAAGTTGATTAATTAACCATAGAAGGACCGCTCATTAGTAAAAGGCATAGCATACTTTCTAGGAGAGTTCACACAGAAATATTCTACCTTATTTTCTTTCAAATAACAATTAAATATCATACCGTTGCTATACAGTATCTCTCATATTTAAATTGCCTTTTAAACCGGTTTCGTGACCAGCTCAATGCCGAGTTTAAAGTGGATTAAGTCTCTTTAAACACTCTCGGCGTACTAAGCCCCGGTAAGCCAGCTATTGTTTGCAATTAAATTCCCCTTTCAGCAATTGTCATTGAAGGGCTTAAAGTCTCTATTGAGTCGATACAGCCAATGTGCCCAATTAAGCCACGCCAACGGCTTTAATAACTAGCCTATATATCCATGCCAATTTATGGATCCATTCTGCGTTGTTTTTGGCTCTCTCTGTGCTGCTGGCGGCCATGGCGAAATCAACAATGTCAGGCGCCAGCGTCAACATTCCACAACAACAGCTGCAATATGTGCCAGCAACAGTTGCTCAGGGCCACCTCAAACCTGAAGCCTGGAGGAACCCAGCCACCCAGCCACCTAGCCACCCGAACACCGCCCACCAGGACCCAGAACCACCTATTGCGAACTAAATTTATACAACGCTGACTGTAATTTGCGTTATTAAAATGGCGTCAGTTGCTTACCAAAGCGAAAAGTTTCACCCACGCCCACTGCGCCTTGTCACCGGAGTCCCGTGTCCTGGGTCCTGTGCTTCTACTGCTGCTCCTGCCGGTGGTCTTTCCACGCTCCTCTAATTGTGTTTGAGCTGCGCTACCCATCCGACAAGGAGTGACCCCCAAAGCGGAGGACAGAACGCGAATGCGAAGGCGACTAAATTGAGATTTATGTCGGCGAATTTCGTATTTTTCGCAAGGACACAAATCGGATATTTAGCAGGAAATGAGCGAGTAAATAAATTAGGATTTGGCCAAAGGTATCTGCGGTAGTTGTGGGAGATCTTAAAGCCAGGCTAATAGCCGAAATAGGTTGTGTTATTATATACTTAATAAAACTTTATGTAATTATACCCTTGCAGGGTATTATAATTTTACTCAGAAGCTTGTAACGCAGTGAAGGAGTCATTTCCGACCCTATAAATCATATATATTCTTGATCAGCATCAACAGGCAAGTCGATCTAGCCGTCTCCGGACAAAAAAAAAAAATTTCAAAAATTTTCAATTTTTTGAAAAAAAGGAAAGGGGTTACATCATTAAAATTTTCAAAAATTGACAAAAAATGAAATTTTTTAAAATTTTAATTTGAGTATGCAGATTTATTAGCCTAATAAAAACTAACATAAAAACGCTTTCCGAATTGAAATTTATGCTTTTTTGGCTTAGTTGTGAGATTTTTAAATCTTGATTTGTCGAAAAAATTCTCAAATAAAAATATCGAAAAATGTACAAAAAAATGGTATTTTACTTTTATTCAGAAGCTTTAAACGCAGTGAAGGAATCATTTCCGACCCTATAAACCATATATATTCTTGATCAGCATCAAAATGCGAGTCGATCTAGCTGTCTCCGAACGAAAACAAAATTTTTCAAATTTTCAAAAATTTGACAAAAATGAAATTTTTTAAAATTTTAATTTGAGTATGCAGATTTATTAGCCTAATAAAAACTAACATAAACACGCTTTCCGAATTGAAATTTTTGCTTTTTTGGCTTAGTTATGCGATTTTTAAACTTTGATTTTTCGAAGAAATGTTCATATAAAAATATCGATAGAAATAATTAAAATATTTTAAGCCTCGATCGATTCCGATTCGATCTATGATTCGATTGCGTATTGCAATCATATATAAACCTTGGCTTCTCATTCTTCTCTTTAGAAAATTAATGGGAAACTGTGTCGCAAAGAATGCTTTGAAAGTTGAAAAAAAAATTATTATTATTATGTACCTTTGAACATATTTCAAACTGGGATTTATGCAAATCCCTTGATTATTTCTGTATCTCTATAACCTATAAATCTCTCCATGCTATTGTATATATCTCACAGAGAATGCCATCTTTCCTTGAGGAATTACAAGCCGTTAAGTCCCTTGATCACTGACCTACAGAGGTTTCCCAAACTGTTCTAGCCGAAGCCCCAAGGGAGCCACCATGCAATGTGCCTTGGCTTATTCGCCTTTTGACATGGCCAGCAAGCAACAAGTTGGCTAAGGCCGTCCCACTGGGCTGTCCTTGAGGGCTGCCGCTCCACCACCCCAACCCAACACTCTTGCCACCTCAATTGCCCACCCCCTTGGAGTCGCCTCATGCCATCAGTCAAACTGTTGGCTGTTGGCCATGTTTCATTTCTGGTTATGGTGTGAACTTTTCACTTTCCCGCCAGCAGCTATGCGACTCGCACTGATCGATATCAATTGATTGCGCTCGAGTCTGGGCCAAGATTAACAAAGGAATTTGCAAGCTACCAACAAATTATGGCCCAGTCGCTGGCAATTTCCTTGCTCGCCCATTATTCAGAGTTAATTACTTTGTCAAATAAAGCGTTTTGAGCCTAAAGGCCGCACCATTGCCATTGTTCTCGGCTGCGTGAAAATTCAATTAAGTCGACTTGGTAAATAGACTTGGTCGTAGGCAAAATCTGTCTGTTAAACTATTTGCACTGAACATTTAACAACAACAAGGACGACGCTGGGTAGGATGTGAAAAACAACTCCAACAATGGCAATGACAATGGCTGGTTTGTCGCGATTTTTGCGTCATTTACTCAAGTTTATGTTAAGACCACTTGTCGTCCCGGCAAATTGTTCTAATTAAGAAGACCAAGCTGGCCAAGCAAAGTCGAGGAGGCGGTCGGGCAGGTAAAATGCCAAATTAAAATCGTAATGAAGCACTTAAGTTGTATTTTCGCGCACCTTTTCGGATGCCCTAACTGAAAGTCTACTGGACTTATGACGATTTTCGGCCATAACAATTAAGTTTAGCTTATGGAAAAAAAGGAAAACTTTGAGAGAAAGGACTAAATAAGTTTTTAAGTTAAAGAAAATAAAATTTACTAGGAAAAGTATATTCCTGCGACAGTACCACCTTATTTCGTTCCTCCTTAATTCTGTCATCTTGCTGGCCAGGAAATGGAAAAGCGGATGAGGCTGGGGATTTGAGATTCAAGTGGCCCCGGCATTAGCGTCAAGTGCTCGGGCTGTCTTTCTTGGGGCTTCCACATAATTAAGTTGTAGCCATTGAAAGTGTGCAAAGGATTATGCGGCCCTCGGTTCTCGTACCTCCTTCCTCTGTCCTCTGTCCCTCGTCCTTGAGTCCTTGGTCCTTTTCTCGGCCGTCGCCATTAATTGAGTGTCATGGCGAATGCAAAATAAGCTTACGCATTTAGTTGACACAAACGTCAGGGATAAAATGCCAGCCGGTCATCCAACTCGGTGACAGTTGCACTTGCATTTATCATCGAAATAGATTTCTAAGCCAATTTATTGGCAAGCAATTAGCCTGGGGTTATTTTTTTACCATAGTTAGGAAGCAGATCTTAGAAATCAGAAATTCTCACACTTTAATGTGGGAAAAAGTAAAAACCTTTGAAATAAAATATTCAACACCTCTCGCAAAAAGCACACAACGTATAATTCGTAGTCAGGATATTCCGGCATACGGTTCCATCTGGATTTTTTCTTTTGTATTGATCTGCCCAGCTAGTCCTAGACTCGCTACGTTCCAACTCTGACCCCTGGACCTGACCTGACCGTGGGTCAATATTGGTTTGCTTTACTGCGCTCGGTTTGATTTTGTTTGCACTGGCTGCGAGCGTGCCGGTTGAAAACTTTCGCCGCAAGACTCTCACACGCGCAGGACTCGGCGAGGATGTGTGCAAAATGTCGGGGATATTCCATGGTTAAACAAAAGCATTTGCATGAAAATGTTTTACTTTTGCTTGGAGTTTTCTGTGTGTTAGCGAGGTTGGAAAATTGTTTGGGGGAGAAAAGCGTTACAGAGAGAGGGGGAGAGGGGCCTAGCTCGGCTGCCAGTTTGTTTGCTTTATGTTTTTGTTTTCTTTTTATTTCTGCGCGGCTAATTGAAGCCGGGATTGTAGGCACAACACATTTCTCTTGCCAGACGACAAAAAAGGTTTGACAAAAAATCAACATGTTTGGGAAAGTTATAATCACTTGAAATTTACGCTAAAGAAGATCTGTCAAGGACTTTGCAGCATGAAATCTGAATTTAATAAACAGAATGTTGTAGAAATATTTTAGAGAGCAGTTATTTAATAAATAAGAATTTTAATAATACTAAAAGGAAAATCTAAAAAGACATTTCTAGGAAAAGACCTCGAATATATTAAGTATTTATAATTATTTACTCTAAATTAAAATTTTTAAATTATATTTAATCTATTAACTAATTTATAAGCCATAATATAACCTTGTATATTTAATAGTTTCCTCAAGAAACGAATAATCCCTAACCCCTAATAATTCTTAGCCTCCAGCCAAAAAAATGCCCAAAAAAGTAGGCAACATTTTTTCTCAGCCACAAAGAGAAAGAAGAAAATCGCAGGAAAATGCTAAAAGAGCCGCCGACGCTTGTAAAATGGAAAACTTAATCTGAAAAAATCAATCTGCAATAAAAATAAAATTAAGCAACGGCTCGTGAAAATGCCGGAGACGACGGAAAGACCCCAACAACAACAAAAAAATGTACAAGGAAAAGGCAGAGAGTAATGGAGAAGTTGGATCCGGAGACAGAGACACACATAAAGCACAGGACGAGGTCGAGGAAAAAAATGGACGCTGGCAGGACCCTTGGCCGAGAGCGAAAGGTGTGCGTCAGGATTACGCGGCATTTCAGCATTTCGGCATTTCGTGTACCCCAGAAAGGCGGAAGGACCGAGGGTCCAAAGGATATTCATAAATAAATATCTGCAGGCATACAAATTGATAAGCTGCCAGACCAGCCATCCTGGCAGTCAGGCAGGTCCTCGTTGTCTGTCATGAGTCCTGGGCCATAAGCCCACCTTGCAACGCAACAATACCCCCGTCTCTGATCCCGGCATCTTAATCGACAGACGCTGCATACCTTTTCCGAGTCCTGCGAAAATCGCCAGTCAACATCCCGGCTCAACCCAAACATCCCTCGATGACTGGCTGGCTAACAGGTAAACATTGACTACACTGGCAGAATTAATGTTTGGAAATATTTATAAATATTTAAGGAAGAAAGCTTTAAAAATATATTTAAGGGTAACTAACTTTTAACTTTAAATGCAACTGTAATTTTTATGGAGTATAGATTTAAAAAAAGGAAAATGTTTTACAAGGAATAGTATAGTATTTAAAACATATTTTTACGACAATACATAATTTATAGAATTTTAAGTAGAGAGCAATTTCGAAGCAGTTAAGTAACCTTGATAATTATAAGTCCTTTTATTTATATTATTATTTAAAAATTATAATATAAAATTAAAGAAAAATATAGGGGGAAAATATTTTATATTAATAACCTACTCAGATTTATGATTCAATTAATCGATTCGATTTATAGTCTGATTTTTTTCCAAGTTCACCTCTCGTGTGTGCGTTTCCTTTGGCAGCATTCTAATGCCATTCGTCCTTCAACAGGCGCTGCTGCTCCTTTCACACGCAATGAAACCTCACTTAGTTTCCCTTTTCCACCTCACATTGGCACATTTTCCTTTTCCATTTTTTTTTCTCTGCCCAGCCTAACCTCGCCTTTCCCACCGCCGCGCCTTTCTTGGGGGGCCCATTGAATTTTATTGTGCGCTCAAATTGTTTTGGTATTCAAGCTTAAAGCACGCGACTGCCTTCGATGCCTTGTGGTTGTTGCTCCTGCTCCTGCTCCTGCCCCGGCTCCTGTGCTCCTTGCTGGGCAGTGTGAGTGTGCGATGTTTTTGTCGTCCCTGGCGATGTTCTGCCTGGCTTCCAGCGTATCCTGTTGCTTGCGAAAACGCAACCAGTTGAACATTTCCAGTCGCCACTCTCTGGGCCTCGGCTGTCCTCGGCTTTCAATGTCGTCCTTCGACGCTCTCTCGGTGGAAGGACTCTCGCTCTCGTATGGGGTTCACTCTCACTCTCTCTCTCTCTGTCTCCCTGTCTGTGTGTGTTGCCTGGCACATGTTTAACGCGCAATTATTTTGGTCCTGTTGCGCTTTTTCCATGGTCTGTGTGGGCACGAGTGCCAAGTGCCTTAGTGCCTTAGTTTGTATTCAGGCGAAGTCAATTCGAAGCTGCTAAAATAACGCAATTAATTCGGGGGCACTCAACGAAATGTATGAGGAACGTATTAAATAGATTTTAAATTATTATTATTTAAGGACCACTTTATATGAAATAACTTTTAGTTACCCCTACAATGTGTTTTGGTTTTTCTTTTGATTTAATCAAACCTCTGCAAGCATTTCACAATTTAAATAAATTGTTTTAATTAATAAAGTTCATTTTTCGAGAACTTAATAAAGGTGTTTGCTGTACGTTTTATATTTATATTTATTAAATATAGTTATAAATAGATCACCGAGCATATTAATATATTATTAATCATAGATCTAGTTCAACCTTTTATATGATACCTTCTCTCTAAATTTTAAAAGCTTAAAAGTTGTTTATTTTTAATCCCAAAGGACCTTTAAAAGTATTCGAATATTTTTTTATCTAAAATATTATTAGTATAATAAAATTAAATCTTATATGATTCACAATCATCATTTATTTTGAAAATAAGACAAAACACAACCTGTTTCATACCAAAGATAACCATTTACGAGACCGTACATCAACATCATCATCATCTCCTACCCTGCGGCCTATTCCATGTCCTGGCATGCAACAATTATGAAAAGTCTCCACTTGGGTACATTTTCGGGACGCCATTCCGTGCGGTGCGTTCGTGTAGAGTGAAAGTCGGGCTTTCACTGCGGGAAAGGAAATACGGAGAGAGCGCGCACCCAAGGCAAGTGCGTGTGGGCGTGGGAGGCGGGGCCAGCAGGACACAATCGGCAGCAGCTGCCTGCATCCGCATCCACATCCAGGGAAATCGCTTAGCTGTTGCTTTCGTGCGACTTCGCAAGGTGGAAATTGATATTACTTTTTAATGCTGGGCCAGCTGGCAAGGAGTCGTCCTTCCAGTGTGCGACAGAGAGAGAGAGAGATAGAGAGAGAGAGGGGCAAACCACCATACAGAGAGAGAAAGAGAGTGAGTGTGAGCGAGGCGCAGGAGGCGCGCCGAAGGACCAAATGCGAAGGACCAGCCTCGTCACAGTTCGAGTTGAGCCGTCTCGCGAGCAGGACACCAAGCGGAGGCTGACACAAACAGATCCTGGCCGTTAGATCCCCCAAACAAAGCTGTAGCCAGGAGGAGCCACATAGCTTTTCCTAACTCACTTTCCCGGCCAAAGGTGTGCGTGTGCTTGTGTGCGTGTGCGTGTGCTGCGCGAGTGAGTGTGCGAGTGTGCGGTGTACAAGTACCTGCCATCGAGGTGTCGGAAAATCCCCTCGAAGCAACTTTAAAACGCGCGCCTAACACACGCTACCTGAGAAAATACATTATTCCCCTCGAAAAACCCGAAAGAAAGTTCACTAAAACTACAAATCAAGAAAACAACAAATTGCTAACTGAAATTATACCTTAACCAGGTGAGTGTCAGCAATGTCAAAACTGTTGTTTTGCTTCTGTGCAAAACACTCGCGTGGCAGGCTAGCAAATAGTTTAATTTCCGGCCTGGCCATCAGGCGCACATCCGGTTTCAGTTTTATTTCCTGCTCCCCATTCACTGCTCATTCACATGTGCAAAAATATTGTATACATCAGTCAGGGGCGTGTGGATTCCCTCCAACTGGTCGTAAATTAATTTCATAAAAATGTTCGTACCTTTACTCACAAGCTCGGGCTATTGATTTTTGGAGGTTACCATTTGTTTTCATTGGCAAAAACAAATTTGGATTATTGTTTTGCCTATTTATTGCTGGTAAACAAAGGTGCTTCTCCGTTCTGAAAGATGAATGCTTTTCAATTGAAAGTTATAGGGAAATGTTATTGATTTTTTTCGACCTCAAGTCTTTGTTTTTATTGCAAAATAAATTTACCTTGGGAGGAGTCTCTCCTATTGTTTATTTTTTTATTCAAAACTAAAAAGGTGATATTATTAATGATTTTCCGAAGAATTTAGTGAAAAATTCTATAACTTTTGGATTTTACAAATTAAGAATCATTAGATCTTTGCTAAATTTTCAAAGTGATACAAATTACAAAAGAAATCCCGGCCATTCGATGGCTATTGATTTTTGTAGACAAACCCTGAACTCCTTGTTTTGCAAAAACTAATTCAAAATGTATTAACCAGGCTTAGCCGGACAGGGCCACGAGTCCTTCGGGGGATTAGAGAAAAGACGGGCGGCCCAACGCCTCTCGCACTCGCCAAAATAAAACAACTTAATGAAGCAAGAAATTGAAAACATTATCAAGGCGATTAATTATTGATACTTTGATGTCGCTGCCACTCCCAAGCTGCTGTACACCCTCCCCACCCACCGCGCCTAATTAATTTATAATTAAGTTAATCATTTGCCAGAGGCGAGAGAAGAAAGCAGCTTAAACAGCAGCAACAGCCACCATTTGGATTTTGCTTTAAGACAACACCAATAGGAAAGGTGGTGCTTAAGGATTGGGAAATCTTACGGAATACTTTACAGAATTTCCAATAAAATTAACAGAGTTCTAATGGAAACTTTCAAGATTTTAAGTCTTCTCTAAGAATCTGCCCAGTTTGTCTGGAAAAACCAATATTATTTTTCGAATTTTTTTTCGTTTGGGCCAACTTCAAGCTGTCTCCGGCACCTGGGCCAGCGATTCCGGCGATTGAGACTTTATGAACGTGACCCGCCTGCCGTATCGATGGCAATCAGCCGGAGTTCCTAGCATGGGTGTGAGGCTTGGCTAATGCCTCCGGACCCTGGTCTCCGAACTCCGAGACTGCGCTTGGCCAACTGTCATTACTCTTGGCCCTAATCCCGGCCAAAGTTTTCCCTGTTCCACTCTCGAAAGGAACGGTAAGGAAAGGCACCTACTCGACGAACCGAAAACCCACAGAGAACCATGAACTTACACCTGTCCGCCTGTCTGGCCAAGGTCTGCTCCAGAGTGCTTTTATTATGCCATTTTAATTTAGATTCATATCAATCAGTAATAAGCATTTTGTTCTTTGAACCAAAAGCGTAAAAAAGGAAAAATATTAGCCATTAAGGTCAGGGGCATTAGCTTAATATCGGCTTGATTTTTATTACAAAAACTTAATTTTATCGGAGTTTACCACTGACTGGACACCGCCCACCTTTGCGCTGATGGACATTAAAATGTTTATAAAATCGGAAAGGAACATAAAAGGTTTTAATATTTAAGGAAAATTAATGTAATAAGAATTTAAATGCATATTGAAAATTGAATTTGCAACTAGTATTTGCGTTACTCCACTGGCTTTCATGGATTTATGAAAATTTAATTATACTAAAATGCTGGGGTTATCACAAATGGGTTTTCCCTTTGGAGAATAGTATTCTGTAATGTAATTTGCTTGGAAATTGTTTTGGCATGGAAAACTGTTTTCCCTCTATGGGATTTAGGGGCTAATGCAATTTTTAAGACTTAAATTAGAGGGGTTCTAAATGGTATTAGTAGCAAAAGTAAAATTCTTTTTTCAATAAAGAGAACACACTTCTAAAATGTAGAAATCATTTCTGTTTACTATTTATACCCTACCTATTAATGCTAATATCCAGCTAATAAAATAAATCAAATTTATATGCGACAAACAGGCCAAATTGTTTTCCCATTTACTCACAGAGACTGCTATATTTTATAAATTCATTTGATTGTTTTTACAAGAATCACAATTTGTGTATTGATATTACTTCCTTGTGTCTGTCTGTTTTTCGCCAACTTTTATGGCCCAACGAAAGGAGTAAACAAAGTTGTTTAGTTTTCCTGTTTTCAGCGGATATGCAAATCAAGCGGCAAAACTCATTTCACATTCCGCACAGAGAATCGCCAACAAAAACAACAATAAACAGCAGCAGAACTATAAGGGAAAACTCGGGAGAGAAAAAAGAAAACTCATTCGGCTCGTTTGCATAAATTTGCGTCTTATTTTGTTGGCAATTTATATGCGCAGCCGAGTGACACACGCATTTTAATTGAAAGCAAATAAAATACTCTATAATACATAATATGACAAGCCATAATCCTGACAGCAACAGTTATGCATGCTGACAGCTCCCGGGAAAAGCGATAGAGAGAGAGCGAGAGGAAGTGGGAAAATATTGTGCGAGGAAAAGCGAGAAATTTGCGGCTGGCAAATGCGGAAGCGGGAAAAGCAGGAAGAATATGGGGGGGAAAATGGACAGCCGGCCATTCAGACAGGCGGGATGCCCATCTCAGTGAGTTTAATGGTATTTTAAACAACTGCACGTTTGTGTCGCTTTCCACACTCGAAATAAAGCTAAAACTGGTTCAAGAAAATGTTTCTAAGAAAAATATATAAACCATATAAAATGTAGGCTTTAGAATATTTAACATATGTCTTGAAATTAAAATATTCGAATTAATTAAGAAAAATAATCTAATAAATAGAAGAGTGACTGTTTAACAACATTTAAACTACATTTTTCCAGGGTTTGGTTATTATATTATTATTATTATTATATTATATTATTATTATATAAGAAAGCTTTTGATTAGTTTTTTTTTTTAAGGAAAGCAGTAGTATATTTTCACTCAATAGATTGCTGCGTAGTGAAGGAATCATTTCCGACCCTATAAATCATATATATTCTTGATCAGCATCAACAGCCAAGTCGATTAAACCATGTTCTGCAGAAAAAATTTTTTGATCAATTCTTCTAAAATTTTGTAAGGGCTTAGATCATTAAAATTCTCAAAATTTGGCAAAAAGCGTGTTTTTTTAATTTTGAAACTGAAGAAGTCATTTCAGACCCCATAAACCTTATATATTATTTATCAGCATCAAAAGCCGAATCGATCTAGCTATCTCTGGAAGAAAAATAAAATTTTCAACAATTTTTCGATTTTTTAATATTTGATAAGGGGTTACATCATTAAAATTGTCAAAAATTGGCAAAAAGCGTTTTTTTTTTTAATTTTGAAACTGAAGAAGTCATTTCAGACCCCATAAACCATATATATTATTTATCAGCATCAAAAGCCGAATCGATCTAGCTATGTCTGGAAGAAAAATAAAATTTTCAAAAAATTTTCAATTTTTCAAAATTTGATAAGGGGTTACATCGTTAAAATTTTCAAAAATTGACAAAAAATTGAATTTTTTTTAATTTTAAACTGAGTATGCAGATTTATAAACCTTGAAATTAATGCTTTTTTGACAAAGTTATGATATTTTTAAACATTTAATTTTGATAAAATAATCATACAAAATCATCATATCGATTTAAAAAACGGGAATATTCCAGATCTTCCTAAGGACATAAGCTTAAAGTCAGTAACTGCCAAAAGTCAAATTCAAACTCACAATTCAAACCTTAATTAAAAATAAATTAACTCATTTTTTGCTTAGGTCTGACCAATTTCCAATATGGTTTTATAAAGCTAAACCTCTTTTCTGAGAGTGCAATATATACCCCGTACCCGATTTTGTAACTCCGGTCTGTGGCAATGTATTCATTAATGTCTCCAAAGTCAAAGTGTTTAAAATGTTGAACACGCTCGGGGCCACATCCTTGCCCTGTTACAGGCACTGGGCACAATCGCAATAACACGCACACGTGTGTGTGCGGCCCCAGGATCCCCACAAAGGATTAAGCCTTTTGTGCGTTAGGGGCGCCCCTGTTTTGCCTTTGCCCCGCAGCGCATTTGGCTTATTCTGGTTGCGTTTTAATCAAAAGCAAAAATTAATTAACTTTAAGTCTGGCTGGCTCCCTTTGGGTTCCCTTTTTTATTATTCCTTATTGCAGAATTTTTTCGAGGCGGCACGTGTATGTTGTGTGTGTTGTGTAGTAAATAATGAAGGACTCCCGCAAACCGGATTTCGCGAGATGCAAAATACCAAATTGCCGCTTCATTTACACAACAATTTTTAATAAAGCAGCAAAATGAACGCGTTTTATATATATATATATTTGTATATATATATATATATTTCGCTTTCCGTGGGCGGCTTTTGACCGGGCCGAACCGAGCAAACAAAACCCGGGGAAAAATATAAAAAATGCGTAAACAAATAACCGACATAAAGCGCATAAAGTGAATGATACTGGCCACAGCCGCAAATATTTGTTTTACATTTTTAAATAAGTCGCTTTCACATTTGTTGTATATTTCTGGGTCGCTTTTCTCGCCCCTTTGGCTTTCTAAAAATATCCTGTAAAAAAGGAAATTAGGCTGAGGGAAAAATACATGTATTTTCCAATACGATTTTATATTTGTAGTTATGAATGAATGATTTGTTTATTATGAAGGCAAATTTGTTCTATTAAAGAAGATTGATCAAGAAACAATTAATACATTTTATAATTATTTTCTTATAAAATGAAATAAAAGATATTAAAGCTGCCTTTCAAAATGTATCATTAAAAAGATTTGTGGAAAGAACAAACTATTTAGGCTTAAAATAATATTTATGTTCTGCTAAGATAAATTCTTAAATGATTTTATTTAGAAAACCCTTACATTTTCACTGTGTAAATAAAAAGGGAGTCACAGAAAAAAGAGAATGTAATTAATTGAATTTCGTTGGCATGTCCACTCATCAGGGAAGTCAGTTCTGCTTTATTTACCTTTTTTTGTGCATGCAAAAATGTGCAAAGTGCAGGCTTATGCCAAAAAAATCAAAGGGTTCTAAATGGCAGCAGCAGATGTGGAGGAGCATTGCACACAGGACTCCCTCGCAGGATCCTGTCGGGCATTGCGCAAAATGTGCGCACACTTGTCGTTTGCACACACACTCCTATATTTACTTTCTGCGGCTCGACGAATTCTCAATTAAAATGTTTACCCTCGGTTCTCTCGGCTAGCATTTGGGGGAGTAGCTCTCGTTCACAGGATAATTTGCATATGTGTGGATGGGAGAACCCATGTCCCGAAAAACTCTCGCACACACAAAAAGAAACTATCTGGGGGAAAAAATTGCGTTTGTGTTGGCAGAAATAAATTACTCCTTTTTTTTGGTTCGTTTTTAATCCGGCATTGAAGTGAATTATTTCGATGAAATAAAGTGAGTTTCAAGTGAATTACAATGCAATTTGGAGTAAATTTGCATTTGCGGAATTTAAAGGGCAATCTATTTTTATGGAAAAACTAAATAAATACAATTATTTATTTACCTAATTTCCCCCTAAAGAAATCATTATGAAAATCGTGGAAGTAAACAAAGAAACTTAATTAATTTGTTAGGTAAATTAATTAAGCTTTCCCTTTGCCCCGCCCCATCCAGGACATTACTTTATTTGACAATCTCATTTAGATAGCAACGCTTTCTGTAAGCTTACAAAAATCCGCAAAAGGATCTCTGGGACAGTGACAAAATGCTACAAATTTTACAATTTCCTTGTGCCATTTAAAGTCGCATTCAGGATCTGAATCTACGATGGCCGCCGGCAGTTGGCGTCGCCATTACCGTCACGCGGACTAGCCTTAATATCCTGCCCCACCAAAAACAGGGAGCAGGAGAAAGAGCCAGGAAGCTCACGGATGATATATATATATATATGGATATATATCCTTGCAGACGGTGACAGAAGGTAGATAAGCAAGGCGTTGCTACGCCGCGTTGTGTTTACATTTTGCTAAACGCGACCCTGACCCGCGTCCAACACAACTCAAGCTGTCCGTACTTCTCCCTCATCCTGTGAAGGATGTCCTCGGAACTCCCAACTCTCAGGAGCCAGCTCCCAGCTCATCCCTGCTCCTGCGAGGTGTAATCGCTCAAAGCAGCTGATAATGGCGCAACTGGCTAGCTGGTGATACCAACCAGGCACTTGAAAAAATATTATTTATTTAACTTTGAAACTAAACTGTTCCTTGAATATAACAAATAATATTCGGGAAAATATTTATACAAATAAAATTGGGTAATTTAGTTCAATTAAATCATCTTATAATATTTGAAGGATATACTTGAAACAAGATTTTCTTAAAGTGTTCATTTGCCGCATTGTTTGGCTGTTCTCGCTTTCAGTTTTTGCGCAAAATTGACATTTTATGCCCTTCCCTGTGTGTTGAGTAAAGCGAAGGGGAGTGTGGATTTTTCCACGGGCGGGACTGAACTGGATTGGATTGCCGCAGGATGGGTTTGGGTTTGGTGTGGCCTGGGCTGGCCTAATGAAATATTTCAGCCAGCTAAGAGTCGTGTTATGAGTGCAGCTTACGCTTTATGCTTTGATTAATGTAATTGGCGCCCAAGGGCCACGTTTACAGGAGAGTTTGACACTTTGAACCCAACCGAACTGAACCAAACTGAAGTGAACTGAAGTGGCAGCGTTGTGTACTCGAAATGATTAATGCATTTACCAGGGACCACAGCCCGCAACAGGCTACAAGGAATACGGAATACGGAAAGCTGAAAGTTCAACAAAAATAAAGTCTCGGTTGGGGTAAACTTAAATTGAAAGTAATTTCCCTAAAATGCAGAGATGCCAGTGCAGTATAAAAAAAAGTGGGAAAATGGAAAACAGTTAATGAAAACATGTTTCGTTTTACCTTAAGATATTTGTTTTCATGTTTTAATCATTTGAAACAAAATTCAAGGATAGTTTATTGTAAAATCCTAAACCAAAAGGTTATACTTTATATTTTAAATATTTGTAGCACCTAAAATTCTAATTACAAC
This sequence comes from Drosophila bunnanda, assembly GCA_035046265.1. Lineage (NCBI taxonomy): Eukaryota > Metazoa > Arthropoda > Insecta > Diptera > Drosophilidae > Drosophila > Drosophila bunnanda. Next base: position 5,215,912 of record JAWNOB010000075.1, read on the forward strand.
CAGCTAATGCTCAAAACATTAGAATTAATTAACATAGCCACTACGGAGTAATTCCTCTTTCCAACTTTGTTAGGAATTAAATGCAATATAAATTTTTTAATTAATAAAAGTTTATAGGAAAAGAAAATTTCCTAAAAAGGACTCAGCAGCACTGCCAAAATGTTAAAGTTGAACCATTCTATTTAGCTTAAAATTGCAGGGCGCAGCTTTGAACGGAAGGCCCCGCTGTTTGCCTAAAGTTTTAGGTAAATTTCCTTATTTTTTCCTCGGCTTTTCCACTTTGTTTTTCTTTTTTTTTTTTGTGGGGGTTTTTCAGGCTTTTTGTGGTTTTGGCTGATATCGCTACAATGCAATGTGGAAACCGAGAGCCCAGAGAGAGCAACAGTTTGTGCGAAAAGTTGGGACAAACATTTATCAAACCAGAGAGCTGGGCCCAAACTTTTGGCTGTAAAAAAAGAGAGGAAATGGGACAAAAACTATTTGCGGTTCGTTGACAATAAAATACCCTTTATGAGCCAAGCTCTTGAGTGGCAGAGGAGTATATATTCGTTATGGCATATAAATATTCCTCATCCCAGCTAGATTCTATCTGCGGAACTATATAGAACTTCCTTGCCAAAATGAATTCAATTTAGTTTGATTGCCTCAACTCGAGTTTTGTGAGCAGAGTATTAGTATTTGTAGACAATCCTCCCTTCAAGTTTTTCGTTTTTACATTTGTGTTAGCTGGATGTTTTCCACAACGCCGACATTTTTTCGGTTTGTTTTTCGCCGGTTTTTCGTGGCTGTGGCTTTTGAGGTTTTCGTGGTATCGCCTCTCATGTGCTCTCATGGGCGCAAAAATTACAAGGCAATTGCCGCTCCCTTGAAAAAGGAGGGGAAAATGAAAGGAAAAGGGGGAAAAAGAGCCAAAAGGATTGACAGTTATTAAAAATGAAACGAGGCAATTACGTTCTGGTTTTGTTGCCAGTTGTTTTTGAGGCGTGTTTTCCTGGCATGTTTAACGGTCGCTTTCATTTGCATACTTCAAGGCGCGCTCGTGGGCTGTGTGTGTGTACGTTAGGGTGAACCTTGCAGGCAGTAATTTAAGTCCTTATTATCGTGTATACTTAAAAATTATTATTGCCTTTTTCAAATGCTTACAAAGGGAGGGAGATTCAAGGTAATGACGTTTAAGTATATTAAAATGTATGTTATACAGAAGTGGTGGCTTTTTAATAAGACTTTAGAAATTGTTTTCAATATATTAAGGTTTATAAAAGTAGTTTCAGTTTAAATATTAAGCTTAAAAGTTAAAAGAACAAATAAACAATGTGCGTATGTGTATGGGACAAAGGTACAGCTTTAAATGCTCTTTTGTGAGTGATTATTACAGATTTTAAGAAACTTGTAGTGCTTAGATTAATATTTATCTTGAATATAAATTCATTAATTAATGTCGTACAACTTGGCTTACACGATCTTTGGCCAGGTGCTTAATAAATACCTTTTATAATTTTCTATAATATTTTTTTAGCAATGGTAATGAGTCAGGAGTTTAAGTAAATTCTTTGTAGAATTTCTATTAACATTTTCTTTTTTCTAATATTCTCCTTAAGTAATGGAAATTAGCTATTGTATAATCACAGACTTCAAAGGATCACCCTAATGTGGCTTTTGGTCTCTGTGGCAGCGCCTTTGTTTGTGTTTGTTTGCGTGGCCATGCATATGCTGATTGGTGATTGGTGGCTTGGCTGCTATTTGGTACTTGCTACTTGCTACTTGCTACTTGGTAACTGGAGGCAAGCCTTCGTCTTTCGTCCTTCTTTGGGGCCTTTAAAATTGCCAAAGCCAAACGGCACAGAACTCCAAACTTTTTGCTGCTGAGCTTGGTCATAAATCAAATATGTGTATAAATTTGGCTCAGGCCGTTTTTTCCTACACATTTTCTCTGTTGTTTTGCTTGTTGACTCATTTTTCGTGGCGCAGCAACACATTTTCTGTCGCATTAAGCGCCGCTTTTTGCCAAATATCCTGCTCGTCCTGCCTGCTTTCCCCTCTCCCTTTACCCTACCGCAAATTGAATTCCATATTTGGCAAATTCGCATTTCACATTTCGCATTTTGCGCCGCGAGTCCGCTCTACACTTTATGTGCAGTCATTTCTGTTTGGTCGAGAAGCCAGGCCCGAAATCCCAGGCGTGTGCTTAGCCGGAAAACGGAGCGAAATGCGAGCATTAAGCCTGGCCGGGTCCACTGGCCATATGCCAGCGTCTGTTCGGATTCGGGCCACTCCTCTTACAGCAATGTACATATATATTCGGATGCGTATTACGTATACGTATAGTGGGCCAATTAAATTGGGGGCACCAGGGAGTGTTATCCGACCGACTGTTGCTCCTAACGGGACAGAGAGAAAAATGTGTGCTCAGCGCGGAGAAGCTAATTCGAAAATTGGCAACACATTCAGGAATAAAGGAAACGTAAATTGAACGAATAAAAGAAATATTTCATCTATCAATTTCTTCATTTGTACGTCGGAAACTCTCCTCAGAAATAAAAATGTTGTAGCGAAATAAAATACAGAATTAAGAGAATTCTAAACAAATTATAATACTATTAAACATAATTTAAATATTGTTTTTTTTCTATAATTTCTCTCCATTAAAACAATCAACATTTTAACCTATTTATAATTAAAGGCACTTATTTTATGCATTTATAATATTACTCAGCTAGAAAATACCACGTAAATAAATCATTTTCGTTTAATGTGTGCTTCCTGCATTTTAAAGGAGCTCGCAAACTTTATTTTTTGCCTCAGTGAAGTCGCTCAACTTACACTTCCGCAAGATAGCGAAAAAGTGAAAACTTTGCATAATAATGAGCAGTTTATTTGGACGCTCATATGTGTGTGTGTGTATTTTGGCGATTGTGTGAGTCGTTTCCGGTTACAAGGTCCTGGCTTGTTCTTTTCCTTTTTCCGGCCTCGCCCACAACAAAGACGACACAAAAAACTTTCAGCCGAATCTCGTGTTTTTCTTTCATTTGCTGTAGAAATTGTTTTCCTAGCTACGCCGCTTTGATCAGATTAGCCCTCCGACAAGCAGGACTTTTCCTGGCTAGCAGCGGCAAGTAACCAAAATAAGAAGGGACCAACCAAAAATAAGGAAAATAATATCCCCAGCAGGAAGAGAAATTATTTTTCTGGAGGCCATCGATTTTGCTGAATCTTTAAGAGAACCTGTCTCACCTGTCTGCCATGCCAGGCACCTGCTGTGGAAGTTAAAGTTTAAGTTCCTTTTTCGGTTGGGGCAAGGACGAAAATTAACAGGACGGCACTGAGAACAGAAATGTTTGGTTTTATTTCCAGCAACTTTCGTTTGTTTTGGCCATGTGTGTAGCTGCTGTTTTAAGTTCCCTGTTTTAAGTTCTGCTCTGTTTGCCCTGCACTTTGTCGGCTGTCCGAGCAACTTGCGCATTTGTGCTGTTTGCTCAGGTCTTGGCTGGCATGCGGTCGCTGCAGCCCGGAAAACTACCCAAAAGCCACCCAACAAAACCCACACAGACCGTACAGAAACCACCCACACACAACGCATTTCTCTTGCCAACAAAACGCACATCAAATTTGCATAATTTTGCGCAAAGTAACGTTTTGCACAAACAAAGCGAACCACATTCTTTGCCTGCACCATCTCTCCCAGAGAACCCTAAACAGAAAAGTAACCCAATAAAAAGCTAATGACTAGTGTGTGAAATTTGGAATACCTTTTAAGTAAATCTTTTTATATTTACCTAATTTTGGGTGTACTTAATATGTAGTTTCCTTTAAATATTTCATTGCCTATTTAAGCTATTAAATTGTCTCCTTTAAAAAGTAATATAAGGATCTTTCAGTAATGAAATTCAGATGTTTCCTCCTTTTTAAAAGAAGTTAAACTATATATAATTTTAAATTGTAACCCTTTAAGTTCATAAAACACTACATGTATACCCTCAAAATTATAATACCCTCCTTCATACCATATAATACACCCTGTAAAATTTCAGAGATCCAAGCAACAGGCTACACAGCAGCCGTCCAAAGTGCGTGTAACTTGTGGAAAGCGGCATTAGTTGGTAGATTTTATGAGCTGTGCCATTACACAGGGCATTTGGCATTTGCATTTAACATGTGCCGAGCCATGAAATCTGTTCCGGAGAGGTCCTTGTGCTAATTAAAGATACAGTTTGCCAGGATCTGACAATGATTTTTAAATGAGCTGCCGCACGCAGCCAACAGCCCCCTGCTTGAGAAGGGGAAATTCTAAGGGGAAATCAAACTGGTGGAGGGGGAAAACAATTCTGAACGGGAGAGACTGAGGAAATCAAAGCTGCCTGAATGGCAATGGGAAACCCTGCCAGGATATGTGCGTAGGTGGAAGCCACGACGCTGATTGACTGCTCCTGTCAACTTATTAAGTCAGAAATGTATGGGAACGACCTCAAAGGCAGCTCACACTTTTCGGAGTGAATTATTAGCATTTCTAAAAATACCTCAGCGAGGGAGAGAGAAAGTGAAAAGGAAAAATGATTGCCTTGCCAGATTTACTTTAAAAGTATTCTCCTCCCAACCGACTTCTAGGTCAACTTATCAACAGTTGAAAATAGGCAAGGATATTCCAAGAACTCGTTGCCTTTCTGTGATTTTATTTAATATAAGTGAGAAAGTCAAAGATGTCTTTGTTTATGACACTGAATGAAATTCACAGGATAAGTTGTATTTTTAACTTTTCAGAAGAAATTATTGCTGACAAGAAATTGCGTAATTAATGGACATTACTCTTTAAGTAAATGTGACATTATTTCATTGGACGGATTAAGTTACAGAACCCCGTTCTTAGAAGTATTCAGGTACTGTTTACTGAATTTAAATTAAAGCTATCTAGGTATTATTTTTGTCAAGGGTTTATTATTTAAATTTCCTGAGGAAAATATAGGTTTTCCTCCCTACACATAAAATACCTTTAAAAAATATTTTATGTTCCTTTGCCGCTTCTTAGTCATTTGTTGCCGCATTGCATTCAAGGCCATTCTGAAAATAAGCCCTCTGTAAGACCCAAAACAAGTCCAGGTGAGGAAAATAAAATTCCTCGTTTGCGTCTAGCCCTTGTGACCTTAGGAGTACACAAGAAATGTGCAAGGATACTTTATTTTTTTTTAAGCCTCCAGCCACGTCTTTGCCTTGACATTGAGTGCTGCTCCGGCAAATGTTAATGATGTGGCTTGAGCTGCACTTGTTGAGCCCTCTCAGTCGAGTCCTTCTCAGCATGGACTACTCGGTGGAGCCTGGATCCTGGCACTTTGCAACAATCCCGTCCTCATCCTGCTCGCCTTTGCCCCGACAATCCATATTGATTATTGCGTTTATGGCCCGCAACTGGAGCATAAAGGCATAGCACAGCGTATACAGGATCCTAAAGGTCCTGGCAAATGCAAACACAAATACATAAAGGCGGAAAAGAGGGCAAATACAAGTCGAACGAGTCGCAGCTGTCTTTGATAGCAGGTAAATCAATATTTTCCAATATAAACGCATGAACGGCAATATGTTCCTTTTTTTCTTTTTCTTTTTTGGGGAGGAAGGCGAAAATCTTATGCGAGAACCAAACAAAGGCAGCTGAAAGTATCCTACATGCAAATCAAAGCCATTTTCCTTTCTTTCTATTCCAAATATTGCCTGGTAGTGCCAAGGGAAAGCGAGTAAGCACTTATTGCGTATACGCACGGTGGGCTGAGTGGTTTCTAAGGTGTCAAAGTAAAGGAAATTTCAGGGAACTCCTGAGTAAATCGAACCAAATCATTTGTTTTGCTTATTTTTTATATTATTTTCAAGTTAAAAATGCATTTGTTAGAAATCTGATATAAAGGATATAAAAAAGAAAAACTAATGAGGAAATGTATTTACATAGCTTCTCAAAAACATTGAAGCTTTCAGGCAAATAGCATAGCCTTACTACTAGAGCTCATAATTTATTTGGATATTAAGTATTAAGTACTTGCAATAAGTGCCGATTTTCTGGAAAAGCATAACGCATACGCACTGTGAACCGAATTGCTTTTCCACATAAATGACAACATTCGGAAATGCTTCTGAAATTTACCAGAAATATTGGATCGTGATATCTGATTGCCAAGCAATTCAGTTGCCCTTGGCAAAAGCCATTTTAAATGCAAATTCCACTAGTTGATTTTCAACTGCAGGTCCTTTGATAAGTCCCCAGCATAGTAGAGATTGCAAACTGCTGTGATTCGCAGAAGTATTCAAGCCACAGAAATACATTTTCAGGAAGCGGAAGGAAGCCGGACCTTTAAGCCGCTCATTAGGCAGCAGCTGCAGCTTAAAATGATATTTATATAAATGCTTTCTGTGCGAAAAAGGGATAATGTGACCTTTGGACGTGGGAGTGGGGCATAAATTATGGGTCTAATGGGTCTGGGCCTTCAAAGGACCGGCTGAAGATGGAGAAGAAGAGCTCAGGACACACCGAACACACAGAACACGTAGGAATTGTGATAGTGACATTGCTGCAAATAGCTTGCTGCATCTTATGGCCTGCTTATTATGGCTAGCTCCTGGCATTTTCCATTTTCCAGCGCCGAGCTGGTAGCAGCTGTCATTTGGCATGCCTCGCTGCACACACGGGTGGCTGCAGTGCGTTCTCCTTCGCCACATTTTCTGCCTTATTTTCTCCCACTTTTCCCACATTTTCCGACCTCCCCCCAAGTCAGATGATCTAAGGCTACGCCTTAAGTAAACATTATTAAAATTGCCAACGTTGCCGGGGGAATCCTAAAATAACCATAGTAGCAACAGCAACAGCAACAGCAGCAGCAGCACCCAGCACCGGGCCTTTGTGTAGTGGCAATGGAAATTGTCATTTTCATATGGGAAAGGACCTTCCTCCCAGCCACCCACGCACACACATATACCACACACATTGAAAAATGGCAGGCATCATGGCAGCCAAGGTTATTATTATTGCTAAGCCAAAGTGGACGCGCACACACACAAGGACTCTTTTCCTCGCCCTCATATATATCCTACTTGTTGCTCGCTGGGGCTCCGTTCCTTTATCCCTGTCGTGCGCGCTGATTATCCTGTTTTCTTTGCCTCTTTGGGTTTATTAGAAAACTGTCAGCAACTCTCAGCATGCTCCGGCGCACACTTGACATTTATTTATGCAAAAATGTGAAATCATTTGTGAAACTTGCCGTCAACGCACAGGCCACCCACTAAAAACAGTGATGTCTGGCGAATTCTAGTTGAAAAGGGACAAAAAAATGTAACAAAAGGGAATCTTTGAGGCTTAAAAAATATATAACATAAATCAAACTTGTCTGGTTTAATCTTAATTGAATGAAATATGGATTGTGCATGGCTTGCAGATTTTACCTAAATAATTAAACAATATAAATAATTAATTAAAGATAAAATCGGAAGCTATTTACCTAAAGAGTTTTTAATGACGACAATAAATATTTATTATTTTAAATTAGTTTATAACGAGAAATAAATTACAAGATCTAATAAAACACATCTAAGCTTGGGCATAAAAAAATATATAAAATAAATGCATATTTCCCATAAAATTGAATTAAAAATGTAATTAATACCGCCAGAAATTCCATAAGCTATAACTAATTTCTAAGAAATGATATATTTATCTTCCCAAATCCTTGTCACAAAGGATCTGTCCGGAAATGCGATAAGCTGGCAGCACTGCGCACTGCGAATCCAACCGCCCACAAGGGGCCATAAAAAGGACTCTATTCCGAAAGGGATCCACGCCTCGTTGAACGCTGGTCACCACTCACACAACTGACCATAGAAAAAAGAGCGGTCCATGAATCAAGTTTTTTGCGCCGCCCTCGCCTGGAAAAATGTCGCTCACAAAAAATAAAAAAAATACAGCAGCAATGCCACAAGTGAATGCGTTTTTCTCCCACATCCTCTCCTTTCATTCGCTTTCCATTTCCCCCATTTTCAGCTTTTCCGACTGGGCGTGAGCGGGTGCTAATAACTTGAGATTAGATTATAAAGTTTGCTTTCTGGGAATTTATTAACTCTGCTGGCGTGCTGCTCCTGCCATATGCAGACTAAATAATTTTAGCTACCCATTTCTATATCCTTCCATGGAGAATACATATATTTATTTGCATTGATATCGCTTTCAATTTGCCAGGACTTTTTACGATTTTCTTTGCAAATTGGAAGCATTTGTCTGCTTTGAATTTTATGAATGGCTCCATAAATTTCCAACTCCCAGTCAGATATTCGAAGTCGAAACAAACGTCAAGAGATCTTTTCTCTCTCTAGAGACTTTAATTTAAAGCTGTGCAATAAAAAATTTAACACATTTAAGTACTGGGAAAACGCTGTGCATTGTGTATTGTGTATTTCTGGCATAAAATATTTTATGGCCTATGGGAAAAACTTTTGTTTTGCAGCATCTCTGGAGATTTTTCGGCAACAAGACTTTTAGCCGAGCTCAACAAAAACAAGTAATTAAAAGAGGAAAACAAGCCAATTCAAGAGCCTCGTACAGTCACATTGGCAGTGAAAATTATTGTATTTGTTCCAAATAATCCCCGGAGCGTGAACAAAGACCCAACCTCATATTGCATATAGAACTAATTTCTTTTGTCGCATTCAAATCAAAGGCACACGTGTGTCCGGTGCTCTTCCGTCGCCAGGATGTGAAATCCGGCTCTGACAGGATGGCTCATTAGGCAGAAAGAGCGTTCCAAGTAAAATACTTGTTTGCCAGCCGCCTGGTTATTGCTCTATTGGGTCCCAAAGTACTCTCTTTGTCATATTTCTGGGTATTGAGTGATACAGTCATTTAAGCATAAGCAGTTGCACTGAGGAAAATTATTTAAAACCATTTTTGCAAAGCCTTTTCAAGTAGTTTTTATGATAAAATGAAAATCAATGTAAATTTCTATAATTAAAAAATCGAATTAAATAAATTAAAAGGCCAGTATAAAAATATTTGTTTATAGAACATAAACCTTCGCTAAAACTCAATCCAAATCACACATAATTCTTTAGTAATTTATCCTGAAACATGACTTTTTCTTACTGTGCACAAACTAGGCGCTGCTCCTCCTGCACACTGCTTCTTAACCCGAAATGCCTGAACGCATATCGGGCGCAAATATCTTTGGTACACTTCACTGGGCTTAGACAAACAAGCGGGCGACAGCGGCGCTAAAGGCTGAGTCCTGAGTCCTGTGAAGGCCTGAAGGCTCGCCAGCCCGAGGCTGAACGCCTCGTGACGACACCAACAATGGATGGCAATGGCCCTGTGTTGTTGATTGAACAAAAACAAGTTAGCATGGGGATCGAAGTGAAGTGGCTACGTGGCCTGCGTTAACTTTTTTCAGTCCCCAAGCTCTTGGCACGTCTACGTCCAGGAAGTCCAACTGGCTGAACGGACGCCTGCCTGTCTGTGTCCCGTCCTGTGCTGTCCTGTCTGGCAAATTGAACGAATTTGGCAGTGCTTCATAATTTTGGTTCATTCTGGACCGGGCTTTGCATACTTTCGGCCAAGTTCTTTGGGCTATGGCCCGTGTGCTTGACTGACTTTGATGCTGTCGAAAATGGACTTGGACTTGAGCTTCATGAAACTTCAACTTTCTAGGCTTAAAGCAAAGGAACAGTGGTCTCAGAAACCTTCGAAAATATAATTGTAAAAATATAAAAATAAAATAATGTAATGTATACCTCTGTAAGAAAATTTATATTTTCAATTAGTTCAATATTACATCTTTTCAAAGTTCCATTTAAAATAACTTAACTTGTTGTTAGTACCTTTAAAAGCCCATTATTTAATTCGCAACATAAATAATTAATTTAAAATATAAAGGCCTAACGACCACTGTTCCCCACTTGTCTAATTTATGCCCTTGTTTTTCGAGCTGTCGACGGATGGCCAAGGACGAGTGCTGCCACTGACATTGACAACTTCCTGGGCCAACAACTACACCCCCATATCTCTCATTTACTAATTTAAATAAACTTTCAACAACAGCTTCTCTAAGTCACAAAGTTTTTGGCCGCAATTTTGCATTCTGAATGTGCCAGTCCTCGAATGTAATGAGGATGTCCTGTGCCCAAAATTCCACCCACACTATCATTAGTAGAGCTCACAAATAGGACCTACAATACCCATGCAGGCAATACAATTTGCTGCTGCATACTTCGAGGCGCAAAGTGAAGGCTAAATTGAAGAAACGGGAGGAAAATAGCGATGGCGGGCAGAGTTGGGCATTGTCAAGAAGTTGGATGATGCCCCCAAGGGACGCGAACGCGACCGCAGCCCAGTTGGCCAACTTTCATAATTACGAGAGTAACGACAACAGCCGCAAGAAGAAGGCTTTAGAGCCATGGCTATATAGCAACAGCAACAGGGCCCACAAATGCCACATCGCAGCCATCGAAAAGTTTCCAAGTCAGCCGAATTTATGATAGAAATATACCTTCACCCCCGCTGCTTACCCTTGGGAAGGAGCAAGGCTTAGTAGGTACTTAGTACTTGGAGTATATGGCAAACAGGCGAGCCAAGTCTGCTGCTGTGATAAAGTATTAATAAAGAGATATTTGGCCAAGGGAATCGATAAACTTGAGAATGCGATGGGATTTATTAGGTCTATTGGCAATTAATGATTTTATTTCTTAGGATTCGAACTGATACTATGTAGGAGTACAACAAACCTGAATGTATAACCCGGCAAAAGTAAAAATTAAATAAAATTCCCTTTAGGAAAAAATTCTTTACGCTATAGGTGTGCAAATTAAATTTATTGTAACTAAGATTGATTTTGTTTCGATGAAAATTGATGAATTTGAGGGGAGAGTGAGTGAGTGAGTGAGAGCTCGCGCCTGATTGCAGTTTAGGCCCGGACCCAGAAGCTTTCCGCCTGATCGAATATAACATTTGATTTATGCGCCACATTTCGGATCCGACAGCTGTCTAATGCCAGGATATGTTCACATCCAGTCTCCTGTTCTCCCCACACAGCACGCAGCACGATTTCGAATCGAAAGCCAAAAAACCGAATGCACATCAACGACAGCAGCAACAGCAGGATGTCGACCCGTCGCCAATGATGATTTAGTTGTAGATGGTTTTGGGACCGAATCTGAAGCTGTAGTTGAACCTGAAACCGAACCACAAGCCGAGGCGAAGGAAGCGTACGAGGATAAGGACGTGGACTTCGCCGAGTAGGAGGATGAAGGCAGAGCCAGCTGAACGGAAATGAAATCAAATCGCACAGGTAATTTGTTGCCACAATGGCCAGATGAGAGGCCTACCGACTTCCTTTTGTATTTCTGTGATTACACAAAGAAAAAATATAAATAAGCTAAAAACAACAGCTTGTTTGGTGTTTCTGTTTTGTAAACAAACTGAAGTACTTTCTTAATACCCTCGAGGGTGTAGATATTTTTACCGAGAGAAAAACCCTAAACCTTAATTGATATTTTCTCTCAGTGCTCTTCGCCGCTAACCCAGTGTGAGTGTGCATTACAAATGATGGGATTACTGTGCGCAGATGATTAGGTTTGAGCTGCAGAATCCGAGGCAAGCGTACAATATGCGATGCCAGCGGCATTCGGGACGAAAAGCGGGCAGTCCTGACTGCCAGGATATGGAATGCGGTCGAGTAATGGCTTCGGTTGCCCTCGATCCTTGCCGTCTTGGGCCGTGTCTGTGCCCCTCAAAGAAAACCGCAGCAATTATTATTGCTTTGCTATTGCTTGCGGATCAATTTAAATTGTGGCATTCAATAACAGAATGCCTTCGCTGCGGTTTCCTTCCCGTTCGTGTATCCTGCTGTGTGTATATGGGTGTGTTTGATTAATATGCATGCTAAATATCATTATCGTGAAAAATGATGTTAGGCGCCTGGCCACGCGTCGTATACGCAATATGTTACAATTAGCCCGAGGGGGAAAAACATCAAAAACAGCAAGGTCTCAGTATCTCTCTCGTTTGTTTGCCTTGGCCCTTCATTTCAATTTGTCATAAATTATCTGGTAATGGATATGGGTTTGAATGTTGATTTTTGTGCCCGGATTTTAATTGAATGCGCCTGCAGGCTGACCGGAAATTTGGAAAACTGGAATCGCCTATAATTAGTGCTTCATCTGGTTGAATTAGCTCAATTTGCGAATTCATTTCATTCACTTTCGCCGAAAAGTCAAAGCCAATTTGTACATGCTCGATGAAAAATGCATCAATCCGGTTGGCAATCAAATTAATGAATATATATGCCTGAATATTTCATAAATTTTAAATGCAAAAGGGCAGCGGCAGATTGTGTGCGATTGTGGGTTTTAAAAATTTGTGCGTCTGTCTGTATGCTGGCTTGACATTTGACCTTCCGCCGCACAGATTTGTTAAATATTGCAAGGGAAATAAGCATTTTAAATATGGAATTTTCACTCGAAAAGGTGCTCCATAAAGGCAAATTACATTTATTCATATCCTGCGGTGTAGCCTTTAAGTTGCCTTAAATTGAACTACTTAAGTGTTGATAAAGTACCAAATCTTCTTAAGTTAATCCAAGACTTAATCAAGCATCTTAATTATGATATTAGGAATGCTTTTAAATATCATAGTTTATTCCCAATATTTTAATATACTTAAAAGACCGTGTAACAATGCCAAATATCCTGATAGTATGTCTCTGAGGATACCGCTGTTACTGGGGAATGAGAATACACTCACTTTGCTGGCATTTTCTCCTCCGTGTATCCCCCGAGCACTCGCAATGCAATTTACACGGCTCAGCCTTTGCCTGGCCTGCGGTGAGAGATGCAAGGAATGTCCTTCTGACTGAGCGGAGACAGCTCAAGGCGCCGGGGAAAACCTCGTTTTATACTGAAGAGAACACAACCGCAGACAGACATCAGCGACAGGCCAGACACATGTTGTGTATTGTGTGTTGTGTGTGCGATAAGTAAGTACAACAACAAGAACAGAGGAGTAGCAGCAACAGCAACAGCAGTGCGAGCAATAACAATAATGGCAGCAGGGACATCGAGTATACGCCCTGTGAGACACACGCGCCAAGTCATAGATATCGATGGGTAAATGGAGATGGCTGGCTTCAGCGACATGATTATGCATAATGCTGGAACAGTGTACACAACAAGTAATTGAGATGGTTCAAACAAAATCCAGGTTGCCATCAGTGATGTGTAAATCGAGCAGAAATATATCGTATTTCTATGTGATATTAAAAATATTAAGAATAAGAAACCACAAAGAACTGCTGTATTAAAGGCAGTTTTAGCCTTTTTTAGGCTATAAACTAAATATATGAAATTAGTTTTCTTCCTATATAATCCATGCTTTGCAACCAAAAGTTCAGAGTGAAAACTATATCGATACTTTTGCCATTCCCAGCTGTTTCCCATCCTTGGTAAAAATGTATTTTCTCTGCTCTTCTGCATATTTATGACAATTTATTTAGTTTGCGCTCATATTTTTAATTGACTTTGCTTCAAAAACGTTGCTGACGAGCCACGAGGTCGACCTTCCAAGGACGAGTTGAAGACACGACCCGAAAGGGAGGGCTACAGGCATCGGAAGGACGACGGCCAGGACGACATTGAATTCGCATTAGATGCGCTGCAAAAGTTCATGAGGCCGTTGAGCTGCTTTTACCGCGGCATGTTTAGTTTAGTTTGAGTTGAGTTGGCCGACAGTTCGGGCCATGATGCTGACATTGACATTGGCATTGGCATTGGTACATCTATCATGCATATGCTTTGCCCTGCCATGGCATGCCTAATGCTGAATAATTAACCGGCAATATGTTTGGGCACAAAGGCCGGGCCTTGACAGGCAGTCAGCTTAACCTTTGCCCCAGCTCAACGTTCCGCCGGCATTTAATTACGCAATGAATGCCTAGCATTTTATATTACATTTTCCTCGAATCTGCAAGAGCTTTAAACAGTAGATATTGGATCTTATTTGGATCTTATTATTAGCTTAATTTGAAATAAATTATTCCTGCAATACCTATTAGTATATATAATATTTTTAAGAAACTGATGCTAAACATAAAAAGTTATTAAATGTACTACTAGTAGAAGTAGGAAAACAAAGACAGAAATATTTACTTTATATATTTCAATGACATTTTTCTTAGTTATTCCTAGACTTGTATGTATTATACTTAAAGAATGAGTACTGTGCTCTTTACAGTTTCGAGCCTCATCTCCCGAGCACTTGCTGAAAATAATTATAATTATTTTTTATTGCCAGCGGCATTTGCCGCCTTGTGGTTAATTAATTGCGGTCACTTTGGCCCAGTCTCTCGAAATCTTTACGGTCGTGCCATCGCTTAACGGCCATTAAGCCTTTTTTTGCTGGTTTTGGGTTGGGTTTCGGGTTGGTGTTCTCAGAGTTAGTACCAGGACTCGGCTTTTGTGCTCTTTGTTGTGCCGTTTGATTTAATTTTCTATGGGGAGTGCGGTGAATCAAAGAATGCATAAAAATGATTCCCTAATAAGGGAGTTAAGTGGCATTTCCTGGTGCTCTTTTTTATGCGAAAGCTGAGCTACCGCCCCCCGGAATTGGCGACAATTATGTACTGAAATACCCGTACCCATCTCTATATAGCCAGCCTTCCCCTTGGAGATTCTCCGAGTCCTGGGTTGAATTTCACGCATTCCTAATGAGTTGCCACGTCGCGACATCATAAATGCGCAAAACGGAGGCGCCTGTCCCCGCCCTTAACCATATCCTTCGTCCCAGCTCAGAGAGGGGGCGTGCTTTGCGTGTTGTCATGCAAAGAAAATGGAGGGGAAAACGGGAAAGCGCTCTTCGAGCTGCACAAAGCTTACAAAGCGTTAATGAGCGCTCGCCCAGCTGAGCAGCGTATCCATATCCATATCAAGTTGATTTTGGCTCCGCTTGTTATGGTGTGTCTACTGGGAGGGAAAACCCACATTTACAGTTCTTTAAATTACTGTTTTTAAGTTGGTTTTTATTAAAACCACTTATCATATTGCGTGTTAAGGAAACTTGGGTATACTTTGACATAGCTTACAAAATGATATATATTTCAGGTGTTTATGATGGTGCTATAGTGAGATTGCATTTTATAGGGGTAAAAAATCAAGTATTTTATATATTAATTGTTTGCTTTTTAATTTATTTATTATTAAAACCGCTGGCCTGTTGAATTTTTGTGTACTTTTTTGTTTAGTTCTATTGAAAATGTCTTTAAAATCCTTATTTCTATGAAGTATTATGGCTATTTCAAGATAGTAACCATAAGTTACTAGTTCCTAAAAAATGTATTATGTATTTTCTTTATATACATTTCACGACAATTTTCTCGCCGTGCTTTAGTGTCTGCTTGGCACACAGGGCGTATGCGTAATTCCGGCTAATAGTAAACAGAGCGTGTGCGTAATATTTGCTAAGCACTCGCCTGCCGTTTGATGTGTGTGATTGTGTATAGTGCATTTGGACGATGGATTTTGGGTGCCCATTTTCAGCTACCTACCAACCCCTCGTCACCCCTTGAAAGCTTTGTTCAATTTAGAACTCAAGGAGAATTGAACGCAACCATATTGCTACCATAATCTGGTGGCCCAAAATCGTCTTTGTCAGTCGTGGCACGCAATTCCGGCTATATTGTGAACTGCAATTGGAGTTGGTAATCAAATAACCTCATATCCTTGTCAGCAGCCAACAAAACACAAAAGCCAAGTAATTCCCGGGGGGCTTTCGATAGGAGAGAAGGCAACGGGAGCGACGATAGCTTGGGCAAATAAAATTTTCTAATAAATAATTTATGAAACAATAAGCCACAATGCCAGCCAAATTGAGTGTAAAATCAAGGACCGAACAATGCCAGGTCATTAGTTGGTGGCAACAGTTGGCCCAAACAGATTGGCAAAACCAAACAAGAAAGTAGATCCACAGCTGAGCAGAACAATGCGTGCAGCAGAAAATTTCATTTGGTGAAGTGAAAACACTGTGATTCGATTTCAATTAAGATGAAAGTCTGGATCCAGGCCATAGTGGTTAGATGGAACAACGCGTTAGGCGCTTGCTTCTCCAGGAGTTGCAAGGAGTTCTCCGTTCCGTTTCGCTCTCAATGGCACCGCAAAAACCGGCCCTCGAATAGATATCGAGGCATGTTACTCGAGTGGCTGTCGGTTAGGCTTTCGCTTTGATTAAATGTCAAATTGCAGCGACCGCAAAGCGAGTGCCACTTGAGGCACATCATGCGTGTGTACAGCCCCTCCTCCAGTGATACGCCTTCCCCCATTTGAATAATTGAGTTTGGCAGCAGTTTAAACGATTGCCAGCCTTTGTTTGTAGAGCAGAGCTCTATCCGGCAAAAAGCTCAACGTTTCGGTGTTTCGGTGGGCGTAGTTTTATTTCATTCCGCTGCGTACGTGTTTGGCATGGGAAAATGGGTAGTAGATGGAAATGGCCATGTCAATGGGAGTGCCATCTGCTCTAGACCCCAAGACTCAGCTCAACTTAACCCGGAATAGGAATCGGAATCGAAATCGGAATCAGAGTCAGAGGCAGAGCAATCTGTTCGGTCAGCCCACAACATGCCGACAATCCGGAGCATCTCCGCTCTCACCCCTCTTCTGTTTATTTCCAGCAATTAAACCTTTCCAAGGATAAAGGATAAAGGATATATAGTCGAAAGAAGGCTGGAATCGGGCAGAGACCAAAAGTCAGTGAAATCGCGTAGCCGCCACGTAAGCCCGTCGCCGTCAATTAGCCAGCGACAACAAGGCGTTGACATCGCGTCCGTTTGGCACTTGGCAGTTGGCCCGATGTTGGCCGTGGGATGGCCAAGAGCAAACACAAACAGGCAGGAAACAGGCGGTCGCAGGTTCATTAAAAATCCTGTTTGGCCAGCAATGTCCTCTGTCATGAATGGCACTGAGGGAAAAGACTTTAACTGAATAGGAAACTACTATGAAATTATGAAACTATGGGTTACTCATGTTAGAAGAAACTGAATTTCAGTGTTTATATTCTTCAGTAAACATTCCTTACTTGACTTGGCAACATGTTTAGTTAAAAAATTAACATTTTATAAGGTAGATTCAGTGTCCTTGGAGCTTCATTTTCAACAGTGAAACTTTCTGCATGTGACTCAAAGTTTGCCTACACTCTAAACTTTGTTCACAAAAACGTTTCCATTGTTCGCTTAGGCAAATTAATTTTCCTGTGATCGATAGAGCAGGAAGTCTCTTAGATTCGAGTGACACCCGCACACACACACACACACCTGAAGAGCTAGAGTGCGTAACTGGGCACTCGCCTTATCCTTGACGACCATAATAAATGCACCCAGTAAGGCCAGTGTTAACAAGCCGAGCAACAAAGACGAAGGGGAGCGGAGGGTCGATGTTGGATTCTGTAAGCTGCAGACTCGCTGGGGAAATCCCCCATTGCTCTGCTTTGTTGACAACGCTTCATTCATGGCATTCATGTCGTCGGTTGCCCAGCAAGGATGCGGAAGGGGATGCGACTGCCGGATATGCCCCCTGCTGTCCGGTTTTATTTATGAACTGTGCTGCGATTTCTCAACTGCAATTGGACCTGATGCTGCTGCTCCTGGTTTTTTTCCACCAGTAGCAGTAGCTGTTGTATTATTTCCTTTTCGGTTCAGAAGCTGTTGCGCTTCATTTGGCTGAGGAATTGCTTTTTGCAGTATTTTTTCCTCCATTTATTTTCGGGCTGGCCTGCACTTAATTTGTGTCCCGTACACGTTCCGGCATAACAATTCACTTTGACACCCTGTGTGACGTGAGGCGCAATAAATCGCCGGACATTGAACGTTTGCCGCAGGCCTACAGATGCAGAAAATATTGATTTCATGAGGGGGAAATTGTAGTGGGAAACCTTAGATCGAATTTGTAGTTGTAAAAAGTATTTCAGCTGGTTTGAAAATAATTTCTAAAGGGTTTTCTTGAGGTTCTGTGTATTTCAATTTAATTTCTGCAAAACTAACTACACTTTCCCTTTTAATTACTAATATATTTAATTTAAATTCATCTATAGAATACCCAAAATATATATATTTTTCACAGTGCACTTGATGGTCCTGCCTCTATTTTATTTTCGAACGTTTCAATTTCGATTTGGCCCGAAGTTTTTTGTTTTCGGTCGAGCTTTGTTTGCCTGTGCGTGACAATTGCGATGTCCTTGGTCCTTGGGACTGAATCTAAGCGTGTGGGTGATAAATCTTGTTTAGACCTTATTTAATGCATGCACTATTTCCACACATTCTGACCTTTAACGCTAATGGCAATCCGATCAGTTTCATTAGCATGCACAGAGTGCCTGTGGCCGTACACTGTCCTTGCCCATACACCGATTCAGAATCTGCCGAGCTCATTCTCCCAATTTCGCGCTAATTAACTGTGTGCCAACTACAGCCGCCCCGAAGTTGGGAAAAGGCTGGAACTTTGCCAGCAGAATCCTGCAGCATCAGCCTCTGCGACCGGGCGAGTGTGTGTTCATGTGATTTCATGCTTGTTACCAACACCAACAACGGAAAGTTACAATTTATGAGCACATCCTTGTGCGCTAAGCTTGTGTAAGCACGAGAGCGGGCCTGTCGTCGCATTTTCCCATTTCCCGCCCCCGTACAAACACTTGTAACCACTTTGCCTTACATCTTCCACCAAAAAATCATCATCGTCGTCCTGATTTCGCTGCGCGGAATGCTGAGCGCGGGACGCCATGCACTGCACTGAGCCATGTCCTGTCGCTGGCATTTTGACAGTTTGAAACGGCAACTAATTTTCATTTTTGCCCAAATACAATTTCAAAGTTTCGCTTGCCAGAGCCAAGCTCATTTGGCAAAAGTCGTGAATTTCATTTGGCGTAAACACATTCTCAAGTCACAGGCTATCCTTCCGTCCCCAAGAAGGACTCGAGCTCAACTCGAATCACTTGTTATGAACTTTGCCCCATGCTAACTTTTCAATAGCTAAAACAACAACCCTTTGGTTGGCTTAAGTGCATTCGAGATATGGGGAATTGTTAACCAGAAATGGCATCGATTTCTCTATATTATATCTATATTCTTAACTAGAAATGTCATAAGCATTGAAGGTGTCGATATTATGTTGATATTTTAAAGTAAAAATATCATAACTTGATTACTAAATATATTTTCGAAATCTATGTTATTTAACCTTTGCAAATTTTAGTCAAAATAATGAATTTTTGGCTTAGTAATGATCGATTGCAAATTCGACAAAGATAAACAGACTTTGGACACAAACATACCATCTTTTCTTGTTGATTCTCAAATATATAATTATATATTTAATTTAAAATATTAACAAATAATGTTGCATACTTTAAACGATATCTCCGATTTGAATAATATAAAATATATTCATAAAACAGTGTTCAATCATTCATTTATTTTTCTTAATAAACATTTTCGATTTATTATAACTCGATATTTTATATAGAATTTTCCCATTCCTTGGTCATCTCCGAACTTTTGCAATAAACACTTAATGGCCAGAAAAAAACCCCCCTTTCGACCTAACTGCATTCCGTGCCAATGACTTGGCCAAAGTTTCGAACTTGAAACTTGATCGGCATTCCTCCGCTGGCTCTTTAATCCGTAGTCCGTACTCCGTTGTTGGTAATCCTTGCAAGGGGAATTGTAAATGCCAGGCACTGAAATCCATACATATATCCCCATATAAAGCTCTCTATGCAGCTGCAGCTCAAATCGAGTGAATCGCTCGACAATTGAATTGCTATGTGGGTCATTTCATTTAATAATTCCATTTCCAGGCAACAGGCAAAGCCCAGGACTCCCTCTTTGACTGCGAATAGCAAGCCCAAACTCAATCGCAGTCCCAATCCCAATCCCCCTTTGAAAATGTGTACTTCTCAGCTGAAGTGAATGCCCGATAAGCTGGCCAAAGCATTGGGATCGAAGTGGTTAGGAGAGCAGCTTATCAGGGAGGAAAACTATACAACTTTAAAGAAGGAAAAACTACAACAATGAGGATTATAAGCAGTAATCTGATTGGGAGTTTTTTTTGATTATCGAAAAGAAGTAAATCGAATAGATTTTAGTTAGAATCTTAGCTTTAAAATGATTCTTTAATATTCTGTAAATATTCTGTAGCTAGGGATTAAGCTTACGTATTAATTAATGTCTCAAAAATCTGACTTTTCCTCTGGAGTATGTGCCATATTTTCCCTTTAATCAACCTCCCCCTGTCTTTGTGCCTCAATTTAAACTGGGTCGCTGAAAATGACTTATTGAAAAACAGTTTTCTGAGTTAGCTTGAAGGTTTCGTTGGCTAAGCTACTTAGCAAAGGGCCAGGACTGCCCATTATACAGGTCACAATGGAAAAAGGCACTTTTGCATGCCACGCGACACATTATTTCCGTCTTATAAACTTTTCTCGACTCGACTTTTCGCCACTTTTCAGAGCGGGAAAATTTGAGAGCGTGAGTGAGTGTATGTGTGTGTGTGTGTGAAAAACCCCGATGCTTATCGTAGGAAAATTTATGGAACCCGGCTAAGTACGGTGTAAGCCGGTTGGCCCATTATTCGTAGCACTTATAGCGACCTTCCACCCCTCCTTTTTTACCTCAACCCACAAAAATGACTAATTATAATTTTCTGCCTCTTTCCCGGTGTAGCTGTTTTTCCACGCTTTTCCGCCGCGACGAGCAGCTGCAGCCGGCGGCAATAATAACGCCTGTGAATTATGGCCAAAGTTAATTAAGGGCCAGGAGTGAGCGAGCCCCAATACCCAGGACACGGGACACAGGACGCAGGACACAGAGCACATATAAATCGCATAAATCAATCGGAATCCGCGAGCTGGGACAACATGTGAATGGCACAATCCGAATGTCAATGCCTATTTACATGGCCATCGATGAAAAATGGCCCAAACAATATGGTTTGGCCGCCAGGAGCAAGGATAATTGCAGCCACAGGAGCAGCAACAATAGCAGCCGCAGTCAAATTGAAAACGCAATGACTTAAAGCGGCTTACGAGCGAGCCAGCGAGCGTCCCACCCGGCGGATGCGTGATTAATTGCACTTTAAATACAAACAAACAAAAAGAAAATCCGAATCAGGACGAAAACCAGAGACAACCACACAACCACTCCAACCAAGAAAACAACCAACAATAAGGCGAGAGAGACTGTGGAATAACAGCCGTCAAAATGTTGCCAACCAATGTGATGTCATTCATGAAGAAGGTAAGTGCTCTCCCGCCTGACACTTCGATTTTTAATTAATAAAATATATATAAATCAGAGCCTTGTCACCGGCAGCTCGCTCGTAATTTATGCTTAATTTCATTTTCATTTTCATTTGCCATTTGTGATTTTTTAATTATTCGCACTGGCCCCGGCTGGCCCTGAAAATTTAATGAGCGCAGATCCGGAGCGCAGAGCGTTGAAGCTCCCAAATGAAATGCAACAAAAGCAAATGAAATGAAATGAAAACCGAATTCTTATTTCATTTAGCTGTGCTTGCTTTTATTTTTTGTGTTTCAATGAAATGCATACATTAAGGGGTTACACCAATGTAAAGAATGAGAGAAAGAGCGTTTTTTTGAATGCTAAAATTATATATTTTACTATCAAAATGAGTTCTTACAAGGTGAAAAGTAATTAGTAATAGTATTTTTTGGATACAACGACTCCTGATTTAATTAATTACCTTAATCCACAAGTTAATATTTAAACTTTCAAATAGTATTTAACAAATATATTGGAACCCTTTCCTTCTACTTAAGTCTAACACTTTAACCCCCGGAGACCCTGTCAAATGGGGTTAAAACCTACGCAAAACATAAGAAAAACGTACACAAACTCAACCGGAAGGGCGCAAGATCGTAGGCAAACAAAACTTTTTAATTAAAAAGCCCTTTAAATGCTTTGCCCGCCTGACTGATTTTCCCTTTTGTTTATGAGCCCGAAAAATATCAGAAAATACATAAAAACGCAAACGGACTCAATGGCTGGCTGGGTTTGGCTGGCAATCGAAGTGGTTCAATTATCCTGCCGAGCACCTGCACCTGCCAGTCAATATATATCCTTCGGGCGGTGTCCCTTTTATAATGCGGAAATTGTTTTCGGCAGCCGGGAAAAGCAAAAGAATAAAATTATACATGAGATGGAAACTGGGAGCTGTGAGCTGGGAGCTGGGAGCTGGGAGCTGGGAGCTGGGAGCTGGGAGCTGGGAGCTGGGAGCTGGGAGCTGGGAGCTGGGAGCTGGGAGCTGGGAGCTGGGAGCTGGGAGCTGGGAGCTGGTGTGAAGCCAAAAATAACACACAAAAAGAAAGGCAAGGAAAGGACCTCGGAAAAGTGTAAATTCCGTTGAAATTCCTGTTCGGCAGAAAATTCTTTGCAAAGTTAATAAAAACCAAGTTTTTGGAAATTAAAGGGGAGAAAAGCAAGAAAGGGAAAAGCTGACGACAAGCAAATGCCAGCCAACTAAATACTGCAGATTTTTGTGTGTATGTGCGGCCTGAGAGAGAGTTTTTGGCAAAAAGTTTGATTAGACCAAATGAAGCACGAAATCAAAGCGGTCCAAGTTCAACTTGGAACCCATTTCAGGACAATGATGAGCCGTTGACAAGTCTGTTAGCAAGTCTGTTAGCACAAGGGATATTCGCCTTTTGCTATTTGCAATTTGCAAACTTTTTCTATTCGCATCCAAATGCCCGTCTGGTTATTTGGCATTCGGCGACGGCGACGGCGACGGCGACGGCACATCAAAGGACCTGCCTTCACTCAACCATGAACATGGCATAAACAGGACCTCCTGCACTTTATTTGCAGCCAGTCTCATAATAGTGTTGCCGTTGTAAAGTTGCTTCCTCTGCCACACTTGGCTCGTTACCCATTTGGCCTGCGGTTGCCTGTGGCCAGCTCCTGGCCATTTCAGGACATGCCCCTGTATACCCATCCTGACCACACGTGTCCCAGTCGGTTGGCCGTTGTCTGTGCTCGATGGCCCTGCATTTTATTGTCCCTGGGTGGAAGGCTGCAGGCCATAAACAGCTGCAACAGGCAAGTTGCAACAGGCAACTGATGAGCAGAACTTGCAGCCAAGCACGTGGCCCGGCCAACAACTACTTACTGCACTCGGAAAAATCAATTACTCTTATAAATAAAGAATTTTCCAACTAGGAGTGACATTAACTCACTCGCTCAGGGCAAGAATAAATGGTAAATCAATGTATTATAATATATATATATAATATATCACATCCATCATTGCATTGTATATATCTTTTCCTGACAGTGCCCTCACGTTTCCTTTAAGACATTCGTTATAAACTTCGAGCGGAACTTTTAAGTGGCAAAGTATTTGCACACCGCCTCCATTTCACTTTCTTTGGAGTATTTGCTATTGATTTCCATTTCTACCATTTCCACCATTTCCATTTCAACGGCATTTCAATGAAGTCTGCCAATGGAATGCAAACGCGTTCGTTTCGCAGCAGACAAAGCGGAAAATGCTGAGAACTTTCCCTCCATTTCGCGACCAACTTTTGCCGCATTTCATTTCGCATTGACTGCTGTTTTATGTAGCATACTTTGCGGCCATAAAGGGCGCACATATTGCCCGCCATATTGTTGTTGCCCCGACAAGGAAAATGGGGGAAAATGTGACGCTCCCCGTGATGGGAAACAGCAGCAGCTCTTAAATGTCAACACATAATTTTTGGCACTAAACATGAAACTATTTGCGGCTTTGGGCCCTGGAAAAAATCATAATAAATGACAAAATTAACACGGTAATAATTGTGCAGACAGGCAAAGCATTCAGAGCAGGGAAACGGTGAGGAAAACAGCGGGGAAAACTGAGGC
The DNA here is from genome assembly GCA_035046265.1 of Drosophila bunnanda. NCBI lineage: Eukaryota > Metazoa > Arthropoda > Insecta > Diptera > Drosophilidae > Drosophila > Drosophila bunnanda. The sequence goes on from JAWNOB010000075.1 coordinate 5,239,818, forward strand.
AGCAACTTCACAGCCAGAGGAATGCAGAGTAGTTTACCCTGGCCCAAGAAAAATGGCGTCAGACACCTGAGCACATAAATTAAGAGGGCTGTGTGTAGTACGTGAGAGTGTAGGGAGTGTAACAGTGCTGGCAATTTTCTTCCAAGGTTCCATTTTTAAAGGATATTAGCAGGGAAAAACTACTAACATATATTTTTCTTCGAAATTAGGAAGACAGTAAGTTACTTCTTTTAAATTTGAAAGGAAATATTTTTTAGATTGACTAATAAAAGACTTCCAAAAAATATATAAAATCTTGAAGCAAACTTAAAAATAACACATTTTATGCAAGTGTAACCTTTTTAATCCTTTTAAAGCCTTTCTTTTTATATTAGTAATATTATGGTGCTCTCCTCGTTCGATCTATCTTTCTTTTGAGCCATTATTCTGGCATCCCTGATCCACGGTAAGGTCGAGCTAAAAGCACTCCTAGAAGGGAGAGTCCCTGAAATATGGCCACGGAACAAACAACTATACATTATACTAAGATTTCATGCGGTGCCGGCAGGACGAAGGGCAAAATGGAGCCCCTAAATCCGCAGCATGAATATTACCGTTGCCCGAGACATCAAATGACATCATCAAAAATGTAGACCAAGCTGAGAGCACAAAGCGGCCATAATCTGACACTAGATGCCGCTTAGTTCCTAGCTCGAACCCCTCGAGAACCCGCTGAAACTACCCCTTGCAAGCCCTGGAAAAAGCCAAAACAAACCCCTGCCCATGCTCTTGGCTGTTCCCGGTCCCTGCCCTTGCTTCCGATTCTCTCCCTGCTCCTGCTCCTGGCTCTGCGCCTAAAGGTAGGCAACCGAAAACGCTGCAGCCGAAAGCACTTAGCGTAATTTGCGCTGTACGAGCGAAAGGCCAGCTGTGTAAGCCTGTGTGTTTGTTTTACATAGAAAAAAATATGATAATAGATTAGTGGATCTTTTGCATACTAAATGAAGAGAGCTTTTCATAAATCAGATTAAAGATTAAAGGAATATTTTTTGTGTAAATAAAGTAAAAGCTTCGAGAGGGTAGTATTCACATCAACAGGTTATAAATGATTATAAGTGCGAATAAAACTTATATATAAGTTGAATAGTTCTTATATTTCCTGTTCCTAATCCATTACTAATCAGTGAAATACCCATACTATTTTTTCCCGGTGTACAGGCAACTGTGTGCCTGTTTGTTCCGGTTTCGTTGGCGCTTTGGCAAATAGAAAATTTCCACTTCATAAAATGCTGACAGAGCAGAGCAGCACTTATGTTTTTCGGGGTTCGTCGGCTGGTCTGCTGGTCGCCTCCAATTGTTATTCTTCTGCCTGGCAAAGTACAAAAAAAAAAAAGTAAGCCTCCCTGTCTGTGCATTAAAAAGAATGACGGCAATTTTCGAAAGGCTCTCCGGCATCAGCAGGATTCTGCCTTTGGTCCTGCGTTGTTTAATCAAAAATTACTTGCCACACTTTACGATTTCTTGGCAATTTGTTGCGCTCGAGACGCCTACAGCAGCAGCATCAGCAGGTCCCCGTCAAAAAAGCGAAAAAAATCAAATAAAACGCACCGCGTTACTTTCACCTGCGTGCTCGCGATGACTGGGCGAAAAAAAACAGCAGTGCGGAAATCAGAGAATCCCAAGGCAGCCAGGGTAATAACCTTAACCTTGCTCCCTACTCAAAGTGAAACCTGCTTTTTCACCAGGAATTTAATGGCAACACGCATCTAGTTCACCTGAGCTGAAGCGAAGCTGAAAATGATTCCTGAAGATTACCTGCTCATATTAACATTACAAGCATTTTATGATGTCCCTGGGAATTTCAATTCTAAAGCAGTTTTCATTAGCTAAAAGTCGTTTTAGTTAAATTTTTGGTATTTAACTTGTAACATTTTATGTTTTAATTCCAACAACCCAAAAAACAACTTCCTAAAAGACACACTGTTAACTGGTAAAATCTTCTACCGGGTTAGTTGTTGTAAATGACCAATAATCTTATCGTTTTGGTGTACATTTTATGTTCTGGCCCCGGAAATAAAGATTTACAGCTGCCTCAAATCAAGCTCACAGCTCGATACAACATTTGCTTGCTGACCTCTTTTACCCTTACTAATATCCTCCTGTCTGGCACTCCCAATCTCTTGCAGATGGTGGCCACCGATGAGCAGGCGAACCAGGGCCAGCAGGGACATGCGACAGACTCCGGCGGTGGGGCCTCCAACACGGGTGCCTTGAACAAGATGAAGGCGACGCTATCCTCGTCGCTGCTCACCGTCACAGACAAAGGTAAGTGTATCCTCCTGCCCCGGTTACGGTTATCCTTGCCGTAAGTGCATGCGAATTTATGGCATGAATTTTCATACAAGTGCCCGTAAAGCTGCTCGCTAAACTTTGTGCAAACTTTCTGCTAAAGCCGAATGCTAGCAGCGTGCAGAGGCCAGAGAGCAGCGTGTGTGTGCACGTAAGTCAATGGCAATGAGCATTCGCCTGGGCTAACTGCGCGTATACGTAATATTCGCCATGGCTAACGGCGCGTATACGCAATATTTGCCCGGCACGCTCGTTTGCATGGTTGATTCAATTACACAGGTCGACAAAAATTGTTGTCCATAATATAAGGTCCCATTAGTTATCAGAAAGTAGTAGATAAATATTTAAAATATAAAAAAAATTTTATGTAAACAAAAAACGCACGCTGAACTTTACAGTTTGCAGTTTGCAATTGGTTCATTAAGAATCAATTCGTTTTAAAATATAAGAACTTTTAGAAAATATATAAAACATGTATATAATTATACGAATTTGATGAAGTTTAAAAAATGTTATAAAATAATTATATCTTAAATTAAAAACCCTGGAAAGGAATAATAATATATAGGAATAATAATATAAGAAAATAATATATAATAATATAATACGAGTCACAGTAATATATGTATAGTAAAAGTAGTATGTATAAATGGAGCAGATAATTATATAAGTTTAGCTTTCTTAAGTTTATCTTTTTGTTATAAAATAACAACTAAAATAACAACTTGCCAAGAAGGAAACTAACTTCGGAAACCAGAAATTTCTATACCCTTGCAGCGATCATAACTAAGCCAAAAATGCATTAATTTGCAATCGGAAAACTTTGAAATGTAAGGTTTTATTATGTTAACAAATCTGCGTACTTAAATTAAAATGTAAAAAATATTATATTTTTTTGAAAATTTTAACGATGTAACCCCTTATAAAATTTTGAAAAAATGTATAAAATATTATTTTCTTTAAAACATGTCTAGATCGACTCTGCAGTTGATGCTGATCAAGAATATATATGATTTATAGGGTCGGAAATGCATCCTTAACTGTGTGCCATGCTTTTGACTAAAATTATAACCTTCTGCGCGGGTATAAAAAAAGGTAAACAAAGGAAGCTTTCTAAATGTCAAAATTGACATCCACAAGAGTGGATCGTGGTCTTTAAGTGCCTCTCTCGCTCTTAAGCTCCATTCTAGGGCTGGAGCAAACAAAGCCAGTAGCGGCGCTTTCAAAGAGAAAGATAAAACACGTGCATAAAGGCGAAGACAAAGAGGAGAGGAGAAAAGAACAAATCATTTTATTTCACTTACTCCTTTACATTGCTCGATGCTGCAGATCCCAACGGCGGATTAGTGGGCACACGAAACGAAGAAATTACGCAGTTACGGAAATTACGGGTTTTTGAATGAATTACATTTGTTACACTTTCACATAAAAAAAACAACAAAATACAAATCAATTATCGTGGCTATGTATGGTTTATAAAGTAAAAAAAGCACGATAGCGGCCCGGCTTACACCTTGGGGCTGTACCAGCAGGCTTTGCAGCCACTTCACTAACACTGTACTTCACTGCACTTTAATTCATTTTACTTTTCGCGCTAGTTTTCCCGTTTTCTTTTACCGTTGACCGCCGCGGTGATCCCCTGCACGGAGATCTGTTTAGTTTTATTTTTTCCCCCCGTCTTGCCCAATGACTTTGGAGGAACTGAGCAACGAGGAGGAATGGCAACCGGCAGAGCTCTCCGGAATGCAACTCTGTTAAAGCTCGATGGCGAGAGCGGCGATGCGGCTATATTGTCAATATCAGCTGGCCACTTCTGAAAGCTGCCAGTTCGACTTGGACCGAAAGCCCGATGCAAGTTAGGCTTAGTTTCTATTTTGTTTTCAATATGTTCTATGGAAGCTTTTTGATTTAGTCGTACGACTTTCTTTAAATTAAATTGGAAATTCGAAAATAAATAATTTAATACAAATTGAACATTATAAGTAAATGCAAATAATAAAATAAAATAAAAATGGCAGAATAATCTTTTTGTTTCTGAAATTGATCATTCGTAAGACAGATATTTGATATGGCTTAAAATGGAAATTAAAAATAAGACTATTTGTATTTGCAAGGTTATTAAAAGCTCAACAATTCTTCTTTCATTTTTAATTTAAAGCCTGTCAGCAAATATTCTTTTATATTATAAAGTTTTCAAAAATAGTTTGTTAAATTTAAAACGCTTTTCTTACCCCAGCAGGGTGTTATAATTTTAGTCAGAAGGTCTAAATAATAAGAAGGAGTCATTTCCGACCCTATAAATCATATATATTCTTGATCAGCATCAACAGGCGAGTCACCCTAGTCATGTTTGGTGAGAAAAAAAATTTTAAATTTTTTTCCAAATTTCAAAATTTGATAAGGGGTTACATCATTAAAATTGTCAAAATTTGGCAAAAAACGTATTTTTTTCATTTTAATACTAAAGTATTAGTTTCAGACCCCATAAACCATATATATTATTGATCAGCATCAAAAGCTGCATCAATCTAGCTATCTCTGGAAGAAAAATAAAATTTTCAAAAATTTTTCAATTTTGCAAAATTTGATAAGGGGTTACATCATTAAAATTTTCAAAAATTGGAAAAAATATAAATTTTTTAAAAATCTTATTTGAGTATGCAGATTTATTAACCTACTAAAAACTAGCATAGAACAGCTTTCCGAATTGAAATTAATACTTTTTTGGCTTAGTTATGAATTATGAAAATTATAGATTCAGAGAATGCGAATATTTAAAGCTTAGTTTTTGTTGATTTCCAATTCGATTTCTTGTTGATTTTTTTCCTTCCATCTCCCGTGGACTTTTAACCTGCAGACCAGTGTTAGGCAAGGGATCACAAAGTGGTTCGTTTCAGTAGATCCACTGCAGTGCCATTATGGAGTCATCGACATTCGCACTGTCATTGTTATGGGCACCATAAATGCTGCTCGCAGCCAAAACCAAAGTCAATAAAATTGGCAGCAGCTTCTGTTTCAGCTCAGACTATATATATACATATATATTTAGTGGCAGTCACAGGAGGAGGAGTCACAGGAAGCAGCAGCAGGAGGGAAACATGAAAATGTTGTGTTGACTCTTGTGTTATTTTTATCGCATTTTAGTTGGCCACCAGCTAAGCGAAGCTGTGGCTTGTTGATTTTATTGCGAAGCCATCCGATTTATTAGAACGGAATGAAATCTTATTTCACGATGTTTATTTAGCCGGCTCGTAAAAACAGGAGGCACACACACAGAGCACACACATAATTTTTGTCAAACACTTGTGTGCCTTGCCACTTGTCGTCCTTAATTCCAAGATAATCTCAGGCTCGCAAGGTAGGTCCTGCAGCTGCAGTCACCTGGCTGAAGTACTCCCTGCAGGGCAGTTGGCAAATCTCAACGAATTCTGCGGCTAAGCCAAGTGCTGCTGTGCCCTCCACGGGGTGACACATAATTGGGGAAGAGGAAAAACCCTAGGAAATAGTTTAAGAGTTGTGCAGTTTTTGTGGGTCCCTGAGCAGGGCGGAATCGCTATAGTTTTAAAAGAATTTTTTCCGCACTTGGCCGCTTGCATTGTTTCACATTTGCTCTTGCCACTTTTAGGGCAGCAAATGTCAAGCGTGAGTTGCCAAAAGGCGAAGGCACAAGGTGCAACTGTGCGTATGAGCAATGCAGCCCGCCTTTGTCCTTGTCTGCTGACTGTGACTAATGCAGCGCGACTTTTTCCGCATAAAACTTTTCACCATTTTCTCAAGGGTGAAATATCGCGCACACATGCTATACTATATGTAGTATATACGACTAAGCATATAATCATATAAATGTGTAGGGAAGCAGGCTTCAGGTTGTCAGGTTTTCCTGCTGCCGCTCCCGCTCGCTGAATGCAGGGAAAGCGCCCGCTTAGAGGGAAAAATCAAACATTGCACAAGTGAATATATATGCAATTTCAGAGAGTGCTTCCATTCACACACAACGAACATTTCATAACTTGGCAGAGCAACCAAATTTCAGATTTTAGAATATTACATTTTTGGTTTTCGTAAGCAACCAAGCATATGGTTGAAAATTGTTTAATGGGTTCTCAAATAAATTTAAGTCCTTGAGAAATATTATTCAGATATTAAATGGGGTATTTCCTTTGACCTTCTACTATAATGATTTTCGAAGGCTGTCATAAGCGTTCGTTTCACCAAATAATTATTTCATTTATTGCATTTGCCGCCTGTCGTTTTGGCAATTAGCAAGCCAAACAAATTATGTGTGCTGACAACAAATTAGGCATGGAAGGGAATGGGCCTTCAAGGCACACACTGCCCACACACACTGCAGTGGGGTTTAGTTTGTGCAATCAGCGGAAAATCAACAAGTTTTAATTGGGGGGTGGGAGAGTTATTTTTGCCCCTTTGTTTTCCTCTTAGTTGCTTACATGCTTTTCCGCTTTTCTGTTGGCTTTTGTGTTAATGTTAATAAACATCTGCAATACAAATATAATTACTGGATATATAGTAAATATACAAATTTTAGACTTTAACTTCGGGTTTAAGCATTAAGAATTTTACCTATAGGTCAATAAAATGCAGTTTAACTCTTATTTTAGAAACTATTATGTTTTGTTTCACTTAAAGTGTGACCTTTTACCTTGCAGAATCTGCAATTTAAAAGATATTGGTCAAACTGCTCTCTTTATTATTAATCTAGAAACTTTTAAGAAGCTTTATAATATTAACAATTTTCCTAACTAACTTTAACCTATTTAAGTCTTTAATTCCCCGGACCACCCAGAATAATTTTCCTTGCACAACTTACAAATTAAATGCTAATGGTTAGACTGCGCCCTTTTCTTACATTTGGGGTCAGTCCGTGCAATCAGCGGAAAATCAACAAGTCCTATTTAAGGGCTGCTGGCTCTTTCGCCCCCCCGTCGCTTGCCTCGTAATTGATTACATGCCTCCCCGTTTTTTCTGTTGTCTCCTTTCAAAGTTAATAAAATGTCGCCACGCCCCTCGCTGGTTCCGACGGATGCGGACACCAGCGGCAGTTATGGCTCGCCCAGCTATCAGCAGCAAGGACAGCAGCAGCAGCAGCAGGACTCCTCCGGCGGCAATCTGAACAACAATAACAACAACAGCAGCAGCAGCGGAGGTGCAGCTGGAGCGGCGGCCAAGCAGGAGCCAGGACGAAGGGCCGGCGCCTGCCGGGTGTGCCTGAAGTCCTTCAAGCCGGACGACTACCACAAGACGTGCTTCGAGTGCCAGCAGCGAGTGTGCGAGGACTGCGCCAGCTACAGCAAGCTGGACGAGCACGAGGATGCGGTAAGTTGGCTGGGATCCTGGCAGGACCCTGGCTGGACCCTCGCAGAGTGCACCTTCCGGGCCACTAGGCAATCAGCCAGGGTCGCGTGGGCGCGGCGTGAAAATAAACACTGAAATGCAGCGAGACTTAATTAATAAGAAAATATGGAGGGGCTTCAAGCACTGAGCGAACTGAGAGGAAATGGAAATCAGAAACAAGTTTAATTAAGATAAAATTTTGCAAATATGTAAATTTAAAATTTAATGAAGGTCTGACATAACTCAAATAACTAAAACATGCTAATTCGTAGGGTTTATTATTGATTTAGAGATTTAGAGAATTTTTCCAGTGACCATAAATGCGTGGGTGGCAACTATAAGCGAACACCATGGGTCAGTGCACACAAATTGGATTAGAAAAGGGGTTTTCCACAATGGGGACACTGTGACAATGGTCTGGTGAAGCTGGCTCCATTCATCGCGGCCCATTAACGAGATAAAGGCCGAATTAACGAGATTAAATGGCACATCTCCGCATTTAGCGTCTGGGGAGAGGAATCAGCTGCACTTGTCGCCTATCATCGGTGGCCGCATAATGATCATTGATAACCAGCCACATGCCATGCAACACTGTCTTCGCCCCGAACTTGTGGTAATTTGTCAAGAAGCCCAACGCCAACGCCCTGAACATAAAATTTAACGTTTGTCTGTCAACCTGGCCACTTTGGCTAATTGAAATTGATGTTCATGGGCGTTGACTACAACGCACAGGCACACACACAGTCAGTCACAGTCAACTTCCACCCACAACCTGTTATATTCCCACACACACACCACCCCCCCGCGTAATTATGGGTCTCGGGTAGTGTGCGGTGCGGTGCGGTGTGTTGTGGTGTCCCTTCACTGGACACTCGGAGGCTTCGCTGCTGAAATAATCATTTAGAGCATGCCACACTGGGCACTAACCAGGCATTTGGTTGTCCTTGTGCCATAGTTATGGGTGTGGATGGTTAGAGGAGGATAGGAATTTGATTTTATTCCCTGAAAGAGGATACCTGCAGTTTAAACCATAAGTTTGAATGAAATTTCAATGTGATTCGGGGTTTCTTCACCGGAAATGAAGTTTAAACCAGGAAGTCGATGCTGATATTAGAGCACAAGGTGTGTTTATTAAAGAATTTCTTTAAACTGAAGTACAATTCAAACAGGTTTAAGTTTTGTAGTAATATTTATTAAGCAAATACGATTAAGTTTGCACAAGGCCAACTTACTATGCACTCATAAAATAATAAATAAATAAGAATAATAAATAAGTAACATTTGCCCCAAAAAAGGGATTACTAAATATATAAATATCTTCTTCCAAATGAAGAATGACAGATATCTATGGATTTCTCTCAATTTATCTATGACTGATCCCTGAATACGGCTCCTCAACTTTGTTGCTTTATAAACCACTTCCAGCTTAGGCATAAGCTCTCACTTTCCATGCTCAACCATCAAAATCGATTCGCCTTCTGCATAGGCGATGAACACAAAATAAATCTTAAATTTTCATGAGCACACGAGGTTCTCCTTGCTGTGCCTGGAATGATGCTGACGTGGCCATGGCAGCTTGGAAATAACTTTTCAGTCGATTTCTCGATGGGATCATGAACTGGCAGCCGCAGTGCCGCAGCACCGTGTAATTACAGAGCACGCAACTGGGGAGCTCAGAGGCAATAAACCAGAGCCGGGCTCTAGTTGCAGCTGTGGCATACAGTGCAGGTCATGTGACTAGTTGCAATCAGAAAAAAACTGCATATTTTAGAATCTTTAATAAACAAAGAAATATAAGAAATTTCATAAATTTAACTATATAAAATCTCAGCTTAGGATGCTTTTTCATCGCTTGATCACACTGATTTCAAGGTGTAGTAATTTAATTTCAAAAACATCTTTGGTATGCCCATTGAACATTGAAGTGAAAAATGCAAATTACCTCTCATTTTACCAAGGAAGAAAATGAAAACTACAATCGTGAATGACCACTTCACCTGGTTTTTTCACCGTGCCTCGACTTAATTACAATGGCGGCAGCTTCCGCCAACGGCACCGCCATTGGAAATGTGGGAAAACGGGTACGGAAAAGGTTGAAATAGGAGGACGGAAAGGACGATGGTGACACACATGACGATTGAAGCCGCTGGGCAAAATGAATCAGCAGTCAGGTGGAAATGTAACGAGCACTGTGCGGGCGTGTGTCGCGGAAAAAGGAAAATGGCAGAAAGGAAAAATGCAGCGAAGGACTCGAGACTTGAGGGGATGATGCAGGCGCACCTGTGCCAAAGCATTTTCCCCATCCTGGAAAAGAATTTTTCCGCAACGTGCTCTCCAATGGCGGGGGCGAAAAGTTTTGTTCAGAAAGTAATTAATATTTATTTTCGCTGGCCAACATAATGGGTTTTTCTTGGGGGCCACTAATAAATACAAGCGCACAGTGTGCGGCCGCAAATAGACGCCGGCGCTTAGCTGGTGCTTTAATTAACGCTGCTGCGTTGCCACAGCAATGAAAATTGATTTTCCGCTTTTCCCAGACCATGTGGCGGTGCAGTGTTTGCCGGCGGAAAATGGCCTCGCGGGTCTGCATTCCGCAGGACTCGACGGACTCCATGCTGGACGTCCCGGTGCTGGAGGCCTTGCAGCGACGCCACTCGGACGCCAAGCTGGGCAGCTCCACGCAGACGCTGGCGCCCAGCAACGGTGCCGCCCTAGCCCCGCCACGCAGTCCCGAGCTGCGGCGGCACTCGGACGTCTCGCCCGCATCCTTGAAGGAGCTGGAGCGGGTGAGTTTGTACACCTTGTTTAACCTGCGAATTCCTGGGATTTAATACTTCCCCTTGCAGCAACTCAAAGGCGGCCGCAGCATGGCGCCCAGTCGCTCCAACAGTCCGCCGCGTGGCGATGGACAGGAGCCACCTTTCGGAGCGCCCCTGTCGCGGATGCAGTCCCGAAGGGGTTCCAGGGTGGCACGGCAGCATAGCTACGATGATGACATGAAGGCCGGACCCGTGGGCGGAAGCATGGGCGGTGGCGGTCCGGCGCTGGGCATGGCAGCAGATGGATCCGGACTCGGTATACCAGCCATGCCGCGCAGGTAAGACTTGAACGCTGCCAAAGGCTTCCTTGGCTCCACCTGATGCCTGATTACCAACCACAGAAAGTCCGCCTACGACGTGTTCGCACCCGGGCTAGTGCAGGCCGGTGCCGCTCCTGCCACTCAGCTGCAGAGATCCCCCGGCGAGGGCGGCATTATGCCGCCCATCCAGCTGCCCGGCTCGAGAAGACCCTCCTTCCGGGTGCCACATGCCTCGGAGGACATACAGAACGATGACTCGCCGGGATCGCCGGATAAGGGCAGTCCCGTGCTCACCGTTGACGATGACCGACGAATGCGGCGACGCGGTTCGCAGCTGTAAGTAGTCAATACTAAGTTATATAAAGTCCTTAAATATATATTTATGGTGATCCTTTCGTTTCATCGCCAGACCCGATATTGCCATGCTGCAGAATCGCGGTGCCTTGCCGGCTGTGCCACCCTCATCAATACCGCCGCCGATGGCGGCCTTTACCGGTCCCAATCTCGAGGATTTGGAGGCGCCGCGACGGCAGACCTCCATGGATGGCGAGGCCATTCGAATTGTAATACACGACGTGGATTCCGGGCCGATTTGTGCATCTAAGCGGCGCATCATTCTGCGTCGGGATCCCACGGACAAGGCGCACCGCAGTGAGTTTTTGTTGGGGGCTTAGGGACTGCGATTTCGGGGCCCAAGATACACACTAGGCACTAAGGACTAAAGCCTTCGGGTTTTACCTTAATGTGTGGCTGAGATAGGACGAGGGAGAGTGTGCGAATGTGTGTGGGAGTATGCACTAAAAGAAATTGGAAATTATACTAATTACAATGGGCTTTCCATAATTATTGATATATATTTCTGTTAGGGAATAACTTAAATTATTCCTTTAATAAGTATATATTTCTTTAAAAACCTTATGAACCTTTTGTATTTATAAAAATCCCTTGAAAAGTATTTTTCTTCTGTGTACAACTAAGAGTGAGTGAGGATTGTTTGTCCGCTCCATCCGGCTTCGGTTGATGTCCTGCCCTTGGCACCGCACCGGAAATGGGCAAGTAAACAGGACTCATTACAACGTTTGGTTATGCTAATTCAAGGAGGCGCCGGGGCAGGGCGTCCTCCTCGTCGCACTGCTGCTCCGCAGTGGCCGGGTCTGGGTCTGTGGGTTACTTAATTCCCCCCTGGCAAAAGTGCAGGGGCATTCGAGGCTACGGTTACGGGACGGGCGCCAAGGATAATGTGGTTTGGCCCCCGTGGGCCTTAATGAAACCCAAAGCGGAAGCAGACTGGTAGCAGATTAAGCAACTGAGAGGATTTTATCGACATAAAGGCACCGAGAGCTCCGGGCTCCCAGTTACGAGTTACGAGCTGCGAGCTGCGAGCTGCAGCAGCAAGGACACACCACAATTTTACCCCGCTCTTTAGGACAGTGCTGGCTATTTGTCCCTTTTCAGGCTTATATTTTTATACATTTAACAAGTAATAGAGCTTTATGATATTTTTTTAAAGGACATTTAAATACTTTTTATTTCCTTGTTATTATTTTTTTATTTTAAAATATATTTTTCATACCAAAAGGCACTGTTCTGTGCACCGAAAGGACATGCTGGCCAATGTCGTTTGTGTGAGGTCCTTATTGCCTCTCTCCCATTCTGCTTCCTTCGTTTCCTGTGAATGTATTTTAATTATATGCATTTTTGTGTTGCATACCTCGAGGGGCCAGTCAGAGCAACCGAGCAGGCCAAATGAATTTTTAATTATCGACAGCGGAGCAACCCACGGAGCATGAAAATCAATACGAGCGGAACGTGAGCATTAGAACCCAAGGGAAAAATTTAAATACCAGGCCATCGAGGCTGGAATGGCAAAGAAAAAAAATATAGGCTGCTGGGAAAATGAAAAACTTCACGCCCTGCTGGCCATAAATAATAATGCCCCACGAATGTTTTGGCATATGCATGCATGGTCAACTCGGCTGCCAGTCGAATGCAATAAAAAATGGCCAACACATTCCGGCCGGCAGCAGACTGGGGGAAACTGAAGAGGAACGCTCCTCCTCTCCAACAGCTTCGACACTTAGATGCACTCTCTTTTCTCTCGTCCAAGGACAGTGGCAGGAAAAAATTCGAATTTCAAAAGACTGGCAGAAAACTGGCTGAAAGGAAGTGAGCGCTGGCAGCCAGGCTCAAGTTGTGAGTTGAGAGTGAAAAGTTTGGCACAAATTGGGATCTTCTTTTTTTGGCCATAACTAAAAGGTTTCCGCCCAAACTTATCCCCATGACTTATCATTGCAAATAAATTCCTAAATAAAGGCTTTGAATAGAATAAAAATAAAATTAAATACATAAAAATGATTGGAATTGCTATCATAAAGTATTTTTCATACCTTTATAGGGCATTATTGTTTCTGTATGAAGCATTTTTCATACTCTTACTGGGTATTATTATTTCAGTCAGAAGCTTGTAACGCTATGAAAGAGTCATTTCCGACCCCATAAACCATATATATTATTGATCAGCATCAAAAGCCGTATCGATCTAGCTATCTCTGGAAGAAAAATAAAATTTTCAAAAATTTTTCAATTTTGCAAAATTTGATAAGGGGTTACATCATTAAAATTGTCAAAATTGGGCAAAAAACGTATTTTTTTCATTTTAAAACTAAAGTATTCGTTTCAGACCCCATAAACCATATATATTATTGATCAGCATCAAAAGCCGAATCGATCTAGCTATCTCTGGAAGAAAAATAAAATTTTCAAAATTTTTTAAAATTTTTAAAATTTGATAAGGGGTTACATCATTAAAATTGTCAAAATTGGGCAAAAAACGTATTTTTTTCATTTTAAAACTAAAGTATTCGTTTCAGACCCCATAAACCATATATATTATTGATCAGCATCAAAAGCTGAATCGATCTAGCTATCTCTGGAAGAAAAATAAAATTTTCAAAAATTTTTCAATTTTGCAAAATTTGATAAGGGGTTACATCATTAAAATTGTCAAAAATCGACAAAAAAAATTAATTTTTTTAATATTGAATTTGAGTATGCAGACTTATTAACATAATAAATACTAACATAGGAAAGCTTTCCGATTTAAATTTAATGCATTTTTGGCTGAAAAATGATACATTTTAATGACAACATTTCAAGCTTCAAGAATCTAAAAACTTTAGTTTCTTTCGTTCTGCTTTTAATATATACTTTAATATGATTAAGGCAGAACCCCAATAAATAATTCAATTCAATAAAACGGTTGTCAAGTTCACGCCCACTTGTGGCTTTTCTGGGATATCCTGGCAAGCCTTTAACGACAGCCTATAATTCCAATCAAAATAACTAGCCGCTGGCAGCCTCCTAGAAGTTTTTCCCATACAACTTTTCCCCCATTTTTTTCCCATCGGTTAGCCACCGGTGCGACGTGCGCTTGCTAATATAAAATTTCAATTTGCATATCATACAAAAAGAAGCAGCAACGACAGAAATGTCAATAACCAACAACAAATAGGACGCAGAGGCACACGCAGCTGCAGGCTAATGCAGGAATGTGGGCGTATCCTGGCGATATCATGAGTTAAACCCACTCGGGAGCGAGCCTTGTCTCTATGTAGCCCGGCTGGCAGCAGTGTGTAGTGGCTGCTTACCCCGGCATATTTGATATGCAGCGAAGCAAGTGGAATTTTAATGTGCTAAACCATTTCCTTGGCTTGCCACCGCTGCTGGTATTTGCCGTATATCCTTATATCCTTATCCTCGTACCTGCCACAGCAGAGCATCGCGTCGCCTTAACCACATCTCACATACATTCTGTACAGGCGGCGATGACAAGGAGACGGAACACGATGCGACTCTGCGCCACATGGCTTGTGGCTGAGGCACAGCTGTGCTTCAATTTCCTTGATATATTGACTTGGGGATGTAAATCGAGGGAATATAAACGATATTTAATATCGAAAGGAAATATTTGATTTATTTTTGAGTTACACAATATAATTTTTAGTTAACATATTCGAAGATGGGTGCTGAATATGTTGGTTGCTATACCTAAACTACGGCTCTAGATCTATAAATGATAAATCTAGTTTCTTAAGCCAATAATTTTTATTTAAGATAGTAGCAACATCTAATTTGAACTTTATACAAATAAATATTACAGGAAATTATATATTTTAAATATTTTTTAAGACACTATAAGGCTGAAAACGTAACAAAGATTGCATCAGAATGGTATTTCTTTCTTCTAATTTATATTCAAGATCTTCTTGTATAAGTATTATAGTTTATATATATTTTCTTAAAGGCTATCTATACCTCCGTGCTGTTACAATATTTTGTATATATATATCTACCCATTTTTTGTACCAGCACTAATATCGACTGCCTCCACGTTGATTGGCAATGCCTTGTAATTTTAGAGCTGCACCCCGAAACATGGTGCAGTTTTTTGCATTAACATTACACACATCGGCAGGTGTACACACGCACACCTGTGAGCTTAATTAGCCGCTGCACTCGCATGGCTAATGGAGAACTTTAATTAGAGAGCGAGGGAACCATCCACCAATGGGCCAAGGGGCCATGTATTGTAATTGAATTGTTTCCAGCCGGCATTTCCAACTGGGCCTTCAATTATGCATCGCTTTAAGTGTTTCGCAACGATGTCCGATAGCGACTGTTAATCGCCGGGGGAGCTGGGGGAGCCCTTGGGTTTCTACACGGTTGCCCTTCCGGGGGAAGGAGCAGGTGTTTCTGCAAATGGCGCCTTAACACGCCTAATGAAATTTTATGCAGCCTCATGAGCCGCACACACACACATACACAGGCTTGCACACACAGTCATTTATTGCGGCGAATCACGAAACCAGAGGTCCTGGCATTGCGTGCTCCGGTTCTGTGGCCAACAGGTGGCCATATCCACATCCTGGGGCGGCCACGCCCCTGTTCGCCTGGCTGCCTTTTCATAGTTCTCCGCCCCCCCCACAAGTCACTCGAATCGAGGGATTTTTCCATAAGACTCTCTCGAGCAGACTTAGTTGCTGCCAAAGGATGCCACCTCGTCTTCAGTTGGTTTATTAGTTTAATCTAGGGAAATGCTGATATGCTGATGGCCAGGACTGGGTCGTAGCTCGGCTAACACTATCTTTTCCATGGCTCTTGCTTTGCTAGTTTAATTAAGAGTCAATTTTTATGGCAACTGATAGAAGCCACTAAATCGCTTACGCTCCTGTGACGCCGCCCACACTTGGCCAACAACTCTCGTGGGAAGGGGGAGCAAGGATACGATGCAAGGTGTGCTGCAGTGCACACCTGTGTGCATCGATTAAGTCGTTCAATGTGTGTCAGCTAAAAGTTTGCTCTGTTAATGCCATTACCCAGGATGTGTCTGTGCCTGCAAGGACACTGCCACTGCCAGGACACAAATTATAAAGTTGCCAAAGAAAAAGGAAACCCCAGAGAGAAAAAGCGACAGGCGAGGACCTTCGACAGATAGTTTTTCCAATTAAAGTGGAAACTCTTTAAGGGAATTTTCGCTCTCCAAGTGCAAATCGTCCTGAGAACGTCCTGCGACCCATACTCACGTGCACATATGTTGATTCAATTTGCCGGCATATTTACGGCCTTCGGGCAACAAAAGAAATGGACGCCAATGCCCCAAATAGGAATAACCCCTTGGCATCCTCCCCTGTTTGGCCATAAACAACACACCTTTGTGTGTGGCCAGGGCTCGGGCTTATTAAATCCCAATGATGGGCGCATAAAAAATCGTTGGCCATCCGGCAAACAAATTGTATCATAAAAGCCCGACCTGGCCGAGAGAATGGTACATACGCACGGAAAAGGGCCAGCGGACATTGGGCAGTGGAACAATGAGACAAAGGACTTCGGAAATAGCCAAAAAGGAGGACCTTACCTCAGCACAGCTCAGCTCGGCTCCGAGGGCCATGATTTTTATGGCCAAAACGAATCGAAAATTTCACTCAGCCCGCGCATTTTGGCCATGTTAAGTGCTGGCTTAAAGGCAAATGGCCGGCATTCGCGAGTAACCCAAAACTGTTGCGTCATCAAAAGAATAAGCTGCACTGGAAAAAGTGCCAAAAGCAAAGGATTATTGATAAAAATAATATATATTTCATGAGAATATATTGAAAATAAAGAATGGTGTGAAATATTAAACATTAACAGCTTCGAATAAAATATAAATAAAATTATAAACAAGGTTTTCTTTGAAATTTATAGGTTTACAGATGTTGTAGCTAACATTTTTGAAGTTCATACAAGTATTTATTGTTTTAGAAGTGAAAAAGAACCCAGTTTTAGCTGTCATATTATTTTTCATCTCATTTATTTCCTTGAAAGTGTAAAGTGATCATATTTTTATTGATTTAAATAATATTTTCTATAATAGAAATAACCAATAATTACTTCCCCCT
Organism: Drosophila bunnanda; assembly: GCA_035046265.1. Lineage (NCBI taxonomy): Eukaryota > Metazoa > Arthropoda > Insecta > Diptera > Drosophilidae > Drosophila > Drosophila bunnanda. The sequence goes on from JAWNOB010000075.1 coordinate 5,257,011, forward strand.
TTTTATTCTCAATGTAAGGCTCGTTTCCTTGATTTTCCTCCTTCTTTTTCTGCCCGCGCTGACAGCAAAAGGATTTGCGTTTTATTTATATCGTTTTTATTGCAGTCTTTAGGCGGCAGCCCTGGAAAAAAACTTTTGATTAAAACACACTCAGCAAACAGCGGCAGGAAGCGGGCGGGGTAGAAGAAAAAATGTCGCCTTATCCTAATTGGGTATCAATGCGCCTGAATCAACATGGCTCGGATGGTGGATAGCGGATGCGCAACATTTTATTGCATACTGACAAGGGGGAGCACCCCCAAGTTTGCCGCCATTTCCTGCGCAAAACTTGGACTGAGCACAGCTCAGCTCAGCTGTCCTTCCTGCTGTGTCCTTCCAGCTTCAGCTCCACCTTCGGCTCCTTGGAGGAAGCTCACCTTGGCAACGGCATTTCATTGTCATCGCTGCTCGCTCCCCTGCTGGCTGGTTAACTTTCTTGGCCATTGTCTGTCCTGGGCCTGGGCCTGGGTCTGGCCTGCGGCCCTTGGCAGTGGCAGTGGCGGAAATCCGCTTTCGCCAAGTTTTCGGTGCACAAATTGTTGAAATTAGTTTTCTGCGCCAAATGATAAGTACTTGAAACTGAACTGCAGCCCCCTCCGAAATTGCAATTTAATTAATTAAATTGTTTGGATTCATCCGCAACCGCCTTCTCGAAAATACAGTGTGCTTTAAGGGTTACATTTTAACCAAAGAAAATCATCTAAATTGGGGGAAATTAATGCTTAAAAAAAATAAATTAAAGAAGTTTATTTATTATTAGTTAAAGATAGTAAAATGTGAAAAAGAATTAAATATGTTCATAATTTATTTTAAATAAGGTAAACCAGAAAAACCCTTTAATATATTCATTTATGGGTTTTTGTATATACTTTACTTTAACTTAAAAACTTTTCAAATTGTTCAACCAAGCTGCATATTTAAGCTTCTTGTTCCCCAATTTAAGTGCGCACTGAATCCTCGTTTCATTGTAACCCAAAAACAAGCAGCTGAACTTTAGTTTTCATTGAAACTTATGGATAATATTTGCACAAAATGAAAAATCTACAGGGATGTAGAGATCCCTTAACAGATTTGGCCCCCACCCACTTAAAGTGCAATAAATGTCTGAAGGGGTCAATTTATGTAGCACAAATAAATTTGTGTCAATTTTACGAAAAGGAAAAATACTGCGAGCGGACACCAGCACCAGCAGCACATCCATCCAGTTAAGACTCCAGGCTGACTTAGCAGAAAAACTTTGCAGACACAAACAGAGCGGGACGACATGGCGTATACGCAACGTGTGGATTCGGTTCAGTTTCGGTTGGGTTTATTTTGACGGGGTTTTTGGCCACTGCAAAGTGCAAATGAAATCAACGCAAATTGTTGCCACATGCCCGAAATTTGTATCTGTATCTTGGAGTACGTGCCTAGTCGCAGTCCCCGGATTTTCGTTACATTTGAAGCACCTCTCGCCTCCCCTGTCTATTGATTATTCCGCCCTGGCCTCTTGGCATAATCTCGCAGAGCGTGAGCTGGCTCTTATTATTAAATCTGACTACTTTGTTGTCTTGTTGTCTCATCCTGCACAGCACGTGGCTTCGGGATGCGCGTCGTTGGCGGCAAGACTGGAGCCGATGGTCGTCTGTTTGCCTACATTGTGTGGACGGTGCCCGGCGGAGCAGCGGAGAAGAATGGCCTGCAGCAGGGCGACAAGGTGAGTGTGAGGGATCCAGATATTTCCAGAGCTACCACTCCGAGGAGGTGAAGTATTTAAGCCGGGCTGGAATAATTGCTGGCAGGACCTCGGAAGGGGTGCTGAAGTGCGGCCAACCGCAGTGCACGCGCTGCCAGCTGCCAGGCTCGAAATTAATAGCTCATGATTGATGACCTTCGGCTGACACAATTTGGAATGGGAAAACAGAAAATGCCATATTAATATTTCTTATTTACGGGCCAGGACATCTTATGCCATTGCGAGGGCATTATCATTTTAGTCAGAAGCTTGTAACGCCATGGAGGAGTCATTTCCGACCCTATAAATCATATATATTCTTGATCAGCATCAACAGGCGAGTCGATCTAGCCATCTCCGGTCGAAAAAAAAATTTTCAAAAATTTTACATTTTTTCAAAAAAAGGAAAGGGGTTACATCATTAAAATTTTCAAAAATTGAAAAAAATTTTAATTTTCTAAAATGATAAATTCAGTATGCAGATTTATTAGCATAATAAAAACTAGCATCGAACTGCTTTCCGAATTAAAATTAATGCGTTTTTGGCTTAGTTAGGAGATTTTTAAATCTTGATTTGTCGAAAAAATTCTCATATAAAAACATCGATAAATGTACTAAAAAATGGTATTTTACTTTTATTCAGAAGCTTGTAACGCAGTGAAGGAGTCATTTCCGACCCTATAAAACATATATATTCTTGATCAGCATCAAAATGCGAGTCGATCTAGCCGTCTCCGGACAAAAACAAAATTTTTCAAAAAATTGCCATTTTTTCAAAAAAAGGAAAGGGGTTACATCATTAAAATTGTCAAAAATTGGCAAAAAATTGAATTTTTTTAAGTTTTAAACTGAGTATGCAGATTTATTAACCTACTAAAAACTAGCATAGAACAGCTTTCCGAATTAAAATTAATGCTTTTTTGGCTTAGTTATGAGATTTTTAAATCTTGATTTGTCCAAAAAAATCTCAAATAAAAACATCGAAAAATGTACTAAAAAATGGTATTAAACTTTTATTCAGAAGCTTGTAAAGCAGTGAAGGAGTCATTTCCGACCCTATAAATCATATATATTCTTGATCAGCATCAAAATGCGAGTCGATCTAGCCGTCTCCGGACAAAAACAAAATTTTTCAAAAATTTGCAATCATTAAAATTTTCAAAAATCGGCAAAAAATTTTAATTTTCTAAAATGATAAATTTAGTATGCAGATTTATTAACCTAATAAAAACTAACATAGAAATGGTTTCCGAATTAAAATTAATGCGTTTTTGGCTTAGTTATGAGATTTATAAGAATGCGAATGTTTTAAGCTTAGTTCTGATTTCCAATTGAATGCTACAATTCAGCTGCAGTTATAAAAAACTTCACGTTCCTGAATTTAATTTCTTTTATTGTTCAATCTTAATTTGATTTTTTCTACAGAAATATATAATACTTAAATAGTTAATAAATGTAAGGATAAAGGATGAACAGGCATAAGCATACAAATAATAATAGATTATGATTATCTACTTGTCATAGATTTAAAATTTGATTTTTTCAATTGAAAATATCCCAGTTTTATTTAAAATATATATATTGCAACAATCTCCATAGATACTGGAATGGAATGGCATGTCCCTGATCGATCGGAGCTTCGAGGAGGTCTGCTCCATTATGGACCGGACCGGGGACATTGTGGAGCTGCTGGTGGAGCACGCCACGGACTTCCGGATGTGCGATTTGTTCGACGAGAACCTGCCGCCGGGCAATGCCGGCGGACAGAGTGGACCGCGGCGTTCCGGCGACGGACCCGTGGGCCTGGGCCTCATTGCGGGTAAGTTGATCCCTGATTGATGATAAACCCATTAAGAAATCCCAATACCTGTACATAATACCCAACATAAACTTACCCTATTATATATATATAATAAAGCCCAGCTATGACATTTACATAATTTTCATTTGTTGCTCTCGTTTCTTGTTACAAATGAAAAAAAAAAATGATAATGAAAAACAGAACCCGAAACCACAACAGACAAATCACCAGCATCGCCAACTAGACGGAAATTACCAAAAACTCCGGTATAAAACTATTTCGTTTTATTCATTTTGAGTAAGAGAACTTGCGCTGCGGCAGCAGTCGAGGATACTATACCATATACCATATACTATATACAACTATATTAATTTAAAACGTACCGCATAATTGAGAACACACCGAGCTATGTGCAGCAAGCCAAACTAAAGCCCCAACTGAACGCAAAAACAAAAAACCAAAACCGAAACCATATACATACTATATACTATATATATATAAAGTAGCTATTAAATGCAGCTTAAGCATTTGCAGCAGTTTTCCACACGATTTCAGCTTTCACAAAGTGCTCTCACGAAACGAATTGAACTCTTCGTACTTGAATTGCAGCTTCCATGCTATATATATCAGTATATATATATATATATCAAAATACTCGTATAAAACTCACCTTTTCTAGTCACTGATTCAACGATTTCCTTTGAACTTTTGCTTTTGGTTACCAAATAACACATTCATCCCCGATATTTACCGTAGCTAAACTGAGTAATATATATATATTTCCTTATTTCTATGTGTTTTCCATTGGGTTTCCTTTTGCGTTTTGAACTTACACTTGAGTTTTCCGTTGATATTCTACTACAAATTATAATTACTAACCATGCGAAATGGCTAAATGTGTTCATATATTGCTATTCTTTGTCATAATAACCACCAGATGTACTTGAATATATACATTTTATTTTTCGGTGTTGGTAGAACTTAGTGATTTCGAGAATAAAAAACTACAAAAATATATATATATATTACTAACATGCCCAACTAACGTATATAGAGACTAAGCCTTAGCGAACCTAACTAAATAGTCCGCGAGTTATAGATATGTGTATGCTCAAGGATGTGGATCCGATACAGGCCGTATCATAATCGCATAATTTATTCTTCATTTTCAAGTCTGTTTTTGCCTCGGTTGAATCCTTCTACTTCTTCGCGGGGCAATCGAATTGCCCCTGCCGAAGATCACAGTAAGAACAAAGCACCAACAATAGGGTTTTAAGATAAAGTTTTAACTGATAACATTCGTGTCTATGATAACTCACACTCGAGAAACGAATTACGAGCTACTCCCTAAATCCCAAACCTGAATTCCGACAAGCCGCTTGCGCAGAAGCCCCCGATCTCTGCGAATCGAATACAATAATAACAAAGGAACAAAACCTACAGAGACGCGTATCGTCGTTATGCTAACTAAATATATATATATATACTCGTAAAATGCCCGATCTGAGTCTGACCTTGGGCCAGTTAAATATTGAGAAAGAAAAGGGGGTTGAGATTTGAAATCGCCCGGCAAGCTGCTCGAAAGTATGCCGTGACTTGTACTTCCCAAATCGACCTATTTTTACATTGGATTTCGGCAGTAACCTACGTACCTTTGGGCGCCTTGTCAGGCGATTTTGAGCAGCCTTCCCTGTTTATATATATAGTTTATAGACCGACAAAACCGAAATCTTTATAAATGTTACTAGTGCAAAGTTTGTAGCGAACAGAGTTAAACAAATATTTGTGTGTGTTTTAAATGTTATTATTGACCTTATGATGTAAGCAAATCAGAAACCAAAAGAAAAACCAAACCAAATTGGATAAAAAAAAAAAAACAGAACAAAAGTAGTAGTTTGTTGTTGAAATGTTTAATGTGTTTTTAAGTACCAAAGTACCCGAGACTCCTTATATATACATACAATATAACATGTGTATTTGGCACACGACTAAAGTCCGAGAGTTGTGCGCATTATTTGTAGACCCGAAAAAGCATACAAGTTACATGTACATGTCCACCTCTCCATTTATGTCATTGTTAGAGCTGTGTTTTTGTAAATGTCAAAGAAACTGCAGGCGGAAACGGAAACGAAGGAGAACACTGTGGAGCCCACCTACTCGTACATAACATAACATAACAGACTCGTTTTTAAGTGTGGAGAATGGAGAACGGAGTGCCGAATCATTTTCGAAACTAGAAAGAGCTAACTGAATTTACTCGTTTACCTTGAAGCAAAGATGATGCTTTTTAGCTATGTAACTCCTGTCAGATGGGTGATAAATTGACATTGATTTCGATCACGACACCTTTTGTATAGACTTCCTAACCTGTAACCGTAACCGTAACCGTAACCTTAACCTTAACTGTAACCATAACCTTAACCTTAACCTTAATCGTAACTGTAACTAACCGTAACTGTAACTGTAACCTTAACTGTAAACTATACCTGTGTAAACTGAATTATGTACTAAATTTATAAAACCTTTACAACGTCATTGGGCTGGAGAGTGAGGTTGATGAAAAATGTGAACAAAAACTGAAGATGATTTTTAAGATTAGCGATTACAAGCACTAACCGCTAACCGCAGATTAATTTGTCGCATGTAACCCACTCTATATATATATATATATATATATATATATATATATATATATATATATATATATATATCTGCGCTATACGATACATCAAATATATATATCTATATACATCCAGTTATTAGTCACTAAAGCGTATACCAATGTGCTAGAAACCTAAAAACGAAAATGAAAAAAACAAAGACAAAAAACTGCTAACAAACAAAACAAAACAAAAAGAAAAACAAGCAACAAAAGAAATGTGAAAAATAAAGTCTCTCTATTTAAACTGCAAAACAAAACGAACCGCGTGCAAACAATTGAGAATCTCTCTCTCGCCAGGACTTGCTTTATATCCTTTCGCACAGCAGCCGCTTTAGCAGCAGACCCGCAGATCCGCCGAATCACCGCCGTGTCTACCATCACCGCCGCCGAAACAAAAAAGAAAGAAAACCCCATCGCTGATGCCATCAGTCAAATGGTAAATGAACAAAGCAACCCACAGTACTCTCTGTACATTAAGCATCCAACCGCCTCTACCCCTATAAATACTATATCTTCACTCGGATAGCCCCTATCTAGACATGCTCTGTACAGTTTTTAGCACCCCAAAAAGCCCGCTAGAGAAAACTATTATGATAATTATTATTATGCCCCCCCTGACCAAGTGTGTAACATAGCCAGGCTCTTTTAAGATATATAGTATATATATATACATTTTGTAAAGACCCCATCGATATGTATTGTAAAGTGCGCTGCTTTCTCCTTGTTTTGTTTCATGTAATGCTGCGTTTATTTCTGCCTCGGTTTCTGTTTCCGTTTCCGTTTACGTTTCGGTTTCGGTTTGGTTCCATTTTATTTATTACGTATACGCCCCGTTTTCCCTCCTCACTCGCTCTCTATCTAGCTCTCTCTGTCAATTTATGAGCTTTTGTTTGGCTTTCGCTTAGCAAATGTTTACCTTTACCTTCGCCTCGATTCCCCGCTTTGTTTCCTTTCGTTCCGTTTGGTTTTGGATCTGTTCAGTTTGGCTTTGCATAAAATCCGACTCTCCTTCGTAATTATGCCGCTGTCCGCTATCGTATGTACCTATATCTATGAACTATAGTGTCGTATTTATTTCACACCGATGCGAAGCCCTGTCTATATATTGCCACACACACTTTCTGTCTTTTACTTACCTGTTTTGTTTCAAACAAAAGCTTATTGTGCGCTAATGTACCCGATGTTCGTGCCTAGTTATAGAGTGGTCTCCTGAACAGCATCTGAAGTATAATACTTGGGTCCAGGGTCGCAGAACAGAACAGAAAGAAACATATGAACACCACACAGAAATGTTTCAGTTTCTTCGTTTTCTATTCACTTTTTATTTGCGATTTGAGTTCCTTTCGAGTTGCGTTCAAGTCACTTTGAGTTGTTTGCATTTTGCCTAATTTGCATAAAACCTAACGCCTAAGCCTACAAATTTGTTTGACTAGCATTTAGTGGCTCTTGAATCTTGAATCCTTAATCTTAAACCGATTAGCATTTCTTCTCCAATAACAAAAAACCAAAAACAAATACTATATAAATAAACTATTACCACCACCGATTACCGATTGTATACGAACTTAATTTTCATTTCCTGTACCAACAACAACCAAAATGTAACCCCAGCTGGCACGAGTTATGGCTATAAACAGAAACAATAACAGAAAAATACAGAAAATATTGAAACATTAACGGAAAACGAGATCAAAACAAGCTAAAATATATAACTTATGTACAAAAAAAATAAGTAAACGAAAGAGAAACCGAGACTGTCATCGAAATTGATTGCAGATTGATTGACTTTCCGCGGAGCGATTGATTGATTGATTGATTTATTAAACACATAATGTGCATAATGAATTTAATTCGACATCAAGAAACTTTGTCCCCGCCCTGTAAATATACCCAGTATGTAGCATATATAGGATTAGTTCTTGTATATATCTGTGTCTATCTCTCTGTGTTTCTAAATCCCCCCAACTACTGGCATGTCTTCGTTTATTATTCATACGCAACTTTATTTGCCGCAAAACTTTTGTGTCACTTTGAGTTATATAAGTATATTCCAGCGAAAAAGGGGGCAAATCTATATAGATATGTAAGGCCAGGTGTCAGGTGAGCGTGAGAGTGCGAGTCCTGGCTCTTCCCGCAGGATCCCCGTGGTTAGCCGACTTGGCAGCGGACTTGTCAGCAACAGGTGCGGTCGCCTTCTCCTGTCGCCCTTTAATTGACAGCTGCGAGGCATAAAATGCTTGAAATGTCGAAAATTAGAAAACTTTTAACAACAATCCCACGGGCCAACAGAAAGGATCCAGGGACCTGAGCCTCGTCATTATTATTATCGACGACAGGCCGCCGCCGACCGCCTCCTTCTCCTTATTTGCTCATGGAAAAGTTTTTCAAGTGCTTAGGCTTTTATCGCCGGCGCCTGTTTGATGCCTGATAAACTCCAATAATCCTGCAAGTACATGTGCCTGCTTACCTGTAGATAAAAATAAAAATAAACGCCCCTTATAAGAGAGTCCCAACACGAATTCGATTTCCACCCACAGATGAGAAGTGTGCGCGCGGTAATATTTTTCTTTTCCAGTTTTTTCCCCCAATTTTTTTTTGCTGGGTCGTAAAAAAGTTTTGCGAGCAACAGTTCGCAGTTTTTGGAATATATGGAATGTTCCTGTGTGTCTGTGTGTGTATATGCTCGGTGTGTGGCTTCCATTTCCGCTTGCTACACGTTATTGCAATATGGCGGCTTCCGTTGCAGATCTGCCATGGAGAAAGTCAATTCGGCGATGCCAGAGCTATAGTTGTTGTTGTTATTATTGCTGCTGCGCATGTACACGCCATGAATATGTTATGAAGGTACGCGCCATTACCAACTAACCGGCACTGAGGAAAATGAAGTTTGTGCTAGTTCAGAGAGCTTATAAGATGGTGTATTGAAGTAATAAATCAAGAAGGTTTAATTGTAAAACAATTATATATAGTAAAGTTACGAGTTTCTTGAGATAGGAATAAATATCTTTCTGAATACGGTTTAATATGTACATATACACTGTTTATTTGCGTTTTAATTTTTTATAATGTTATCAGTAGAGATGGGAAATTCAAAAAACTAACATCTTTCCCATCTTTTTCTCGGTGCATGTATAACTAGCACCGGCAGCAACAATCGCCAGGACCTTCATGCGCAACTGCACCACAATGACTTCCGCTTTTGGGGGCCCATACAAAACACATACAACACTAGAGAGACAACACAGAGTGGAGCGAGCCCCCAGAAGCAGATTGCATTTGCGGTTCCCTTTGTTTATCATCTGGGCATGTGTGTGCATTTGTGTGCATTTGTGTGTCTCTGCAGCCCAGTGCTTCCTTTTGTAAATAGAAAACACATGCGAACATCATAATTTGCATTATATTTATGTGTGCTCTTCCCCGAGGGGCCATAGTGCTAGTTGTATGTAGTGTGTGTAGTTTCACTGGCATGCCAAAAACCGCCACAAGCAGCCACCATCCCCACCCCTTCGTTCTCACTCGTTTAATTAGTTTTATTTACGTTTTGATTGCTTTAATTTGTTGTTCAGTTATGTACACACCCACGGACACACACTTGTACACACACACACAGCCAGCAGAACACAACAAAAGCGAAAGCGAAAAACTAAAACAGAAGCCGGCCAGCCGAAGGAATTGTAAAATGTAAATGCCAAAAACTAAATGTAAATAGAGGCCAGGCTACTACACAGGCGCTTTTGTGTAGGCACAATACCATAGACATATATTAAATCTAGACTTGTATCAAAATCTAGTATATCTAGAGATATTCCTAGCGTTTGTTAAGCGTTGAATAATAAATAGCAGCAGGAGGCTTTTGCGAGTCGGAGATAGCGTGATTAGCCCCCACTAACGTGCTTTTGCTTCGCCGCAGGAGCAAATTGCCCGCGAGAAGCTGGTCACCGGTCGCGTCCAGATCCAGGTCTGGTATCATGCGGAGCGCCACGAGCTCGTCGTCTCCCTGATGGCCGGCGATGACCTGGCCCTGAGGGACGAGGCCTATGGACACGGCAATCTGCCGGAGGCGTATGCCAAGGTCCGCATTCTGCCCAAATGGTTAGTGGAAATCGTTTTTCCTTTTGTCCAAATATCCCCTTTTCCTCAGCGTAATAAACCATTTTACTCCATTCTCTTCACAGCGGCGATGGCAGCGTGCAGCAGACGGAGGTGAGTCGGCCCACCCAGAATCCGATTTGGAATGCCACGCTGACCTTTGGCCACGTGAAGGCCGACACCCTAATGGATCGCTACATAGACATCCAACTGTGGGACCTGGTGCCGCACACCGAGTCCATCTTCCTGGGCGAGTGCAGCATCGAGCTGCAGCAGGCCTTCCTCGACGACCAGGCCATCTGGTGTCGGCTGGAGGACACCAAGGGACTGCGTGGCATCAGTATTAGCAAGTCACCTAGCGTGTCGCCACGCGGCTCCATTGCCGCAGGGGCTGGTGCTCCCTGCGGCGATGTGACCCGACTGCTGAGGCGCGACTATAATATGCAGCGCTCCATCTCCGATGATGTAGACTCCATCGGAGATGGGACATCGCTGCTGCATCCGGACCATGCCTGGATTGCTGGCTCGCGGCGCGGCTCCTCACAGTCGGAGACCATGGAGGTGGAGGTCTACCAGCTGGGCAAGGACTTCTCGCGCTCATTGCCGGGTTCGCGTCGATCGAGCTTCCAGGATGCCGAACAAAAGCGGCTGCAAGAGGAGGACGCCATGGCCACGCCGCCCACCTCCTATTTGGTGGGCCGGCGCCGTTCGTCCGTGGCTCGACGCGATCCGGATGAGATCTTGAAATCCTTGAAGGCTGTGCGCGGGGAGCTGGGACGGACCATGAGCCTGGGCACCGAGCAGCACAAGCGTATGGGATCGCGACGTGAGTATAGGGGATAATACTGGGAGATCGTGGTCGCAATATGGTTGTTATTTTTAAAAGAGAAAATCCAAAGGGGGTGACATGAAGTAATATATTTCACAATTTGCATTAAACAAATTTAATTTGTATGCCCTTGCAGGGTACTTTCGTCTTAGTCACGAGCTTGTAACGCTCTGAAGGAGTAATTTCCGACCCTATAAATCATATATATTCTTGAACAGGAACAACAGCCGAGTCGATCTTGACATGTCCGGTAGAAAAATACAATTTTCAAAAATTTTTCAATTTTTCAAAATTTGATAAGGGGTTACATCATTAAAATTGTCAAAATTGGGCAAAAAACGTATTTTTTTCATTTTAAAACTAAAGTATTCGTTTCAGACCCCATAAACCATATATATTATTGATCAGCATCAAAAGCCGAATCGATCTAGCTATCTCTGGAAGAAAAATAAAATTTTCAAAAATTTTTCAATTTTGCAAAATTTGATAAGGGGTTACATCATTAAAATTGTCAAAATTGGGCAAAAAACGTATTTTTTTCATTTTAAAACTAAAGTATTCGTTTCAGACCCCATAAACCATATATATTATTGATCAGCATCAAAAGCCGAATCGATCTAGCTATCTCTGGAAGAAAAATAAAATTTTCAAAAATTTTTCAATTTTGCAAAATTTGATAAGGGGTTACATCATTAAAATTGTCAAAATTGGGCAAAAAACGTATTTTTTTCATTTTAAAACTAAAGTATTCGTTTCAGACCCCATAAACCATATATATTATTGATCAGCATCAAAAGCCGAATCGATCTAGCTATCTCTGGAAGAAAAAAAAAATTTTCAGAAATTTTTCAAAAATTTTGCAAAATTTGATAAGGGGTTACATCATTAAAATTGTCAAAATTGGGCAAAAAACGTATTTTTTTTCATTTTAAAACTAAAGTATTCGTTTCAGACCCCATAAACCATATATATTATTGATCAGCATCAAAAGCCGAATCGATCTAGCTATCTCTGGAAGAAAAATAAAATTTTCAAAAATTTTTCAATTTTGCAAAATTTGATAAGGGGTTACATCATTAAAATTGTCAAAATTGGGCAAAAAACGTATTTTTTTTCATTTTAAAACTAAAGTATTCGTTTCAGACCCCATAAACCACATATATTATTGATCAGCATCAAAAGCCGAATCGATCTAGCTATCTCTGGAAGAAAAATTAAATTTTCAAAAATTTTTCAAAATTTTAAAATTTGATAAGGGGTTACATCATTAAAATTGTCAATAATTGGTCAAAAATGTATTTTTTCATTTTAAAACTAAAGTACTTGTTTCAGACCCCATAAACCATATATATTATTGATCAGCATCAGAAGCCGAATCGATCTAGCTATCTCTGGAAGAAAAATAAAATTTTCAAAAATTTTGCAATTTTGCAAAATTCATTAAAATTGTCAAAATTGGGCAAAAAACGTATTTTTTTCAATTTAAAACTAAAGTATTCGTTTCAGACCCCATATACCATATATATTATTGATCAGCATCAAAAGCCGAATCGATCTAGCTATCTCTGGAAGAAAAATACAATTTTCAAAATTTTTTCAATTTTGCAAAATTTGATAAGGGGTTACATCATTAAAATTGTCAAAATTGGGCAAAAAATTTTATTTTTTGAATATTGAATTTGAGTATGCAGATTTATTAACATAATAAAAACTAACATAGGAAAGCTTTCCGAATAAAAATTAATGCTTTTTTGACTTAGTTATGAGTATTTAACATTTTGATTTGTCGTATAAATTTTCATATAAAAATATCGATAAATATCGATTCAAAGAATGCAAATTTGTAAGCTTATTGATGAGCAATTGCAAAATGCAAGGGTATATGAACTTCGGCTTCCCGAAGCTAGTATTCTTTTCTGTTAAAAATAATTTTAATTGCGATAGACTTGGAATATAAAAAATGTATAACTTTCCAACTTGGTTAGAGGTTACCTTTAATGACTTCTGCCAAACCAAAGTTGCTCTTAACTCATCAGTTTTAGGCTTGCAATTTAATGTATCCCTGATTTAAGCTAAAAAACTATTAGTTATCGGGATTTATTTCATGTCACCATATATTCCTAAGTATAATCCCTAAGTTAGATATAAAGTTTTATGATTTTTCCAAAAGGATCTCCTGAACCAAAAACTGCCAGGAAACTCTCTTGCTGATGTCTTCTATCTACTATTCCTTCTATACCTCACTCTGTGTCTCTGACTCTATGCATTTCCTGTTTATCCTCACGAAAACCTCCTCAACTGTGGCTTGCTGCTAGTTGTGTCTGATCATTATTTGGCTATCACTTAATGGACACCTTATACTTATGTCTGACATTGCATCGTACACCTCTATATAATCTCTCTCTCTCTCTTTCTCTAATATCTCTTCCATATCTTTCCCACTATTAGCCACAATATCGGTGTCGCATTATCAAAGCTTTGACACACCCTACACAAACTGGACAAAACACTAAATGAATGAACTTAAACTAAAGCCACACAACAAACTTAATTAAGCGCAATAAACCAACTAAACTAATGCATAAAGCACTAACTACAAGCCACAACACTTGTTTAAAGCCCTCAGCACCTGTCAGTATATTCAGTATCCGTAACTCTTTGCTTAACTTAATGAAAAAGGACGATTAACACTGCACCACCAAACCACAGAAATGGTAGAAATCTTCAACAGTAAACCGAAACCGAAACCGAAAACAGAAAACCCTTTGTAAATTATACAAGATAAAACAAAAGACAAAAACCGAATGAATGCTAAGTCCTGCAAATTGAGCTTAGCTGCAAAATATTTATAGCAAAAACTACCACACAAAAAAATAAAATAAAAATAAAAACACCACCCACCACTGGTAAGAATGCAAAATGTACTTGAGTTGAGATTGAGTTGCGTTTTGGCATTTTGGTTTCTTCCTTTTCGATCCTTGTACCTGCGAGTCCTAGCTGCATGTCCTAGCTGCCACTTAATTAACGCCCACTCGCCAGCACACAATTACTTAGAATCGGTTTATATATACATAGTATATGTACTAAAATACATACCAGCTCGCATGTGCATGTCGGGAGCTGCCGAAAATCTCATTACAAAAACACACACAAAGACCCCCACGTACTCCCTGGATAATCCAGTCAAGGAGGAGTATCCCAGGACAACTTGTGATGCCATCTTCAAGTCGCTGTGGCTGGGGCTTATTTAAGCTTATTGATGCTATTTTCACAGCCCCGAAAAAGTTGTCAAAACAAAAAGAAAAAGAAGAAAATATGCAAGGCGGTGAAGGAACAAAAACACAGAACAACAAAGGCCAAAGAAACACCCCACAAATTTGTTGTGTGTGTGTTTAAAATGCAAAGTCGCAGTTGGCTGGAAAATGGGGGGTGGCTTGCCAGGTGAAACGTCTTATTACCTGTTGGCTTTGCCACAGTTCGCCGCCCTCATAAACCCTTCAACGCCGAAGCGGCGGAATAGCTCAGCCTTGAAATTAACTTTTAAAAGGGAAATATGAAAACTCGCAGACAGAAGAAAGGCGCGATAACAGAACAAAGCCGAAATACATATTTCCCAGAGCCACAAACAAGCCGTTAAATATGAAAATAAGCAGCGTCTGTGTCTGCCAAAATTCTGTACGTGAATATATATATACATATCTTTATATATGTGCGGAATTGACAGCTCCATTCCCGCTGGGGGTGATGTCCCTATTATTGTGCCTGCTCAGCAAAAGAAAGCTCCTACTGCTATGTCCTTCCTTTACCAATATGTTTTCTCCGTTTTCCCAATTCTTGATTCTCGCTTCGCCCTTTTTTCGTTTTCCCTGCAATTCGATTTTCTTGCTCGACAGTTATTATTAAGCCGCTTAGCGATTGCCTTGCCTTCCGTTTCCGTTTTGCCTTTTACGCACTTTCATATCCGCCTGGCACACGACACACACACACACACAGAGACAGACTCTGTACAAGCGCACACACGCACATCTGTCGCCAAAGTTTATTTGACGTTTATTTTTATTATTTTTTTTTTTACAAAAATATTTGATCTCTGGGCATAATCCTTTAGCCTTGCTCCCTAAACTTTATGCTGGTGCGCGCCCAATTGATTGAATGATTGATTGACTGATTTGTCCTTTTCCATTACTCTTGCTCTAAGGTCTTATCATATTTTTGAATGAAACAAGCACATCAACTCACTCACAATTGTTTATTATTAAAGTTCTTCGATAGGAAATCACTTACGAATAGAATTTTTAAGTTTTAGACATCGCCTGAATGCGACGATCCGACGGCAACATATAGACAAGAATACTAGACGCTGTTCGTTTGCATTGTTAGGAGAATATAAAGAAGTTCTTGTGGTATACTTACCTGCCAGAATGATCATTAAGGTATTGAAGGTGAAGTGACAGTTCCAGCCCAAGGTATAACCCACAAACAGACTGGTTGACAAAACCCCGACCCGCCCCATCATAAAGAGAATGGCCATGGCTTTGCCCCTGTACAAAGGGCTCGTCGCATTACAGGTCATGGCAATGGAATGGCTTACCTCAGGTGCGTGGGTATCAGATCTATGAGGAATGACACTAACAGCCTCAAGCAGCACAGTGGCGCATCGATCAAGGCAAAGAAACATATCAGTATCAAGTAGTTATCCCTTGCAAAGTTGAGAGTGATGCCGCCAGCGATCGCTATTGCTATATAGGATAGCATAACCACTCGTCGCGACAGGATATGCAGGAGAAGGCTCGTGATTATAAAGACACCTAGCACCACGAAACCGTGGATGATGGCATCCAACAAGTCACTGAACACCAAGTCACACTGTCGGAAAGGAACGAGTGACCAGGATAACTACCGAAACCTCGAATTATCGGGTTACCTCACCTTGGTGATCCTCTCTGCAGTCGTTTCCCGCATGTGCTCGCACATAGTCGGCCCTTTTTCCCTTGCCTGCATTGCCACTCTGATGCGCAGCATCCAAATGGGCAGACCAAAGCCCCTGTAAGAAGCCAAGGGGAACGCCTATGAGTGCCACGAGCTTCAGGGATCTTCAGGGGTTCCGTGGTCAGTTAATGTACTCACATTCCGGATTGGATGACGATGATAAACATCATAAGAAGCATGTACTTGCGGTGTTTTGTCAACAAAGTCTTAGACTTACTGCAATGGCCGGTATCTCTTCGAAGATGGGATATTGTGAAATATAAAATCAGGAAAAATTACAAAAATATCATAATTGATTAGGTTGGGAAGATATGGAAACTTACGGGGTCTCCAAGCGAGGCTGCGTAACCGATTCAATGCCCAAGGTGGCCAGAGTAACATCCTTGCCTTTGTTGCAGCGACAGATCCTCTCCAGTGCCTTCATGGCCTTTGCCTCCTGATACACAGACAAGTAGTACTTGGGACTCTCGGGCAGAAACATCAGTACAATCATTCCACAAAGTCCAGGAACTATATTTGCCAAGTGCAACGCACGCCAGCTTTTGAAGGGACCCATGTTTAAGGGCAGAATCACAAGGGCCAGTACTGTCGGAGGCGGGAGAAGAATGTACTTAAGATCAGCCCAGATTTCAAATTGAAGCTTACCCGGCACTAGAATCATGCTGATACCAAAGGCATAGTTGGCATAATTCAGAACCTTGGGACGAAGCGATACCTTCGTTAGCTCGCCCAGATAGGTCATCAAGACGCCAACGGGTCCGCCCAAACTTAGGATTGAAGAAAAGCGGGTCAAGGTCGGAATCAAGTGTATCGATTCCTACTCACAGGGCACCCGAAAGAACACGCATGACCAGGAAGGACCAGAACTCCGGCATAAATGCTGACAGAAAGGACGCCAGTAGGGCACCAGGGCACGTGGTTATGATCGCCATTCGCCGCCCATACCGATCCGATATCTCACCCCAAACCAGCGAGAGGACCATCTGGGTGCCGAAGTTGCAACACATGAGCCAGCTGACACGTTCGTTCGTTATTTTGAGGTCGCAGGTTGCCGCTGCCACGACCACAGCAAAGCCCATCTGCTCGTTGGTTGCCCACATTTGGAGCAGGAAGCAGCTACAGAAAACCCATACCTGCATCCGGCCAAAGCCTGTAGAACAAACCAGAGATTAGTGCAGGAAGGATGCGCCGGCAGGATCAGGCTTACCCATCAGTGTGAAAGCCTCATCTATATCGGTCATCAGGCGATATAAAATTTTTTGTTTATTTCGAAACAGTCATGTCAGTTGAAGCATTGAAACTGTTTGCTGAGTAACCCAGCCTTCACATTTAAAGAAACAGTTCCTCATTTTTCAAAATTAGCAAGTACCTGTACGCTCTAATCTAGCAAAAACTAATTCGATTTGATCTCGTAAACCGAAGCCCAATAGTGGCTCTTAATTCCTTAGGCAGACAGAGAGCCAATACTACGCAAACTGTAAGCAAAAATTTTAAGGTTTTTGGTTAGTTGATATTGTGACCTGACCATCCTTATAGCCTCTCACCTGCCAAATACATAACAAATATGTTGAGCGTGGCCAAACACGAGACCTTCATCAACAATCCCACCAGGGTGCTGCCCGCGACGGCTCCAAGTCGCGAAAGTGATCTGACCAAACACAAAGCCTTGCCGCGCAGCTCGACAGGAACGTAGGCGGCCAGGGCAGATGAGGCCAGGCCGATGAGGGCACCAGGAACGACCAGCATCAGGGTGAAGGCGACCAGTACCGCCAATGGATGATTGATGAAGTTCAGGCTTATGCCCAACAGGCAGGCCACGCCCACATGCAAAGCCATGACATATCTCCGGGGGAGGCACAGCACCAGGGCGGTCACCACAAGGAACATCATCATATAGCTCAGTGCGTAGAACATGGGATCGATGAAGTTGGTCATTTGGTCGTGACAGGATTTCGTCTTGTTATCGTTCTTCTGAAACAAATGATGGGCCTCAATGACTTGGCACAACGTTTTTGAATCCTTGTTATTTTCGTTACGGATGGCGGGATACCAGACACCAAAGCCAACGGAACTGCGAGGCAGGAGTGTATTTTGGGTCGGTGTATCCTTCAGCACGAAAGAGAACTCACATAAAGAAAATTCCAAAGATGTAAAACAAAGCGATGAGGAAGTTGCGCAGGATTGGCGGCTTGAAAAGCATAAGGCTCTCGAGAACAAAGACTTTGCAGCGTCCACGTTCGTCCTGGATAGTCTGTTTCTCCCTAAGCATCATGTTCGATTCGTCACACTTCTTTCTGTTCAGCCGGCACACCCACTGAAGAGACTCGTTGGCCTTCTCCACGCGGTGTGCATACATCAGGAAGTAGGGGCTCTCCGGCACAAAGAACAGCCCGAAGAAAGCCAACCAGCCGGGAATCGTTATCACCCACATGAAGAAGCGCCACGTTCGGACCTCAATGTTGCCATTGATCCTCCAGCTATGCTGTCCGGGCAGGATGGCCCACCCCATAGCCGGATTATAGAACAAACCCAGTGCTACTCCCTGGACCTGAACACTGACCGCCAAGGCCTGCCATTTCGGTGCATAAAACTCCATTAGATAGCCGATCCCCAAGGAGGAGGGACCGTTGAGGCTGTATATAAGCATATGGTGGACAGGATGATAGTACAGAATAGGGAATACATACAAAACCCCAAGAAAGAATCGCATGACCGCCATCGAGTAGACCTCCGGCATTAGGGAGGATATGCTCGAGAAGCAGAGCGCTCCCATCAGCGTCACTTGGATGGCGAACTTCCTGCCGTACTTGTCAGCAAAGACGCCAATGAATAAGCCGGAGGACACCATGCCAAACATGGCTGCGTTGGCCAGGAGAGTCTTCTCTCCGGCGGTGGTGGCGAACTCACAGGAAGTCAGAACCAGTATATAGGCCACTAAATAGTCCTCTGTCACAGTGTAAATGCAGAGTACCATGCACACCACCATGATGACCACCTGGGCGCACCCAAAACCTAAGAAATTCTTTCATAAAATAAGGTTACAACTGAGTCAGCTGATGATGGGTCACTTACCAATGGCTGAAAGAGCCAAGTCCACTTCCATTTCCACAATTTTAAATACTTAAAACACATAAATTTGCGAAACAAAATAATGAAGCAAAAGGCATTTCAGGGAGACATAGCATATAGCTATGCCCCACGAAATTAGATGTCGTTTTAGCCGCATGCTTTGTTCTATGTAGCTCTATCTTTTCTCCGTTTTCTAGTCCTTAGTCCTTAGTCCTTAGTCCTAGACCTAGAGACCTTCATTCTCCGTCCCAAAATAACAAACGGTGACAGTAAGCCCAAGGTGGACAATTGTTAGCAGGGTACAAGCCATCATTTTGACATTTACCTTGCTAACACCTTGGCCCCTGGATAACTTGTCCACCATTGCCCCGTAAAAACTTGGTTCTTTGAGTTGAGTTCAAAAGCCTTTGTTGCGTCCCTTGAGGAACTGCTCTCTGACCGATCCCTCTCGCCCCGGACAGGTACCAGCCGAGTCGGCCTGCCCAGCGGACCCAACAGCCGCAAGAGCTCCATCCTGGACCTGACCCAGCAGCACCAGCAGCAGTTGCAGCAATTGCAGCAGCTGCAGCAACTCCAGCTCCAGCAGCAGCAGCAGCATCTACCGCTGGGTGTGGGCAATGCGGACACCAGTCCGCCATCCGAGGACGAGGACAAGCGCTATCGACCGCGCTGGAAGGGATCGGGTAGCCAGCTACCGCCCCAGAGTCCCAAGCAGGCTCTCTCCCGGCTCAAGCAGGCCGCCTCCGTATCGAATGTAACCCAGGATACAGGCAGGCAGAGTCAGTTGCTCTCCACCGGACAGCTGCAGCAGCAGCAGCGCAAGGGCAGCATGTTCCAGCTGGGCGAGTCCCAGGCTGCATCTCTGGCTCCAGCTGCGGCGGCCACTACCACCACCACCCAGCTGCAGCGCAAGGGCAGCATGTATGTGGCCAAGGTCACGGAGACACCGCCTCTGGGCACGCCCACCCGCAAGGGCAGCGTGTACCAGCGAAGCAGCGTGGGCCTGGGCATGGACAGCAGCTTGGGTGGTGGCGTTGGCGGCAGCGCCGGGGACAGTCCACAGCGAAAACAGAGCGTGGTGAAGACCCTAAGCGGCAGCTATGTGAACACATCACCCATCACGGGCGGGGAGTCCAGCTACGGGCTGAAGCTGGGCCCCTCGCAAATCCATCCCAAGGGCTATCGCCTGACCACTGCCCGCTACGGGGAGCTCAAGATGGGATTCGTCAAGATCAAGGGCAACGTGGAGGTGGAGGTAAGTACTGTGAAGTCCTGTCTACCTGTTGCAAGCCATTGGATAAGCATATATTTTATTGACACCTCTCCTTGCCCACCTCCCCGTTCCAGCTAATCTGCGCCAGGAACATTGTCAACGAGGACTGTGAGACGCCGCCAGATACATATGTCAAGTGCTATATCAAGGACGGCGACCGGCTGCGCCACAAGAAGAAGACGCGGGTGGTGCGGCATGCGGCGGAGCCCTTCTACCGCCAGACCATTAAGTACCAGGTGAGCAAATGGCCCGTTGTGCTGCGGTGCGCGTGGCAGGTGACGATGATAACGATGATGATGACGACGATGTGACTGGGCACTGGTTGGCCATGGCCATGCCAGGATGTTATTACCTGCCGCCTCTGCATTGTAATGCGATTAATGGCTGCTGGCTGGGCATCGCATCGACGAGGCCAATTTCCGCGCCCAGCATGTGCCTGACAGATGGCCGGGGCTTTAACCCTCTGTGTACTCTGTTCCTTTTTGTATTATTTTTTAAAGTAACTATTTGTGAACAGGGAAGGTTCAATGGAATAACAAATAGTTAGACAATTTTAGAATATTTGAAAGCGTTTTAAATTGTGTCTAAAAGTATGGCATAAAATATATTTTGACATCCTTGTACATTTAAATTTGTATAAAATCAAGGAAGGAAACAATCTTCTGTAAGACGAAATTTAAATACCCCTGCAGTTTACAATAGATTTATAGGATTGAATCGAAAATCTATCACATCGAAGCTGAAAACATTCGCATTTGAAACAACGATACTTATCAAAATTTTTATAGGACAATTTTTTCGCCAAATCAAAGTTTGAAAATTTCATAACTCAGACAAAAAGGCATTAATTTTAATTCGGAAACCGTTTCTATGTTAGTTTTTATTAGGTTAATAAATCTGCATATTTAATTTAACATTTTTAAAAATTTAAATTTTTGCCTATTTTTGAAAAAATGGCAATTTTTTGAAAAATTTTGTTTTCGTCCGGAGACGGCTAGATCGACTCGCATTTTGATGCTGATCAAGAATATATATGCTTTATAGGGTCGGAAATGACTCCTTCACTGCGTTACAAGCTTCAGAATAAAAGTATAATACCATTTTTTAGTACATTTTTCGATGTTTTTATTTGAGAATTTTTTGGACAAATCAAGATTTCAAAATCTCATAACTAAGCCAAAAAAGCATTAATTTCAATTCGGAAAGCTTTTCTATGCTAGTTTTTATTGGGTTAACAAATCTGCATACTCAGTTTAAAACTTAAAAAAATTAAATTTTTGGCCAATTTTTGAAAATTTTAATGATGTAACCCCTTTCCTTTTTTTGAAAAATGCCAAATTTTTGAAAAATTTTGTTTTTGTCCGGAGACGGCTAGATCGACTCGCATTTTGATGCTGATCAAGAATATATATCATTTATAGGGTCGGAAATGATTCCTTCACTGCGTTACAAGCTTCTGAATAAAAGTATAATACCATTTTTTAGTACATTTTTCGATGTTTTTATTTGAGAATTTTTTCGACAAATCAAGATTTAAAAATCTCATAACTAAGCCAAAAAAGCATTAATTTCAATTCGGAAATCGTGTTTATGTTAGTTTTTATTAGAATAATAAATCTGCATACTGAATTTAACATTTTAAAAAATTAAAATTTTTTTCAATTTTTGGTAATTTGAATGATGTAACCACCAAATCAAATTTTGAAATTTTGAAAAAAAATTCGAAAATTTATTTTTGCTTCAGACATGGCATGATCGATTCAGCTGTTGATGCTGATCAAGAATATATATTATTTATGGGGTCGGAAATGACTCCTTCACAGCGTTTTAAGCTTCTGATACCCTGCAAGGGTATACAAATACTGATACCATTTAAATTATTTTTCCAGAAATGGTATTTACAGGCACCAGCCTTACTGCATTTTATTAACATTATTTATGCTCAAAAATATTTTATTGCATACTTTTTGAGGCACTTTGAATTCATTTAAAATCGCCAACTATTTCCTCTTTACCACACATAATATTAGATACTAACGGAAAACCATTTAAGACCCCTAAGAAAATACGTATACATTTTTAAAGACCTCTTTAGTCCACACACAGAGTATGTTGAGGGTTAATCTCTCCGCAGGCAGGTGTTGCGCCCCGTTGGGCACGCGCCATATTTTTATTGGACGCCATGTAATTACCGGAACGTATAACGAATAACGAATTGCAAATCTCCATGCAAATATATACACAGAGCTCGGACGTCTTTGGGCGCAACATCGTCATCATGGTGTGGCAGCGGTGCGTGGGCTTCGAGCACAACCAAGGATTGGGCGGCACGGAGGTGAACCTGGACAAGGTGAACATCGGGCAGCACATCAACGGCTGGTATCCGCTCTTCCCGATGCACAGCTACGGCGGCTCCGACTCGGACAACTCTCCCTGACCGAACAACGCCGCCGCCGCCGTCCACCAGTTGCGGGCGCAGTGCCGGAGTCCCCAGGACTCGGAGTTACCACTGCAAGCTCAATTTGTTAGCGCCTAAGCAGGATCGATTGCAGCATCCCAGAGCGCCTCTACTATGCAGATATCCCCCGCCTCCCCTAGAGCATTGTGTCCCCCTCCCTGTATATGTATTAGTTATAGTCAAATGAGCTTAGCACACGGCCTGGCATGGAGATAAAGTCGGATCAGATCGAATTGGATTGGATCAATATTGGTATGGGGTTATGTTACACTAAAGCAGGGAGGCCGTGTCCTGGCATCCCTGCGCACCAATCACTCGTGGTGAGAGAGCTTTGTAAGTAAGGTACGGTTAGGCAGCACTAAAAAAAAAGGGGATTTACAAATATCAGAACAGCACAATAATTGAGGAATCGGAGTACCAGAAGCATATAATACATATATGCAGACACATTTATATATATTTTTGCTTGTTGTGTTTGTGAAAGTTTAATGTTGTTTGGGAATGGATTGAAACGGGGCACCAAAAAAAAAACAATAATGTTGAAATTTTCGAGGCAACGAAGCGGGGAGATCCTTCAATAAGGATCTCTTCCCCCCCGGGAGTAAAGGAATTTAAAGCTTGGTAGCTAACCGAAGGCATATATCCAAATAAGTGTTAATTAAATGTTGCGCTAAAAAACCAATAACCAAAAATAAAATGATCCTATCTGTACAGCTGAAAACCCCGCAAAGGTTTCAACTGCTCTCCCCCCAAAAAAGAAAACACACACGAAATATGTATCTGAGTATCTGGAAAAGCTATACATCTGAATCTAATCAACTGAGTATCGAAATTATGTGGAATAATATCTGAAGAATCGAACGAAGGATATCTAGTTTAAAACGACAATCTTTATGGGTGTGCGCTTGTGTGCGGGTATGTAGGAAATTTGAGATTCGAGTGCGACTAACGCGTGATTAAGACGAATTTACTGTAGTCATTTTATGGTAGGGCATTGATTGCACAACACAGCAGATAAACAGACATCCTTCTCTTCCGCACTTCCTTTTGCCTCCTTTATTTCCACACACACACACAGACAAAAACAGGACAATCTCTTGTAATGGAAAAGTGAAAAATTTACATTTTCGTAACTTGTGTATAAATCTACTCGTAATATCTAATCAACGTTCAGCCTAACGACTTGTGAGTTTCAAACTAAAGTTACAAAATATATATATATACTCTATATATGTATATATTTCTTTATACAAGGCTTACACTCTAGAGAAGTACTTAAAATGCGGAGCAGAGACAGTGTGGAACTTTTACTGTCCCAACGTTAGTTAATGGTCCTTAACTCAGCCCCATTTCCGCGCGAAACTTAACGACTCCTTAACTATATCTCGGCATCTGTATCTTTATCTGCATCTGCATCGTGGTCTGCATCTGTTATCTATTCGTTTCAGGGGCAGCTGCGGGCTTTTTTTATTGTTAGATGTTGCTTTAAAGCCCCGTAAATAAAAAGAGAACAAATACTTAGTACAGCAGATAATCCATTTGTCTGAGCATAGCCATTGTTGTATCTTGTAAGTACTTGGTAGTCGTCAAGGTAGTCAGGGTAAAAAAGAAGGAATAGTGAAACGTAGACACAATGATATATAGATTCCTCTTTTTCTCTCGGTTGACTAATTAATTACTCTTCGCAATCCGGCTGTTGACTTGCCCAAGTTGTTCTATAAACGAAAACTAAAATGGTTGTGCTATCTCAAAATTAAATCTACTATATATACTAACTAAACTACTGTAATTACTAATTACTGATATTCGGACTCACTGTTGGAGCTACTTTTTAGGCCAAAGAAAAACACTCTACTATGGCTTAGGTCTATTTGGTCTATTTTCTACTAAACCTAAACCCTAACTCTAATTCTAATACGTATTGTACTTAGTCCGGTATGGGAGTACCTTGGAAACACTGTAAAAATAACACCATATCAGCGTGTAGCGTTGTAGGCTGGAGAGAAATATTTGTGGGGAGGATTGCGCTTCAAAAGTGCCGATGGGCTGTAGCAAGGCTTATAAGGATACAAATCTTAACTAACTTGTTAAACAAATAAACTTAGCAACACACACTATGTAAAACCAAATATGAACCCCGTACATATTATATTAAAATATATATTATTATATTTAAACATAACTGTAGACACAAAAACCAAAGGAGAACCACAATTATATGTATATCAAATTGAGTTTCAATAAACATCAAATATTTATTTGAAAATTTCAGATTTTATATTATTTTTGTATTAGCTTACAGTTGTTAAAAATTAACCAACACCAAACACTTTAGCTGGATGGGTGATCTATATTCCCTTGGGCAGAGAGAGAGCCAATACAACGCAAACTGTAAGCAAAATTTAAGACTTCTGGGCTGTTCATGATCACTATCTAGTCCGTCACTTACATGCCATATACGCCACGAATATATTGAGCGTGGCCGTGCACGAGACCTTCATCAATATTCCCACCAGGATGCTGCCCACGACTGCTCCAAGTCGCGAGAGTGACCTGACCAAACAGAGAGCCTTGCCTCGCAGCTCGATTGACACGCAGTCGGCTAGGGCGGACGTGGCCAATCCGATGAGGACACCAGGAACGACCAGCATCAGGGTGAAGGCGACCAGCACCGCCAATGGATGACTGATGAAGTTCAGGCTTATGCCCAACAGGCAGGCCACGCCAACATGCAAAGCCATGACATATCTCCTAGGGAGGCACAGCACCAGGGCGGTCACCACAAGGAACATCACCATATAGCTCAGTGCGTAGAACATGGGATCAAGGAAGTTAGTCATTTGGTCATGACAGGACTTTTTCCTGTTGGCATTTTTCTGGAACATGCTGTGGGCCTCAATGATTTGGCACAGCGTTTTTGAATCCTTGTTATTTTCGTTACGGATGGCCGGATACCAGACACCAAAGCCAATGGAACTGCGGGCAGGAGAATATTTTAGATTGGTGTATCCTTCGGGGGATGAGTGAACTCACAGAAAGAATATTCCAAATATGTAAAATACACAGATGAGGAAGTTCCGCAGAACCGGCCGCTTAAAAATCTTGATAGTCTCTGAAATGGATTCTTTCCAGGTAAGTCGCTTTTCCTGGCTAGCTGTTTGACCCGTCAGCGTTATATTTAGTTCCTCCCACTTCTTTCTGTTTAGCCGGCACACCCACTGAAGTGACTTGTTGGCCTTCTCCACGCGGTGTGCATACATCAGGAAGTAGGGGCTCTCCGGCACAAAGAACAGCCCGATGAGAGCCAACCAGCCAGGAATCGTTATCACCCACATGAAGAAGCGCCACGTTCGGACCTCAATGTTGCTACTGATCCTCCAGCTATACTGGCCGGGCAGGATGGCCCACCCCATAGCCGGATTATAGAACAAGCCCAAGGCTATGCCCTGGACCTGCACGCTTACCGCCAAGGCATGCCATTTCGGTGCGAAAAACTCCATTAGATAGCCGATCGTCACTGCGGCTGGGATGCTCATGCTGTATACAAGTATATAGTGGATAGGATGATCGTACAGAACTGGGAATACATACAAAACCCCTACAACGAACCGCAGGACCGCCATCGAGTAGACCTCCGGCATGAGGGAGGATATGATCGAGAAACAGAGCGATCCTAACATCGTAATTTGAAGGGTTAATTTCCTGCCGTACTTGTCCGAAAAGATGCCACTAAAAAAGCCGGAGACCACCATGCCAGACATCACGGCGCTGGCCAGGAGGGTTTTCTCTGCGGCCGTGGTGGCAAACTCGCAGGAAGTCAAAACCACTAGATAACCCACAATATAGGCCTCCGCCGCGATGTACACAGAGACCGTAATGCATATCACCGTTATGACTACCTGGGCCAAGCCAAATCCTAGGGTCGAAAGAGCCACGTCCACGTCCATTTTCACAATTTTAAATTACTTTGAAAAACTAACTAATAAATTAAATGGAATAAATTAAACGTACATACCGTACGAAATTAAATTTCAATTGATACTTTGTGACACATATGTACGTAGCTCTATCTGTTCTCTATTTTCTAATCCTAGATTAGTAACACTTTCATTCTCCGTCTTAAAATAAATCCAAAATAGACAATTTCTTTGTCTTATAATAATTTTCCTTTCTCTCTAATGATCGAATCCCAAGGGTACACCACTTGTAAGACCGGAAATTAATTTTGTTTTTATTACAGTTTAAAAACTATTTTCTTAAAAATAAGTAGTTTGACAGGAAAAACTACATAAACATCCCTACATCGATGTAATTTTCACAGCAGTGCTGCCCATTTGTTATGGGGTAAGCAAACAATGCTGCCAATGTGCATTAAAACGAACGAAACTTAAATTTAAAATTGAGTATCTTTACTAAAATAGTTTTGCAAAGGAAAGCAATACCGCCCATAAAGCCCATTTAATTCTTAAATTATTCGCTTACTTTTAATTGTTGTTAACTCTCTTATATACTAATGAAAGTCAATTAACTTAAATACATTTCCTTTTTAATTAAAAGCTACTAAATAAGTTACTAACCCAATTGACTTCACTTAGTTTCTAAACTTGCCACTGGTGCTGGGTGAGGAATTGACCGGGGAAGCTGCTCCTACTACTACGCCTCCATTGTTCAGCAGCGCCGTGAGCGTGGCATGCGAGGAGCTGAGAGTGGAACTGGCCACCAGCTTGTTCTTCAGCGGCGTTGTAGTGCTGCCCACCACTTGGCCTTGGAGGCAAGGCGTGGGCGAGGCAGCTGGCATCTCCTTGAGCACCACATCCTCAGCCGGCGGCGTGGCTACCTGTTGTTGCTGCTGTTGTTGCTGGGACGCAGTTCCTTGGAGCAGAGCGTTCCTCAAATGGCTGTTGTTGGCACTACCCGACTGGGATTGCTGCTGCTGCTGCTGATTGGGCAGGATGTACGAGTTGGTTATCAGGCCACGACTCTTGATGTTCAGGTCCACAAAGAAAAGGCGCATCTTGTGGATCATGGCATCTGTGACGCTAAAAGTCAGCATCATGGAAAGATCGATGTTGGTCTTGTTTCGATACAGCTCATGTGTCTGCTGCAGACGGCAGACCTCGTCGTAGATGAGGAACAGGAAGCGGGAGCTGCGATTCTCGGCAGGAATAATCCCACGTGTGGCCAGCCATTCCCTGTCCTCGCCATCGGGAAGATAGCGTATCAGTTCCGGATGCTTGCTCGCCAGCCGTTCCTTGCCGTCGGTGCCGAAACCAAAGGCTAGGTTGGCCTGCACATCCAGTACGAATTTGGTGCTGGTCGAGATCTGGGCGGTGTTCCAGAATATCTGCCGTCGCACAGGAGTGGGCAAAGTTCCCCCCACCAAAGGTGTGACCGTGGAACGATGCTGCTGAAGTGGTGTCTGTTCCTGCTGCTGCTGCTGCAGCGGCTGCACTGTTTGCATCTCGGGTTGTTGGAGCATTAGCTGCTGCTGATTGGCACTCTGTAACTGATTCACTGTGGTGGCTGTGCAGGGCATAGGCTTGCTAGCCACATAGATCTTAGTATTGGGACTAATCTCCTGCTTGGCTGTTCGCTTAAGGGCCAGTCGTTGCTGCTCTGTGGTAGCTCCGGTGACCAGTCGATGCTGGCGCACAAAGTTGGTGTACTGGGCCTTGGCATTCTCCAGCAGAGCGCAGGAGGACATCTTTTGCAGCGTTTCCTCGTTCACCGAATGCTGGCCGAGATTCTCCTTGATGTTGCCAAAAGCGGGCTTGAAATAGTTCTAGATTTGGAAAAGAAAATGGTGGATTTCAAGTGTCAATATCTTATTAAGAATAATTCTTACGTTCATGTATCGTTTGATTATCTCATTGACCTCCGCATCAAAGGATTGCTGTACACTGATCCTAAGCAGTTCCAGCGCCCTCATTGCGGACTCGGCACTGCCGCCGCTCTCCATGTTATGAGAGCCGCCCAAGCGTTGCCGAATGCGCTGCAACATTGTCTCTGCCATATCCGCCGTGGTTACAAATTTCTAAAGGGGGAAGATCTACTAACTTTACTTATAAATTGTAAGATATAGCAGAATTACCTGTGCGGGCTCTGTCTCTGAAGACGTCGACTCGCCCAGCAGGGAAAGTGTGATAGTTTCGACGGTGACATCCTGTTTTTCCGGCTGCTTGCGAACACCGGAATCACCCGCAGGACTGGCCACTCGTGTGTCCATTGAATGTGTGGTTTGATTGGAGCAATCAGAGTCGTCCGAGGAGGAGTTGGTTGCCTGCAGCTGCAGGCCCGGAGAGGAACGTTGCTGCTGCACATCATTTGACGAAGATGTCGTTGTGTTATTCAGGGAACCCGCCACTTCCGTGGGTATCTTCCAACTTCGCTGAATGACCATTGTTTTTCTTGTTAAGATTTCAAATTTCTTTTCCGTTAATGAGTTAATAATCAACTATTCCAATAATTGTGTGGCCGAAATCTGGGCTGCTTGTCCTGGGCGCTTTTCCTGGGCGCGAGCTCAGGCCGTTTTGTCCAGGGCCGCGCCGGCAGAGCGCAAGCGCAGAAAAGCCACCCCCAGAGCCGGCGCCCGTTCTGGCTTAGCAATCGGTAACAGCTGACGGCAGCTTCTCCATCTCCTCCTCACAGTCCATATCGAGTTCGCCGAGCTCCAGCCGCCTTTGCTGATCGAGGAGTCCCTTCAAAGCGGCATACTCATCGCTGTCTTCCGCCTCCTCCTCAGCCTGTGCCTCCATTTTCTCCTCCTCTGGGACAACTCTTCGCTCCTTCTTCTTTAAGCGAGTGTCCACTTTCTCCCTTAGCTTTCGATCAAACTCATCCATGTAGTGGAGCGGCTGTGAGGGCTGGTAATCCTCTGGAGCTGTGTAGCTGCCACTCACGGGCAGTCCAAGCACATCCGGCATCATGAAGGGGAATAGCCAGCAAACCAGAGGCGTTGAGCCGCACACGTAGCTGGCCTCTTTATGATAGAAGAGGAAACCATCCAGAGGTGGCTTGTTCTCATCCCAAAGCGGGTACTTTTGCAACGCCTCCTCGACCGCAGAGGTGTCCTCAAAGTTGTGGCGATCCAGAAGGAAGAAGGGCTTCTCATTGTGCTCACTAAGCCTGGCGTAATCATTTTCATCGAAGCGTGCCTTAAGCCAGTAGAAGCGGAAATTTGCCTCGCACTCCTGCAATTCCTGCTGGCCAAAGCTGATGGCGTCCAGCACATAGTAGGTGTCCGTCTCCTTAACATAGACGCAGTCTAGGACAGTCTGTGATCGCTGGAGATGCCTGTCTCCGGGCAGCGACGACCGAAAATCGTCAAACTGCCAACCGCTCTTGTAGTACGCCCTCGTCCTTCCGCTATTGGCCACCACAAGGCACCGTACTCCGGCTGGACATGGCAACAGTTGCCAAGAGTCCAAGTCCTCGGGCTTTTGGCGCAGCCACTCCGATAGCTGCGGTCGGAACGGACAACGCTTGTATTGGGCATGTACACCGCCAGCACGTTGCTTTCGCTGGTGTTTTTTTGGCGGTGCTTCCGACGGCTTTGCGTTCTTCTGGACCAGCGGCCTACTCCCATCCTGCTCCTGGTGGCGGCGGAGTTTCTGCTGCTTGAGGAGATCCCTTTGACGTTGCCTCTGTTGCTCGCCGGCATCCAGTCCCTTTTTGTACAGATCTTGGAAAGCAGAAATCATTATAACAATCCGAAAACAAAAACTATGGAGATAGTGATGGGAGCCGGCAAAATGTGAGCACGAAATCGATTTTTTTTTATCGAAAACTATGGATATATTTTAAAATTAATGGAGCAGTATATAAGATGAAAACATTAGGAATATACAAAACTTTGTCTGATATCTTGGACTGTGTCCTATATTTATTATTTTAATTATGTGAATATTTCACAGTGACTAATATACTATAATTTTTGTTCACTTTATAGGGTATTCCAGGTATTTTTCGAATCTTGCTGCTACGGTCACCCTGTTTTTTATCGTTGAAGCCTTTTACCGGTGTTTACGTAAATAATATAAAACAAGCATTAATTAATTTGATAAACACAAACCAGACTATGAATAAAGCTTCCAGGCTCTTCTGTCCGGCATTAATTACACCCAAAAATGCAGTGGTCAAGCAAACGGAGCAACTGTCGCGCAGTCAAAAGGTCAGCAGGGAATCCACGTCTTTCGTAACACTCTAAACTAAAACTTTTATCTATTCCAGCTCCTCACCGAACTGGGATTGGTCAAGTCCGGTAGCAATGGCACCTACCAGATAATGCCCATGGCCCAGCGGTCGGTGGACAAGTTAATTGGCCTGGTGCAAAGCAACATGGGCTTGGCCGGCGGCCAGAAGATCAGCCTGCCCATCCTGACATCCGCGCAACTGTGGAAGAAGACGGGTCGCCTGGAGGGCGACATATCCGAATTCTATATGGTGCGGGATCGCAGCGGCAAGCAGTTCCTCATGAGTCCAGTGAGTGAGTGTGCTGCGGATGGCCATTTACCAAGTGAATAAGCTTACTTTTGTTCTGTTTAGACCCACGAGGAGGCAGTAACTGCCATGCTGGCCACCACATCGCCTATTTCCTATCGTCAGCTGCCCCTGAGACTCTACCAGATCGGTCCCAAGTTCAGAGATGAGCTCAAGTCACGATTTGGCCTGATGAGAGCAAAGGAGTTTCTGATGAAGGACATGTACACCTTCGATGTGAGCGAGGAAACAGCTAGAAGAACGTACGCCACAGTCAGTGCCGCCTATGATAGGTTATTCCAACAGCTGGAGGTGCCTTTTGTGAAGGGTAAGGTATTCCAAGGAGCTTATTTAATTATTAAACAGCTTGAACTTTAGTAAATGCCGCCACGGGAATGATGGGTGGCAGTCTGTCCCACGAGTACCACTATGTATCACCCGTGGGCGAGGACATTCTTCTGCAGTGCAGTTCTTGTGACTTTGCTGGCAACTCTGAAGTTCTCGAAACCAGCCTGGAGGAGTCCTCTACCAGCTGCCCAAGCTGTAAGAGCACGAGTTTAAGTACAGTGCGTGGCGTTGAGGTGGCGCACACCTTCCTGCTTGGCGACAAGTACTCAAAACCATTGGGAGCCACCTTCCTCAACACCTCCGGCAAGCCTCAGTCCCTAGTTATGGGTTGCTATGGCATTGGCATCACCAGGATTATTGCTGCTGCCCTGGAAGTACTCTCCTCAGAGCAGGAACTTCGTTGGCCAAAGCTTCTCGCACCCTACGATGTGTGTCTGGTTGGTCCAAAGCAGGGCAGCAAAGAGCAGCAACCGGCCGAAGCCATAGAGAACGAATTGCTGGGGAATATTGGGGAACTGTGTGGCCACCAGGAGTTGCTGCACGACGATCGCAAGGAACTTACCATTGGTAAACGCTTGCTAGAGGCCAAGCGCCTAGGACATCCACTCACCGTAGTTGTGGGCGCAAAGGCTGTGCAACCCGAGGCACCCAAGCTTGAAGTACACCTCAGCGAGGGTGATTCCCTAGAGCTGGACATAAGCGAGGCCTTGAAGCTAATAGCGGAACATAGCCAGCACAAACGGGATCTTCTTCTGGGAAGATTCGAGCAATACAAAGAGAAAGTTGGCCATCAGCTTTAGCTTTATGCAATAAAGTTAACAATAACACAAAACATTGTCACAACCACGCTTCCAGGTGCTGATTAACCCGCAATCAGCGTCGAGCTGCTTCTTCTCCAGTATACACAGTATTTTCTTTCTAGTGATCCGCATAGTCGGGCTCCGGGATCTGCGGATAGATCTGCACCTGTAGCTGCGGCTTGCGTGGCGGCGGTGGCGGTTTCGTGATCATGCTGGTGTACGACCACGGCATCTGGTTGCGGAGCTCTTCGCTCACACGGGGATTGGCCGGCGCTGGATACATCTCGCTGTAGCGATTATTTAGTGGCGAGGTGACCGCCAGTTGCTGTACAGCTGGCGAAGGCGAGCGCGGCGTTGCTGGCTCCGACGGCGGATAGTTCAGGCGATCAGGATGGGCCTCAGTAGTGCGATAGGTGTTGTTGTCCGGCTGCTGGGAGACCACATTTTCCTGCGGCGGTAGCACCATTACTGGCGACTGCAGCGTGGTGCGATCTCCAGGTGCATATTGCCGCGAATCCTGACGCTGAAGGTTCTGCTCCGCAGGTATAAAGATGGGCAATGGCTTGGGCCGTATTTGCTCAGGATACTGGATCTCTGCCGGTGCCGATGGCAGCACCACAGTCTCCACCTCAGCCATCACCACGGGCTGCGGAGCCGCAACCACCGCCGGCTGAGGTGTCGGCTGGCGCGTGGGAGCCTGACTACCGGTTACAACCTTGGTCTTGGCCCTGGTGGCATTCTCTTGAGCCATAATTCCGGACATCGACAGGCAGAAGCTGGCGCCAATGATGTTCAGCAGCCAGATGATGGCCGCACGGGTCGTCAGGCAAAGCATCACAATGGAGGGCGTTGAGAAGTAGACACCGAAAGGTTCCAGCAGGCTCCAAAAATTGTTTTCGGTATCGGCTGAGCCTCCAATATAGCTGAGTACATCTTCCAGAGACTGTAAAAGGTTGAAAATATTTATTTATAATTGGTAAATAAATCAATGTTTTTAATCTGAGGCTAAATTGCATAATTTTAATATTTATTCTAGCACCTACCATTGAATGGCTTAAGTCAATTCCATGATACACTGACGCCACCACATCGAGGATGCAGCCGGCGAGCACGGACAGGAACCAGGGCCAGTAGACAACACCGGAGATAAGCTTGGTGGTACGATTACACAGGGTGGCTGTAATATATTAACCTAATTTAATATTCAACGTAAGGTTGTTTATTTTAAGACAACTCACTGATGATCAAGGCAGAGGTGGCCACCCACAGACCACTGACCACCGCATAGGTAATCATAAAGATATACTCCCGATTGGTGATCTTAAAGGACTTGTCCCAATCCATGGTCAGTTCGAAGTCCTGTCCCTGAACCACTAAAGCGGGTTCACCGCAATCTTTGTCTGAGGATTAAAAATATTATCTATATTAATTTCTGAAAACTGATTACAAATATTTTTGACAATAGAATTACAATTAAAATAGAAGATAAATAAGAAAGCTTTTTACATTTATTCCAAGTAAAATGGGATTGTCAATTATTCTCAAACCTATATTTAAAAATATCATAAATATTTTGATAGCCTTCAATTTGTATTACCATTTAACGTTTTCAAAGATAATGTTTATAGCTTCCTTACTCATTTTAAACAATTAAATTGTTTTCTTTTCATTCACACATGGTTATAATTTTTGTCAGGATTGTTTTCTATAGGCATTTTCGATCTAATCTAGTGACTTGAACTTTAAGACCAACTAATTTATATCACTTGGAATTTGAAATTCCCTGGAATCTCGATTAATTATAGCTTTCAAGATTAAACTATAGACTCTCTTTCTACTTACTAGCAAAGTAGATCAACTCCATGGCGAACTTGAAGGGATTATCAGCGAATTTGGTGGCGTCATGGCAGGTACGGAAGGTGATTCCCCAGATGGACAAGCCGAGATATATGATGCCCTGGGCCTAGACCGAAATTAAACTCGATTATTCGAAAGGAATGTGGTTGAGTAATCATGGTGGTTGGCACTTACCAGTATCACAATTGCCATGAAGAGTATGAAGCACTTGGAGAAGCCAGTGCCCATGCCCATTTTGGTGCTGTTTTTTTGTACTTTGTCAATTCCAGGGATATATATATATGTATATTCGATTCCGATTCGCTACTCCTGGCGTTGTGCAACCTGCTGTGATCGCTGGGCCAGCCAATTGGTTACTCGATAAGACAACGCACGCTTCGGGGCTATAAATTCAATTTGAAATTACAATTCGTCAATTCGGTGAGATATCTAATCGGCCTGATTGGTTTTTCCAGGGGGATTTTGCATATATCGAGGCGGAGGGAATACCGGAGTTCTGTAGAACCATATAGTTCAGCTCAATCATTCCTGGCCGAGGAGGTTCTTTTCAATTCGATTCGATTGGATGAATCAGCGCAGGAAATTAAGCTGTCGTCACTTCAATAACGTATACGCAATGTTGGCCATAAACATCACCTTCACCGCACACACCAAATAAGCGTTATCTCACCCGTGTTGGTAACTCTCTTCTCGCGATTCTCAAGCGGAGGTGAAACGCATTCGCCGGCTGCCTCCTTCGAACTGAGCCTCCACATCGCATGGACTCCATATGACCGCTCTTCTTCGACATCGGCTCTCCGGCGATAAGATAATGCCATAATGAAATTTTAAGGGTTACACCTGTTGTTATCAAAAAGCGCGAGCCTGGATCGCGGGGTGACTAGGCCGGAGCGGATTCCGGCGCGCAGTTTCACAATTGGCTAAGTGCAAATATCTCACTCGATGTTGTAATACAAATCGAATGGGATATCTTATCAGCGAGAGGGCACAGCTTTTTGCTTTATCTTTACCATGTTTTTATCACCTTAAACATAGATATAAACAAAATGAGTAGTACCTGCCCCCTAGGCGGACAAATAAATAAAAGCAAATACATTGCCAGTTAGCAGGGACTAAATTTAAACTCACAGCTGATGGTGAGAACGCCAGCACTGACCGACTTGTCAGTTGCCCACCGCAAGAAATAATTGTACTCTTTAAAGAATTTCAAGTGAGACTTATTTTCTGTTGTTGACTTAAGCTATTTTCAGTGAAGGAAAACGGATAAAAGTCTCTATTTCTGATTAGTTTCCTTCAAAATAATTAATTAATTAATGCAAGCAAATTAAGTTAAGATCTTTAGTCAAAAGCCTATACAAGCGCCAGTTAAGTTCTATTTCTAATTTGCCGTGAAAACATCCATTTGATTTAACCATAATTTTCGTTCTCTGTGTACCGCTCACGTTGCGTATACTCGATATTGCCGGACTCATCGCAATTGTTTACCGGCCAGGCCGTTGGCTCGTGCACTGGAACTTATCATCCATTTGGTACTTGTGAGGCTACACTTTTGAGGCATTTGATTGAGTGCGGGTGGAGGCAAAGGCGGCGGATTCTTTATCGGATGTGATTCACAATACACCCAAGGAAGCAGCTAACTAAATGTAGTTTACAAGACCTGGTAATTGTTTTTGATAAACGATATTTACTCATGGTACATTTGAGCCACTGGAAAATAAACTAAACTTTGTTGGATAAGAGAAATTGCAGCCGAAACAATAATTTTGTATTCTGCTGGAGGAGGTTTTAAAACTTTAGTTAAAACCAAGAAATATTGAAATAAATTAAAATACGAATAGGAATAGAAATGGCTCCTTCACAGCTTTACAAGCTTTTGAATAAAATTATAATAATTATATCTAACAACTCCAAATTGAAGTTCCAGATCTCCTATTTTAGCTTTAATTATATATTTCAGTTAATTTTAGATTATAATCAGTTCTGCTTTATAACTTAACATAATTGTTTATAGAAGGTCAATTACTTCCCACGTTGCCTCTATGAATAGTAAACCTCTGATGTGAACTTCGCCATATACTCATTAAAAATATAAACAATTCACGCCTTTAAATGATATTGTAAAATAAAATACACGCTCGATTTTTATAATCACAATTAAAAAAGCCATAAAACCAAAGTAATAATTTAAATGCTTCAACAAATAAATAGAAAAATGGGGCTTGGGAAATACTATTTTGTTAAATAATCCAATCACCGCTTTCTCTTGAAATTGCCAATCAAATTGAAAGCACTTGATTTGCCATTTGTTGACTAATCATGGCAGCAATGGAGTGTTAATACATAAACAAATCGATTGAATAGTTCGCTGAACATTTTTGGCAATATTTAATTAACCCAATTGAGAGACAAACACACACGCACTCTGATTGTATTATTTGCATATCCACGCGAGGTTTTTCCCGCCGGAGATTCCGAGATTCTGGGAAGGGAAGGTCTCTCCATGCCTGAGTGAGTCTCTCCCGCTGCCGGGCTTCATTATATGGCCTGGTGTTTAGCTGAGCAATTAGAGCCTCAAATTTGGCAGAATTCCCATTCTCCTCCGTGTGAATTGGAAATGCAAATAAAGATCGGATCACATGACTTTAATTGAACTTGGCGTGTCATAAATATGTGAGTTTGGGGATGAGATTGGATGGGCTACAACTAGTTCAAAGGGTCGGCTTGCTTAAACGCGAGCCGAAAGGATGATGGGATCGGCCTCCACCTCGGCCACCTTCTCCTTTAGCTTCTCCTCGTCCTTCTTCAGCTTCTCAATGGGCGCCTCGGTGGTGGTGGTGGTGGTTGGGGAGGTAGAGCTGGAACTAGAACTGGAGCTGGAGCTGGTCACAATGGCCAGAACGGTGGTGGAGCTTGGCTTGTCCGCCTCCGTCTGCTCCTTCTCCTGTGCTGCCTTCGTGGTGGGGCTCTCTGTAGTGGTGCTCGTAGAGCTAGAGCTCGAGCTGACCCCTGAAGTGGCGGCCACCGCCTCCTCCACACTCTCCAAAGGCGCCGTCGATGTGATCGAGGTCTTGGTAATGCTAATCTTGGTCTGCTTGCCATCACTGCTGTCGCTGTTCGAATCCTCCTTGATGGTGGCCGAAATCAGCTTGGTGTGGTGCACCTGGAAGGTGGGAATCAGCGGCAGGGCGCCACCATTATGTGGCTGCACGGAGACATGGTCAATGATGAGGTGAGCGGGCCCACCGTCCTCGCTGCCGGGTACCTTCTTGGTGGTCTGCAGCAGAATCTTGCGAGCCAAGCCATCATCTGTGGAGCCATCACTCTCGATGGTAGCTGTTGTGGACTCATCCGAACGCTTGGTCAGCGCATGCTCCTCATCCTCCTCCACAACCTGGCCAGGCTTTACTTCCTCCACCTCGGTGCCGGGGGCACTGGCATGATGCAGGCTCAGCGCCGACTGGAACAGACTGTCCTCGAGATCACCAATCAGGCCATGGAATGAGATCTGCTTTAGCTCGGCATCGGGATTGGCCTGCACCTGCACCTGCCTCTTGACCACATCCTGCTTTTCCAGTGGCTGGAAGCTGGAGAAGATATCAGCCAAGTCGAAGGGAGCCGCCAAAGTGGAGACCGCCAGGGTCGCCAGCAACTATGGGAAAGAGATTCGAAAATATAATACAAGGTTTATTATCTTAATTCTCGTCAGTTAAGGAGATATCATAATTTAATAACTATAGAACAATATAAGATATATAAAACTATTTATAGTTAAATCGACTAGAAATTCTCTTTACTATATTTACGATAAATTAATATAAATAATTTCTATTTTCCCAATTATTGTTAATGTGATAGTCATTCTTTAAACTGAATTATAGCTTAGGGTATCCTCTAATAAATTTTCAACATTATCTATGATGAAATTTGAATTGAAAACCGATCACTCTTTAACTTGTTTTCCTCTGGAAGAGCTCTACTCACGGTAGTTAGCAAAGTGCACTTCATGGCCACTGCTGCTGCTGCTGATTGCTGATTTTTCCTGATGTTTCCGTGGATTGTGTTGCCAGCTCCAAGCTCAGATCGGAAATAAGTTTAAGGCAGCATCGCCAGCGACTTTTTAAAGTTTTCTCAGCCGCCGATCGGTCGCCGCAGCTCGAAAGTTGTGGCTAAGGCTAAGCTTTATTATAACGTTCAGTTAGCACTTTTTAGTCGCTTGGTTTTCCGAACTTGTTTCGGTGCCTGCGCGTGCTACTCCTCCGATGATGTTTGGTCTCAAACTTAATCTATATATATTTTTTTTTTCTCCTCCGGGTTCTGTGTTTGTTTGCTGGATGCCCAAAGCTCCGACACTGGGTGAAAAAGGTCCAGAAAATTGTGAATAAATACAAAAAAAACAGATCGGAAATCAATCAGCTTCAAATATTCATATTCTTTGAATCGATATTTTTATATGAGAATTTTTTTCGACAAATCAAGATTTAAAAATCTCATAACTAAGCCAAAAAGGCATTAATTTCAAATCAGAAAGCGTGTTTATGTTAGTTTTTATTAGGCTAATAAATCTGCATACTCAAATTAAAATTTAAAAAATTTAAATTTTTTGTCGATTTTTGAAAATTTTAATGATGTAACCCCTTATCCAATTTTTGAAAAAATGGCACATTTTTGAAAAATTTTGTTTTTCGTCCGGAGACGGCTAGATCGACTGCGCCTGTTGATGCTGATCAAGAATATATATGATTTATAGGGTCGGAAATGAATACTTCAGTGCGTTACAAGGTTCTGAATAAAAGTATAATACAATTTTTTGAGTACATTTTTCGATATTTTTTATGATCATTTTTTCGACAAATCAAGATTTAAAAATCGCATTACTAAGCCAAAAAATTTTTAATTTTAATTCGGAAACCGTTTCTATGTTAGTTTTTATTAGGGTAATAAATCTGCATACTGAATTTAAAATTTTAAAAAATTAACATTTTTGCCGAATTTTGAAAATTTTAATGATGTAACCCCTTACCAAATTTTGAAAAAATCTAAAAATTTTGAAATTTTTTTTTTCGTCAGAGACGGCTAGATCGACTCGCCTGTTGATGCTGATCAAGAATATATATGATTTATAGGGTCGGAATTGACTTCTTCGCAACGTTTTAAGCTTCGGACTAAAATTATAATACCCTGCATTATTTTATATACTACATATTTGTACTTTAAGTTAAATATAGTAAACTAGTCTGAGAAAATATATATTTAAAATGGAAAATGTATTAAATAAATAATGATAAATAAGGTATATTTTTATACAGAAAAACAAATATAGATAAACCTTGCTGAAAAATATATATAATTATTAGGAGAAGTTTTTCCCCATTATTAATTGCTCCAAAATAGTGGTCAATATTTTAAACCTTCGCTTTGCTGACTCAAATCAAATTCAATTAGATCAAAAACTTAAATATACTCCAAGGATTTATAAACTTAAAAGAGCGTAACAAATATGGCTATGTGACCCAGGAGTTTTTCGAGGCACATCCGAAAGCGGTGCGGCGCGGTTATGGACCAAGTTGATTGTCTTAATTGTGCGAATTAACATATATTTACTAAAATAAACGCCGAATATCAATTCCACGAAACCGATCAAAATAAAAACAATATTTTTTGGAGACTTTGAAAGGCCAAAACAATCGGCATGAAATAAATAAAAACATATGAGTATCCTCCATCCGATAAACACGCGCTTTTCACCCGAAATCGCGACCACAAATTAAATATTATTTAAACATGGATATTTATGAGATACTTCTGCATCTTTGGACAATTCGAAGGCAACTGCACTTTGGCGGCAATTGCAATTACCGAAGCTCTTTAACACTTCATAATTAGAGCATTCATTCCGACACATGAGATCACCGAGTTGATGTGCAAATTAATTTTGAAAATTTTCCGCTGAGACAAAAGGTCCATGCTCATATCATTCGGGGTGAAAACTTGTTGAAAGAAACGTGCCTGGAAATCGCGATTTACCTCCAACCGCAAAACGTTTACTGCGGCATCATCAATCCGCCGGAGAAAGATTGGGGCCCAAAACCCCAATCTGACGGCAGTCATGAATGAAAGTCAAGATCGGGCTGGTTATGCCGGGAGATCGGGCGGCTTGA
The DNA here is from genome assembly GCA_035046265.1 of Drosophila bunnanda. Lineage (NCBI taxonomy): Eukaryota > Metazoa > Arthropoda > Insecta > Diptera > Drosophilidae > Drosophila > Drosophila bunnanda. The sequence continues at coordinate 5,297,575 of JAWNOB010000075.1, forward strand.
GGCGGTTAGCTCCAGTGTCAAATAACTCGTATATACGAGTGTTAAAGTAATAAAAAATGTTAAAGTTTTTAATTTGATTACAGTTTTATATGAGGCTAGGGATGTGCGCAATATATCAAAATATTAGGGCACTAATTCCAGCTGTTAGTCAGCGAAATTTGTAGTCTTGAATTTGAACTTCTGGGTGGACAGATATTTAGGCAGAACTAACTGGAACTATTTAAAAATAAAACTGAAGCTATCATCTTATAGCTTATAGATTCTTATAAGTTTATCTGGTATCCTTCATATGGTCTTTCTAAAGGCAGGTAATTTCTCATATAAAATGTCAGTGACACACTGGGCGTATACGTGATGCGAAAAGCGTAAATTATACAATGAAACTTTAAGGAAGCTTTACTTGTGAATATGATCATAACTTTCTGCTCTGAGATTTAGCATCATTGTCTACGTCAGCCGGGGCGTATGCGTAATGTTAATACCCGCAGACAGGCGCGTGTCCCAGGCCACATGCAATCCCGGCGAGTGCGTCATCGGGAGGTGCAATGTTTATGGACTTATTTTTGGGCCCGGTTGTTTTGGCACCAATTTGAGATTTGCGTAGTCAGCCCTTGCCAATGGCCAATGGTCATTCGATTCGGGACAGTCCCTGGGACACGCTCCGAAACGAGCACAATTAATTAGAGTCTGAAAACAATATCGCAGCAGCTTCGCAGCCGTTTTACCCCGCTCCTGCCTCATCCAACCAGTTCGAAACGGAAGCCAAGTCCGGACGATGGTGCCTAGAAACTACGAGCCGCTGGAGATGCGAGACTTTAGAGCCCCGCCGGAGCAGCAGAGTGGCAAACCTGTCGGGCAATTAACAGTTGTCGATAATTACGCGGAATCGCGCCTCGCAAAGTCTCCCGGGCCGAAGCTCATCCGTCGATGCTGCTGCTCCGTTTCGCTATAAAAGCGCTCCGATCTGCACTAATTAACTTTAAACGCGCGAAAGTCAGGCAAGGCACCGGAGCCACTAACCCCCAGAGCCAGAGCCAGAGCACCGAGCTAAGAGCCCCGAGCTACACAGGCCGTAATTCTTTTTACCTAGACAAGATGCAGGTCCACCAGGCTGTGTTTGGAGCCGCTGTGCTCGGCATGCTGTTGGCCATTGGCTGCTCCCTGCCTGTTCTGGATGTCAGCTCCGGCATCGACAATCAGACGATCGAGGAGCTGCGGGCCAGCGTCAACGATAGCCCAAAAAATCTGTAAGTATATTTTTGGGAAAATGATTATTTGGGAGATGGAATATTTAAGTGAAACATATTAAATTCTAACGTTTTTGTACATATTAAATATCGTAGTACAACATTTTAATATAAAGAATATATACGAAGAGAAAGCAAGTTTATAAACAAATTAATTTGCACATTTTTAGGCGTAATATTAATAATTTTTTGATATCTCAATTTAAAAAGGTGTTAATTATTTATCTTCAATATTCATTAAATAAAATATATATATTATTATTTAGTAAAAATCTGCAATTTCGTAAGAATGCCAAAATATATTAGTATAATTATAATAATATCCATCAAATTTGGACTAAATAAAAAAATGTCTAAATTTAGGAACAAAAGGTAATAATTAAATTATTTATTTAACTCACCCTATCCAGGTACGTGGTCAAGGCAGTGGTCTATGAGATCGGCATCCTGACGGAAGTGGGCGAGAATGACACTAGTTTTGAGAGCCAGGAACGCGTCGACCTCACCTTCTACGACACTCACAGCAACAAGAGTCACATTGACCTGGGCAATATACCGCTGCCCATCCAGACGAATGTCACCGGCCAGGTGCTTACTGGTATTGCGCCCGTGAACCTTGGAGCTTTTAGTAGTCCCCAGGAACTGCTGGAGACACTGCCGCTGACCGGAAGCATTGTGAACATCACCCACAGCGACACGGCCTTCTATCAGCTGAGCAAGTCCAATACCAGTGCCGCCGAGAAGCCACAGATTCTCGACCAGGACGCCTTGGCCAAGCTGACGCATGCGGCCCAGCTGTTCCCGCCCTCGTCGCAAATTGGCCAGGCGCTGCCCGTCAACCCGCCCACGGACAACGAGGTGGTCCAGTCCGAGTCCGAGGACTAGGTCGGCCGATCGGTCGCTCGCTCCTGAATCCTCTCATCCACAAAAGCTAAACGTGATGCAGTGCGTTGCTCTCCCATACAAATGTTACATATGCCCTAGATCTACTTAGTTTTAATGGCTTCACATACACACACTTAAGAGTACCTACAGTGCTAGACAAGACTGGACGAGGACCAGAGATCACCTTGGTCACAACTCCCACCATCACACGGTTGGAATTTCACTTTTTCTATCTCGTAGAGTAAAAATAAATTTCGCATTAGTGCTAGGTAAATGAGCTGGCGTTCTTTTTTCCGTCTGCCCATCCAACTGGTGTTATCTGGTCATCGGGGTGGTGCGAGGTGGTTCCCATCATGTGACTGCTAAAAGCATTCCCTGAGCACTTCTCACCTCTGACGTCCGCGGATGATGGATGGATAGATGGGATGCGAGTTGTTCCAGAACCTAAGGGAGGGAGGCTTGCCCGCCCGGAAGATCACGACACACGGACCTCTGCTTTTATATATTAACTAGGTTTTTAATTTTTCTCATTTTTCACTTTTGTTTGTGTGTGTGTGGTTTTGCTTTATAACTGTAGTACATGGGGGTTGTCCTTAGGCGCTAATAGATGATATATACTTTAATATTAATCGATAATGTGTAATAATATATAAATATAGGGGTAAACTTGTACACAAAAATTAAAATGTCGAACGTCTCTATCGTCTCACAGATCAGTGTCCATCCAGTTGCACTTAACTATCTCGATCTCGTTTAATCTCTACAAGATTCCGGAGGCGAGGGCGCGAAGCACACACAAGGTTCTCGTTTTCTGTTTCAAAATGTATATACACATACTGCAACACACATTTGCTGGATACACTCGTACTCGTACGCGTTAGTTTCTGTTTTGTCGTATAAATAGCTTTAGTTTTTAACTAATTTACATAGTCATCATGCAGACGATGCGCGGCTCTCTGGCGGCTTCCTTCAAATTAATGCATTTAAATATAGCTTTAAATATATGTATATATAATATGTTGTGTGTATGCGGTAGTATATTTTAGTAGTAGCTACAACTTCAACTTATGTGCACACTCCACTCCGGTATGTAACTAAAATCCGTAACTAGTATTTCTCTCTCTCTCTATTATCTGTATTCTGTATTCTGTTTACCATTACGTTTTATCGTGTATCCTGTAGCTGGTGTGTTAGTGATTAAACCACAAGTCAGGGATTATTCCCTCACTGCTCCTTCTACTCTGGTTCTCTATATCTCGGTTGCTCTTTATACAATTCGACTTACTGAAGTAAAATGGACGCGACCTTGGGCGCGGCAAGGTCACAGTTCGGCTTACAAACAAAACTAAATGTTAAAGCGCGCGCTCGCTGTCAATGCTGCAAACTTTTTGCGAGATTAGTTTTTTGGTTGATGGATCCAACAAGCACGCTTTTTTAATCTGTAAAGTAAAAAAGGGTAAATTAGCATTTTCTTTAGAAATATAGAATGTTGATCAAGGTTTGATTTAAGGTATATATCTTTTGTCTTTTCTTAGGTATTCTTGATATCAGTATATGTATTAAACATACTAACACAACAATAATACAGATAGAAGATAGATGATATATAATTCCAACTGAAATTTACATTATTATTATAATTTATTAAAGTTTGCTTTGAAAATCTTGAAATTATTTCCATCGAAAGCCATTTAAAAAATCTTCAAAATACACTTTTGTTATGATTCTAATTCTAATTTAAAACTTTTACGCGCGAAAGCCAACTGTTAAAAACTTAAAAACCTCCATAGTTACCCCCAAACCAAAAATCCTCCCACAAATCACGTACCTATTACATGACTCTCCATATTTGTGATGCGTGGCTTCGATGCAGGTTGTGGTATGATCGTGATCTCATCGTTGATCTTAAGCGGCTTCAGCAGCGAGTCATTAGCCGCTCCCAACGAACTGCGCGACGATATCCCAGCCCCGGATCCCGAGCCGCTTGACGATTGCGCACTATTCTTCTTGCTGTCCATTGCCTTTCGGGCCACCGTGCTATGGGCCGTGTACACGTGCGTCTCAAACTGTTTGTACATGCCAAAGGTGGCCGTGCAGACGGTACATTTGTAGGACAGGTGTGCGGGCTTCAGGGTCATGTGGTGATCGCGCGAAACGTGATTTAGTAGCTTCCATTGGTACATCTGCAGGATAGACGAAAATACGAATTAGATATCACCATTCGAGGGCATCAAGATCGACACTCACCCTTCCACACACTGGACACCGGCCGGCATCCTTGCCCTTGTTGGCCGCCTCCTGCATGGAGCTTGTGACTAAGCCGTGTGAACCCAGCAAGTGACGCTCCAAGCCCTGATCCGTAAAGAACCGGAATTGACACTTTTGACAGTTCAATGGCGGCCTGTTGTAGATCATCTTGGGATGAATCTGTATGCCGAAAAAGAGATCTGATTAGCAAACGGAATATCGGAGGAATATGGAAACTCAGCTGTACCTTCACTTTGTGCATCCATTGCATGTGATTGCGCAGCTGCTCCAGATCCTTGATGTAGCCATCGCAGATTTCGCAAATGACAAACTGCGCCTTGTTGTTCCCGCTTGGACTCTGGCCTGGCTTCATTCCTGCCGCTGCCGGTGGCACCTTGCTGGACGATGCTCCGCCCGCTCCCGCGGCTCCTACCGAGCTCTGTCGAGGTAATGGCGTTATCGAGATGCTGGGCTGACCGGCCATCGGTTTCTTGGATGCCTGCTGAGGGAAATAGGTGAAGGATGAACATAATGAATCAACGAACAGGCAAAGATTTGGCTTACCTGGACAAGTTGTCCGGCTGCCAGCTGAAAGCTGTTGGGCAGCGAAAGGCCCGTGTTGATTGAATTGCCGCCACCGCGCACCGGCGCCGGATTCCGCACCATGTTCTGCTTGGGCGGCTGGGGTGCTCGCTGCCGCATCTTGGCTGCGTTTTGGGCAGCCAAAGCGGCTGCCTGCAGATTCCTGGCCTGGGCCGCAGCCTGCTGTTGCTGGATATTGGCCAAAGCGGCCTTTTGCGCCGCCGCCTGTGCAGCCATGGCCTAAAAGGTAAAAGAAGATATGGATTAGAGACCTACAAGGGATTTAATGAACTCCAAAACGCTTACCTGGTATGCGGTGGCAGTGCCGACGAGACCGTGCCGTGGCTTGATGCGTGGTATTTTGGCTGGTGCTTCCCAATCATTTGGCGGCGCCAAGTTTAGTTCCGGCCGGAACTTCTTGGCACAGACCGGCTGATGGCGCGCCAGTTTTGCTTTGCCATTGTCCTCGAAGCCGCAGTTGGGACATTGATGGTAGGGCAGTGGCTTAATCAGACGCGCCTTTATATTGTGCACCGCCTCCATATGGTAAACTATCTCCGTGGCGTTCCGGATCTCGAATGTGCAGAAATTGCACTTGTACAGCACACCATTCATGTGCGGCGTCTCGTAGTGATTGGCCATCGCCATGGCAGACTCCGACTTGAAGTTGCAGAACTCGCAGCGCTTCATTCGGAACTTGAAGGGTGCGTTTTTCGTCTTGGAAGCCTGCAGATTTCCCGAAAGCGCATTGATGGCCATTTCGAACTCCTTGGACCCCACCTGAGCCTTGCGCATCTTGCGCTTCTGCAGCCGTAATAGATCCGCCTGTACGTACTCCTGGACGAGGCCCACACCAATATCCATAAAGAATTTGCCAAGCGGACTCTCAAAGTAGTTTTCCTGTCCGGGTTTACTGCCCGCCGTGGTGCTGGTCACTCCTCCGGTGGCCGCCAGAGCGGCAGCAGGCTTAATGGCTCCCTTAAGCGCTGTCAGATCATCGTTGGCCTCCTTTATTAGCACCTTGGTGCGCACGCCTGACTCGGAATCGTCGTCATCGTCGTCGTCGTCATCATCATCCGACTGCTCTGACCACGACTCATCATCGCCGCGCTTCTTTTTCTTCTTGCCGCCGGTGCCTCCCACGCCGCCTTGTTCCGCCGGCTTGTCCTCCTTGTTCTGCTCGGTCATCATGTCGAATTCATCACCCTTGTCCGCCTCGGCCAGATCCTCGGCAGAGAGGGCATACTTGGTCTCGATGGCCTTAACCACCTCGCAGATGTTCTCGTGCGGCGGCTTCTCGTAGATGTAGGGCACAATGAAGGAGGGCGCCTCCAGCACGAACATGTCGTCGGTGAGGCCGGGCAGCAGGTTGGCATTGTTTGTCATGCTGGGCAGTCCCGTTAGCGATAACGTTGGCGGATTTAGCTGCTGCACAGGACTGGAGTTCATCGTAGACATGGGAACCAGCTTAGGCGGCACAATGCCAAGATTGGTGGCCGCTCCCGTCACGGCATTCGTGATGGTCACCGGGTATACAGAGTCCCGCGGACCTCCACTAGCTCCGGATATCGCCGTACTTCCATCGTGCGGCATCAGGGACCGGGCATCCTTGATGGTCAGCTGCCCCAGGCCCGAGGGCGTTGAGCTGCGCTGCCTCTTGTGGCTGGGCTGCAGCTGAAGCTCGTCCAGATCGCTTTTGCGTTTGCCTATGCTGGGCGAAATACTTGGCGGTGTGTCGTCCTCGATCACGACGCAGTCATCGTCGTCGTCATCGTCTTCTGGAGGCGGGGGTGTGGCCTTGACTGCTGCCGCCGCTACAGCTGCCACCACGGGCGATAGCTTCTTTGCAGGCACCTGAGGCTGTGGCAACGGGGCAGATGTCTCCGGTTCAGAATCTGAGGCAATGAGCACAGCATCATCAGAGGACTCATTGCCGCTATTGTTGTGGTTGATAGCGGCTTGGGGTTTGGCCGCCATCTCTATGGGCTTGGCCGGCACATTATGGGCCGTGAGATCCTCCATTTCCTCGTCGCTATCATCGTCGTCCAGGTTAACTACGCCGCTAACCTCCGACGCACTGGCCTGGCCGTTCTCCTTCTGCTTGATAAAGCCATTGGCTTTTTTCGCAGACAGATCCAGCTCCTCTTCGTCGTCTATCAGACCATCCTCTTCGCTCTCGCCATCCTCCAGACTAGCTTTCTTGCTGCTGAGCAGGTTCACCTCCTCAACAGTGGCCGCTCCCAGCGGATCCTCGGCCTCGCAACTATTCTCAGCTGTGCTGCCTATTTTCTCGGCGTCGTCTTCATCCTCGGCTTCGGGCTCATGATCGCCATTAGTAGTGGCCTCCTCCTCTTCTGCCTCTTCCTCCAACTCATCTTCGTTGAGCTTGGGCTCTTTGGAGCTGGTGCTGGTTATCTGTGAGTCCTCGCCATCCAAGTCCTCATCTTCATCTTCTTCTGTTAGCTCCTCAGGCGCCGGAGCCTTGGGCAAGGCATCTGTAACGTCCGTAACGTCGTCTTCCTTGGCAGCGGCGACGGCGGGGATCTCGATATCTTTGTCCAGCTCTTCCAACTTTTCCGTCTTCCCATCCAGTTGCTGTTCAGCAGCTCTCAGCTTCTCTGGCTGGTCCTTCTCCACCACCTCCTCCTTCTCAGCTGGCTGCGGGGACTTAATTTGCGGCTGTGGTTCCGGCTCTGGCTCTGGCTGTGGCGAGTTTGATGCGCTGGCAAGCTTCGTTGTGGGCTCGGCCACGCCCTCCGGCAAAGCGACATCGACTTCAGTCATTTGCAATCCGTGTCCGTCGTTCTGCGTACCGTGGAATGTGTCCAAGTCGGTGTATCTTCGAGATGTTTTTGTTTCTGCAGAGAAATAATCGGATAGATAGTTCGGTTACTAAAGGGATCTTGGCGAGAAATCTGTCAAATAATAACGGGGGCTTCTTTAGACCAACCGGAAAAATTGGCACGTTAAAGAAAACTAAAGTAGCAAAGAGCAACGAATGAGCAGCACAAAGCGCAACGGGCAAAGAGTGAAAATATATATATATATATATATAAAAAGAGCTAAGACTGCAGAACGGAACGGTGGAGGGAGGGAAGGGAGAAGCGGGGAAGGCTAAATGTGAGGCGAAGGCAAAGGCGAAAATAAAAATTAAACAATCACCTAAAAATTGTGAAAAAATTTAGGTGAATATAAAACCATTCTTATTCTTGATTCGAAAATATTACAACAAAAATATTATAAAATAAAAGGCGGTAGGAAGGGAAGCAAGAAGAAGAAGAAACCAGAGAAGAGGAAGAGAGCTATGAGACGGTGGATAAGAGGAAGCAGCGGAGACAGAGGAAAAAAGTAAAAGATAGCTGGAGAGCGGGGCGCCGAGCGCGGGGAGTTCAAAGAATGGATTGATACAAAATGGCTGCCATATTGGATTAAAACTAAAATACAATTTAATATGTAATGAATGTATGTATGTAAATATGTAAATAAGCCACTACACTGGCAGAAAAAAATAACAATCTACATTGCGTGGAATGGCATTCGGGAGTTACAATGTATTTGCATACAAATATATATATGTAATATATATACTTTGGCATAAACATACATAGCTACATACTTACATACATATGTACAACAAAGTATGTTTTTTATATGTAAGTATGTACATATATGTATGTCTATCTGTATGTACGAACGAACAGTTACCGAACAAAACGATTGACATACATACAGACATACATATGTACCAAAGCGAAGGCGCACACACACAAACACACAACAACACACCGCTTGCACATACATACATATATATATATACAATCTATATATACAACGCGGTCGGTGAGGGAGAGGGTGGTCGGGGGGCGGGTCGGTAGGGGACGGATGACGACGACGTTTGGCTTTAGCTTTTAGTTCTTGTTGTTGTTGCGGCATGGTGGAGTACTTTTTGTTGTTGTTGTATTGTTTTTGTACGTTTTTGGTACAGGAGCGTGTTTTTGCGCTAGTGTTTTGTCTGTGTGCGGCGCTTATGCTTGTGTGTGTGCGTTTTTCTGCTTCTATGTTGGCTTGGATCTGCTCATTACATATATATTTAATACGTTTTTATTGATATATCCAATCATACTTTGCGAAAATTTTCCGATTTAATGATTTTCGGCCTTCTGTTTTTGCCGCCGCCACTTACATTTACATTTTCGCCCCAAACACTCAGGCAGGTTGTTGTTTTGCTCAGCTTCCCTTTTGCACTGTCCTTCGATCACAGTAAACAAAACGCGAAAACAACAAATCAGGGATCGTTTTTGCACAAAAACCAGACAAAATTCACAATTTTTCGTGGGGTTGTTGGCTTGCGGGGAAAAAATAAGAGTGGAAAGAACGCCGAAAGAGACGAGCGAACGAACGAACGGCGGACAAGGCAAAAACTGGAAATGTGTGAGGCGGAAAAAGCAAAAACAGAGTTGCAACGAACAGCCGGGGCGCGCGCATGGTTGCATGGCCGGCCTATCGGTCTATCGAACATCGATAAATTGCTGGCAATTACCAACGTCCGTCACCGCGCCATAAATTGGCAATTATTTATACATCTAAAATTATAGATTTATGTTTAATTATATTTACAGCTGGAGTCGCATGCCGGCTAAGCAGGGAGCAGCAGTGGGCTGGCAGCGCGCTCTCTAAAATAGCGAATGGCCGTGTGAAGAGCATGGCGCGTGCATGAGTCGTGTGTGCGTCGGTGTGCATGCGCGCTTGTGTGTGTGTGCATGGGCCATGTGAATGGGAGACGGAATGGCGTGGAATGGGAGGGAAAACAACATTTGACAATTGTACGCGCGCCACGAAGGAAATGAACAAAACAAAACTGAAACGGCATTGCTTGTCGCCGGTTTACTTGATGGATTTATGCGTTTTCGCATGTGCAGAAATTCAAACGAAAGCGCGCGAAAGGCGGCTAATGAAATGTGTTTGGGGCAAATATAATTGCAGCTCCAATATTCTAGCCCCCCACCCCGCACACGCACACACACACTTATACTAGAGCGTCTTAAACTGTATACTTTTGCTGATGCTTCTTCTTCCTCCAACTTATTTCAGATTACGCTGCTTCTCTTTCGCACCCATGGCCAAAGGCATATACAATCGTACATACCTACCTATATGTATACATACAACTAAATATGTATGTATGTAGCGTATGTACGGCTGTATGTGTGTTGGTGTTTGTGTGCGATTTGGACTATATGCAAGTACAAAATTTGAAAGTAACCCGCTTGTGGCGCATTTTCATTTTCCATCCACATCTAAATTCATCTCATCTCACCCCCGTGATCATCAACTGGCATAGGTTAAGGTTTACAGTTACACCCGAGCGAAACCCACCGTTAAAGACGGCAATCTATATCTATTTAATGTTATACATACACATGACCTTTTTCAAATTAGAAGTAAATTACTATGAATTATTTGTTACATTAAATAAAAACCCAACACTTTAAATCAGGCATTTGAATTGAACTGGTCTTTAAACAACTTCTATATAGCCAAAATCACAAAATGTATAATTATATAAATTTATATTGTATAAACAAATTTAATTTAAGATTCAATTTGGAAAAGATTTTGGATCCCTATTTAAAAATATTTTTTGTAAATTCGCTATAAAAATTGTATCTTAAATCACGGTCTAAATTCGGGTTGTTCTTTTTCAAGATCAATAAATATTAAATGTTAATTTTTTTTTTTAATAAAAAAGTTATTATGTTATTCATCTTTACTTCAAATTTTTGTAAATACGTTTCGCTAATGTTACGTTTTTATAGAATTTATTGATTTGTAAAGTATGAAAATTGTATTTGAATTTAACTTTCCATAACAATTTTTCTACCTCTTGGGAAATTATAAAGTTATACAAAATTAGCTATACCATAAATTAAAAAATATTACAAAATAACATTTTATACCCGACATTTTAATATTAAGAAACCGTATCTGTAGAAGATAGTGAAAATCCTGACTAAAGATCAGATTAAAGAGATTTATTAGAGCCAAATGATTAATAATGGCTTGCCAAGAACTTTGGAATCGATAGATAATATCTTATCTTATCTTTCAAGTAAATTTTCCAATACGAAATTTAAAATCAAGTTCGTATAAACATATTTATGTATAATTTAAAAGTACTTCGCATAAAGAAATTCTTCTGCTTCACTTTAAAATAGATGTATGACTTGTAAGTTTAACTTGACATCAAATCAATCTATTTAAAAACATTATTATTGAAGAACATAATGGCTTTGTCATTCTGACTTCGATATATACTTATGTACATATGCAAACTCAGTTCTTAACCTACATGCCTCACATGGCAACACAATATAGAAGCCCCCAATCTTGGCTAGCAAGCGTTTACAGTTTGTGGCTGGAGTGTTTCCTCACCTTAATCATTCGCCGAGGGTTTGACTTGGCAAGCCGGATAACTAGCTCCAATCTCTAATCCTCTCCTGCCTCGTCCTCTTCGTCCTCGTTGAAGGAGAGCTTGCTAGCTGCGGCGGCGGACTTGGACTTTTTACTCTTGGATTTCTTCCCGGAATTCTCGACTGTGCCACCGGACTTTTTGCTGGTTCCAGATACGGATTTATTGACCTCAATGTTGGGCTGCTTGACACGTTGCTTGAAGACAATCGGTTTAGTCAGATCCGCACGCTTCTCGGCAAGTTCTAAAAATATGCGAGCACAGGTCTAGTTATTTCGTTTATTTTCAATTGTTCTTATATTTTATTTAAAAACAAGCAAATTGTTCAACTGTCAAAAAGTATATTTGTGAAAACCTATTTAAAAATTCGTAAAATCCTTTTTAGAAAGAGTTAGATCGATTCTATAGTTCAATATGTGTAAAACTTATTACGCATAGATTCCATTTAACAAAAATTATAAATATTTGAAATATTAGTTTTAAAATATACCTAAACTTTAGGGAAAATTTTTAGAACTAATACAAGACCAGACAAAATCATATTTAAATTGTATTAAGTATTTTTTAAAGATATTTTTGAAGTCTAGAAATCAAAGAATTGATAATAAGGACCTGGCGTTTCGAATTGCCTAATTTCGATCGGAAAATGTATCTGGGTTTTATGAAATTGCAGCCAGGCAAAGGGCAAGGCGGAAAAATCGGAAGATAGAACCGCCCACTTACACCTTCGTTGCACCCTCGCCTCCCGCTTCTTCTTTCGTTCACAAGATGTTTTTCTCGGCCCTGGCCAATCCATTGCCCCGCTCCTCCTCCTGCTGCTGCCGCTGCTCCACCTACTAATTCGCAACCCGCCCCCGCAATGCTCCGCCTCCGCTGCCGCCTAACCTCCTGACCCCTTCTTCCTCTTCCTCCTCCGCCGACGCCACCACCACGTCGTCAAGCCACTTTGGCTTTTTCTCTTTTCTCGCCTGCTTCGTTCATCATTGTCTCTCCGCTTTGGCTGCCTCCTTCATCCGTTCGTTCTTGCACACGTTTTCACCCGATTTTCTGCGCTGTTCGAAGCGGGGGAGCGGCGGCGGGAAACGGGAAGCAGGGAATAGCAGAAAGAGGAAGCACAAGCAACAGCAACAGCAGCAGTAGAAGAAGAAGAGCACCAGGGGAGACGGGACAAAGCGAGCGGCGGCAGCTGCTGTTGTTAACTTCTTTGCCGGCTGCTTTATCGCTCTGCCCGCTTTGACGACGATTTTCATCACATGCTATGCTTTGGCGGAGCAGCGGAGCCCCCAATGAAAATGTCAGTGTGTATGCCTCATCGCCGCCGTCTGTGTGTGAGCTGGCCTAGCTGTGTGTGTGTGCAAGGGGTGCTCCGCTGGGCAAAAAGAGGGATTCTTCAGGGCAGGAGTATGGTCTGGATTGCCATGGCAACACAGGGCAACCGCCGCCCTTGGGGGAGTTGTAAAATGCAAGTTATTTGCAGGAAAAACTCCGAAAAGTTTAGTTCTTGTTAAACAAATGAAAGAAATTCGATTTGCACTTTGTTTTAACAACTATTCTAGGGATAGGGATAGCCTTGTATCTTTCTTGAGGAGCTCCGAAATTTGACCAAATTAATATCTTTCAGATAGATCTAACCAACAAAGGTTTATACTATATAAATTTAAATATAATCCGATCAAAACACCCTAGTTTTTCACTTTTATCTATATTTTTCACATGGAAAAGACTGGGATCCCTTATACTCCTCTCTTTAATGATAACCAAACATTTCCAAACGAAAAATAAAACTCCGAGAACGCCTACACTTTATCCAAAACGGCAGCAAGAGCACTTAATATTTACACAACCAAAAAAATAAAAACACCTACACTTTAAAATTCCGGATCTTTCGTACTATCTTTGTTGAATTCAGATTTCGATATTTGCTTAAATTTCCACCTTCTTTTTTTCAATTGCAAAAATTCACAAACACACGCGCGCTGCCTCAAACACACGCCGCACATACAAACATATAGCTTCTAATATATATGTATATACATATATAATATAATAAATATATGTATGTAACCGAGGGCAGAAGAGGCGTGGAAGCGACCGTCGATTCTGACTGAAAAGTTAAACTGAAAGACACAAACTACACAACATCCTACCTACGCACACACGTGCACAGCTGTTCGAGTGTGTGTGTGTGTGTGTGTAAGCGTGTTAGTATGTATTATATAGGTACGATATGTATGTTTACGTGTTTGCACCTTTGGCGGCTTCTTCGGCGGATAGATCTCCGGGCCTGAGCACCACCACCTGCGGCTGCTCGTCCTCGCGCTCCGGTCGCTGTTCGTCCTCTTCGGAATCGTAGTCCTCCCGATCCGGATCCGCTTCCAAGCGCTGGCGCTACGTAGATTAAGATTGGAAATTTCCATCTGGAGTTAGCATTACAAGGCCACGGGTTGGTTTCGCGGGCCACACAAGAACGCACCTTGGTGTCGACGGTTGGTCCCTCTTTGTAGCCAATTTCCGCCTTCAGCTTGGCCAGGAAGCTGGGTTCCTGCGGTTTTACGTAGGTAATGTTATTGCGCTTGGACATAGCAAATAAGACATCAAAATATTCCAAACATGTTTTTTATCGCGAATTTAGCGGAGGCTGCCGGCTAGAGTTGCGCAAAACATCGATGAAAGCGTCAATCCATCGATGTTTTTCGAATTTTCTGAATCATCGATGTTTTTTCGACCATCGATGTTTCTGTGGCGTAACTATTAATAAGTTAAGTATGCTCTCTTAATTTTAATTAGATTATTATTGATTCTATGGATGTTTGGATATTATTTCAAAAAATCAATTTTTTTGCACTATTCTTTAATATTTGATAAAGGTTGCTTACAGCAGAAAAACATAATCACTGAACGCCTGTGATCACTGGTTATACGCTACCTTTGCGCGATGGATTATATCGATGGTTGAAATATCGATCATAATAATAGAATAAAAATTAATGCAAGCCAAGGAATATATAAATATTTACTCATGAAATCAGTGGCATCCTTAGTTTTTTTGTAATAATTAGTTATTTTTTATTAATTATAATATATTCTTTAGTTAGAATTTAGTTTTCTGTATCCACTAATAATTACTAATTAGTAAAAGGAAACTCTTTGAAATATTAATTTAACATCGATACTGTTTTATTCTTTAAAACGTCGAGATAATCGATAGTGAAAATCGATTTTTGCCAGCATAAGAAATTAAGTAATGAGACCAGGTGCCTGAATAGAAAAGAGCAGAAAGACAACCTTTTTAAAATTATTTGCACCATAGCGCCCCTTCTTTTCAAAGTTGAAAGTTGCGTCACTACAAGCAAATATTATGTAAAAACTAAAAGTAAAATTTTCTTACATTGTAAAACGAGTAACTTACTAGTATTATTTTGCCTTATTATTAAAAACATCAAAAGTCAGCTTCATAAGGTGCTGCCCATCAATATTTTAAATAAGTTACTGGCAGCATCGTTTCAAAGAGCGGTTACTTTTTGATTTCGGGTTTCCTAATAATAATTATTAAATATTAAAAAAGACAACTAATTTGACTAGATATGAGATTCAACAATCTCTAAATTTTAGTTTGCTTGAAATATAAAATTGACAAGTTTCCCCAGTGCTTTTTCGCCATTTCCCAAAGCCTGGCAATCAATTTGCGAATATATTTCCACTTTTCTTGCCTTGCAATCAACAAAATGGTGCATAAAACTGTCGCATAACTTGCAAATTTTCCGCTTCACCTGCAATTCGATCGGAATTGACAGCAAAACAATACACAGCGGCATTCATCAACGTCAGTAGTGGCCTCCCATTTGCCATTTTCCGATGTCGTATGCACACAGCTTCCACCGCTTCATCAGCTCCTGGCTGCTCCTTTTGTTGCATTGATCCTTTTGCTCCATTTACCCCTATGGAAAACATAATAAATCATCTGCAAATTGATTTCAAAACTTCGACAGCTAACCAAAAAAGTGCTGTCGAAAAAAAGGAGGCAAAATGAAAACTGCAGCCCAAAAGGGGGGGAAATTTTATGAGCTGCGCATGCAGCATATGTCTACAAAAAAACAAATAAGATGCACTGAAGAAAAAGAAAGCTATTCTAATACAATATAAAGTTACTAGCATCTTAATTTCAAATATTAATAAGAAATCAAATTAAATCAAGTTCCATAAATAAATGAAGACCTAAAAAGCGTTTGTCAGAACTTGTTACGTGCCCTGACTTAATTATTTAATTAGTTATCAGATTTCAGAGCAGCAAATAATCGAAAAACAATACTTAATATATTTTAATTATAATTATACTAAGAAATACCTTTCACTATTTAATAGGCTACTTAAAAGGGTATTTATAAAGCTCCAGCTACTTCTGCTTTATTACTTATTGATGGCCAATATTGGTCTTATTTTTCTCTGTGGGGAAACCATAAATAAGAAAAAGAAACTAAAGCATTTTCTGCATTCTGGCACGCGTTGCAAACGTTGCCCCCAAAGGGTTCTTTCCTGGTCCCCGAACTAATATCAAATTGATAGCTTTTAAATTTGATTTCGCGTCTTATCGCCGAACGCTAAAGCGAGCAGTTTTGGATATACACCGCCCTCACTGCTGGGCTGGGTGTAGGTGTAGGTGCAGGCGGAGGGCAAAAACAAATGGAGTGTTCCGGGCCAGGGGCTGGATTCCACCTCTTCATGCATTAAAAATGAGCCGGGCAAAGCATTTGATGCTATGTTCGATGCTGGCAAGTGCAACGTGGCGTATGCTTGTTGTGTTTTGTTTTGCACTCGCTTTGCGCACTGAAAATACATTTGGAAATGCCGGTGCAACACAAGGGGCTGTCGTTCGTCCTTGACTACTATATAGTATAGACCTGGGAATCCATCCATCGGATGCAACTAACCATGCCTCCTCACCGTAGGCTGCCCTAGTCACCGTTTGACGGCCAACTAATATCGAGAACCTCTTCAGCCGAGCGCCGAGAGCCTCAGGAAAATGTTATCACAGTCTGCATCCGGCGGAGGCGATGGCAATGGCTGCGGCAACAGCAGCCGTAGTCTCCCAGCTTTGCCGATGTCCTCTGCTTACGTTAGCAGCGTTAGCATGGCCAACACGGCAATTCCGATTCCGGATTTTTTGCTCGGCACTCAGTTGCTCATCCGGCATTTCGTAATGGGATATACTTTTTACGAGAAAAGTTTACATTTTAATCAATTTGAATTTAAATTTGACATTAATTTTTAATAATTGTAATTAGTAATATATTTAAAAAATATATTTTATAGACAAAACAATTAAACGGAAAGTTGGTTGATCTTTTTCTTTTATCCTTCTAAAGTTTAAAGCTATATCAAATAGTAACATAGATGTAACTAAACCATGTCCGAAAATATTATATATTTATATATTTATGTTTACTATAAATAAATGAACACGCAGTATAAATATTTATGTGTATATCTTATATTTATTTTAGTCAGATGGAGTGTAGAAGTCATTTCCGACCCTATAAACCATATATATTCTTGATCAGCATCAACAGCTGAATCGATCTAGCTATGTCCGGTAGAAAAATTTTTTTACAAATTTTTTCATAATTTTATAAGGGGTTACATCATTAAAATTTTTGAAATTTCAATAAAAAAATTAAAATTTTTTAAATTTTAAATTTAATATGCTAATTTGTTAATCTAGTAAAAACTAACAAAGAAAAGTTTTCCGTGTGGAAATTGATGCATTTTTGACTGAGTTATGGTATATTGTTTTTGCAAGGGTATTATAATTAAATTTTAAAATACAAAATATACAATCGTCAATCAATCGTAAATTTTTATTTAATCGGATGATTCTGTGCACAGTCAGGATGTACTTGGGAGATCCCATATAACTCGTAAACTTATAAATATTTTTTAATACAAAATTTACATAAAATTATTCAAATATTTTGTTATAAAATGTTATTTAATTTAATAATCTAACTTTAGCCGTTTGGTCGCAATAATATTTTGAAAAGTAGTCCGTTTTGCACCGAATGAACCACACCGCCCCCCCAAAGCTATCGAAGCTTTTATAAGCTTTTCAATTCTCAAATATGCCAGAAATAGCCTGAAGTAAGCTAAACTGGCAACACTGGCTGCATTTGGCGCGTGCAGTTCACTCGGTAACCCGGACGGAAAAGGCCCGGAATCGCAAAATAATCTCTCAAAGTTAGAAAACTAAACACACGCGGCAACTTAAGAAAGTAGTATTTCAGAAAAAAAATATAGAAAAAGGTTGGAAATTCAGTGAACTTTTAGAAACTTGATCAAGTATTAGTGCAATTTCTACAAAATGCAATTATAATTATATAAAATTGAAGGATAGAATAGTTAAACATTAATGTAATTAAAATATTGAATTTAATAATTCTATTATTTAATTTCAATTTTGTGAATTTTAATGTTGACAACTTGAAGTTTTATTGATAACAGTAGAAATGGAAGGATTAATAGATAGTTAGATTTATCAGGAAAATTATTTTACTTCTCTAAATTGGTCTTTTAACAATTAATTAATAGTTAACTAACAACCAGTTTTTCGAAAAAATAAATCTTGAAGTTAGAAAGTGCTTTCACCTATTATTAAAAATAAATAGTTATTATCAATGACTAAAGAATCGTAACAAGAATATTAACTATACTTTTAAATTAGTTAAATAAATTCTGATAAACAAGCATGCTTAAAAAATATATTTAAAATATACTCACTTGAATTAAAAACAAATTAGGAAAAGTAGACACCTATTTTTTCTCTCTCTGTGCAGCTCCGTGTGACTTTCGGGCGATATGTGAGGCGCACTTGCGCAGTGTTCCCAGCTCCGCGATTAGTGATTCGAGTAGACGCCGTCGTCCAGTGGCCAGTGGCCAACGATAAGCGTGCAGCAGTGGTTCCCACTTCCGCCCGCGTTCGGTGCTTATCGTCGTGGCAAGCTTGTGCCGCCGCGGAGGAACAGCCAGTTCTTGAATTGACAGCCATCTGGTAGGAAGTGTGTGCGTGCGGAGAAATCATTGGTGAAAATGCGTCCACCGCGAGTGTTGCTGCTGCTCCTGCTGCAGCTGCTCGGCCTGCTCCTGTTTGCCGGCGGAGCACGGGCCGTCTACTGCCCAACCGGATGCACCTGCATGGAGCACACTGTGCGCTGCATTCGCAACAAACTAAATGCTGTGCCCCAAGTGCCGCAGGATACCCAAGTGCTGTGAGTATTCTTATTCGGCATACACTTGGGGAAAATCGTGGGAGAAAAGTATTGATTAATTGTGATTTTTTAAGAGTATTTAAGAAATTTAAAACAATTAAGATTTACTTAATATATTGTATAATATTCTGTACAAAAAGGAATATAACGTTGGAAACCTTGAAGTGTTATATATAATTTATTATTATGGAGACTTAAAAGAAGTAACCAAGAACTAAATACAAGTTTAAAACTTTATGCTTGAATACATATTTCAGCCAAAAACTTTTGTCTGCCATTTGTTTTCGTTGAGTGTACATAAATCAACGCTCGGAGTTGGCTTGCAAATCCATAAATTAGTTTTTAATGCTTTCTGTGCACGCTGCAAAAAGTTGACAGCGTTAATTTGACGCCCCCCTTCTCTAGCCTTCTCCTAGAGGCACCTCCTCCTAGATCCATGTCCTCCTGCTGCTCCTCCTACTCCTGCTGCTCCTGCTGCTCCAACTGCTCCTGCTGCTCCTGCTGCTTCTCCTCCCGATGCCCGCGAATCTCCGCTAGAATCTCCGCTGTGTGTTGACTCAATTAAACGGATGTCTAACCAGCAAGAGCTGACTGGGATTTGTATATTTATCACGCTGGCTGACGCCACTCGCCCCGTATTTGCATGCAATGTGCAATATTTCTGACGTTGCATTTATTTTCCACAAATGTCAGCAGTTTTCGCATGAATTTCGGGTGTGCCACAGTGTCTCTTAAATCCACATCCCTATACCATTCCGCATATGTATGAACTCGAACTCGAACCCCAATCCCAGCACCGATTGGCGCGGGCGGATAACTTGGCAAATGTTTGCGGAGCGTATGCATATTTATATAGGCCGTGGCATGTCCCCAAAAACTGAAACGAGGCGGCGGGAGCAACTGCAGCAAACGCAGCAACCTCTCGCAACATCGCGACATTGCGACGTGCAGCAGCTGCCGCAGCCTGAGGCAAGTTATCAGACAGACAACAAGGAAGATTTATGCGGATGAAGTGTATAGAATGAACAAATACCCTATATTTTAAAAGAATAGAGGATAATTGGGTATAGAATACAGAGAAAAATATGGAGAGGGTATTGAGGAATTAAGTTAATCAAACAAACACTTATCTTTACTCTGTAACCTGTAATTAAAAAGAGTAACAGATGCTGCTAAACAAGCCTCTTTTTATAAAACAAATAGAACTTTATAGCATCAAAAACCCTTATAATAACCAAAAAACCAAAATACCCTTAAACACCCCTCATATAGCACATGAAAAACAGCCAGAACTGTAGGATATAACCAGACGAAAAGCATCACAGGAAGATTTTCGTGGTATTTATGGAGAATTCAATTTCCACGGGGATGAGCCCAACTTGCTGAGCGTATGATGGGCAGGATTCGCGGATTTGCGTGGGTAAAATGACGGGTTTTAACATGCTTGACAGGTGCAAAATGCATCCTTACTTATGGGGAGAGAAGGTTAAGGTGACGCAGCAACTCGCTAAAGATGTCAAAGAATTTTATATTGCCAAATAAATCGATTTTTATTCGATCTGGCAGACTGAATATGTCAGATTTTATTAGCTGTCAAGCAATTTCTAAGTTTCAAATATTGAATTTACTCTAACTACTTTTTAAAGGTATTTATTAGATTTTATTAGATTAGATTTCTTCTATTATTCCAATCTGCATTTGATTTATTGCATTTGGAGTCTAATAACACCACAAAATAAAACAGAAACCACTCCGAAGACGACTGTCATTTTAATAAATGGAATTTATAATCAAGATCTGGTAACAATAGCTCCAGGAGTAGTTTAAGTTTCCCATTGTATAATAGCTGATTTGCATATCATCCAGACTCCAAATCCCCCCCTGAATCCACACATCCTTTTGCGAATCTAGCTTCAGGATCTTCACATCCTCAGCTATTTGTTGGCTCGCCACACACACAAAATACAATTTCTCAAGCTAAATGGGAGAAGATTGAGAAGGAGGAGCCAACAGCAGGAGCATTTGGCAGTACTTAAATTAATCTTCATTTTAAATAAGGTGATGGCTGCATAATTTATCAAGAGCCTCGAGAGCACAACAATGCATCCAACAACCACAATGAAAGAAAAACTACAAAATAAAAATAGTAACGAGAGCGAATGAGCGGCAAGTTTGCCAGTCTGATTCGCATTTCATTATTACGTAGCCGACCCGTTGCACACTTTTAATTAATTTGTTTCATTTATTACTGCATGTGTCTAAAAGTTGCACTTGTTTGCCATTCAGCTACCGTTTTCATTGTGCTTTTTTGCCTTTTGCTTTTATTTTCTGTCGAGTCAGAGATTCTCCTTCTGCTTTCCTTCCATAATTCTCGAAAATGTTCCTCCACACAGCAGTCGAAAAATATGAGAACACACACTTTCCCAGGCAGAGACTGAGACTGGGAAAAGCATTTTATGGCTCACACATGCCTACACAAGTCTCGTTGTGTCTCATGAAAATATTCTTGATTTAATTTTGTTAATGGCTAAAATTTTGTTTACAATTTTGGGGAGAGGGAGGTACGGGGACGGGTCACTGGAGATAAATGTCTGACAAACATAAAAGAGGAGACGTGAAAAATAGTTTACTGAAAAAATAATATAAAGTCCATTACACTTGGAAGTAATATAATGCAATAAATATTCTAAATGTTAAGGGAAAAATATAGCTTAAAAGATATGAAAATATATATGGTTTTTGATTAATTAAAGTGTTTAAGCATTATGTTTCCAGAATGATATTCCTTGTTTTTCATTAGGGAAATCATATATATAATCCTGTTCTTGTCTACAAGTATAAACTTAAATAAACGCAATTAATTAATTATTCTCATAAATTTGCAGAGAAAGTCATTTGTGTCCTTTAATTTTACTTCGTTTTTTCAAAACTATTTCCTAACTAAACTCGCATATTTTGTGTACAATTTCCATTAATGATCCTGAAGATCAACTCCTGTTTCTTACCATTCACAGATTCTTTAAGCAAACCCTTAAAACACTGTTGAGTAAATTCTTTTATGCTTTCCACACTTCAGTTGCAGTTCTTTTCCTTTTTTTTTTTGGACCTTCTCAAGGCCTAAGCCACATTTCACTTCTTTCAAACTGTCCATCCATCAAGCAGAAAGTCGCTTCCAGCTTGCAGCAGCCATTGAAAGTTCCTTGAAAACTAAAAAAAAATATATATATAAAAAATAATACTGCAAAAACCCGGCTCGACTTTACCGAACAAAAGGCCAAACATTTTTTAGCCCCCCGTTCCGTGTGTATTTAAGCTTGCAACTAAATGGAAGTCGAAACTGTGTAACATACGGCCGTTTGCCTGCATCATTCATCTTGCCACGCCTCCTCTCCCCACAGCCCCACGTGGCAGCTGTGTGAGGCGGGGCTTCCCCCCGAGCCGAGAGCTAAATAAATGCACTTGATTTCATTTCATGATGATGCATTTTTAGCTGACCTCCCATAAAGCACACATTTCTCCTGGCTCCGCCATGGAGAGGCAGTTGCTTTGTCATTATTCCCCGGAATTGAGCAGGCTCCTCTCGGTGGATTTGCCCGCTTCCAAAGGGCTGCACTTTCTTATTTAAACTGGAAGAAAAAAATAAATGTTATTAGGTAAAGATTTGAATAGTAAATAGCAATGAGAAATTAAAATAATTACCAGATGGGAAACTTTGCTGTGGTTTATGGTGCTTCAGCAGTTCTTCTGTTTCACATTATTTTGAAATTTAATTTTTAAGAAAAATTTCTTTACATTTTTAGTCACTTTTGTGGGGTACTTTTTATTCCAGTGCATCTTTGCATTGGAAAGGCGAGCACATAAAACGCAGATGGAGCATAGGAGAAGCTAGGCACACATATGAACTAAATCTGTTCTGCCTTGGTCTCGGCCGACACATCTTTCATCTAATAACTCGGGCATTATGCACATATGAAATATATGAAATATATCTCATAATGCCGGCCCCGACTGGCTCCCCCTCCCTTGCGGTGTGTGTCAAAACAAAAGTCGCCACACGTTGCATGCATGGCATATTAAAAAGTTTGATTAGCGTCCAGTTCGCTGACTCTCTGGTTCTCCTCGGATATACAGTAGAACTTCGATAGCAGAGACTTGTCTTAAAATTAATATTCAAATCTTATTAAAGAGTATTTTCCACATTACTTTAAAGTTTTCACATTACTTTAATATACATATTTAATCATCTAAGATGCAAGTATAAGCGAAATACATAGAAGGTTGTAATTTTAGAGTCTAATAACTTCTACAATTATTAACCAACTGAGCTCAGATTGAACAAGAACATTCTTAAAAGAATACTGTACATTATATATAATTAAATTAAATTATGGAAAATATAACATTAATATAAATTTGAATTTGTTATCATTAGTTATATCCCTAGCCCTCTTAACCTTAGTTAACCTCCTTGTAGTTTATGAGATCCAGGTTTAGGAGGTCTAAA
This sequence comes from Drosophila bunnanda, assembly GCA_035046265.1. Lineage (NCBI taxonomy): Eukaryota > Metazoa > Arthropoda > Insecta > Diptera > Drosophilidae > Drosophila > Drosophila bunnanda. The sequence continues at coordinate 5,320,768 of JAWNOB010000075.1, forward strand.
TCGATTCGTCGTGGTATGCTAATTAATTTAATTAATTTAATTTAATTTATTTTCCTGCTTAAGGAAGTTCAACTGTATCTGAATATGGGAATGTATGAATATATGCACATACAATATTTGCTTTGGGTTTTTTTTTATGTTCTCTTATCAACTATTTGCGAAAACTATTTTTGCTTGCTAAAATATTTCAGCTCCCCTGTTGCTCCTGCATATATCCTGGGTTTTTCGGCCCCCCATTTGTCTCCCAGTACCCCCATTTTTAGTACTGAAAAAACCCCCCTTGAATCCCTCTCTGAATTTCTCATCTTGTTCGTTCGGGTGCATTTATGCGTGAGAAATGCCTTGTATTTTGTAGCCGGTCGTCGTCTCGTTCCGTATCCATATCCTTGTTCCTGTTCCAGTTCCTCTTTTGCCATGTTGTTATTAAATATGCATAAATTTCCTTTTTGCATAGCCTCACCCCTCCCCCTGCTGCAGCCTGCTGTTGGGGAATTTTCCATTTACATTTGCTGTTTATTTGTCGGTGGAAATATTGAAATTGTTACCAATGGTCGAAACTTCCCTGCCCAGCACTTCCGACGAGAACGGATGACGGCCCAGATCTCCGGGGCTCAGGTGTGCCTGAATGGTCAGGAATAGTGGGGAATAGTCGGAACTCAAGGATGTACCTCATCCTCGATAAATATATATATATGTATATATATATATGAAAATCTGACTCAGATTGTGGATAATTATAGCAGCCGACAAGTTGTCTGCTCAAGATGTTTCTGTGCTTATGACAGCCAGTCGGAAATGATTTGTGGGAATTTAATTTGAGATAAACGAAATTTAAGCTTGGCATTTTAAGTTCATTAAATTTCTTTAAATTTTAAAGAGATACAATGGTCTCTCATTAAATTTAAATGGAACCACAATTAACAGAAGTACATTTTAGTTACATTTCTCACAATAAAAGGTTTATTCGAATCAAATTCAATCAAAGGATTGATTTGATTTATTTTTTAATAAATACGGGCTTAAGATTTGACACCAAAAAAACTAAATAAATTAAAAGCATAGATTAATCTGTAGTAAATAAAATTGTGTATAAAATATTTTCGCCCCCTTAAAACTGTTGTGTATTTACACAAAGCTTAAGCTTGTGATTTGTGGCTATTTAATTTATTTTAAGCCTTATGCTGTTATTATTAAGTATAACTCATTTAAAATGATTTAAGATACGATTTAACATAAAATGAATTCTAGTAGGCAACCACATTGTCACAATTTTCTATTTAAATTCAATGAGAAACTAAATAAATCGATTGTTTTGGCAAAACACTAATCTAAAAAACATTATTTCTAGTGTCAAAGATGTTTGTGTATTTACGTTAAGCTTAATCTCGTGATTTGTGACTGTTTAATTTCGATAGTGACATTTATGTTGTTTTTATGGGGTTTATAATTAAAGCTAGTCGTAAACAAACAAAATGCAGAAAGCTATAAACAATACAAGAGTGTGGGTAAAATATGGAAAACATAAACATTTAGCTGGCAACAATTATAGGATATTTATGTGATTATAAAACATGAAGGAGTAAAGGATTTAATACGAGTGTCATATTTATTAATTTTATTAAATACAATAAATTATAAATAAAAGGACAAATGATAGTTAGAACAGGTTATATTTTATAAACAGAAACCAATATCTCCGCAAAGGTTCACCACTTTCTAATTACTTTCCAATATTTGAACGTTTAAATCTGCAAATGCAATTTAATTAAATTTTTGAAATGGAAAATAAAAGCTAATACTTCTAAGATCACAGGGCCATCAATCAGGGCTGCCTGCGATTGTCTGGCGATAAATCCTCTAAATGCATTTTCCCACAAATTCAATTACCAATCAATCAAAGGGCATTCAAACGTCGCTTTTCCACTTTCCCGACACTCCACTCTCCCCTCCCTCAGTCTGTGTCGCTTTTCCCGGGATTTCCCCCACTCGCATGTGAAATATTATATTATTGTTGTTACGCCTTTTTGCCCCGGCAGTGTTCGGTTCAGTTCAGTCTGGTTTGACTTTTTCAATTGTTGCCATATAAATATTTTGCTGCCCAAAAAAACAGACAGTGCGAACTGCTGCTGCAAACATGAAAATAAAATTAAATTGCGTATGTGAACAATGTGGAGGAGAAACTGTAATATGATTTGTAATTATGCAAATGAAGCGGTAGACCAAAAAACCCACTCGACTGGGAGTTACTGCATTTCGGATGATTAAAGCTCAACGGAGGCAGGATCAAAGGCAACTGGAGGAGAATATCGTGCCCCAAAAGGGTGAGGCGTATGCATTTTTAATTCACTGTCACAGCCAGAGATATGTCACGGGGAGATGTGGAAAGCAGCAGGGAGGGGGCGAGTTCCGAGGGACATCGAGACATCGAATGCCACATCTCGAAGGGTTTTAAGATTCCGGCACGGAGGAGCTGAAGCTGGAGCTGCCAGTCGTCAGCCAGGCTTCGCTTCACTTTGACATAGAAAAATCTCCTATTGATTTCGCCTTCCCCAGAGTGTCCTTCGTCCTGCTCCACGCTCGTCATGCCGAGCAATTTGCATTTAAAGTTGCATGTTTTTCTCTTCTCCTTGTTCGATTCCTTTGCTTTAATGTTACAAAGTGCCACTTGCTTCATTTGCCACCAGAGTCCTGATTAGGGATGGCCACTACTTTGAATATCAAATATTGTAAAGAAAACAAACATTTTATAGGACTAGAGATGCTTAAGGATACTTATGTATCTTATGTACTTATAAATATTTTCATGGTTTTTAAAATAGTTCATTTTAATTTTGATGTTCGAAACGATACGATATGTACAACTTTCGATACTTGCAAAGGTCTGACATTATACGGTGGGAAATTTTTCCTTGTTGAATATTCATCACTAGCTCAGTGTCCTGCCACGCCCATCAGCTTTGTCATTTCGCATGCTCGTTAGTGCGAAGCAAAGAATGCAAAGTAGCAAGATAGCAGAGAGCTGTGCAAAATGCACCAGCAGCGGCAACATCATCGCTGCACAAACACATGCCACAATTTATAAGCAAAGTTATTTTGCCACCAAGGGAGGAGGAGCCAGAAGCAGCAGCAGCAGCAGCAGTAGCAGCAGCAGGGGGAGAGCCAGAAACATGGGGCATGATGGCAACCAGCAACATGTCAAAGCAATCGGCATGTGCAACGGACACAGAACACAGGAACCTGAACACAGGAGGCACTCTAAGAAAAATGCAGCAAGAAGTTAGATAAACTACTAGAGGAGTTTTTTGATAATAATTACAATGGACATAGAAAATACAGAAATATTTCAGAGCTTAAGTCTCAATACCTTTTCTTTAAATGTATTTAAAGTAGCTTTAAAACTCCTCATTTGTCCGCAAATTGAAACCCGAATTTTGGCTCAGTGTAATGCAAGGCCAGTGCCGGTCAAGCATAAGAAACAAGCGGCATCAACAGCAGTTGCAGGACCTGCAGTCGAAGTAAAAGCAGGAGCAGCCGCCCATAAGTATGCTATGGCAACAGAGCGAAGCCCAAAAGTGAAGGAATAAGAGCCACAAATAAAGAGAGAGGCAAAAGAACTGGTAGATGCTGGAGGAGCATCACCTTCTCCAACTCCAACCTCTATTTGCAGCACTCCAGGTGAGAGATGCCACCATCATGTGTACCGGTGCAAAGTCCGTAGCAGGCAATGGCCAAGACAAGGAAAACTAAGAGGAAAAGCTGAAACACTTAATACCCTGAGTGTTTAATTAGGTTTTCTATAAAATATTTGATAACTTAACTTAGTTCTATGTTAATTCTTAAATTAAAATAAGTAATATTTTTTTGTGGAATTCGATTAAATTCAACTGGAAAGCAAATGCATATAGTACCCCCTGAAAGGGTATATTAAAAACAGCAGAATTTGTTAAGAAATAAAAACGAGTGGCTCCTCCGCTCTTTGCCCGCTCAGGCGGCAAACCAAGTGGAGTTGGGGTCCAGGTCCGAGACCAAGACCAAGTCTGAGCCAAGTGGTGCGCCACGTAAGCAGCAGATACCAGATACCAGGAGGAGCTGATAGCTTGGGGCAGCGGAACTTGGCCCAGACAGATGCATAATAATGTTAATGTAAATGCTGTGGCAACGGCTTGGCCACTGGCTACTGAAGATTGTGACTAGCATCCACATGGCGTATGCGTAATATATGCTAGCAAATTTGAAGGTTTTTTTCTGGCTACGAGCGACTTGAATGAAAATTCGAAGAAACCCACATGGCGTATACGTAATGTTAGAAATTTAATTTGCTAACATTACGTATACGCCGTGCTGGTTTTTTAAAATCTACTTCTACTTTTATTTATTATTTTTCCTGAAATATAACCAGGTGTAAAGTTATCCAGGTAATTTTTACAAATACCTATAAAGTAAATAACTATACAAAAAATCCCCTTTGTAGTTACATTTTAACAATTTTTATTGTCCTGGCAAAACTGCTTTCTTTTTTTATTATCCCTCAAAGTTAAAAATAAAGCTAAAAATGTCATGTATTTATTTGGAAACTATGCCAAATATGTCAGTGTTTTTCATAACAAAATGAAAACTCCGCAAAAGCCGAAAAATTCTTTCGATAAAAAATATCTTTTTGAGCATGATTTCCCCAAACTTGGTGATGAAATCTCTCATTCAATTTGCCTTAAAAAAATAAACAGATTTTTTATTTTTTTTCCAATATGATTCAGCTGTCCAACTCATCCTACATTTCCAAAAAAAAAAAAAAAAAAAAAAACACACACATACATATAGCCTGAGCCCGTAACTGAAATAGAAAACTGCAAGAGCTTTGGGTAATATTCGCCTTTTATACGCATATTAAACCATTTCCACTTGAATGGCGAACTGATTTCATTGCATTTTTATATCGCATATATATTGTATGAGGGAGTGGGTTGTGTTTTTCCACCCTCCAACGCTGCTTTTTCCCCTGCGATCCTCAAATAAAAGCCCTTGGTGGCGGCAAGAGCTGCTCAGGCACCCGGCTCCATGCCCGACATATAAATCTGCTGTATAATTGAATTTCACACGTTGCAGGGAATAAAAAAAAATAACACACACACACACAAAAAAACATAACCAGAGGCAGCGAAAGTTTAAATAAAATTTATTTCAACAAAAATACTCACACACACACTCGTTGTGGGAATTATTTTGAGGGAGGTAGAGGGAAGAGCCCGAGTGGGCAAAGCTCCTCCAGGTGGCCACTTTTAGCCAAGGAAGGTGTTTGCCTGGCCAAGCTGGAAGCAGCTTAAGCATGCCACAAGGAGCTGCCAGGATGATGATGATGGCTGGCAAGGACTGAGCAGACATGCTCCTGCCTCTGATCCTTGCATGTGAGCAGAAAGTGCACTTGCCAGACATTTACACCTGTAGAAATGTCGATGGAGCGGGAACAGTAACAGAACCGGGATTGGGCATGGGCATGGGAAGGAGCAGCAGTTACTGCCAGGACGGATGAGCTGCAGCTGAAGGAGCTTTCAAGGCGCAACACATTAGCAGCCCGAGCAACAGAAAAGTGACGCTTGAAAATTGTTGGGGCTGCCAGAAGAGCAGTTTTCGTTTGTAACTAGGGGGGAGACACAGCAAGGTTAGCACAGAAAGAAATTTAAAACAAAAATTTCTTCATGAAAAAGTAATAAATCTGACAGTTCTGACATTACAAAATATTACTAGAAAATAAGATTAATTCTAAAATAAATGGTACGTTGGCATTAATTGTTGCTTCAATTCCCATCAATTTACAAATAATTTGAAAACACTCTTACACAAATCCTGGAAGCACTCAATATACCAATATGCTCAATTCATTATACATATAACTACTATATATTGCCTTGTTCCTATGCCATAGACAGTTGCTTTTTAGCTGGGGAAAAATATGTAAAGAATTGATGGCCAATCTGGGTGATATGTTTCTTGTGTTTGGGGAAAACTTGAGAATGCAGTTCGGTTAAGGGATAAGTCGGAAGTGAGACAGCAATTTGAAGGCACAAGAAATTTGTAGCTCCTGCATTTCTCATCCTGCTGCTCCTCTTTCTTTTCACTCTTATATTTCTTTTTTGTAGACGCTGCGAGGGCTTTTCCTTTGCTCCTCTTTTGATTTTCCATCGCTGGCAGGAGTTTTTCTTTCGGTGGCAGGCCAAAAAGTATGCAATGCAAGTTTAGATGCCGCTCTCTTGTTCTTCTAGCCCTCTTCCGCTTGCAGCAAGTGTGCGTGTGTGTGTGCGGAACGGAAGTGAATTTTCTGCACGTGGCTTAACTTTTGCTGCCTGCTCTGGCGTGTCATGCAGTCAGCAATCTTTATCCAACCCCTACAAGGGGTTCCTTCCCCAAAACCCACTCCCGCCGACACACTTCGACTCCACCATCTTTCATTCTTTTCTTGCGGATTCCGTTCAAGGATTGCATTTAACGCTGAGGAGCTGGCAGGAAGGAAGGAAATGCCATGTCGACGCTAAAACTGGGTTAGCTTACATAACGACAACATTAACGACAACGTTTTCCTTCCGCTCTGGAACTCAAGAGGCGGTGTGGGCAGGATGGGGGGCAGGCTGGCCGGGATGCAGGACCTCCACGTTCGGTTCACGCTTCGTCGCTTATTGGACATAATTACTGAATATAACAATTCTGCGGTAGCCAGGCAAGAGGCACTCGCAAAAATACGCTTCAGGAATTCCAGAATTTCATGTCGAATTTAAGATTACAATTGTAATATTTTTTTAAGGGAAGTTAAATTAAATAGGTTATTTTTGGAATGAAATTTTAGGGCAGGTTTCTAAACTATTTTTGAATATCTAATTCATAACCATTTTTGTAAAATTAAATCGTATAATTTTGTATCGTTTATATAGTATATTTAAATATATTTTTAGGCACAGCAATACATTGAAAAAACGTGATTCCTGTTTTATCTTATATTTTCCGAAAAAGAAGTCATGAACCCATACTTAGGCATCTAAAATAACACTTAAAAAATATTATTCCCCAACTTAGTTTCAAGAAATTTTTTTATCTTACTACTCCAGCTTTAAAACAAGTCTGGAAATATTTTACAAAAATGATTTCTTCAAGTGCCTGACTTCCATGTGGCTTTTCGACCATGGCCACTTGTGCGTAACGGCAGCGCCAGATAAGTGCAACAAAGCCACGGCGACCAGGATGCGGATGCAGCCGGGAATCGGTGCTGAGCCAAGCCACATATCAATTCCGTGTGAGCGGACAAAACTGTTCTTGCTGCAGTCCTAGTTCCGGAATTCCCGAGTTCAGGAGTCCAAAATCCGGGAGTCCGGCAGTCCTGCAGTCCTGCAGCCCGGGAGTGTAGTGTCCTGGCTTGTTGGTCGGTCAGTGGCGGGGGCGAATCCTTTATCGTTTACACTTGGCCAAAGTCGGCACACAGTTCACTTGTCGCAGCCCCAGCGATTCACACGAGCCAAAATCCTTAAAGTGGCACAGCTTTGGTTCAAGGATTTGAGTTTGTCGAAAAAGTTTCTGCTTCCTTTGTCACTTTGTCACTTGGAGAACACAATGTTAATTGCTTTGCAGTTTACTTTTCTTTTGCCGGCTGACTGGACCAACTGTTGTAGGAGTTTTCACGTAGAAAAAGATGGAATTTACTAAGTTAAACTTTTCAGTTTGAGAAGGTATTTGTTAATATTAATCTGCCTTATTGTTTTTCAATTTAAATTACTTACTACTGTAAGAAATTTCATTTCGAGTTAAGAATTATTTCCAAATACATTTGATGCTATTGTCACTACGAAAGACAATGCTAATTGTTTTAGTTTTCACTCTACCGAAGCCATTGTACTCCGCCAGTACAGGTAATACAGAACAGGTGATCTGAACATCTCCCTATCCCCAAAGTCCAAACTCTTCTGTTGGCCGAAAATCTTTTGTTGTTGTTCCATTGGAGCCAAACAAAGCGTTTTATGCATGCACACTCCGGCAGCCAATTACGCAAAGTGCTCTAAGTATCTCAAACAATCCTAACTGGACACAATTACATTAACAGTTTAGCAGCACAGGCTGGAAGGGAAGGCAAGGGATACAAGGGGATACTAGGTATTTGGGGCTAAGCAAACAGAACAGAAAATTAAATCACAGCTGCAGAGGCTCAAAAATAAGCCAAAATGTTCGACAAGGAGCAGGCATGGGGCAGAGGAAGTGAAGCTGTAACTAACTATAGTTGGCCCACAAAATAAAACAATGTCAAGGGTTAAGAAAAAAATAGCAGAGGTCTGTGGGAGAGGCGCCTTTGTTTAATAATAATAAAATGTCACTGGGCAAAAATAGACGGCAAAGGAGGCTGAAGGCTGAAGGATTACATTACCAAGTGGCATACACACAGACACAGAGAGAAACCAAAAAAGTGACAGAGCAATTGTCATGAGTCTTACCGTGTATCGTCACTGGGAAATCACCTGGGCAACCCAACAGCAAATAGGATACATGCCATTGAGTGTTCTGTCCTGCAAGGATGCGCCTTGTGCAGGCACTTTTATTCCTTCGCTGTTGCTGTTATTACTGAGCCATGTTTCTGCTGCTATTTCTGCTGCTGCCGCTTGCGTGTTTGTAAGCCATGTTATTACAATAATGTGCAATCTGTGTCTGTGTCAGGGCACTGGGAGAAAATATATAGTACATTTGGGAAATATATTTAAATTGAGTAGGAAAGTAGAGGCCTTGGAGGCTATTTCTGCATGTTTTAGTTAATTCTTAAGAGCCTTAATGTGAGCTATATTACCTAAGACATTCAGTTCCAAAATTGCACACTGCTTTTCCTTTCCTTTTCCTTTTTCGCTGAGTGTAAGTGCGGTACAGCATTGTGTGGCATGTGCGTGTGTGGCGAGTGTGTGAGTGTGCGGCAGGCCAAAGTTAAATCATGTTTTTATTGTCACATTTGCCATAAAGGCAGCCAGGGGACCTGGCAGACCGTAAAAGGATTTATACCGGCACCAGAAGCAGGAGGAGGCGTCATAAGACGCTGCCTAAGCTGCAGGCAAACGGGAACGAGGAACCGGCGGGGCATCCGGAGGAGGCTCATCTGGCTCACCTGGCAGGCTGGGGTAAGCCAGACAAATCATAATCAGAGCCAACAAGCACAAGGCAACAAGCTCAACAAAAGCCGGAATCACCTTAACAACCAGGCGAGGATGTGGATGGGGATGTGGATGTGGAGGTGCATGTCCTGTGGAATGGGGATGTATGTAGGTGTTCATGCTGATGCGTTGCCACCGATAAGGTGACTTTACCCAGTAACAAACCCACACCCGATACCCTTTAAAACCAACACCGCCAACACCCGATACCCATCCTGCACGTTTATGACCTTGTTTATGTTGCATACTTTATGGCGAGAAGCCAAGCTGTGTGTGTGCGCGCGGAAAAAAGGCAAAGCGTCGTTAGAGTTAACTCTAATGAAAATGCAATGAACTAGAAAATATACTGACTCAATGATAAAACTAACTACTGCATAGAAAACCAATTTGATTGGACGCCAGGTAGCGTAGAGAAGCAATAGCTAATCCCAGGGAAAATTTAGAGCTTGCGGCATTTTACAATAAATATAAATGCATATGTCATAAATAAAATTCTTGAATCAAGATAAGTCAACATTGTTTTGAAAGGATATGCGATTTCGTTGTCTTTTTCTTGGAGTATAATTAAATTTTAAAGAACAACATTAAATAGTTGAATGAGGGGAAGGTAATTAATTCGAAGTATTTAATTGTAATAATTTATAAATATTATTTCGAAAAATAAACAACTACATAAATCAAACTTTTCTGTTCAGAAAACTATCTTAAAGTTTAAGAGCTCACTTTACAAGAATACTTTCTTTAAAAAGTATATAAATTGTAATCAACTGTTTTCCAGCAATTTTCTCTACATTTTCCACTTGCAAATTGTTCCCTTAGTATATTACAGAATTTCCGTTAACTAATAACTACCCTTATTAAGCATTATTTTCAACTCTCTAGAAACCGCACTCGAGACCAAAATAATCAAACTGAAATCTCAAAGCGGACACCACAAACATGCACTGCCAAAATTCCACTCTGCCCTGTTTTCCCTCTCCTGTGGAAAATCCAACACTAATTTACTTGCTGCGGTTTTTCCTTCACTAATTGTGACAACTAATTGAAATCAAATTAGTGAAGCCACTAAACAGCTTAACGCTCGCTGAGCACGAACCAGAGAGCTTCCACACTCACCTCGGCGGTGGGGAAAGCGCTGAAGGGAAATGCATCACATGGGTTAACCGTAAGCCCTACACAATGCTAATTGTTTTCATTCAATTTACTGTCTGGCACGCGGCTGCTTTAAAATATTGCTCTTGGCTTCAGTTTTGGGGCTAACCATAAATTTTCGTCCTGGACATCAAAGCGTATACGTAATATGTGTGTGTGTCCTGCGAGTGTTTGTGAGTGCAAGCGGTGGTGGTGCGTGCGAGTGTGTGCGGGCATGCGTGAATAGACAAACATGTCAGAGTCGAACATGCCTTTGTCAATAATATGCATTAATTAAGTGCAGACATGGCTGCACAGTTAGGAAAAAATATTAATTAATAATTGAAATAATTATCATTAATTTTGGGTGTTAGAAAAAACATAAAGACAATCTGAAGTGTCTGGTGTTCTGAAATCACTGGAAAATGTGTCTAAAAGTAGTCTGTATCCTTAGCCTAAATTATTTATAAGAAGCTTCTTAAAATTAAAAGTAAATGGCAAAAAATTGTCAGTGAATAAATGTACGCTGGATTAATATAAATATATTACTGAAGCTGAAGCTTAATATTAACTATAAATTATGAAGAGTTTCCCCCACATTTTTTTACAAAGATTAAATTAAGTTGCCTTAAGAAAATGTGGCAATCCATACCCCTAATTTATTATTAAAAACTACACTTACCGATTTCTATAAATCCGATTTTTTAGTTAGTGTTAGTTATAGTTTTTCACTTAATGATTTTCCATTAAACCAGCTGAAAAGTAACCCCAAATCGACCCCAATTTGTATCAATTAAGGATAATTATTTTCGGTGTACATGGATGCACCGGCAAGGAGCCAAGCCAGTGGAACGGACACATGGCAACGACTGTGCGGAAACTGGAAATTTTCGGATATACGAAGCACATCAAAACCCGGACAGACACACAGACAGAGACAGCGACGGGCACGGCGACAGCGTCACCGGACACGGCTACCCCAGTCACTTTTGTGCATTTGCAAATTTAATTGAAAATATCGAATAATGCGAAAATGCAAATGTCATTATCAAATTCATGCCGGCGGAAGTGTCACAGCGCTGAAAGAAGTTTCAAGATTCAATTTCCGTTTCCGTCGCAGTGCCATTTTTGGCGCGCATCATACAGCAGGTGGGCTAAGGGCGTGGCTGCAGGATGGTGGATTTGTGGATGTCGGGGAGCCACGAGTGCAATGAGTGCCCTCTCTGCCCTGCTCGGTGTGATTGAATGGCTGAGCATGCGAGTTATTTGTGTCCCCCATATAAAAGCATTTGCTCGGCCGGGGTCCTCCTTTTTTTTTGTAGTCGCTTTGGCAAATAGTTGCGCAACTGACATGACGCCAACTATGAGGCCATTGCAGGGGGCTCCACTTCCTGATGACCACCCACAGAGAGCGAAAGAGAGCAGGAGGAAGTGCAACTCCGACACGCACTTGGTCAGGACTGGTTTCCGGCATTTGGACACTGACAAAAAGAAGCTTAATAGTTGAAAGTTGAACACAGTTGACGAAGACGTTGCATGTTCAACATTGTTTTGTAATTTTTCACAGCACTTTTTTAAGCATCATTTTAACCGATTTTATTTTCTTCAGGATTGTTTCAACATCCTTAATAGTAGTTTAGTAGCCTTTTCTCTGAGTGCAGCAGCTATATAGGCTCAATGAGGCATCGGACTGGGAGTGAGAGATCCGGGACAACGGACTGCTGACTGTGGACTCTGGCACCCGGACACGCACTCAGCGTGTGTGCACATTGAAGTGGACCAACGTTTGTCACACGTCGTGGGCATGAGAGTAGAGATGGCAGCGATTCCGGCAGCAGGGCGAAGTTCGCCGTACTCCGGCCTCAAAACTCTGGCACTGTGGTTTGCTCTGATGTCCTCGAGGTGTTGGGCTATGCAGAAAGGGACTTGGCAAGTGGCGGCGAATTTTAAAGCACTCTCTGCATCAACGTCTGGGCAAATAGCAGTCAGTCTGAGTCAAAGGACAAGGAGCGGAACCGAGCCCAGTTCCATGTTGATTCAAATTAGACTGATCCATCTGCTGGCAGCTGGGCTGCTTGACCCACTGTGGCCTACCCCAGCTGGGATTGTGGTGGCTCAGGCTGTGACTCCTGCAGCGAGTCCTGGCTCCGTGTTGACTGTTGGTGGCTGGGCTAATGGAGTTTACAAGAACAGGGCGAAAAATGTGGATCAAGCAGCCACATTCGCACAAAGGACTCGCCATCGTCAACAACGCCATCTCCTGTGCTCCCTTCTTGCGGTAGAAATGCGAGCAACTTTGCAAATTGTTGGCCGCCGCCCGTATCCTTGCATCCCTGCATCCTTGCATCCTTGCAGCCCACCGCAAAGTGCACTCGAGAAAATGTTTAACTTAACTCAAGGAACTATACCTTCATTTCGAAGATGGGAACAGAGTTTTGTTTGGGAATTTTTAAATAATATAAATTATTTCTACATATATATTATTTATATCTAAAGTTAGCCGGAACCTTAGTTAGTTTTCCTGTAGTGTAGCTGAGCATGGGTAGTGTGGTTACCACATGGATGCCAGTGGGTCGACAGCCCCCAGGACTTGGGGTCTATCATCAGGAGCAGGAGCTTGGGCAGAAGCTGCAGCCAACACCGAAACCGAAGCCGGGGCAGCGGAGGACCTAAAGGTGGCTGCTTTGTTTATGTGGCTCCATTTGGGCGTATGCATGACCCACTCAGCCACTCGGGCTGCCCACCAACCTCACCAATCTCCGCCAGAGTTCACCCTGTGGTTGCTGTTATTGTTGGACGGGGGCCTCAAGCAGTACGTGTGAGTGGTTTTAGTGTTGTTCTGGATTTTTAAGTTGTTTTCGTTGTCGTTTCTTGTTTGTGTTGCCTTTTTTGTTGTCCTCCATGTGTGTGTGTACGAGTGTGTGTGTGGTGTGCGGGCTTTTGCCGTTTTTCTGTTTTTCCTATTTTCCTATTTTCCTGTGTGTATGTTGCATCCTCGTCTTTAGTTGCAATTTGAGCATAGAAACACAGACACAGTTGCACTTAGTCAGTGAACGCTGACACCAATTAAGGTTTGCTGCAAGTTGCTGTTGCTGCCACACTTGGCATAAAATTGGGCCATAAAACGAGGAAATACGGAAGCCATAAAGCTAAATATTTACATAAATCATAAAATATGTATATTTGTTGAAGAAAGTGTGCATTGGAATTTATAGAAATTTATTTAACATTTGCAATTGCAAAAGAAAATGTTTGCATTATTTCTTTGCATATTATTTGAACTGCCCTAGGCTAGAAGCCATAATTGAATGATTTCAATTTTCTTATTGCTTAAATCTACTTTATCAATTTATAACTAAAATATTGACTTATTTAAATCAACATATAATAACCTACTTTCTGCGATTTAAATATTTACAATAAAAAGATTAATAAATAGAAAAGAAAATGCTTCTGAATTCGTTGTGTAAGTTAATAAAATACTGAAAAAAATATATTAAAATTGTCAAATACCAATTTTCAAATTTAAAAATCTTAAATGCAGTGTACAGTTCTAGAGAACTAGAGAATATTTTTTAGATTTTTAAGTGGATAAATTTTATTAATAAAAATATACGTTTTACGAGATTATTCACGTGTAGCTTCTGTAGATGCTTTAGTGGCAAGTTGCTGCTGTTGCTGCTGCTCCTGTTGTTGTTGCTGCTGCTGTTGTTGCTAGTTGCCGTTGGTAGTTAGTTAGTTTGGCTGCACTTTGTGCGTTGCATGTTTACAGTAGCCACAAAACATAATTTCTGTTTAGACAACTTTAGCCCCAGCTCCAATTGCACTAGCTCCTGGCCCAAAAAAACAAAAAAAAAAAAAACAAAAAATAAACTGGAAAACGCAAAACGCCAAACGGGAAGCGGAAAGCAAAAAGCAAAAAAACGGGGTCATAATTATCGCAGAAACAAAGACAGCTCAGCTGCAACATCGGCCGCCGGTAAACGAAGTTGCCAGCAGCAAAAGCACCGAAAAGCGGCAAACACCAGCTGCATTTTTGGTATAATTTTCACTTTGGCCAAGAAACTTTTTCGCTGCCGCATTGAATTTGCAACCAGGAACCAGCAACCAGCAACCAGCTAACAGCTAAACAGCCAAACAGCAAACACTGCTAACCCTTCCAACAGAGGAACAGCAACAAAGTTCATGAGTTGATTAGAAACTTTTTTAACCGCTCCTCCAGCAACATCCTTTAACCCGCTGCAAATACACTTGTGACTAACCGTATAGCAATTGATGCACTCGAAAATTTGCAAATAAATAACAAATAATTAAATAATTAATTAATAATAAATATTGTGACGAAGCCAATTTTTTAAGATGAAATAAAATTAAAATTGGTCTTAAAAACCGTCTTATATTAGATTATAATATAATCGCTTGTACAACTGAATATATCACTTTGCATCCTGACTTTTAGTTATTAATCTGGTTTCAAAACATATTAATTTTCAAAGTACAAATGAAATTTAATATATAATGAAATGAATGATATAATAATAATAATAGTTTGAAATAAAAAGCAGTAATGTATTAAGTTACTCAGGTTTTAAGAAAAAATGTATACACATTTTAAATATTTTGTGAATAAGACCAATTATTACTTCCACTTTACATTAACAAAAATAATAATAGTTTCTCTGTAATTTAATAATTCCTATTCCCTAAAATATTATGATAAATTTTATATGTATAGTTTATGCTTGGACTTGACTTAAGATATATAGATAATATTTTCAGTCTATTTTTTTGTTCTAAATATAAATATTGACCTCTTTTTGCAAGAATTGAGTTGTATAGTAAATTCGTGATATATATATTTCTAGTACACTTTCTTAGGTCTTCCAAAATAAATTTCTCTACTTCCTTCAGCTGCTATAAATATAGCTTTCTTTTAGATACCATTCCTTCTAAAATTCCTTATTTTTTTTAGCAAACACTATAACTTTTGTAGATTGCCACTATCTCGACTTAGTAGGGATATCTTGCAGTATATTATTTTTCGTAGAGTGAGCGGTTGCTAATGGCAGCTTGGTGAGCTTGGTGAGCTTGGCATTTGCGAAGAGACCTCAATCCGTGGCTTATGTTTTGCTCACAACTCCGGCTGGAGCATATGAGTTCACATGAGTTGCCGGGTTGCCGGGTTGCCGGGTTGCCGGGTTGCCGGGTCTCCGGCTTTGGCTCCCTTGCTTATCGCTTGGCTGCTTTGTCGCCGGGCATAAACTATGCGAGCATCAACTTTTTGTAATTAATTTTTAATGTGTGTGCGAAATGTTTGTGTAAACGGGTGTGTGTTATAGTACTCTGTATGCCATATAGTATATCAAACGGATGTCGTTAGAACGGTTTATCAAGCGCGCTAAGAGGCGGATAAGCTGCGGCTTTAGTTGAGGCTGAGCCAACGAGGCACCAAGGGATATGGTGGGATATATGTTTATGTTTGGCCAGGGAAAATAATTGGATGTTTCTCGAGGGTTGAGAAAATATTTGAATAACTCTGGGATATTTTTAAGGTTTTTGTGAATTATTTCCTAATTTATTTAAGCTTACATCTAGATTTTAATAAGCTACACCTTAATGGAAATACCCATCAGACAAACCTCTTTTAAAGCTGCTTTCTGAGAGAGCTCAGCTCTGCAAATGGACTTTCTCTTGCTTTCGCACTAATTGCATATGACAAATGTCCAGGACATGGCTGGGCATCATGAAAACCCCCCCAAAAGCATCCCAAAAACTCCTCCAAAAGGGGGCAAATAAGGAGCGAGCAACAGACCACATGACGAGAATTGGCATTGGCATTGGCAACTTGCAGCAATTTGTCGGAACCAAAAATTGATTTAGCCTCAACTGCTAGTCTTTCAGTTGCAGTGCACTTGGCGAAGGATTTGGGGGGGACACATACAACACCCTTCAAAAATTAAAATAAATATAAAAACATATATCCAAACATAGTCGCACATTAAAATAAGTTATCCCTTTAAAGAGTTTATCAATGAGGTAAATTAATTAGCAAAGAAAGAGCTCGAACCACATTAAATCAGGAAATAAATATATAAAACCTTGTTTTAAGTAAACTATTAAATGGAAACCCTTTAAGCAGCCACATTTTCCCCTAGTGTAGTTAAAACACCTCACCGCCATTTACCATGTCCTATTCCGTCGTCCAGCGAACATCCATCCATCAGATAAACGTTTTAGTAGCTGCCATCGGGGATTCCCCATTCTCCGCCTTTGTCCACCACTCACTCAGTCAGTCTTCTCACTCACTCTATCTATGTATCTGTGTTTTGTGCAACATTTTTGCAGAGATTTGCGTTTCAATCACATCGAGGAGCTGCCGGCCAACGCGTTCAGCGGCCTCAACCAGCTGACGACACTCTTCCTGAACGACAACGAGCTGTCCTTCGTGCAGGAGGGCGCCCTCCAAGGACTCACCGCACTGAAGTTCCTCTATCTGAACAATAATCGCCTAAGCCGCTTACCGGCGACCATCTTCCAGCGTCTGCGAAGCCTGGAGGCGATGTAAGTGAGCCTGTCCCGCCTTAATTAAGGATCTCCGTGTCCTCGTATCTGTCCATATCTACAGAAATCGCCTTAACGTCATCGAACAGTGCTGTCACTTTCTTTTTTAATTCTTATATTACTTGTTATTTCTTTAAATAGTAAATATTTTTAATTCGCTGAGAAGGAATGTGTGTAACATTCCTTTTGATTTGCCTGAGAAAATTTATTTAATTTAAAATCAGCAATTAGTTAAATAAATATAAAAGGAAAGAGTAGTATATATACAATTATATACATTAAATAATTTCTGTTTTGGAAATAATGTGATTCACTAAAAGTAATTTTAAATATTAAATTCCCCAATTCACTGGAATATTTAATAAAATTATAAACTTCTAAGATATGTTGAACTCCAAAATTTCTCCATCTTTTGCTTAATTTTGTTGGTTAAATATTGTTTCTGTATCTTTTACTTGATCTATTCTTATATTTTTGAAAGTGGCACCACTGGCGTTTTCGCCACAAATCGAAAATCCCCAAAAGAAAAACCCAAACGCTTTCCCTTTTTGCAGTTTCCTGGAGAACAATGACATTTGGCAGCTGCCCGACGGGGTCTTTAACAACTTGCCGCGCTTGAACCGCCTGTAAGTCGACAATGATAATGATGATGATGATGATTCCCTTCTTTTTCTATTGGGTCTGCCACTAACTTTTCGCTTTCCTTTATCCTTTCTGGCCAGGATCTTGTACAACAACAAGCTGAGCCAACTGCCGGTGGATGGATTTAACAGGCTGAACAGCCTGAAGCGTCTGCGACTTGACGGAAATGCCATCGACTGCAACTGCGGCGTGTACTCCTTGTGGCGTCGCTGGCACCTGGATGTCCAGCGTCAGCTGGTGGCCATCTCGCTAACTTGCGCCTCGCCCCAAGTACTCCAGCGGCAGAGCTTTGGCAGCCTTGGGGAGCAGCACTTCAAGTGCGGTAAGTCGAAGGATAATAATAAGCACGGCTTGGAAATATTATTTTTGAGAACTAAGCGGCTGAACTTTTTGCTAATTTGATTTATGTTGTTAAGGATTGAAGGACTAGGGATTTTTGCCCTTTAAAAAAACACAAAATAAACAAAACACCAATAAATGTTTACAGCCAAACCACATTTCCTGGTGGCGCCCCAAGATGTCCAGGCCTTTGGCGGCGAGCAGGTGGAGCTAAGCTGCGAGGTCACCGGCCTGCCCCGTCCCCAGATCACATGGATGCACAACACCAACGAGGTGAGCGGAGGCTCGGAGCAGGACCGAGAGGCATCGCAATCGCGGATAGAGCTCCTGCCCAGCGGCAGCCTGCTCATCCGCAGCGCCGAACCCTCGGACATGGGCATCTACCAGTGCATCGTGAGGAACGAGATGGGCGAGCTGCGTTCCCAGCCGGTTCGCCTGGTAGTTACCAACGGTAATGGCGATGGCGGCAATGCCAGGGAGCACATCCATCCCGTGGCCAACCTCATCGACCCCCATAGCAATCAGGTGTGGGCGGATGCTGGAACCAATCCCCGCCCCAATCCGAATCCGAATCCGAATCCTGTGGCTCCCTCTGCTCCGCTTTTTACACATCGGCCGCATGACCAAGTTGTGGCCCTCCATGGCTCCGGACACGTGCTACTCGATTGCGCCGCCTCCGGGTGGCCGCAGCCGGACATACAATGGTTCGTCAATGGCCGGCAACTGGCCCAGTCCACCGCCAGCCAGCAGTTGCAGGCCAACGGTAGCCTTGTGCTCCTCCAACCCACCCAACTCACGGCGGGCACGTATCGCTGCGAGGCGAGCAACTCCCTGGGAGTGGTCCAGGCCACCGCCCGCATCGAGGTGAAGGGTGAGTAAATGACTGGGGATGGTGTGGGTGTGTGTCTGTGTCCATGTTCGTGTTCGCAGTTTATTTCAGAATGCCGCAGGGGTGGCAGGTACACACTGTAGGAAATTGTACCTATGGGAGAGTACCTACTGGAGAACACTACCTACATCTAACCTTCTTTTACAAATTGATCGATCGCTGCTAGAACAGCTATATATAAGAGATATATAAGTATTGTCTAGGACTTACCTGATATAATCTTCTCCTTGACTGGTCTGAGCTTCATCGATGTTTAATTCCTTTGAATTATATTCTTGGTAGGTCTTCCCAAAGAAGGTGAACTCGTCCAGGTTATCCAGATGGGTAAAGATGGCCACGTCACACCTTTGGAGTTGAAGAACTATCACCGTAGATCCACGTCAGAGGGAAGCTGGGCACACACTGCAGCAGGTCCAGCCACAGCGGTGATATTTATAGTCTGTGAGACACTGAGAGAGGCTGAGAATAGCAGAGCTCAGATAGAGATCTAGGGAGAGATAGGTAGAGAGTAAGGGAGAGTGTTAGGGAGATAGCAAGGGCGTGAGTTAAGGTGATAGCTGTGGCGGGAGTTAGGACGAGAGTTAGGCAGAGCGTAAGGGGGAGAGTAAGGGAGAGAGTAAGGGAGAGAGTTAGGGAAGTAGCTAGGGAAAGAGTTAGAGAGATTACGATAGTGATTAGGTGAGAATGAAATAGAGAGAGTGAGTTTAGATAGGGCTTGCTGCCTAGATGCACTCTTGCAAGAAAATTCTGATTAAAATGCATTTGTTTATTTAACAAATTAGGCTTGACCTAATATTTAATTACCGAGCACTGACTGCGGTGGCCTTCAACTAATTTAAATGTAATTTATTTTCGTAGTAGAGTATAGATGGCAAATTTGCCTAAAATATATATAAAATTCAAAGCAAATTTACACTTTAGCAAGTTAAAATTTCTTATCTATCTATTAAAAGTACTAATAATATTCCAAAAGTACCTATTATTCACCTCGCATCTCTGTTAAATTGTTGGGGGGAAACTTCACACTTGGGTCACAGTTCCGCAATTGCACCCGGAATAAGAGTCACCAACCGGAGTCACAACTGTCGCGTTTTACTCAATTTGCAGTCGATTTAATTTGTTTTCGTCTGGGAAAAATGGGAAAATGGGAGCGTGCTCGCAGCGGGGGACAGAAATTGAGACTGGAGAGTTGACCAGGAACTGGCCACGGCCACGTCAACTGAGATTGAAAAGTCGGTGAACATTGGCGGGGGGTTCTATATTCACTGATAAATAGATTGTCACAGCTATATGACAGCAGCAGGTGGTGTCAGTGATGGGAAGGAAGCTAATGTAGGTTTATTGGCACTAGGAAAATCTCTATAAAAATATATTGAGTATCTATTAAAATTCTGCGTAATAAGAGAGCCATTTACTTTTCTCCCCAAAGCAAATACTTATTTAATATCCTTAGTTAACTCCCTCTTAGATTTTATTTCTCACAGTGCAATGATTTAATGCGATGGCAAATAGATTCCTTTCGATTTGATTGGCGCACATTAAGCGCTTGCTTCGAGATCACTAAATAAGCCAAAGAAGTGCATTCCCGCAAAACAGCTTGGCACTCTTGAGCTTTTATATGTTTTTCCATTCGTTATTGCTGTATTTTCAAGCGGTTTTGTACGTGACTGTACTTTATGGCGCTATAGAAACGGCAGGATATATCCCTGTGCATGCCCAGGGGAATGGTAATAAGGGGGGAATGGGCTCCCAGACAGACACTCGATGCAGCCAAGGCGATGGTGCAAGCGCCGCACAATGGCTCATTATAATTTGCGGTTGTCGGCGTGCGCAAAATGAAGTGCGAAATTTATGCGTTATTTTGCAAAATTAAGTGCAAAAATTATAAACTATTATGCGCGGCCCGAGGAGAGAGCACGCACAAATTGCCAACTGCGGTTACGCGGGATAGCAAAAATGGCAACGTGAAGGGGAATGGGCTCCGGAATGGAGACCACGGGGCGTATGAACTATTTGAGCAGTCAAGTGTGGCGCTTGGTCAGCGTAATTAACCCGGCAAACAGGCACATCAACATTAAAATTCAAATAAAAACAGACATAGAAAATATATTCTATATATACTAGCATTTTCACTGCTAAGCTAAATATAATATTAACATATATTAGTAGAAAATATTTAAAATGAGCATAAGTTTATGTTTTTAATTAGATTCTACTTTTATATTTTATTATAATGTTTAGCCATATAAAAACTAATTTAAAGAGTTTGCTTGTATGCATTTTTTGGTTTAAATTAAAGCCTAATAATTATTTCTATTATTTTCCTATAGTATTATCCTTAAATTCTATTAAAAATAATATCAAAACTTTAATTTTAAAATATTTCTCTCACTCTGCTTCTGTCCGGAACTATAAATATGCCCATATACAGTCAACCAACGGTCAAAATAAATATGCCTCTGAAACCCGCTGAATAAGTATTCAACGAGTATTTTGAATTGCATATTACGCATACGCCCCCAGGGCCAGCCAAAGCGGGTCAAACACCGAGAGTTTGGTGTTGCCGTTCGGTGTTTGACTTGTTTAACAAAAGACTCCATAGAAAGCGCAAAAACGCTCTGCAGGCTCTAGGCTTTAGCCGCTTGTTGCTGCCATTTGGAGCAGCAGAAAATTGCTCGAAAATCGCTCATACGCCCCGTTGGACCGCTCGCCTCTTTCTCTTGCTTATTTTCTCTATTATTTTCTTATTTATTTTTTTTTTTTTTTGTGCCGCAGAACTACCCGAAATTTTAATGGCACCACAAAGCCAAACAATCAAACTGGGCAAGGCCTTTGTGCTGGAGTGCGATGCCGATGGCAATCCCCTGCCCACCATCGACTGGCAATTCAACGGTGAGCCCCTCGCCAATGGCAATTCGGCGGATCTTCTGCTGGAGAACGAGAACACCGAGCTGGTGGTGAGCGCTGCCCGTCAGGAGCATGCCGGTAAGTAAGCTGGAAGCTGGCAATAGGCGAAAGTGATTGCCGAAAAACGGTTTACATTTCATCGAATCCGACACTCCTTGGGACACTTTTCCACAAGGCATCTACCGGTGCACGGCGCGCAACGAGAACGGGGAGACGAGCGTGGAGGCAACGATTAAGGTGGAACGCTCCCAGTCACCGCCGAGGCTGGCCATCGAGCCAAGCAATTTGGTGGCCATTACGGGCACCACCATTGAGCTGCCCTGCCAGGCCGATCAGCCGGAGGACGGACTGCAGGTAAAGTTGCCAATGCTCCTCCATATTGCTTCCATAGGTTTCTCCTCCCCTGGAATGGCCATAGCCAGCGCCAACTTTTGTTATTTGCGCGCCACTTGTTGACGTTTCCTTTTCGGTATGCTTTTAAGCTGGATCACTGAGAGAAAAGGAGGTTGATATAAATAAGTTTTTAATAATTTGAATTTTTTACTTAAATTTTCAAAGGATTTGAAGGATAATTTACTCACAAGAGTAGTTAAAACTTGTAGAATATAGGTTCACTTACCGATTTCTCTCCTGTTTTTTTCCTGTGCACTTTCCTTTCCCCCGTCTCCCTTAGATTTCATGGCGCCACGATGGCCGGCTCATTGATCCAAACGTGCAGCTGACGGAGAAATATCAAATAAGCGGCGCCGGCAGTCTGTTCGTCAAGAATGTGACCATACCCGATGGCGGACGCTACGAGTGCCAGCTGAAGAACCAGTTTGGCAGGACCTCCGCCTCCGCCTTGGTGACCATCAGGTGAGCGGGATGCGGGACAAAAGGGAGCAATCCGATTCAAAATCAAATAGCTCAACTTTGTGACGACCGCAACTTTAATTGCACTGTCGGAGGCGGCGACGGCGGTGGGAATGGGGGCCGAGGGATTGCATAAAACTCCATTAAAATCAAAGGGAAAACTTTTGCTCAAAGGGGAAACTGCCTGGCTGGCTGCCTAGCTGGCAGGCAAACAGCGCTGTTGATGGAAAAACTGCTAAAGAAAAGCGGCCTCTGCCGCGGAGGACGCACTTAAAATGCATTTAAGTGCGCGGTAAACTTGCTTAATTAATTGAAAAAATAGTTGGAAGGCATACAGTGGTTCGCTCAAAACATAATTCACATAAGAACTTAATCTTTTCGAGGGAAACTATAATTAATAAGGGAAAGGTTAGGGTTATTTAATACATTTCAAGAAGAAAACGTCTAAGAAGTAGTCACAAATATTGCTTATTAATTAATGATAAATGCATGTAAAGTTCTTAAAGACTTTTCGAATCCTTTACCAACTTTTCAACCTAGTTGAAAAAATGCACAAACTTTTGTTTGAAATTTATCTAAATTGGATTACAATTGTTGCCTGGCCCCAAATGAATTTTTAATCCTTGCGGGCAGCTTCACTGAGCCAAATTGCTTGGAAACCACCTAAACCCACAAATAGAGAGAGGAAAAGAGTAACTCTAAAACTGCGGCACAGTGGCAGAAATGGCTGGGGAAAACCCAGGGAAAACCATGAAAATTCTGGGATAAATGAATTCCCCTCCCGTCTGGAAAGCATAAACATTAAACTCCACTGCGCTGGCTGTTATCAAAAGCAGTTAACAGCTGCTCAAAACTTGCTAATCCCTCTGCCAGTTCGGCCAAAAGGATCTCCCAGGGATCTCCATGCCGCTCCACATGGACTCCACTGTGTTGTCAGCTAAACTGCAAATAAAATATGCACCAAGGCGAACATCAAAAGGCGGCAACGAAAGCACAAAAGTTGTCGTCGTTGCCGTTGTCGCCATTTCCCAGCTTTTCAGTTTTCAGTTTGCACTTTTCCATCGCCAGTTAGTTGCCTGAGCTGAAAACTGAAAAACGTGCTAAGCCCGGAAAAGCTACGTGCCACACTCACACTCCCATTCCAGCAGTGGAAAGCGGCCAAAAGACACACACACACACAGGGAGAGAGAGAGTGGAAATTTCTCAGTGAGGCAACCGCACAAGTTATCCAAATTGCCCAAATTGAAATTGAGTTGACAAGTTGCAGGCTGTAACAAGAAATACTATGGGCCACACACTGAGCCAAGTCTTAGATTGGTAAATGGAATTAGTTATTCCGTTTTGGAGAAGTGATGTAGAAGATATTTTCATTTAAATTTTACATATTTTTAGAATTTGATAAAGCAGACACCATATAGTTTTGTAACTTTTTATACATTTTAATTGCCATAATGCAGCTCTAGAGTAAGCCTCAGAAATGCAATTCCCTAAAATTGTACTGCGTAATGTATCTTTTAATAAGGTCTTTGGATTAAGGGTGTAATGGCTTACTCCTAAAACGGCTTGTCTTTGATAGGTTCTGTTATAGTTAGATTTTAGATATATAATTAGTTTTTCTTACCCTTTCAGGTTATTATTTTACTCAGAAGCATGTAAAATTGTGAATGAGTCATTTCCGACCCTATAAATCATATATATTCTTGATCAGCATCAACAGCCGAGTTCATCTAGCCATCTCCGGCAGAAAATAAAAATTTTCAATTTTTTCAAAATTTTATAAGGGGTAACATCGTTAAAATTGTCAAAATTTGCCAAGAAACCAATTTTTTTAATTTTAAAACCGAAGAAGTCGTTTCAGACCCCATAAACCATATATATTATTGATCTGCATCAAAAGCCGAATCGATCTAGCCATGTCTGGAGGAAAAATAAAATGTTCAGAAAATTTTCAATTTTTCAAAATTTTATAAGGGGTTACATCGTTAAAATTTTGAAAAATTGATCAAAAATTTAAATTTTTTAAAATGTTACATTTAGTATGCAGATTTGTTAACCTATTAAAAACTAACATTAGAAAGCTTTCCGAATTGAAATTAATGATTTTTTGGCTTAGTTATGAGTTTTTTAAACTTTGATTTATCGAAAAAATTGGCATATAAAAATATCTATAAAAATCGATTCATAGAATTTGAATTACATCTTTACTTTAAGTGCAAGCTGCAAGGGTTAGGAAGTTATTTTTCTTTCTTCTTAATTATTCTTATATATTTTTTAATTATTAATTTTACACATATTATTTATTTAATTGTTTACTTAATCAGGTTAAGCTAGCTATCACTTATCTTATTTAAGCAGTATCAATTCCATTTAAGCCAGGAATACCGTGTAGACCTAGTAATTGCTCTCAATTAATTCAATTTACTAAACTCAAATACATTTTGAGGCTTAAATTTTTGCCGTGTTGAGTTAGAAACTAGAACTTGTAGCCATCTTCAACTTTTACTCTTCTTTCCGGCGAATCAGTTGAAGTTTTCAAATTGTTTGTTCCACAAAAAAGCGACACGATGTGAATTTATTGAGCAAATGGTGGTCGGTCTCCACATGACTCCTCTCCGGCTCCTGGTCCTGGCCGACCCAGGCCGTAAATCAATTTGAGGCGGCAAAAAAAAATAAAGCAAGCCGGGAGAAGGGAACACGGAGTTGGCCATTAACCGCCGACTGGCAAACGGAGACCAATGATGGGCCACAAAAGGCGAACCGCCAGGCAGCGGCTTACTTTCTGCTTACACAGACATTTTCCAAATGCATAATGCAGCGGAAAAGCTGGAAAAGGCGGGGGCTGTGCTACACTCCAAGAAAACGGAAACTATAATACAATTGACTAATTAATAAATTAAGCAATAAAATTCTTTACTGAGCTGGTTCTTAACTTAGAAATATTTATCTTTAAAATTTGAGACATTTAAAATAGTGAAAGGGTTTAGTTTTTACCAGCAAATATTTATAAATTATTAAGAAAAATTGGTTACAAAATGAAAATAGATTTTTCAGGTTGCTTCATAACTCTCTCATGATTTTGAAAAGAACTTAAATACCACACAAATATTATTATTATTTCTAATTGCTAATGACTGCTCAACATTATATCCTTTTTTTGGGGTGCATAGAGGGAAAATCTCTGGATTTCCATGTGTGTGGTGTGCGCAGCATTTAGTGGCACGACGGAAGCTGAATCGGCTTACAGTTTTTCGCCGGGAGCATTAGAAACTTTACTCATTACCGAGGCGGGAACCTCAGTCGTCGTCGCCAGACCACAGCACCAGCACCATTGATGGGGGGCAAAAAATTACAAAGAAAAAGCCCGGAGTCCTCCCGGTCCCGGAGAGTGTGAGAAAGCGGCACTAAAAGTGAAAAACTATGTTGAAAGACGACGGCAGGAGGTGAAGCTTGAATCCGGCTGAGAAGGCGGTGGCGGTGGCAGTGACGGTGGCAACCGGCAGTCCGCAAAAAGTAAGCGAAAACCGCTGAAAGACCAACCCGACCGCGGCAACAATGGCCAAAAGCAACAACCAAAGCACAAAAATCCGCCTAAGTTTGTGGGGTAATGTTGGCGTAAAACAAAAGCTTATCCTGTTACTGCCATTGTTGTTGCTGCTTTGGAACCTCATCCTAGTCCTCCTGCTCCGGCTTCTGCTTCTGCTCCTGCTCCGGCTTTTGCTCCTGCTCCTGCTCCCAATCCTAGTGCTTCTGGCAAAAGGGCTAACCACGGAAATACATTGCCATACGCCACAGCATGTGGCAAAGGCGAGAGTGAAGAGTGAGCACTGTACAGGAGCGGAAGCCAAAGCCAACAAAAAACTTTACACAAAATTAGGCAGCAGCCAAAAGTGGCGACATCAGGAATACCTTACTGACAAATAAAAAGTGTGATGGCATTGCATTTTTTTTTATAATTTTATAAAATAATTAATTTTACAAATGCCAAAACATCACTCTGGGGATTAACTTAGTATTAATAAATTTGGCTGTATTACAAACGTATTTAAAAAATGTTGAAAAAAGCTCATCCTACTATATCTTGTTTAGGAGTTAGAAGTGTGCTTCATATAGTAATTAATATCTTTAACATTTTTATAAAACAAGATATATATTAACAGGGCTTAATTATGAAAAGTAAAGCTCTAGAAATGTTTAATTAAATGATAATAAACAGATCGTATAGGGTAGATGGGAAATTCCTGGACTTTATAAAAATGGGAAAGAAACATATTTAATTGTACAAAAATATAAAATGCTATTTGGATATTGATTAATTATTTTATAATAAAATAATATATATATAATTAAATAATCAGTAATAATTAAAACCTTTTTTTTAAGAATATTTTAGTAAATGTATAAAGTTCTTAAAAATGCATCTCACCCTTTCTTTTCTTCCTAGTTAATTTTACCTTAACTAAAACTGTTTAATGTACTTCAGGGTATTTTAAATACACTTGAAAATAATTTAAACAAATTCCCAACCTTTCCCTAAATTTTCTCATAAAATTCCGAATCTCTTCTCCTAATGACCAATGTCCGAAATACCCTAAAACAATTGTCAATTGTGTGAAACAGCAGGCAAAAGGGCAGCCACAGGATGGCAGTATAGAAATATGTATGCAGTCCACAAAATCCACTGCTGGCCAGAAGGAGCCAGAGCCAGAGCCGGAGTCGGAGCCAGGCAGGAGCACTGATAGTGGCAGACTCTTTTCGCAGCAACAGGGTGTATTATGGTCGTTAAGTTATTACCTACAACGTCGCCTGCGCCGCAGCACAATGCCAAAGTTTACACAGGCGAAAGTTTCCTCGAGGAGGAGCATTCCTTGGCAGCACAGCGTAGAATGCCGGGCATGAATTGTTGTTAATGCTGCCCTGGCCTGCACCCATTTCCCGTCCTTCTCCACAGTCAGAGCTGGAAAGGAAAGCGCGGATTTTCCATCGTTTTTTTGTTTTTTGCTGGCGGGGAAAAATGCAGCATAATTTCGTGGCGAAGCGAAGGGACAGGCGCAGAAAAGGGAAATAGACTGTCGGGCATTTTTATTAGACAAGGCGGCCATTTGGGCGAGTATTCTTGGAGTCCGCTGAGTCCTCCGAATCCGCGACTCCTCGACTCCTGGCCCTGGCATTATGGTAATTAAAATGTGCAAATTCCTTAAAATATCTTGATTGTTTCAGAGCTTTGTGCAGTTTTTTATGGAAGTTGGGCTGTCAACTGTTGGTGTCTTGGAAATAAGGACAAGTTCTAGATAAGAATAGGTGCTACTTTCTGGGGCTTTTATAAAGTGTTAAATTTACAAGTGATTCAATTATATTCTTCTGTAATGTTTAAGTACCTTTTAACATAATTAATTTAATAAATATTTACCTGTCCCTTCCAGAAACAATGTAGACTTGGCCCCAGGCGACCGCTACGTGCGCATTGCCTTCGCCGAGGCCGCCAAGGAGATCGATTTGGCCATCAACAACACCCTGGACATGCTCTTCTCCAATCGCTCCGATAAGGCCCCACCGAACTATGGGGACCTCCTGCGTGTCTTCCGGTTTCCCACTGGCGAAGCTCGCCAGTTGGCCCGGGCAGCCGAGATCTATGAGCGGACGTTGGTCAATATCCGAAAACATGTGCAGCAGGGCGACAACCTAACCATGGCTAGTGAGGAGTACGAGTTCCGAGATCTGCTTTCGCGGGAGCACCTGCACCTGGTGGCTGAACTCTCCGGGTGCATGGAGCACCGTGAGATGCCCAACTGCACGGATATGTGCTATCATTCGCGATACCGCAGCATCGATGGCACTTGCAACAATCTGCAGCATCCGACTTGGGGCGCCTCGCTCACCGCCTTCCGAAGATTGGCGCCTCCGATCTACGAGAATGGCTTCAGCATGCCCGTGGGCTGGACCAAGGGGATGCTCTACTCCGGCCATGCCAAGCCCAGTGCTCGTCTGGTTTCCACCTCGATTGTGGCAACCAAGGAGATCACGCCGGACGCCAGGATCACGCACATGGTGATGCAGTGGGGTCAGTTTCTGGATCATGACCTGGACCATGCAATACCCTCGGTGAGTTCGGAAAGCTGGGATGGCATTGATTGCAAGAAGAGCTGCGAAATGGCGCCACCCTGCTACCCCATCGAGGTGCCACCGAATGATCCGCGAGTCCGCAATCGCCGCTGCATCGATGTGGTGCGCTCCAGTGCCATCTGTGGCTCCGGGATGACCTCGCTCTTCTTTGACAGCGTTCAGCATCGAGAGCAGATCAACCAGTTGACATCCTACATAGATGCCTCGCAGGTCTATGGCTATAGTAAGCCATTTGCTCAGGAACTGAGAAATCTAACGGCGGAGGAGGGACTTCTCAGAGTGGGAGTTCACTTCCCCCGTCAGAAGGACATGCTGCCATTCGCGGCTCCCCAGGATGGTATGGATTGCCGCAGGAACCTGGATGAGAACACCATGAGCTGCTTCGTGTCCGGCGATATTCGAGTCAACGAGCAAGTGGGTCTCCTGGCCATGCACACCATTTGGATGCGGGAGCACAATCGTTTGGCCACGAAGCTCAAGGAGATCAACTCGCACTGGGACGGGGATACGCTGTACCAGGAGGCCAGGAAGATCGTGGGCGCCCAGATGCAGCACATCACCTTTAAGCAGTGGCTTCCCCTGATCATCGGCGAGAGTGGCATGCAGATGATGGGCGATTACAAGGGCTACGATCCTTCGGTGAATCCCAGCATTGCCAATGAGTTTGCCACCGCTGCCCTACGCTTTGGCCATACCATCATCAATCCCATACTGCATCGCCTGAACGAGACCTTCCAGCCCATTCCCCAGGGTCACCTGCTGCTCCACAAGGCCTTCTTTGCGCCCTGGCGTTTGGCTTACGAGGGCGGAGTGGATCCCCTGATGAGGGGCTTCCTGGCCGTGCCCGCCAAGCTGAAGACTCCCGATCAGAATCTGAATACGGAGCTCACGGAGAAGCTGTTCCAGACGGCGCATGCCGTGGCACTTGACCTGGCTGCCATTAATATCCAACGCGGCAGGGATCACGGAATGCCCGGTTACAATGTCTACAGGAAGTTCTGCAATCTGACGGTGGCCCAGGACTTTGAGGATCTCGCGGGAGAGATCAGCAATGCCGAGATCCGGCAGAAGATGAAGGAACTGTATGGTCACCCGGACAACGTGGACGTGTGGCTGGGCGGTATCCTGGAAGATCAGGTAGAGGGCGGCAAGGTGGGTCCCCTGTTCCAGTGCCTGCTCATTGAGCAGTTCCGACGCCTGCGCGACGGCGATCGCTTGTACTACGAGAATCCTGGCGTCTTCACGCCGGAACAGTTGGTCCAGATCAAGCAGTCCAACTTTGGACGCGTCCTTTGCGATGTCGGTGACAACTTCGACCAGGTTACCGAGAATGTCTTTGTGTTGGCCAAGCACCAGGGTGGCTACAAGAAGTGTGAGGATATCGCTGGCATTAATCTCTATCTGTGGCAGGAGTGCGGCAGGTGCAACAGTCCGCCGGCCATCTTTGAGTCCTTCATACCGCAAACATACACGAAGAGGAGCTCCAGGCAGAAGCGGGATCTCCACCAGCAGGATGTGACCACCACTGCCGAGAGCTATGACAGTCCCTTGGAGTCCCTGTACGATGTGAACGAGGAGCGGGTCAGTGGGCTCGAGGAGCTCATTGGCAGTTTCCAGAAGGACCTCAAGAAGCTGCACAAGAAGCTCCGTAAGCTGGAGGAATCCTGCAATGCCGTGGACTCCGAACCACAGCCGGTGGTCCAGCTGGCTCCAGCACCCGCTCAGCCGGTGGTGGTTTCCACCAAGCCCAAGAGGAGCCACTGCGTCGACGACAAGGGCACCACTCGACTGAACAACGAGGTGTGGTCGCCGGATGTCTGCACCAAGTGCAACTGCTTCCACGGCCAGGTCAACTGCCTGAGGGAGCACTGCGGCGAGGTGTCGTGTCCGCCGGGAGTGGATCCGCTGACGCCACCAGAGGCCTGCTGCCCCCACTGCCCCGCGCTGCCAACGAACGTCAAGTGAAGTAGCCAGAAAGCCCCATGAAATACGCATATCGATGTACACGTTTATCCGTAGGTGTAGCCACTCACTCACTCTAATCAAAGCCAAAGAAAATCTAAACAAAAAACACACTGGCAATTACGCAATGAGCATGTTTAATTGACAATTAACTAAAAATTAACAATGTAACAATGCTACACATGTAATAAAATAAAGCACATTAATATATCCCATAGAGAAGGGACAGTTTCCTTTAAGGGTATACCTTTTTCAAGAGGTTTGAAGACTTAGACAGGTTCAATAATAAAACAAATTAAAATAAATTGAATTAAATACAAAGTAAATGGGTTTTAAGTTTATTTTGAAATTTATGGGAAGGTTTTATGTCGTATTATTGGAAAGGAATCGAAAAATTCAATGTTTGTCTGGGCAAATATCATTTTTAAATCGATATTCATCAATGTGTTTCTCATCTTTTATTTGTGAAAAATTATTTGTGATTAAAACTTTACATATTTGAGGTGAGTGGCCTTGGCTATCACCGAGTCGTCCTTCTTGTGCTTGACCGTGCAATCAGTGAAGGCCAGGTACTTGCCCACCTTGGACAGACTCGCCTCGACCACAATAACGTCGCCTAATTTGGCTCCGTTCAAGAAATTCACACTAAGATCCACCGAAACACCAGGATGACAGGGCTTTGACATCAAAGCGTAAGTGCTGATCGTGTTCACCAAGGTAATTATATAGCCTCCATGTAGGAAATTGTAAAAGTTAACATGTTCGGCATCCACTTTCACTTCGGCAATGCAGGTTCCTTCGCCACCATCCAGGATTTTAACCTTACAATTTTTAAACAATATAAGTTTAAGGATAGTTATGTAATCGTATGTTAATGGTACTTCTAACCTTTTTAAGGTGACTTTCAAAACCCGTGGACTTGGCTATGATTTCGGTGATATGCTTGACGAATTCCACACCCTTTTTGCGAGTTGCCATTATTTATTAAGTAGGTGTTACTTCTTTAACAACCTTTAAGCTACTAGTTTCAGAATTAGAAATGTGCAAAATACAAAAAGAAGGAAGTGAAAGATAGATAGATAGATAGATAGATAAGAATTATCAATCACTCGTTCTTCAACTTAAAGGTTAAGATAAGTTTCCCAGAACTAACGTCGATCAATCAATAGATTGCAATCGTTGAGAATGGATTCCTTTTATTTTGATTTCTGAATCTTTGAGTGCATTTTAAGCAAAGTCAACAAAAAATGTCAACCGTACTTAGGTAAATAACAATTTCACGACGTTATAATATAATTCCTTCCGGAATTACCAAAAGATCCAAACACAATCTCTAAGTTTAATAACTCTAAATTAACAAAATGAAAAGATCAAAACAGTTTGGAATAGTTATCCGTGAAGGCGAGAGCTATTTTTATTCATTTTAAAATGGCATGTTGGCTTAGAAATCCAACTTCTTCTTATCAAATTGAATGTATTTGACCTGCCCACCCTTGGCGATGAACCTTCCGTCCGACTTCCGCCTGATAACCAAATCCAAATAGGCCATTTTCTTTCCCGCCCGTACAGTATTGGCTTCCACCTCAAGGACATCTCCTAGAATAGCTGGCGTTATATAGCTCACGCTCAGGTTGGCCGTTACACCAGGATGCGCTCCCTTGGACATCATGGCGTATGAGGTGACATTGTCCACAATGGTGCCCGTAAGGCCACCGTGCATTGTACCATCGCTATTAAGATGCTCCTTCTGCACCGTGAACTCTCCTAAGCAATGGCCATCGCCGCCTTCCGTGATTTTGATCTGTGGATTTTTAGAAATATAGGATTTATCTTCAATGCAAGCTTCAAACCTCACCATTCTCAAAACCCGGTCGAAGCCTGGTTTGCCGGTGGCGTAATCGGCTAAATTCTTTATGAAATCAATGCCCATTCTTTTAGTTGCCATTCTGATGGATCTGGTTTTCCTGAACTTGGCCCGACGAAATAGCGAGTGTAACTGAGGCAACGACTACCAAAGGCGGCGAATGCATTTACGCTCACAATTACAGTGCTGCTATCTTTCGATGATTATTCAGCAATCAAGAGGTGTGAAGATAATACATATTTTTTAAAGGGTAAAGTCTTTCCCTTAAAAAGTTACTTGTTTAAAAAATTCAAATATTTAAACTCATATGTTAACAAGGAATCACAAAATCATTTTTAACCAATTAAATTGGTGCGTGCAGCCTCTTTATATTAATTTTCTATTCGAAATTCACGTATTTGAGTTGAGAGCCCTTTGCTATCACCGAGTCGTCCTTCTTATCCTTCAGTATGCAATCAATCACGGCCAGGTTCTGGCCCGCCTTGACCAGATTTGCCTCGATGAATACATGGTCGCCCAATTTGGCGCCCTTCAAGAAGTTCACGCTAATATCCACCGAAACACCAGGATGGCAGGGCTTGGACATCAACGCGTATGTGGTGATCATGTCCACTAAGGTCACTATGTAGCCGGTGTGCAGATAATTGCTAATGTTCACATGGTCCTGGTCCACTTTCAGTTCGGCACAGCAGGTTCCATCGCCGCCACCCAAGATCTTCACCTTGAAATGAATGATACAAGTTTACAGAAACCTATATAACTCCATTTATATGGAAATTCTTACCTTGCTAAGCTGATTTTCAAATCCGGTGGATTTGGTAATAATTTCAGTAATGTGTTTGGCAAATTCCAAACCCTTTTTTCGAGTTCCCATAATTTTTTGATTAGGTGTTACGTCTCACTCAAACCCAAACTGCTGGTATTTATTCTGTAAAATTTGAATTGAAAAAGCAAACAACTATAACGTGATATTATAAAACCTCTAGGAATCCTTAACATACCAAAACTACATCCGGAATAACTCCAAAGATACGAATTGTACTAGGCCAAAAAGAGTTACAAAATATAAACAAACAACAGCCGTTTTCGAGAGCTATCGAAGAACCAATCGATTCATCGATAGATAGATTAATTTATTTTTAAAAGTTGAACTAAAAATCCATCTTTTCCTTTTCGAACTGAACAAACTTGACTTGTCCACCATTGGCGATGATCCTTCCGTCCGATTTCCGCCTGAGAACACAATCCAAATAGGCCAGTTTCTTGCCTGCCCGCACAGTATTGGCTTCCACTTCAACGACTTCACCCGGCTTAGCTGGCGAAATATAGTTCACGTTTAGATTGACTGAAACTCCGGGATGCGAACCCTTTGACATCAGGGCGTATGTGGTGACATTGTCCAAAATGGTGGCGGTTAGACCGCCGTGCAAAGTTCCACCGCGATTTAGATGTTCTTTCTCCACAGTGAACTCTCCCACAGCACGACCATCGCCGCCATCGGTGATTTTGATCTGAAAGCAATTAAGTGTCTTTAGTTGGGGATTTAACTAAGCTTTAAATTAAAATTCAATGACAAAATATTGAAACAGAGCTCACGAAAGAGGTGAGAGTTTCAAGACCGCGCTCGCTTATCGATAACTGGGAAGTGTTATATAACACCATCACTGGCTCAGCCCCAGCTGTTTTCCATGTGAATCGGCGACGGCGTCGCTTTTATTGCACTTTTTGATAATCTTACCATTTTCACGACCCGGTCGAAGCTCTGTGTGCCGGTAATGTACTGGGATACATTCTTCACGAAATCGAGGCCAAATTTCTTGCTCGCCATTCTACTGGACTTGGGATTCCTGAACTTTGCGCGACCAAATGATGAGTGTTACTGAGGCAGCAATTTCTGGCGGCGACCAAGGCGTCGGTAAACGTGAGTGTGTGTGTGTGTTGTTACATTGGTGTGCGCGCAGACTGCCGATTATTGTGGGTTTTGTTGTGCTCGCGCTGTTCTTACTAACAAAAACTTATTCATTTTACGCATTTTACTAATGATAATTAGCAATTCTTTCAAAATGCTTTTAAATTCCATATAAACAACAAAATTGTTCAAGAACTTGCACATGTTTTGCATTACACACTCATTTATCTTTCACCTTATCATACGATTTAATCTTAACCCCCGTATCTTTATTTCTTTGAATAAATTAGCATTTAATTTTTCCTCTCTTCAATCCCCCAGCTAACTTACAGTTCACAGTGCTCGCCCAGAGCGATGCTCGTCA
The DNA here is from genome assembly GCA_035046265.1 of Drosophila bunnanda. Lineage (NCBI taxonomy): Eukaryota > Metazoa > Arthropoda > Insecta > Diptera > Drosophilidae > Drosophila > Drosophila bunnanda. Next base: position 5,355,475 of record JAWNOB010000075.1, read on the forward strand.
GGATGCCACTGAAGACTTCCTGGCAAGTTATGCAGATGGAGACTTTATAGCTCTAATTGGCTCCAAATCGAGCGTCGTCACCTTGGAAATCACTGATAAAACCAGCTTTTCAGCTCCCTTTCCATATATTTTGGCGGATTTTGAGTTCAGCTCAGTGGGGCAGCGACCCCTCGATGTTTTGGCTAACCAAGTGAACCTGGAGGCCATATATGAAAGCTGTAATGTCCTGGAGGCGCAAGCTTTGACTTTGGAGCCTGTCTACACGGCTGTTTGCTCCGCGGCCGTGCCACCAGCGAAATTGAGAGCTGTGAAGAAGGCAAACGGATTGTTGCCAAATGGCAATCTATTATTAGCCTGGCTCAACACCCGTGGTGCCATGATCTTTATGAGCAAGCCTGCTGAGTACCCGGGATGGAGTCAGTTGGAAAGCCTGAATGTGGCTGTAGTCTTGCGGGATTCCCTGCTGCCGCCACTGAAGTTCTCGAAAATCAACAGCTTTAAAAAGTATCGGGATTTAATGGATCGCGCTTGGATTACGATGTTTGCATGGCTTTCCAGCCAAGATGACGAACATTCCTTGGTCTTGGGAACCGCCAATGGAAGCTTGTGGTTGCTTAACCTTAGCCATGATATGCAAATCCTTCGTGAGCACAAAGTCTTGGAAACCAGCTTGGATCGCATTTGCTTTCTTAATGTTTTCGAGGATTTCCTGCTCGTCGGTGATGTCAAAGGGATCATTCAGCTGTACAGAGTTTCCAACTCGAATGAATCCTGTCTAGTACTGATAAAAGAGCTGTGGAGTAAACCGGATCGCATGGGTCTGCAAAGGGGAGTGATAACCCGATGTCCCAAAAGAGGCTGCTACTATATAACCTGCTGCAAGGCCGCACATCTGCTTACCTGGTGCTTGCAAATGTCCGAGGAGGACGAAGAATGGCTAGAAACCCGACTCTACGTCGGCGGAATGAAGATCACCGGTCTCACTGCCCTAAACCACAATAGCTACGTTGTGGGAAACATAAGTAGACACTTGCAACGTATTCAAATCAGCCACGAAAGCAACCAGCTGAGTCTAACAAAGCAATCCATACCCATGGACATGCTCGAAAACTTCGAGGTGTTGGATCTCATCAACAGTTCGAACGGCAACCTGTTAACCGTGTTCCTTACCCGCAGCAAAGAGTACATGAACTCGCACCTGTGGCAGCGGAATCAAATAGTTATGCAAGTGGGTGAGATACAGGATAAGGATGCAGAAGAGGCCCTCGGTCGGTTGGCTAGCCAATTGAAGTTCAACGAGCCCATCAATCCGTACACCGACTATTTAGCCGAACTGCGCATGAAGATATTTTCCCAAAAGGAACTGCAAAGATATATCGACTTTAGTCCATTGGATTCCTTTCAATTTGACGATGATGCCACAGAATCCCAACTGCTAAAGCTAAAAATTAAATACCATGTCCTGCAAGCCATTTCCCACCTGCACTCGAACCTCCTTGAGTTGACAGAGCATGCCCGAAAGTTTCTGGACGAAATGGAACTGCTCCAGGCGATGCTAGCCACTACACACATCAGACTGAGACTTCAGTTCCTGCGGACACTGAGTAAACTAACGCCATTCCAGGATGAGGCGGCCAAGAGCATGTTTAACGAGGCTCACCGTCTGATTAATAAAATCAAGTCTGGCTTTGACGAGAAGCATCTTCTGAAGACTACCACAAATGCCTTTGTAGAACATATAAGCACACATTTAGAGATATTGCATTTGAAGCTTGGTGGTAATCCTCCTAAAGTTATGGATCAAGACTCAGGAATGCCAGAAATACGCTGTTGTGTGTCCTATGCAGAGGTTAGTACTAGGAATATATTAATTAATATTAGAAAATAGTATAGCCATTTCTAAATTTAATAAATATATATTTAGAGATAGATAAATCGTATATAAAAGCTTAAAATATTGAAGAAAACCCTCCATTTCCTTTGCAGATCTCCCCTAGCTTGGAACGTCGCTACTGTACACTCTGTGATCGTCAGATTCTAATGGAGCTGGAGAACCTGCAGGAGCTGTACGAGCACAAGGACAAGCAGAAGATAATCTGCCCCTTCTGTCATGGCAGCTTCACGGAAGAGCTCTTAAATGCATAAACGTTACAATTTATTTTCAACCTTAAAGTGCAAATGGGATTGTGTGTGTATGTCCGCCTCTAAGAGCGGAGCGGATAAATCGAAAAGGAAAACCCACTCAGCTGCCAGACACAGACACACATGAATTGGATTTAATACTCGGAAACATAGATGATGGGCGTTGTTTCGATCAAAAGGATATCCTGTTCCACTTGGCGCAAATCGGTTTCCAGCTTGCTCTTGCGCAGCCGCTTGGCCTGGGTGTCGATGAGCAGCGACATGGACTGATACTGTTTGGTCATCTCTGTGAGGCTCGAACGCAGCCCCTCGAGGATCTCGTTGCGTTCGAGCTTGTCCATCACCCGCATGCCGGGCATTTCCGGCGGACCGCCGACATTGGTAAGTGAAGTTCTCGTATAACCCTTAATGCCACGGCACAGCTCCAGGAGACGTGCCTGCTCCTTGGCACACACCGCATTCGCTTCGGCCAGCATCTTCTTGGTTCTCTTAAGGTAAATCGGCACTTTGCCGAAATCCTTGCGTCCTATGTGCTGAGGCACCAAGCCTGAGCTGAGCAGATTGTGACGCGTTCCCACTGGTGTGTCAATGTAGCGAGGAGGCGGCGGAGAAGAGGAGATCTTTCCTGCAGCTTCCTTGTTGCGCTTGATGAAATTGGGAGCAACTATTACCTTACCGGCACTGCCCGGCGGCGGAAGTGGCGGCATCGGTACAGGCTTGGGACACTTGTGAGTGTTCTCCCGACGCCACTTGACGCCCTGATTTTTGCGTAAAAAGGCATTCGGAGGATTGATGGGAGTGTGGGCATAGCCCATAGTGCGATGCAGCGATTTCTTGGCCTCGGTCAATATGCGAGTGCCATCGCTCTGCAGGATAACTGACAGCTTCTTGTCCTCATCATTCAGGCGTTCGCGAAGTTTCATCGCATACTTGGCGGCCTTCTCCACAGTGGCTGAGGAACAGGCGGAGCATTCTGTTAGGATATTCCCTCTTAAGCCTTGGTAACTTACGATTTTTGTAACTAAAGACGGACGGTTTAAGCCCCGAATCAAAATCCTGCTCACATTCGATAATGTTCTCATCGTGATGGGTGATGTAGACCAGCGACATGCTTATGCAAATAATATAAGGTTGAAAGTAAGGAACTCTAAAGCGTATACTAGTTTCACCGACTATTCGTATAATAATGACAGTTTGCTTGGTGTGTAGGTGTGCGTTGCCAGGTGTTTCTGGGTTGACTTTGATTGTTTCAACACCAAACAATGGTTGCTAACACTGCATTCCACAGCTAAGAATTACAGTGATCAAAATACATTCGATAAAAAACATTCTTTCTTAACAGAGATAAAATTCTTAACGAATTAGACAGGATTTGGTATTATTATTGTATATATATTTCTTTAAAGCACATTATCAAGCTACAGCTTGCGATGTCGCACACATGTGTTACATTTATGATTTGTAAATAATTTGTTACCATATAAAATTCGTGTATATAATATATAAATATTTTGCTTGCGTGGTTGCATTTGTAAAATTAGCACTAAGATCGCTTGTTTGTCATGGTTACATCGTTATTTTGATTCCAAAGCTTAAAAGTAAATATGTATGTGGAAGTGTTGGAAGCACGATTTAAATATGAATCGACGAACGACACAGATTCAGGTGAGGATGCAGATACAGATTCAAAGATAAAAGACTTACGAGCTAGATATGTGTGAGTGTGAATAATGTTCTGTGAATTCGACGATCGGAATTTGCACTGTTGTTCATTATATATATATTTTTTTGTTGTTGTATAGGCACTACTACTGGATCCGCAGCAACGTGATCGGTCTCCTTGGTTATTGCACGTTGTCAAGTTGTATAGGCTGTCGGTAGAAGGGGAATTACTTGCCACTCTCGGTGCTCTCCTTGTTTCGCTCCTCGCGTATCCTCTTAAATGCCTCCGTCTTGAGAAAGTCCACCGAATTGTATACGACACTGCTAGGCTTTGGACCCCTGGCTCCAGCCGCATCCACGGCAGACAGTCGCATGGCTCCACTGGCTGCGTTTCCTCCTTGGGAATATAGATTGCCAACATTCATGCTAGAACTATTCAAAGGCGGCTTGTTGGTTACATCCAGCTCTAAGTACTGCAGCTTATGCTCTGCCGGCGGCTGTTGTTGCTTTGTCGCCGCCGAAGCTCCCCCCGAGCTCGACATGGCAGCGACTGCCGAGACGGTTCGCTGATGTTGCACTGACATGCTACCAGGACTATTGGGATGATGATGATGCTGCTGGCGATGCTGCTGCCGCGGCAGTGTGCGCGTCTCATGGAAATAGGCTGCCGCCGCCGGCGAATGAACATCCGTTTCATGTGGCAAAACCATAGAGAGCGGGGCTCCCGAGGAGCGACGCGTTGCCGGTGACATGGTAGCCGAAGTTCCCAGCTAAAAAAAAGGATATCAAAGGTTTTGTTTTAAAAATTCCAAGATCAGTCCTTGAATATAGGTCCTCACCTTATACGCATTCGGCTTGCACTTTCGATCCACGCTGGGCGGTCCCACTATGGCCTGCTGTTGCTGCTGCTGCAGATGCGCAGCTCCTAGCTTGCTGGTTAAATGTTCCACCCCCACAGGCGGCTTGGCTGGGAACTCCTCCGGCGGCTTGTCCTCCAATGCCGGCGTCCCAGCCACCACCTTGGGCTTTAGCTTGCGATTAACAGGCGGACAGTCTGCTTGCTCCATGAAATCGTAACGAAATACATTGCCTTCCATCTTTGTTGGCGCCGCATTTGTATAGCAGTGAGGGCGTGGCAGTGTTCGAGCCGCACTTGTGGTGGGCGATGCGACCGGAATCTGGCCGGGATTCGTCGCCGCAGTGGTCGCTGTTAAGGCAGCAGCAGTCGCAGCCATGAGATTCGGTGTGGATGCAGCAATGGGATTGCTGTTGTGCGGACTGGTTACCACCACAGGCCGCTCGCTCAGCAGCTGGTTGACATTGTAGTAGGGCAGCTGATGGGAGCGTGGAATGTCATAGCTCTCCTCGATGAACGCCGAATGGGCATTGCGCTGTGCCACAATGGCCGGTGACGTGTTTTCTGTGTCAGAAAGCTGAGGCAAATCGCGAGGAATCCTTTAAAGTATTTATTATTAACACAAAGCCCTTCAATGTTTTTGCAGTTTTCACTTACTTTTCGTTCTCCTTAAAGTCCAATATAAGATTATTCTTGTTCTTCAGCACCTTAGCCAGTTTCTCAAGCGTTCGATGGTCACCACCTGGAGCAGATACCGCTGCCGCGCCAGCCGCCTGCTTGGAGTTAAACTTTTCAGCGGGCTGTGCCGCCCCACCGGCTTCCTCTGGCATTTTGGAGAAACGCTGCGAGTAGGTCAACACAAAGCTTTCGTTTTCAATAGAACTGTCCGAGGGCCTGGTGCTACGATCTGAAATAATTACCATGTTATTACTTCAAGTTTTGTAGCAGTGGATGGGAATTTTTGACAACTTACCCACATTCTCGCGCAATGGCAAAGGATGTGCCCACTCATCGTCATCCGTGAAAACACTCTCCGAATCAGAGTCCGAGCGTTGTTTACTAGCATTGGCATTGGCCAATTGTTGCTAAAGAACAATGATAAGATTAAATATAAAAAATATCTATATATCATTTAACTAAAACTTACCAGACTCAAATTTGTGATCTTCGGTGAGTAGGACTGATCGTTGGTCAGATTCAGACCAATATTGTTATGACTACGCGGCGTATCGTAGAACTTTGGGTCCAAGTTATTCAACGGCGTTGTTGGATTGTTTGGTATGGCCACTTCTCCTGCTCCCGCTCCCGTTCCTGGTCCGACTCCACCGGGCAGCACAGTGCCCGGCAGGTAACGTGGACTGCCCGAGAAGCACTCGCTAATGGGTATATACGGCCCAGAGGCGGTACTCAGGGCGGGCGATGCCTGCACACTGCACTGCTGGGCGGCTGCCTCAGCCAAAGTCTGTTGGGTGAGCACCAGATGCTCCGGTAGTTTTCGTACCACACCATTGGCGCTGACCGCCAGGCGAGCTTGCTGCTGTTGCTGTTGCTCGGCGGCTGCAGCGGCTGCCTGTGCCTGGATCAAAGCACTGTGATTTAAATATAAAGCCGTGGCCGGCGATGGCGGCGGCTGCTGCTGGGCAGCCGAGAGCAGATCCTGCTGATCAAAGTTGCCATCGCAGAGCATCGACTCGCGATTACTATACTCGGTGTTGACATACACAGAGTCCGAGTTATTGTTGCCGGCACTTAGGGGCAGCGGCTGCTGATCAATGACCGCCGGCCGTCGAAGTTGTGTGGTAGAACCACCTCCAGCACCAGAGCCGGCTGCCAATTGTGTCGGTTGTGTGGTGCCAGCGGAGGAGTGCAACGATGTGGTGGTTGTATTTTGAGTGGAGTTGCTCAGTCCGCCACTGGAGCTTGTGTGCTGAGTGCGGTTTTCATCTGTGGAATGCGATTAGAAATTGATATTTGAAACTGTATCACCTAAGGCCTTAGATTTCATTATCTGCATCCCACTCACCTGCCCCCACAGCGCCCAATGGCAGCTCATTCGATTGTTTGGTGTCGTGCAGGTGGCACACCTGGCAGATGCAATTGACCCAGTCACGCATGTCCGCCTCCGTCTCTGCAGCCAGGTAATAGGTGCGCTTCGGCGTCTTGATGTCGAACATGTACTGGAACTTTTGCTTGCGATTCTCCAGCCGCAGGCCGCAGTCCACCTGCTCGCACTGATCCAGATCGATGACGCCCTTCAGCTTGCGGCAGTTGTGGTCGGTGTAGTATTCGAGGCAGAACTGCTCGGGTATCTCACCCTGCTTCAGCGTGAACCAGCGTCGACGCCAGCGCTGCAATAAAGGAAAAACAAGGCGTTAAAGAGTTTTGAAAGGATAAATCTAGCTTTGAATGCGGCTGAGAAGGAATTGAAACCTAACGTAACCGAGCCGATAACAGAATTAACATTGGTGCTTTTGCAACTTTTACTACATTCTACACAAAGAGGAATCCCCGCTTTAAACTACTCAACTAAAGATAACATAAAACAATATACAAAACAAAGTTAATATTTATAATTTAAAGCAGGCTTAAATGTGCAACTGTTCTTCCCGGTTTATCCTCACAAACACAACTCACACTACTGTTTCTGATTACAGCCTTCTGAGGACGATGATACCCACATCGAACCGAGGGTGCAACGATGAACTCTGGATCGAAGGTTATATGAAAGGGTGCAGCAGCCCACTCTACCGCTCCGACTGACTACAGTGTACTATATACTATATATGCTATATATCAAAATCCAACGCCAGTGGTGAGTAAGCGTGTGATTAAGCGTCGACTGCAACGTTCGCTGCTGCTTTTCCGCGAATCAAATTTTGCATTGACATTTTCTTGGGTAATCGCCGGCCACACACACCCAGAATGTGTGTGTGTGAGGTGTTCATGCACACCTATCTACACCCACGTCGTCATCACCGTCAGAATTGATTGCCAAACAGCTGAGTGGAGTGGAGTGGTCAATGGGTTTGAGACCCAGCTAGCAACAGCAACTCCGGTGGATTCTTTTTATCCGTTTTCAGAATTTCACGGCTAATTGAATTATAAACAATAAACATAATGCCGCACACAAGCCAGAAATTGGCACCCTGAGGCGATGGAAATACGCAGATAATTTTCTTGAGGCATCATTATTACGGTTTGCTTACACAGTCCCGCTCAAAATATTAGCCACGAAAAATTATAAAATAAATAAACTATCCGAATGATTTATTAATCATTCAGCTTTTGAAGCTCTTTAAAAATGTAAATATGTATTGAACCAATATACTCGGTTCAGAATAATATAAACAATAAAAACCATTTGAATTCAAGATCATAATCAAGATTATAAATATAAAATGGATTCTTAGAATGTAATCATTTGCATGTAATATAGTAAGTTTACAATTATTGATTAAGTCTTCAGAATAATATAAACAATAAAAATCATCTGAATTCAAGATCATAATCAAGATTACAAATATAAAATCGATTCTTAGAATGTAATTATTTTCATGTAATATAGTAAGTTTACAATTATTGATTAAGTCTTTGTATCTCAAAGTTCTATATTATTCCTTGAGAGCAGACAGCTCTCAATTGTTACAATAGAATTTAATAAAAGGATTTTAAGAATATTAAATTAAAAAATGGAGAAATTGAATAAGATGTAAATCAAAACCCAAACAAGAGACAAAAATGTTTTACTAAAAAATAATCATAAAACTATTCTGGAAATTGTACCGGATTCGTGACACGACTTCACTCACGACACAATAGTATCTTTAGTAACAAGAACAATAACAAGGAGATGGTAAGACAAGTGCGTCATTGTTTTTCGGTTCCCGTTGTTGCTTTATTTTGATTTTTTGTGTCCGATGCACACATAAGAGCAAGCAACATATGTATGTATGCACATAAACATGCACACATCAGCATGGGTTCTCATTCCCTTTGTGCTGTCATTCTACTCAAAAAACAGTGAGGAGAGAATACGGGGAAAATAAATTTGATTAAACGCAACAGTTGGCGGTAATTTAATACACAAGCAGCTGGAGGATGGGTGGGGGGCGGCTGGTAAACAGGGGCCAGGACCAGCTCCCTCAAGTAAACATTAAACGGAAAATTAATTAAGCGTAAATTTAGACCAGCGCCAAAACACGTTCCCACGCCATAAGCAAACATAAACAACGCACACCAGGGCAAGTACCTACACACACACACACATACACGCGCGCGCTGAACGAAGCAGAGTGGAAGGGGGAGAGCACAGAGCCAGAGAGAGGGAGAGGGAGGAAGCCATCGTAAATTCATTCACATTTTGCAATTATCGATGCCACTGCTCCCATCCGCTCCGCCTCTCTGCGGTTTTAGCTTGTTTGCATTCCAATCAACTGCCATGATCCCCTCCACGGCTTAAAAATGAATTACGTTTTATATGACAAAAACAGCCACGGCAAACAAACGCACACACACGCACACTCGGGGCAGGCACCCACCAATACAGGCGCAGAGTAATTGTAAAAAAATGCCACTGCCATTATCCATCGTTCCGTTTTTTTGTCTTCTTCGTGACTCAGTCCCCGATATGGACTTTGGAAAATCAACAACACAGCTAACTATGCCGAGATTGCGGAAATCTCTTCCGGCCTTTGGTTTACCGTTAACCTTTGCGGTTTTCACATTTCACTGATCACTCGGAGGAGTTTCCTCCATTCGATCCAAGCTCGGTTCTCTCTCTCTCTCTCAAAGGGAGAAAACAGTTTTCACTCGCAGCACATTATCTCCTTTTCGAAGGGGTTTCACTGTTGTTCAACTTACTGCTCGCCAAATACGCTTTGTGGGCGGCGACTTAATCAGCCAGCCCTCGTAGAAAGTGCGATCCATTATCGTGTTTAAGAAATTAAAGAATTCGATTTGTTTCACTCCGCGCACACCAACAACGTTTAGACGGACCGTGCCCGCGTCTCGACGGAAACGACAAGCAGTGTGACCGTGCGTCTGAAATGGAAATATACTGATTACTTGAACCGGTTCACACCCAATTCGCTTAAATGATATATATAAATTTAATATAATATATTACTTAAAGCTTAAATTATGCTATAGAAATCGAATATATATTTATTTTTATCTATATAATAAATTGTTTTACGTTTCCGAACCTGTCTATGCCAATTTATCAGAACAAAATCGCAGACCATATACAAGTAAAACATTAAAAATTGTATTATTATATAAAATAAACCTTTTTTTAAGTCGAAATTATATTGAAAGCATCATAAAATATGTATATATATATAATATGTGTTTAGTATGCATCTTTTTTGGATTTTAATTTTTGCCATCTGAAACTGACCAAAAAATACATTTTCATGCATAGACATTTCAGCTCGTTTTTTTTTGAAAACTTATTAAATAATTTTTAAGTTAATTATATTATAGTAAATAAATAAAAACTTGTCTATTTAGACCCGAATAGTAATAAACGTAGTGGTGTATAATTACTTATTATCTTATTATTATTTTTTTGTTAGGCGAAAAGCCATCACCTAACCTAAAAATATCCTACAACCGAAAATATAATAATAAATAATGATAAAATTCCCAAAAAACAAAAGAATTTATTAAATGTAATCTAAAATTAAAAAAAAAACAACCTTTAAAAAATAACTTTATACTTTGTAAATTAAAATTACCTAGTCAAAGGCCTTTTAGTTGCACTACAACCTTCTATGCAGGTTTAGTTCTTTCAACTTTACTATCATTTAATAAATAAAATAAAATAAATTTAAATTGGGAGCTCAACGAGATCCATAATCAGAAAATATGAGAGAAACTATCTTTGTTTAACCGCTCACTAGCAAAATATATATAACGATTTTGAGCGTTGGCATATAAAGGTATAGGCACCCAGTTCCGTTAAATACCATTATTATTAACATTCAAGGACAAATACAATGTTTATTTTTTTACAAATAAGTTTTATTCCGCCGTGTCAAGTGTATGCCAACAACATACAGATTTTCCATATAGAATAGCATTCTCTCCAGCAGGGCTGCTGCACACAACAGCACCACTACTAGCGCCACCGGCGCCACGATCTCAGGCGGAACCTGCTGCTCCTGCACGCCGGACTGCCGCAACCAGTGCTTATTTGTCCTTGCTGTCGCCCTTGCCACCACGGATCCTACCGGTACGACGGGCAGCGATGAGACCGACCTTACGACCGGCAGAGGTGCCTCGCTTGACGGTGGAAGCCTTGCCAATATGTTGATGGTTACCACCACCGTGGGGATGCTCCACAGGGTTCATGGCCACACCACGCACCTTAGGCCAGCTGTTGCGCTTCACCTTGTACTTGTGGTAGGCACGACCGGCCTTCAGGATGGGCTTGTCAATACGACCGCCGCCGGCAACGATGCCGACCATGGCGCGGTTGGCCGAGGGCACAACCTTCTTGGCGCCGGAGGGCAGCTTGACACGGGTCTTCTTGGTGTCCGGATTGTGGGCAATCACGGTGGCATAGTTTCCACCAGTACGGGCCAATCGGCCGCGATCGCCGGTCTTCTCCTCCAGGTTGCAGATAATGGTACCCTCAGGCATCTGGCTCAAAGGCATCACGTTTCCGATCTGCAGGGTAGCCTTGCGACCGCAGTACACGAACTGGCCGGTGTGCATGCCCTCGGGGGCGATGAACAGCTCCTTGCGGATCTTGTAGCGGTAGGGATCGCGGAAGTGGACGACGGCCAGAGGGGCGCCACGGCCGGGATCGTGGACGATGTCCTAGAATTTTAATTAAATAACATAAAATAGTCATATATCGAAACATATAAACATCTTTCTGCAGAGTTGGGGCAGCTCCAACAACTTACCTTGACAACGCCGCGAATGTAGCCAGAACGCTCGGCGAAGTCCAGGGAACGCAGCTTGGCGGCTCCCTTGCGCTTCTTCACGTGCGCCTTGAACACGGAACCAGCGCCCTTACGCTGTGCACGAATAACGCGACCCATTGCTGCAAAACAATTGAGACACAATTAATATCCAAGTCGTCCAGTCAAAAGAGCCCATTTAACGCCCGTCCATCGCAACAGGTCACGAAATATCCGGCGCATCTGCTTTCGCAAGTCACGCCCTTCGCGCTCCGTGTATCATTTCGTTTGGATGATGCGATAAACATTGTTAAATTTCGCGATTAATATATTTTTCCACGAGCGGATGCGAGACGTACCAAATATCGGGTGGAAAAGAAAAGAAAGAGACGGAAGACAGCTGTCAAAACAGCAGGGCTGCCAATTTGGTTTTTTTTTAGTCAGAACTGGCGGGAATTGTGAACAGCGGGAATTCTGGCTTTTATCGATAGTGTGATAGTTTCCCACGGAAAGAATTCTGTTAGGTTACGCTCACCCCATGTTAGGTTACGCTCTCTCTCTCCAAACATTTCTAAATATGAGAATTCGACGCCAAACATGAGAATTCGACCCCAAACATGAGAATTCGACCCGAAACATCTGTAAACGTGTAGAACCGTTCAGTAACTGTGCCAAATGCAAACTGCAATCTGTAAAAGCGTAACAGTAAAATGTAAACCTACGTCCAGGAAGAAGGAACTGCGGGGGTGGCCAAACAAGGCGAGCTGCTTCTTGCGAGGATCCTAAGGAATAATATTTATAATCAGCAGGATCTACGATTTCCCAAGACCAAGAATATATTGATAAAATGATGGAAATCTTTTAAACTTAATAATAATAACTTAAAAATTTTTTCCATTTTTTTATATATATATATTTTTTTATCTTTTTATTGTATTTTTTTATTTTTCCCGTCAAAAACTGCTTTTTTTGTTGGTTAAAAGTTGGCAGTACTGAAAAACAGCGACGGAGCTATCGATAACGCGATAGTTTGACTAATTGATATTTGTTGGCTTCTAAGGCAAATATAAATTTTTTTGTTTATACTTAGAGCCGTATTAGCACTTCGTTATCGATGTTTTTTGACAGCTCTAGGCAGTCCCGATGAAAAACATATTAAATAATATATAACGTGTTGCAACGTTGTTCAATAGCTTAAAAAATAAACGTATTAGGTGCTTTTAAGAGCATGTAATTTAAAAAATTGAATTAAATCACTAAAAAATAATAATAAAATTGAAAGAAGAAAAATTTAAAATTGTGAGAAGGGGTAACATCATTAAAATTGTCAAAATTTTACGCACCATTTTATTTTGCATTTTTTATAACTTTAAAATATTATATTATATTATTGATCAGCATTAAAATTCCAATCGATCTAGCTATGTCTGGAGAAAAAATAAAATTTTCAGAAAATTTTAAATTTTAAAAATTTTATAAGGGGTTACATCGTTAAAATTGTCGAAATCTGGCAAAAAACGTATTTTTTTAATTTTTAAACGGAAGGAATCGTTTTAGACCCCATAAACCATAAATATTATTGATCAGCATTAAAATTCCAATCGATCTAGCTATGCCTGGAGGAAAAATAAAATTTTCAGAAAATTTTCAATTTTTCAAAATTTTATAAGGGGTTACATCGTTAAAATTGTCGAAATCTGGCAAAAAACTTATTTTTTTAATTTTTAAACGAAAGGAATCGTTTTAGACCCCATAAACCATATATATTATTGATCAGCATTAAAATTCCAATCGATCTAGCTATGTCTGGAGGAAAAATAAAATTTTCAGAAAATTTTCAATTTTTCAAATTGTCGAAATCTGGCAAAAAACGTATTTTTTTAATTTTTAAACGAAAGGAATCGTTTTAGACCCCATAAACCATATATATTATTGATCAGCATTAAAATTCCAATCGATCTAGCTATGTCTGGAGGAAAAATAAAATTTTCAAATTTAATTTTTAAACGGAAGGAATCGTTTTAGACCCCATAAACCATATATATTATTGATCAGCATTAAAATTCCAATCGATCTAGCTATGTCTGGAGGAAAAATAAAATTTTCAGAAAATTTTCAATTTTTAAAATTTTATAAGGGGTTACATCGTTAAAATTGTCAAAATCTGGCAAAAAATTTTTTTTTTAATTTTTAAACGGAAGGAATCGTTTTAGACCCCATAAACCATATATATTATTGATCAGCATTAAAATTCCAATCGATCTAGCTATGTCTGGAGAAAAAATAAAATTTTCAGAAAATATTCAATTTTTCAAAATTTTATAAGGGGTTACATCGTTAAAATTGTCGAAATCTGGCAAACATTTTTTTTTTTAATTTTTAAACGGAAGGAATAGTTTTAGACCCCATAAACCATATATATTATTGATCAGCATTAAAATTCCAATCGATCTAGCTATGTCTGGAGAAAAAATAAAATTTTCAGAAAATTTTCAATTTTTCAAAATTTTATAAGGGGTTACATCGTTAAAATTGTCAAAATCTGGCAAAAAACTTATTTTTTAATTTTTAAACGGAAGGAATCGTTTTAGACCCCATAAACCATATATATTATTGATCAGCATTAAAATTCCAATCGATCTAGCTATGTCTGGTGGAAAAATAAAATTTTCAAAAAATTTTCAATTTTTCAAAATTTTATAAGGGGTTTCGTTAAAATTGTCGAAATCTGGCAAAAAACGTATTTTTTTAATTTTTAAACGGAAGGAATCGTTTTAGACCCCATAAACCATATATATTATTGATCAGCATTAAAATTCCAATCGATCTAGCTATGTCTGGAGAAAAAATAAAATTTTCAGAAAATATTCAATTTTTCAAAATTTTATAAGGGGTTACATCGTTAAAATTGTCGAAATCTGGCAAAAAACGTATTTTTTTAATTTTTAAACGGAAGGAATCGTTTTAGACCCCATAAACCATATATATTATTGATCAGCATTAAAATTCCAATCGATCTAGCTATGTCTGGGGGAAAAATAAAATTTTCAGAAAATTTTCAATTTTTCAAAATTTTATAAGGGGTTACATCGTCAAAATTGTCAAAATCTGGCAAACATTTTTTTTTTTAATTTTTAAACGGAAGGAATAGTTTTAGACCCCATAAACCATATATATTATTGATCAGCATTAAAATTCCAATCGATCTAGCTATGTCTGGAGGAAAAATAAAATTTTCAGAAAATTTTCAATTTTTCAAAATTTTATAAGGGGTTACATCGTTAAAATTGTCGAAATCTGGCAAAAAACGTATTTTTTAATTTTTAAACTGAAGGAATCGTTTTAGACCCCATAAACCATATATATTATTGATCAGCATTAAAATTCCATTCGATCTAGCTATGTCTGGAGAAAAAATAAAATTTTCAGAAAATTTTAAATTTTTTTTAATTTTATAAGGGGTTACATCGTTAAAATTGTCGAAATCTGGCAAAAATTTTTTTTTTAATTTTTAAACGGAAGGAATCGTTTTAGACCCCATAAACCATATATATTATTGATCAGCATTAAAATTCCAATCGATCTAGCTATGTCTGGAGAAAAAATAAAATTTTCAGAAAATTTTCAATTTTTCAAAATTTTATAAGGGGTTACATCGTTAAAATTGTCGAAATCTGGCAAAAAACGTATTTTTTAATTTTTAAACTGAAGGAATCGTTTTAGACCCCATAAACCATATATATTATTGATCAGCATTAAAATTCCAATCGATCTAGCTATGTCTGGAGAAAAAATAAAATTTTCAGAAAATTTTCAATTTTTCAAAATTTTATAAGGGGTTACATCGTTAAAATTGTCGAAATCTGGCAAAAAACGTATTTTTTTAATTTTTAAACTGAAGGAATCGTTTTAGACCCCATAAACCATATATATTATTGATCAGCATTAAAATTCCAATCGATCTAGCTATGTCTGGAGGAAAAATAAAATTTTCAGAAAATTTTCAATTTTTCAAAATTTTATAAGGGGTTACATCGTTAAAATTGTCGAAATCTGGCAAAAAACGTATTTTTTTAATTTTTAAACTGAAGGAATCGTTTTAGACCCCATAAACCATATATATTATTGATCAGCATTAAAATTCCAATCGATCTAGCTATGTCTGGAAAAAAAATAAAATTTTCAGAAAATTTTCAATTTTTCCAAATTTTATAAGGGGTTACATCGTTAAAATTATCAAAATTTGACAAAAAAATATTTTTTTTAAATTTTAATACTGAAGAAGTCGTTTCAGACCACATTAACTAAATGTTTTATTGATATATGTATATTATTTCTCAATTTTTCAAAATTTTATAAGTAAGTTATTGTAAATTTTCTTCAGTAAAAATATTTAAATATAGCCATCGGTGTCTGTCTGTTACTCTTAAAAATAATATCGATCCCCACCTCCTCCCAGTAAAAATAAACCCACATTTTATTTATTTTTTTGTTTGTTTTTTAATTTTGAGATTATATATATATAATAATTAGATTTACATTCATTTCTGTATCATTTTACTTGTTTTATTTTAGAAATAAAGTAAGCATTTATTACTAATTCCTTTACTCTTCCTTTTTTTTGTTTTAGATTTGCATTTTAGTGCACTTTTGTTTACCATTTTGCTTCGATGAACATTATTAAATACGGGGTATGGGGGGCATACAATAATTTTATATAACACAAAAACAAACAATATTTTAAACATACTTTTCTTTCCTTAATGAGACTTTTTTTGTGTGTGGAGGGAGGGAGGTGGTGTGGTGTATATGGTGTGTGGAAGAGGAGGAGTGCTTGGGGACGACACAAAATAAGGCAGAATTAGTGTTCCAGTTTTATGATGGTTCGATATAGAGATATATAAATATTGCAACGTGACCACTTTTGATATCGAGAAAGCTTGTAAGAAACACAAGGAAAATGCACACAACAAGCGGAGATGAATGGTTCGGTTCGTTAAAGGTTATCAAATTGTAACATGCTACGGTTTTATAGAATTTTGGTTTACTCTTCCCTCATCAATTCATCGTTCATTCATTAATATTCATTCTCGTTTTTGTTTGCTCTGTATAAAAGTTCAGTAAAAAATGCAGCTTAACTAGATTATCATCCTCTTCGCTTTCTTGTTTTTGTTTTTTGTTTCATTTTTGTAATTAATTCCCTCCAATTTGTGGTTACCAAGGAGTATATCTCCTTTATAAACGTCATGCGGTGCGCGTTCATTTATTTCCATTAATTGTTGCAAGCTTGCTTGGTTTTGCTTTCGTTTGTGTTGCTTGTTCGGCTTTTATTTTACATTTAATCAATTATTTAATTGTTTACTTTTGTTTTTTTGTATCACTTAGTTTTTACAATGGCGTTTTTTATTTATGTGGGTTTTGTTTTCTTCGCTTCTCCTTCTCCTTCTCCTTCTCCTTTCACTTTCTTCTCCATAAAATGAGCGCTATTTCCTGGCTCTGCACTAACACATGTGTGATCATTATCAGAAAAACGCACAAATAAATTCTATGTTGATAATATCAAGAACAAAAACTAACTGCATATTGTTATTATTTCTATATTTATATACTTTATATATATATATGTGCGACGTTCTTTTCGATACATATACTCGTATGTTCTTGCTTGTTTTCAACTTAAGTTTAACTTGTAAGCGAAATCATAATCATCGGAAAAACAACATACTCGAGACGACATTCGAAATGAATCTGGGATCATTTTTATGTAACGTCAATATACATACACCGAAAGGGATAAGGGATAAATTGCTTTTCTGCGGTTTCTGTTCTCTGTTCTTTTCAGATCTTACGAAAAACCTCGGCGAGTGAGCTTGCAATGTGTGTTCGTTCGTCTCTCTAAATATTAAGTAGATTATTTTATATATATATATAGGCTCGTCGATTCCCTTCTGAGCTCTCTTAGCACATTTACTAATTGAAACGTTGTTGTTTGTCGTGGTGAATTTCATAAGCACTCTTCTTCACTTAAATCAGCTAATTATCTCTTCGTTATGTTGTGTGAGTGTGTGTTGTGGGTTCGCATTTTAGATACTTTCTTTTTGTTTTGCTTGTGTGTTGTAAAATAAGAAGAAAATGTTTATGGATTGGCCTGACTGCTGGGTTGAGCAAAAGGCTGCCAAGATCATCGATTACCAGTTGGCCATGCCCGGCTTGTTGAGCGTCATAAAGTAGATTTGACACGATGAAGCACCTTTGGCACTGCTGAAGAATACTTTGTCGTTGCGCTCGCAAAGGAATTTCAAACGCTGCGCCTTCTTGTGCATGAACACACCATCCAAATGGCCGCTTTCAACGGAACGTATCTGGAAAAGCCACGCGAATTAATATAACATATAGAATTTATTATTTTAAATCCACTCACCTCTATTGCTTTATTGCCCCAACCCATAATTTGTCCCGTGCCAATATATGCCACTGAGGTGGGCATTTCGCCCCACTGAAAATTAATAATAATATGTTAGCCAATATGAATTACAGAAGGAGTTCACAATTCCTTTATTGACTTGCCTGTAGCACAATATTCTTGGAGACACGACCCACAGTGTTGACATACACGCCTTCATTGTCGTAGCAGAGCAGCAGTTGCATGCCATTTGAGTTTGGAAGCGCCACAATACAGTGCGGAATGATTGCACCCTGAGTCTGCATGAACAAATGATGGATTAATAATACATTATGATTATTAACTCGCACAACTTACATGCTTGGGAAGATAGATATCGTATACTTCAGCTGAATCTAAATCAACCGCATGGAAACCCTCGGCGGAGCCATAGATCACTTTCAGTCTCGATTGATCCTCAATTGTAAGATCGACCAAAAGCGGGCGATGTTCCAATTCACCAAAATTCTTTAAATAATAATAACAATATTAGTTAAACCTAATCAAGTAAGCATGTAAAACAAGCCTCACCTTAAATGCCATAAATTTGTGATATGGTTTGGGTGCCCATGCATAAATTTCAATCGAGTCTTTTAATGCAATCACTAGGAACTTAATCCTCTCGTATTTGACAATCTTAAAATGTACAGCACCTTGGAGATCACCAACGTTGATCCAACCATTGCGACGTTCCACTTGCTGCATAAATTGGAATAATAATTTATATTTAGAAGCTGCATTTATTAGTTATATACGTTCCCAAGTACTCACGTCGGATAGTCCATCGGTTCGTAAGATCTTCGACTTCAGCCAGGACAAGTAGTAGACGCGCACGCGATTTTTCTTTCCGGATATGGTGACCAATATATTCTGGCCCTCTAGCACCTCCATTTGCTGGAAACGACGTCGCGAAATGAGCTGGTAGACCTGTTGGCAGGAAAGAAGGTATTATTAGTATTTATTTTAAAAAAATATGCAAGGAACTTGATGTAGATCGAAAGGGAAAGATCGACATATTGAAAAAAATATCACACAAAAGCGTATATCGAAAATATCTTTAAATGTGATATCGAAAATATTGTAGTTTGATATATTAAAATTATAAATATCGAAAATTAATATATCGAAATTATCGAATATGTTTATTAATTTAATATTATCAAAAAGAAAATTGATACAAAAATATATTGAACTTTCAGATATTGATTTATATATTCGACGCTTTCAATGCAAATTGATATCGAATCTATATATTATTATATACTTCAATCTTACCTTGCCCTGACCAGATCGATCCAGCAACATCAAACCATTCTCCGTTCCGATCAGCAGATTAACGCCCCAAAGCGCCGCACAGAGAATCTCCGAGTTGAAGCGCTTCTTATACTTACGGATCTCGGGCGTATCGTTGGCCGCCTCATGCGAGGTGGGCGTCACATTGACATTGACGTGGGACTCGCGACGCGATGGACCGGAGCCGCCGGCACCGAAGCCGAAGGTCAGGAAGCTGCGCTGCTTCTGTTGCAGGGCATACGCGTGCGGGGGCAGCGGTGTGTTGTTGGCATTGGCATTGGAGTTGGAGATCGAGAGCGAGGCCGAGGACGTTGAGGAGCAGGGCGTCAAGTGGTGTAGGTTCGCGGAGGAGGAAGAAGCAGATTTGTGCAAGAGATTAGTAATACTGCTGGAGGAGCGCGTCTTGCTGATTGAATTCTTTGGCGAATTCTGGCGCGAATTCGATGAGGACGAGGCGAGCGATATCGTCGATTGCGGCGAGTGATTATTGCTGCTAATAATCACGCCCCCAAGAACGGTACCGCCCCCCAAGCCGAGACCGCCTAGAGCGCCGACGCTGCCGCTGCCGCTTCCGCTGCTAGCGATAAACGATTTCGATGGCGTGGGATGCACGGATGAGCTAATGGCCGCCTGATACTGTTATCGGTTTTCGTTTCGATTATTTCGATTATTTGTTTGATTTGTTTGGTTTTTTTTTGTGGGGTTTTTTGTTTTTATTTTATTTATATATATAGAGAAAAGAAAAATAGAAAAAGTGCAAGAAAAAATGTCAATTAGTCTTGAGATTTTCAACTAAAACCTAAATAAATTAAATAAATTATACATGCTGGGTTTTTGGTTGTGTGTAGTGCATAGTGAGGGCATTATTATAGAGTGTGTGGTGTGTGTGTGTGTGTTATGTGCAAAATGCTTAAATTATAATCGAAAGTGTGTAGCCAAAACTCATTCATTGATTTGTTAACAGTGGTAAAATATCTTGAAAATGTGTTAGTAAAAAATAAATATAGTAATACATAAAATCGATATGTGATTAGTCTTTCCCTTGGAGGCCAATGGTTTAAATTATATAGAAAATACATTACAATTTATACTAGTCAAGTTGACTAGAGTTGGGTGAAAAAAAAGGATTAAATATATATTTGGGAAAATTTTACTCAAGTGTGTTGTATTTGTATGTGTGTGTGTTTGTGTATATAGTGTGTGGGAAAATGAGACTGTAACCATTATAGGCGAAATATGTTAGTCAAAGTGGACATTAAGACTGAACGCAGAAGACAATCGATCGTATGGGATATATTCCTTGCGAACAAATTATAAAATGATCAACTGATATCGAAGATTTGTTTATTCTATATACAGAGAGGGAAATATAAACTGAAAGACATTCCTAGTGCTGGTATATAAGGTGGAATGAGAATATAGTGATCACAGGACGAGTTCCTTATCCCTTAACATAAAAAAAACACATACAAAATGTGATGAAAGTGGGAGAGAGAGTATGTGAGAAAATTAATAACTATACACAAAAGTATTTTAATTTTTTTGAGGGGTAGTTGTTGGAATTGTCGGTTGGTTTTTATACAAGACAGAAAATTATACAAAATTAGGAGCGTTTTTTGTCGAAGGATTTGGTTGTTGGTTGTTTGTTTATTCATACTTACTATTTGTAATGTTTTGTTTGTTTTGTATTTGATTGGTAATTTTTTGTAATTTGGTTAGAATATATCGTAGTGGCCATCAGCTCAAACGTTGCGGAAAGACAAAGCACAATTATAGAAGAAGAAATTTTTGGTTTTAAACATTTTGATTCTGGTGTACTCTTGTACTTTTACTTTTAGATCATTTCATGCTCCATGCAATTATATATTTTTATTTTTTGACCAATTCATTGTTTAACACTCTTCATAATGAACTTTGCACTCCACGTCAAAGAAATACACATGTTTATTGCAGAGCTACTCATGTTTTCTTCTTAGTTATTAGTCACATTTATAATTATAGGGTTAGATATTGGGACTTTAAATCGGGAAAATCATAAAGTAATGTAAGGCAATTAAAGGTTCCTCAATGGATTTCGTTGTGAAGTACTTGAAATTATTACTCAGGTTAGTAATGATTGTTTAATCAATAAATGACTGATAATGATTATATATTTTTTTAATGATTCCGGAAGAACATCAAGTCCTAGCCATGAATCCTAACAAGAGACAAAGCGAATGACTCGCCGTGTGGCAATGAGTTTCTGATTTCTACTCGAACAGAGACAGAGTACAACGAATTATTATCACAAACAATAAATAAATAAAACTCAAAGTGGAGGACGGACACAGGGGGGTTACGAACGGAGAACACAATGAAAAATCGATTAAAACTGATAAATGGCATATATTACACACTCACCTCCTCACTGGATGATTTATCGTGACGCGGCGGCGTTGCCGGCGACGCCTGGCTGAGCAGATCGGGCAGGACGCTGCTGGTCCTGGTTCCAGGAGTGCCTAAGCCATCGGCTCCCACACCGCTGCTGCCGCTGACGCCTCCGCCTCCTACGCCGCTTCCGCCGCCGCCGCCGCCTCCTCCTCGATTCTGTTTGGGAGCAGAAGGAACAGTGTTATGAGAACATTGAAGGTTTCCTTTTTCCTTTTTTTTTGTTTGTAACCAAATTTATAATGAAATTAAATAGGAAACGAGTATAGGTGGTAGGGAGAGACAGTATGGGTTATAGAATGGTGGGGAAACGGAAAGTAACAAACGTAATGAGATTCAAGGAACGTACAAGAGAGAACATAAAGATTCATAAAGATTCATAAAGATTCAAGGAGCAGCAGCACAAAATATAAATATGAATGCCAATGAGACACACTTTGAGGTTGTTCTTGTTGTTTTTGTTGTTGTTGCCTATATGGATGATGATCCCGACACTACAAAGCCTTGTGGTTTTACTGGATTCTTCGTATTCGATATACATTTAGATACATTTACAGATAGTGGTGTGTATTGTGTGTGTATGTGTGTATCCTGGAGCTTACAAACTATCACATTTAATGGTCGCCTTGCTAGTCTCCTTAATGGTTTCAAAATTGTTTTAAAGCTAGAAACTAAACTTAAACTAAATAATTAGCAAACACAGCAACTTCAGCAGGCAAAACGTGAGCTCAAGTTGCAAAAACAGTCGCGCGATTCATTTGATTTATTCATTTTCTTCACTTTCCAAACCAGCAAACTTCTCTAATTGTTTTTTGATTTCGAATTGGTCTTTTGTACAGAGAAAAAGCTTTAAAACAATTTTGAGCGAAAGCAAATATAGAGATTTATATACAGAGATGATACACAGAGCAAAGTTACAAAAGGTTACATACGAGGCGGCAGAGAGACAGTTTCTAAACAAAGAGCATTTCCTTTTTCTAGTTTATAATTAATAAAAATTAGCTAAGCTAATAAGAGATTAATTATTGAACTATAAATGCTAAAAGCACCATTACACAAGTCCGAAATATTTCTAGGGGTATTTGATATTCAATTAATTATGCTATAAAAGATTTATCATAGCATACTTTTGAGCACGCAAAAAGGATATTTTCTGTTCTATCCTTGTTAATTACTTTGTATATTTCTTTTTGTTTTTATTGATGTCTCTGCCTATTTAAAATCATTTACTTATTTAAAACCCTACCAACAGCATTTAGTATTTCAAGCATTCTTTAGACACCCAATTAAATTAATTTATAATTAAAATATCTACTTTTATTATAGCACTAAATCCGATATAGCTGCTTAATCGATCACCGAGAGAGCTGCCTTCAGATCGTAAATCTCCATCGTTATTAACACATAAAGAAGAAGTTTAGAGGATAGCTTCAACCTGCACTACTACAAGTATTAAAACGATCTCATTAGCATTCGATTCGATACTTTTGCTTTGTTTTCTGATTCGGGGGACATTATAGAGTTATTATATACAGATGTTCTACCAGTTGGAAGGCATTAACAGATTGGCTTTTGTTAATCACAGAGTTCTTAAGCGTATTAGCGAGAGCGAGCGTAGCGTAGACTTAATTAAGGTTGCGATTAGCTTAGTTTCTAAGAGATGGCATTGGGCACTGATGGGAATGCAATTAAATAATTAGGAATTAACCAAAATGAAACCAAAGACATGCTCAAGCAATGAAAGAATATTTAAATACACAGTGATTAGATGTATGCTTTCCCTCAGATCTTTAGTTTTTTGTTACATTTTACCAGCTGTTGTTTTATTTACGAGCCGTTAGTTTAATGTTTATTGACAGTGCGTGGTGTGAGGTGTGTGTGTGTGGTGTGCGTATGCAAATGGTAAATTTCAACAAATTTGTTGCCTTGTTTTTAGGTAGTTTGGGTTTGGTTTACGTTTCTGGCGCCAAGACAAAACACATTTAAATGGAATAACATTTTTTTGCAATACTTTGTTTTTTTATGGTGAGTTTTATGTTTTCGCAGCATTTTTTGGAATAAAATGTTTGCCTCTCTCGGTTGTAGTTTGTTGTTGTTGGTTTTGTGCGAGCTGAGAACGTTTACCTGCTGCTGTTGCTGTTGCTGCTGCTGCAGTAGCTGCTGCGCCTGTTGCTGCTGCTGCTGCTGCTGTTGCTGCTGCTGCTGCCGCTGGGCACGAACTGCAGCATTCTGCAGCACAATGACGGATTCAGTCTTTTCGCGACGCGGCCGCAGGAAGTTGAAGCTGGCCAGGGATTTGGAAGGCTTGGGAGCAGCTCCCTTGGCTGCCGGCACTGCTGGCGTGGCGGCAGCATTCTCCTTTTGGTTCTTGCTGCTGCTGCTGCTGATGCTGCTGCTTGTGAGGCTGCTGTTGTAAATGCTGTTCCTTTGGTACATGGCACTGGCTCTAGCTGGCTGCTGCTGCTGGTTGGAGCTGGAGCCCAATCCCGTTCCCGTTCCCGATCCGGAGCCGGAGCCAGTAGTGGTGCCTCCACTCAGCACCGCCGAGTGGCGCTTGGTGAGCGGAAAGAAGTCCGAGTTCTCGCGCCGAAAGCCCCGCACAAAGTTCATCGGCAGCTTGGAGTCGGAGTCCTGGCGCTTGTGCGCTTGTATGGAACTGGCACTGGGACTTGGTCCCTGATCTTTGGCAATACTTTGGCTGGCAATACTCGGCTCGGCGCCCTTCAGCGGCTGATAGCCACGTGGCACTGGTCGCGTAATGGCCTCCGCCACACTGGCCCGCTGCAGCTTGGTGTCCACTTTGAGTGTGCTCAGCTGCGAGCTCCTGCTCAGGCTGGCCGTGGTCGTGGGGCTGCTGTTCTCGCTTCCGCGGTTGCTGTTGCCCCTCGGTCCGTTGGCACTCTTGGGGAAGAAGCGATCAAAGTCCCAATCCCTCAGCAGGCGGGAGTCCTGGTCACCGCGGAGACGCGATGATGGCGGCGTTACATTGGCATGCGAAGTCGATGCGGATTTTTGCAGGCGATTAATGTTGTTCTGCTCTAGTTTCTATTTGTTTTTTCGATCGTTTGCATTTCAGGATATATTCAGGATTTCAGGGATTTTTTTTATGTTTGTTTGATATTCAGGGAGGAGTAGTTGTTGTTGTTGTTGTGTTGTAGTTGTTGTTGTTGTTTGTGAGTACGCAGCAAGAGAAGAATTGTGTTAAGTTTTGGTCGGATTTTTGCATACTTAGAGAGGCATTCTAAATGCACTAATCAACAAAAAGTTAGATAAAAAACACCAAAGCCACAAGAGAAATCTGTAGAGATTGTGAAGGTGATTTTTTATAGGTTGTTCTAGTTATGTTCTAATCGTAAATCGAACTCTTTGGAGCATAAAGCAAAAAACCTAGCTCTATTTTTTACTTTAGGTTATAATGAATATTAAATTAAAAGTGTAGAAAAGCTATATAAGAGCTCAGATAACTGATATCTAAGCTTAGAATATATTAATGCTCATATGTTAAATCTTTGTGATGTTGTTATTTAAATTCATTTAAAACTGGAATAAATATACCTTTTCAGGTGAAGAAAATACTTTTAAAGTTATTATTTGCCTTCTCTTTATAACAAAGTTCATGTGAAGTTTAACAGTTACGATATTGTTTTAAAAACAATTCTCAAAAAATAAGTAAAACAATGGAAATGTTTTCGTTCTTAAATAAGCAATCAATGAGAAAATCCACCTTCAGAACCTTCAAATTATCCTTCGTCTTGTGGTGTTGATAATAAATCCAATTTTTGTTGACCAGCGATTAAATAGAGTTGGGGGGATTCTTCTGCCACAAAAAAACCCACCGCAGCATGGAAAGTTTTTCATGAATTCTGCTTCTGCTTCTTCGATCCGGTCGTATATATATATTATACTATATATGGGGTGTTTGTGCATATAGTGCATATATATATATAGTCATGTATGTACAATGTTTCGATCGTGTCAACACATTCTATGCATCAGTGCATTTATATATTGATATGCAACATCACACATGGCTCAAATCAAAAATATACACAAAGAGTTTATACAAAATCAAGTCGGGATGAAATCAAATTTAGAAAAGAAATTTACACAAGAGATAGTAAAATTCACGAAAAAGATTTCACACTGCTTACGCCATTAAGTTACTATTAAATTAAAATATAATCAATATATCAAATCAAGATTAATTCAAGTTCAAAGTAAATTTAGTAAGGAAATCAAATTAAATATATATTTTAACGCATTTGAATGTTTTTCATTTGCTAAAGAGAACCACAACCAGGTTTAACTTATTCTTATTTAACTTATATAATGCGTTTTAATTTAGGTTTATTCTTTAGTTTTCATTTGAATTAATTGCTTTGGGTTGGCAGACCTTTAACCCTACAAAAGCTAGATTACATTTTTTGTACAATTGTCACCGATTCCTAAAAAAATCAGCTGCCTAGAGCCCTCCGATTATAATTTGCATCTCATCGGTTGAAATCAAACAAGAAAAAAAAAGATCAAAGAACTAAAACAGGGCTGCCCATGCAGAGCACCTTGGAGCTTTTCCGGCTTTTCACACGAATCTCAACGAAGCTGCAATGCATGGACAGTGTGTGTGTGTGAACTAAACTAAAGAAAGATTCATACGCATATATATATGTGAGGATAAAGAAGTTGATATCGAATCTGGAGCCACTTACGCGCTTCATGATCAATGTGCGATCCCCGGCCTGGTCGTCGTCATCCGGCGTGGGGGGCAGTGGACGATTGGGCGGTCCGCCGCTGCCGTGGCTCAACGGCGTCGTATTGGCGTCCTCGGAAACCGGTCCCAAGCCAGGCCTATATGAAAATTCGGGTCTGAACATAACGAAAAACCAAAAAACAAACGCAAACACAAATCGAAAACGAAAAAGGGGGCGGCAAATCGTCGTTTTTTTTTTTTTTTTTTGGTGACAATGTAAATGAAATGAGGAGTGGATTTAAGGTGCATCAGGTGTGGGTAGGCAGGTAATCAATGGGGTGTTTTTTAATGGGTGAGAGACAAGAATGTTGTGAAGTTGGGTTAGTATTCAAAGAGAGAGAGATGATGGTGTTCTTCTAAGCAGAGATCGTAAATTGTGATTTAAATTTCTTTACAACAAGATTCTTTAAGAAACTATAACACAAAGTGTTACTCAAAAATATATTATATTACAATTTTATATCAAACTGTTTTTCTTTTCAATAACTTTACTTTAAATGCCCATTTTGGCAGTTTTTTAAGCATATTCAAGCTAAATATTTATAATATTAAACAGATTTTAAATTTACGATCCCCTTTTAATGTGAACTGTTGCCATGTTGCATCTTTGATTCGTACAATTTTTAATTTGCATTTTTGCAAACTGCCACGCCCCTTCTTTGTGCTCGTACTTACAGCGGCTTGGGCGGATCGCTGGCCAACAGTGTGCCATCGTTCCTGGCCCTATCGTTGGGCTCATCCGGCTCACTATCCGAATCGCTGCTGTCCAGGGGATCCAATGGATTTACTGGCTGACCAAGATGATTGTTACCCTGCTGCTGGGGCAGTGCTGCGGCCGGCTTTGATGATGAACCGCCGGATGCGGATCCGCTGGAAGACAGGCCGCTCGACTGGCGGTTATTCCGTGGCGGCGCCTCCGGTTGCGCCTGCTGCTGGGATCCCTGGATCCCGGCTGTCTGTGGCTGCGGCTGTTGGGAGGAGACCACGCCCAATTCATTTAATTGTGCTGCTAACACATCCAAATGATCCTACAGTTTTTACAATACATTTTCGTTTTCGTTTTTTGCGTTTTTTCAGGGACAGAGGAGGATTTTGTGTGTGGCGTTGTGTTGTATTGTGTGTGTGGTGTGTTGTGTGTATTTTGTTGAGTGTAGTTTGTGTATTTTGTTTTTTTGCACATTATACCACGGTAGTTTTTTATTTGTTGATCGGGTTTTGATTGGTATTTTTGGAAGGGAACAAGAAGTAAGAGAGCATTAGATTGGTTTTCTTTCCTTATAGATAAAAAACAATCAGAAAACGCAAGGCGAACAAAGTGCGTGATCTTGGTATCCAGAGAGAGAGATCAGCGTTACACAGAGAAATATTACGGGGTTAGAAAGCTTCGGTGGTTAGTTCTTATCTACTAACATTACTAACATTAGTTTGGATAACATTTCCATTTCGGCATTTCACTTTTGTTGTTGGAAACGGCATTAGAAATGCATCAATCACATAGGAAATGCTCTATATTCCATATAGTTCATAGCAGGAAATATCAATCTAAGCTTTTTAGGGGTTAGTCAAATGGGTTTCCCCATATCTTTAAGCTTTGGAAATTTAGTTTAGAAGTGTGGCACGTGCATGAATTTTGGGGTTTTCAGAGTTATACGTAGGGTTTTTGTGTACCTCCATTAGATTTGTAGATTAATTTCGACTAAGTTCCAAAAGGGGGAGGAAGGATTTTCAAAGGGTGTTACACATGGAAAACAATCGATGTGAAAAGCGTTGCAGGACTTTTAAACTATACTTTTTTTGTTATAGGATTATGTGATACCATATTTATTGTAATATATTTAATATTTTCCAGTCCTGCAACGCACTTCATGCTTTAAATGTATGCAAACTTGATAGGATATAAAAACAAACTCAAGCAAGTAAATAAAAAAGAGAAACAGATGCAGACAGGCTTCAAAACTGAAAATTGTAGGACATACCTCAGGTCTCCTTGGTGGTAACTGTTGTTGTTATTTGTTATTTGTTGTCATGATTGTTGTGTGTTCAATTTTAAGTGTGTTTTGGTTGTTCAAAGTGTCGTTCGGAAATCATACGTTGGATTAACGGCGCAACGGGTTGATGTACACATGAGTCAAATCATAAATCGCATATAATATATATATATATATATTATATATAGTATACAGGTTTATCAATGCATATATATATATGGTTTATAAATATAGATTATGTAGGCGCACATAACATGAAAATAAAAAAGAGATATATAAATTAGGATAAGATATGAATGGTATATCAACATTTACATGGCTTCACATATGGGCAACATAAAAATCTAACTACATTATCGACGGGGAGGCTACAATATATGTATATATATATATACGGGTGGTATACGGGGCTTGGGTTAAGAGCATCCTTCATGTATATATTCCCACCCAACTGGAGAAGTCATTGCTCCAGAGACCTCCCCATGAGATCGGATTTCCCGATTGCCTTATCGGCTGGCCTCACAGAATTCTTTCTTCAGCCCTGCCCCCTTCTGGCCGCTAATCTTCTTCGCCCGATACGCACCGATGGCTTGAAGTTATTCTGCGAGTTGCGCTGCAGCTGCTGCGGCGTCTGTCCCGCCGGCTCCCCGCATTTGGGGGTCGGTGGCAATGGCCGATTGGCGTGCGGCGGATCCGGCACCACGATCAGGCGCTGTGGCGGGCGTGCCGGCGGACCCAGTTCCTCGATCGGCTGGCGCTGTACGGGAAATATTCAAAAAATAGCTCGTTAATATGCAAATGTAAGTGCTATAGGCATCCCTTACCGATGGCGGTTTCTGCTGGCGATTGGCCTGCGGCTGCTGGGCCTGCGCCTGCTGCTGCTGGGCGGCCTGTGCCTGTTGCGCTGCATGGGCTGCCGCCGCCGCCGCTGCTGCGGCCTGTTGCTGCTGCTGCTGTTGCAGCTGGGCCTGGGCCTGGGCGGCGGCATGTGCGGCTGCTGCCTGAGCCTGGGCCTGGGCCATCAGGTGATGCTGCTGCTGCTGCTCGGCGGCGATGCGACCCTCCTGGATCTGCTGGAAGTTGCGACGCAGCGTATCGCCGCCCGGTGCCTGGACAATGGAGCTGTGCTCGCCGGCCAGCTGCGGCTCGTCGTCATCGTTGTCGGAGCCCGAGTAGCGATAGTCCTCGCGCTCCTTCTCCTGCTTGCGCTTCTTGCAGCGATCGATGTGATCCTTCAGCTGGATGCGCACCTGGCGATCTGTGGGCTGGTCCTTGATGAAGGCATGCTTCAGCAGGTTCTCGGTGTAAGGCCGCTGGTGATAGTCCTTCACTGCATTTGGCAAGAAATAAAAACGAGATTAGTATGGGAACATTTGTGGGTTTTCGCGAAAATAATGTATATTGTAGACGATTTCTTAATCGAGCTAAACATGATATGGTTGCTTTCTTCCGTAAGACGGTTTCTGCGAAAAATGGGGCTTCGATAAGTAGCTAGCAGCAACTGCAGCAATTTTCCAATTAATTCTGACCCCACACCAGCTACCAGATCTCCATTGAATTGCAATGACTCACCTAGCACCGTGTCAATGAAGCTTTGGAACTTCTTGGTCCACTTCTTCGATTTAAGTCGCGGCGGCGAGTTGCGCGGAATCAGGAAGAGGGCTCGCATCGGATGCAGATCGCAGAGCGGGGGCTGTGACTCAGCCATCTCCAGGGCGGTGATGCCCAGCGACCACAGATCGGATCGGTTGTCGTATGTGGCATCGGGATTCTCGTCGCAGGCAATGACCTCGGGGGCCATCCAGTAGGGAGTACCTGCAGATGGGGAAAACGAAAGCCAGTTTAGCAGGTAGAGACAGGTGACTCATCGTTATGAACACTCACCGATGAATGTGTTGCGCCGGCCTATCGTGCGATCCAGCTGAGCCGAGACACCGAAGTCCACCAGCTTGACCTCCGCATTGTCCGTGAGCAGCACGTTCTGACCCTTGATGTCGCGATGGATGACCTTGTTCGAGTGCAGGTAACTCAGGCCGCGCAGGATCTCGCGGCAAATGTAGGCAATCCATTCCTCTTTCAAACTCTGGCCCTTGGTGGACTTGACCAAGTCTGTCACTGAACCAGCACCGCAGTATTCCATCACCAGCCAAAGCTGGTCATCCTTACCAGGCGGCGACTTCTTAATGAAGGCGCCGTAGTAGGTGGCAATGTTGCGGTGATTCGAGTATTTCTTTAGCACATTGATTTCTAGCTTGATCTCCTCCTCCTCGTCCTCGGTGACGTCCATCACCTTTATGGCAGCCAATTGACCAGTCTTCGTGTGACGGCCCTGTAAATGGCATAAATAAAAAGGTGTATAGTTAGTAAAACTGTAATTATTATTGTTATTATTATTATTATTATTCAAGTTAATCTTGTTCACTGACCAAGAGATCAAACTCAGACTTGACATTTCCAGAACTCGGTTCATTGCGACATTGGGTCTGTTTAATGCTCTTCAAGCTTCAGCAGCCTTCATTATGCACTTGACGACCGTGAAGGCATTGACTAGTGCAACGCTATTTATATTTATACTCTATATATTCTATATATTCCCGTATAGTATTTACAAGTCTCTGCCCCCGTGAGGCGTCAACAAACTGCGACGCATAAAAAGTGATTAAGTAAACAAAAGCCGCCTGCCTGCCACAACAATCTCAACAACAGCAACAGCAACAGCATCAGCATCATCATCATCATCGGCATCGGCTTCGAGTCGAATAAAATCAAACAATAGAGTCCAGGAGCCGACCAGAGTGGAGGGCAGAGAACTTTGTCTGGAGAGGAACCAGAGCTGAGTAGAGCGGAGGAGAGCATCAACCTCAAGTGGGGTAATGTGTCTGCTCAATCAGAGTGTCAAGTAGTTAAGGTAAACATGCCACAAATATCTATTCAAGAGTGTGACGAAGGTGACTAATTCAAGGCCTGAAAGGGGCGACTAAAAAAAGAATGTACATACTGAAGAGAAGAACTATAAGAATTCTAGAAATAAGTATAGATGTCTGTGGTAATATTTTACCAAGGTAGGGTAAACATTTATAACAAACAAGTAGTTTTAGTATAAAGTATATTTCAAGTCTTATTTTAAGAATGAATCAAAAGATTAGAAAAGACTTTAAGTATGTATATTAAGTAGACTTTCTTTTGGCCCCTAATAAACTAAATAACTATTCAAATTTTAAGTTTCTTCTCATCTTCTAAGTAAACTAAAATCTTTCCTTAATGCTGAAAATTCTCTTGAATAGATTTAATAGCTACAATTATATCCCTAAAGTTTCAAGTCACGTCTTAGTCCGAGTGTTTTTGGCCCAACCCAACTAGTTTCAATTAGCCACTTGCCACTTTAATCAAAACTCACAAATTGTTTTTATATATATACATTTTCTCTCTGGCTGCCGCCTCGCTTCTTCCGGCCAAGATTGAGTTGTCCTGACCAACCGGTTCTTCGGTTTTTGCGGAGAGACGGAGGCTTCTTGGTCCAACCAACCAGCATCTCATCTTTCCGTGGCTGCTGTCGTGTCTCCTAAGCCGCTTTTAAAGTCATTTTACATTTAATACAGTTTTAATTGAGTGAGCAGGAAGCAGCATCAGCAGCGAACGAGCACAGTCTGGTGCTGCTGGCTGTTCCATCCATAAATCAAAATGCTTAACGAGAGATGATAACGATTTAAGTGACGACGATAGTCGAGGATGGACAGGCCACATGATGACTATGCTGCTTCTCTCTGGTATAGAATAATGTTGCCCCTTGGGCTGTTCGATGTTCACTTTAAGCGAGT
The DNA here is from genome assembly GCA_035046265.1 of Drosophila bunnanda. NCBI lineage: Eukaryota > Metazoa > Arthropoda > Insecta > Diptera > Drosophilidae > Drosophila > Drosophila bunnanda. The sequence continues at coordinate 5,387,761 of JAWNOB010000075.1, forward strand.
GATTGCAATTTTGTTTCTAGTTTGAAATTCACAACCCACGAAACTCTATCTTTCCTGGATCGAAATCTGCAAGAGCAGCTAGCTGTATGCTTTTCGATAAATTTGTTAGTTTCCGTTTTTAGTGACTTCAAGATGAGTTGGTAATAAAATTCCTTGAATATATGGTTTTAACTTGAAAATTTAAATATTTCTCATTTAAATAACACATTTTAACACACAGCTATTCATTTTATTTCCAGTAAAAATAGAAAAATATAAAAGAATGCTTTTGGAAGTGTATTTAGTTGAAATTATCTAAACCAAAGTTAAAACCCGATACTGAATTCCTCAATTTATCTCTATTCCACCTCTTTTAAAAGTTGATTTAATAAAATTCCTTAACCAATAGTTTAGAAATATCCTAATATATACACTAAATTTAATAAAAAACCTCTTAGTTTGATTAATAAAAACATATAACCCTCTCCTCTCTATAGGGTATTTCCATAATTCATATAGCATAAGAAAAACCTGTCATTTTCTTTCCGCTTATTGATTAGTTAGACGAGGCGTTACACCATGGCTAGATTCTATCAAAATGTTATTAAAAACTATATGGAATACCCCCTCCTCATAGCGGTAGGAGGAATTGGAGAATGTCTTGGCCATCATCGCATCATCATCAACATCACCATCGTTGCCATCGGCTTGGCCAGATTCTAACTGTGCTGCAGCAGATTTTATGCAAATTAATGACATGCACTAATGGAGCCAGACTTGTGGAAAAGAGAGAAATTGTGCATGGAGAAATCGATTAGGCGGGGCTAACACAAAAAATCAAATTCAATTAAATAAAAAAAGAAGGAAAAATCTTGTAGTCGAACCAGGAAGTTTCGGATTTTAAAGTGGATTCCCATTTCACCCGAAAGTTATCAAAGCAGCGAGTTGATTGCCGCAATTAATACAAAGAAAACCGAGTGTTTGTGAATCACTCAGAGTGCAGTCGCAGTGGCACTCTCACTCATCAGATACTCGCCGACAGCCAGACCCCTGCCTCCAGTTTTTTCTTCTTAAAAGCCCAAAAGCAAATAGAGCTAAGCAATCCGCAGAAATAAATAAACAAAGACGGCGACGACGACGACGACGACGACAAGCCTTTTGCCATATAAAGTTCCGCCGCCGACAATGGAAAGAAAAATCGCTGAATTTGTAATATAATCGAAAATGTGAAAATGTTTTCAAAGGTAAACTCAACAATGGAATGGTATGGAGTCGACTTGGTGCAGCTGTCTGGTCCGATTTGGGTTTGGATTTGCCTACCTATGCACAGAGATGGTTTATGATTACACCATATACATACATACACAAACGAGTATCTGATGGATATCAAGCACTGCCACACACACTCGCAGTCTTACCGTCTCAGATACAGATACAGATACAAGGCGCCAAGGCAAATATAAAATAAAATCAAGCGTGAAAAGAAACCCAAAACAATAAAACAATCAACCCGATGATATGCCACAAATATACTGATACTTGGGGCAGTAGGGTGGACCGGCTTACATGGGGAAAAAGATTATAGAACTTTAATAACAATAGCATGACTTAGGGTTTTTGTTTATTTTTTGGTTAAAAGCAATTTAGGCAATACATATACTTCATAAAGATTAATTGATATATAAATTTATAGAATGAAAGGGACACCACTGCGTATGAGTTATAACATTTGCAGGCACTTATCTTAACTTCCTTCTTTTAATATCTAAAATCCCTATGGAATAAAAGCTTAATTGATATAAATATTCATAGAAATAAAAGGGACAACACTGCGTATGAGCAATATGCTCCTCCATATAACTCATACGCAGTGTTGTCCCTTTTAATACTAATCTTCAAATCTCTATTTTAATACACAAAATTCCTTTAGATTAAACTTCCTAATTTCGAATAGGAAATTGTTGTTTCAAAAGATTTAAAGTATATGTGAAGAGGCTTCACAAATATAATTTCCCGGAAAAATTAAATCCTCATTAAAACATAATTATATCCATAATATACTTTTTATAATTATTAAACATTTCTCAAACAAAATAAACAAGTTCCGCCTTAAATTCTACAAACAAAAGACACTATGAACAATGTGCAATTGTATCTACAAGTAAAATAACTGCATAATCAGGCAAAAAAAAAAAAGTATAAAAAAGAATGTTCTCATCAAGTTTTTTACATATATATAAACACGATCGCATTATATGTATACCTAAGACATAACACATGGCAAAATTTTTGTTGTGGAAACTCCATCAACAATGTCCCACTTCCCCCTCCCTCTTTCAACAAACTATGCAAGTTGTGGGGTAAAAATTGTTGACAAAAATTGCACTAAAAAAAGTGTAGGGAAAAATGCACAACTGAAACTGACAGACAGAATCAGCAAACAACAAAGAAAAAAGTAAAATTTTGTTGTGTTTGCTGATAAGGGAGCAGAGGAAAATATATATTTAAATATATATATACATATATGTATTTAAGTGTATAAACTCGACTCGGAAATTGGCATTGCATAAGAGGAAAAAATGCAGTCAAGTGCCTGCGCCTTCGCCTTCGCCCCCCATTGTAAAATGGCCCAAAAAATGATCAACTTTTGGACATGTTTTTTAAGTTGCCTTAACTGTTGGAAGGCAAATTTTTAGATGGAAACAAAGTGTAGAAAGGCGGGCCAGAAAAGAGTAATGCATACTATTAGAGAATGTAAAAAAAAATTAAAAAAGAAAATATATAGAGATAGTTTTGTTCTCTGTTTTGTTAGCGATAAGGCCAGAAATCCAATGGGGACAGACATGTGTTCTTAAGAGGAATATAAACGAGGAAATGGATATAATTTAAAAGATTAGTCAAAGAGTATTCTTTTCCAGGAAGTAAGGAAAATGGGGAAAAATAGGAAACGATTGCACTAAACAGATATAGTAAACACAAATCTATAATTTAAAGAGTAATATAAATTGTTTATTTAAATAGAAATTTGTTTCGTAGTTTTCCCAAAATTATTTACCAAAATAATAGATATTTTAAAAGTTCAACTATTTAAAAACCCCTGCTAATTAAATTCAACATCTCAAACTTAATTAAAATACCTAATTTTTGAGCAAACACCCTTTTTCTGTTCCATTTAAATTATGAACTTTCAGTTAATTAACTCCGCACATACCTTTAATAAATTATAATCATAGCAGAACCAGCAGAAAATCGCATTTCCCCTGTTCCATTTCCCCCATTTCCATGCAAATTCAAGCAATCAACCGGCTGCCTTGCAAATTTCCAGTACATCGACAAGCCACCACCCACCTGTCGGTGCTATTAAGTAACCCAAAGAGTGTTCCAACCACATCAAGACCCAAGGAAACCAAAAACCGCATTGTACTACTACATTTTTCATATGCTGCCTGGCTGCCTGGCTGCCTCTGCCACCTTTCATTGAGCTCTCTGTGGGCATATTAATTGTGGAAATCTTGCAGCTCCCACACACGCCGCCGCAGCAGCAGCAATTCAATTACAACACTTTGGCAAGATCCAGATACGAATAGGAAAACCACAGCAGCCACGCCCCCATGCGATGCGTCGCGCCGAGGAGGAGAGAAGGAAGACTCCTCCGTTTGCCCCACTGGCCCACAGAGAGTTTTGGAACTCTGCAGCTGGGAGTTTGGTGGCTCCGAATTCAAAGATTTCACAGAGGAAAATAATATTATTAGGAGTCCCATTTTATATTGTTATTATTTAAAGATTTCTTTGACTATATATTAGATCTTTAACTATATAAAATAGCACATTTTCCCAATATAGTTATACGAATTTAATATCCAATCAATCGCATTTTAAAATAATCCCACAGTTAAAAATGTTTTTTAACATTTAAGCATATAAACAACTTCGATCTCTTTTCTTTCTCAAAGTGCACTTTGAGGCTGCAGTGCAACAGCTGCGTTTGGCCAACTTACGCAACATTTGTGCATAGTTTTTACCTTGTTTTTCTGTTGTTGTTTTTCTTTTTTATCCAAGCTGCCAGTTGATCAGTGTGCAAATTTGTAGACTCCATTTGAAAGGTGATTAGGTGGGGCATTCGGGTCAGAAGGTGGCGACGGTTGGGGCAGCGGGGAAGGTTAACGCTCATCAATTACCAATTGTTGTTAGTTTCGTTAATTAACTCGGGTAATCAAAGTTTTTTTTGGTTTTTGTTGCTGCTGGCCAGCGAGCAATTTAAAAACTTTGAAGTCTAACCCTCCTGCGAGTGGGTTACAGTGGAACTTCTAGTATCATTTATCTCTTAAATTCTATCGAAATTATTTGTAGCTTAAGGCAATATATCGAATATTTATGGTTTATCTGAATTTTATTAAAATATCGAGGTTTGTTAACAATTAACTCAAGAAAAGGGAACAAAATAATACTATTTGTTTAAAATAAACGATATTATATAGAATATCGATCAAACGAAACACTTTTTTAAAGGAAGTTTTATAGAAATTTGAAAACAACTGTTTATCGATAACACCAAAAATGGTTAATACATCGATACATTTACGTCCTTTTACAAACATATCGAATTAATCGCTATTTTTTTAAATAATGATAAATGTCTAATCCCATACGATGGAAATAATGATGGATTATTTTATAGATATTATTGTTAAATATTTAAATTTATATAAATAAGTTATATACTTTTTTAAATCGATTTTATTTTAAAAGTATGGGAAATAAATAAATAATTTTATAGGTTTATTAATAAAAGCCAAATATATAACATTTTAATTAATTGAAAAATATTTTAAATAAAAGCATTCAACACTGAATATAGCCTTCGCTATTAAAATATTCAATAAATCGATTCAGGGAATCTCAATTCAGCTACATTCTCCTGTAGTTGGTTTTTCTATATCTCTCGTTTGGCCTGCCGAGTGTGTCTGCAGCTGGCTCATAAAACAGCAATTGAAGGCGAAGTAGTGCTTGAAATGCTTGAATTTTGTTTAAATTTATCACAGACATGGGCCTCCCATTTTGGAGCTATTTTGCTTTTGCTTTCGGCTGCCGCCTCAGCCGAAAGCAGCCGCAGCTGAGTCCGAGAGTAAATCGCCATAGGTCGACGGTGTGTGGGTCAAAAGGTTAGCTGCATTTGGCCCCACTCACTCACTCCGGCGCTCCTTCATTGAACCACTTAACAGGCTTTTTAGCACTTGGCTGCATTTTCATTAAATTGAATTTTCCTAGCCAGAGAGGAGTGTGTCTGAGTGAGGTGGTTTCAAGTGGAGTGGTGAGCGCGCCGCCAGGAAAATATATATATAAAAAAACAGAGTTCAAAGTGTGTTGAAAAAGCTTTCCATTTTGTGTTATTGGCAGGTTGGCTATTTGTTGCCTCCTTCACCTGGTTAACCCAGTTAGGAAAAAGTTTGTTGTTTGATGTGCCAGTTATTTTGGAGAGCCCAAAGTGCCAAAGGTAAATGTAATTTTGGAATAATTTTCTTCTTTCAAAATGTCTGAGCTGTCTAGACGAAAGTTACTCAAGAATAAATTGAGTTTTCCAAGAGGAGAATTTGTTGAAGTTTGAACAGCTTTTTATAGGTATTCTAATTAATAAAATCACTACACATTATACACACGAATTACTCATAAAATTCTCCCCTCTTATTTGATATATATTCGAAATACATTCAATACACTACTTCCCCCTAAATTTATTAACGTTCTCTTCACAAGCCACAAAAAAATCGCATATCTATATCCCCCTATTCCCCTATTCAATTACCAGCACAATTATGGTTTATTCATCTGATTTACCAAGCATTTGTTTACAACAATTTGCATTGGGCAAATTATAGCCTTATCATTGGGTAATATACCTTCAAAATTGAGTCATTGAATCTATTTTCAAAAAGTGTTTATATGCCAAGAGATAAGCGGACGATGAAATTGTGCCAAAAGATAATATTTCAGCACACACATGTGTGTGCGCGGAAGGAACAACAAATATATAAAATGTATAGAATGATGTGCTGCGGCAATAATGACGTCACTTTTTGCGTGTCAACAATTTCCGGTTTCCTTTGAAAAGTTCCCCATTATAAGGGCGTGTGTGTACGAGTTTATATTCTAATTAATTGAGAGAGAGTGGTGTCCCTTAAGGGCTGTCAAATTGAAGCTACCATTTCGGTAATTGGAAATTAAATGAATTAAGCGGAAAGATAGGGAGTCGCCTCAAGTCCCTTAAAAAGGCAACTCGACTGCGGGTCAACGGGTTCGAGACTCGTTCCTCTCATTATTTACCCGATTGTGTGGACAATTACATGGGACAATGTCATTGTAAGTCAATATGCAGATAAGGGATCCGCCAGCAGCTATAGAAGTAGCTTATATACCACATTTGCTTGTACATTATAGTTAGATAAGTTCAACTCCCCGTTTGCATTTGAAAAAAAAAGACGAAGACAAAGGCTTTTCTTTGTTTCGCTGTAGCAGCAAATTATGCATGCAAAATAACAAAAAACTTTCACTCATAAATTAATTGTTGCCTGCTAAACAAAACTCTAAATATGCCCCAAAGTCAGGCAGGCGTCTAAATGAAAATCCACAAAGAAATCTGTGAGTAATCAATGGGGGGGTTTAGCGAAATGTTTGCATATTTAATCAGCCACCGGCAAGCCATAAATATTAAAATATAAACACATATTATATATATATATTTATATATTTGAGTATTGGCAAAGTGTTAACCTTGTAACCAAAACGGGAAAAAATACATACTTAAGCGCAATTGCTGAATAATGGCAAAACGTAAAGATAACGAGGGTTATCTCATTTGCTGATTAGTGGGCGGCAATTTGGTAATATCGGTTTGAAAGTCTTGTATTTAGTGTGCGGGAAAAGTGGGTCAATTGTCCATCAAGATATTGCTAAAAATGTGTTATTTTCAGTTTTGTAAATAAGGTGTTTTGAAAAGAGTACAAGGAAATTATTTGTTGATTTTACAACAAAAAAAAAATGGAGCGAGAAGATATGCAGAAGGTTGTAACTTTATTGTTTTATTGGTAATGTAGGCGGGAAAAGGCGTGGTTTTATGGCCTACAGTATATTGCTGTTAATATATTTAATAGCTTTAGCTTGTATAATCTTTAAGATTTAAGATAAACAAAAAGTTGTGGCTAAATCGGATCGCCTGGTGATGCTTTTCAAGAATAAATACACATTATGGGTTTGCTTGAATCTTTTTAAACCATTTTTGGGGTTTTTTGTACTAAATGAATCATTGGCAGTTTGATAAAAATAAATAAAAAGTGGATTTTTAATATATTTCTAAAAATGATATTTAAAGCAAATATTTGCAAATCTACTTTTCTTGGAATTCTAAATTAACCAATTAGCAAATCAAAGGGAGCTGCATATCAACATTTGTTTAGCTTTTCTTAATGGCCAAAAATCCGTCCGACCTTTGATCAACACACTTTAGGTTTATTTGTTGTATTTTTTTTTTGTGGTTTCACTTTGTTGGCGAAGTAGACAGACCACAAAAATTTCACACGCCGCCTTCGAAAGTGATAAATTTTCAACTTCCAACATGCATATATTATTTAAGCCAACAAAAAAGAGTATATATAAAAACAAAAAACTGGAGAAAAAAACTAAAAACAGCAACCCACGCTTGGTCAGATTATAAAAATGCATAACTTAGCAGCTTCGACACCAACTCGTCCGCCGTTAAAGAAGAAGAGACCACTTCCCAAGGTCGTTACCGGGTGCCCACTCATACATATATCTACATATATATCGTACACCTCTAAAAGACCCAAAACCCCATACCCCAAACCCCTCACCTGTACTACCTTCCTCACTCCATGGATGACTTTCCCATCGTGGATTTGCTGGTCTAGCAAAAAAAAGAAAAATTCGACTCGCAAAAAACGTAAGCCCAAAAATCCCATTTATTGTTTTCTTTTATTTGTATTTATTTATTTTTCGGGGGAGGGGAGAGGGAAAGAGAGAGAGAGAAGTTTAACAACTACACACAGGTTGCCTTGTCAATGAAAAAAGTGTCAGGGCTAGAGATTTAATTAAGCGAACAAAGCAAAGCAGAAAGCCAGAAAACCGAAAAACTAAAAACTGAAAACAGAGCAACGCAAAGTTAGTGAACCTCTAAAAATACAATGAGCGAGAAATTGCGCAGAAAATGCAGGGGGAATGAGTGAGAAAACAACAAAAAAAATAAATAAAGATAGAAGCATTATTTAAATTTTTAGTTGCAAAGAAAAACATAACAAAAAAAGAGAGAAAGAGAAAGGAGGCTGCCTTACACTGAGCAAATCAAGATCACACAAATATTTGGACATAATTTTAATACATATAAACTATCAATTTTCATTTATAAATAGAATTATATCATATATCATAGAAAAATATAATTTTTAATCTGAACTATCTATAAACTGCATACAGGTTCTGATTTAAAGCACACAAGAAATAGATATCCCAAATGTATAAACAAATTATTTTAATACATATTAACTTTTCATCTTTATTTTTATAACCTATCAATTTATTCATATTTTAGACCCTATAAAACCTATTTATTATTGACCAGCATCAACAGCCGAGTCGATCTAGCTATCTCCGAACAAAAAAAAAAATTGGAAATTTTAAAAAATTTTATAGGGCATTAACAGCTGTTAAAATTGTCAAAATTTGGAAAATTAAAAAAAAAAAAATTTAAATTGAGTATGCAGATTTCTTAACATAATAAAAATTAACTTAGTAAAGCTTGCCGAATTGAAATTAATACTTTTTGAGCTTACTTATGAGTATTTTAAATTTTAATTTATCAAAGAATTTTTCATATTGCAATATCAATATCAATATCAATTCAAAGAATGCAAATACCATTGTATTTGATTATTTAGAAATACTACCAGTTAACCCACTAGTTTTACTAAATTTTCTTGCCGTGCATCGGCACTCTGGGAACGTGTCAATGACTTGTGTTTGTTAAATGTTTTTAGGAGTCTACCAAACACAAATACAATTTGCGTAATAATTTTTTATATTTTATTTTGTGACATTGAGAGAGCCTTTTATGTTTTTTTGGGGAGGTAGGTAGGTACTCGTGCACTAATTGCTATGCCTTTTTTATGGCTCTAAAGTCTGCCCCGTCTGCCGTAGTTTCTTTCCTTTGTGTTTTTCCTATTGCTCGCTCGGGGCTTACTTGTACTGATGCTTCCTGCTTGATTTGTATATTGGCTTTAATGTATTTTGCATGTTTCCTCGTCGTTCCCCTGTCGTGTTTTTTGTCTTCTCTTAGTCTTAGTCTTTTTCTTTTTCTTTTTCTTTTTCTGATTTTATTTGATTTTATTTTATTGACTGCTGCAGTTTTTCGCCAGCTCCTCTTGCGGGGCTTTCTGCCTGGCTGCGCCTGCGCAAAGTAGACTCTTTTTTCTCCATTTATTTGCTTGCGTGCTTTATTATCATGTCTCGCTCATAAATATGTATTGTCTTGCTCTGTCTGCACTTGTCGTCTGTCTCAAAATTGGAGTCCATCGCCATCGCCTCCGCCCCCCTCGCAAGTTCCCCCATAATTGGGTCAAAGTTCGCCCTGCCATGAGAAATGTTAATTACACGACGACAACTGTGTTGGGCTGTGTTTGCTGTTGATTTTCTGTTGTTTTTAATAGTCGTAGTTTTGTTAGGTTGCGTGGGCGGAAACCTAACGGGAGCCAAGCCCCAAGAATAATATTTATAAACATTGCGGAAATTGGGTTTTTGTGTGTTTTGTCTTTCCTGCCATCACGATTTTATATCAGCCAAGAATAGACTACAAAAATTGTTAGATTAAGACATGAGATTAATTAATTCTTGAGCATTTCTAAGAGGCTTTAAGTTGCATTAAACTAGGGGAATTAGCAAAGAAACATATTAAGAATAGTGATTATGGTAAGAGATTATATACGGGCTTGTATTTAATGTTTAAATGTTGAGTTAAATGCTCATAAAATTAAAATTCCTCAACAAGCTTCCAAAAATTAGTTATTAATCAGGATTTAATTAAGTTGAAGTTATTATTACCAATTTTTATTTCAAACTTACAACTATAAAATAATGCCTTTGGGCATAAAACCAGCTAAAATCAAGTTTTTTTGTATTTCTTTTTGATACTCAATCATCATTTATGACCAGTTTCGTTGTTTACATCAAGTTATTATTTCGTTAAACCATTAATAAACTTATTTATTTTAATATTAGTTTTTATGCCTCTCAGCCATTAAATAGAAATAAATCCTATAATAAACTATTCATTTTAATATTAGTTTTTATGCCAGATAGACAAAAAAGTTTACTCATTTGTAGATTTCGTATCTACCAAGTTTTCTTCAAGTTTTCCTTTTTTCTCAACAACTTTTCAACAAAGAAACTTAGTTTGTGTAACTAAGAATATACATATATATATGACAAAGTTCATTTTTCTTGCATTTACCCAACTTATTCAAGTTCCCTTTTGTCTTGTCTATGAACTTTGGTGTTCGTTTCGAACAATTTCCAGTTGACCACGTTTAAAGTCAGACACTCCACCCGCTTCCCAAAAATAAATAAGAAATAAAGAAGAAAAAATATATAAAAATCAGTGCACACATGACAGAAAGCCGTTAACACGTTGCACTTGTACGTGTTCCCTGGAACCGCATGTGGCTTGGTTCCCTCCTCCTGACCAGTAACACTATATAATACTATATGTTGTGACTCACAGAGTGACAGTTGGACTCAGCTATTATTAGCTGCGATAAACGGCCATTTTAGAAGCGCAGTATCAAGTTATTAATAAAGCGGAAGTGCCCTAAAACCAAAAACAAACACCAGAAAGGCGGACAAATAAACGCAAATTAAACAAACGCGTTGCAAGGCAATCATAAATCAAAGAAGCTTACCGAAAAAAAAGAGATTCAGATTCGCAGAAATAAAATTAAGTCACGCCGAAGCAAAGTTTGTGATTGAGAGGAATTCGCATCGAAAAAAATATATACATATAAACATCGGGCCAAACTGAAATTATGATTAAGCAGGCATCAGGCCAAATGGCGAAAATTGGTCAACAACATTGTGACGTTTGATAAGCTGACGGACGGGGCCAAAAAACCACAAAAAAAAGGTGGCCATAATCGAGGCTCAGCATTGGCAGCCGTAGCGAATGTAAACCGGTTGACCAGTCAGTCAGTCAGTCAGTCAGTCAGTCAGTCAAGTCAATCAGCTAAAACCACAGCCAAATAAATGCCAACGAAATGAGACAGAAGCCGAGCAAGTGGATGCCATCCGTTACTTTCGAACTCAAGTTCTAGCCACATGCAGATACAAATACCGATACAGATACAGATACTGAGATATGGCCACAGAAAGTATCTGAAGCATTGCTCATGCTAATTTCACACACCGATGTGCAGGCCGAGGCAGTATAATGAACTACTTAAAGCGTCAAAGTCGTCGCCGAGTTGAGTTAACAAGTTTTATATTTATTTCAAGACAATACAGAGAGAGACAAGTGTGAAATTCTGAAGAATTCATACAAGAAGATATTGTAGAACTTTCAGCTCATTTAATAGAAATACAACGAAAACTACTTCATATTTCTTAGCTTTATAAAGTATATAATAGGAATTTGTATCTATTATTATTACCTATTATTATTACCCATTTTTAATTATCTATTATATTTCTGTTTAATTTTCCGTGTACTCATATTCCATCCACAAATTATTTCCCATTTTGGAAATTCACAAAAACAAAACCGCAACTCATTTGAAAAGTGTAGGCGGAAACCAATTGACAGGCATTTCTTTGGCGAAATTTTGTGGGTCATAAATCTATATGATATTAAAGATACATTTTCTATATTGATTGACGGCATGAAATTTCATGAAATGGTGTAATGGATAGATAAAGCCTAAGCTTCGCAAAGACAGCCTTATATAGAGGAATGTGAAAGAGAGCCGGTAATTCCTAGAAATTGAATATATACACAGTTATGGAAATTAATTTACTTAAGCAAATTTGAATATTTCTTGGCAACAAATTTCAGAGCTTGATTACTCATTCTTTACGTATTTAAAGTTCACGATGATTAAGTCAGTTAGCACAAGGTTTATATAAACAACAACAACTTTAGCAACTTTAAGGTCATATATGGTGAAATTTAAGCAACCTGAAACTGTGTTAATTATTTTAAAAAGCATCTTTAACAGTTTATGACTAATTAAAGATATATTTAATTAGATAGAAGTACTATCTTTAAAACATTTGTGAAGAGTAGAAAACTTTTTTATACAGGTTTTAAATACAAATTAAATTTATAAGAAAATACATTTCCTTAAGCATACAAAACACAAAAACCTCCCAAGGAAATAATCAAGGCAAAAAACCCAAGCGAAAATGTGATTGCAGCTATTTTAAATAAAAATACAAAAAAGGATTTTGATTTTTATTTATTTCCAAGCCAAGCTACGGTTCATTGCTTTTTTTTCCGACTTAATGCTTCAATCAAATTACCCACTTCGAGGGTATAAAAATACTTTGGAATCTGGCAGAGGCGATAAACAACAACTTGAGGCGAGAGCAGCAGCAAATCCAGGCGACGGCGACGGCGACTGCAACTCAATTTGGTTGCATTCATCACCGAGCTGCTATTGCCGCTGGCGACCCCCACAAAGTGCAACTGCAACACAACAACAGCAACAACAACAACAACAACAACAAGAGCAGCAACAACATGCAACATCTACGACTGGCCTCCCAAGCAGCGCATGCCACACTTTTCAGTTTCCTTAGTTTTTCCTCAATCTTTCGGCTTCGGCTTCCCAGTTTTTTCTTTCTCTTCAGTCTTTTTTTTTCTCCAACGGCTAACGGTAATTTACAAAAGCAATGTCTATTTTTGTACTGCCGCCGCATAGTTGTATCTTTTAAACTTATAATTTAAATGCAGGCACAAAGTCAAGGCATTGTTTTCCCCGAAAGCAAAAGAGAGGCACAAGCATTTTAAATCTTTGCTCTGTGATTATTATTACGATGATGATGATGATGATGATGATGTTGATTCCTGGTGTTGTTGTAGTTGTTATTATTGTTGTTGTTGTTTTATTACCCCAACAGGCAAAAAGCCAGAAAAAATGTGTTAATGTGTGAGAAGAAGTCGCGGTCGTCGTGTTTGCCGGCATTTTTGTGTGTTTTGGCTTGTTGTCATTTCTGTTGTTGGTGTTGGTGTATTGTTGTTGTTGGTGTGTTGTTGTTGTATTTTGTGTTATGTTCGCTGCAAGTTATTAGACAACATAGCGGACACTAAACTAATTAAAGCGACCAGAACGAGAGACCCCCCTATCTTTTTGGGCGTCGCACACAGATACAGATACTCAGATACATTTTGTATATCCGCAAAATACCAAGACATAGAGATACGCCAAGAAAACGATTAGATAGTTTCAATATGATAGACTTTATACCCTTTTTTTAATTTTTCATAAACAATTAGAACAATTTTTTTATGAAAATGTGTTTCAAATAAATACTTCTATTAAATATTTTCTAAAGAACACCAATAAAATGATAAAAATAATTCTCTTAGCTCTCTGTTATCCAGACCTTAAAGATCTATAAACTGCAAACTTGTGTTTAAAATGCAAAATACCCAATTTTAGAGTATAGGAAGAAAGAAAAAAATAAACGAAAGCAAAACGCAGTCAAGCATAAACTCTAACGATTGCTAATTATAAAGAGACTAAGTGACTCTCAGAAGGGAAAACACATCTGAGATCATTGCTCTCCCCTCGCACTGGGCGAATATGCGAAAATTTGCTTATGAAAAGAAAGCCGTAAAGACTTCAACACGCATGTGTATGGCGATTAGATGGCCTTATAAATAGCCACGAAAATCCCGGCAAGAGAGATATATATGTATGTATAGTAAACATAAACATAAACATAGGCACTTACCTTGTAGACCTGGCCGTAGGTGCCATTGCCCACAACTTCGATGAGTTCAAAGATGCCAGCTGGATCCTGGAATGAGACAAGAGAACCACAAATAAGAGATGTGCTTTGGGAAAATCAATGCGGGAAACGCCCAAAATAAAATCCTTTTCTTTTCTTTTTTTTTTATTTGAGAGTTTTAGGGTTTTTTGTTTTTGTTTTTGCCAGCTGCCAAAAACAAACAAAGAACATCACTACTACACACAAACACACACTCTTGAAAACCCCTTGAATCCCTCTTTGCGGGTTTTGGTACCACTTAAACAACCTTTAAACACGAACAAGCCCCAGGTTCGTTCATTCCCTTGTTTTTGTTGTTTGTAAACAAATTATTAAGGCATAACAATACAAATAAAGAGAGACAAGACGCCAAGGCACCGCTTTAAAAATAAAAATCCTCGATTTCCAAATCGGATTCCCGATTATTCCCCAACCCATCCCCCAAAAAGCCATACAAATTGCATGCGAGTTCATTGACACGCAACCCATGACACGGGGCGTGAAAAGGCTGGAGGAAAAGAAGGAGGCATACAATGCTTTCTATTTTTATTGGAGCACAGGTTTTTGGGGGATTTGGGATTACAAAGACTATGGCCAGAACGACAGGTAAGGCAAGGCAAATGCCAATTAAAATAACAATAACATTTCAACAGGTAACTGACTTTTTTGACAACCTCAATTGACGCTTCAACTAAGGGAACAAATTAAGGGGTTTCCATGCCTTTGGGACAGCCCCAAGAAGTACAGGCAAAGAAATACAAATATCGATAAAATATAGGTTTTGGTTTAATAAACTATTTCGGTTATTTCCTCATTATCCTAGGACAACAAATATTTCAACATGATTGAAGGAACTCTAGTCACGCAATACAAAATTGATTTCTCATTAATTATATAAGATAGGAATGTCGTATTGTATTACAATTTAATTATAATGAATTAATACAAGCTATATGAAAGGTATTTGTAATAAATTTAAAATTTCCTCATTAATTATATAAAATTGGTTTGACATTGGAATGTCATATTGTATTACTATTTAATTATATTTAATGAATATAAGATATATTAAAGATTTCTTTCAAGTTTTATATAATATAAACTTCTAATAAGGGTTGAAAAGTACATAGTTTTTCAACTTTCTTTCTGTGTACTGTTCATTTAATGTTTTTCCCCAACAAATACCAAAGAAGAGAAGTTACTAAAGTGCAGTTAGTTTGCTCCAAATTCAGTTTCCTCAAAGTTCCACAACACGTAAAGTTGAGGAACGTGAAAGGAGGTTGATTTGAAGTCATACAAGTTTTGGATAATCCCCACATATATCCGCATATAATCGATATCTGAGGAGAATACAGGAGAACTAGATTGATTTATTATATACCATAAAGCTGTCATCTTTATTAAGCTTTAATCCCCATCAAAACGCAAGACCGCAGACTTTTCCAAACCTCCCCAAGAGATTTTCCCCCTCATTTTTCCGGGGCAACACCAAAGGAATTAAAGACCAAAAGACAAAGCGTCAACAGAGCCAAAAAAAAAGTAAAATAGGGGGGAAAAATACGAAAAAAGTGCAGGGCAAATAAACAAAAAAGAAGGGGGAAAATATATAAAAGGGAGGGGGATGAACTGGTGGAAAACTGAAGAACTATGGAAGCCGCTTTAAGTAGATTTATGCCTGCAACCCAACATTCTCTCTCCCCCCTTGTTTCGTTCTCCTACTCCCACCAAACCCCAAAAAGTGTGTCAAACACATGCAAAGGGCATACAGCGATAAGGGGGAAGGAGAACGTAGAGAGGAGAGAACACAGGGAACTGGGAACAAACAAAGAGAGAACATGCTGGGGTTGGGGGGGGGGGTAGAGTGCGGGATTGTGGCGGCAATTACTGCTATTTATGGCTGATTACTTCACGTTGTAAAAATCAATTAAAAATTCACGAAAAATGAACTCACTGGAGAAGGAGAACTGGGAAAACGGAGAATAAGAAAGAGAGAGAGGGAGAGGGAGAAAGAGGGAGAGGTAGAGGGAGAAAGAGAGAGGAAATGACGGGAGAAAAGTATCTGCTCCAGCTCCATGACTCATTAACGTTGACATGTTAAGCAAAACAAAAACAAAACCAAGCCAAATGAGCAGAGCGTCGGCAGGCGGGGGAAAAGTAAGAGGGGGGAGGGGGCCAAACCGGCGGGCAGGTAGCCGTTAGAAAAAAATTCTAGACAGTGGTCAGCGATCGCACACTCAGAGAAAATCGAACCTTTACTTTATATAGTTTCTTTCATATAGATGGAAGTAGTAATATTCTATGAGCATGGCTAGATCGACTTGTCTGATGCGTATTCGTATATAACATATATAACTAAATATAAAATTCTTTAAGCTTTTAACTGGATATGTAAATATTCCACTAGTTTTAAACCTAGTCTTAAATATAGTGTTTTTTTGCTCCTGTTCTAGGACAAAATATAAAAACAATATCATTTTTTGCTGCAACAACAAATCATGCGTGTTTTTTGCTACGCAAATGAAAATTATTTGCTTGCAACTTCTGTCTAATTATCTCTGACATTTTCAGTTATTTATCAAACTCTTTAAAACAAAATTATAAAAAAGAGTATAACATATATTGTGTTTAAATACTTTAAATGGGAAGCCTCTTTTATGTTAAGTATTATTACAAGGTTCTTAAAACACTTTTTTAAAATTAAAAAAAATTTAAAATTTAGTTATTTTCTTCTCGCTGTGTAGATTTTCTTACAGTTATCAGTTAGCCGCAGCAGTTACTGCTTAGCAGGCAAAACAGGCTGCCTTTATTGTTGTTGCTGCCGCTGCTCATTCCTGCTTGGCTTGGAAAAACTGTCCAGCTGCCGCCACATGTGTACCCCCCCTCCTCACACCTTTAAGTTCCACATCTCCTTCCCCGTCCCCCCGTGCTCCCCTCCATTTCCTCCATGAGATTGCCTTTTGTTTGTCTTTCGTATTTGTCCAAACGGGTATGACTAAAAAAAAAACTAAAAAAAAACTAAAAAACTAAACACAGCCCGTTGGAGGCCGAAAGAGCGAGAGATGGAGACCAACGCTAGTACAGTGGAGCCTGCCTTCGATATATGCAGAATTTAAATTTAAATAATTAACCAAAGTCTAAGGTTTAATACTAATAATAAATTGGAATCTTATCCCATTTCCAATTCCTCAACTTTAAGGTTTTATTTCAGTTTTTTGGGCCTTCTTTCTCCTTGGTTAGTTGCTTCATTATTACAGTTTGTTTGGCCTGGCAAAACTGGAATTTTTCTTGTTGATTTGCTTTGTTTGTTATTATTGTTTTTGTTTGTTTATTTGTTAGTCCAAAAGCGCAGAACCCCCTTCTCCATCTCTCTTTCTCTCTGTCTCCAGCCAAAAGGCTTGGCCCAGTTAGCAGCAAAAAAAAAATATATATATAAATATGCAAAGAGCAGGAGAGTGGCTACTAAAAAACAGGACTGACTGCATATTAGGACCCCCATGCATTTCAATGCACTGCTGGCTTATGCAGATGCAGATGCAGTGCAGGTTCCACTACAAAAAACAAGGAATTTAAATTAATTGATCAACTGTTTATGATGCGGAAATGAAGTAAACTGTTTTACTACCTGTTTTATAGGGGAAATTATATGTTAAACTAGTTTAGATACCAATAAAGAAAATCAAAATTATATTTTAGAGGCTTTTTTAGGATCTTTGAAGATTTAAAATAATTTAAACAGTTACCCAGCACTGATTATAATTAAATAATAACCTAACACTGCTTATAATTCAGGAATAAATTAAGTTTTATTATTTTATATATTATATAAGTTTTAGAAGTTCTTGGGGAATCTCTGGAAAATAAAAACAGGGTTATAAGACTATGCTTTCCTTTCAAAATGTATTGTATTATTCTATTTGACACATTAAACGCTTACAAAAAGCCTTGAAATGGTATAATTAATTACTTTAAGTAGTACAAAAGTTCTTTTCTATTTACTTTAATGTTGTGCTCTTTTAAGAGACATTTAAAAATCTCAAAAAAGGTCTTCTATATCAAATATTCCATGTCCTAAAACGCATTTTCCTCAGTGAACCCAAAAGCATTTCTCTTTGCTGGGCCGTGGGTCCAATTCAATTAGGAATGCACACCATGCTGACGTCACAAAACCCATTTACCTACATTTTCAGGTATCAGCAGGGAAACGTACCAAACTGTGATTAGAGCTGATAATTTTCCCAAAATCGATTCCAACCGCCCCGTCGCTAGCACATTTCCCAATGCTCTCGGGAAATTCGCCTCTATAAACAGACACTCAGGGAGAGATGATGATGATGATGGTGATGCCTCTTCCCGAATCCGAACTATAAAAAGTATTTTCCCGGGGCCAATGTTGATTTAACCCACAAAAACACTAAAACTCGAACATGTGTGGATATTTTTCCTACTCTTTAGCGTTGTTTTCTGTTTCCTTCGGAAAATTGCAGCGAGACACATGGAAACCCGGACCGAACAAATGTGGGCGAACACGTTTTTATCGCAGCTAACGAAATGCAATAAATGTTGATTAAAATAAACACCACACACACTGAGAATAAAGATTGGATGCTACCCTAAATGCATCTCTAATTAAAATCATGAAAACTATTTATGAAAATAAAATAAATACAATAAACCAATATATTAGTCACTCTTCTGTAACAATTTTTAGTTTATTCTTATTATTTATATTAAAAACTATTTTTGCAGTGTAAAAATCAGGCATGTAAAGAACCACACACCAAAAATAACAACAAAAAAACGAGGCAAACGGCGATGTCTGAATGCTTATCAGAGGAAAAGAATAAAAGAAACTGCACTACCAATACAAATAAAAAAGGGGAGCAACCATTAAAAGAAAATAATTAACGAAATTCATTTCCTGATGAATGCACTTCTTGGCGGCAATCTTATCAAATGGAACTCGCTCTCTTATCGCAGGAATAAATAAATAAAGCCAGGAATTTAACGGAAAGCCCCGTTAAAAGTACAGAGGTTCTCTCCTCTAATAAAGAGTACGGCGAGCTTTAAGGACTCTGACCTTTTTCGCTCGTTTTCTATTTCGGTACCCCTCGCGCTCGCGCTCTCCTCCCCCCTTTCTCTGCTCTCTCTGGTTCATTGTGTTTAATGACCTTTAAAAGCCACGCACAGACAGGTCACAAAAACATGGCAGACATGCAGGCGACGGGGGAGGTGGCCCGGTGCCTAAGCCACCCCCCCAAAGAAAAGAGAAGGCCAAACAGGCAGAAAACAATAATAAAAACAACACTTCAAACACAATTCTCTTCCATTTTTGCAGATTTCGCTTTGGATTCTCGTTTTCCTTGGCAGCCGACGAAGGAATCATCATGATTCCCATTGTTATCATCATTATCATCATCTTGAAGCTGTCTGCTGCAACACACACACAAACACACACGTGTGTCTTGTGCACGCATGTTGTGCTCGCCTCTGCCTGCTGCCTTTTAATAAAGTAAACTAAACAATTTTCATTCTTCATTCTTCATTCTTGTCTCGTTTTTGTCTCGTCTTCGTCTCCTCTGTGCATCGACTATGAACAATTTTTCATATAAGCTCAGACATGCACAGATCCCACAGTTGCGGTCAAAATAATAGCACTACTATATCAGCTTATGCTAAAAATTCAATATTAAGTTATAAATTGAAAATTGAAAATAGGAGAACGATTTCTATATTTTAGTTGGAGAGTTGTATTTAATTTTTATAATTTTATTTGCTTCATAGTTCGATTTTCAATTAAAAAAACACTGGGGAAGGTATATATCTAATTTGAACATTAAATATTATTAATTTTTAAATTATTTTATTTTACTATTAACTATTTGCTTTGGTCGTTTAGAAATCTGTCGAGATTTTTTAGATTTAGAGGGTTTTATTTAGATTACTTAGATTCTTAGTAAAGGATAAATTAATTGGAGACTTGTATAATTCTCCACATTTCTCCTTTTTAAAGCCTCTATTTAAGACTATTAAATTGACCACAGCTGTGGCCTACACACACGCACACAGTTTCATATATTTATACATCAGCGAGGCGACGACCCAAGCAGACACCCCCCTTCACCCACCCGCCCAGCACCACCCACTTTCCGGCAGAGTCAACAAACGGACACACACACACTAGTACACTTTCGGTGGGTGCGCAAAAGAGCAGGCGCCCAACGTGGTGAGTTCCACCGAGTTGGAAGTTCCCCAGTTCGAGTCGACAGTGGTGAGAGTGGTGAGTGTTTGGTGAAAGAGAAAGGCAACAAACGCATGCGGCACAAGTTAGCAAGTGCGTGCGCCCAAAGGGGGAGGGAGGAGGAGGAGGAGGTTACCAGAGAGGGGGCTGAGAAAAGCAGGGCGGCGGGGAGGGGAGGGGCGACTCAACAAATTCATTGAGAAACCAAAACGAAACGAATCGCAAGGCAAAGAAACGAAAAAAATAGAGAAGATGAGACACCGGCCGGTCAAAAGTTGCGCACCAACCACTCTCCCCTAAAAAAATAAAAGAGAAGGGTATATATTGGAAGTGCCACGACTATGAAATACCTTGATATTAACACTTCTGCTATGAGAATTCAGTATATTCAGTTTAAAATACTTATAAGCAGGAAATGTAAGGAAGTTATAGAAATAATTTATTCAATATTCGTTGGGTAAATATAATCGATCTGAGTATACGAAATTATTTAATCTGTAAGAAATTATATCAATAAATCCCATTATTTTAATATTGATTAGATGCAAGAATCATCATAACAGACAGGCCTAGTTAGCAATCAGTATAATAATTTAAATATATAATTTTAACTTTAAAATTAACACAGTTTTCACAAAAAACAAACCATGTTGTTCTTGAAACTTTAAAAAAAAGTAATACCACTTTTAAAGTATTTTAAAGTATTCCAAAAACCTTTCAGATTATTATTAGGTTTACCTAAAACGACAACGAATACAAATATACCCCTCTACTGCTAACAGTATCGAATATTAAAATCAGGGTGGGTGACAATTTGTGGGTGGTTTTTTCGGCAGATTTTTCTTTCAGGGCAACGAAATCGAAATGCCAATATGCATTTATCAACTCGATTATTATTGTGATTGCTGCGGGGGCGCTAAATAATAATACAAAAATAAAACCATTTTCTTCATGGATTCATATGGGTTGCCATGGCAAAGTGCGAAAAAAGGCCGAACACACAAAGGGAATTCTCGCTTTATTGTGCTTTTAAACAAATTTGCATAAATGTGGGGGAAGAGAAGCCTTCAAGGGTTCGCTGACGACTGCCAAAGGCCAATGGAATCGGGTTGTATAAGATTTTCTGGGGTATCGAGCGA
This sequence comes from Drosophila bunnanda, assembly GCA_035046265.1. Classification (NCBI taxonomy): domain Eukaryota; kingdom Metazoa; phylum Arthropoda; class Insecta; order Diptera; family Drosophilidae; genus Drosophila; species Drosophila bunnanda. Next base: position 5,409,163 of record JAWNOB010000075.1, read on the forward strand.
ACAGAAAATCTTCTTGCAGGGGTTCTTTACGAATTTATTCTTTACTCTTTAATTTATCAGTGAATAACCCACATAGAAATGCAGTCGAGAACTTGCAAATCAGATAGGAAAATTGGTTTACATTTTATATTTATCTAGTCTTCACAAATTGTAGTTTAAAATCGTGAAGAATTTGATAAAATCGCTTTCGTAAAGCTTAAAATAAAAGGGGTATAAAGTACCCTTTTCTGAAATACTTTGGAAAAATGCAATTTTCAATACTAAAAGTAAATACTGAATAATAAAATGTTACCTATAAACAATAACCTCACGTGAAAAATACATTTTAAGATAACTTTTTTACCAAAATATACAAATAGAATCGCCAACAAATAAATCATTTTAGAAGGAGATTTTATAAAAGTTCGAATATATATTTTATAAAAGTTTATGATATTTAATGACCCCAAATTAGATCGCATTATTTACGGAAATTGGACGGCAAGTGATGCCACACCTACGGGTCACTTTCCCGTTAATTGGGCGAGGCGTGCTAATGGGCACACACCGAACGCAGAATGGGGGGGGGGGAATGGAGAGTGTAAAATGGAGAATAATTGTGGGGGGGGGGGGGAGTCGGATCGTAGTCTCCCCCCTTTGGAGAGAGATAAAATAGTAAATTCTCACCTTGAGGGCCGTCAGATCGATATCGTCCAGTGAACAGTTGACCGATGGAGCCAGTTGTTGTTGCTGCTGGTGCGCCATTTTGATTTGCTATTTCGTGTGTTGGGTTGTCTTCTGGATCTGGAGAATTGCTTTGCTGCTGCTTGCTGCTCTTCGCGAAAACGGAGAAAAATGCAAATGAAAACGGCGAAAGGAGCACGAGCACAAAAAACACACACACACCGCACAGAGAAGAGCAAGAGTGGAGGGCTATTATTAATTTAAATTTATAATTTCAATACTCCCATTTACTTTTGTTGTCGCGTTAAATAAATACAGCAACACAAAAAAAAAACCCGTGCAATTAACAAACTATTTGTTGCTGCTGCCTTTCAACTTTTCTCTTTTTAGCCTCTGTTTCTTCTCCGCTCTTCTTCTTCTCTCTCTCCGTCGTTGCGCTGGTGTGACTGAGTGTGTGTGCGTGTATGTTTGGGTTTGTAAGTGTGTGTGTGTGTGTGTGTGTGTTGGCGTTTAGCAAACGGGGCGCGGCTCTTTTTTAATTTCCCAGCACTATTCAAAATCTTTTTCGCATTCAAACATTTTCAGCTTCACTTCGGCTTCTGCTTCATCTTCGTCACACACTGCACAATTGATTTGATTTAACCGTTTTTACTTTGCGGCGCTCCCGCACACGCACACAGCTCCACTCGGTATATGCGCGAGTAGATGTGTGTGTTTGTGTAGGTAGACAGAAAAAATCTGCCACTCGCTATTCCCCGTTTCGCGCAGGACTTGCTATTATTTTACGTACTCTCACGCACAGCGATCGGCGCTTTATCGCATTTGCATTGCCCAAACGGCAACGCAGCAGGACTTGTTCAGTTTGCCCGAGTTCCGGTTTGCAGCAATGAAATCAAGGCGAATTTTAAACCGACGCAAAATCCGACACCTCCGCTCTTTTCCAATCCGAATTTCCAAGTGTGACCAGAGCCGCGGGTGCGCTGCCAACTGGACTGCGGCGCTAATGGCGACGCGTTTTGCCGATAGGCAACGTGCGGGCACACTGCGCGGGGTGTATCGATAGTTGCCGGGGGTGGCGATCTTTGAACTGACTGGCAGCATTTTTCACTAATATAGGATATTAAATTATTTAAAAAGTTTTAAAAACTCTGAAATTAACTTAGTAGTTGTTTTGGATCTAAAACAGAAACAGTATTTTCTTAAACTATTAATTTTCTCCCAAGTTGAAATTTAAAGGGTCTTCGATTTTCTGTGACCCTCATTTTAAACAAGGGTCAACGGTAATATCATTTTAAAACATTCAAAAGAAATATATTAAATTATAAATAATATTTGTCTTGTATTATTAGACGCGGTTCTAGTTTGATTTTGCAATTTAGCCCGTGGTATGTTAGGAATCATTGCTAAATGTCGTATTAAATTCTTATTTCTGCAAATAAAATCAAATAAGAGATTAAGTTTTGAAACCAGAATCTAAAAGTAATATTAGGCAAGACTGTGTATATTCGATTTCCATTTACATTGAAGCAAATAATTCCAAGAACATATTATTCAATGAAATATATTTTCAGATGAAAGCATCAGAGATCTGCCAGTTGAAATATTTACTTATATTCCAATAATTCAATAATTATCAGTTCTTGGAATACACGCAATTATAGTCATCTGATAAGCCCGGACCCATGGCCCCTGTCCGGCGTGTGATGTCTCAGAGCTGCTATATAAGGAAGGCACTCATTGGACCAAGCATTCGTTTCGATCGAGAACTGCAGAAGATGAATCCAACAATCTACCTAAGGTAAGCATCAGTACATATATTATAATTAAATTTGATTTGCTTAAGAGCCTGATAATTTCTTCCAAGCTGTCTGGTGGTCATCATCGGAAGCCTCGCTTGGACAGCCAATGCCCAACGGGGCTTTGAGTCTGACAAGGCACGCGTGGTTAATACCTTCAAAAATGCTTCTCCGCAGTCCGTTGGGGACAGCAATGTCATTTTCCTGCTGAATTTTCTCGACAAGTACGGCGATCAGATCCAGCTGACAACCGATCAACGATCCCGAGTTAATAATATAGTGAGCCAATATAATGCGGAGAAGGCCAAGCAACCTTTGGTGGACGGTGTACCGCCTCAAGGTGGTTGGTTTACCAAACTTGTGAGGGCGCTCGTCGTACAATTAGGCATCGAGCTGGCCTCTGAGGGAATTAAGAAAGCAACGGGAGCTAAGGACTAGAGCTGGCTTCTTTTTGTAACATATTGAAGTTATGAAGGACCATTTGGTCGTAATAAATATGAAATATTTTGAATCTAATGTAATTTCAACTGTTATTTGCTCGGAAACTAAAAAATCTGGAAAAATTAAAAATATATTTGACTTTATTGTTTTTAAAGGACTTACAGCATCACCTCTACTTCATTTGCACCTTCCAGAAGTGCAAATCTCGGTCAGAAACGGCGCTGATGTACGGCAATCTCTGGTGCCACGCCATTCCCCCGAATGTCTTCAGGTTGGCCTCCACTAATGGCATCGTTGATTTCGCAGCAAATACCTTGAGCGTCACATCCGGTCGTCCAATGCTGGCGAGAACCATTTCCGAGCTGCCTGGGGCAAAGCGGACCGCCCGTCCGCCATCCTCATGCACTTGCTTCACATCGGCGGGCACAACGGGTCTATTGAGATCCCAGGTAACCACATCGCCCCCAGCCAGGGCGGTAATAAAATACCGGTTGCTGAGTGCCCAATCGGCGGACATGAGCGGGAATTTGGGCGACTGCACCGAGATGACGGCCTGCTTGGTGTTCACATTGTACAGCCGGATGATGCCTGCAGAGAGTTGGCACGGTTACGGATTAATACGAAACGAGGAATTAAAGATGGTTCACCTTTCTTCTCCGCCACCAGCACCTTGCTGGGATCATCGGGATGGGCCTTGACCGACATTCCGGCAGACGTTAGGCGGTAGGTGAGAACATTCTGCTGGTCGGCCGTGTTCCAGAAGCGGCAGGTGAAGTCATCGCTGACAGAGGCCAGTAGGCTGCCCTCGCAGACCCAGGCCATGTCGTTAATGTAGTCTTTGTGGCCGCGCAGCTTGTTCACGGTATTGAACTGGCTCAGATCGGTGCGGAAGATGTCCATTGTATCCCAGCGGGCGGCGCATAGAGTCACACTTTTGGGTGTGCTGTTGAGCGATGTGTCCGGCGCAAAAGCGATGGCGCTGACGACCCGCCGCTCATCAATTTTCTCAACACCCTCCTTGTCCAGCGTCAGGTCCAGCAGATGTGAATACCCAAACTCGACGGTCTCCTCCTGTTTGTCAAGCCTCTTAATTAATTTAGCAAATTTCGCGCTTTCTCCAAGCACTTACCGGCAGTCCAACGAGGAGCAGGCGCAAGCAGTCCTTCATGGCCAGTGCCAACAGGTTGTAGGCGAACTCGTTGCCGCATAGTTCGTAGCACAGGATCCCCTCGGGCAGCGATATGGTGTGGTGGGGCTCTGTCAGTACTCGCATTGCTAGTTGGTTTCTTATATTTCCTAAGTTTTGTTAATAAATGCAACAAATCGGCGCGGTTTTAAAAAGTTGTTTTCGGTATGACCGCGTTTTGTTTGGCAGAGCGGACGAGCCGGCGCGGTCGATAAATTTTCATCGACCCACTACTATCGATAAGGATTTCACAATACGGATCATTTTGGAAAAGAAATATAGTTGGAATTTAGTAGCTTATTTGAAATTGGCGAACTACACTATATTTTTTTAAGCACCTATAAAATACGATTTGGGACAGTCGATGGTGCCACAACGCTGGCCACACAGCTTTGATAACCGATCCCCGCCGATAACTGCTCTCCTCTCCCTAATTTCGAAATTCTCTCTTATTTTGGTATTTCCCTGTGAATATACTAAATGAACATAAAAAAGCTAAATTCTATTCATACTAGATCTAGCCTGACAGCCAACGAGAGAGAATTCTTTTAATTTACGTGTATTCTGTCTGGATGAGAGAGATCTGTTAGTGAATTTAACTTCCTACACGCCATGTATCTGTAAGCGTGTAAAACGGGAGAGAATTATGTTAACTTTCGCTCTTTCCTCTAATGAGAGCAGCTCTGTTAATGAATTTTACATTCTACATGAGAATTCGACCCCAAGGGCGAGAATTCTACCCCATGTATCTGTAAACGTGTAAGCGGTTATCTGTACCCGCCAGATGTAAAATGTTAAGCAACATCCTCGGAATGCAGAGTGACCAAAACAGATAAATAAACAAACACTAAATAAAAATGTCACTACTTTGAAGTATTTTCAAAACCCCGCAGTTGAAATCGAAACACCAACTTGCTATCGTCGTCCGTATTTATTTATTAAAGATTTGAAGTTTGTATATTATCGACGGTCCTAATCAATTGGAGTGGAATAAACGTAAATAAATAAATGAGAAAGAAGTGTTTTACCAGCTGAATTTCTTACTGCTCAAATTAACCGTTGTTATTTTTTTAATTATTTCCTCTTGCTGTTCTCAAATGCAAGTATATCGGTTTCACTTGCGATTTTTCCGGCCGCGTTTTCTGCGCGACTTTTTGCGCTAGCATTTGCTCCGCTTAAAAAAAATGTAATAAATAACAACCGAAGGATTAATAACTTATCCGTGTATATGCGCCTGGGCAAACAATGCAACGACATAATTAATAACACGACGCGACTTTGCGAAAACTCAGTGTCTCCGTGCGCGATTGTTAAATGCAAAAAAGGATTTGTGTATACCGAAACGCCTAAACAACAACAAGCTCTTTAAAAGGTAATGCGAGAAAACCATAAAATGTGTGTTTGTTCGAAGGGAATCCAAAAACCAAATCGAGTTTTGCAAATTGGTTAAAGTGCCGGATAAAGTTAAGCGAATAAAACAAATGAAAGAAAAACAGTGTAGAAGAGACGCCGACTATGCGTATGTATGTATATACGCAGTAACGGTGTGTTTGTGATTGTGTGTGTGAAAAATCCTGGACAACGCCACTCCTTTTGCGCAAAGAAATTTAATGAAAAAAAAAAAACAAGGAAGCTGTATATAGAGAGTAAGCTGCGCCGGAGTTGAGAAAACACATACGCAGAACAAAGGAAGGGGGAGTGCGGTGGCTAAACTACCCATTGGTTTTTAAGCAATTGCCTTTGCAAACGGTATTTATTCCTTATTTTACATCAAATTAAGCAAAATGAAATTGCACTGGAGTAGCGGCATTTTCAGGGGTGTGTGCGTGCATTGGTGAATGTGTGTGAAATGCGTGTGCCGTCCTGCTTCCACCCTGCGCAGAAGCAGCACCGAACAACCGAAAAACAATTCCAATTTGCAGAAAATACGAAAATACCTTTTCGCATGCAAACCAAACAGCTGGCGGAGTTAAACACCTGGCAAGAGTTGCAGCCAAAAAGGAGAACTAAAGCAACCTGAGACACCTTTAACCGTTAAATGGTTCTCCTTTTTATGGCTTTTAATAACTGGTTTTGCAGAGCCTGTCGCGTAGGTGCGAGCGAGCCGCAAATAGCGAGAGCCAAAGAACCGTTGATCGGCAAAGTGCAGTGCGGATCGGCGACCCAAAGAGTGAGAGGGAGAGAGCGAAACGAAGGAGAGCTTGGCAAAAAGAAATCAAAACAAAAGGCAAATGACTTTTGTTTTTCTTTTGTTGTCTTAGGTTCTGGGTGTGTGTGTGTGAGTATGTGCGCGTGCCTGTGTGGGTTTTCTGATAAGTTGCTATCCGTTGTTTTTTTTTTTTCTGTGCTGTGTGTCGCCGCCGCCGCCGCTCATTTATCGCTTTTCTTCGTGTCCGCCAATCGTTTTGCAATTCTCGCAATGGCCGCAATTTATGCAAATATGCAGAAATCACAATTCTATTTGCACTATTTCCTCAATAAAAAACGATCGCTGGCGGGGCCCCGCTCTACGTACTTGTTATTGTTGTTAATTTCTGCTCCTTTGCCTCTTCTCCTCCACTTCGGGGCTTCAGATTTCACCCTCTTTTGTGCGTCGCGTGCTTCGCATCTTCCTCGGGGCTTCGTTCATTTGTTTATTTTTAGTTGCGGAATTTCTGGTAACAAAACCGTATTTAATTTCCACCGACTTCCCAGTGTTTTGGCTCCTTTTCCTCCTCAGTATCCGCCTGCATCCTCCTTCTCCTTCTTGTTCTCTTTCTCTTTTGCTTCTTTGTCTTGCAGAAACAGTTGCGCTTCATGTCATTTTGTACACTGGGAAAAATGAAGTATATCCTATTTTGATATAAAATAAAACTTGGATGAAATATTTGAAATTTTATAAATATTACCTCTAAATGCAATATGGCCAAAGAAAGTTTAGAATAATTCAAAGAATTTTTTAAAATATCAGTTAAAGCGAAAAAAGATTGAATTAAAAATATTTTCAGTACACTCATAAAGGCAAGACGAAGGGAAGCTTGGGGAGAATAAAGAAAACATGACGAAGGGACGCACGCCCTTTGTTTTATGACTTCGCCACATGTTTATTTTTAGTTGCGCTTTCCGCTTTAAATGTTTTAATTTTTATTTCCATGGAATAATCCATCGTCAATTTGTCGGCGACTTAAAAACTCGTAAAGTATATACACATATATCCGCTATCATAAAACTTTCGCCTACGCGCCATTTGCATAAACTTAATTAGTCAAATGCAGCCACAGCGAAACTTATTCAACAAATTATTCTTAATTAAAGAAACAACGCGGCGTCGTTCATTGTTTTTTTTGACAGCTTAAGCATTTAAATGCGTTAATTTTCATGCAAATCTGGGCATTATGCTAATCCTCCTTGAATGCCCAAAAATCTTGCGCCTTGAATTTATTGTCTCAAAAATTGGCGCATTTATGGAAAAGCTTTTGCAACAAAAGATGTGCAGCACGCTATTCTTAATTGAAGATACAACCATATTCGAATTTATATGGCATATCTAAGCATTTAAGAGCGTTAATTTTCATATAAATCTTGATTTTATGTTAATGCCTCCGAATGCCCAAAACTGAACTCTACGCCCGCAATTTATTGTCTCACATTTGAGCGTTTTATTTATGGAAAAACTCGGGTCATCAAATCAATTGCTGAAGTCTGGTTTCGTTATTAGAATTAATTTGATTTTTGCTTAAATAATAAACCAAAAGTATAAATATTACTATATTTCTTTTACACTAAAATCTACATTATAGATTTTTGCAAATTTTGTTAATCAATTACTGACATAAGCAAAGTTATTCCCACATATTATCCTTTTTTATAGAAGCGAATATTTGACACTCGTTAAATTTTATGTAGAGCTCACATTTTTTACAGTTTTATGGAAAACTTTTGCAACAAAAACAAACTATTTTGAACGGAATCGAGATCATAGATCTCTCCCCACCAAGTGCTTTGTTTTTGTTTCTTTCGGAGACCCACGCGCAGCTGGCGAAATCAAGTTTAGGAGCTATATTTCCCCCCCTTAAACCTCCGATATATATGAATATGTGTATATATCTGTATATTTTTCTCCCCTCTGGCTATATCTGTTGCGTCAGTGTTGATTTGGCGCAAGTCTAGCACACGACTTTAATTTTCTGCCCATATGATCTTGGATCTTGGATCTCTGGCCTGGCATTTTCGTTCGACTTTTCAATGGAAATCCATAGACACAGACTTACAACAATGACAAAAACGTATGGTTATATGTATGCATTTCTGTAGTAATTTTAATAGTCGCGCCAAATGTCGCCTTTATTTATATGTTTGTATATTTTTTTGTCTCTATTTTTTTTTTGCTACCGCCATTTGGCCATATTAGGTTGGTTGGTTTTTTTTATTTTTTGTATCTTTCTTGGGTTTTCGGTTGATCAATGATCATGGAATCGTTTGTTCATGGCTTTGGGGCAAGTCGGTTTTTATTGTCTGAAGAAAAGCGATATTAAGCTAAGCTTAATGCGACCATTTGTGGCTTGGTTTTTATTTGATCTTTACAGGGTTCACTGAACCTTGATTCCAATTAAATTGTCGGTCTAATTTGGCACAGAGAAAAGGGGTTATTAAAAGAAAAATAGTACAACAATTAGTTAAGTGATTTTGTTCATGAAATTACTTCAAGAAAGTCAGAAAATGCTTATAAATTGGTGATTTTTACAACAATTAGTTAGGAGAGCAACTTGAACATGATTTTGTTTAGGAAATTGCTTAAATAAAGCCAGGAAATGCTTATAAAATGGTTATTTAGCAAACAAATTCTTCTATAAAATACCAAAAAACCCCTAAAAATAAAATTCCCGTCCCTTGAACTTGGTTCCGTGTAATTCTGTAAACGCAATGCTTCTGCAATTATGCATTTAAGTAATTGATAGTTGGCCACGCAGCTGCATTGGTCCATGAGCCCACACCTAACTCTCTCTCTCTATATATCTCGGTAATGGCCATGCAACCACTTGCGAACCACTTTGTCCACTTGTCCGGACAGCAAACCGAAAAAAATCCAGACCCTGTGGTGCAACTTGAAATGTTTTTGTGTAACCCACGGCGAAACAAAAACGAAATAGAGGAAAAAATACATGCTTTCAAATGGCATAACATACAACACCACCACATCCACTGGGTGGGTTGCGGCTGCTGCTGCTGCTGGCCCACTTGAGGCCACTCCGTGTCAACCCTCTCAATTCCACAAGCAGAGCCCAATCCCCACCAGATCCGCCTCCTTTTCCGCCGATCGATAAATATGTAAAAGGCTGCAGGCATTATGCCACTCGGCGGCATTAACATAAATTTGTTACGAACATCTCATTGAATGTCTGTCGAGTTTTTAGCCCGCCGTAAAGTCTAAAAAGTATATATACAACTCAAATATATTACTTAAACTTATAAGCTAAGAAAACATAAAAAGAATGCTTGAAGTTCATAATCTTTTAGTTAACCTTGTTTATATTTTAACTTGATTACAACATAAATATACTACAAATGTGGTTTATATTTGAAACAAAGTACTCTATATGCCAGTTAACTACATAAAGCTGTGTTTCTAACAATTTCTTGTACATATTTAACAAGAATTAGTGTCAATTATAGAAAAAGAAAAGACCATTACTATAACGTTTTTTTTCCTACCTTGTCACGACGTTCTCTCCAGTTGTGTAATTTAGCAACCTTCCGCGGCTGCAATTGCAATTGCCGCGAAAATTGAATTCAATGAGTCAAGACAGAAAAAAAGAGCTGCTGAGGCTGAGATACACAGCTGACAAAGAATTGCATGATTGTTGGCAGCTTAAAAGTTAGTTAACAATGTAAATTGCACCATCCATTGCCACCTTGAGGGGCTATATTCTCTCTCTTTCAGCCAGTGAGACACGCAAAGTAAGAGGAAAATTCTGTTGTTTATAACTTTATGGATTTTTGTCTGTCCCTTTTGTCTGCCTAATTAATTGCCAGCTAATTTGGGACACCTCGCCCTTCACTCTTTGGGCCAAGCCCTCCCCTTTCCAGTTGACCCCATTTTTTCCAGGACCTGACCACAAGAATTGGGCCTAATTTGGTTGAATTAACCGTGTTAAAAATACACATTTTCCCCTGTCAATTTTTCAGGATTTCATTTATTAGCTTCATTTGCTAATGCGTATGTGGGGGATGCATTCGAGTGTTGTTTTCCCCTATTCATGGGGGTGTGTTTTTTATGTTTTTTTTTGGGGGGAACCACACGACCACAAGTTTGTGTTTTATTGAATTCTGTTCCCAGCTCTGAGCTGTTGAGAGTTATTTATAAAACACAAAAAGCGATGGGCAAAAAGTTTTTGACAATTTACCAGATAAGCGAGAGAGAGAGGAGGAGAGGAAAATGGTTTGGCAGGAGGAAAATTTAGAGAAAGCACTGCCATTGCGCCTGCATAATGACAAAAGTTTTTCGCCAGCCAACGCCAGTTCAGTTTTCCAGCCATTTCCTACTACGGAAAAACTGTTTTGCTGAAGCTTCTCTCAACGCTTTGTTTTGGTTTTTGTGTCTGCTCCTTTATTCGATTTCCTTGCTGTTACCGTTGTGTGTATAGCAGGTCCTTTTACTCCTGTTTGTACACGCTTCAAAAATAGACTATAAAATCAAGGATTAAAGTTTCATTGGAAATAGATTTGTTTAAGCAATAAAAATTAACAAAGAAAATAAGATTTTTACAAAAAAAACAAATTGTAAAAATGAAGCCAAAAAATATATTGATTTGTTCTAAAATTTTCCTCACAGTGCATGCATCCTTTGGGTGTTTTTTAAGCTTTTTTCGCTAGCTTGCACTTCTAAGGGTTGTTCCTTTTGGCTTCCATTTGCACTGCAGCCTCTGGAAAAGTACAGTGTCGGTGCAAGGGCAAACCGAAGAAGCCTGGGAATGCTGGAAACGTAAGGAAGGAATAGAATGGGAGGGAATATAAATATGGAGGCGGGGCAAAAGGGAGTGGTATGGGGCAGACAGAAGGACGGACACGACGACCCTGCCAAGTGTGAAGTGTCTACTTAAGGTTGAGTCAACTTTGATTCTGCCTTTCTTTCTCGGCTTTGTCTCCAACCGTCCTTTGGCATTTGTAGTTGTCACGCCTGCTGCCCACAGACTGCAGTCTACAGTCTACAGTCTTCAATTCTGCATTCTGCTGTTATACACTGCAACAACTGGGAGTTTTTTTTAGGGATTTTTTAGTTTAGAAATACTGAGATAATTATAATTTTTGGGTATTATACTGAGAAGATTATAATTTTGCGTATTTAAAGGTTTTGATTGTAATTATAACTTTAAAATACTAAATGTAAATACAGAGTTTCAGATCAGAAAATATGATATATCACTAGTTATGATCTTAAACATAGATAATACAATGGTTTTCCCATAAAGTAATATCAGTGTAAGCTAATTCAATAAAGTTTTTCATAATAGCCACTCCAGAATACATATATGTATAGTCAAAGTTTAAGAACAAAAAAACATAATATATACATATTTAGGGTAATATATAGAGATATTATTATAGTTCTAATTAAGTAATAATACTCTATACTTATTCTTAAAAGTTAATCATAATTAGTACTGCAAAAGACACGTATACTGAAAGTTTCAAATCAAAAAGGATGATATATCCAAACTTATGATAACCTCTTTAGATATTATTCTGAGATATTTTTCTATGAAGTAATTATGCTAAAGTTTTTCATATGAGTACTTAAAAATAGTTTCAGATCAGAAAAGATGATATATAGATTATTATGAAAATATTCTGATGGATTAAAATAGTTATCGTATAAAATAACATCACTCGAAGCTAATTATAAGAAGTTCTTTACAATTATTACTTCAAAATACATATATACTGAGAGTTACAGATCAGATTATTTACATTTGAGCAAGAGATATTAATCCTATTAGGATTAGGTTCCATAAGACATATATTTCACTGTGTACCTGCACGTTCCAGTTGCAACTTCAACTCCAAACATCAGTATGGCACTTTATCTTGACAATGACAGGCGACGCGTGGCCATAAATCAATAATTTGCCTCTGGCAGAAGACACCCGGACCAACCTGGGTTCTGGGTAGATGTGACAGGAATGGAAAGCTGAAAAGGATGAGAAGTTATATATATATATATATATATATATATATATATTCGAGGGATTGAAGCTTATACTTGAGTCACTGCTGCGGGCCAAATGCAAATTGGAACATTTTGGGGATTGTCAGGCGAATGCAATTGGGATAGCTAAGCATATAAGATTAATACGTAGAGGAGGATTCAATAGATAATTGCCAGGATAACAAATTAAACTAGATAATTGAATTTGATTGGAAGGTAAAATTGGTTGAATATTTAAGTGAATAATTTCTTGAAAATATAGCAAAATATATCAATGAAATATGCAGGAAATGGTCTTCCTGCTCGACAGCTTCCACTGGAGGATACAAATACAAACGAATACTTAAAATATGTATGTGCCACACATCATACACATCATTTCCCTTTTCATTTAATTTAAATCCAGCAAGCTAAATCCCCCAAAATTGATTTAAATCAAGAACAATTCATTTTAGAGTTCCTTGAACTTGTGTACCGAGTGTGTGTGCGGGTCTCCCACTGCTGCAGTTTGCCATTAAAAATGTATGCCCACTCAGCAGTTATATACGAGTACTGCTCTAGATTCGAACGAAAGCAACCTTTATGAACAAATAAATAATAATAAATATGTAAAGTGATATATATAATATACACAGAGCAAAGCCAGACATTCAATCAGTGCTAGAAACCAATTAAAATCAAACAAACAAAGACAAATGACGGATAAATACGCATAAATCAAATTTGTTTTGTTGACATAAAAAAGGCAAATTCAAAGAGAAGAGTTGGTTACAATTTGATAGAAGACAAAAACGCGGGGCGAACAATGGAAAATATATATATTTTCATGTATACAAAAGCTGTCTCTGGGTGGCAAAGTTCGTGTGAAACTAATCAATGAAAATGGGAGATGAATTAGAGAACCTGATAAGAGAGGCGGGCGGAGTGCCTCTGTCTGTCGTGTGGAGAGAGATAATGAAAAGCCTTATGCGAAAATTGAAATTTAATTGGTGTGAATCAGCTGATAAGGCAACAGCAGCAGCAGCAGCACTAGACATCGTGACAATCACGAGTATTATTGCATAAGTCTGGCAAAATGAGGAAAATTGCAGCTGCAATTTACAAATCGTGTTCGTAAATTACCCACTTGGCGTGGTCTTGCAATGAATATGCCCAGTGAAGTCTCCCATTTTGCGTCTTAAATGTTTGACTGCACTTGACTCTTGAGTGGGGAAAAGCTCGTACCACGTATGTGCGGGGGAAATGTGTGTGCGGAAAATGTGTGTATGTATGTGGAGTGTGTGGTTTACTTGGGGCAATTGGAAACAGTCTTTGCCTTTTTTGCACTCTAAGCGGATTTGTTGGATTTGTTTTCTAGTGTGTGTTTGCATTGTTTTGTAGGAAGAAAACGAAAAGAGAGAGAGAGGAAAATCTGGGGGAAAAAAAAGGAAAAATGCAATGCAAATACACCCAATAGTACGAGGAAAATATCCTCTCTCCTTATTTTCCTTGAATTTTATGAAATATCCTACGTGTTGGCAAAACCCTAAAAGTTCAAAGTCGCAAAAAACGTTGAACTTTCGATGACGGGGGTTGTGCTAAAATGGCTTAAAGTCTTGAATGTGTGAAATGAATATGTTTGAACTTGTGGGAGAGAACCCGATTACGAAAAGGGGATTTATGTAAATATATATTTGTGAGCAGGAATAAATTGTAGAGGAATCCCAGGAGATGAGAAGTGTCTGTAATCGTAGTTTTGTGTAAGAAAAATGTTTACTTTTTAAGACATTTCTTTGAGTTGGTTTTTATTCATATTTTTGAGGTGTGAAGGGTTACATTTATTGCATGTTTTTACATCAAGCTTTTGTATAAAAGTTAAGGTTTTTAACAAATAAGAATAGATTTATACTTTATTTTCTTGAAAAACATTTGTTATTTCCAGTTTCCTGATGATTTGTTAAGATCACTATAACTTATTGGGAATTAAAGCTTTCAGAATTTGGATAATAATACCCCAGGGAGCTAAGATCTCTACATCATTGATAATAAATATTTATTATTTATAAGCCTAAATGGCAATCCTATACTTTCATTAATATTTGCAAGCACACAGGTGTTTGTTCATTGAGATTAATAATCCAAATATAAAAAGAGAAACACGTTTACATTTCCCGCTTTCATATCAGTTTCATTCTGCATTTGTGTTTACAAAAAAACATTGCGATAAAGTGTAGGCGAGAGACCTTCCATTAGCCAAATTATATTTTCCGCATTGCTGCAGAACACTTGGCCATATCTCTTACCAAGGCCAAGATATATATGTAGATATATGTATATATACAAATGATAGTTAGTCTTCTTGTTCAGATATTTTAGCTAGCTTCGCTGACGTGCGTTTACATGATAATTATGGAATATTACAACAGATCGTTTGTCACATTTAAGAAGTCGAAGATGTTACACTAAACTTAAGGGGAAAATAACCATACTTATCGCTTTTTATTTGTTTTTAAACTTTTGCTTTCTTGCTGGCCGGAGCGTTAAATTCCATTTGGGCATGCTTCAGCTGCTTTTTGTATTTATTCATTATATTTATTTTGTTTCTTTTTCACTTTATGTGTTGACATTGTCACGCTCTCACCTGCGATCTGGGGGGAGTTTCATTGGCGATCGTGATCTTAGTTTCTACATTTGCCACGGCTTATTTCAATTATTTTATTTTTTATTTTTTACTTTCGAGACATTCGCTTTCATCTGCTCGCAGTGGGGTTAAGAGCGGCGACCAGATGTCTGCCAAGCATTTGTTGTCATTTGTCAGAAATGTCAGAAGTGGGGAAAATGCTGGGGAAAAATGTGGGTAACAGGTGTATAAAAGAAGGGATCATAAAGTCAAGACCTTTTGGTCATGGTCATGGGCTCATATTTTGTTGTTTTTTTCGGTACCTTCTTCATTACGAGTTTTTATATCCTTTCAGGGTATAATAACTTTAGTCTAAAGCTTGCGACGCATTCACCATCGAAAGTAATGCATTTTTGACTTAGTTAAAAGTTTTTTAGACTTTGGATTTTTGACAAATTTGTCATATAAATATGACTTAAAAAAGCGAATATTTATACCCTTTCAGGGTATTATAATTTCAGTCTGAAGCTTAAAACGCAGTGAAGGAGTCATTTGCGACCCTATAATCCATATATATTTTTGATCAGCATCAACAGGCGAATCGTTCTAGGCATGTAGGAAAGTACAACATTTTTGAAAAATTTTTTCGCATTTTTATATTGCTAAAATTAACATTGTTAAATTTTCAAAAATGGTCAAAATTTTAAAATTAAAAAAAATTTAATTTGAGTGTGCAGATTTATTAACATATTAAAAACAAGCACAGGACTGTCTTTCGTGTCGAAATTAACGCATTTTTGACATAGTTATGAGGTTTTTAGGCTTTGGATTTTAGACGAATTTGTCATATATATATTTATACCCTTGCCGGGTACTATAAATTCAGTCGAAAGCTTGTAACATGGTGAAGGAGTCATTTCCGACCCTATATTCCATATATATTCTTGATCAGCATCAACAGGCGAATCGTTCTAGGCATATAGGAAGGGAAAACATTTTTGAAAAATTTTTTCGTCTTTTTATATTGTTAAAATTCCCATTGTTAAATTTTCAAAAATGGTCAAAAATTAAAATTCGTAAAAATTGTAATTTGAGTATGCAGATTTATTAGCCTATTAAAAACTAGCACAGGACTGACTTTCCTATCGAAATTAATGAATTTTTGACTAAGTTATGAATTTTTTGCCGTTTTTTAAGCTTTTAATCAAGGGTATATAAGCTTCGGCTTTCCGAAGTTAATTAGCTTTCTGGTTAATTTGTGGTTTTAACCAAGTGCTTTTCCTAAAATCTTTGTTTTTAAATAGACAATTAAGACCATTTGAGTGTCTTATATTTTTACCTTCATTAATTTTAATTCATAAAGTTTTATAATAAAAAAAAACATGGTTTTCAGTCTTGAAATCTCTTAATAAAAATCACTTGTCTCCATGCTTTACCCTTTTTCATCAACCTTTTTTATGGGAAGCTTTTAATTTAGACCAAGTTTTTTGACACCTTTTTATTTTGGGAAAGGACATTGCGGTTGCTGTAATCTCTTTTGTGTCCTTTGGGGTATGACTGGTCTCTTCCTCTCAATTTTTGTGTGGTTTTTTTCTATCCCCAAGTTGATTCAATTTGCAGTTGACATTTCATTTCATTTGCTGGGACGCTGGATATTGACCGTTGTCACAAGTCAAAAGGCTTAAAACCGGAGCTTGGACTTCGTTTTCCATAGAAAACCCTGTCAGCTATGGACATGGCCTTTAGAGACTTTATGGATTGGCTTTGCTATTTCTTTCTCTGTTTAAAAGTGTTTTTGCACAGCAGAGAAATAATGCAATAATTGGAGTTATCCTAAAATATTTTTTAAAAGAAGAATAAATAGATTTTAAATGATTTTTCTTCAAAAACTCTTCCCGAAAATGCATTGTAAAGGCACAAAAATAACGGTATGCCTGAATTTCGCTTATATTTTTCTTTAAACGAAAAAACTTTCACATAATATAGATTTTTTTTATTGCCATTTATTATTTCAGCTCTTACTACATTTGTTTACCTCTAATTTCTTTCTGTGCATCTCTGCCTATCCCTCCTCTCGTACAATTAAAAATTCTTTATGCATTCGCACTCTTTGGCAGATTGACTTGTCTGCTCCCTCCAACCTGCATGCAGAGGCATGAGAAAATGTTTGTTTCTGTCAGCTTTTCCCTCCTCCTCACCTCTCCCCAGGTGATGGGGTCAGTATATGGAAAAAAGTGAAGGGGCGTGGTCCGACACGCAAGGCGGCAGTTAGAGGAAACCCTATTAATGTCAAGTTCATTGGCACAATCCATCAGCAAAAGGCGAAGGCGATGCAGATGCATTCCAGTTGTTTCAGCTAGTTTCAGCCAAGACAAGATTTATTATTATTATAATTATTATTATTACTATTATTATGGCAAACTTGTTTCGCAGAGTTCCGTCCCTGTAAAATGTGGATTTGTACAAGTTTAGGCCTTGATTTTCCATTGAATTTAGGGGTTATCTGTTGATAAGACCACCGCGTGATTTTCCCTGATTCATTATTAATCAATAACTGTTATTGGGGTTAAATATCTTATCTGAAGCCACGTGCTCTTGCAATGGCAAGTCAAATTCAATTTTTGACAGTCTCTTTTGGAAAAATATGCAATTAAAATTGACATGCAACATGCACACCAGTTTATCCACTCTTTTTCGCACAACGCTTTTCGCAACTCATTTTGTCTGGGACCTTGGAAAAGCCATTTTCCGCCAGAGACAATAAATATTGAGAAGGAAAACGAACAGGCAGCGTTGCGCTATTTTTATGGTTTTGCTGTGAAAGTTATTTAAAGACACTCATCCTACAGAGATAGGTGTATGTGTTTTTTATCACCGGCACTTTGCATGTGTACCTGGGTTCCGCCCCTGAAAATGGTTTACCTTTCCTAAGGTATTTTCTATTTTTATGCCCACATTTCTTACTGCTTTTTTTTTTCAATTACTTTAATGGCTTTTCGCTAACTGCGATTATCTGCTACAAAAGTTGGTAGTAATGATAATTATTAAACCATGACGAACGAGGGGAGGGAGGTTTTGGCAATTAATGTAACACTTACATGCTCCGCTGTGCGAGTAATTTGTTGGCCACATTTTTGTTCAATTTATTTTTCGCATGTCTTAGTTTAAGATGCCATATTATTTCCTTCTTAACTGTGAATTAGAAATACCTCTTCGTCTAGCGATTAACGTCAAGTTGCAATGGCTGATGGAGCATGCAATCTGATAATTCTCTTGATTATGATGTGGAGAATGCAGAGAACTATCTAGACAGAATTGGAAATTGAGAAGCACTTAAGGAGATAAGGCATAATCAAGTAGAATTATTATGTGGAGAATGTGTGTGACAGTTATTCTGCACAAGAGTTGGGTGTGGAAAGAATACTCAAGAGATTAGACAGGAGAAAAATATAAATAAATAAATGCTTAGATTAAAAGAATAAATTCAGCAATTTAGCAAACATTATTACCAACTTTATTGCCATTAATTTGACATAAATTGTATAATTCCCAATGACCTCCACTCTGATGTGGAACACTGAAACAAGGTCGTCGGTAACCAAGTTACCTCCTTTCCTCTTCAACACACACATCCTTCTCTTGTAATCAAAAGCATGTAATTCCGGCAATTGCCGCTTGACATTTGCAATCCATAAACTAGATTGTCCGGGAATGAAAGTGCCAATAACTTGGCATTAGAATCGGCCTGTCTTGCGAGCCATCCAATTATAATCAATCAGATTTCTCTCTCTCTGGCCAAATGCTCATAACATTAGCTAGCCGGGTTTATTGCCATTTGAGAGAGAGGAGAGAGCTTGGAAAAGAGATCGTTGCGGTAACGGTTTTGATGTCGGATCGGATCCAATCGAATCGGATCGAAGCGGTCCAATATGTGTGATTATCGAGTCGGGTTTCGATGAGATGCGTATAAATCATGTCAGCAGCGATGGCTTTGATCATAATTATCATCAGAGATGTCATAACTTTCAAACGGAAATACCCTGCCAGAGGGTATTATAATTATAGGGGTTTAAGCTATTTGATTTTATAAATTATAGTCTTTAGCAGTTTCTTAACTAAAGCAATAAAGTATATGGAGTAGATCTAAAATTGTTTATATTTAATGTTAAATTACCAATAATTTGCTATCAACTGCATATATTGTTGAAGTATTGTGGGATATTTTTTATTTAGAAAAGGTTTTATAAAGTTTATTTAACTTTCTTAAAAATTTGAATAGTTGAATAATCATATAACTTTGTTGCTTTAAAACAAGCCATTACATTAAATGCTGTACGCACAAAAGAGCGTCTTTTTTGACATACATTCTACTCTGGTTTAATTTCCTCTTAAGTTATTTATTTATTGTAAAAATCTATAGAGCATTTCGACTTCAAATAACTTAAGATACTGCCCCATCTTCTCCTTTTTTTCTTTCCCTTCAAACCTACTTAGCTGTAGCTTATTTTTTCAAGAGCTCTTTGCATCAAGGCCGCTTGAAAAGATTTGATCAAGTTTTTCCCTCAGCAAACTTTTACAAAATCTTGCTAAAAAAAAAAAAATACGAACTACAAACAAACAACAAAAATTAACAAAAGTGCTCGCTGTTTTTCGCTTAAAGTTTCCCGTGTAAATTACACTGAAGTTGCCTTCATGTCATGTTTTTAGTTTTATTATAAACCCCAGTTTAGGTGTTGGCTTCCTCCTTCTCCATTTTCTTGGCTTTTTATGGCCTCCCATAAGCCCGAAGAGAAGTAAACAACTTTTTCATGACCTTTTACGGTGCAAAAGTAGAAGCAGAAGCATCTGAAATCCAAACTAAAACTAAAACTCGGCCTCGGATGATGATGAGCACGAGAGCTTGCCTCCATGCTGAGGCCATGTAATGCCAGAAATTAGTTTCCTAACCAGAAGAGTTCTGTCTGCCGCGATGCTGTCTTGCCTTATTTGGAGTCCGGATAGGTGGGATGTCTAGTCCACCGCACTACTGCCAATATAGACCAATAAAATGCTGACTGGCAGTGGGAAAATGCTGTTGCCAACAACGTGCCTTTCCTTGTTTCTTAAAGAGATAAAATGGCCAGCAAAGTGAGTTAGAGTGGGTGGGGATTTTGAGACTTGTGTGTTGAGAGGTTGTTGAAAAGAACTCATAGGGATTTTTAATGTAATGTGAGAAAATAAGTAGTATAGGGAAGGTATTAAATATAAATTAAGGATAAAGGCTGCTAGAATATGAAAGAGAGTCTATATAAACAGAGCAAGGCATCTTAGGAATGCCGAAGTGTGTATACCCTTGCTGTAGGCCATAGGATCATGGGTTCCAATGTGCTATATATCATAACTTAGCCAAAAATGCATTAATTTCGATTCGGAAAGCTTTTCTGTGCTAGTTTTTATAAGCTTTATAAATCTGCATATAAAATATATCGATTTAAAAAATTTAAATTTTTGCCAATTTTTGAAACTTTAAAATTTCATTTTTAAAGTGATAAAATATTGAAAAAAATTTCGAAAATTTTTTTTCTCCCATATATGGCTAGATCGATTCAGATTTTTAAGCTGATCAGGAATATATATGGTTTATAGGGTCTAAACTGACTGCTTCACTATCTAGCAAGTTTCTAAATGAAATTGTAATACCCTGCAAGGGTATTAAATCCCTAGATTTTGTTGTCAAAATTTCCTGAACTCTTATTTAGAAGTTACAAAATTATTTATTCAGTGTTTAGCCCTTGACTTTCACTGTAAACTATTATTCAATTTAGTTTCTTATAACATTATCTGATATCTCCCACAACTTCACGACCTGCCCCAAGTAACTGGCTTAATGTGGCTTCCATTTTTTAGTTAAATTTCTTCATTTTCATGCTCAGGCACTCAGACAAAACGAATTTCTCACGCACTATAAACGAGTGAAATTGCTGAACAAAACAACAATAAATTGGACAATTACAATGCGTTAAGGCGTCAAAGAAACCATGTAAATTGTATGAGTTTTACCTTTTGTAAGAAATCGTATTTATTAATGCGACACTTTGATCACCATCCAATGCTAATAACATTGTTTTCGTTGACTAATGACTGACGACGGCGATGACGATGACTCCCGGCTACCTGGCTACTGGAAACACGCTCCATGTTTATCAATCGGCGAACTTTCTCCCCAGGTTTCAGTTTCGGTTTCAGTCGATTGGGCCTGCAGCTCCAAGCTCCTCTCTTTATTTGTATGTTGTGCCCCCTTTGGATAGCTGTGTGCAGCTCCAAATGAAACTAATTGCTTCCGTTTGCAACATTTCACCTTCAATTTTCCCGGCGAGAGCCCTAAGGCAAACACCAAACCCACCAACAAAAGACCAAACTAATTTTGTATGCCTTCGAGGGCCGCCTTAAAAATGTGGCAATTCTATTTGGTTTCGTTTTGGCCAGCAGCTCTTGGCCATTTTTTTTTCTTTGGTTCATTGAACCAAAAGGTGCACTGGAAAAAATGGTACATAAGTTGGAGGGATTTATTGTTAAAAAAGTTGAATGAAGAGAAATATAATAAATAAATATAATATAACAGCTTATGTTTTAAATAAAACTGAATACTGAATATTACTCAAAAAATATATGAAATTTACATATATTTTAAAAGCAACTCCAGGCGAATCAATTTAGGAATGTGGGACTATAAGAGAAAGAGTTGTTATATTTAATAACAATTTTTTTTATAGTTTTTACACCGGTGAAGGTTGTTTTAAAATGCGTATTTATTATAAGCACCTCCAGGCGAAACAATTTAGACAAGTTTTTTTTTAAATACACCTACGCCAACTGCCGCCCTTTAAAATCATTAAAAATTGTTTGTTCTAGTTTAAGTTTTAGTGTTCTTAGTAAAAGAATTAAATTAATTTCCTTTGAATCGAATTAAGTTAAGCAACAAAATTCTTTAATAAAAAATTTTAAGTGTAGCATTTAAGTTTCCATTTCTTTAAGCTGCAACTTCGCTCTCTTAACATTTGTTTGCGTTTGTTTCTTGGATTGTTTTTTGCAGAAATTTGCATTTTCATCTTGCGCAAAAGGCAAACAACAACAAAAACACACAGGAAAAACTCAAGAGAAAAATGCTGACGCGGATGAGGCCAGCGGTGGGTTGATTGGCTGACAACCACGACATCCACATCCACATCCACAGAAACTACAAAAAGACACGGTCGAGTGCCAGCGAGTGGGAGGAAGTGGAGAAGGTAGCAGGCAGGAGCAGGCAGAGTGCCAAGCATCACCTGGCTCAGAGCTGAAATAAAAATAAAAAAAACTAAGAAATAACTCGAAAAAAAAAAAACGAAACAAACAAACACCCAGCCAGCCACAATGACAAATGTTTGGAGCGGAGCCAGGCTTTAGGTGTTGAGCAGCAGGTTTAATCAAACAACAAAGGGAAAGCCGAGGAAAGAGGAGGAGCACCTGGTGGTGGACACAGAGCACAGGAAGGAAGGACAGCGGGGAATTACCAGAGTTCACCAAGAGAAAGGTGAGTCCAATTTAACTATCATTGGGCAATAAATCCAACGATGAAGCTGGTTTTCCATGATATTATTTAACTCTGAAAGTTAAGCCATGAAGCCATCAATTTTTATATATTTTATATCTCTTTTTTGGGTAAATTTTTTATTAAATAAATCGTTTATTAGATAATAAACTAGTAAAATGCGGTTTTAGATGTCTTAAAGGCATTCATTAAAGTGATTTCTTTGGTGGGTTATAATCAGCAGGAGATTTGTTGTATTTTAATTAATAACTTTAGGAAATTTACCTGAATTGAACCACACAAGACAGACAAATGCCTTGCTAGTGTTTAGGTTTTAGTTTTGGCTTGAAACTACAATTTATTCATGGTAATATATTTATATATTTTCTGCCTAGTCATAGGTTTAGTTATGGAAACATTTGTAGTTTAAGCGGTGTTAAAACCCTCTCCCGGAGCGTTCACAAATATTATTTTTTATTTCGTCCAGGCTCATCTCCCAGTTAGGCCATAAAAAACACACTCGCCCATACACGCGGGGAATCCTTAAGCAAAGTTTGCAGTTCCTTGGGGTCCTTAATTATGCGCACATGAGAAGCATTTGGGGGGTGAAGCGAGGACGATGTGGCGCCAGGTTGTGGTCTAGTTTATTTGCCCAAAACGAGGGCAGTGCATATAGTTTTGAATGAGATGAAAATATATATTATTTTAGACCATAAAAGAGTGGTGCCAAGGCAAGGCATTGAGAGAGAGTCCTTGGCAATGCCACATAAATGTTTATACTATTTCCGGAAGCGGATTAAACTAACTTGAGAGCATCTCCTAATAAGCCTCTTAACATACCATAATTTTCTTACTATTTAATATTATAAACACTAATAAAATCAGCTTCAATAAGTTCTTATTTTAAAATACATATTTCCTTAGAGGAAGGAACTTAGCATTGATTTCCTTACCTGCCTTTCAAATATGCAAATCTCGCCAGCATCCTTGGAGGTTTAAAAATACCTAGTTTGCTAACCGCCAACCTGGCGACACTCATTCCGGGCCACTGACTCAACTTCCACAGTCATTTGTCAGGCTTATAAAAGTCAATCGGTTCGATTATGCAAATGAATTCCCGATCGATGTGTGTGGGGCTAGACACTTGGCTTGCTTTATGCGAGGATGTATCTCAATTGGTGGCATCTGGAATCTGGTTGAGGAGGAGGAGCAATCTGGGGAGAGGAATCTAAAGTGGGGGGAGTCCAAAGTGAGGAGTGGAGTTTGTAGTCTGAAGTCTGGCGGAGAGCTTTCGAGTGCTGCAGTTATTCAATTTAGACGGCAAAGTCCTTTGAAGACCCGTTTGTTTATCAAAGAACTGCAACTAAACTAGGGATAATAAATCAACAAAAATATCGTATTTAATATTCTTTATAAAATATCGTATTGCTAAAGATAGACAATAATTTAAAGGTAGCAAAAGAGGGTTAATATTAAAATATAAAATATATAATATATATAATATATGCTTTTTAATATAATTAACGAAAGGGTATGAAATAATGGTACAAATTTTTGAATCGTAAAAGAAATCACTTAGTTTGGTACTTAAAAATGTTACCGGTTTCTTTTAAACACCTTTTTAAACCTAATAATATCTGAGGCATCCTAGAAAGATTTTATTTAAATTATTTACGGATAGAACTTACATGTTTGTACTTCATATTTAATACCATTTATTTAAAAGTGAGTTTCTTAATTGTGAGACTTCTATTGAGCTTTGATCTCAAGTCCCAAGTCAGGCTATCCCTTCTTAAGAACATTTATATTCATATCTATAAGTTCTTGCAACCTATCGATGCAATATTGATATATCGCACATTTCTGTTGACCATCCCTAAAATCTATCCAAGCCAGTTTGGATTTAGAATTTCAGGTCTCCCCACGAATTCAAAGAGAGCAAAAAAAAAAGAAAAATAAAAGAAAAACCCACTCTTGGGGGCCAGCGCGTGCAGACTTGCCAACTTGTTTTCCCACCGTTTAATTGGCATAATTTGTCTAACAAGACCAACGAACCACAACACACAACACACTGTACACACAGTACACACAACACACCAGTACACCCATCACACACAACATTGAGAACAGCGACAACTTGTTTCGTATTCAGCACTGCGATGTGGTGTAACCGAATCAAAGCATCTTGAATTGTTGTGTTCTTGTTTAATAAGTGAATGTTGTTGGCTGTATTTCTTCGTTAGTTGTTGTTAGCCAGGCCTACGCGGAAAGGTGTCTGCAGAGTCCACAACAACTCACAATCATAGACAATTGTAACGACCGGCGTGTTGCAAGGTTGTCTGAGCTCTGGGCTTGGAATTGAAATGAAAAGAAATACAAGTTGTTAAGTCTCCGACTGAGCATAATACTAAGAAGTATTGTTACTTGCAGGGTTTGGTTTTAAGCTTAGGAAATATAATTATAGAAAAGATTGAGTCAAGTTAAATGTTGTTATTTTATCTGTCATCTTGTTAGAGGCTTCTGTGAAGCTGTCTCTCAATGAAGTCTACTTTATTATGAAACGTTTCATTTAAAACAATTAATATATAAGAAAATGAAGTACAAGTTTACTATCTCTAATCTCAAAGTAGGGTTTCCTTCAGGTTTAACCTAACCTTTAAGGGAAGTTGTCCTCTACTTAACCCCAAGCTCTTTGTTCTCCTGCAAAACAGGCATGTTTCCCAAGATCATCATCATTAAAATTATCATGGAAAAGTCTGTTCCTATTCCTATATCCATATCGTATTAAGAAATCATTTTCTGGCGCCAAGTTTTTATATGTATTCCATGGGAATTGGCAACCAACTCCAAGACCTCCCAGCGGGGATGCCCACTCACCTTAATGTATACTCTTATATATATATATAATGGCATGGAATAGTATACTCTGCAGATCCGGGCGCGTAGGTAGGTGGCTCCACTAATTGCTACCAATCTTTTGTGCCCGGAACCGCACACTCCACTCTCCTACACTCCGACCCCACTGTAGGTTTCCATTGGTACACTTACAATGGGGGCCATCATTTCATTGTTGACATTGTTTTCTCGTTCACGCTCAAGAGACTGAATGTTGACGCAATTATAACACATGGCGGCGGTGGCTACCTGCTGCTCCTCCAACCATCTCCATTCCCATTCGCACCTGGATCGTGTGTCGTCGCGGGTCTCGCTGCACGTGTTTCAGCTAACGAGCGCAATTTAACATTTTGCCGGTTGCAATTAACATTTATGCAGAAATTAGAGACTCACAGCACACAGCTCCGGTTTTTGACGGCGGGGCACAAACCAGTTTTTTGTGTCATTTGTGCCAGGCGCAAATTATGATCGTTATCGTTGCGATCATCGGGGCCATTTAGCGATGATTATAGTTTTTAATGGTGTGTCTTAATCCATATTTATGCTAATGATAATAGTACCCTGGACGGCTCGGTTGGGTGTTTATAATGCAAATTGCACAGAAACTAATATGCAAAATGGTTCTTTACAAATTGGGTTTATAGAACAATTTGAATATAATGTAAATGCAGGGCCATGAATACTGAATTTTTAATGTAAGGCAAGGGAATATATATAAAGGGAATGTCTTTAAAGAGCTCGAGCAAAACTAAGTCAAATTAATTAAAATTTTACTTCACAAAATGTATTTATTAATAGCCAATAACATTCTTTGTTACATACACTTAAAATCTCTGAATATAAAAATATATATGTAAACTCTCCTCTCAGAAAACTGCTGCATCCTTGAAACCACTTCATGTGAGGTCCTGCAGTGAACTATATGATTAAATTCCGATGCCAAAAAGCCAAGGACAAGGACCCTTGGGGGTTGTTGTTATATATATAGCCGTGGCCTGCCGCCCCTTTCCTCCAAAGCTGCATGGATTGTGCACTTGAGCAGCTCTTCTGACCATGTCCATGTCCATATTCATGTCCTTGCCTCCATTCTGGCCATTCTCTGTGCGGCATTAATTTATAATGACGGGGTTGGGAGCTCTCGCTGGTAGCTGTCACCGAAACGTGTCATTAAATCAATATCAGCTCGGCAGCCAAATAAATCTGCGAGCTCTTTAAACATTTACCACTGGAAATATATGCATAATGCCAAAGTGCAACGAAAATTTCCCTTGGGAAGTGCAGATGCGGCGGATACGTGATATGTTATACGTTATTCATCCGCCATGATGGCCAACATTAGTTTTTATATATGAAATTTTATGATACAAGTTGAATAAGGTTCTGTTGAGTTTAAGGCAAGTCCTTATTTAAATTCGTGAAAATAGTATATAATACCGAAAGGTTTCCTTTGAGTTATTCTTTATTTGCTCTTATACGAAAATTTCCCTCGGGAAGTGCAGATGATGCGGATACGTGATATTTGGTAGTTTATTCATCCGCCATGTTGTACAACATTAGTTTTGATGTAATAATTCTAATATATGGAACTAATTTTTTACACTCAAGTTGATTAAGTTTGAGTTTAAGGCAAGTCCTTATTTAAATTCCCGAAAATAGTATATAATACCTAAAGGTTTCGTTTAAGGTATTCTTTACTTTCTTAGATATTTAAAAGTTCATTCCATAGTAGAAATTTAAAATATATATAACTCTCTAAAATTCTTCTATTATACAACTCTAAAAAATATTTAATATTATTTCCTTTCAACTAGAGTTATTTCAGAATAAGAGTACTGAGTATTTCTTTTGTTGAAACTCTCTCACTCTTGCATTCCTACTTGTTTTGAATTGTAAGACAACGAGATCACTGGCTAAATTTATCTCATCTTAATCTTTATCTCCCCTATCGTCTATCTCCCTTCACGGTCACATGCATTGTGCATTTCGATTAGATTAGATAACTTAACCATCCCAACCATCCATTGCCATTGTCTCGTGCTTGTGCTCTGACTTTTGTCTATTTACACCGAGAGACCTCTGGTATAATAATGCCGCCGTCTGTACAGATCCGACCTTTGTCTCGGTTTCGGTCGCGCCTTCTTTGCCCTCCTCCCTAATTGTGTGGACATGAGTGTGAGTTCACTTATCTGCGCATTTGTTTACCTCTTATATATGTACATATATATATATATATATTTATATATTTGTTATTCTTGGCTAGTTGGGCGGCATATTCCTATTGACATTGCGATAAAGTTTGGCCCGTCTGCTTAGTTCTCGGATAGATAGCGCCTTAGTCTATGGCACAAACTGCGCTTTTTCTGGCACATTCAAAGTGTGCTCACATATAGAGTTTGTGGGGATTATAAAGAGGCCACTTTCGGCTGGCTGTGTGCTATTTTTGTCTGGTGTGGATTACTAATCCCGTAAGCTTATAAGAGATTTTAAAATCCTATGATGATATATTAGAGTTGTAAATTCGAGAATTATGGGAATATATAGTTGGGCATACACATTTTGTATTATAAAATACTCTGTAAAGATATTATAGTAATTCGTTTATTAAAGAACTTTCTTTAAGTAATCTGCTGTACAAATAAATAAAAGTTTTTATGTTATAAGCGTTATACTTGATTGATTAACTGTAGTAGTTATAAAACCAATAGTTGTTATAGGGAATACTTCGTTTTATGTGACTGTTATATAGTAAAAGTGTTATAAGGTCATAATTATGTTTTCTAAGATTCCGGATCTAATTATGTTACAACTGTTATATACATACACTGTTATAAACTGTTAATATTTTACAGCTGATAATTTCCATGTGTGAATATAATTTCTTTTACTAAAACAATTCATGAATTTTACAATATGACAGCAAACTAATTGTTGTATTGTGCTGCTTTTACACCATAACTGTTATACTAATTGGTTCTTAAACTCTATTTTAGCAATTATTTGATTTCGATTAATTTGTATTAAAAGTAAAATGATATTTACTCAAAAATAAATTCCACAGTGTTAAAACTGTTATACTAAATGGTTTTTAAAGTCTTGTTCAGTAAATATTAGTTGCTTTCAATTTATTTTTATAGAAAGTGAATAAATCTTGTTCTGAAACTGTTATACAACTTCCTTAATTTTCCTCAATTTAAGCAAATGCTAATTTTTTGTTGTTGTTTAAAAGCAAAATGATATGCACACAATAATAAATCTAGCTCTCTTGTAGACTACATATTATACTTAAACTGTTATACTACGTGCTACTTAAACTCAATATTTGTAAATGTTAATTTATTTCAATTTATTTTTATAAAAAATGAAATGATAAATATGACAAATATTACATTTGTCTTAAAGAAAGTTGATTGTAGGGCAACTTGGTGTACCAACCTAGCCCAATACCGTAAATCAATAGCCGATAACGGTAACCATTACCCTATCAGTTCACACTCATACTACAGCAAAGTGGCTTTCAATGTCGCACCGACATTCCGCACTCTCAGCTCTCCGTGTCTCTCAGGGCCTCTCTTTCGGTTTCTGCGAAGAAAGCCCACACAGTCTTCCAGCTGGCAATGCCGCCCTCTGCATAACCCCCTCCCTCCCCGCCGCCAGTCGCCAAAATACGGAATCGCCGTAAAATTTGTTCACTTTTACGAAGACTTTCACACTTTAAACAACATAACACATAGCTTATAGCATATAGCATATAGCTGCCGAAGAAGGTAGAGAAGGGCCCGAATCAATGGAGCCTTAATTGTGTTTGATGTGCGGAAAAGAAAACAAACAACGCACAACAAAGGAAAATCATAAAAACTCGGCAAAAAAAAAGTAAAGGTGAAAATTGTTGCGAAAGTCTAGAGTTAAATCGATGAGTGAGAAAATGGCAAAGGTAACAAATAAACATTGCAAAATAAACATAAACTTAAAACTTTTCCCATCGATTTTTATCAGTTTTTTTTTTTCCGGTGTGTGTGTCATTAGGGTGCGGTTAGAGGTTTGTGGTGATAGATAACAAAACTAGATAATAAATATCACTTCCGATACTCAAAATCAAATACAAGATACATTTTAACAAAGGAAATTATCACAAAATTAGTAATTACATTTATTTTAATGGGATTTTTCTTATAAAACAAGATAGTTTCTAATATATTCCCCTTTTTCCTTACAGTTCCATCATGGAGAAACCAATGCACCATGCCCCTGCCCCGGCTGCCGTGGGTAAGGTCAGCCAGATAGCCAACATCTTCCAGCGCAAACCCATCGAGATTCAGCCGGTGGAGCAGCTGAGCGCCGTTGCCGCCGCCCATGCCGCTGCAGCTGCAGCAGCCGCCGCCGCCCATGTCCAAGGAGCCCGGACAGAGTCCCATTCGGCGAGATTCAATAACGCTCGCGCCCTGTTCGAGAAGCTGGGCGTGGAGTCCAACTCGAATGTGAGTTCCCGCCTGCTGAGGAGCGGTTCGCGCGAGGACAACCTTTGCGACGGCTCAGATCGCTCTTCCTCACGCTCCTCGGATCGTTCGCAATCGCCGCCAAAGCGAAGGACACCCTTTCCCTCGGGGGTTTCGCTGGTGCACAACAATAACAACGCCAGCGCTGTGCCTCAGAACGGAGGCTCTGCACCCGAACAGCGTTTGAGTAACAGCAAATTTATTGTGGAACCAGCGGCGCCTGCCATCCAAGTGGTGCCCACCTCGGCCGTCAAGTATCCGCAGCACAATTTATCCCGCTTGAAGTCGGAGGAAGTGACGGCCAGTCCACCAGCGCCAGCCGGCGGTTCGGTGAGCGCCTTGTTTGCCAGCTCTGGTGCGGACAAGCCCGAGAAGCCGGAGCGCAAGTTCAACTCCAGGGAACTGATTGAGAAGCAAAAGAAGTGGACATCGCACTTCACCAAGACAAAGACCACGCGCACCCACAGCGATCTCAATCGCTGCGACATCATACGCACTGTGCCCGGCACAGGACTGATTATGGACAGCGAGAAGGTGACCAAGCCGGCAATGGAACCACCCCCGGCCCAGGCTCCGCCCAATGCCAGTCCCAATCCGCCGCTGCGATCGCAGGCTCCGCCAGAGATAAAGCCGCGCAGTGGGAAGATTGGTAGTCCGGTGAAGTCACCGCCATTGCCGCCGATACCAGCGGCCAAGCCAAAGAACGTGAGTCCGGTCAAGTTTAATCCGGAGCGGCTACGTCAGTCGCCCACAAAAACGGCAAATGATTCACCGCCGCCGCCGCCAGCCAAATCCGCGGCCGTTACTGCGGCTATGCAGCGATCCCTGATGCAGGAGCAGCAGGAGCAGTTGCTGCGAAATGCCAACGATCACGGTGTGGCGCCCATACCACCGGAAAAGCCACGCAAAAAGTCCGTGGATCTCATCGAGGACACTCAGCCGCTGGGCAACAATTGTTCCACACCGCCCTCGTCCTGCGCCTCGCCCACCAGCTCGTACATTGTGCAGCCGGCCAAGCGGGGATCCATGGATGGTGGTCAGTCCTCGTATCCTGGTAATGGACTCAGCGGTAGCACCAACTCGGCTGCCTCGGGTTCGCCTGTGGCCAGTGCCTCATCGGGTCCCTCGTCGCCAGTTCACACCGAGGATGAGAAGCAGGAGAACGAGTCCACGGAGAAGTCGGAGATGGAGCATTATCATGGTAGCAGCTACAACAGTGTTCCCAGGCGGCGACGCAGCGAAAATGAAGGTGAGTCTTGGAACCTTATTAACCTTATTAATATGGGAAGAACTTGGAAGATATCTTTGGGCTTTGGCAGTTAATACTTTTCCAGGGAAAGTACCCGTTGAAATATCAGCCAAAACCTTTTGTTAGCCTTTGACAAACTTTTTAATGAATCATTATTTAAGTTTTTTTTTTTATAGAGTGCTTAAATGCCTGAAAAAACTAGCTTACTTCTTATCTTAATAACAACTTTGTTGTTTGCCAGTTAAAGAAAATAAATTAAAAGGAAAACCTAATTTCCAACTTGCTCCATTTGTGGGTTTCCTTTTTTCTTCCGCTCGAGACATAATTGATGTGCCTTATGACTGAGTAGGAGCCAGGAGAAGGAGCAGCTCACCCAGTCGTCGTCGTCGTCTCAGGTCATTCTCGAACTTCCTACATTTGAAAGTTTTGAACTTTTGTAGCAACGAGTTCAAACACCTTCCAGACATGCGCTTCCAGGTCGACTTCATTGTGCCGTGTGCAGGGGGGCGGAGGCCTCCTGTGTTGTCCTCCACTGGGCCACCTTCCTGCCCTCCCCTGGCTTATCCCGAGCCCAGGCCCAAGCCAAAGCCATTCCATTTCATCGCATCCCACATTCATTACAAGTTTTTCTAAGCGGCGTACAAATCGTGACTTGTGCGCCGCCCCAACTCCGCCTCAACCAACTGCATACCCTTCCTGGCATTCTCTTCAAAATCCACTCTGTTGCTATTTATACACTGAGAGAAATGGACGTTAATTATGCAATTTTGATATTTAATATGTTGGCTTAGTTTCGGGCTCGAGAGAGTCTTGTTTAAGTTCGTAACTTGTATGGAAAGTGCTTCAAAGTCTTAAATCTAAACTAAATCATAGTAAATTGATTAACTGCTTTTTAGATTTAGCTTAAGGCAGTCTTTGCTTTATAAATTTCTTTAGTTACTCCCCCTTATTTTTTGCTGTGTATGCTCTGAAGGCAAATTCCAATATGGGTCAAACACAGCAGGCATATCAAATGCAGCCCCCAACGAGCTATGGAGCTCGGAGGAGGGCCCCAGCGACAACAACGGCTCGACAACATTCCAAGCTCCTGCCCTCCACTTCATCCTTCACCGCCTCTCCACCCTCCTCTTGTCTCTCGAGTGCAATGCTCACAATCTGTCGTCGCCCATCTTCATGGTCCGAGGCATCGTCGTCGTCGTCGTCGGCGGGTCGAGCGTTTTTGCGGATTTTGTTGGGATTCCCCCGCCCTCGACTCGACGCCGGCCGCTCTGGAGTCCAACATGGGCCTCCTCTAGCCACCGACTCTATGCCATACATAAAATTGTATTAATGCCAGATTAAGAATTCAATGATGCGTTGCACTCGGTTGAGCCCTGGTGGAGCTCTCCTCCAGTCTTGTGCCCGCTCCGGCAGCCAGCTTTCTTTGCCCATCCTCCCAAGCTGCTGATTACAAAATTGGAATTTGCACGCCGCACTTCCGCCAGAGCAGCCTCCAAGATTCTCAGTTCTCAATCATGGTTTGCCAGTAGAGTCTTCAGGCAAGTCGGAGATATTTCTATACCCTATATGAGGGAGATGTTATGAGGGTTAGAAGCAGAACTTGGATACCTAAGAAGAAGAAACTCTATTCTCTATCTTTACCATATATTAAAGCCCAGAAAAATCTAGCTGAACCCTAATTAATTAGCAAAAGTGTCTGAGTATTCACATTAACATATAGGAAATATCTTTTGCTGTTAGGGTTAGAAGTATAGCTTGGCTAAATATAATACATTTAATTATTTAGCTTATTGTTCTCTTTAAATACCTAAGAAGAAGAAACTCTATTCTCTATCTTTACCATTTATTTAAGCCCAGAAAAATCTTGCTGAACCCTAAATAATTAGCAAAAGTGTCTGAGTATTCACATTAACATATAGGAAGTACTTTTTGCTGTTTTGCCAAAATAAAAATAAATATCTGGCAGACTGCCCATTGGGTAATTCTGTTTTGCAAATATTAATTCACAGATGATAAAGATAATTACCTGAAAATACACTTGAATATAATTCCTTATATAATTAAATTATTTCAAAGGAAAGTGTATTTCTCGATTCGTTCTTTGAGAGCACATTCCTTGCGTGTTGTCTTTGGAAATAAGTACTCCTCGAGTGCAGCTTCTGCTGATGATTGCTTATCTGGCGATGCGAACTGAGGGTAGACTGGAGCTGAGCTCTTTTTAATTCATAAATGGCAGTGTTGTGTCCATGAAGCGGGGGGCGTGGCCCACCTTGATTTATTGATTCCATTGCTATTGATGGACGCCAGAGGAGGCAGGAGGCTGTGAAGGAGATGGTGAAGTGCAGGGGGCATTGCATTGCAATGGAATTAAGTGGATTGGATTATGTGCTCATGTTTGGGGTAGGTTGTGCGAGTTGCAAAGCTAAAGCTATGCTTTTTCCCTCTGTCTCTCTGTTATTTTTATTTATTTGTCTATTTCTGGGTCTCTTTTTTAACACAACACCATTTTTTGTAGGCATTTTCTTGTTGAATCGCTGACACACAGCCCCCGACATATGCTTAGCGCCAGTTATATGCAAATTGATGCATTGCATACACACAGTCATAAGACTTTTGCGTCTTATAAACATTTATAAGGCTAGGTACAGTAGAGTCTAAAGAAAAAGAACCTAAGAAAATAAATCTTAGTAAGTTTTACATTTTAACTAAATATATTTTTATGCCATGTTCTGACACACATTTAAGAACTTGCCTGTCTGTTTTAGTTATTTTTTCACTGTACCTGTACTTTATGGCTATATACCCTTAAAGACATGTCTGAGTCGAGACACGCCAAGAACATACGACTGAGTATGAATGGGGCATAAAGCCTCATTGGGGGTAAAAAATACAAGAAATAAAGAGGGGCCACGGAGCAATAGCAATGGAAACATCGAGTCAAAACCGAAGGCCTAGGCTTCACGGCATGGCGTGGCACAATTTGAATGGCTTTTGCCTCTGCCTGTCACATCCGAGAGTTTATAAATAACACAAAAAAAAAAATACTACTCAGGCACTACGACTACGACGCCACACTAGAGTGGGGGTAATTTCAGGTGGGGGAGAAAAATAGGCACTAGGAAAAATATAATTTAGGGAATAAAATAGTAATATATCATAAATATAATATGAGAACAATTGGGACAGATTAAGATAGATTTTTATAAAAATTAAGGAGAGCTTAAAAATTTGAAATATCTCATAATTGCGTCTAAAAGTTTGCAATATAATTCCTAAAAGATAATTATTTTATATTCAATAATAGATAAAAAATAAATATAAGAAAAATGTACAATAATATATAGGTACAACCTAGATGACAAGATAACATTAATTTTTATGAGAATAAGATTTTTTTTGAGATTTTGAATATCGCATATAAGTATTTAATGGAATTCTTAAAAGTTTTTTATTGGATTTTTAAGAATGTAATAGATTTAGTCATTTTGAAAGGGATTCTAAACGTTTGTTGATTTCTATTTCTATTTTCTATTTATACGAAACTAAAAATATGTAATGATATATGTAGTTATTTGTTATTTATTTATTTATTAAACATGAGATTTTTAAAAACTAATACTAACATAGGAGCTTTTAGTACTAGTTTCGAGGGCTTTATTTAAATTATTAATATAATTTTTTTTATGTAATATTAGATTACATATATATTTTTAATCTTCCTTAGGGAAAACGAAAGAAAAGATACCTTATTAAAAACTTATTAATTGGAAAGACTAGATGTTCTAACATATTAAAATAAAAGTTTTTAAAAATCTCTACAATTAAAATCTTTTTGTCTCTTTAAAATTCATCAAAAATTATAAATAATATTCCATTATTTTTTCTTAGTGCACACATTATGTATCCGTGATTGTCTATAAATTATGTCTGCCAAAAAGTAGCTTGTGTGCTCCACTTTATGTATCATCACAATGAAACATTGATGGGGGCACAACAAATATGTCGTCTTCGCATTTTAGGTTAATCCCAAACGGAAGGTATCATTTATCACAAATTAAAACCAATTCAAATATTGACAATTTGTTTGTGAAAAGAAAATGAGAGGGGGAGAAAGGGGAGGCTCCACCGCCTACGCAAAGCAAAACACTAACAAAAACACACAAGTATACAGACGAAAAGCCGGCAAATACCCACAAAAAACTGCATTCTCTGGCTCTCTCTTTGCTCTCTCTTCAGAATATATTTTCTCTTTGCAGAATTCTCTGCAAGAATCTCCCTAAATTCTCCTCTTTCTTTGCAGAAAAGCTTTTCCCTGAAAAACATTTCTAGCCAATGCACAAACCCTGACCAACTGTTCAACGCCAGGTGGCGGCAGTGGTACACTTTTTCAAAAACATATTTTCTCGTCAAGATGATTTTCTTTGCTTTTCCCCCTCTGAGTTCAATGATCCTTGGTCTTAATGAAAGAGACGCGTGGGTTTTTGACAGCCACTTGCCGACAATTTTGCTTCACTTCTTTTTTTTCCGCCATTCCCCTGCATAGTTTGACCACCCAACAACATCGCCTTTGTCGTCTTTTAATTTTGCTTTTTCTTCATTTTTCTTACGTCTTCTTTTCACGCCAAAACTGATGACGTCCATTGCAAAAATGAGTTGAATAATGCTGGCATCAAAATCACATCATAAAATCTCCAAGGTGACACATTTTCTCAGTGAGGAAATTCTGTGGAAATCGCTCATAGTTTACCTTTAAAAAAATAAACTCACAATGCAAACGTAAAATTGATTTGCAGCCGTCGTTCGTTTGTGTTGAACTTTTGTGCCATAAAAATTGTGTTTTTATAGATTTTTATTTGGCAAAAATTACACTAGACTACATGAAATGAACTTGGGAAAAAGAAATATAAACTTAAAATTAAAAATATACAAGAAATCGATTCGTTAATGGTTAGGAAAATAAAAACTTACGAGATTTTTTAAAAAGATCAACAATCAACAAAGAATGCCTTTTAATAGCATACTTAGTTGATAAATTTATTGTTAATTTCAAATCTCTAGAGATTATTATAGCTCTTTAAAACTTTTAGATAAAAATTTCGTTAGGTTTGTATTACTTCTTTCAGGGTATAATAATTTTAGTCAGATGCTTGTAGCGCAGTGAAGGAGTCATTTCCGACACTATAAATCATATATATTCTTGATCAGCATCAACAGCCGAGTCGATCTAGCTATCTAAGGCAAAATAAAAAATTGCATAATTTTTTCCAAAATTTTTGATGCGATTTTTACATCATTAACATGTTGAAAAATTTATAAAATTTAAAATTTTTTAAGATGTTAAATTTATTATGCAGATTTATAAATCTAATAAAAACTAACATAGAAAATCTTTCCGAATTAAAATTAATGCTTTTTTGGCTTAGTTATGAGATTTTGAAATCTTGATTTGTCGAAAAAATGCTCATATAAAAATATCGATAATTATCGATTTAAGGAATGCGAATATTTTAAGCTAAGTTATGATAGATTCTCGATTCAATCCCAAAATTAAATTGCACACTGCAAGGGCATCCCGTAGTTAATTTCCTTTCTTGTTTTTAAATCTAACTAGGAATATTCTTCTTAGTAAAAATGTAATGTTGATTAGTGTAAATGCTCCATAGAAATAAAAATTACATACACGATTTTCCCTCTGCTGAATTTTTGTGTTCTCTGAACTATTTTGAGTTAATTTTATAATTAGATAGACGCGACTATCACTAACCAAAGATTTCCTGCGTCTCGACACTTGACTGATTCCCTAGATATTTTCCCCGCCATTTCGAGTTTCTGGCCTTTCCCAACATTTCATTTTGGGCGGATTTTGCAATCTGGCATCTTGACAAGTGGCGGCCCTCGAAAACGATCCGAAATACCCTGTGAGAGGCATCCATGACAAACGGAACTTGGCTGCCACATGTCTGGCCCCAAAAAGCGTCGGAAAAAGATAGATAGATATAGAGAGAGAATCTCTCAGATACATATGTATATGCGCATTTTCTCTCCGGTTCTCCGAGAGATGCTGAAAAAGCGAAAAACCGCATAAGCGATTTTCAGCAGACTGATCTTTTCTCAGTTGATGTCGCGTTGATAAGCGGACAAGAACTTTGGCAATATACAAATTCAAAATAAAAAAGAAAAATAAAAAATCAAATACAAACCGATTTCGAAGCGCGCGTAATCAAAAGAATTCCCAAAACACAACAATAATTACATATAGTAAATGAAACAATTAAAAATTAAAAAAGAAACCAAGACAATGTCAAACCGTGCAAATCAAAACAAATTATTTGTCGCACGTTGGCCCCGCTCAATGAAAGAAAAAAACATATATAATAGTAACCATGAGCTTGGGGCGTGATTATTTTTTTGTTTGGTGTGGGCTCTCGGTTTGGATTTTTTTAATTCGATTTTCTATAGGGGCACGTGAGGTCCAAGATTTGGCTTATTTTATTTTTTATTGTTGCACCCTTGGATGCTGATAACAGATCCTCGCTCTCCGCGGTGTCTGGATGAGACTCGAATTGTTTGGTGAGGTCTGGCTTGTTCTTGTCAGTTCGGATCTTAACCTCCAGCTTTTAGGTTGTTAAATGCTTCGGTCCTTCTTCTTTTTTTCCCCTGTAATTTTACTCTAAAGTGCTGTCGAGATTTTTGAAGCCAGGAGAGAAGGTATGTTAGTGCTCCGCATTGGATAATTGATTTGAACCCAAAAAATTAAATTGCTAACTGGCCGAGTGACCTTAATTTATGCAAGCGAGAAGGCTGCGTTTTAAAAAAGATTTAAGTGGAAAAAAATAACAGAGTTTTGAGTTCAGTGACAGAAAAAGAAGTTTGAAAAATATTTTAACAGTTTGGAAATTAAAGTTTGCAAGCTATAAATAGCTTCCAGCTATAAGACTTCTTAAAGTGTATTTAAAATAATATATTTTCTGTGTTAATTCTGGATTTTCTTTAGTTTTTTCTTAAATTTTATTTCTTATCAAGAAATTAAGCAAGATAAGTGACTAAAAATTTTTATATATACTTTAAGAAATCATAAAATGATCTAACAAAAATATAAAACTTCAAGGAAATTTCTTAGCTTCTTTTGAAGTCAAAAAATGTACTTATTCTTCTTCTCTTTTAATTTATATTTTAAGCATTTTCTTGTATAATAAATGCTGAGAGTTTCAGCAAAAGGAAACAACACAGCAGTTGTGAGAAATCTCTCGGATATGGATAATTTTAGCATTTTCCTTTTCTTGGATATATCTTTAAAAATTTATGAATAATTTCTGCATTTCTTGTCGCTTTTCTTTGTTTCTTCCAAAGTTCAGCGAACTGCATTTTGTGTTGGTGCTGCGGCGACAAACAAAATATTCGAAGAATGCATTTTCACATGTGTGGCAGAGTTTTCTTCTTTTTTTTTTTCGTCTTGGCTTGGCAACAACGGAAAAGAAACAATGTTGGCATTGTCTACAACCAAATGTTTAAAGTTTATTTGACTCTATTTTTTTTTCTGTACAGTTTTAGATATTTGTCTGACACTTTTACTGTGCTTCCTGCCCTCCTCGAGTTTATTTTCAAATTTTGAACGAAGAGCCAAGAATTTTTGCACTTGTCATGTGTTTGCCATTTTTCGCCATTCACTGAGGTTGTAAAATATATCTGTGTGATAGTTTTCCTTTTCATTTTTATTATTTTTATTTTTATTTTTATTTTTGTTTTTCCCTTTTTGATTTTTGTCTGCCTGTTGCTGCTGGATAAAGGAATTTGGCCAAAAGCAATTCCTTTTCGTATCTTCCTGGCATTGAGATATATTTTCCTTGCGACATTAAAGAAAAGCTAAGAAATGACATTTGACATTCCAAATATTAACTTGAAAGGTTTACAGTTTTATCTTCTTCAGCTTTTGCAAATATGTTCCAACTATTTACTATTTTTGTTTACTTTTTAATTTAATTTAAATGAAAGTTATGAATTTCGTTAAATTTATGTGTTTGCTCTTTTAATAAATAAGACCATAGAGGCAAGATTAGTTTATATTTATTTGAAATTAAAAGTTTATACTCAGCTTATATTTGTGTAAACTATATAGCTTCCTATACCTTTAAATGTCATCATTACAGAATAAACAAAATTCCATGTACCAAAATATGAAAAATGTCTTTAATGAAATTCTATGACAGTTTCTTGTTTACTAAATTAAAAATACTTGCTTTGGACTAAAAAATGGTCTGTAAATATTTATCAAAATCATATTGCAAGGCATGCCATTTAATATTTGACTGAAATTTCAAATATTTCTAAGGTTTATTTTTGCTTTTAATAAATTTTCAGTCAGAGCTAAGCCTGGTCAGCTATTTTGTGGTCACAGGGATTCAATGGAGGGAGTCTCCTTTTGTTTTGAGGCTTCCTTGGCTTGTGCCTTTCATTATGCATATCTGCATTGTCAGGACTTTTGGGGGGGAGTTGACCTCAACAGCTACTAGGACACAGATGATGCCGACTTACTATATCATCACATGCTGCGGCCTTTATCTTACCCTGCCGGCATTTTCTGGCACATTTTTGGACAGCAACTTCCGTTTTTTGTCTTGACATTTTCTTCTTTTCTCGTTTTTTGTTGTTTTTTAGGTTTTCTAATTTGCTGTTGCTTTGTTGTGGTTGCTCAAACAATTATTTTTGCATTTTCATGTGCAAATTTTTCATGTGTTTTTTTTGTAGTCAGCAGCCAAAGTGGAAAGCAAGTGCCTTTCCGCTTTATTTTGCCCCTTTTTTCTAGCATTCATTTATTTAACGCAAATTGATTTCTCGGCCTTTGATTCATTGGAAGCATTTGATGCATTTTTATTTCTCCTCATGGCTTCAATTACAGAGGAGAAAGTTATTTATAAACCTTGATTTATATGCAACTTTTACGTGCCATTTCTCTTACTGATTTTTCATTTCATTTTCCATTTGTGTTACGCTTCACATTAATTGTCTTTTGTTTGTTTTTATTTTTGTTTCGATTTTCGGCTCTTTTGTTGTATTGTATTATTTGTAGCATTTATTTTTGGCCTGGTTTTTCATTAATTTTCGCATCTCATTAAACGATACATATACATTACTTGGGTGCGCTTTTCTCTTCCCCGTTCGATTTTTCATCGATTTCAATTGCGTTTGTTTATGTGGCGACCTTCGGAATTTTTGGCTCGGGGGGCTGATGGGGTGGATCTCATCAAGTTTATTTACTTGAACCGAAACAGAAATTACACATACGCCGCATTGGCCTTGGCAGCCGTATATTCCCCCGCTGCCAACCCTCCCGCCTCATTCCGGATTTTCGCATTAAGTATTCATGCAGCTCTTAATTAAAAGCGCACGCATGTCTAATTGGCATTAAGCATAAGCCAGGGTGCACTTGACCAGAGCCAACTGACATGGCCAGGAGAGGTTAGGCTCACTCGCTCTCTGTCTCCCTGCGCTTCCAACTCAGGACTCGGGACTCTGATTACGGATTTGTGGTCAACAGAAAACGGCCAAAATCCTGGCTTTGTTATCACGTTGTGGCGGCTGGTTGGATAGTTTCTCTCTTTACCAGAAAATGCTTTCGAGTTTCTCGCTCGGGATTTGTGTCTGACAATTTTCATGGGAAAATTTGGCTATTTGGGGGTTTATGCTTGAATGATTATAATTATGGTTTGCTTTTGTCAGACTTTCTTTCAACTGATTATTATTAGTTTGCTTTTCTGAGGCTTGGTATCAGTTAAAATGATGATGGTTTGCTAGAACTTTCACAATTTGCACAATTTAACCTTTTGTTTTGAGTTTAAA
The DNA here is from genome assembly GCA_035046265.1 of Drosophila bunnanda. Classification (NCBI taxonomy): domain Eukaryota; kingdom Metazoa; phylum Arthropoda; class Insecta; order Diptera; family Drosophilidae; genus Drosophila; species Drosophila bunnanda. The sequence goes on from JAWNOB010000075.1 coordinate 5,450,053, forward strand.
AATGTAAGAAACATAAAATAAAATAAGGAAATGTTTGTTTTCCAAAAGAAAAACCTAACAAATTCCATAAGAATATAGAAAAATGAATCTTTTGTCTAGTTGAGTATAAAGATGTCTTGAAATGCTCTTAGTTTTCTGTTTATTTGTGTATGGTTACTATATATAAAAGACCTGGCAACGTCTAGAAATATTTTATGGTTACTTAATTATATTATTACCTAATAATAAATTCATCAAAAAATTCCATTTAGTGAATACAAAACAACATGTGTAACTCAAAACATTAAAGAGTAATAAAAAGTGTATTAGAAAAATGTGCCTCAGTTTGCGGAAACTTTGTCAAGCCTGCCGAGGTTGGTAACAGACCCCCCACAATAAGATCTATAAATAATATCCATTAAAACAAACTAAACAAATTAAATATATTTAAAAATAACTTAGGAATTCCACTAATCCAAGACCAAGATAATTGGCAAACTAACAAACACATCTAAGACATTCCACAGACACTTTGAAAATGCCTCCACGCTTGGGAAAATTAAAAAGAAAATGCGGTTGCCTCTTCACCAAAAAAGACAGCCCCTAAGGTCCAATTTAAAGAGGCACACATATAGCGATGCCTCCTATAAATCTTCTATATTTATTGCGTGCGTTGACAGGTTTAGCTTCTGCAACGAAAATATTCACACAAAAAAATAAATACAACTTTGCGATTAGCTCTAAACCATTAAAGAATTCACCCGTGAGTTCTCTGGCCAATTTGTTTTTAAATAAATAAATTTGGGATATAGAAATTGATGGCAGCAACGATTAATTAAACAATTCATTGAAAGTGTCAAAATATTTTCGCTTCATGATGTGTGTATGTTAAGTCAACCTTTTGACATTTTCGGACAAAAGATCAAAATTAAATATCGTCAGAAAAAAATATATATAAATATATGTATATATGATCAACATGTATATGGAGGCTGAGGATCAGAAAAGTTTGGGTAGCCAAAGTTTACTGCTTGCCGCCTACCCTAACCAGAAGACCTCGAGTCGCCAGAGGATCAATAAAAATCGACAGAAGCCTGCCAAGAAGCCTGCCCAAAAACCTGTCCAGAAGCCTGCCCAAAAGCCTGCCCAGAAGACTGCCCAGAAGAAACCCGTTGACCAGGATGAAGACCATGACGATTACATTGCCCTGCTCTCCAATGACTTTATCCTGATGTTGGACTGCTCACCGCAGCCGGACGAGGTCTTCTGCCAGGAATCGCACGAGCTGGAACTGGCCTGCATCTGGCTTAATAAGCTGATCTCCTGGCGCTGCAGTACACTCTATGATCTGCGCATGCGTAACGCGTACATGAGTCACCTGATAGTCTGCTTAAATCGGCGGCAGCTGACGGGTATCTTCAGGGACCCACCGCAGCAGGAGCTGATCTGGGTGAACTTTGAAGAGGAGACCAAGAGCCACCCGTACCCAATGAATCCCATGGCCATAGCCTGTTCCGCCTGGATGCAGAGATCCCTGCCGAGCTCCTTCACCGAACCCGGCTGTAGCAAGACCTTAGGCTCGGCCTCTCGCGGTCCCAATAGGCCAGGTTCTTGCTGCTCAAGCAATCGTCACGTGGGCGGTGGATCATTGTGTGGCTCCCAAATGGATACCTCCACCGATGACAAAGAGATTAAGGAGATAATGCCCATTAGGAAGGATGGAAATCGTCCGTTTGGCTCTCGCTCGGCCAGTAATAGTCAACGCAGTCTATCCCCATCCTGGAGCCGCTCTCAATCCTTGCCAGGTCGCCTATTGCTCAGGAATGCAAAGGACAGTTACCACACAAAATCAGACAATCCAAGGGACTGTGATCCCAAGGAGGCCCGGCCGAAGAAGGATAATTGCTTAAAGCCTCACGCCGTACGGGACGAGATGCTCAGGTTGTTGCTAACAGTCAAGAAAGAGTTGAGCGGTGATCCGGATGTAGAGTGGAATGAGTTCCTGGAGAAGGAACTAACACGATATCGGGAATTTGCCGAAAAGCATAAGGACAACGACACGGATTGGGTTTCGGGAAAGAATCAAAAGTCTCAGCGATTTTATTTGCTATTGAACATGCAAAGGGACTTGGTTAGGATGCTAAACGAAGAGGGCGTTAAGATGCCACATTAATTTCGTTTTTCAAATTATATTTTACAAGGCGACAAATAAATTTATAGAATATATATATATATAATACACAAGTTGTTATTATTAAATAATTAAGATAAACTTTGGTTTTGGGGATAAAGTAAAGAAAGAGCAACAGATAAACATTCGTTCATTAAACAAAACATTCCTTAAAAGACTTAAAATTTATACGAAATATATTATTTAAATACAAATTACAGGATAATATAAAGAATGAACTCAAAAACAACCATAAAATGGCTTAGAATTTATAAGATATTATTTATTTAAACAAAAAATTACATGACAATCTTTAAAGTGAACTTATAAACCTCAAAAGCCACTGAAGAGCAAACATGCCACATCCGAAATATTTATAAAATCTCAAAAATTATATATTTAATAACTCTTAATTAAATCCTCCTTCTCTGCTCTTCATACAGGTCGCAAATCTGTGGACGAATCTCCCGCATCGGCCAGCTCCCAACCGCAACAGCAACAGCAACATTCCATTCCTTGCTCCGCCACTGGATCACCCCAGCGAGTGGTGGCCAACAAGCGGAGCAGCATTACGGTCAACATGCCGGCCGCTGGTCTTGGCCAGAGACCGCCCAGCATTATTTCAACCACCAGCCAGGACGAGGGCGGGTTCAACGAAACCACTCCAGAGCTAAAGGCCAAACTGCAGCCGGCCTACGACCAAGCGGAGTCGGAGCTGCCGCACAGCCTCAACTACGTGGACGTGGGCTATCGCCTCAATCCCGACGGCAGCGAGAGTCGCGAGGTCTACGGCTCCGAGGCGGAGCTCTACGACACCGCCAAGGTCACAGATATGCAGCGGAAGTTCCATGGAGCCAATGGCTTTGGCCAGGAGTCGAGCACGGTGTATGCCATCATCAAGACGGATGTGCCGGATGCAAACCAGCAGCAGCAGCAGCAGCAGCAGCAACAGCCGGTGGCTACCTCGCGTACGGTTCACCTGCAACAATCGCCGACATCCTCGAGCGTGGAGGGATCTCCCCTGCACCGTGGGGTCTATAGCTCACCGCCCGTTGGTGTCGTTTCGCCCATAAGGCGACGCAATAGCAGCAATCAGGAGCAGAGTGTGGGCAGTGCCAAGTCCACGCCACCCATTTCGCCAGCCAGATCGGCCCTGGTCAAGGGCATTGCTCCCATTGCCTCCATTGATGCGCACGAAGAAGAGGAACTGGATCTCGAGGCGGAAGATGAGGAGGACGAACACTTGGCAGTGGAATATGTGGAGGTAATCGAGCTGGAGGAGGAGGAGGCACCCATTCTGCCCGAACGTCGGGCGCCGGCACAGGGCGCCCTAGAGCTGCAGGACTTGGAGTATGCGGACACCAGTGCCGGCGAGGATGAGGAGGATATACTCAATCACTTGAAGGGCAGCGATATCCTGGACGTGGAGCTAATCGATGACGTTGTCGATGAGGTGATCAGCAAGGTCCATGTGAAGCACAGCGTGGTCAGTGCAGCGCCAGCTGCAGCTATTCCTCGAGAGGATAGCCTGCCGGATGCCATGACTGCCGCCGAAGCCGAAAGACTGTTGAGCTCAAGGTGAGTTTAATGAGAGTTTTTCTTTTATATGGATTTATTTATGAATATAGTGCCTGTCTATATATTTAAATTGTTGATGTGTTGTAAGCATGCATTTGTATTTGTCCTTTTATATAGTTTTTAATTATTAGTTATTCACAAGTTTAAATAAGAACCTATCTGAGTGCATATATTTAATTTAATCTTAGCTCCTTCTTCTAAGGTAGAACTTTTCTTCTATATATCTGTCAGTCTGAATCTTTTGCATCCAATTGCCTTAGTCTTTGATTAACAGTGTTCAATGAGCGAGCTTTAATGGGTTATAAAATATATGTATATATTTTATATAATCAAAGCAACTTCTTCGCCTTTGTTGACTTCGAAACCACTAGCTCATTAGCATACTATTTATTATTTCTATCCAATAATTTAAATTAAATCCAAGGTATTGCATCTTAGACTCTGATAAGAAGCAGCCGCAGTCTCCTTTTGCCCTGATCCTGGGGGTCCTGAGCCAGTGAATAGAGCTTCCATATTGAGCAAATATTTACATTTTGCCACATCCTTCGCCTTGTGTGTGTGTGTGGACGTGGACTCCCTCTACTCACTAGAGTTTTGCTATTCATCATCGGCTTTGGCACCTTTCAGCGCCAGCTTTGTTGTAATTGTAAGCTAATCTGTCGCTTGTCAACTGCTGATGCCACTACCAAGGTCCATCCAGAGCCAGTTCCGCCTCAGACTTTGACGTCGTCGTCTCCGCCCGGAAGTATTGGCTCTGGAGGAATGTGGCAAGAGAGAGAGAGAGCGAGTGGAATCCTGCTTGGGTGTCCTTGCCATGGAGTAGTAGTTGGTGTAAGCCGAACTTGTTTAACTTTGCCACAAACAGCCATTGAACTGGCTTTGGTCTTTAAGTCATCAATTTATGTAATGACTTAGGTATATTTCGAGAAATTCTCAGGCCTTAAAACTGTCTTTAAATTGAGAGTTCTTTTTTTTTGTGAGCCTAGAATTATTTTAGATTTAGCTTCCTCAGATAGTGCTAGGAAAAAAGGCTTAAGGACATGCCTTAAATATGATATATAGAAATAAGTTTTATACAGAAATAACTTGGGGTTTTACAAGGTTTAAACAGATGTTCCAAATAAAGCTCTAACATTTTGTTATCTTAAAAATAGTGAACACAAAATTAGGTTCTTATACAATTGTATATCATACTTTTTGACACCTTTTTAAGGGTTTTAAAAATCCTGTAAATCCATAAATATTTGGAGCATTCGTGTTAGTATATTTTATTGAAATATAAGTATATATAAAGTGCTAAAACACCTTGTGATTTATGCTTCATATAAACCTTAACCTTACCCATTAAATATGTTATTCTTTTGCTACAAATTTCACTCACCTTTTCGCTTCTCTGACACCCAGTCTGCAGGTGTGTTATTCTTTGCAGTTTAAGCGTTTTTTGCGTGTGGTGTGTGTGCGGGGCTTTAAGTAGTATCTAGATTTTCGCAGTCATTTATTCTTGGCCTGGCTTTCTGCGAGCGATTCGTGGCTGCTCCCCAACAGAATTGACTTGCCATTGATTTATTATGTGTACACCGAGGAGGATGAGTGCAGGGAATGCCAGGGAAACCTCACACGAATCCCGTGGCAGTATTAAAATGCAATTTTCAAACGATTTCCCTAGACGTACCCATTTCAATCGTTATAGTTTTCCATAGAGTTCGCCATTTTGCGCTTATTTACGCTCGTTCTTTGAAGCTTTTTTACTTCCCTTTTTTTGGGCAATTTATTATGAGCCATTACCCGGAATTACGTTCGTAGTAGTCTTCTTCCCTTCGCCGTCGTCCTGGTTGTGGAATTTCCGCGTTTCGCACGCAAATAACCAATTTCTTTTTTAGCCGCGGAAAAAATTACACTTAACCGTGGTTTCTTTTGCCAATATCAAGGCAGCTCGTATCGTACTATGTGTGCCTTTCGCCTGCTGCATACGTCAATTAGTCGAGAGCGCCAGTGCCTTTTTCTGTTGTCCTTTTTGTTTGCACACACACAAAACACACTCAACTCGGAGTGGAAAAGTCCCAGAGAGAGAGGCATCGCAACGATTTTCCACTCGCCTTTCAACGCGCTCTCTCGCTCTCGCTTTCGCTAGCGTGCATTTTCCACTCGGTTTTCCGCTCCACGCTGCGTGTGTCCTGTGCAGTTTTGTCCTGCAGTTTCCTTGCCACTCGACACGAATCACATGCCCGCCGCTCGTTCAGCCTGTCGCATGGCTGGAAAATTGTTACGCTATCGAAAATAGAAAGGCAAAAACCGAAAATCGAAAACGATATAAAGAGGAAAATAAAACAACGAAAAACGGGGAAAATTCCACGCGCGCGAAATGAAATCCGTTTTTCCGTTGCAAAAATAAACCTGACAAAAAGGAGAAACTCACGAAACGTGTGTGTGTGCATGCCTGTGTCTGAGGCAATTTCTTCGCCGAACATGGTTTTAATTAACATTTTCGAGGAGAGTTCAGGAAATAAGTTTTAATTAAACTTTAAGATTGGGAGCTGGGAGAAGGAAGAACGAAGTGTCAACATCCATTGGCCGCGTCTTTTTTCGGTAGGTGGAAAATATTATTATCAATATTAAATATCTGCTGTCAACGTGGGTTATTTATTTATTTTTCCCTTATGTTTTCCTCGATGGATGACATTTTCACTGCCACATTTGTGTTCAAGGAAATTATAAAGATTTTTATTACCTTTTCAATTTACCAGATTTGTTTGGTATTTAATTTTGTTGAATGTACATTGAATTTGAAAATTTTTCCTTTAAGGTACATTAAATTTGGAAAATTTCCTTTAAATTACATTGAGTTCGGAAAATTTCCTTTAAATTACATTTAAATTGAAATATTTCTATTAAGTTATATTTTGAATTTCGAATATTTTCAAGCTGACTTTAAATAAATTAAATAGAAATTCCTTTGATACTGTATCGTTCTAAAAATGCCAAAAATAAACAAAAAGTCTATTATTTTTAATAAATACGTATAGCTTCATAAAAACATCGCTTTTATGTAGCTTTTTGCTGCCTAAATATTTTTCAAAGCTCTCAAAAAAAGTATAAATAAAAAATACTCATCAAAATATTATCAATAAAGCTTTTCCAAAAAGTTAATATTTACTTTTCCGCACATATTTTCACCCCTGCTGATGACATTTTCCCCGGCACTCAATGATGATGACGGAGGGCTGTCATTGCGAGTACATTTCCGGTGTTCCTTATGGCTGGCATTATCAGTGCCTTGTTGGCTTTTAATTAGACAACTGCCATGTGTCGGGGAATCGCACACACGAGCCTCGTTAGCGGTCAGTTTCAGTTTCTGCCACATTCCTAGTCCTGGGTCCTGTCAATGAGCTTACTTGCAGGCCCAACTCTGGGCCCATTTCTGCAACTCCTCACCTAGATTTGGCCATTAACAACTCCCCTGAATATGTATTAATGGCCAGCAGAGAGAGGTTGGAGTCTATCCTGATGATGATTTGTTTGCCGGCAGCATTTGATTGGACGCTTTTGTGGTTGGACATTGAATGCATTTCAAAGATATTGCATTTGAGGCTTTTGCGGTCCAATTGTCGAATATATGTGCAGAGTTTGAAGCACTCGAAGGCGATTGCTGTTAATTACACTAATTCAGCAATTTGACACCAAGGTCTTTAATTAGTTTTTTTTTGTCCATTTAAATTGGTATATTTACATTTAATTAAGGTAAATTACAAGGCTACTGAGAAGTGCCTAAATTGGTAATTATTATTGACTCACATAAGTCAAAACGTTTGACATAAGCCTATTTATTCTAAATAGTTTTATGTTAAACAAAAATCTAACATTATTAATATTTATTCATTAAATATGAAATTTGATGACATATTTTAAAATTTTATCGTACAAAAATTAATAGAGAGTTTGCTATATATTCCATGATTAGCTTTTTAGTCACACAAATCCCCCCCGGACCTCTTGCTTCACACTAAAACTGCACTTAAAGTGCCACTTTTCTCATTAAATATTTTTAATGAGTTTTTTATACTGATTATGCGCAATCTGTTGCCATTGGTGTTAACCCTCTGTCTCCCTGGTTCGTGTTATGCATTTCATTTTGCAGTTTATTCAAATGGAATTTGTGTTAAGTGTAATTTAAGCGCAATCGCAAAAAACCAACAAACATGCGGCAGAGCTCCTTCATCATCGTCAACATCCTGGCAGACATTGCCAAAGGCATCAACACACAGGGCGACAAGTGCTAATCGCTCATTTGGCATTCAATATGCTGAGGCCACCCCGAACCTACGCTTTTCCCCTCCCTCGGATTGCTCGCTTTTCCTACTGTATTTTGTTTTTGGATAGTGGCTACAGAAAAAAAAAGTAGCATGAAAAGCGCAGGGGGAAAATGCATTTCAGTCAAGTTTGCTTTTAGTCTTGGCTGCGCTTTTAAGCTTATTTAAATTGCGGCGGCGACTTAAGCCACAGAGAGAGGGCTAATGTGGTGGGTGGGATGACGCTTTTCCAGCGCAGGAAAATGGAAATGAATGGTTGGCCCCATAAGAGTGCATTGTGCAAGTGGTTTCTATGCTTAGTTAAATTCTACAAGTGTGTCTTTCTCTTATTTAATTAAAATGACAGCAATGGGAAATGATTAAATGTGACATCTGGAGAGTCAGGGATTTTTAAGTTAATAACTTGTTACATATGTGTGTCTTTAGGTCGAATTTTAGTAAATTTATTTAAAATTTCTGTTTTAATTTCTATATTGCTTATAGAGTCGAAAATTCATTATTTTTCTTCTTTAAATCGAGTAATTATTATGAGAAAGAACCCTTTACGTGCACTCTCCCTCTTTGCTCGCAAAAGTTATATAAATTTAAATGTTTCCTTTGTTGCACCCCAAAAATGTTCACTAAACGAACCCTCCAAGAACCAAGTAAAGTCCAAATCATTTTCCCCATTTACATTCATTTTCCACTGCACAACTTGCCCATAATGATTATTACGCCCCCTCACAATTAACATAACTTGGGGGCTGAAATGTTTGAGATTGTATCTGATGGAACAACTTTCACATGGGCCAAAATGTGAAATAAACTGAAATAAAATGCATAACTTTACAGGCTCGATAAAAAAGAAAAGAAAAAATGAATGGGAAATTTGCCTGCAAGCGGACAGAGTGCAAGTTGGTCAACTAATTGAAAAACTTGATGGCCCGCGGGGGTATATGCTTTCGAAATGCAAAATGGAAATTTAAATTCATTTGCAGGCCAGCTGGAAAGGGCGGAAAATAAATAAAAAAGGAGCCCTCCTTGCAGAGAAGGTCCTGGAAAATCCTACATACTCAGCAATTGCTTAATGCTCCTCTTTGCTGATTCCTGATTTCCGTTCTCGGTTCGCTCGGACACTCGGCTTTTGGCATTCAACTCGCTCGCCGCCCAACTGGCAGCCCGCAATTTACATAAATTGCAGCAGGGCCATGTGTTGATGATGTCCTTGTCGTCCTTGGCCAAAAGTCGGGCCAGCTGCGAGTCCAACTCTCATTTATCTTTCAGCCGAAAATGTTTGCGGGGCTCAACAGGAGCCACTGGCTTTTGTGCCTTCCCTACTTGATTTTTTCTCGCCCATTTTTGGCAGCCTGCCCAGCTGAGCTTGGCGTTCCCAAAACGTTTGTCCTTGACACGAGTTTTGCACTCTACTTTCTTATCCTTTTCCTACATCGTTTTTATATTTTTTCTTCTTTTGGCTGAGCGGGAGGAGACATTTTCGGGCAATTTGCTGGTCAATTGTGGACACTTTTCGGCATTGGCCTGTGTAATTGCCGGGTACTTGAGAGGTACAGTTGGAAAAATGTTCGGTAATAAATTAGTTTAGCTTTTTAGAACATTTTTTATGAAAGATTATGAATAAAATGTACAATAATGGGTATAAAAAACCTTGTGAATTAAGAAACTTTTTAAATATAATTGCAGAACATTTTAAATTTAAATTTGAAAGAGATTAAATGTTATTATTTTTATATTCATCATATTATTAAATACTTCTGGGAAGTTTTGATTTATTTTAAAGAAATCTAAACCTGGTAAATTCATTAAAAAAATATCCAAATAAAAAATTTATTAAAATCCAAAGACAAATATGTAAATAAGACTAGTATCTAATTATACTAAATATTTTATTTGGGAATCATCTTATTTGTATATTGCCACGTGGCATGTATTCAAAGTATTTTTAACAAACGTATTTTTACTATTAGGAATATATTCATACTATTTCACTATTATCTATATTTTAAAATTTTTTTTCATCTCAATTCTCGGACAATTTTTCCGCAAGTGTCTTAAAAAGGTCCTATGTTTTTTGTTGTCCCTGAAACTGATTGGAGGAGGTTTAACTTCCTTGCATCCTGTTGCCTCAAATTTTTAGGATGACTCTAGCCGCTGGCCATTTTCTAGTTAACTTGTTCTCTTTTGGCTTTTGAGAGTTGCTTTTTCTCACGAATTTTCCGCTGGCTTCCCGTTTTGCAACTTTTCACAGTTCGCGCTTTCTCAATAATTTTTTTTTTTTTTTAGTTTTTGTTTTTTTGGTACTCCTGTTTTAGGCGGTTCCAACTTTGCCTTCTATTTTCATTTCAGTTCCGGTTCGCCTTTTTGTTGGTTAGCGTTGAACTTTTGCTTTTGACTGCATTTAAAAAAGTTTTTGGTTTCGCGTTTTTAGTGCTACCATTTCTTGCTTTTTTACTATTGTTTTTTATTTTTTATTTTTTTCTGGTCCTGCTTTGCTGGGGCGTTGTAATCTTATTTGTGTGCTTGGCTTATCGCACGCCCTGTGTCCAGCCCCCTTTTATTTTTATTTTTACTTTGTTTTCTTTTTCTGGCAGTATTTTTTATTTTATTTCTATTTGCAACCCTCAATTGCAACAGAAAATGGCAACAAGAATGGGGGTTTTTGGGGTGGCAAAAGGAAGTGTGCTGCAAGTGCAACGCAAAAGTTTTTGAAGGCAACTTGGAAATGGAGCACGAATGACGCTTTGGCCCATTTGTTGGTATTTATTTCAATAGTTCTTGAGATACTCTACCTTTTTGAGGTTTAGGAGAAGTTGTGGGTTTTTTAAGGGGGTTTGTGAGGGGGGAAAATGTTGTTTTACATAATTTAAAGACAGTCTTAAAAATCGTTGCACATATATGATTTGAAATTATTTAATTATTTACTGAATCTTCTTTTATTAAATTTCTAGCATTTATTTATATGTCAGAAATATAATTATTATGTTTCTGTTTAAAGAAGGAAGCCTTTACAATGTTAAATCCTAGGGAATAGGATCTTATTTATTTAAAGCTTTAAATTATTTACAAAATCAGAAGGCGTATTTTTAACTAACCAGAGATAATAACCAAGGAACTTCCCTAATTCTTTATTTATTTTTTTTTTTAACTGAAACTTTATTTACCCAAGGCAATAAAAAATATGTAGTAAATGAGAGTTAGAAAGCACAAAAGTCCCCGATTTAAAAGCAAAAGAAATAATCTCGAGTAAGTAACTCTTCCTCGCCCCAGATAAGGGTGCCCAACCTTCGACTTGTTACATTTTCCAGTTGCATTTCTTGCCCTTAGCGATTCCTGCAACGTTTTGGGTCCACTAATGCTTCCCCCACAACCTATTCGATGCATAAAAGCAGCTCTCTAACTGCAGGTTTATGGAGGGACACGCAGCACCTTTAGCACTTTGTTTTGCTTTCTGCCACGACTCCTGTTTACTGCGAGTGTCGCTGCTTCCTCGCATAAGTTTCAGTTTGAGGCAAATACTGGAATTTATGTGAGTAGAGAAGTTTCAGCTAATTCACAGATAAAGCCCCGGCGATAAAGATAAATAGGTGAAGTCGTCGCTCTCGAGGTTTTATTTCCTTACTCCTTACTGCACTTTATACAAACCCACACAACCCACGGTGATTGCCAGAAAGTGTGGCATTCACTTAACTCTACTTCACGATTTCGTGCAGCAAAAGTTGTTGAAAAAGTTTCGAATTTTAGTTAGCAAGTTATGGAATTTTTTTATGGCCAAAAGAATATAAAAAAAGAGTTGTGTTTAAAAAACAGTTTCTATGTGCAGAGTTCCTCTGCACATATTTGTGTATGCAGAGCACTTAAGTAGTTTGCATCTGGCACACCGCGTCCTGAATGGTCCGGAAAAATAATGTCGCCAACTTTGCGACGAAGCTGATTAAAAGGAGGCGAAGTTTTCTTTTACTTTCACTGGGTGATTCTTCGAGCGTTTAATTACCTCAACTTTCCCCTTCTCAGTGGATCACGTATAGGAGAGTTGTCAAGGGTCTGGAACAGTTTATCGTATTGTCGTGTTGTCATGCCACTTCGAATCGAATGAGTTTTCAATTGAACATTGCTCATACGCCATGGTGGCCCTGCTCAGATGCTGCTGCTGCTGTTGCTGTTGCTGTTGCTGATGCTGTTGTTGATCCTGTTGACATTGTTGTTTCCATTTCTTGTTCATATGCGGGACACACACACACACAGATACACCCCCTCTCGCATTCTCGTATATAATTGTTGCCAAGTTGTCATTTTCAACATTGTCATCGTTCGAATTTCCCGATTTTCCTGCCCCTGCATGCATGTCCTTTGTCGTTCGTTATCCTGCGTTTGTGATTTTTTCTTTGCTGCATACTTTGGTGCGCACGCAGTAAATATTGTTCCCCAACGACTGATTGTTGTTTCTGTTCCCTGTCGCCTGTCGCCTGTATCCTACCGATGGCTCCTTGCTCCCCCCAGCTTGTTGTGGAATTTGTGTTGTGCACACATGACGTACGTGTGTGCCATGATAAAATGGGTTTTTGCAATTTTCATAGCCTGGCTGGCTCGCTCACAGCCAGCATTCAATTTGGCCATTGCATATGATTAAGAGCTAAGCGGGTTAACCCCCGGATATGGCCGCCAATTTATGCAAATAAATCACAAATAATACAAGTGACACCAAGCCAAACAATTGGATAAGTCGCTTGCAGAGAGATTTAACATGTTGTCATTGCAGAAGATTTTTGGTTTATTATCTTTATTATTATTTAACTTTTATTTTCATTATTATTTTAAAAATTATCTTGATTATTTATTTATTTTTAAAGTCTGGGAAAGGTAGTTTGTTAAGGATATATACTGATTTTCTCTGAATCAAATTTTTAAGAAATGTTTTTCTGCATATTGTTGTTCTAAATAAAATAACACAAATGCTGAAAAACATCAAAATTTAGTTCAAGAAGAAAGATGAATCCTTGGAGTTTGCAATCGAGTTACAGGATCTATTTAGAAATCGATCATTAGTAGGATTAAATGTTAGCATTCTTTTAATACATATTTTTTTAAGAGAATTTTTAACGACAAATCAGAGTTTAAAAAATTCATAACTCAGCCAAAAAAGCATTAATTTTAATTCGGAAAGCTGTTCTATGCTAGTTCTATACTGTTTTTAACGTTTCAAGAAATTAAAATTTTTATCGATTTTTGAAAATTTTAATGATGTATCCCCTTATAAAACTTTGAAAAAATGTCAAAATTTTTTTTTCTGCCTGAGTTGGCTAGATCGATTCGGCTGTGAATGCTGATCAAGAATATATATGATTTATAGGGTCGGAAATGATTCCTTCACTGTGTTTTCAGCTTCTAACTAAAACTATAGTTTCCTGCAAGTTATGGGACTTGTAAAATAAAAAATATGTAATACACAACTTTCAATTCATTTAAAATAGTGGTTTTAAGCATTTTTTGTTTAAAATTATAGTTGGAAAAGGGAAAAGCCAATCTAAACTATCAAAATAAATATAATTATAATTATTTTTATCCAAGAAAACCACTTAATGACCAATTTTGATTATATGTATATATTCCCAAAACTCTAACCTAAATCCATTGCATTATCAGCGTCATAGCCTCACCTTGACTTGGTTTTAATAGTCGACTGGCTCTCAACCAGGCCCAAAACTTGCTCTTCCTTCCCCTACTACGATTTTCACTCCGCTGCCAAAGACAAGTGACTTTGAAAAGTGCTGGACTTGGACAGAGGATGGACTCTAATCCAAGCCAACCAGTGGCTATTAATAAACGAAAACGCTGCTCCTCCTACCCCTCGACTGCTGTAAAACTCTCGAATGACTAAACATAAATTCTGTTAAATTTATCACAACAATGGAGAGAAGGCTAACACATGACGTCATTGTGGGCCATGGCCAAAAAGCGAGCTGGCTCACTCCGGATTGAGAGAGAGCCACCGAGCGAACGAAGAGAGTTTTTCCGGGCTCCACTCCGCTCTTGAGTGAGTTTTAATCCTGGCGCTCTTTTTGTGGGGCAAGGCTTTTGCTTTTGCCTTTGCTATTTGCATTGTGGTTTCCTTGCGGCCGTCGTTGTTATTTAAATTAATTAAAAATGTATGACGAAACAATAAGCGCAGGCAGACTGACCTTGTTTGTGGCTCAAACACACCCCCCACGCAAACACACACACACACACCCTCTTTTATGGCATTTTCCATATGGCGCGGTTGTCCTAATCAACTTGTGCTCCAATAAATAGGCAACAGAAAGCGCTTTCCCTTTTTGCGCTGCCCTGGCTTTTCCTTTCCCGCCCTTTGTTTGTTCGGGACAAACGGAAAATTCCCGCCGCCGCATAATTGCATTTGTCTTTCGCATTTTTTCCCCAGCACAAAACACATATGTGTTGTATTTAAATATCGTTAAAGTTTGCTTGTAATTATTTTGCCGCGATGGAACTTTGTCATCGTTGTTTCGCGTCTCGTCTCGCGTCACACGCGGCGTATGCGTAATATTTTTGGTTATGCATGCAACTGTGCTGCGTTCTCGCCTCAGGCGACCTGCTGAGGTGTGTGTTTGTGTGTGTGTGTCCCACATTCCCGCAGCAATTAAAAACCGTTAGCGTGTTATTTTTATTTTAATTATAAAACCATAACTTTATGCTAATTCTTTTTTTTGTTGTATTCGTTGTGCGAAAAAGCTGCGGGCATCGGAAAATGCACAGAGAGAGTAAGAGAGAAAGGCCAACTATTATTGTTGTCAAGTTGTCCTTCAGCGGATTTTCTGCTTCTATTTTCTCAATTTAAACTATATTTTTTAAATAGTTTACAGAGCAGTTCTCTCGCCATATCCATTTCCCTAGCATAAATTCCATTTCCTAAGCCGCTTAGCCCTTTAGACCCCGGGAATAAGTTTTCATTTTCCCACTGACATCCCATCCCCTGAATAAGTTTTCCATTTACATTTTTTGTTTTAGCAATTTCAATTGTTTTTCACTGTTTGGTTTTTGTTTTTGTGACGAGTGGCGAGGAGTAGTAAAAGTGCCAATTTGGAGCAATATATAGAGAGATTTTCGTGGCAAATCGCTGGCTAATTGTTTAATTGCATTTTATTGCCGCCGCTAAAGGATTGCGTTTTGGGATTATCGCCAATATTCCAATTGTTTTTCGATGGACACACGTGAAATTGGCCAGAAATAGAAAATTGGCTTCAGAGCTGCCGGCAATATGTGCCATATGTTTTTCCCCCCATTTTCTTTTTTGTTTGGTGAGCCCAGCTAATTACAGTCTGATGGGCTGCGTGTGAAAATGCCAATTGCGATTGCAATTACATAAATGCGCTGCCCGGGAAAACTCATTTAAATGCATGGCACACAGGAGTACCCACCTGAGGGGGAAAATGGAAAGCGAGGAAGGCAGGAGGGGGGCGGGGGACAGCGGACAAGCGAAGAGGAGTGCCACTTTGAGCCTTTGCCCGGCTGTTGTTTGTTGTTGCCTCCAGTGTCTGCCACTTGGCTCTCATTATCAACAACATAATCAACCACTTACAACAACTAAGTCTGTCTCTCTCTCTGTGTGTGTGTGTGTGTGTAATTTTCAATGATTAGCTATGTTCTGCGCTACACTGAAAAAATAGAGAGAGATTCCCTGCTTAAATGAGTCTGCTTTAAGGATACGAAAGTCAAGTTAAGTTGATTTCATAAGAATACTACTTAAAACCTTTGTTTCTACGAAATAATATATTTTAAATGATATAATTATATAATATAATATAATATATAATATAATTAGATGATATAATTCATATTGAAGTTGTTTCCTGATCTTTATTATGACATCTTTAATATATAAAGGTCAGATTTGACTTGTTTAGTTTTCATCCAAGTAACTCTGAAACTAACTTAAGAACAAACAAATAATCAAGGCTAGATCATTTTGGCTGTTGATGCTAATCATCAATATGTGAAGAAATAGGAAATAGCTCCATTTTTTCTTATGTTTAAAATAATATTAAATTAACAAATTCCCTTCGTTTCACCATAATATTTTCTCCTTGTGTCCTTTTCGTCCTCATTGCCGTTTGTCGCTGTAGTTTTCACTGGCAATTGTTGGCAGTAATTAACAAACACTGCGAAAGAGAGACAGAGAGAGAGAGAGGGAGCGAGATATGCTTACCTTACACGTGACGTCACGCACAAGTGAGAGTGACAAACACTTAAACGTTAAATGCACCCAGAAAACAACTGACAACTGTCTACCTGTGCCTGTGCTGCGGCTCGGCCTGTGTTACTGCCGTGCTCTGCCTCCTGCTCACTTCAGGTGTCATTGCGTGTGCAACACGGCGTATGCGACATAACTTAACACCCTCGCCTTTTCCCGCCTCGCCTTGCCACTTTCCACCTCCGGCTTTCCCGGCTGACTTTCCCCCCGAACGCACTCGGGAGCTGAGCTCTACGTGCTCGTGTAAGCGTGCATGTTTAATTTGGCATTGCGTACTTTGTGGCGCTGAACTGCATTTCACAGCCCCAAGTTTACTTTATTATTATTACGTACAATTGTACATAATAATAATAATAATAATTAAAGAGCGCCTTGTTCGCCGTATTTTATTAAATAAAATAAAACTACAAAGAAACGGGGGATTATAACATATATTTGTTCAGGTTTTAATAATGACATATTTCACTTAATAAAAGCTTAAATAAATTTGTATGGAATAATTATATATAATTAATGTCAATTTATTTTTTCTACAATAACATTGATTGTTCTTTTTAAGCTTAATGCGTATTTAAGCTGTGATTGATATAAAAAAAGTGTAATTTGTTAGGGTAGAAGGCAGATGTGCATGATCTTGGAAAATACTTTGGAACTTTTTACAAGAACTATACTATAGGAACTTTATTAATATAAAAAATGTCATTTGATATAGTAGAAGAACGATGTGTAAATATTTACAAAAGTGTAAACTTTATGAAAAAAAATATTGGTCTACAAAAATGCCTATAAAATGTCATCAATCGAAATGGCTGCCGAAATGCAGCCACAAATTAAAACCCAATTTAAGGTTGACGAAATCGAAATGGGAAATCTCAGCGAATGCCACTGGCTATAGTCGGAATGTAGTGTAAATTAAAACTGCATTACATTTTAATTGCACACTCATGTCGGCGCCTGCGACTGCCACTCCTGCTGTGACTCTCTCTCTCTCTCTCTCCACTTAATTACTGTTATTTTATGCACTTTAATTTTATTTACATTTATATGCGGCTTATAAATCTGTAAGCGCGTCACGTAATTGCATGTATTTTACGTATTTAAATTATTTAAAATATGATTTGCATTTGCATGCTGTTCCTCTTGCATATTTCATGATTTTTCTCACTCTATTTTACTTTCATTTATTTCTTTATATATATTTATCGTAACTCGTAAAATGCCTGTGTTGTTGTTGTCGATGTTGTTGTTGTTGCGCTTCTTGTGTCCTGTCCCCGTGCATCCTGCATCCTGTGTGTCTCTGCGTAGCATTTTGGAAAGCAAAATCAGGTTGGTCCCGTTCGCACCCCAAGGAGCGGCGTCGAGTTAGCACAGCACAGCGGGCGCGCATTTCTAAACTTTTTCCGTAAATTTTATTCCGCACAGACAACAGTCGCTGCTGTCGGACGAACAGGCCAAGGAAGTCGAGCAAATACTCAACGCCGCCATTGCTGCCGTTGTTGTTGCCGGAGCAACAACATCGCCGACCAGCACCAAGAATCTCATTGAGGATTTGCCACCGTCCTCTGGCCAATCGGCAGCGCAATCAGGAGCCAACGGGGAGCAGCGCGACATTCATATTGCAGCTGTCCCCGCAATTGTCGAGGTGGAGGAGGACGAGGACGAGGACGAGGAGTATCCGGACAAGTTCCAACGGGACGAGGAGGAGGAGCACGAGAACGAGGAGGCCAATGGTGACGGTGACGGGGACTCGGATGACGTGGAAGCCGTGGACATTGTAGGCTATGGTCCTGCCACCACATCCTCAGCTTTGAACGCCACCTTTGTCAAGGCCGATAGCACTGAGACGGAGACCACGACCACAACACCTTCGACGGCCACCACAGCCACCACAAGGCACGACGACGACGAGCCCGAGTGGCTGAGGGATGTCCTTGAGGTGAGTAAAATACCTATTTGAAGGCTCTTCAATTTGATTAGACTTTCTAAACTTGAACTTATTTATTAAATCTAATATTATATTTTCTTCAGGCCCCCAAACGCAGCCTAGAGAATCTGCTTATCACCTCAGCCAGCTCTGTTTCAATTCAGCACCGCGAAGAACTTGAGAACGGCTACGATTTCCAGGTTAAACATTCCGATCTAAACCAAACTTATGTAACAGGCGGTGGCGGAGAATCCCTGCATGAGTCTATAGTGTCCGTAGAGTCCACGCAATCGGATGCCACACTCAATCAGACGACGACCATTGACGACAGCATCATCTCCAGCAAGCACAATTCCACCTACTCTCTGGCCGATGCCGAACAAGCCACAAATTCTACTGTCCTCAGTACTGGCGTGACCGAACTAGACGAAAGTCAGTACTATATACCGGAATATCCGCCGGTGAGAAGCAAGGAGGTTCTTGTCGAGGCGGGAGTGCATTACTTCGAAGATGGCAACTTTTGGATGGAAGTGCCTGGTGAGTGTTAAGCCTGACTGTCCACAGTTTTATAGTAAATAATGTAAATGTTTATATTACTTAAAGGTCTCTTAGACTTTGACGACGACGACTGCTCCTATCCGCCCATTACTGTGCGCAAAAATCCCAAGGTACGCTTCAGCTCCGGTCCGATCCACGTGTACTCTACATTCTCCGTTAATGACTACGATCGCCGGAATGAAGATGTTGATCCTGTGGCCGCTTCGGCGGAATATGAGCTTGAGAAGCGTGTGGAGAAGATGCATGTCTTCCCCGTTGAATTGATGAAGGGTCCCGAAGGCTTGGGTCTCAGTATAATTGGTATGGGCGTTGGCGCCGATGCTGGCTTAGAGAAACTGGGAATATTTGTGAAAACGATCACCGATAACGGAGCAGCAGCCAGAGACGGACGGATTCAGGTGAGGATTTAATAACGATAAACTTTATTTGTGTGATATTAATAAGGTTTCTTTTATAATTAGGTCAACGATCAGATCATTGAGGTGGACGGCAAGAGTCTCGTGGGCGTTACACAGGCCTATGCAGCTTCTGTGCTGCGCAATACTTCCGGTCTAGTCAAATTCCAAATTGGACGCGAACGCGATCCTGAGAACTCAGAGGTAGCCCAGCTGATACGACTGAGTTTGCAGGCGGATCGCGAGAAGGAGGAGCGCTTGAAGCGGTTGGTTCTCTTTAAAAAATTAATCAAATACCAATAACTAATGATATTATTATTGCTTAGCCAACAAGAGGAGTATCTGCGACGAACTCTCGACTACTCCGAGGACTCTACGCAACCCGTTTCGGCAAATTCCAGTGTGTGCGAGGGACCCTCGAGTCCTGTCCAAGTGGAGCATCCCATGGAGGTGGAGGCCACACATTCGCAGGAGGTAGAGTCGCTCAAGCGGCTGCTACAGGAGGTAAGGCATCCCCGGACGGGGATCTCCCTAATGCGACCGTGCTCTTAACTCTTATGTGTGTGTTCTTGTGTGTTCTCTCTTCTCTCTCCTTTTTTGCTGAATTTTGATAATATTTGAAATGCAGCACAAAGCGGTAATTGGTTTTGAAAATATACATCATTGAAAATCGAAATTTTAGATACTAAAAACAAAAAGTAGAGCACATTTTCGAAACACTTTTGATTGAGTTTTAATGTTAAACTTGATTTTTAAAGTAAAAGTAGAGCGTAAACTAACGAAATTAAATTATTTATATTTACCTAGATTGTTTTTCTTGTTTTACTTTATTTTTTTACCCTTTTTACTTATTGTTATTATTTCTTTTAAATTATTTCCCAGAGCGAAATGGGTTGCCTGGTCAAGGAAGAGATTATACAAAATCTTAAGCGAAAGGTTTGTTTTCTTTTCTTTTATTTCTTTTATTATTTTAATAAACAATCATCTCATCATCCATTGATTGCACAAAATTGTAAGCAATTTAGATGTACGGTTTATTAATATATTTTTCTAAACCTTCCCAGCTGGTCAAGCTCGAGACAACGGGCAATGAGAATGAGCTGCTCAGCGAGCGGCTGCGCCAGAGCGAGCGGGAGCTCGGCAACATCCGCAAGGAGGCGGCCAATCTGCAGAATATGCTGCAGCAGTCGCAGGGCCAATATATGGCGCTGGACAAGAAGTACAACAAGGCCAAGCGACTGGTGCGCGAGTACCAGCAGCGGGAGCTGGACATGTGCCACCGCGAGGAGTTCTACCAGCAACTGCTCCAGGAGAAGGACACCGAGTACAATGCGCTGGTGAAGAAGCTCAAGGATCGGGTCATCAATCTGGAGCACGAGCTGCAGGAGACACAGCGCAAGGCTGGCTTCCCTGTCGGCCTGCCCTACGATAGTGCCACCTTGAAGCTGACGCCCCAAATGATGCGCAAGACGCCACCGAAGCCGCTCTTCCATAAGCTGGAAACGGAGCTCTCGGATACCGAGATCTCGGATCTGTCGCCCGACGGCGATGGCGTTAAGACCGCCACCGTGGAGCGCAAGGTTCCGGTCAAGGATGAACTGGACGCGGCTGTGCCGCAGCACGAGCTGCTGGATAACTCGGTGAACAAGACGAAAATTGATCTGGGTAAGTCCTTAAAAACAATCTATTTATATTACTGAATCCTACTGAATCACATAATTTTCACTTGCCTTTGAGCCTGCGACTGTCAAAATTTAAAGAAAACAAATATCAAAAGATTAAATTAGGTGAAATTTAAATTAAATGCAACACTTTCCATTAATCAAACAGAAACATTTTTATATTTCATGCAGTTATTAGAATTTGTATTCAAGCACATTTACATTGCAATATATTGAGTTTTTACCAAAGCATTTGTTAATTACTATATAGAGGAAAGTCTTAATTTTGAAGTTAAAATTAGGTATTAAATAGGAATGGAAAAGGGAATGAAAATAGGAATTTATAATCGGCATATATTAAATATAAATACAAGAAAGGAAGTTTATTTCGGGATACCGAAGTTGATAAACCGTCAAATTATAAGATAGAATCGGAAATCGATCCTAATAAATAATCAATTTTTTTATAATGATTTTTTTCGACAAATCAAAGTTTAAAAAATGCATAACTCAGCCAAAAAAGCATTAATTTTAATTTGGAAAGCGGTTCTATGCTAGTTTTTAGTAGGTTAATAAATCTGCATACTCAGGTTAAAAAATAAAAAATTTTAATTTTTTGCTAATTTTTGAAAATTTTTGAAAAAATGGGAAATTTTTTAAAAATTTTGTTTTTGTTCGGAGGCGGCTAGATCGACTCGCTTTTTGATGCTGATCAAGAATATATATGATTTATAGGGTCGGAAATGACTCCTTCACTGCGTTTCAAGCTTCTGAATAAAAGTATAATAACATTTTTTGAATAGATTTTTCGATATTATTATATGAGAATTTTTTCGACAAATCAAGATTTGAAAATCTCATAACTAAGCCAAAAAAGCATTAATTTTAATTCGGAAACCTGTTCTATGCTAGTTTTTACTAGGTTTATAAATCTGCATACTGAATTTAAGGTTTCAAGAAATTAAAATTTTTATCAATTTTTGAAAATTTTAATGATGTAACCCCTTATAAAATTTCGAAAAAATTTGAAAATTTTTTTTTCGACCGGAGATGGCTAGATCGATTCGTCTACTGATGCTGATCAAGAATATATATGATTTATAGGGTCGCAAACGACTCCTTCACAGCCTAACAAGCTTCTGACTGTAATTATAATATCCTGAAAGGGTACACTGCACATCATTTAATATTGATGTGATTATTATAGAAAATATAAAGAAATTACCGAATCAGATCCAAGTTTTCTTCTACACTTCTACAAAATGTATAAATATATCAGCAAAACAATTATTAAAACTATTATGGTTCAAACTATGAAAAATTATAGGAAAAGCTAACATTTTACACTCGAAAATATATATCTTTAAATTCTGACAGTCGTATTTCTTTTTGCAAAAAGGTGTTTGTTTGTTTTGTTTTGTTCACTTTGTGCCTTCGAACTGCACCGCGGGCTAAAGCTAAAGCTTAAATCACAGCGCTCTCCCTCGACTTTTGTTTGCTCTATATGCATATTCCCTTCTTGTTTTTGTGCTCTCCATTGTCATTGTCATTTTTGTGCTAATTGTTATTCTCTTTCTTTCCCATTTCTCTCGATTTTATTTGCTCTCTCTCTGTGTGTGTGCCGTTCTGGTTCTCGTTCTCGTTCGTTCATGTTTGTATTACGTTCCTTTGCTCGTTGTACATTTCTGACTGCCACGCCACGCCCAACACGCTGCGCCCTCATTTTGCCCAACAACTCCAACCAAATCTCCACCAAAAAAATATATTCAAAAATCTCAACAATTTGAAAACACAAAACGAAAACAAAAAATCGCACCCTTTGCCAAAAAACAAATTCGGTTTTATGTTAAACAAAAGCCTCCCGTGGTGGTTTAGCCAATCGCCAGTTGCCCTCAGCGAACGGCACCAGCAGCAGCAACTCCAACGGCGCCGCCAGCAGCGATCTCGGCCAGCTATCGAACGGCAATCTCAACCTGAAGCGCAGCAGGAGCAACAGTCGCAGCTCGGACTGCACTCTGGACGACACGGACGACGACGAGGACGGGGACAGGGGCGTGGAGGCGGGCGAGGGCTCGGCCCTGAATCTGGCAGGCGGTGCCTCTAGCTCCTCCACCCACGACATCATCAGCCTGTCCAACGGCAACTCCCATCTGCTGGCCAACGTTAACAATCTGCTGCAGCATCATCCGCCGCCACCGGCGGCAATAAGCACGCCGCCCTCCTCCAACGGCCATCTGGGCACCACCACAGCCATTCTGCTGAACTCCACATCCTCCGCCTCGTCCAGTTCTTCCAATCAGTCGACGGCTCGAGAGGCACAGATCAATCAGCTGTACGCTCAGGTCCACAAGGATCCCAGCAAGCAGCAGCATCAGCAGCAGCAGCAACAGCAGCAGCAGCAGCAGCTGCAGCAGTCACAGCAGAGCCTGGTGACCAGCAGCATTCCGGGCATCTTCAAGAACGCCTTGGGTTCGCCGGCGGACAACAATGGACTGAACGACTTCCATCGCGGGAGCATGACGACCTTTGGAACCGGTCCGGCCAGCAGCAGCAATCGTGATCTCAACAGCTCGTACGACTCCATCCTGGGCAGCAACGACAAGCTCTCGGAGAACGAGCCGGCGGAGAGCTGGATGTATCCCAGTCGGAGGCGAGTGGCACCCAACGGCAGCAAGGTTCCATTGCCGGGTTCCAGCTTCACGGATCAACTCAATCAGGCTCTGTCCGATCGCGAGAGGTGGGTGTCACTTCCAGTTCTGAATTGTAGTGATCTTTTATTAGGAAAAATATATAGTTTCTTTTTTATTTTCTTTTAGTAGTTTTAATTTAAAATCTACTATTTATATAGTAAAGAAAATACTCCTACTTCGAAGAGAAAGAAATAGATTAGAACCCGTAGGAATTAAGAAGTTAAGCACTCTGGTTTACGGCTGCTTCGAACTTTTTCCAGGCGACTCGGCGATGGATCCTCGCGACATTCCAGCGACGATTACACGGAGATCAACAAGAGCCAGAGCGCAGCGGCCATCAACTGCAAGACGCTGATCAATGAGATCCGCCAGGCGGTGAATGAAGCCCAGCCCAAAGGTGAACTATGACCAACCAAATCAATCCACCACCTGCCAGCACAATCCTCCGATTCTCTCTCTAGCCAGATCAGGCCGTAGACTAACCCTAGTAGAAGCGACAGAATTTTTATCATGCCAATGTCATCATCGTCTCATCAATCCACACTTCCACAGAACTGTACATATGTTTATCTGTTTGAAAGCCAAAAACTAATCGAACATATTATTCTGTTATAACCATTTATATATATATATATCTCTATTATTGCCAAGGTTTTGAGAGTTCTCACTAAGCGTTATCCGTTTACATTGCCACCCGCATTGCCCCCATATATATATATATATCTCTAATGAATGTCTAACCGAACCCATGTACTCTGCCTAGCAGCCTCTACCAGCGATCTTACTAACCGTCGACTTTTCTCTTTACTCCTTCTCTCCTCTCTATCTCTATTTCTGCGAAACTAACATCGAAAATTGCTCCCTGTTCCTTCGAATCGAATCAAAAGTTAAACAAGTCGTTCCCCAATCACTCTCCCCGCCCGGCACAGTGCCCTGGCAGCAGCAGCATCTCCACCAGCAGCAGCAACAGCCGTCCGCCCACACCACTGGCCCGCCCTCGCCCACCAGCATGTCCTCCGGCTGCTCCTCGCCCGGCTACTCGCCCAGCCGCACCCTGGACTTGTCCGGCTCCAGTTCGAGCTTCTCCGATCGCAAGGCGGCGGCCGCCGGATACAATTACAAGGGCGGTCCGGTTCACGAATGGACCAAGGATCAGGTGAGTGCTACTACAAACCCCAGTCCAATCACAATAGCCAACAATATGCCATTCTCCGCTGCCTAAAGGTGGGCCACTGGCTGATGGGCATCGAGTTGGAGCGCTACATTCCCGTCTTCAAGGAGCACAACGTGGAGGGCGGGGCACTGCTCACCCTCGACTCGAAGGACTTTAAGACGCTGGGCGTGTGCGGCGACGACAAGCACCGGCTGAAGAAGCGCCTGAAGGACCTGAAGGCGAACATCGAGAAGGAGCGCAAGGACATGGAGCGGGAGCGTCGCGAGCGCGAGAAGGCCATACGCAAGGCCGAGAAGAAGGCGGCCAAAAAGAAGTAGTAGTTGAATTCCTAGTTGATAAGAGCATCAAAACAGTAGCCAAAAACCAAAAGCATACGCAGTATATATGTAGTCTATGCATACGAACACGAAGCATATATCTATCGGTTATATTATAAATATATATATTTATATTCATATGTAATGGTAATATATATAAATTATTTGTACAACACACAAACACACATCTATTATACATACGTACTACATTTTAACCTATCGAAACCTAAATAGCATCTCTAGACGTAAATTATTCTAAAGAAAAATGTGGAAGGCAGCAAGTGGAGGAAGGTTAGGAGGAGCGATAGAGTACGAGTAGATCTCGGTTAGCAGTGACCCCGAACTCCAAATCCAACCGAAGGCAGAACTCTGACAGATCCCCGACACTAAATCCAGAACTCACAACCAAAAGAAGAAGCTAAGTAACTAGACAACAAACAAAAAAGGCGTTGGACTGACTGATTTTTATGATTAATTTAAAACAAAAAACCATAAAAGATAAAAACAAAACAAAAAAAATACTAAGAAAATTCTTTTTTAAAAACCAATCAAAAACCAAAAATATCCATTTTGAATTGAGAATAAATGAAAACGAAATGCGTCATATGACACTTAAGGAATTCGCTGGAGCAGACTTGAGGAGCAAAACTGCTACTTTAAATTAAAATAAAGGATAAAGAATGATAATTAATTAACAAATACGATATAACGATTGTAATAACGTTTAAGGCAATGTCTTGTGTTTAATCTAATTATTAATCTGTGTAATATTCGAGATAATATTCAATTCTAGATATACGTATATGTGTAACAGCAATTGCATTGTATTGGTCAAGACATCTATGAACTGTACTATCCACACCCCCTTAAAATTATCGCTAAAGTATTGTACTGTGTATGCTATATATGCCTGAAAGTCATTTAAGTACTTAAGTAGAGAAGCTAAAAAGGAAGTGTATGCGTCTTCTGTTACACCAATTCAATGCAAAAAGTCCACCCAAAACCTTTGTTGAAGCAGCCGAGAGCAAATCAAGTTTCAAGAGCGATATCTATTCGTTAGCCAAGTATGTGTGGTGTATGCGTGAATGTGTACCTTTTGTTTTCGTATTTTGTTCTTAAGCTTTTGTATAAATAATTTACTTGTGTAGAGACACTTAGTATTTGTATTTCATAATTTTAGTTTGTTTTGTGTTGTGCGTACGTAGTAGTTTTATGTGTATCTTATAATTTCTAAATGTTGCAATAAAACGGCATACGTTTACCTATCCCATATCTTTCGTATCGAACCTTCCAACGCCCCGATGGATTGCAACACTGACCCCAACCGGTGATGGCCACAATACTGTCTCACCCGACTTTGATTTATCGAGGAAAACCAAATTGTAGCAACTAGTCCTTGTTTTCATTATAAACAATTAGCATATAATCGGGGCTGCCACATCGATCGATTTGAAATCGAATTAAATTCGTGTCGAAAAGTGGGAAACAAAATGTGCCTTCTTTTGGACTTCCTTTTAATTGATTTCAAAGAGCAATGGCGATTTCTGTGGCACCCCCGAATAGTTATCAACATACGTATATACGAATACTCTCTTTCTCTCTATCAATCTGTCTCTATTTGACTTTAAGACCCCGGCCGCGGCCAAGGTGGGCACCATCCAGGTGTGTGTCCCCGGGCTCAGGTGGCCGGCAGCGCATAATCACCGCATGTGTCTCCACTCGTCTCGTCGCAAGTCCTTAATATAGCTTTTGAAAAGCTCGCCTCTAAACAGTGCCACCAACGAAAAGAAAACAAAATCAACCGTTATAACTTACGAAAAAAATGATAACATCCTTAATAACGAATAGTTCTCGTTGCTTTCCGTTTTGATTTCCCTTAAATTGTGGATTTAAAATCGATTGAAGCTGCATTTATCATATTTAAATTCAGCGAAGGCGAAGAAATTGAAAGGGGATTTAAATTCATTTCAAAACGTGTCTAAAACTAAGCTGTGAAGTATTCTCTCATCGTTTGGAATACTAAATTATTGCTTACTTTTTGATACCTTTTAAAGTGATTTAAAAATACTATTGATTTCAATGGCGGCCTTTCAAATTCCCGAAATATTCTAAAGATCAGATATAATTCTCCCATTTCCGTGGCTTAAATTCCCAGCTTAATCAATTTCAATTCCACAAGAATTTGATCGAAATGGAGTCGGAAACAGCGAGACAAATAAAATCAAAACACTTGAGCAAAAATTAAATGCAAATCGATGACGCTGCACGCGATCGAAGTTCTGGTTCTCAGATTTTTTCGGTTCACACTTCCGGAAATGAGAATTTGGGGAGCGTTTCGAACAAATTAATGTAGAAAACCGGAATCACATGGCACGCGTGCAGCGCTCACCCAAAAGCATTTCAAGATAATTGTTATTTTTTTGAAAATGTTTTTCAGTTCAAGTTTATTTTTGGGTAATTGTTTGTAAGCGTTTTTTACACCATTTTTAAAGCAAACTTAAGAAAAAACCAAAAAAATAACTAACAATCAAAACCAGTTTAAAAGTTCGTATATATTTAAATCAAATTAAAAAATGATAAAAGTGTTTGAGCTGGTTTGCCCCGAAATTCTCAAAGAGTAGGGGTCCAGTCGTATAAAAACCAAACAAAATATAAAAAAAACGAAATGTAAAACACCTACAGAACACATTCGTGCCTTTTTCATTGCGAAAAACCGTCCCAACCATAAGAAAAACCGAGCGGGGGATCTTTCGATATATAACACCCAATCGGGGATTTAGCCAGATTCTGTCAGCTTTCAGGCCTTTGAAATTCCCGAGAAAAACCCCTGCCACGAATACGTTGAAACCATTTGAAATCCCGCAAATGCCTTAAATCAAGAGAAATTATTAAATATTACCCATTAGATATTCAAACATTATTCAGTTCGCTTGTAGGTTTTTTAAAACATTTTCGAATTACTTGTTTTAAGTTCACCGTTTTGCAAGCAAAGTTGGCTCGGTTTTGTGGCTTCATCAAAAGGAAAATCAGAGGTTGATCCATTCCAGCGTTTTCCAAACCGCTTTTCTCTTTAGAAATATTCCACAATACTTTGTTTTTTAACCATTAAATATTTTCTGAAAACGATATAGATTTGGATCAGTTTCTATAGAATTTTTCTTGAGAAAATTTCAAGGAAAATCAATACTTACCAAATCATTATCAATTTCAAAAATATCTCAAGAATTTTCGTAGATTTTTCTTTAATTATTTAACTCTATCAGTTTATCAGTTTTCAGTTCTATAAACTTTGTGTGCATGAGTCTGTGTTGCCATATATTATTACAATTTTAATACCGAGAATAGCTAACCCATCCCAAAAAAATTCAAAAAATAGATTGGCCTAAAAATACATCTATTAAAATCATTTCAAAAACAAAATAGAAAGAAAAGACACAACTGTCAGCTAAGCAATTACAGCTACTCTAGCCAATTAATATTGATGACGAAAATTAAAACATCTGCAAATGCAATTAGCTAAACCAGAAAAGTGAAAACCTAAATCTTACAAATCATGGAAAATAATAATAATAAATCACGAAACACAGTGCTAATAAATATACTCCGAAATAAACCTAAATATGAAGTGCATTTCTTGTTTACTCGCCGAGTAGGTCTCTTATCTGTAATCTGTTTGAGTTGCACAGCAATCCTGTTTACAAAACGACGGCATATTTAATGGGTTTGTTGGACCGCACAGCACAAGACTCTGAAAGACTGTCGCAAATCGAATGTGGAAAGATACAACATACCACATACTCTAGCGAAGATGCCACACCAGTAGATACCTTGAATATTCCATGGAATCGTGAATGGGAACATCTTTTAGCATTTCTTTCCGTTTGGGGTTTTCCTTATCGTTTGGGAATTTTCCACTCTCTTTTTGGCCTGCTTCTTGGTCAAAGAAAGGTCAATTTTCTAAGCTGAAGATAGGTTTTAGGTCTTGTTATTTCCAAGAGGGGTGTTCCAGCATTTTCCTATTCATTATATTTGGAATTTCAAGAGCATTTGTGGCTCGGCTTCAGACATTTGAAAAAACTAGTTCCCACACTATCTTATATTGATTATAAAACTAATGAGACCTTAGCAACGAAAAGGGACTGATTTTGTTATGGGAATGACTAGCCTAAAGTAAGTGTCTATCAGGAATAATCTAATTTTTAATATTAATTAAATTTAATTAAAATAGATTAGAGACTATTTTCTTGTCTAAATATTATTGTAAATATTTAAAGGTCTCGTTACCCTAAAAATCTGGCAGAAAAACTTCCCTAATCAGTTGTGTGAAATGCTAATATTGTTTTTGCAAATGCAACGGATGCTGAAATGCGTTTTTGCGCCATGTCGTAAAAGTTGTTTACTGCTTTGAGTCCTCAAGAATCGAATCATCGTCACTGAATGGCTTAGCACACGACCATAAATGTGCATTTGAGACCCCCCAGCAAGTGATAAGAACATGTATAGAATAATGTTGCATTGTTATCAGTGTTAAACGCTCACTTGGGTTAGAGACTTATCGAAGAATGGAATATGAATCAGTTGCTGGGTGACTCAAAATTGAAAACCCATTACAACAGATAGATAGATAGATAGATAGATGGATGATCGACTCGTGTTGACTCTAAGGTGTCTGGTTAGAAACTGATGATCTGTTAAAACTTTCCTAGTTATTCCGCTGATAAGCAAAGGTTGGAGATCTCGCAATAAAAAATTCTCGGCCAGTGGCATGTTTTGAAATTAATATTTAAAAATAGTCCAGTCGCGATTACTATGTATGCTTTATGATTAATTGGGAAATGTGGCCACGTCTTGCTTAAAATTTATGATAATATTATTTAAATATTTACAATATCAGCGTTTAAATAGTGTATATATTCAAGTGAAAAAAAACCCTAAAGATTACTTTGCTGAAAGCTGATAAAAGTCTTGTGCAAATGGTAGAAATTCGTTTAAAAATATGATAAATATTATCAGTTGTAAGTCATACCGGAATCACTTATGGTTGTAACTAGCTTTCCAAAGTATTGCCTTTCTTCTCCGCAAATATTTATTGTTTGGTGTATTTAAATTCGCTCAATTCAATTAGTTAGTTTAGGAGCAACAATTCCGGCAATATAATAAAATTGAATGCTGAACAATCAGCGCGGGCAAAGGCAGCACGCAGATTCCGATCTGTTAGAGTTGTTTTTCCTGTACACATAAAGAAAAAGAGAAGAATCTTATGCAATCGTTTTTATTCGTATAGTAATATCTCTATATAAAAATATTTAACATACCAAACTATTTGTCTTAAATATACGTTTAAACCAGATGATTACACAAAGTTTAGATATCATCAAAAAAAATTTCCAAAGCAGGGAGCAATACTTAAATTATTATTCCATAAATTTATTAACCAAATGCTTCAGATCATTCCATTAATAAAGCAGGACGATAAAAAAGCATCATAATACAGCCTTGGCAATAACGAAATCAAGGATAAGAGGTGTAAAATCATTGTACTTATCACATTTTTATGGCAAGATCATTATATCTTAGACATGACTAATATTGACCTACAAAGGGTAACTTTCATAAAGATACATAATTACTTAATAATCAAAGATATAGTCAATATTTATTCGAATCAATATTAATATTAGAAATTACACTGTTTTCTGGCTAAATAATGTCTTAAAATTTGACTCTTTTTTTACAAATTTATATCCATTCTTTATTTATTTATTTAATACTATTTTTTCGCTGTGTAACGCTGCCTCGGAACCTGCGGCGGCAGCGCTGCCAGCGTCATGCCTTCCAGTTTATAAACCCTCCTCCATCAGTCGGCGACGTTCATTCAACAATCGGCGACGCTCAAGCAAACAGCAATCGCGAAGGAGATACCATATATAGAGTACCATCGAGTTCTGGACGCGGCAATAAAAATAATAATAAAATACAAAATCATAAAAGTCAGCTGTGCAAAGTAACTAGATTACAAAAGAAATTCCAGTTTCAGCGCTAAATTAGCTTTGATTCGAACGGCAAAAAATTATATATATATATTCAACGCGGTCCGATTTTGACATAATTTATAGCGCGAAAGTTAAGGATTTGCATAACCTGAAGAAGCGGCAGCAGCTGAGCGGCTGATTATATAATTGCAGTGTATTTTGATTGAACAAAGCCGCATCGAACACTACCCTCACAATGACGGGTTACAACAATTCCAATGGCAGCGAAGTGACCACAAGCAAAGGCAACGGACACAGCAATGGGAACAAGTCGGCGGACTACACCGCCCAGGAGAATCCCACGTAAGTGCGGGGCTTGGGGTTTGGGTTTAATAGTTAATATTCTAGGGCCTCACGCCACAGGCTCGTTAAGGGCACCATCGGCTTTAATTGAAATAATTCCAATAACTTTTCGAATGCTTTGTGGGCCATATTTTAGCTTAGCCTTAACCCCGCCGCAACACCTGCCCACCTTCCCACCTTTCTCACTTGCCTTACCGACTTTTTCCTTTAACAAATAAAAACGATTTTCCCAATCAATAAGGCCTTTGAAGTTGACAAGGCTTTTGTTGCTTCCACTTGCTTAACGCAGTCAGCCTAGAACACACGCTCACTTTCGGCTTGGAGCAACCTGAAAATTCTATCCAAATTTCATCCAAAATTCGCTGCTTGCCGGACAGCTTTCCACCTAAGACTTTCCACCACTTTCTGGCAGAATGTGCTCGAAGGACTGTTGCACTGGACAAGGTGGCTCCAAGCCTGGGAACACCTGTGCGCCCAAGAAGGGGGCAGCTTCGATCAGTGATGACAAGATCATACCCACGCCACAGTCCTTGCTGTAAGTTTAAATCCCCCAGAATGCAAGGATAGGATGTCCCCAAAATTTGGATAATACCAATTACTGCTTTATCACAAAATTGTGCCCACGTTGGCAGGTGAGCTTCTAGTCTGAATGGTAATTTTCAACTCAAAATCGTTTCAAAGAATTCCAAATTGAAATGCCAGCTAGAACCTGTCCTTGATCTTTCCCGGCGCTATCAACATAAAAAGCTAAGCAAAGATCTATTCCGTTTCGGTTTCTCTGTTTCTTGAATTTAAATTAAGACATTCCAGTAGTCCAGGGCTTATCAATTTTCGTCGTACGACGACGCAAGTCATTAAAATCCCATTCGGAGAGCGATCTTTAATCTGCATGTGGTGCGTTCTTTTGATACCCTTACAGGGTAGTATAATTTTCGTCAGAAGCTTGTAACACTGTGAAAAAATCATTTCCGACCCCATAAATCATATATATTCTTGATCAGCATCCACAGCCGATTCAATCTAGCCGTCTCCGGACGAAAAAAAAAAATTTCAAATTTTTTCAATTTTTTCAAAAAAAGGAAAGGGGTTACATCATTAAAATTTTCAAAAATTGGCCAAAAATTTAATTGTTTTATTTTTTAAACTGAGTATGCAGATTTATTAACCTAATAAAAACTAGCATAAAACTGCTTTCCGAATTAAAATTAATGCATTTTTAGCTTAGTTATGAGATTTTTAAATCTTGATTTGTCGAAAAAATTCTCAAATAAAAACATCGAAAAATGTACTAAAAAATGGTATTTTGCTTTTATTCAGAAGCTTGTAACGCAGTGAAGGAATCATTTCCGACCCTATAAATCATATATATTCTTGATCAGCATCAAAATGCGAGTCGATCTAGCCGTCTCCGGACAAAAACAAAATTTTTCAAAAATTTGCCATTTTTTCAAAAAAAGGAAAGGGGTTACATCATTAAAATTTTCAAAAATTGGCCCAAAATTCAATATTTTATTTTTTTAAACTGAGTATGCAGATTTATTAACCTAATAAAAACTAGCATAAAACTGCTTTCCGAATTAAAATTAATGCATTTTTAGCTTAGTTATGAGATTTTTAAATCTTGATTTGTCGAAAAAATTCGCAAATAAAAACATCGAAAAATGTACTAAAAAATGGTATTTTACTTTTATTCAGAAGCTTGTAACGCAGTGAAGGAATCATTTCCGACCCTATAAATCATATATATTCTTGATCAGCATCAAAATGCGAGTCGATCTAGCCGTCTCCGGACAAAAACAAAATTTTTCAAAAATTTGCCATTTTTGCAAAAAAAGGAAAGGGGTTACATCATTAAAATTTTCAAAAATTGGCCCAAAATTCAATATTTTATTTTTTTAAACTGAGTATGCAGATTTATTAACCTAATAAAAACTAGCATAAAACTGCTTTCCGAATTAAAATTAATGCATTTTTAGCTTAGTTATGAGATTTTTAAATCTTGATTTGTCGAAAAAATTCGCAAATAAAAACATCGAAAAATGTACTAAAAAATGGTATTTTACTTTTATTCAGAAGCTTGTAACGCAGTGAAGGAATCATTTCCGACCCTATAAATCATATATATTCTTGATCAGCATCAAAATGCGAGTCGATCTAGCCGTCTCCGGACAAAAACAAAATTTTTCAAAAATTTGCCATTTTTGCAAAAAAAGGAAAGGGGTTACATCATTAAAATTTTCAAAAATTGGCCAAAAATTAAATTTTTTTAAGTTTTAAACTGAGTATGCAGATTTATTAACCTAATAAAAACTAGCATAAAACTGCTTTCCGAATTAAAATTAATGCCTTTTTAGCTTAGTTATGAGATTTTTAAATCTTGATTTGTCGAAAAAATTCTCAAATAAAAACATTGAAAAATGTACTAAAAAATGGTATTTTACTTTTATTCAGAAGCTTGTAACGCAGTGAAGGAATCATTTCCGACCCTATAAATCATATATATTCTTGATCAGCATCAAAATGCGAGTCGATCTAGCCGTCTCCGGACAAAAACAACATTTTTCAAAAATTTGCCATTTTTGCAAAAAAAGGAAAGGGGTTACATCATTAAAATTTTCAAAAATTGGCCAAAAATTAAATTTTTTTAAGTTTTAAACTGAGTATGCAGATTTGTTATCCTAATAAAAACTAGCATAAAACTGCTTTCCGAATTAAAATTAATGCCTTTTTAGCTTAGTTATGAGATTTTTAAATCTTGATTTGTCGAAAAAATTCTCAAATAAAAACATTGAAAAATGTACTAAAAAATGGTATTTTACTTTTATTCAGAAGCTTGTAACGCAGTGAAGGAATCATTTCCGACCCTATAAATCATATATATTCTTGATCAGCATCAAAATGCGAGTCGATCTAGCCGTCTCCGGACAAAAACAAAATTTTTAAAAAATTTGCCATTTTTGCAAAAAAAGGAAAGGGGTTACATCATTAAAATTTTCAAAAATTGGCCAAAAATTAAATTTTTTTAAGTTTTAAACTGAGTATGGTGATTTGTTAACCTAATAAAAACTAGCATAGAAAAGCTTTCCGAATTAAAATTAATGCTTTTTTGGCTTAGTTATAAGATTTTTAAATCTTGATTTGTCGAAAAAATGCTCATATGAAAATATCGACAATTATTGATTATTTATGATCGATTCGATTGTAAACTGAAAGGGTATAGAAGCTTCGGCTTCCCTTCTTGTCTATTTTTTTAAGTTCATTCGGGTTTACTACACAGCAAGAAAACTGGAAATACAAAGTTTTTAAACTAATCAAACCCTAAATCGATTACAAGCTTAAAATTCCCCTTATTGCTCAGCCAACCTTCCTTTAATTGATTAGCAATCAAGATGGGGCCAGGTGTTTATCGAACCATTTTGGCCCAATTAATTGCGGAATCGGCTCGCAGCCGATTGGCTCTGGAAAGCGGGCGTGTTCCTGATCTTGACACAGGCCTCCAACCCATTATCTTTACCACATACCTCCAAGTAATTGGAAAAATTGCCGATAAAGAACGCGATGCCGCAACACGCCGGTTTACTTTTTTCTTTTTTTGATTAGTTACGAAACTAGTTTTCGAATATTTGCTGAATATTGATGAAGGCGGCGATATCTTGGAAGATCTGCAATGTCGCGTGTTCAGTTCGAATTTACATAAACGACCGGCTACCTCCAGACGCATGTATTAAAGGGATTATAGCCGAAGTTTCCAATTAGTGGAAGTTATGCGTGATTGTGAGCTCCCCCTTCCCCACCCCATTTTAATGACGCACTTAATGTTTACTTTTAAAGGCATGTTTTTGTTTTGTCCCCTGTGTAATATTGATAATACAAGTAGCAGCATCATCGGAGGCTTATCATCGGATTATTCAAAAACAAAATGATGAAAGCAGCCTCCTCGCCACAGCACGTGGGGTTACGAGTTCGGATTTGTTAACAACATTTGTCAACATTACTCGACTTGCAGTTCAAGTTCGTGCAGCTCAGCCTCGAGCCAACTGAATTCTTTATGGCTCTAATAGAACTTAATTGCGGGTTTCAGCTGGATCGATAATTGGTCTAGAATTATAGAGCTTACCAGACAAGTATGTTTGTCACAATTTCACAACGCCCTGGCGATTGCCTAAGAGAAAACCATAAATGATATGGCGAGTCCTTATCTGCCCCATTTGTTGACATTACTTTCAGCTTCATGTCTATGTGTTTATGTCACTTACCTCTTTGGCAAAAACTTTCCCAGACCAACAATTCATCGTTTTTATTTAATTATTCCAGCAAAAGTAATGGCAAAATCCAGTGCGATCTGACGCCCGAAGAGATACGGGCATTGAGGGTTCTCAACGAAGACACGTTTGTAGACCAATTCTTCTGAGTGGATTCTTCGTTTTATGTCTTCCGATTGTAAAGTTTTTGTCATTTGTATCTGTCGTTATTGGTGAAAATCCACACATATTCATTACATTACTATTGTTTTTTTTTTGCAGAAGCCAGCGAAGATATTCCCAACTTTGGGTCATCTTCTACCAGAACTGCATTTGTTTATTATTGTGTTTAATTGTTTTGTTTTAATATCGTTTATTGAGAAATCCCATTACTTGAATCTATTGTTATTCCTTGCAAAAACCCACCGAAGACAATTGCAATTCTTCCCATTGATCACATTCCTGAATCCGACTATCTATTTGTGATTCTGTCCCATCATCAAAACAACACAATTTCAATTGAAATTATTCTTTATAAATGAATATTTGTTGTGATAACAATTCGATTTGTATCTGTCTCTTTATCTATATTGGTTCATTTTCATATCTCCAATTGGTTGGTATCTGTATCTGTTCCTCCCTCTGGGAGCTCCATTTCAACAGCGTAAAGAGCACTTGAAGAAGTGCTCTGTTCCTCATTCGTTTAGACTTTTTCCCCGTGTTAACCTCATCAATAAAGTGATATATTTTAGGCTTGAACAGTTGACTAATTGCAGACTCTGATGCTCGACAGGTATCCCTATGAGGTCATCCAGGAGATCGCCGATTTCATCACCAAGGGCGCCGGCGTACGCCCCAAGATCGGCATTATCTGCGGATCTGGCCTGGGCTCTCTGGCCGATATTATCCAGGATGCAAGGATCTTCGAGTATGAGAAGATCCCCAATTTCCCGGTGTCCACCGTGGAGGGACATGCCGGCAAGCTGGTGGTCGGCACTCTGGAGGGTGCCACTGTGATGGCCATGCAGGGACGCTTCCACTTCTACGAGGGCTATCCCCTGGCCAAATGCTCGATGCCGGTGCGTGTAATGAAGCTGTGTGGCGTGGAGTACCTGTTCGCCACCAATGCGGCGGGTGGCATCAACCCGAGGTATGCCGTGGGCGACATTATGCTGATGCACGACCACGTCAACATGCTCGGCTTTGCCGGCAACTCACCGCTCCAGGGACCCAACGATCCGCGCTTTGGACCACGCTTCCCCGCTCTGACAAACTCCTACAACAAGGACTTGATCAACAAGGCCATCGAGATCGGCAAGGCCATGGGCATCGAGTCGAACGTCCATGTCGGCGTCTACTCCTGCCTGGGCGGGCCCAACTACGAGACCATCGCGGAGCTGAAGGCGCTGCGCATGATGGGCGTGGACGCGGTGGGCATGTCCACCGTCCACGAGGTGATCACTGCCCGGCACTGCGACATGAAGGTATTCGCCTTCAGCCTGATCACGAATAAGTGTGCCACGGAGTACAGCGACAAGAAGGACGAGGAGGCCAACCACGAGGAGGTATGTTTATATCCTTGAAGGGTATTATAATTTTAGTCAGAAGCTTAAAATTATTCCTTTTTGGCGTAGTTTTGAGTTACTTAAACTTTGATTTGTCCAAAAAATTGTCATATTAAAGTAGATTTTTAATTAAAATATATATGCTTAATTTCAGGTTATGGCCGTGGCCAAGAATAGACAGAAAGCCTGCTGCGAACTGGTTTCCCGACTCATCCGGGAGATCTACACGGCATCCGCATAGACAGCGAATGAGACAGCGTTGGATTCTGGACTTTAACTAAAATTTAATGCGGAATTAGACTCGCCTCTAAGACTCACATGGCACGGATTGTCCCAAAATTTACAGTATAAGCGTAGGGAATAGTTTAACTAAATTATGTTAAATAAAATAGAAAAGAAATCAATCGTAGCTGTGGTTTTACTAGAAAAGTTACTCATAAGTAACAGGCCCTTTGTTTGTTGATAAAAATATCAATAAAAATATATATAAATTTCAGTTCAAAAATGAAATTTTTCTAGCATTCTTGATGGCATAAAAAGTCCAAAAAGTCGTTGATTGCAAAAAGTCATATATAATCTGAATCGTCATTAAAATCCTAGTTAATGAGTACCAAAAACATAAGAACAATTTTTTTGAAATTTTTTGACAATTTTTGAAAATTAGGAAAGGGGTTAAATCATTAAAATTTTCAAAAATTGGCAAAAAATCGAATTTTTGAAAATTTGAGTCTGAGTATGCAGAATGATAAACCTTGTAAAAAGTAGCACAGGGACGTTTTCCGAATTAAAATTAATGCTTTTTTGACTTAGTTATGAGATTTTTAAATCTTGATTTGTCGAAAAAATTCTCAAATAAAAACATCGAAAAATGTACTAAAAAAAGGTATTTTACTTTTATTCAGAAGCTTGTAACGCAGTGAAGGAATCATTTCCGACCCTATAAATCATATATATTCTTGATCAGCATCAAAATGCGAGTCGATCTAGCCGTCTCCGGACAAAAACAAAATTTTTCAAAAATTTGCCATTTTTGCAAAAAAAGGAAAGGGGTTACATCATTAAAATTTTCAAAAATTGGCCAAAAATTAAATTTTTTTATTTTTTAAACTGAGTATGCAGATTTATTAACCTAATAAAAACTAGCACAAAACTGCTTTCCGAATTAAAATTTATGCATGTTTAGCTTAGTTATGAGATTTTTAAATCTTGATTTGTCGAAAAAATTCTCAAATAAAAACATCGAAAAATGTACTAAAAAATGGTATTTTACTTTTATTCAGAAGCTTGTAACGCAGTGAAAGAATCATTTCCGACCCTATAAATCATATATATTCTTGATCAGCATCAAAATGCGAGTCGATCTAGCCGTCTCCGGACAAAAACAAAATTTTTCAAAAATTTGCCATTTTTACAAAAAAAGGAAAGGGGTTACATCATTAAAATTTTCAAAAATTGGCCCAAAATTCAATATTTCATTTTTTTAAACTGAGTATGCAGATTTATTAACCTAATAAAAACTAGCATAAAACTGCTTTCCGAATTAAAATTAATGCTTTTTTGACTTAGTTATGAGATTTTT
The DNA here is from genome assembly GCA_035046265.1 of Drosophila bunnanda. Taxonomy (NCBI): domain Eukaryota; kingdom Metazoa; phylum Arthropoda; class Insecta; order Diptera; family Drosophilidae; genus Drosophila; species Drosophila bunnanda. The sequence goes on from JAWNOB010000075.1 coordinate 5,488,768, forward strand.
AAATCTTGATTTGTCGAAAAAATTCTCAAATAAAACATCGAAAAATGTACTAAAAAATGGTATTTTACTTTTATTCAGAAGCTTGTAACGCAGTGAAGGAATCATTTCCGACCCTATAAATCATATATATTCTTGATCAGCATCAAAATGCGAGTCGATCTAGCCGTCTCCGGACAAAAACAAAATTTTTCAAAAATTTGCCATTTTTGCAAAAAAAGGAAAGGGGTTACATCATTAAAATTTTCAAAAATTGGCCCAAAATTCAATATTTTATTTTTTTAAACTGAGTATGCAGATTTATTAACCTAATAAAAACTAGCATAAACTGCTTTCCGAATTAAAATTAATGCTTTTTTGACTTAGTTATGCGATTTTTAAATCTTGATTTGTCGAAAAAATTCTCAAATAAAAACATCGAAAAATGTACTAAAAAATGGTATTTTACTTTTATTCAGAAACTTGTAACGCAGTGAAGGAATCATTTCCGACCCTATAAATCATATATATTCTTGATCAGCATCAAAATGCGAGTCGATCTAGCCGTCTCCGGACAAAAACAAAATTTTTCAAAAATTTGCCATTTTTGCAAAAAAAGGAAAGGGGTTACATCATTAAAATTTTCAAAAATTGGCCCAAAATTCAATATTTTATTTTTTTAAACTGAGTATGCAGATTTATTAACCTAATAAAAACTAGCATAAAACTGCTTTCCGAATTAAAATTAATGCATTTTTAGCTTAGTTATGAGATTTTTAAATCTTGATTTGTCGAAAAAATTCTCAAATAAAAACATCGAAAAATGTACTAAAAAATGGTATTTTGCTTTTATTCAGAAGCTTGTAACGCAGTGAAGGAATCATTTCCGACCCTATAAATCATATATATTCTTGATCAGCATCAAAATGCGAGTCGATCTAGCCGTCTCCGGACAAAAACAAAATTTTTAAAAAATTTGCCATTTTTGCAAAAAAAGGAAAGGGGTTACATCATTAAAATTTTCAAAAATTGGCCCAAAATTCAATATTTTATTTTTTTAAACTGAGTATGCAGATTTATTAACCTAATAAAAACTAGCATAAAACTGCTTTCCGAATTAAAATTAATGCATTTTTAGCTTAGTTATGAGATTTTTAAATCTTGATTTGTCGAAAAAATTCTCAAATAAAAACATCGAAAAATGTACTAAAAAATGGTATTTTGCTTTTATTCAGAAGCTTGTAACGCAGTGAAGGAATCATTTCCGACCCTATAAATCATATATATTCTTGATCAGCATCAAAATGCGAGTCGATCTAGCCGTCTCCGGACAAAAACAAAATTTTTCAAAAATTTGCCATTTTTGCAAAAAAAGGAAAGGGGTTACATCATTAAAATTTTCAAAAATTGGCCCAAAATTCAATATTTTATTTTTTTAAACTGAGTATGCAGATTTATTAACCTAATAAAAACTAGCATAGAACTGCTTTCCGAATTAAAATTAATGCATTTTTAGCTTAGTTATGAGATTTTTAAATCTTGATTTGTCGAAAAAATTCTCAAATAAAAACATCGAAAAATGTACTAAAAAATGGTATTTTGCTTTTATTCAGAAGCTTGTAACGCAGTGAAGGAATCATTTCCGACCCTATAAATCATATATATTCTTGATCAGCATCAAAATGCGAGTCGATCTAGCCGTCTCCGGACAAAAACAAAATTTTTCAAAAATTTGCCATTTTTGCAAAAAAAGGAAAGGGGTTACATCATTAAAATTTTCAAAAATGTACTAAAAAATGGTATTTTACTTTTATTCAGAAGCTTGTAACGCAGTGAAGGAATCATTTCCGACCCTATAAATCATATATATTCTTGATCAGCATCAAAATGCGAGTCGATCTAGCCGTCTCCGGACAAAAACAAAATTTTTTTAAAAATTTGCCATTTTTGCAAAAAAAGGAAAGGGGTTACATCATTAAAATTTTCAAAAATTGGCCCAAAATTCAATATTTTATTTTTTTAAACTGAGTATGCAGATTAATTAACCTAATAAAAACTAGCATAAAACTGCTTTCCGAATTAAAATTAATGCATTTTTAGCTTAGTTATGAGATTTTTAAATCTTGATTTGTCGAAAAAATTCTCAAATAAAAACATCGAAAAATGTACTAAAAAATGGTATTTTGCTTTTATTCAGAAGCTTGTAACGCAGTGAAGGAATCATTTCCGACCCTATAAATCATATATATTCTAGATCAGCATCAAAATGCGAGTCGATCTAGCCGTCTCCGGACAAAAACAAAATTTTTCAAAAATTTGCCATTTTTGCAAAAAAAGGAAAGGGGTTACATCATTAAAATTTTCAAAAATTGGCCCAAAATTCAATATTTTATTTTTTTAAACTGAGTATGCAGATTTATTAACCTAATAAAAACTAGCATAAAACTGCTTTCCGAATTAAAATTATTGCTTTTTTGACTTAGTTATGAGATTTTTAAATCTTGATTTGTCGAAAAAATTCTCAAATAAAAACATCGAAAAATGTACTAAAAAATGGTATTTTACTTTTATTCAGAAGCTTGTAACGCAGTGAAGGAATCATTTCCGACCCTATAAATCATATATATTCTTGATCAGCATCAAAATGCGAGTCGATCTAGCCGTCTCCGGAAAAAAACAAAATTTTTCAAAAATTTGCCATTTTTGGAAAAAAAGGAAAGGGGTTACATCATTAAAATTTTCAAAAATTGGCCCAAAATTCAATATTTTATTTTTTTAAACTGAGTATGCAGATTTATTAACCTAATAAAAACTAGCATAAAACTGCTTTCCGAATTAAAATTAATGCATTTTTAGCTTAGTTATGAGATTTTTAAATCTTGATTTGTCGAAAAAATTCTCAAATAAAAACATCGAAAAATGTACTAAAAAATGGTATTTTGCTTTTATTTAGAAGCTTGTAACGCAGTGAAGGAATCATTTCCGACCCTATAAATCATATATATTCTTGATCAGCATCAAAATGCGAGTCGATCTAGCCGTCTCCGGACAAAAACAACATTTTTCAAAAATTTGCCATTTTTGCAAAAAAAGGAAAGGGGTTACATCATTAAAATTTTCAAAAATTGGCCCAAAATTCAATATTTTATTTTTTTAAACTGAGTATGCAGATTTATTAACCTAATAAAAACTAGCATAAAACTGCTTTCCGAATTAAAATTAATGCATTTTTAGCTTAGTTATGAGATTTTTAAATCTTGATTTGTCGAAAAAATTCTCAAATAAAAACATCGAAAAATGTACTAAAAAATGGTATTTTACTTTTATTCAGAAGCTTGTAACGCAGTGAAGGAATCATTTCCGACCGTATAAATCATATATATTCTTGATCAGCATCAAAATGCGAGTCGATCTAGCCGTCTCCGGACAAAAACAAAATTTTTCAAAAATTTGCCATTTTTGCAAAAAAAGGAAAGGGGTTACATCATTAAAATTTTCAAAAATTGGCCAAAAATTCAATTTTTTTATTTTTTAAAATGAGTATGCAGATTTATTAACCTAATAAAAACTAGCATAAAACTGCTTTCCGAATAAAAATTAATGCTTTTTTGACTTAGTTATGAGATTTTTAAATCTTGATTTGTCGAAAAAATTCATAAATAAAAACATCGAAAAATGTACTAAAAAATGGTATTTTACTTTTATTCAGAAGCTTGTAACGCAGTGAAGGAATCATTTCCGACCCTATAAATCATATATATTCTTGATCAGCATCAAAATGCGAGTCGATCTAGCCGTCTCCGGAAAAAAACAAAATTTTTCAAAAATTTGCCATTTTTGCAAAAAATGGAAAGGGGTTACATCATTAAAATTTTCAAAAATTGGCCCAAAATTCAATATTTTATTTTTTTAAACTGAGTATGCAGATTTATTAACCTTAGTTATGAGATTTTTAAATCTTGATTTGTCGAAAAAATTCTCAAATAAAAACATCGAAAAATGTACTAAAAAATGGTATTTTGCTTTTATTTAGAAGCTTGTAACGCAGTGAAGGAATCATTTCCGACCCTATAAATCATATATATTCTTGATCAGCATCAAAATGCGAGTCGATCTAGCCGTCTCCGGACAAAAACAACATTTTTCAAAAATTTGCCATTTTTGCAAAAAAAGGAAAGGGGTTACATCATTAAAATTTTCAAAAATTGGCCCAAAATTCAATATTTTATTTTTTTAAACTGAGTATGCAGATTTATTAACCTAATAAAAACTAGCATAAAACTGCTTTCCGAATTAAAATTAATGCATTTTTAGCTTAGTTATGAGATTTTTAAATCTTGATTTGTCGAAAAAATTCTCAAATAAAAACATCGAAAAATGTACTAAAAAATGGTATTTTACTTTTATTCAGAAGCTTGTAACGCAGTGAAGGAATCATTTCCGACCGTATAAATCATATATATTCTTGATCAGCATCAAAATGCGAGTCGATCTAGCCGTCTCCGGACAAAAACAAAATTTTTCAAAAATTTGCCATTTTTGCAAAAAAAGGAAAGGGGTTACATCATTAAAATTTTCAAAAATTGGCCAAAAATTCAATTTTTTTATTTTTTAAAATGAGTATGCAGATTTATTAACCTAATAAAAACTAGCATAAAACTGCTTTCCGAATAAAAATTAATGCTTTTTTGACTTAGTTATGAGATTTTTAAATCTTGATTTGTCGAAAAAATTCATAAATAAAAACATCGAAAAATGTACTAAAAAATGGTATTTTACTTTTATTCAGAAGCTTGTAACGCAGTGAAGGAATCATTTCCGACCCTATAAATCATATATATTCTTGATCAGCATCAAAATGCGAGTCGATCTAGCCGTCTCCGGACAAAAACAAAATTTTTCAAAAATTTGCCATTTTTGCAAAAAAAGGAAAGGGGTTACATCATTAAAATTTTCAAAAATTGGCCCAAAATTCAATATTTTATTTTTTTAAACTGAGTATGCAGATTTATTAACCTAATAAAAACTAGCATAAAACTGCTTTCCGAATTAAAATTATTGCTTTTTTGACTTAGTTATGAGATTTTTAAATCTTGATTTGTCGAAAAAATTCTCAAATAAAAACATCGAAAAATGTACTAAAAAATGGTATTTTACTTTTATTCAGAAGCTTGTAACGCAGTGAAGGAATCATTTCCGACCCTATAAATCATATATATTCTTGATCAGCATCAAAATGCGAGTCGATCTAGCCGTCTCCGGAAAAAAACAAAATTTTTCAAAAATTTGCCATTTTTGGAAAAAAAGGAAAGGGGTTACATCATTAAAATTTTCAAAAATTGGCCCAAAATTCAATATTTTATTTTTTTAAACTGAGTATGCAGATTTATTAACCTAATAAAAACTAGCATAAAACTGCTTTCCGAATTAAAATTAATGCATTTTTAGCTTAGTTATGAGATTTTTAAATCTTGATTTGTCGAAAAAATTCTCAAATAAAAACATCGAAAAATGTACTAAAAAATGGTATTTTGCTTTTATTTAGAAGCTTGTAACGCAGTGAAGGAATCATTTCCGACCCTATAAATCATATATATTCTTGATCAGCATCAAAATGCGAGTCGATCTAGCCGTCTCCGGACAAAAACAAAATTTTTCAAAAATTTGCCATTTTTGCAAAAAAAGGAAAGGGGTTACATCATTAAAATTTTCAAAAATTGGCCCAAAATTCAATATTTTATTTTTTTAAACTGAGTATGCAGATTTATTAACCTAATAAAAACTAGCATAAAACTGCTTTCCGAATTAAAATTAATGCTTTTTTGACTTAGTTATGAGATTTTTAAATCTTGATTTGTCGAAAAAATTCTCAAATAAAAACATCGAAAAATGTACTAAAAAATGGTATTTTACTTTTATTCAGAAGCTTGTAACGCAGTGAAGGAATCATTTCCGACCCTATAAATCATATATATTCTTGATCAGCATCAAAATGCGAGTCGATCTAGCCGTCTCCGGACAAAAACAAAATTTTTCAAAAATTTGCCACTTTTTTCAAAAAAAGGAAAGGGGTTACATCATTAAAATTTTCAAAAATTGGCCAAAAATTCAATTTTTTTATTTTTTAAACTGAGTATGCAGATTTATTAACCTAATAAAAACTAGCATAGAACTGCTTTCCGAATTAAAATTAATGCATTTTTAGCTTAGTTATGAGATTTTTAAATCTTGATTTGTCGAAAAAATTCTCAAATAAAAACATCGAAAAATGTACTAAAAAATGGTATTTTACTTTTATTCAGAAGCTTGTAACGCAGTGAAGGAATCATTTCCGACCCTATAAATCATATATATTCTTGATCAGCATCAAAATGCGAGTCGATCTAGCCGTCTCCGGACAAAAACAACATTTTTCAAAAATTTGCCATTTTTGCAAAAAATGGAAAGGGGTTACATCATTAAAATTTTCAAAAATTGGCCCAAAATTCAATATTTTATTTTTTTAAACTGAGTATGCAGATTTATTAACCTAATAAAAACTAGCATAAAACTGCTTTCCGAATTAAAATTATTGCTTTTTTGACTTAGTTATGAGATTTTTAAATCTTGATTTGTCGAAAAAATTCTCAAATAAAAACATCGAAAAATGTACTAAAAAATGGTATTTTACTTTTATTCAGAAGCTTGTAACGCAGTGAAGGAATCATTTCCGACCCTATAAATCATATATATTCTTGATCAGCATCAAAATGCGAGTCGATCTAGCCGTCTCCGGAAAAAAACAAAATTTTTCAAAAATTTGCCATTTTTGCAAAAAATGGAAAGGGGTTACATCATTAAAATTTTCAAAAATTGGCCCAAAATTCAATATTTTATTTTTTTAAACTGAGTATGCAGATTTATTAACCTAATAAAAACTAGCATAAAACTGCTTTCCGAATTAAAATTAATGCATTTTTAGCTTAGTTATGAGATTTTTAAATCTTGATTTGTCGAAAAAATTCTCAAATAAAAACATCGAAAAATGTACTAAAAAATGGTATTTTGCTTTTATTCAGAAGCTTGTAACGCAGTGAAGGAATCATTTCCGACCCTATAAATCATATATATTCTTGATCAGCATCAAAATGCGAGTCGATCTAGCCGTCTCCGGACAAAAACAAAATTTTTCAAAAATTTGCCATTTTTGCAAAAAAAGGAAAGGGGTTACATCATTAAAATTTTCAAAAATTGGCCCAAAATTCAATATTTTATTTGTTTTAAACTGAGTATGCAGATTTATTAACCTAATAAAAACTAGCATAAAACTGCTTTCCGAATTAAAATTAATGCATTTTTAGCTTAGTTATGAGATTTTTAAATCTTGATTTGTCGAAAAAATTCTCAAATAAAAACATCGAAAAATGTACTAAAAAATGGTATTTTACTTTTATTCAGAAGCTTGTAACGCAGTAAAGGAATCATTTCCGACCCTATAAATCATATATATTCTTGATCAGCATCAAAATGCGAGTCGATCTAGCCGTCTCCGGACAAAAACAAAATTTTTCAAAAAATTGCCATTTTTGCAAAAAAAGGAAAGGGGTTACATCATTAAAATTTTCAAAAATTGGCCAAAAATTCAATTTTTTTTATTTTTTAAAATGAGTATGCAGATTTATTAACCTAATAAAAACTAGCATAAAACTGCTTTCCGAATTAAAATTATTGCTTTTTTGACTTAGTTATGAGATTTTTAAATCTTGATTTGTCGAAAAAATTCTCAAATAAAAACATCGAAAAATGTACTAAAAAATGGTATTTTACTTTTATTCAGAAGCTTGTAACGCAGTGAAGGAATCATTTCCGACCCTATAAATCATATATATTCTTGATCAGCATCAAAATGCGAGTCGATCTAGCCGTCTCCGGACAAAAACAAAATTTTTCAAAAATTTGCCATTTTTTTCAAAAAAAGGAAAGGGGTTACATCATTAAAATTTTCAAAAATTGGCCAAAAATTCAATTTTTTTATTTTTTAAACTGAGTATGCAGATTTATTAACCTAATAAAAACTAGCATAAAACTGCTTTCCGAATTAAAATTAATGCATTTTTAGCTTAGTTATGAGATTTTTAAATCTTGATTTGTCGAAAAAATTCTCAAATAAAAACATCGAAAAATGTACTAAAAAATGGTATTTTACTTTTATTCAGAAGCTTGTAACGCAGTGAAGGAATCATTTCCGACCCTATAAATCATATATATTCTTGATCAGCATCAAAATGCTGCTTAGTTACACGTTTTTTAAACTTTGTCATTTATCATCTGAATTTAACTGCCAAATTTAAATATACTATTAGTACCCGCCATATCAGATAACCGACCAATTTGAATTTCAATTTAATTAATCGATCAGGTGCCGCCACATATGTAAACCGCCAAATTTGAATTGAAATAGTGGATTGTGAGTGGATTGTAAGTGGATCGTAAGTGGATCGTAAGTGGATCGTAAGTGGATCATATGTGGATCGTAAGTGGATCATGTGTGGACCGTAAGTGGATCGTAAGTGGATCGTATGTGGATCGTAAGTGGATTGTGAGTGGATCGTATGTGGATCCTAATTCAGGTGCCGCCACTGTCAGCCGCCAAATTTGAATTTGAATTTTGCTCTTGCACTAAAATTATTTCACCTGCTGCGGGTTCTGTTCGCCTGGTACATCAAATCCAGAAATTGGCCAATTTATACTGAAAATAACCATATTGAAGACTTGTTGTTGCCTACAACAATAACAACAATAAGCTTCTCCATTACAACAACAACGATTGTGAATTTACAACAACAAGAGAACTAAAATAAATTAATTTAACTGCCAAATTTAAATTTGAATTTAAATTTACTATCAGTACCCGCCATATCAGATAATCGACCAACTTGAATTTCAATTTAAATAATCGATCAGGTGCCGCCACTGTCAGCCGCCAAATTTGAATTTGAATTTGGCTCTTGCACTAAAATTATTTCACCTGCTGCGGTTTCTGTTCGCCTGGTATTTCAAATCCAGAAATTGACAATTTTGTACTGCAAATAAAGGCTTGGTTTTGCCCATAACAACAACAACAATAAACCACCTTACAACAACAACAATTTTAAATTTACAACAACAAGAAAAGTATAAATAAATGTAACTGCCAAATTTAAATTTGAATTTAAATTTACTATCTGTACCCGCCATATCAGTTAACTGCCAAAAATAAATTAAAATTTTAATTTGACTCAGTTGCCGAATTAAAATTAATGCTTAAACTTTCTTACACCGTTTCCCAAGCCAAAAGTAGTCAACAACCAGAAATAATACATTAAAATGTTATTTAATAAAAATTACATATACGTAATAGTTTTTAATATGATAAAAACACGAATACATAGGCATCGATATTAAATTAGGCAAATAAAGCTAACATTAAAATGATATCGAACTGAAAACAATGAAATAACGAAAGCTCGTTGCGTTTTCCTTCTTTTTTTTGGTGTTTGCAGGGATTAAACAAATGCAATTTCGTTAAAACGTTAAAAAATATGAAGTCAAACAATGGTAAATGGTAAAACAACTCAACCTAAAATTATGTACAGGTAAAATCGAAGGACTCGAACTGTTTGTCGAATGAAGCGAGTTTGAAATTTATTGCAAAGGCATACATATGTATAACGGTTATGTATTATGCATAAAATAGAGAGAGTACATGGGGATATGCGCACGTGTGTGTGAATATGCTATACTATATAGGCCTAGCATGTAGAATACGATATAGATATATGATCTGTCTGTGCCCGTTGCAAAAGCATCGCCGCCTACAAAAATGTGCTTAGAAAATTGTATTGTTTTGTGATTGTGTTCAAGTCTATTCGGTTGCATTGTGCCTCTCTCCTAGAACAGCCCGCGCTCCTTCTTCAGTTTGGTCTGCTTCCAGATGGGCAGTTGCTCGAACTCCGCCCGGCTGCAGCCCAGCGCCACCTGGAAGTCCTCGGCGTTTAGGTAGACCTCCAATCGAGTGGGCTCCACGCCCTCGGGCAGGGGCCGTGCCTTAAGCACCTCCAGCGGGTATTCGGTTTGTGTCATTTGTGCCAGCATTTCTGCTATGGTAATGGGAGCATCGGTGCGGCCATCCTGCATGAAGAACAAGAAATATATTAAGTTTCCTTTGTTCCTTGGTTCCAGCTTACCTCTTCGTTGATCTCCCGCACATCGGATCGCTCCGTCCAGCCGGGAAAGAGCGCCTTGAAGGCCAGTGGCTCCAGGCCTGCCCACACCACCTGACCCTTGACACCGTGGAACGCCTCCTTCTCGTTGTCGCCGTGCTTGGCGCGCCAATAGCCGACGGCTGTCTCGAGGGCAGCACGTCTCTCTGAGATCCAGCGATTAACTCCAGCCCGATTGTCGTTGGTGGGACTGCTTCGCTCATCGGTGTTTACTAAGGTCAGAAGATAAAAACAATTACAAATCAAAATCGTAGAATAAATATAAAATCCACTCACTCTTCACATCCTCTAGGGGCCACCAGCCCATCCAGAGCCACAGCTCATCGCCATCGTCCAGCAAAAAGATCGTGGGCTGACGAGCATTATAAAGCTGACTCTGGCTGAAAGGATATGGACTGCGCAGTTCCTGGCAGCGCAGAGGATCGCTCAGTTCGAACGCTGTAAACACGCCCTGAGTGCTGGAGAAATTAAAGATCCTTATTTGATAATCGAACGATTTGGTGGACTTCAGTAGGCTGCCATAATCAACAGCTTGGGCCGTTAATCCCAGGGCCTTTTTGCAGTCCTCGTTCTCAGAACCCTCGTCCTGCTCTGTGAGATTGGCTTTCTCGCTGCTAAAGAGATCCTTTGGCACCTGCTCGACCAGATCTTGGGCAGCTTTCAATGCCACAGATCGTGTGTGTGGAGCACTCTTGGATCCATGCCAGACGATCACGCTGCCTTGGCTGCCATGGATCAGCAGCATTGAGCTGCGAGAGCGGAGTTGACGGGACTGGCAGTCCACTTCCTTGATAAGTGTTTCTTCGGTGACGTTGCCCTGGATTTGATAGAGCCGCCACTGGTTGCGCCTCTCCAGGCACTGCTCCTTGCGTCCCCGGTGCTGCCACAGCTGGCGGAATAGGCGAACAAAGGCAGTGCATTCGTCGCCTTGCGACACCCTCAACTGGGCGCCCTTCTCCTTGTCCAGCTCAACGGTGAGCAGTGCCGCTGCACCCTTCTCATTGGCACTCGAGTCCTGACCCTGCCAGGTGAAGTACACGCACCTGTCCCGTCCGACGGTGCTCCTGTTCGAGACCTTGCCGCTTAGCTCGCGCACTGTGACCGAAATCTGGTAGATCCAGCGAACTATATAGCTTTCCGAGGAGTAGAAGTGACCGTAGTCCTCGCGGGCAGGGGCCGCATCGAAGTTGAACTCGTGGATCTGCCATTTGTCCGTGGACTTGGTGATTACATCAAAGTGGCGCATCGTATCGGTGTCGTAGTAGAAGTTACCACGTCCCAGATTTGCCTGCTCCAGCACCAGATTCGGTTCCTCGTAGGGTTCGCCCTTGTGCAAAGCACTTCCATTCAAGGCTCGCACCACATGGACGCCGTTGGCAAGGTAATCCTTCTCCAAATCCTCGCGTTCCAGCTCCGGCCAGTCGCTGAACTTCTCCTTAAACAGCACCGTCTCCATGTTCTGGGTGATCTTCCCGAGGACACACCACTCCGGGCGCTGAGCGGTGCGCTTGGCGTATTTGGTGTTTTCACGACGACCCACAATGGAGACGTAGTTCAGCGGGTTCAAGTAGCACTCGGCGTAGTCTGCTCCATTCTCGGCACCAAAGTGTTCCTGAGCCAGCCTCATGGCCGCTCGCTTGGCGTCCGAGGAGGCGTTCTTGCCGTTCCACACATACAGCTCGCTGCCAAAGTCAAAGACTAGCACCTTGCGCGTGTCCAGCATGTCCACCTTTGGTATACAGCCCCAGTACTTGTCTAAGGGAACAAGGGCCTCGTCCTTGAACTCGTAGATCTTGTTAGTCTCAATCAGACTGCTCTCGAACACATCGTCCTCGTCTGCATGGCCGCTGTCTGAAATCTCCGAGGCGTCATCCTCCTTCTTACCCAGTAGCTTCCAGAACTGACGCCACTGCCGCTCGTTGACGTACTTGCCATCGGTAAGGATGACCTCCTGGCCGGCGGTGCACCCAAGATCCTTGTTCTCCAGAATGGCAGCGCAGATCTTCTTGCTGCGCGAGATCTCGATGACATTGGCAAAGGAGCCCACATAGCGGAAGAGCTGCGAGCCGGCGACCAAAATGAAGCAATCTCCGCGATTCAGTGAGGTGTGAGTAGGCTCCACTAGTCGAGTCTGAACGTGAGTGCGTCCCTTTACGTGGAGTAGCATCACCGGCTTGTGGGGCAGCCACATCTGCTGCAAGGGAATCGACGAGGAGCGTAAAGCCACCGACTTGAAGTCCTCAATGGAGGCCAGGCCGGCAATCGCCTCGGCAGCCAGGTTGGTATTCTGGCCATCTAAAGAAGAAGGTAACTAGGTTCGGTTGGGAAGCTTAGCACAGAGAGCAAGCTTAACTCACATGACTCCATCTTGAGGCGCCTGAGCTCACGTTCGGCCACGCCTGTCTTCATTTCTGTGTACTCCGAGGTAATGTCCTCACGTGCAGCCAGACTCTTGAGAGGATTGCGGGCAGCCCGGCGTCCCTTGGGTCCCTGTACGTGGCGTTTGCTTACCAAGCTAAGAGCCAAAATAAGCGGAAATTTAGAATATGTAATTTTGACTTCATTCTCGAAGAGCTCCAAATGGAACTGATTGCTCTAGCCATAGATTCCTCTCATTACTCACCGCTCAGTGGGTTTGATGACATCAAAGGCGCTAATCTCCAGCTCCACACTCTCCTCCAGCTTAGGCTTCGAGGCAAAGAAGTTCTCGAAGGTCTCCTTGTCGTCGAGACGTGGCACCTGAATCCTGGCGCCCACATTTGTAGGCGCAGCCGCGCTCTTGGTGTTGGCCAGCTCCTTGTTCTGCTTGGCATTCTGCGGTGAGGTGCGCTCCCCATCTGAATCCGAGCTGCTGCTGCTATTAGAGCGACTCAGGCTGGGCACCTCCTCCTCGGGATTAACGCTTAGGCTACGGAGTGCTGCCTTGTTATTAGTGTTAGCAGTGGTGGTGGTCACCATCATGGAGGGGCTCTTGGCCAAACCCAACTGTGGCTGATTGGCGCTGCGCACCTCCAGCATGGGACACTTTTTGGCGGCATCGTTGGGTGAACGCTCGAACTGAAGCTCCACAGGGGATTGGGCCTTCTTTTGCAGTCGGCCAGCGACTGTGAACTTCTTGGCATCGGTTTGCTCTGAGGATTGGGGGAGAGTTATAAGTATCATCTGGTACCTTTACGAAATGGAGATCATACACTCACCTATGCGCTGCTTCCAGTTCTCCGAGTTGCACTTGAGCTTGCTCAAGCGATCGGAGACCTTGCCGCCCTCGAGGCTGGTGGGGATCAGGGGCGACGGTGGCAGCGGCTTGTCCGACAGCGAGTGGGCCAAAGATAGCGATTCCTGAAATGCCAAATAGAGAGGGACACGATCTTGATTACAAATTCACTTTCCAAATTTTTGGGGATTGAGACCTCCTACGCCTTGGGCCCAAATATGAACGCGTTTATAAAGAAATTAACCAAATTTTAATAGCCGCAAATATGGTCAACAGTCGCGGCCGTATCGGCTGGGTTGTTCCCAAAACCCGATGACTAAGCACCTGCCGCCGTTAGAGGGTTAAATTAGATTGTCAACACGGGGTCTGGGAAGAGGAGGGAAAAGCTCTTACCAGTTTTACTCTTTCCATGCCGGCTATTTATTAGCTTTGTTTGTTCTCGCTATTAGCTATTATTTTCCCGGGCACACCTCGACGACGAACGCTAAATCTGAATGCGAATCTGAAGGCCTCGGTGCCAAGTACGCTCCATTAGTGACCCGCGATGGATGCGCAGCGCAAATGTATCTGGAAGCGAACTTGGTCGAGGGGCCTGCTGCCAGCACAATGCCAATCTGGCGACTGCCAATCGCCGCTTGGCTAATTGCGCACCTTTTTTGCTAGACTCTGGGTGCTCCACCGTCCCGAGAGCCGGAGAGCTCGAACTTGGGAGACAGTGCGAGTCATACGATTAGATAAGGGGCTGGTGCACTCCGAAAAAAGGTCATAAAACAGGACCGATAGGTAACAGTATAATAAAACTCTGGAACTCTGTGGGTCTTCCCAAAACTGATAAATCGTTGTTCAAAATTGCTAAATAAATACCACATATATAAGTTTATACATATATACTTTATAACTTTTTGAACACATTGGAACACATTTTGAAAATTGGAAGACTGATAATATCGTTTAACAGTAATATAACTTTAGTATTTAAGTTGAAATATTAATTACATTAACAACCTATAAATCGATGTTAAGAATTGCTACATAAATATCACATATATAAGTTTATATAAACTTTATAACTTTTTGAACACATTGGAACCACAAAAGATTGATAATATCGTTTAACAGTAATGTAACTTTAATATTTAACTTGAAATATTGGTTACATTAACAACTGATAAATCGTTGTTAAGAATTGCTAAATAAGTAATACTTATATGTTTTTATAAACTTTATAACATTTTGAACACATAGATATGATAAGATTGATAATATCATTCAACTTTAGTGTCATTATATATAAATATATATAAAAAAAAAAATACTGTAGACACGTTTCGCTTGTCTAAAAAGCATTGAAGTTCAGAACACATTTTTATTAAAAAAAAATACTATTATTTCCCCATTTACTTATCACTTTTTCTGTCAGTGTTTTGCGCACTCTCAGTTCACCGAAATAATAAGAAACTAATAAATAGCTACCGATATGGGGAGTGGCATACTATATTCTGATCGATGCCGCCCCTGCACTCGTCTTTTGTTTACATTCCCCAAAGTGTCAGTGCAAGGCGAAAACTTAATTCCTGTGTTTACACATGCTTCCAGCATAAGTTATGGCGCGACTGGGAATATCGATAAAAGCAATTTTAAACAAACAATCTTATCTTTACAGTTGCTCGTGTTTATCGTCACCGTAAAGACACACTTTTGGGGTGAAGTTCATAAAATTAGCTTATCTCAGATATTTATTGTAAGAGCATATGCAATATTTAGGAATTTTTGTTTATGTTTGCCAGAGTTTTTGACCCAATTTTTAATGGAATTACTACTATATACTCAGTTGTGTTATCGTTAATTTAATACTAACATTAATAATGATAATTTAAAGCAGACTTTGTCATTCATTAAATAAGCAGCCAACCTTGAGCATTCTCCACTCTTTCACACATGATTTCTGATGAATTTCAGCGTGTGTCATACACTGGCTATCAATGAATTCGAATTCGAAACCCTCTCGGAATGAATCATCCAAAAAACAAATTGATAAAACTCGTAAAAAAGTGGGTAAAAGCAAGCTGAAACGCGGAAAAACAAAGAGCAACGATAATTTGATTAACCGCCGAGTCGAAGGGTTTCTAAAAGGTAGAATTCCTCAACAAATTGGAGAATTCTTCCGCACCTGAACAATGCCCAATACAGCAAACAAAATACACTTCAACCCAAAAGGTATGACGCCATAGAATCTCAGTTAATAAATGGCAATTTATAATATTTTATTGGCTTTGCTCGCCTCTGGTTATTTGCCTATTTGCGTCGTTTTATTGACATTTCGATTTTGCATGTGCCGTCTGTATATTTAAAACTATAGTGAAAATGTTAAAATTAGCATATGAATATACAATCATTTCTCTATGTTTGGCAGAATTTGGCAATCAGCAAAAAGGCAGAAACTAGCCCAGGCCAAAACAAAGGCAATTAGGCCAAGTTAAGGTTGCCAAGTTCAAGTGCGTGGGGAATGCCTGTGCATCTGGCCAATTCTGTAGTTTAAATGCAGCGAAATAAAATGGAAATTTTCCCCGGAACTCGAATATATATCCAATTAATCCATAGTTCAGCGAGAGAGTGAGTGGCCCATTCAACTCGAGGAGTACTTGATAAAGTCTGTTATTGTTATTATTATGGCAATGCGGCGGCTTCTGGTGATTGCAACAAGTTGCATTCAGTAATGTCCAAGGTTCAATGTACTGATAGCTGAAATGCCTCAAGCCTTTCTCCGCAGGGTATGGGTCTGATGATTGTATCTTTTAAGCTCGCCTTTATTATGAATACATGCTTCACTGCCTTTGTTCGCCATCAAATCAATCAAAAAAGCCACAGCACAGCTACGAAATTACCTCACATCACAATCATTTTGCGGCGAATACTTTTTCCCATCTCCCCGATTTATAATTAATGGTGATCGGTCCAACATTTTGATTTGCGTCAATTTATTTGACAAATTGTGTTTAGGCCACAAGACACGCTCCGATGGTTGACTAAATTCACACAAAAATTGCTGCCAAGCAGATGCAAAATAATTCATAACGAATGGATATACACTTCTTCTTCGATGGCTTCTAGCAGCTGTGCACACGAAAATAAATGTGTTTTTATTACGTACATTTAATTAGGTTTAATATTGTGTTTGCATTTGATACAGTTCGTATTTATAACATATAATATTTAACGATAATACTACAATACAAATTCATAGTGTTTAATTAGTTTAGCAGTACAGTTCTCTACTCGCTCATGAGATGCTTTGCAATTACAAACATTTTGGGCTCTGGACAATAAGATATTTATACAAATAATGGGCTTTACTAAGTACAGGCATTGTTAGCTAATTGCGACTTAAGTTGGGGGGGGTTATTACTTTGATTTGCTTAAGTTTCCATCGATTAAGCAAACAAAATGCATAATGGGGGTTGGGAAACTGGGGGCATGGCAAGGTCTCCCGATGAGAGCAAGTCACCGGACCAGCTTTGTTCGTCTTGACACAAAGGCGGCGATTAGGAGTAGTCTTCCGGGTCATATGACTCTGATTTCATTAAGACCAGAGCTGCAAAAACATCGATGTGTAGTCGGTACTATCGTCTCTGTTATCAATTATTTATATAAATTCAATGTATCTTCGTATTGATAGCATAAACTACGATCGATCAAAGATGAAAAGGGTCATGTTGCTTCCCATTTCTTTCATGACACATCAAAGTTGTTGAAGTCCTATCGATAATTTTGACTTTTCCGATTTAAAATCGGTCAAGCCTTCGATACTTTTGCAGCTCCACACCAGACCAAAAGGGGGATGGCACTTTAATATAACCTTCTCCATGGAATCCCTCATCTGGTTTCATTTATGTAGGTGGCCTCCTCCACGCAGGCGGCCTGCTCTTCGTTAAGGAGATCAGTGATGGAGTAGGCGGAAAGGGGACGCGAGAACCTCCGCTCGGAGAGTATGTCATCGATGCAGGTCACCGGCGAGAGACAATGGCAATCCGGACGCTCCTCCGGCTCTTCGGCACTCCGGGCGATCACTTGAAAGATGTCCTCCATGCTGGTCTGCAGGCACAGCGAGGGCGGCTTCCTTCGGAGCACAGGCGACGATTCGAGTTCCGGGGAGCTGGAGAGCGGAGACGCTGTCGAGGGTGTGGCTGAAGTGCCTCGAGTCCTCCTCGGAGTCGGCACTGCCATGGGCTCCCAGTCGCTGTGGGAGGGGGCCTTCTTGGTTGGCTCCTCCTCCAGCTCCTGCCACAGATGCATCGCCTGCTCAATGTGCTGCAGCTGGGCGGAGAGTTGGCTGGCAATCGAGGTCTTTCGCGAGGCACACGGCGTGGAATCCCTGGACTCATCGCTGGCCCCAAACATACGGATCTCCGGGAGCGTGACGGGTGCCACACGGCTCACCTGTCGCGTGGTGCCCGTCTCGAACATTCTGGCGATCTTGGTGACATTGCTGCGCTTCACAGGCGCCGGCGATGGCGGCGGCAGTTCCTCCTTGGGCGGAACCTGCTGGCGCTTGGGGTAAACGCGTGTCACCGGCTTCCTGGCCTTGGGTTTGATCTTCCCGGAGGCCTGCTCCTGGGCCAAAACGTGGCAGCACAGCTCCGGGCCGTAGCAGCGATGGAACTTGTTCCTGTTCGCCTCGTAGTCCGCGTCGGCGAAGCGCTTCATCCGCACCAGGGACTTGGGAACGAGGGTGACCAGCACGTAGGTCACCAGCAGGTAGGGCAGCCACTCGGCCCACTCCCACGCCGCCTCCAGGTATTCCGTGTAGTCCGTCATGCTCCGACGTGCTCTGGTTGTCACTACTCGGTTTTTTGCTATTTTGCTATCGCAATTGCAATTCGATTTATTAACTTTTACCTCGCTGATATCGTTTTTGCACTATTTTTTCTCGTTGTTTTTTTTTCTTTTCTGTTTGTTGATAAGCGTAAAAGTTCTGCTATGACATCACATCACTCTGTTTACGGGGATTGGTTAAATAATGGAATTTTTTATATTTATTTTTACAACTGGCATTCGTGGCAGAACGGGGAGACATTGCGGCAAAATAATTATTTACTTAAGTTTATTTATTTTGCTTTATGTTTCCCGGAACTGCTAAAGTTCTTTTGTTATTAAAGAAGTTTCATTTATTGTTTTTAGAGCTGGAATTCAGTTGATTGCAGGGCGGAAATCATTGTAGAATATTTGTTTAAGATCCTTTGTTATTTTACACCGTTTTCCGGAAGTTTTTATTAATATTTTGATTTAAGGATCTTTTATGTTTTTCTTTAAAGAATATTTTATATATTTTATAACGAAACTTGACTTTATTTTGCAATGTTTTCACTTTAACCTTTCAAAATTATTATTAATACTTCCCTCTTTTTCTCTTCCAAAAGTTTTTAAATTCTTACGAATTTGTTTGAAATATTTAAATAAATTTAAAAAATCTTTACAATTAAAAAAAAAACTACAACTTGCACAATTTTGATTGGAAAAATAGAAAACATTGCAAAATTCCATCCAGTTTCATATTTTTCTAAGCTTTCCAGGAAGCTGGAATTATCCGAATTCCATAATCCTCCGATCCGTTATCCAAACACACACCCACACACACACACACACCTTTCGTCCAGTGGTGTCCACCGCGCATTGCACCGTGCGTTGCACTTTGCATTAATATTTATATTTTCTTTAGTGCGTATTTTTATCTCGGCCCCGTCGTCGTCATCCGATATCCCGAGCTTTGCTTATTTATTTAGTTTGCTATTAATTTTTTTATTTCGGTTTTTTTTTGTGTTTCGGTTTTCGGTTTTCAGTTTCTGTTATTGTTTTTGTTGGTTCTTTGACGCCTTTTGTATTCCGTTGCGCCTCGCGGTCGTTTCGTTCTCTTTGGGTCCCCGCTTTAAACTTAAATGCCGACGACGCCGCCGCCGACGCTAAACTTAACGCTGGCGCTCATCCAAAAACTTGACGAAACCTGCGCGCGTCGCTCTTTCAGCACTCAGAAAAATTATGATTGCATTTGGAAATTTGCAAACAAAAAATGTTGATGGGAGAATACATTTTTATGACTCCTAAAAATTGTCTTTAAATATTATAAATATGTAATGTATGACATATTTTTTACAAAACATTTTAAGAAAATATAAGTTTTCTTAATTTTTGTTTAA
This sequence comes from Drosophila bunnanda, assembly GCA_035046265.1. Lineage (NCBI taxonomy): Eukaryota > Metazoa > Arthropoda > Insecta > Diptera > Drosophilidae > Drosophila > Drosophila bunnanda. The sequence goes on from JAWNOB010000075.1 coordinate 5,508,390, forward strand.
AAATGTATATGGATCGGATTTCTTTTCTGATTTCCAAGAAGCCAAAAATATTCCCAGTGCACACTCTCTCTGGCAGCCTCCCTTTTTTTTGGGGAAGCTCTCTCTCTTTCTCTCTCTCCCTCCATCTCTCCGTGGATCTGTGATGCTGTGCCTTCGTTAAGTTTCTTGGCCTCTCCTTTAGCTCGTCCGCTGCACTTGCGCAGAATTCTGTTTTGCAATCTGATGATGCTATTATATTGTTGTTGCTTTTGTTATTCTTGGTTGGGTCTCCTTGGGTCAAGTAGTTTGTTATTCTGATAAGAACGTGCTGGTGCGAGGGAGCCAGCAAGATGGGCAACTTTCATTTCAAAGGAGTTCGCTGAGAGTTGCGAATTGGAAAAGAGGAGCAAGCCCTTAACCCTTGAGTCGCGATTGTCGCGAGTGGTCGCGATTTATTTTTAACTCGGGGAATTTGTATTAAAAATTTAAATTTTTTAATATTGTTTTCTAACATCAGAATAATAAATAATGCACTGTAAGTCCTTTGTTAAATTTTAATTGAAATAATATGTTATGATTCGTAAAAAAGTACTTCTAACTTTCGATTGTTTTCAATTATTAAAAATGAGGATTTTAAACCGTTCTTTTTGTAATAATTTTATATATTCTTGTATTTAGTATTTTTTTACTCTTAGTAATTAGTTTATAAATACTTTCTTTTTCCTTTTTTTTAAGTTTTCATTCTCATTTAATATTTCCATTAAATAATATTTCTCAAAAATAATGGACTTAAAATTCCTCCTTTTGCATTTGATAAAGATTTGTTGAAGATGCTTTCCAAGATTTATTTCAGCTTCATTCCATGTGGTTATCTCTTCCAAAAATGAAGTCTCTCCGTTAAGATTTTATTACCCCATTTTAAAGATGCAAATATTTGCAGGGGTTTCTACATTTCCCTGGCTTGTTTGTTATTTTCATTATTATTATTATTATTTTGTACAGGTTTATCTGAGACGCGGCATATATGCAAACAGCTCACGTCGCGGTACTGAACTGTAAGTGAACTAAATTTAGAAAGGCTCGAACAATAACATCTGGGTGCCCCTTTGTGATTTATGGGAATTTATTGCTAATTGTTGATATTGCGCCCCTTGGCAAAACTGTGTCATCTTTCTGTAAGTGTGTCCCCCCATCTAATATAAACATTGGCAATGCCATACAGCTCTGAATATATATACAATGTGGAAACACACATGCGCCTTTCAAAACAGATTTTGTAGTGAGTAAAGTGAAATGCTTATTTCGGAACCATTTGCGTGGGTTCTGGTTCTGTTTCTTTTCTTTTTCTTGATGATTTGTAATGGCCAAAGAGATTGCGGTCGTCGGTTCTGAGATTTCGTTTTATTTCAAAGATTTTTTATTTTGACACTCGTCGCACTTTTGGGAAAGTCTCATTTCTCTGGCAGGTGTATTGGTGGGTGTGTGTGGGTCTATGGCCAGCCTTGAAACACTTGTTTATTTATATTTTATTTCTCATAATTTCACATTGCACGAATCTCTAGTTTTTCGCTTTTCTCCAACAAATGCCAGATAGATACGAAAAATAAATAAAAACACTCCATTCGCTTCCTGCTGCATTCGACAGTTTATGCAACTCAGGAAACCGCTTCGCATTACTTTTTATGCAACCCGCAACGGGGGCCTAGTCTTATTTTATTTTTAGTTTGCCGCTTATCAATTTTAATGTCAATTGAAACCGGCAGCGAGCAGTAATAATGCATACTAATAACAATAACGAAAGGAGAGCCCGACTTTGCAAGTAACACAAGAGGAAACACAAGTCCGCAGCGAATGCGAACTGCTCGCGTCCAAGTCGCGATTCGTACTGGATCGTAAATCTTCTCTCCGAGACGTCGAAGCCGGGGCTTTGATTCGAAATCTTCCGAAGAGCCGGCATTTTTCCAGTGAGAGCGAAAGAGAGAGGGAGCAAAGCAAAGCGAAGAGAGGGGAAGCCAGGCTGCGAAGACGTCAGCTAAGCGCGAATAAGGAGGCTTTTAAAATTAAACTAAGCGTAATAAACAAGATCATTGTGGGCATACCAGAAAGAATGAGAGATCTCAAGGGAAGGGATCTGCCAGATAAAGAGTCTACAGTTTAGGAAAACCAGAAAACTGCACTCTATTATGTTTATAATAAACATAAATTCCCTAATTGAGCCTTTTTTAACGATAAAATATTAATTATAGTTCCACAATTGACACCAATTTTATTTCAATAAATATTCTGAATATTCGTATAAATAAACTTATCTTTAGTGTACAGTTTCTTGATTGGAATGTGGACAGCCTTTTTTTTTGGGGCTGTGCCTTCAGAGAAACATCTGCCCAAAACGATGATTCACCGGTGAAACATGCAGCGAAAAGAAGGCCTAATGCAAAATTAAAATTACTCAAGCTAAAAATAAATTAGTGCAAGTTCATTGCGATTAAAAAGTGATGTAAGTGTCTACAAATTCAATAGCATCGAGCTAAGAACAAAGAAGACGAAATACAGGTACCAGATGGAGAGCAATGAAACTAGGGGACACGCTGCTACTACTACCTTATCTCCGCAAATAATGAATCACACACATTCAGGCAATAAAAATAATCAGCAATAAGCAGGCAGCAGCCGCCGCCAGAAATGTAGCTTGTAGATACAACCGCTCAGATACAGATACAGATACAGAGCGGCAGGCAGAGCGCAGTTGATTTTAGAGGTTTATGAACAACATCGGCGGGGGCTACTGGCCCTGCACTAATGAACAAGTACAGCAGCAGCAACAGCAGCAGCCTTAGCTGGAGACGGAGCCCCAACAATGATAATAATGAAGTAGCTGGAGGAGCTGGCGCAGCTTTGGGAGGAGCATTGCTGCAAAAACTGCAAGTATATCAAATTTACAAAACAATTTACAACAGCCCAGGCCAGGCCAAGCCGAGGCGAGGCGGGCGCGGCCTGCAGCTGGAAGATGAGCACGTTCAAGATCGGAACGGAGATCAAATGCCGTGGACCAGACACAGACACTGTCCCGAACACAACAACAGCCACTGCCAGTTAGAAGCGGACCACAAGAAACCTTCGGTCGCCTCCCTTTTTAATACCCTCTCACAGGGTATTGTAATTTTAGTCAGAAGCTTGTAACGCTGTGAAGGAATCATTTGCGACCCCATAAATCATATATATTCTTGATCAGCGTCAATAGCCGAATCGATCTAGGCGTGTTCGGAAGAAAAAAAATTTTTACTCAATTTTTCGACAAAAATTAGAATTATTTTAAATGATAAATTTAGTATACAGATTTATTAACTTATTCAAAACTAACATTGGAAAGCTTACCGAATTAAAATTAATGCTTTTTTGGCTTAGTTAAGAGTATTTTAAACTTGGGTTTGCCGAAGAAATTCTGATATATGGATAACTTTCGATTAAAAGATGCGTCTAGTTTAAGCATAGTTAATATCGATTTCCGATTTGATTTTATAATTGAATTGCAAACAGCAAGGGTATATACATTTCGGCTTCCCGTAGTTAGGTTCTATAAATATCTTTTTTTTTTGTATTTGTAATTGTTGCTCCACTTTAAATAAAAACGAATAATAAAAATAAACTCATAGATGCTTCAAAAAGAATATGCTTCTAAGAGTACAATTTCTCTGTATAATAATTATTTCTTTGCCTACGGATATTTTACACAAAATGAATTGTTTTTTATAAAATACTTGATCTTGATTATTACTTTCAAGTTGTATACTATTTTTATTAAAAAGTTATTTAGTTATACCAGAAAATAAATTCTTTCTCATAGTGTATAGTAGGACTAGTCCGATGCGGCTGCTGTTTTTACTGATGTTACTGCCTCAGCCACAGCCCACAAGGCAAGTTTGGAAAATTATGGCAAAATGGAAGTTGGCAGACGCCTCGAAACTGGAGGAGCAGGAGCAGGAGCGAGTGCCTCTAGACAGAGGCACTCGCTCCTTGTATAGACATACAAGTATGTATTTCTAGCTGCCCTGCTGGAGCACCGAATCTCCTGGATGCTGCCTTCATTACTATGCGCTCTTCAGCTTTCTACGATCGTGGCCTTTTAAATTGTTCTAAATTACAAGGGATCTTTCGCTCGATGTCTGTTTTGACACTCGCCGTGGGACTTGTTGACTGAGTTGGGCAGCCTAATTGCGCATACGCCACCTGGGACGTCTGTCTGCCAAACGGGGCATGAATCCGACTGCCACTACGCAGATCCAGCGGAGCAGAGAAAAGTGGGAGAGTCGGCGGTGCCCTAAGAGCGCCAGCAAGACAGAAACTCATCTTAATTATTAATAAATTGCACTATAATGGGCGTCAAGTGTCGTGTGGCGGAAAATGAGGGTAGAACTTTTTGAGGAGGAAACTCTATCACAACCAGATGATGAATGTCTTTTTTTCTAAATATATGCGCACAGTCTGCCCATTGACCTTGTTCCACTGTAGTTTTGTTAACTACACTAATCAAAATTTTGCGCGAAAAATATTAAGGAAGTAGAATAAAAGCTTTCAAATATTAGAAAGATTTATTTCATTAAATGACAAATTTGTGGAGATCAATATGAAACAATTTGAACTCGAAGCACAGAAATTAAAATAATATAACTATGATTAATATGATTACCAAATACCCCAAATACATCGCAAAAAGAGTTCCCTACTTATTGAAACCCAAGATTAACTAATAATGAAGTTTAAAAGTTGGTGTTTTGACTCTAATATTTAATCAATAGATTAAACATTAGGTAGATAATAGAAATAATAATAGTTTCCTGTTCTTAATATTATGAAAAGCCCAAAGAATTTGCTATAGACTTCAAACCTATTAAAACTATGTTCAAAAGTATGCTACAAAATGTGTTTAAAATACCCATATTTATACAAATCTTTAAATATTAATAAATAGCGTTTTCGGTGATGATAATAATAATACTAATGACAAATTTAAATATTTTACCTTCGATTTTCATAGCACTTTTTCTTTTTTAACAATTTCCAACTAAATATCTTTATATATGTATCTCAGTGTATGAAGCAAACTTCCGAGTATCTTGTAATTTGCTGACAATAATAACAAGAGTTGTAGAAACAAAAACAATAACAACAAAGTCGAGAACGACACTTGAGTTTTCCATCTGGAAACTCATTTTCTGGAAGCGAAGGGCAACAATTTGAACTTTGTTTGATGTGTGTGTGTGTGGGTCAGACGAAGATCGCTCTGACACGATTTTCCCCCCAACTACCCGGGAAATGATGAGATGGAATGACTAAGCCCATCCAGGCTCATGCTCGACGACGTCGGCGGTGTCCCCCAGTAATTAAACGTGATTACTCGGGCAATTGCATCTATGCAGGGGGGAGGGGAAGCCAAGGGCGAGGAAGCCCGCATAATTATGAACCAGAAGTAACCGTTTAATGACAGAGAAAATGGGGGTTGGGGGAACGGGTTCACTAAACCCCATGTCGCGTCGTCGCCAAAAGCTAGCGGATCGGCTAATTGACAGTCTCCGAGCGGCGTTCGATTTTGATTCGCAAAGTGCCCATGCCCATAAATAATGCGGCAAAAGCGGTCGAGACTTTCGGCTGGCTGAGTGAAAACAAACATTTGCAGAGACAAACTTGCACTTCCCCAAAAAAAACAGGAAAAAATACGCAAAGAAAAGGTGCAAAACGTTCGATTTCGTTTGGAAAGCGATTGAAACTGTGCACACTCGCTAGGTGGCGCCACTATAGGTTAGTGGTCGCCTAACAGTATGCAGCATTTACATTTGCTTAGATTCAAATGTGTAAAATGAATGTAAAGTACTTGTATAAAATGTAAAGTAAAGTAAAGTAAGGAACACACTTTACTTTTGAAAATAAAATTAAATATTCACAATTAAATCTATAAAATAAAACAAATATACATTTTTTGTAAAATAAATAAAAAAAAATATATATAAAAGGGAAAAGGGAATATAACTTCGGGAACCTAAAGTTTATATACCTCTGCCGTTTGCAATTTAATTATAAGTTCGAATCGAAAATCGATTTCAAATATTCGAATTCTTTAAATTGATGTTTCTCTATCATTTTATGATTTTTTTTTAACCAATTAAAGTTTTGAAAACTCATAACTAAGCTATAAAAGCATTAATTTTAATTCGGAAACCTTTTCTATGTTAGTTTAAATTAGTTTAAATAACTTTCCAAGTAATATTGTTGTTAGCTTGATCCTATTTTATGAAATACCCATTTGTAGAGAAATTACAATCAATTAAAGATCATTTGTTAAACGTAATTTCTTTTACGTTTCTCTATTTAAATTAAAAATATATTTTCCATATATTTAATATATGTCAGAGAGGCATTTATCGAAGTGCTAACAGTTGCTATTGTTGAAGTTGCGTCTTCTAACCAATAACTTTAAAGTAGATTACTCTCTCTGTTCATTGATTAGAATTTGTTTAAAAATGCCTTGCGAAATAATATAAAACCATAATATTAATCATTTATCTTTAAAAATGATTTATATCAGTTCTTTACATGGCAATCATGGCAAATATAATTTACAACCTTTAAAGGAGTATCTTTTTATCTGAAAACTGCATGGAGACCATGAACTACTTTCCCTGCACCTTCGCATGGTGACTAAGGAATATTCTGATTATTCATAAACAAGATACAAAACATCACCCGCACCTTATCTGGCGAATCACTCCAGTTATGTCACTTCCCTAGCCCCAGTGGAGATGTAAGCCACACAACAACCATGTCTTCGTCCCACCACAACTCCACACCCAAGTTCCTACTCGATCGTGGTTGGTATCACTTGCACTTTTCGCATTATTATGTCATTGCCGTCAGGTTTAACGCTCAGTTGCCATTGCACGAGCAACGGGCGAGGCATTGCACAAATAACAGAGGAAAGCGGCACGTTAATAAACAAAACGATTAGCAATAAGGAAGCAATTTTCACGCAATTGCGATCGAGATCGAGATCGGGATTTGAGATCCGAGATCCCGGCGATCAAGATCCGTTGCGGTCCACAGCCGCCACATGCGTGGCTGCTTAACCCACAGCGGAATTCAGGGGATGCACAATGCAAAAAAATGCATTAACTTTACGAAAAACATTGAAATTGTAAAAGAAATTAGCGGAAGAAATGACTATAGATTTCAAAACTATTTAAATAGGGCATAAAACTATCCAATTTAAATATTTCAGGCTCCTTTTTGACACCATTTTAAATGTAATCAAAGCAAGCACAATTATTGTATCACTCGATAAATAACTTATCTTTAAATATGATATTTCTTGTTTCTTTAAGTGTACCCATGTATCTTTCAGATGCGCAATATTAACAAGTGCTGAGTACTCACGTTCACGAAGTTTTCGCGGCGCACATCGTCGACTTCGTCGCGCTTGGAGATGCGCTTCCTCCAGTCGTCCTCGCCGCTCTTCTGCAGCGCCGCCAAGCGCTCCGCAATGGAGCCGGTCTTGGCGATCGAGAGTGAGCGCTGATCGGGGCCCATGACCTGGTTAAATGGACGGAGGATGGATTGATTATAGCATTGGATAATGGATGAGCGTGCACGGGTGGCACAAAGTCACATGTGAATCGATTTAATTGACACTGGGTCAGGTACAATTAGAGAAAAAAAGAGGAGGAACTGATCAGATGCATAGTATATCCCAGAATGGAAAAGGTTTATAAATATATAAGATTTTGAAGTTCTCTAAATCGATTTCACATTTCTAAATAAAATATATATACTGACCTCAGTTGATGATCTTTGCACGCCTTTGAGGAAGTCAGGCAGAGCAGTTGGATGCGTTGAATCTCCTCCCGAAGCTTCGTCCTGCTCCTGATCTAGATCCTTCTTTGGCGATTCCTTGGCTGATGTGCTGCTAGTCGTGGGTGTCTCCTCCTCCTCCTTGGCTACATGACGCAACTTGACAAAGCCGCCGCCGAGGGGAAGGGGTGGTAGCTGGGGGCCAAGACCGAGCGGAGCCGAGATGGCCGAGTGACTTTTGCTTTTGGCAACGAGATTTCTGCAAGAAAAATATGCAAATGGGGATCGTTAAATGCTGTTGAAAATAGCTTAAGAGTGTGGCAATTAAGTTATATATTATGAGGTAATAAATTTAACCAAGAATTAACATTTAAAAGGTAAAAATAGAAATTTGAAATAAAATTGTATCAACTTGGGGGGGCTGCAACTTGAGCTGCAAGATACTGCATATTCGTTGGATACAAATGCATGCGGGACTGGCTAAAAACGTGCGTTTTTCCTCAATGGACGCTCCACAATCCGTTCCCATTTTCCCCCACACACAAAACCATTAATAGGAAACTCGTGACATGGCGTTTTCCCAGCCACTAATGAGCGAACTGCCTTATTTGTACGTTTATTCGCCGTCGTCCCCCTTCGAATAGAATGCACAGGAAGCGGCGATCGTTGAATCGACAGGCTGCCTTTTATTTCTGTTTCTGAGATTTTGTATTTCTTGTGCCAAGGCCCAAGTAAGAGCCAGAGCCACAGCCAGATCCAGAGTCAAAGCCAACTTTCTCCTTTAATGGGGGACGGGGACCATCCATGGCCATTTATTAAGCGCTGGGCACCCAGCGATTTTCCTCCTAGATGGCCATGGAATTTTCCTCTTCTGCGAATGGTCGCCGGATTGCATTGGATTGGATCGGTTATTGTTATTTCTTATGGCTGAAACCCATTTTTAATGCCTCCTCGGACAGATGTTAACGTAAACGAACCGCGGGCGGCTAATGAGACAAGTTGATTGCTCGCGGGATTATCCTCGAAAGTATTATGCCTCCAAAGGCAGCAAACTGACATTTGAAATGTAGTGGAAAATATGTTAGATATTTCGATTAATTTGGCAAAGAGTTAAGCAGAAAATCTTTGTAGTATATTCTTCAATTTGTAAAGAATTTGCCACAATTTTGCTAGTATTTATTTCCAGACCCACTGATTTGTATTTCCATTGATAAACCTATGACAATATATTTAAAAATATTTAACAATTGTGTTGCCTGTTAAAAATGGCATAGAATTCAACTGGAATCTTTGATCTTTGATCTATTGCATAACGCTATGCCCCACTCGGCACTTCCATTGATTAAAAGCGGTTCTTTGTCTCCGCAAAACGAGATTCCAGATTCTATCTGTGTATCTTTGGCAAACTGAAATTGCCTCGCAGGCGTTGTCTCTTATTTTTTTTTTGTATCTTTCTTGTTGTAAGCAGAACCGTTAAGAACGACTGAAAGATTTTTCACAAAAGTCAAAACTCGGACACAGGCACTTATTAGTCACCGGACATGTTTCGGTACATTGTGAGCTCTCAGTTCTGGATACGACTTGGGATTCTGTGCCCCTGAGCGCTTTATCTCGCAGCGTGAGTCAAGAGAGTCCATCGAAAAAGAAAAACAAAACCCCAACGAAATGGGCCCGGCATTTATATATGTCACGGATTATTCGGAACGACAGACTGCATTAAGAAAATAACCGCTAAGAATGAAAACTTGTTTGGATTTGGCAAAGCAATGCAATGGAAAATTTAGTGGGGGAAAACAAGGTGCATTCTAGCTGCCAAATAATTGATTAAGAAAATATTTAACCGAAAGAGAGGAGATAATGTTAAGGGGAAATTTGTGTATAGTATGAGATATTGTATCCAAAGGATATATTGTTGAATATATGTTCTACTGCACTTAAAAATCAATATGATTTGTTGTATTTAGTTTAAATAAACTCTGCAGATTAATTTTCCCACCAAATGACAGACAGATTGTCAGCACTTGAAGCTCGCTCACATTTTTTGTAAAATCACTGCACGTGTTTTCTTTTGCTTTTGGTTTCGATTTCTGTTTGGGAGTTGCTGGAAAAGCGAATTCACTTGAAAAGCAGACTGCACGCGACGAACTCCGAGAGACGAATGGCGAATGGCTGAGCTGAGCTGCGACGCGCTGAGGTGAGCCCACTGCAAAAGCGAGCAGCCTGGGCTAGGTCCAAGATACACATCTCAGATTCTCCTTCCAGGTGCCCATCGAAAAGGCAGGTAAGTAAACAGAAAGTCGCGCTGACAGCTAAATTGCATATTAATTTGGAAAATTTCGGACTGAAGCGAGCCGCAAGACAGGCCAAGCGATGACCAGGTGCTGGGTTTTCGGACCTCGTCTACCTGAGCCAGCTTGTCACCTTGTCACCCACTGCTTGAAATCAAGAAATATATTATCAAGATAACCCGGATTTAACTGATACTGAAACCGGAAAATTGAGTGGGAATCAAAGTGTATCTAAGATAGATAACAAGGAATTACTTAAACTTCGAATATCAAGCTGCTTTTAGAAACATTAACAATATTTTCTTACTATTTTCTAGGGCCTTCTACTACAAGGTTTTAAATCCTGATTTACCAACTTAAACCTAAACTGAAACTCCTCCTAAAAACTCTAGTACCAACTCGAATTCAATTACCATGCATAACCACATGGAAAATGGAAAATGGCATTGCTAAAAGTTCAGAGTTTAGCCACAACTGCCGAATCGTGAAGTCGAAGCAAGAGCCTGGTCGAAGGAATAATGAAATAATGGGGGAATAATGGCTGAAATGCAGACGAACGTTGGAGGGAGCAGCGGGATTATCTCTGGCCAGAGTCATAGGTCAAAGTGCAGACACGCGAATGGCTCCTCCTGGGCTTTTTCTCTGCGTTTTCCTCTGATATCTATAGTTTCTTAATGCAGTAATTGGCCTTTGGAAAGCGTTTAGCAAGCAATTAGTTTGAGTGCTAAACTTCTGGGTGCGGTCAGCACAGACGCACCCATAAATGCGGAAAAGCTAAACGGTTCAAATTTAAGCCTCAAAACGAATCAGTTTTCATGAAATTGAGACGTCTCTGTTGTATATAATTAGAAACCATCCCAAGGATCGTTGATCATTCGCTCACATTTTGTAATTGAATTACGCGGGGAGGTAATTAAAATTTCTTTTCTTTCCTTTTTTATTAGTCTTTTTGTTTTTGCGAAAAGTGAATGTGATCCAAGATCACGCGATCACTTTGGCAATGCGGCAGGCAGTCTCTGCCTTATGATAGAGTAAAAAGAGTAAGGGGGCCCCCTTAATGATATAACAAAATGAATTGTTTTATAAACTATTTGGCGCGGCATAAATAATTGCACGCCATCAAGCCTTGACTTTACGAGCCCCTCACACGGCATCTCCCATGGAGTGCGCTCTCTAATGGAGTTGTAAATGCACAGATTCACTCCAAGGTGTTGAAAATTTATGCAAAACTATAAAAGCAATGTGAAGAACACTCGTGCAGATATTTACGTACATTATGCCGAGACTACCTGCTGCACTCTCGATCGCCCGCAGAAAGGTCTCTGTCATTGGCATCGGAGTACAGACTCTATGTCAAGTGCTCGGTGCGAGATATAAAAGCGATAATAAATCAACGGCCCTGGCAGCGGCAACGGTCTGAGCGGTTTTCAACAACAAGGTTAAAGCCGCCGTTGAGGCAGAAATAAGTGAAAATAATAATATCTCGCAGCTAATAATACTAAAACATGATATATGGCCCACAGAAGCATCAGACTTGATGGGTAAACCGCAATAAAAATCAAGACGGATCGAGTGGCGGCACTCGGGGAAATATATATGCTTATTTTTGTATAAACTTGTAATGAATTTAATGGAGGTCTACCTATATTTAATAGAAAGAATCATAGAAATAAGTTGAATAAATTGTTGATTCATTTTGCCTTGTCTTCATTATATTTTTATTTATTTTAGTGAAGGAGCCACTTCCGACCCTATAAATCATATATATTATTGATCAGCATCAACAGGCGAGTCGATCTAGCCATCTTAGACAGAATAAAAAAAATTATAAATTTTTTCAAAATTTTATAAGGGTTTACATCGTTAAAATTTTCAAAAATTGACAAAAAATTTTAATTTTTGTAAATATTAAGTTGGGTATGCAGATTTATTAACCTAATAAAAACTGACACAGGAAAGGTTTCCGAATTGAAATCAATGCTTTCTTGGCTTAGTTATGCTTATTAAAAACTTTGATTTGTCGAGTAAATTCTCATATAAAACTTTCGATAAATAACGATTCACAGAATGCAAATATTTAAGCTCAGTAATAATCGATTTTCGATTCGATCTTTTAATTCAATTGAAATTGCAGGAGTATTACCTTAACGTGTAATAAATATGAATATTATTTATTAAAACCAAATGCAACCCCTATATTTCTCCAAGTGCAACCACACACGAACCTCAGGTGATTTTGCAGGTAATGTTTCACGTCATATAAATCACCAGGTAAGCAGAAATCAACTTATGCAACAAATTATGCCAGATTGTGAATCGAATTCGCAGACTTTGTATGTAGTTGCTCCGATTTTTCGGTATCCAAAAGAGTGGCAATTACCCACGAAGGCGCTAGGCGAGAGCAATGAAAGGTAATGAAGCTTTCATCAGACAATGAGCAGAGGCCCCAGAGGTCCCAAGAGATCCCAAGAGATCCCGAGAGATCCCATAGATCCAAGATTCAAGTTCGCTTTGGTTTGACTTTCCCACGCCGCAATTTACTTGGCGGTAATGATGCAAAATTACAACGTCAACGTGGGCTTACAGCCCGACTGATTCCACTACGGCCTCTTGGCAAGTCTCAAGTTGCTTTTTCGCTTTTTAGATTTGCCATTTTGCTGTTTTTGGTCTTTTGTCCGGCCATTCGACATTTCATTAGGCCGACCCCGCGAAAAGTTTAAAAATAGTTGCCAACTCGGTGGGTCTTTGTTTTGTCTTGAGTTTTGCCAAGCCAAAAATATTGCTTAATTGCTGCTCTGGGTTAGGAGCCAAAATTTCACCTCAAGTTCAAGGTGTCGCGACTTGTTTAGCTTTTTGCTCTGTGACTGGTCTTTTGTGAAATCGAAATTTGGCAATGTTTAACCATCTGGCTTACAATGTAAGCAAAAAATGGTTTCTAAAAATGCTTCTACCTTTTTCTTTTTTTTAATAATTAAATATCTAACTTTATGTAAGGTTTTTTGGGAGAAACATAAGTTCTAACCACATTCTCTTCATGGGTTAAGGCCTCAGCAACATTTCAGATTTGGCAACTTGGTTGCTAAACCTTTGCCGGTCAGCTGTTTTATGTTATTCCACGAGCAGGCGCAGTATCCCAGACACGTGCTGTCGCCGGCAACAACCCTCCAGTGAGTAGCCCCTCTCCTCCACACGGATGGACCCACCTCCCACTCCAGTCAGGGATCCCCAGACATGTTTTCGTTTCCTTTCTGTTTGCCGGTTGCCGGGGTAACCCCCGAAAAACCCCCGAATGGAAATGCGTCAAAACAAACTCTCCTCTTTGTTCGGGTTCTTCCGATGGGTTAGAGTGTGGCTGCCACATCCCAGGGGTTGTGTGTGGGTGGATGGTTCCTGGGTGGATTTTGGTGTTGAGAGCCAGTTGAGTGACTCAATGGAAAGGCCAGGTGGCGACGACTGCAGCGGAAGCAGGAAACATGCGTTTTTCGGACAAAAGCAAACAAAGAAGCCCCAAACCCTGTATAAGATCGAACCAGACATTAATTTACAATCTACACAAGAAGTTGAAGAAAAGTATAGAACTTTAAGGCTAAATATTGTAATTTTTAAAATCTGCTGCCAGAATGTAATTATATATTCTATTAAGTTTTATTAACTAGACATTAGAGTTAATTTGTGATTATTATTTCTTTGCGTGCATAAAGGGGAGTCTTCATTTTTCGGGGTTGTTGCATTTTCGGTTGTGCCTACGTGCCTGTCACGGTTTTCCCCCTGTTTTCCCCCCCAAATGGGCGTGTGCACTTATTGATTGAGTTTTCCTTCTTTCCCCCATGGTTATGGGACCCGCATAATTACCTATACCATTACTTTGGCGTGAAATTCTTCCGCTTTCTGCTTCAGTTTCCCTGGGAATAACGTGAGTCAACGATTTTCAAGATGGTCTACAATTTAAACAGCGTTTGCTTTTCTTTCTGCTTATATCTGGTACCGCGTACGAAAAGATATATATATAATTATATATATATAAACAATGTGACGCTCCCATTTACCGTTCCGTTGGCGTCAGAGGAACAGCGTCATCGGAGGTAAACTTCTTTCGGGGTTTCGACGTTTTGATAACTTGTTTTGGCTTTCAGTTCTGTTCTTTCTTGTTCCGTTCTGGCCAGGTTAGGCCAGGCCCTCAGAACGCCAAACAATGGAACAACGTGTGCGGATGTCATCCGAGGGCCTTAATTGACCGCCAAGTGAATGTACTTGCCGCGCTGCGACTGTCTCCGCCGGTGAGTCTTTCGCTTTGGGCTGCTCTGGTCTGGTCTGGTCTCCTACTTCAACTCCAATGAACTCCGCCGTCAAGTTCAACGAGTTAACCGGGAACAACGGCGGCAAGAACTACTAGCAATCGCAGTTTATTCAACTGCGGGGCCTACTACACTGCGAATAACGAACTAACAGCAACATGTCATTTTAAAAGTAATTTGAAATGAAAGTGTAAATTTAGAAACTCAAGTATTTAAAATTTAAATCTGATTGAATGTGTAATAAATATTTTTCAATTAAATAATTAACAACAAAACCTTTTCGTTTCGTTGAAAATACTTTATAAATAAATGTTTGTAAAGAAAATTCAAAAGCAAAGCGTATAAAAATCTCAACAAAGAATAAATATATTGCAACATCTATTTCCGATTTTCCCCTTTTAATTTTTAATTCTTTTGATTATTATTACAAATTATTTCTGAGTGTAGTGCCGAGGTCTCGTGTCTTGTCGCCTCGCTCCGATTGTCACAGCTGTTTTCTCTGGCGGGAAATTGGGGAGGAAAAGAGGAGCACGGGCTGAACTGGTGGCTTGTCAAGTGTCTTGCTCTGCTCACTGGAAGAGGCTACTGTTTCCTGGGTGCCCTCCGTGTCGCAAATCCAAGAGATTCACTGGTTGTGAGGGGTTACTGTAGTGCATAAATTTACCTTATAATTGCCAAGACTTTATTGCAAGGGTAGCTTTTCCATTATTATTATCGCAATACTAATCGCTGATCTCTATTACATAGCTAAATAGAGATTAATTATACACATGCGAACAAACTCAATACTGATTTGCATTCTAATCACTTATTTACCTTAGTTTATTTAATTACGGTAGCTATGCAAATGATACTTATACACTATGTGTTCCTAAGTATTGTGAAAACGATTGGAACATTTCCCATATTACCCTATATTCCCTTAACTTTTAACCAATTGATTTTAATTTCTATACCATAGAAGGGTATTTTAATTTTAGTCAGAAGCTTGTAACGCAGTGAAGGAGTGATTTCCGACCCTATAAATCAAATATATTCTTGATCAGCATCAACAGCCGAGTCGATCTAGCCATATAGGGCAGAAAAAATTTATTACCAATTTTTTCAAAATTTTATAAGGGGTTAAAATTGTCAAAAATTAATAAAAAATTTTAATTTTCTTAAAACTCAAATTAAGTATGCAGATTTATCAACCTAATAAAAACTAGCATCGGAAATCCTTCCGAATTGAAATTAATTGCTTATTGGATTAGTTATGAGTTTTTTAAACTTTGATTTATCGAAAAAATTGTCACATAAAAATATCGATAAATATGGATTCGATACGATCCTTTAATTTAATTGCAAACTGCAAGGGTATATAAATTTTGGCTTTCCAAAGTTAGTTTTCTGTCTTGTTTTAATACTGTATTATATAATATTTATTTCTGTCGTGTGTCTTTGTTCACAATTTGAGGAATTTAGAACTCAACATGTATATACTTATGCGACTGAATATATAATCAAGTATTTATTTAAATATCATTAAACCATAATTAATATATGTATCTAAGATTAATTTATTCCCATTATTCTGGCTTTAAGTATTATAACAACATGCACATTGGATTCAAAGACATTGCTTCTATCGTTTGAATTCGCAATTATTTAAAATACCCTACCTTGAAGTGTATTATAGTCTCTCGATCGTCCACTGTATATACACTGAATTTATACGTAATGCAATATCAGCACACTTGCTCTTTTTTAGGCTTGGGTCAGTCCCTCAATAGCCGCATATCGCTCCGAATGCGAATCGCATGCCGCGAGTGTTGCAACACTCAAAAACATTCGAAACAACACTCATGTTATACATATATATTTCTACATTGGTGGCGGCTTAAAACCAGTTTCCAGAGCGGATCGGAATCGGTTGAGAGCGAGAGAATCCCGTATTCTATATAGCTGATATATAGTATACGAAGTGTAGTTTTAAAACCCAAATTGCGCTTGGCTGGTCAAGCGGTCCGGCTATCAACAGTTGAGCGACAAAAGCGGCGGCGTCAACAACGCAGAAAGTGAAACTAAATAATCATCCAACTCTGAACCGCGATCTCTGGCTGGTCTCTAGCCTTAATCTCCGCCGGGAGGTCACCAACAACAGCAACACGAGCAATTACAGTAGCTGCAATGTTGCTGACCCTGATTACAGGCGCTCTGATCTTGCTCCTCACCTGGGACTTTGTACGAAAGCGCCATCGAGTCACAACCTTTGCCAAGTCCAAGATCAGGGGACCCCTGTCGTTCCGATCCTGGGATGTGGTATTCAGGCATTGTCCCTGGGAGCGGAGAGTATGTTCTTCACGGAGAATTAATCGCATCCTTCAACCGTTCTTACAAATCCCATACAGCCTAGCGAGAAACTAAGAAAAATCCTTTTCCCTTTTCAGACATCTTCCCATATGTGGCCGATAAGTTCGAGAAATATGGCAAGAGCTTTCGCTTTTGGGTCCTTGATGAATCCATAATATATACCAAGGATTTAAAGGATTTTGAAGCCATCCTAAGCAGTACCACGCTCCTGGAGAAGGGTCACTTCTATCGCTTTCTGCGAGCCTTCCTGAACGATGGTCTTTTAGTCAGCGCAGGCAGGAAATGGCACGCCAGGAGAAAGGTCTTCACCAATGCCTTCCACTTCAGGGTCCTGGAACACTATGTGGAAATAATGGACAGAAATAGTGGCATTTTGGTGGAGAAACTTAGACAGGTGGCCGATGGGAAGACAAAAGTGGACATACTCCAGTACGTTTCTTTGGCAGCATTGGATGTGATCTCAGGTGAGTGTTGTTCGGTGTTATGTCACCTAGAATTATTTATAGTTGCAATTACAACAAAATAGCTCTTTGTTCGTCTTAGCAAAATTATATAGTACATTACAAAACACTGAACAAGATTTCTGAGCACTTAAAATCTTAATGGTTGACTTAATAAGTCAGGTTAACGTTTATTATAAAAGGTAGTAATTTCTGTATTATTATATATACGTCTAGGGTACACACTCTTTGAGTGAGGTACGTAATATAATAATCCATTTTCAGTTTATTATATAAATTTACTGAGTTCCATCATCATAATTTAATATGCTGATAAATGCCAAAGTTTAGCTCTACTCTGAGGTTAAACCAGGATTAATAACTTAACTATATTTAAAATCAGTTGAAAACAACTAAGACCCAATATAAAGTGACTTTTCATTGCATAAATCATACTTCCTCAACCAACAGTAGGTCTCCGTGCCGCCTATTATGCCCGTTTATTGATTTATGAAACTCTTTTTGCAGAGGCCGCCATGGGTGTCCAGGTGAATGCCCAGAACGACCCCGATTTTCCGTACATCAAGGCGCTCAAGAAGTGAGTATGCATGTGTGTACAACACTTTCCCTGTTCTCACTCCCCTGGTCTTTCAGTGTGGTCTATATCCAACCGGATCGCATGTTCAAAGTCTCCCAGCGCTTCAACTGGCTCTTTCCCCTGTTGGCGCCGCGGGTCCACCGGCAGCTGGTGAACGATATCCGCGTCATGCACGAATTCACCGACAAGGTCATCCGCGAGCGGCGGGCAATGGTGGAGCGGGCAAAGGCCGACGGCAGCTACCGGCCACTGGGTGGGTGCACTGCATCATTTATAGAGGAAGCTATCGACTCACCCACCCAATCTCTATTTGCTCACAGTTCTAGGTGATGCCGAGACCGGCACCAAGTCGCAGATGGCTCTGTTGGACATCCTGTTGCAGGCGACCATCGATAACGAACCCCTCAGCGATGCGGACATCCGCGAGGAGGTGGACACCTTCATGTTCGAGGGGGATGACACCACCAGCAGTGGTGTCTCCCATGCCCTGTACGCCATTTCCCGGAATCCCAGGATCCAGCAGCGCATATACGAGGAACTAGTGGAGGTCCTAGGTCGAGATCCCTCCACTCCAGTCACCCAAACGGAGCTGTCAGAGCTAAAGTATCTGGACTGCGTAATCAAGGAGACGATGCGTCTGTATCCGCCAGTGCCCGCCTTTGGAAGACACACCACCATGGACCTGGTGATCGGAGAGAAAGTCATTCCTGCCAACACGAGCATTTATCTAATTCCATACTATGCCCATCGGGATCCGGATTACTTCCCAGACCCGCTCACCTTCAAGCCGGAACGTTTTCTGGACGGAGAGGCCGAGGAGCACGCGACCTTCGCCTATGTACCCTTTAGTGCCGGACCCAAGAACTGCATTGGCCAAAAGTTTGCCATTTTGGAAATGAAATCTCTGATCAGTAAGGTCTTGAGATACTACGAAATACTCCCACTCGGAGAAGAGGTCAAGCCCGTAATGAACTTCATTCTGCGGTCGTGCACGGGCATTACAGTGGGTTTGAGACCCAGAAATCTACATTAGAGGGGAATCCCACACACTCAGTCGTTTTGGTTTAAGGTTTCGGTTAAAGGTAACTGGGATACTCGTGATATTGAGATTTTAAGATTATTACTTGTTAATTAAGTACTTAAAAGCTTGTTGAAGATTCAAATGAAGGGTATTTTTTATTAACAAGGAGGATTCTACCTATCATATATTTTTACGATGATTTTTGTATTTAACGAAAGCTAAAAACCTGTTAAGCGTCCTATAAATAAACGCGTTACTCATCATCTATTAATTACAGCCCCTTTGAGCGCAATGCGACTCACCCAGCTTAGCCACAAAGATTGTCCCAATATTTGCAGTGATTATAAAATTAGGCCCCCAAACAAAATGTATTTGAACAGCGGATGAGCGTGGCGGGCCATAAAGAATCCCGAGTTTATCAACGTAAATTACTCTATTTATCTTGGGCAAATATTGGGCGACTACTTAGAAAGCATTCACACCGTGGAAAGCTCCCACTCCGGCGGATATTTGGACACTTTAACCACCGTCATAGGAAATAAGTAATGTGCAATGTGGGCGCACTCATGGCTGCTCATACGCATTTCTCAGAAGCAGTAAACCCAAGCAGGCGATCCCAATTCAATCACGACCAGCGTCGGCCTGTTTATCTATGGTTTATCATTGGCCCAAAGATAATGCGCCAAGGCAATAGAAAAGTTTTGCAAAAACAGATAAGAGCATCGCATCGCATCGCGAAAGGAAATCACATAACAGGGGCCGGGGCTTATCTATCATCCCGCCAGGCTGTCAGCCGCATCGGGGGTCTGCATATAAAAGCCATCTCCGGCGGACGGAATGCGTCAAAAGTGCTTCTGCCTTCGGTGCTAAACGTCGGGAATCTGCAGAACAATGTGCTCCGAAATGTGCTCGGTGGTGAAGATCCTAACCATATTCGGATTAATCGGTCTGGTGGTTCCTGTCGATAGCGTCAGCAGGCCACTGCCTCCATATGTGGGCCTGCCCACCCAGGACGGTCTCACCCAGTTGTTCCTCAGCTCGCGGGTAACGCGTCGCGATCCCATGGCCTCGGTGGCCTGCTTCGGTGGTTACATTGGCGAGTCCAACCTGATTGCGGAGTTATACAGCGGCGATTACAGCAATTGCACCCAGAGAATGCAGATGGGAAGGAGGGGCATCGACAGTGACTTCCTAGCCACACGCAGGACCATCAAGCTGTCCTCAGACAGGGTCTGTGAGGAGCTGAGGGAATGCAATGAGATCAACAACACCCTGGACTCCTTCAACTGTCATGCCACGGTGGTGAGTGAAACTCACCTAGTTTTCTCAAAGAGAAATGGAATCAATTTCTTTACATTTCAGGGATCCAACAACACCGTCTCCACCTACAGCATCTCTGGCAATGCCTCCGAGTCCGGCAGGATGCTGCAGGAGCGCTACCGAGTGGTGGATCTCCAGCACGAGCAGTGTATCCACAAGGCGGAGCGTAGCTACGTGGAGTCCACCGCCAAGAACTATAACCATCTGCAGGCCTGCCTGGATGGCCGTGCCAAGCCAAAGCCAATGCCTACGACCACATCCTCGACATCCTCGACGACGACGACGACCACTTCCACCACGACAACGACCACAGAGGCGCCATCCACCGAAGTTCCCACACAGGCCCCTTTAGACGCGGACGATCAGTTCAAGCAGCTCTTGAATTTGTTAAACTAATGTCCAGCAACGTGTATAACTTTCTACGGAAGAAGCTTCGCAATTAAAGAGGGGTAATCCTTAAGCAAACATTTGCACAACTTGAAATTCAACCCTCAGTGGCAAATGAATTAACCCCCTTTGACAGAGCTACAAAAAGAGGGGTTGCAGCAGTGGGATTGAATTTCGCAAATTGCAAAAACGAAAGAATTAGCAAAATATTAAAACAGAGCAAAAGGGGAAGTCCTGAAAGTCCTGGCAATTTACTTATGTCAGCAGTTAAAAGTCTTGAACATGTTTAACCTTAAAAACAGAGATGGCAAAGGATGACCCTTGAGGCGTACTCTTTAGATTTCCTTTTTCACATTCAAACAAATTTTAAAAACTTTCCTCTGCTTGTATTTAATCGTACTAATTTCTTATTCTATTGGCTTAATTTTAAATCAATAGAAAACACTTGATATTTAAAGATTATGATAATTATTCAAGACTAAACTCTATACTCCGTCATTTTAAAAACCCATCCCATTAGCCCATGCTCGTTTTTAAATGATCCTTAACTCTAGATCATGATTAATGAGCTGGAAAAGAAAGAGACTTCCAAATCTAGCTCGAGGCTCTTCCGATTTTAACGCCTCAGGACGGAAACACTTTGATTAATGATCAGGTTATGAAGAAATTATTTGAGCCAATAATCAACCAAAAGTGCGAAATAATTCAACAAGATCTTGAGATCTAAGAGGCAGCGGCGGAATAGACAAAAGCCAAATTATTATGCCATTTATGGCAATGAAAACCAAAGTGGAAGAGAGCTGGAAGACCTGACCAAAACTGGTGAGGGGAATGATGGTACTATATGGCCATAAGCCATTGAAGGTGCCGGCTTATACGCTGCCCCTGTCCCTGCCACTTCTACCACAAACCAAAGAACACGTTTGGCTTTTATGGCTTTCGGGTCTCAGTCTGGGAGTTGCTTCTTTTCCTTTCAAGGCGGCTTGGCTTGACTTGACTTGAATTGGCTTGGCTTGGCTTTTCTCTGTGCCTTTTGTAGGGCTGAATAGAACCAAGATTCAGGGGGGAAAACAAAGACGAGGAACACCTGTTGGCCCCGCAGCAAGTGGCTCATTTAATAGCACAATTGGCGTGGTATTCGACGCCGGTTGTGTTTTATATATGGCATACGACCAAAGAACCAAGATCCAAGATCCCGAGGACCGTGTATGTGTAATTCTCGGAATGCGATTGCGTCAATCTCAATGCGTTTTATTGCCGGCAGCCAGAAAATGCAGCCGGGAGTGCCCATGGACTTGTCGGTTTCTAATTTTTTTTTATTTACTGCGATAACTAATTAAAATGCAACTTGTAGTTGGCTGTTTACGACCTGTTGTGGGTTCTGGTTATAATTGGTGGTGAAAAATCCATAGGAATGTGTAGAGGAGTGGCGTATATTATTATGCTGCTGCTGCAGATGGTTGGGTAGGTGATAAAAGTTTTAATTTAGAGGCAACGCCTTGGGAGATTTCCTTAATTTCCGTTGCTAATTAATTTTTTGCAGCTCGTAAAAAGTTAATTGATCTGACCATACATTACTCAACCCGGCCGGGAAAATTTCACTCATGTGAGAGAGGGAGAGACAGAGAGAAGGGATCATTAATCACCAGAACTATTTCCATATTCCTAACCCACATCGGCGGCACAATTTACGCGCTTCATTGAGTTTCCCATCTGAGACTCTGGGTCTAGACCATTCAGCCATGGAAAAAATAGAAAAAACAAAGAGTGAAAAAAGGCAAAACAAAAATCTGAGGCTTGTCAACATTATATGCATAACGAAAAACGAGTTTTTCTCCACCAACGAAAAACGTGAACTTTTCATTTTCATTGGGGCGCGCACACACACACAGAGAGATTCCGGCGAGGACCGAAAATTGGGGAAATGTGTTAAATGCAACATGAGAGAGACAGAGTGAAAAATGCTCAATAAATATTTGCAAATGCTTTGCATAAATAAATGAAAATTGACTATGCCAAAGACGAAGGAGGCCCGGCCTGACAGCCTGGCCAATTAAGGCAAAAGTTGCAAGTGCGATGGCGGCATCGTTGTCGCCAAAAATAAAAACGAAACAAAAGTTAACTAAAAAATGTTGCCAATGGTAATTAAGAAACGAATCTGTGGTATCCTGTACACTATCAATAATTTAATTTTTGGACAATTTTTTGGTTGAAAAAATTATAAGTTCTCACTCACCTAATGAGGAAAAGGATTTTCTCCCTAATTCAAACTCTATATATAAAAGATACTTCTTTCTTTTACTATTTAGTACCTATTAGCTGTATATACCCTGGATTTAAATATATTTAATGGGTACTCTACCAACTGTAAGTAAAACTAGTTTGCCTGCAGCTTAAAATAAAAAAAAAAGATATAAAAAAAAACCCAACAACTGAAAGCGCAGAAAAGGAAATCGTCGCCGGTCGTCATCGAACTTGTTGTGTGTGTTTGTTGCTGTTGTTGTTTCAGCCTTTTAAGGCTTTTTGGCATGTTGCGTGTTGCGCATGCGCCTTGTGTGCTATCAATTTCAGTGGCTCTCTGTGTTGGCAAGTGTGTGTGTCTGTGTGTGTTTGGTGGGAATGATACAAATATCGATATGTGAATATCGTATTCATTTAGTTATCGAATTTGAATATACTATGATATATTTGTGTGGTATTTTAATAGGAAGGGTTTAATTGCAGTCCTAAATCTGCTATTTTGGTTTATAAAATTTATAAATACAACTAATTTAATAACTTTATCTATACAAGTAATCTTTCGAGATTAAAACTATATTTTTAAAAATTTTAATTGCCTGCCTATTGAATTTTTAGATACAATAAATAGATAGATCGTTTTTTCCTTCAGAATATATCTATCTATCTCTATATATTATTATGACGATTATAAATTGTCATAATTTTAATATAATGTAATATTTCGATATTAAAACCGCATTTCAAAATATTTAAATTCCCCATGTTTATCGAATTTAATTTTTCGATAAACAAATACCGATAGATCGTATCTATATGTGTGTTCCCATACACCCCTCTCAGTATGTGTTTGTGAATTCGGGTCATTCGCATTTTCACATTTTAAGGCGTAAGTTGTCTTTTTTTTTCTTGGTTTTGCATGTTGATTTTCATAAGATTTCTGCCTTGCAGGCTGTATTTGCTGCACTTGCTGCCTTTGCAACTTTTACCATCGGCTGTGACCAGGGATCCGCCTCCTTCGCCGCGTTTCTTGGCCAAGTTGGAGCTGGTTGTTAATGGGTAATGGCATGTTGTAGTTGCTGCCGCCGCCCCGATGAAGCGATTTTTGCTTTGTTTGTTACTTAATTGCGCCAAAGTCATTAATAATCGATTAACAATATATGGCCAAGAGGATGCTGATGATGTGAGCGCTGCAGCTGAGAGTTAGAGTCACAGGAAACTGTGGAGAGGAAATGCTTTGGGAGTTTCCTTTCAGACGAATGGGATCGGAAAAGTCAATATAGGAAAAAGCTAATTTCTGCAGACATTTATCATCAAATATAGAATATAAATCTTGATGTTGCTGTTGAAGAACTGAATTCTTTACTAACTAGACATTTAAAATAGTAAACAAGTTGAAAGTCTTTCAAACAGATACCTAAAATCCATCTCAAAAATATTTATAAATTATATATAATTCTTTTCCTAGCCACAATCTTTTGGTTAACAATTCTCCAACCAGTACAAGTCTCTATAATTTTTTTTCCAAACGTTTCCAGCCATAAAAGTTCGACGTTTAATGTCACCTGTCCCGCTTCTCCCATGGAAGCTTAAGCACACTCGCAACAGGTGTCTAATTGATTGACTGACAAGCGACAGACGACAGGCGAGATTGGATGATTGGGGGATTGGGAGTTGGAAGTTTAGCTCCACATGGACATGGAACATGGAAATGGAGATGGAGATGGAAATGGCGGTGCACTGACAGCCCTGGCCAAACAATGCGATTCAATATATCAAAAGGAAAACAGCTCATTGTTTGTCACTCTGTCGCCCAGAAATCGATAGTGCCAGCGGAGTAGGAGCCGGCGGAGCAGGAGGAGGACATGTTGGCCCGAATACATCAAGGAAGCTGGAGCGGCACAAAGGAAATTGAATAACCAGGCACACGAAGATGCACAGCCAGTCGGCCGGAGGACTGAAATAATAAATGCCCAATGATGATATCTATGACGGGGGCCCAGACAGACAAAGGAGCCAGGCACACCAGCAAGACCGAGGCCGAGCACAAAGAGTTTGCTTTGAGCTGCTGTAAGATACGAGTCCCGGATTCGGAAACGGGAGATGAGGAGAAAGGGGACGAAATGGAGGGCAGCTCCGGAGGTGGCTTCTCCACTTTGCATTCCCTGGAAGCTGCAGAAACATACTCGTACTTACAACCTAAAGATCGGTTGTTACTTTTTGGAAACTGAGAGAAAAATATGGAATTTGTAGATGTTTCTTCTCATATATAAGAATAAAATCTTTTTAAATGATTTTATATCTAAATTGAATCATATTTGATATGTCCAAGTTAATCACATCTAGGAATAACACTAATCTCCTTTGAAAATAAGTTAAAAATCCATAAAATCCATTGATAATTACCAAATCAATACAGAAATTTCCCCATCCTTTGCATGATTATCTAAAAATATTAAAGCTTTCCTCTCAGTGCATTGGCCAGTTGCAGCTGCAGATTTATGAGCGGCTGTCAGACAACAAAAGTAGCAAATGCACGAGTCCGAGCTGCAAGGGAACTTGCTCCAAAATGAGTTCATTGTACGAGGAGGCCAAGGAGGTGGCCAAAGCATTGCTCCTGCTGCTCCTGTTCCAGCTCCCTTGAATGCCTTCGCTAATGAGTTGTCAACTGGGCTGATGAGTTTTATTTGCCAGCCAGACAGGCCAAACAAACAAATGCGCCGAACAAATAGTAAAAAAATATATATTTAATGTCTAGATTTATGGCTAGTTGCTATAGTGGCGTCCAAGCATAAAAGGATGCGTCGGCTGAGTCACTTTTGACTCATAAAATATGCAGTCTAGTGGAAAAGAACTAGGAGTTTCCTGCTTCAATTGTGCTTCACCAAATATTTAATGGGGGAAGGTTATAAATCAGAGATTGTTTCTAAATTTATAAAAGAAGGTTTGGATATTATTATTATATAACTTGGTAAGAAGATAATAAAAATCGCGGGTGACGCATACAAAAGGCACTATAATTTATACACTTACTCACATTCCGCTTTTAAAAGTTATAAGCAATAAAGTTTGCTCCCTATTTAATAATGATTTGGAAATCTAATCATAATACAATGCTAATACTAATAATCAAGGCTAATTAAAAACAACTTAAGCTGTTCTTTATACACTTAATTAAACATAACTTATAACCTATTAATTTCATGGCTATACTGCATAGAATTTCTTCCAGAAACTGTTGAAATTCACAGCTTTCAAAAGCATATCTATCGCCTTCAACTGTTGCCAATTAATTCTCATTAAAATCAAATTAAGCTACTACACTAAGCCAATTTTCAAATTTCATCATTTCCTGCCAATGGTTTTAATTTTCTAGTTCGCTTTTTTTCGGTTTTTGAGTAATTTGATTTCGATTGCGAAAACTTCAAGCTGTCGGAGAGACTTTAGACTTCAGTTTGTGGAGGAGTGTGTGCTGCCAGACATATGCCATAAATTAGAGGCGATACTTTTAATAAGCGGCGAGTGTGGGAGATGGGTTTCACAAGGCGCTGCTCAATCAAGGGCTTATCCAGTCACTAATACCAATTAAATGCTAGTTGAATGGACCCACTCAGCGGGTAAAATTGGCCCCAAAAAACACTTGCCCAGACAAATTGAGGAAACGAAGCGGTTGGAAGCTGGCAGGCAGTAACAGCGCCAGATACAGATGCAAGGGTACATATAGAAAAGAGATACAGATACACATACAACAGCTGTGCAAACCGTAACCAAAAAGATACATACAGTCAACGAAAAACTTGACATTGAAGGGGAATTCGAACTTTTTACTACAAGAAAATGAAGAAAGTAATAGCTAAAGATTGTTATTTAAAATAAACTAATGTTGTTCTGATATGGTAAACATTGTGAGCTTAAGAATGATAATTTATATTGTATCTTAAAGATATAAGATATAAGTAGATATAACCTTTCTCCAAGTGTCGTCAGGCAAGCAGCTAAGTAAACAGGGAAAGGTGGCAACAAAGTCAATGTACTAGCTCCACAGATTGTGTAATATTTTAGACAACTTTTCGTGTAAACCCAGATTGCATCGGGAATTGGAATCAGTTGCAGGCTGTGCAGGACCCAGACCCATAAAACTCTAAACAACTTCATCTGGCATCGCATACCGTCGCGGCTGCATAGATTTTTCCAATAAAAATAATATTTATAGCCCCGGCTAGAAGAACTTTACGCTCTCCGGACAAAACCGAAGCGAAAACATAATTAATGGATCGGTGCGGTGCCTTGGAAATATACATATATGCGAGTTTAATGGTTGTTGTGTAATCTGGAAATGCATTTCCCAACAACCCCAGCCCCACAACGCAGCATCAAATAACATGCCTTTAAATGGAAATGTTTCTCCATTTGAATGGAGGCGACAGGGGGTGGTGGGAGGATGGGATCGGATTGGATCAGCCGCAAAGCTTTCCGTTTGATAATGCATCATTCGATCACGCGGCGACGGCACTGGAGATGGCGGTGGCGGCATTTTTCAATTAATACCAGTCGAGGGATCCGAACCGGAGCCCCCGCCATGTGCACTTAGATAAAAGTCATTAATAAAACTTATTTTTATACCCATTCCAGGGTATTATAATTTTAGTCAGAAGCTTGTAATGGTGTGAAGGAGTCGCTTCCGACCCTATAAATCATATATATTCTTGATCAGCATCAACAGCCGAGTCGATCTGGCCATCTTCGGCAGAAAAAAATTTTTTTGACAATTTTTTTCAAAATTTTATAAAATTAAAATGTTTAAAAATTGATAAAATTTTAAATTTTTTTAAATGTTAAACTCAGTATGCAGATTTGTTAAGCTTATAAAAACGAACACAGAACATCTTTCCGAATTGAAATTAATGTTTTTTTGGCGTAGTTATGCGTTTTTGAAACTCGGATTTGTCAACAAAAATTTTCATATTAAAATATTGATAATTATCGAATATTTTAAATTTATTTAAATATTTTTTTGTTACTCAGTTTGTAATATTTTTTCCTTGTGCATAATGGGCGAGGCCTCTAAATTTTAGAGTCGAATAGCTCTCGCAGAACTTTGTTTCAATCCCCCTGTATATTTATTTATTTGCTTTGGCTCATTAGCGTTTGGACTCACGTTTTCCCAGCAAACGTGCCATGTTATCTGTATTCCCTAGATATTTGGGCGTTGTGCATTCTGTGGAAATGGAAATGCACATTGAACACTTTCTCATGTGAGTGAAATTAACTCCGCCGAGTGCCACTTTACTATCATAAAAATCCAGAACGATAAGCGGCAGCACTCGAGAGCCTGTCTATTTATGGCCAATCGTTGTTTTGTTTACAAACGAGCGAGCGAGCACTTGGCCATAAAAAGGGAAAATCGAAGAAGCAACTCCTTATCTAAGTAAACTATGGCTACATTTTCACAGTAAAGAAGTCAATATGCCTGCTAATATAAGTAATATTATCGCTGGCTTTGTTTATCCAACGTTTTCTAAGTATTTTCTATGTAAACTCTATAAAACTTATAGTAAGTACAGCAAAAATATAGATTTTTAGAAAAGAGCTCACAGTCAAGTATGGTCAAGTGATATAAAGTGGGTTAAATATAGTGAAATGCAAGTGTAAATGAATATTTATTCAAATTGAAATTAATAATCATTCCTTTCCAATTGAAAGCCTCCTAAATTCTCTTTAATCCCCTTTCTGTTTGAGCGCACATTGGAAATCAAGTAGGTATTAATTTCATGCCGATAGATCTGCTATAACTTTTCCAGATTCAAGTGAATCCAAGCAATGCCTTCAACTTGAATAAACAAAATCGCTGAAATATGAGACTAATCAGTTTCTGTGGAAGCATTCAAGCCGATTAGCGTTTTATTTAATTGTGGCTCTGGGCAGACACGCTTCCCATTTAAATCGTAAATCCAGCCAAAGCGCCGGCAAATAAAACAAATTGCAAACTAATTTCGTTTTCATTTCTCGCCCCATCAAATATTGGCACCGCCAAACGAAAAGTGCCACGGGCCAAAAAACTCAAAAAACAAAAAAAAAAGAAATAGAAAAAATAAACAACAAAATACGAGGCAGAAATTATGCAAATTTCATGAAAAACGAAAGGCATTCTCCTCCAGCATTGGATTCGCTTCGCATTTGATTATTCATTAGCCATGATTTTTGGTATTACAAGTTTGGGGATTATTATGCAATAAATATCAGAAGAGTTGGACTAATCAAATCGAGTGCTGCTGCTGCAGGCTAGATTTTAATTACGATTTGATTGATTTTACATTTGATTTGGGTTTTAATTTGTTGGGGTTTCTTTTGGGTGTTCATGCAAATAATGGCCTGATTTTTGGGGACCTTGAACCTTGAGACAATAGACATTAAACACTTGATAATTAAAGTCGGCTAAATAAATAAAAATTTGGCTACGAAATTGCTCAAGCGAGTCGGACTTGAATGACTTAAGAAAAAAACTTGATAAATATATGAAAAACACCAAAAAAAACAAAGCGACGGAACAATAGAGCGTCCAAGTGCAAGTAAACACGAAAATAACAACAACAAAAACAATAATAACTGGACAAGATTCCGGCCGCAGCATGGCAACAACAAAGTAAAAAGGAGAAAAAAAAACAGAAAAATCTGCGACGCTGAAAATATACACTTGCAATTAAAGGGAGTTGCATATATACATTGAAGTTCTTGAACAAATAAAAATCATTGAATTTCAAGCAGTTAAGTTGATTTTTATGAATTTATGTCATGGAAATTCTAAAACTCTAATTACCTATTTTGTTGTTCAAGCTCAATGCCTTTTGTTGTTTAATAAACCTTCATTTGTATTTGTTTATTCTTATTTAATTAGAATTATTTACTTATCCATTAAGTACTCCCTAATTTGTCTCAGTGCCTTGGGTTTTTTTCTTTCTGTGAATCAGCAAAATGTTTGAATGGAAGCAAGAAAGCAAAACCAAAACAATTTACAGTTTTATTCCGATGCGTTTGGCCACGGCAGGTAAGACAAGGAGAGTGCGCTAGCTACAGCTGCAGCTAGAGCGAGATGCCCTCAGGCAGATGGAACTCTTGGCAAAAAAAAAAAACCAAGTGAAATAAGGGTTCCTTCGTCTGGTTTTCGTCGTTTTCAAGGGGAAAACTATAGAATTTGTACAAACCTTTAAACGATCAGCACCAACACTTGTACTTTCAATTGCCAGCAGTTGTTGCAATTCTCGTGACGAATTACATTTACAGCTATGTTTTTGCACAACCGGCACAGAAAAACGCGCGCGCGATCACAGGGAATGTAAACAAAACAATAAAACACTTAGAACCTTACAAAATCTCGCTTATATATTGTAAAATATATATGTTTGGGTTCACCACATAATAAACGAGCTCTTATTGATATGTTTTATAAACGAAAACCGTGTAAAAATACGAAAAAACGACGTTAAAACACACTCGCGACGCGGAACCCGTTCATTTGTCGACTTTTTTCAAAATTTTTTTCCGAAATGCCGCATGCACTCGTATTTATTGGTTTGTTCATGCCAGTGTTGGCAGGTTAACTAACTTCGGGCTGATTCAGGCATATTGGTTTGGCTTTTTTCCCGACATGGCTTTTTTTCGCGGAAAGCACGACATGTGCATTTGGGTTTGTTTGGTTTTTATATAAGGCTTTTAAGCTATATTAACTTAATCAACACTCCCTTTGAAAGAAACAAAGAGAATTTGGGCTTTTACACTTGTTTTTTATCTAGTAGTTTCTTTTAGTTAAAACTGCGTCTTATTCTTAAAAAGGTCACAACTTGTTTAGTGTGACCGCTATTTGGAAAGTATGAAATACCAATGGTAGATTCTATGCCTAGTCGCACTGGTTGAAGGTTTTGATTAAAAGGTTCAAAACTTGGCTAACGGCTTGTACCCTCTCTGTCACATTATTATGCGGATCGAAGTCACGAGCTTTTATGTAAAGCTAAATGTAAAGTGCTTAACATTAAGGTCTGTTAGCAACATGAATGTAAAATGCGACAACAGAGGGCCAAAATTTGAAATTTGGCGCGAATAATATTTCAACGGAAATTTAAAAGGTTTCATAATTATTTCCATACAATTAGTTTGACAGTTTCTCAAAAAGATTCAAATGCAATTATTTCTTAAAATTAATTACCATGCAGTTAGTTAAACATTTAGTTAGTAAAAGGCAACGGTTAGTGGCCGGTAAAAACGAAAACTACAATGAAATAGGATTTCCATCAAACTTTATTAATATATTCTTTTTTTTTCGTTTAATTTGTTCTCTTATTTTTTGTTCTGTTTGGGTTGTTGGCATCACACGTAAAAATATATTGTGGCATTGAATAGTTTTGGTTAAAACAAGTATATATAGCTTTGTTTTTCGTGTATATAATATCAGTTAATTAGTTTTCGCACAAAACGGTAAGTAAGCAATGCAAGTTTCGAACTTAATTTCTAATTTTTTACAAAGTGTTTCGGTTGAAGAAGCTTGTAAAAGGGTTTCGCTTTCAGCGGCTGCTGCGGATGCTGTTGCTGCTGCTGCTGCTGCTGCTGCTGCTGATGTGGCTGCTGCAGTAGACTTGGATTTGGACACGGATTTGGCTGTGGATGTGGCCAGTAATAGCTCCTTGCCACGGGCTGCACTCTCAGTAGGAAACTTTAGCGCGTTCGAGTGCGGAAAATGCGATTTAGTTTAATTACGGTAAGATTTTCGACACTCACAAATATTTCGAATACAAAAGGGATGAAGAGCGACTGACTGTCTGTCTAACTAATGTAAATTTCAATATTAATTTCATTCATAAACTGCATTAATTGTATATTTATTTAGTTTTACTCTTGGGAACCAGTCTTGAGGAGCACACACATTTGATGCATGTAATGTATACGAGTATAAAACCATGGAACCTCTCCCGGGGATTGCTAAGGTTAGTCGCTAAGGGTTACGAGCACACACACAGCACGGCGGAGGAGGGGAAGTAGCGATGCGGATGCTGGACCAGGACGTGCACCAGGACTCACCCATCAGGCTGATGCGGCTGCTGCTGCTGTTGTTGCTGCTGCCGGCGACGTCTGGCCACGGCGCTATTCTTGATGATGGCCTCAATCTCGCGACCCCCTGAACTCTCGCCCTCCGACGCGGAGGCGCAGTTACCAGCTCCATCTTCGCCAGTGGCCGCCGCTCTGGGTTGTCCCAAGGTGGCCAGATTCCTCACCAGATTCACCGCATCATCGTGCTTTGGTGCGGCACAGTTCTCCTTGGACACATTCCTCAGGATTTGAGCCAAGTTCCGTTGGGGATTATCCACCTCGTCGCCTCGAGTGGCATCCGCCGTGGTGGCCGACTTACGCAGATTAGAGACGGTGGCATGCGTGGAACGCTTCAGGCGATTCTTTAGCTCCGCATTGAGATCCACGGGCATCAGGCCGCGACCCATGCCTATGCCCATGCCCACCATGGGCTTGCCCGTCTTAAGAATACTCTTAAGGGGCTCGGCTGCGGCTTTACCTATAAGAAAATAAGTAAGAAAATTATTAATTCAAGTTCAAGTGGTTAAATAATCAAAAAAGTGCCCTTTAAAATGCAGCAAATCATTCAAAGTCAGGCAAAAATCATATATAAAAGCATGCTAACTTGCAAAAAGCGGAAAACATGCTTTCTACTTACTCAGCTGAAGGAACTCTCTTCTTTTTCAGACCATAACCATGTCTTTAGCACATTTCTTGGATTTATTCTCTCGGTCTAACAACTTGCATTATTCATTAAATATTACAATAATAATAATAATAATAGTAATAATAATAATAAATGTAATATAATACGCATCAATATAATAATTCCGTTTAAGGTACAATTCGTTTTTAAGTGTAAATAAAAAGTAGTGTATAAATATAAGCACAAAGGCGCAGAGTTCGCATTATAATAGATAAAGGGTATTAACTGGAATTAGTGAGAATTTAAAACTGTCTCTTGGTTCAAATACAAAAGCCTAACTCTTTATATAGTTTTGCCTTTTATTATTATTATTACTTCGTTTTCGTTTTACACATTTCAGGGGATTTTTTTCTTTCGTTCGTTCTATTTAGTTTTATTTTTATTTCATTGGCGAAAGGATAGAGTCGCGGAAGGGGTTCTGGTTCTGGTTTTGGGGCGCATCTATCACACTGAGCGCGGGCTTTTAGGGGAGTTACTGACAAGGTTGTGTGTTTTAGGAAAAATTGGAATAATTTTGAATGCTTGGCCAAAATAGACAATTTTCCTTTCAGCCCAATATCTCGCCGCACAGCCGCTTGAAATCCTTGCCGGCGGCCTGCAGCTCATCGGGCGTCACGACAATGTCCTCGAAGCTGGAAATGGCGGCCTTCAGCCGATTGTTGGGCGAGTGGGCGCGCTTGGGACTCGGCATGGCGGACGTGGGACTGATGCAGCCGCTGGTGTAATGATCCATGGACGCGGGCCGTGTCCGCTTGAGCATCTCCCTCCGCTTGGCCGTCGCCGACGGCGCCGTAATCGTGATGGGCAGGCGCACATGCGCATTGGTGGCCTCCACCTGGTTATGTGTTTGACTTTGGGTCAGCGGCAGCGAATGGGTCTTGAGCAGTGTGGTGCTGTTGTAGGTCTCGTTCTCAAGCTCATTCTCATTCTCCTTGTCCCTGCCCTTCACCCCAAAGTATTTGGCATAGCGATCGTCCACGTTGGGCGTTCTGGCCAGTGACACAGTGATGGAGGTGATCTCAGTGGTGTGCCGACGATTGACAGCGGGCGGCGGCTGATACTGCTGCTGCTGGACCAAACGGTTGATCTTCCGGCGCACCTCGGACACCCGCTGAGCTGTGTCGCGATCCTGATCCGGCTGCTGCTCCTGCTGCAGCTGCTGCTGCTGCTGCTGTTGATGATTGGAGGCGCAGTTCTCCTTGCCCGAATCAGAGCCGCTATCGCTGGCGTTTGTCCCATTGGACATCTTCTCCTGCTGCTTTTCAATGAACGGCGACTTGACCTTGCCAATAGTGCGCGCTGTGACCGCCACCTCGATGGTGTTCAAGGTCTGCAGCTTGGGCTGGATGGCGCTCCAGTTGGGATTGCTGTGATTGCTGCTAGTGTTGGTATTATTATTGTTCCTATCGTTCCGGAAGGACTCGGGCAGGATGAGCTTGCCCACGGTTCGCACACGAATGGTTCGCAGGGGCGTCGCAGCATTCGTGGGATCTGTGGCGGATCTGCTTAGAGCATGGAAGCCATTGTGCAGGGGTGACTCGCTCAGAACTGGCTCTTTGGTACACAGCTGCTCCTTCTTGGCCCTGGCATCCACCTGCTCGTGCTCGGCCGGCTCTATGATGCTCTCCAGGGTCAGGCTGGATGGCTCCTTTTCGTGCGGTATCGGCGAGTAATCCATGGGCGTGGGCGTCACACTGACACTGCTGCTGGCGGTGGTGCTGCTCCTGGGCGTGGTGCGGTCAATGGGCGGACTCCTCGAGTAGCTGCTGGTCCGGCTGCGGTACCTGCCACTGGCACTGTTCGCTCCGCTGTTGTTCCCGCACAGGCTGCTGAAGAAGGCCAGGCGCTCGGCCAGCGAGAGGGACGAGGGTTCTGTGATGGTGATTTTTGGGGGGATTAGAGATTAGTGGTAGTCCGCGTGGACAAAGCCCAGGCTTACGCATTGCATTTGCCTGCCCAGGCTGCTTGGAATGGATGTATCTACGTATATTTATTGCTGCTGCTGCTGCTGTGGTTCCTACTCGTGTGGTTTCTCTCTGAGCTGTGGCCACCGACAAAAGCCAGAGACGCAGTTGGCATTCAGTTTTTATCCACTGCCCACTCAGAGCTGCTGCTGTTGCCGCGATAATTCATATATTTCTCACTCTACACTATCATCATCTCGAGCGGTTGCTCTTTTATCAAGCTCTAAACCTATCACAAAAGACGAAGATGTGTTACCCCCATTGGAAAGTTTTTCGTCGTCTGGTCGTCTGGCATTTATAAAGCAATTTCTATAATTTCCCAACTCTTTTGTCCCCCCTAAACACATCTCATCTCTCTTAGATACATCTGTGTATCGCTTGAATTTTAATTTTCATTTGCAAACTTTCGATATATTGGTTCTGCCTCAAAACGCTTTCAATTGATATGAACTTTCTTTGTGGGTGCACATTTATGAGTGATTAGTGACGACGAGTGTCTGTGTCTGGTTGTGGGGCCAGCTTGAGTTTGATAAAAAAAAAAAGAATAATAAGCAACGAAATTATGGAATTTTTTATGGTAGTTATGGGGGAATAGATAGTGTTATTTGTTTCATAGAAAAGGTCATGTTTTCTTCGAGAAGATTGTGCATTTCAAATACAGAATTTCTGGCATTTAATTTATTATTTTGAAGAATTATCATTTGAAATTTAAGAAAAAATGGTTTGGAGATTAAGAAATTCGAGTTCCAACGAATTATGGAATTTTTTTATAAGCTTGAAAGTGATATTTAACAGTATAATAACTTCTATATATTTACATAAAAAATAAATTTCTTTTAAATTAAGCTTTTAGATATTATAAAAAATGTTTGCTTAAATTTTTAACGAAGGAAATCAGTATACATTTGCTATATAAACTATTCTTTCAAAATGGGTTTTTTTAAATGCGTTTTAATGGCTTTAAAATGTTTTCAAAAGTCCTCTTAATTAAGTTTACCGCTTCTCCTCTTATTTTTCTTTTTTTAAAGATTTTTTTATCATCCTTTTTTAACAATGCTATATGCTAATTATAAATTAAAGCACCGCCAAGGTCAACGTCATTTCATCTTATCGGTAATAAATTTTACGACACTTTATTTTCAGGGGGAGACCACAAAGAACACGCTGCTCTGTCCCCTCCTCACTTTTTCTACCAATTTCCAATGTTTTCTGTGGGCCATAAAAAAAAAAAAAATAACAGACCACCGATAAGTGATATTGGTAAAAAAAAGAGGTTACCAACTGACTGACTTCACCTTCATGGACAATGCAAGTGTGTCAGGAGGAGCGTGCGTTCGAAACACTATTTTCGAGGAAGTACTACCCTGAGGCGTTGAAAATGTTGTAAATAAAAATGCCATAAAATTATGAACGCTTAATTAAGTTCACTAAAGACCGCAAATGGTAAAAATATTCCGAAAATAAATCACGAGAGCGCGCGTCTTAAATTACATAAACATATACAGTTGTTGAGAATAATTTGTTATTAGTTTTATGTTTGTTTTTCTCATGCGGCAACAGCAAATAAAACAAGGCAAAAACAGCGATAACAAAGAGTTAAATTAATTTCGAACTCAAACTGGCGTAAAAAATATATATAAAATTGTAAATGAATAACCGATGGACGCACCACAACAACATGCAAGTGGAAAACCGAAATTAGTTTATGATTTTGTTTTTTTTTCTGCTTTTTTCCCCCGCATTTTTATGCATTTTCTTTCCATTCAATTGCGCAATTCTGCGTGGTTGCAACTTTATGGCATTCAAGTCAATTAATAAATTAGTGTAAGTATAAAATAAAACACACGAACACAGAGTAAGCAACAACAACAATAAATATTATGAATTATAAAATATATGTCTTATTTGTTTGTCATTCCAAAAACAATATATATATATGAGCATCGTGCAAATGTAAAACGAAAACGTTAGCTGGAAAAGCTCTTAGGGAATCATCACTAAAATCTTTAGCTTTTCCTAGCCACTTCCCCCCTTGATCTTTTATTGATTTTATTTAAGAAAACTCACCGAACTCGGCATCCAGCGTTGTATTTGGCGTTGACAGCTCTTCGGAACTTGGCAGGGAATGATCAGCGGGTCTTGGAGGCGACACCTCGTTGGCTGCCGCTGGCGGAGATTGTCGGGATCCAGATGATCCTGAAAGCAACAATTTAAACGTGTCAATTTACTTGATTTCGAGAAATATAAAATCCATCCCAATGTAACGTTTAGTGATTAAATCCTATTTTCTGTTCAATATTATAAACAAGTGTTTGTAGGAAAATTTCAAAAGACACTAATCTGACATTCCTCTCAAGGAGGCTCTAGCTTTTCGATTACATGACTTCGATATGTACTTCTAATCTCAAGTGACCTGCACAATATATATGTATATATACAAGCATATAGCTTCTCCCCCTTGAAATTTCACCCACAATAATATTGGTCACAAAAAAGTTACCCAACATGCAGGCCTCAATTAGTTTGGTGATTGCCGCAGACGGCAAGTGACATACATTTTACAGCTTATTAACTTGGCCAACAACCATGAGAGGCGGCTTGCTTGCTTTGAGCAACAAAAATAACACAAATGCTAAGCTAATGACAAAATCTGGCTAAATATACGCTGACCACAGTTGGAAGGGTTTGTTTTAGGCTAATTAAAAAATCAAAGTTTGAAATATAAAAAGTTTGAAAATATAAGAAAAATGTTGGGAATCTCTAAAAATAATCATGAAAATAACGAAAAGTACTTGTTCAGGGGTAAATATTGGAAATCTGTAACTATTTTTAACATATTTTTAAAGAGTTTATATATAGCAAGCCCACATTATAGCTTAAGGAAACCCTAGCATATGGGTTTGTTTGCTTGAAATGAATCCTATTTTTTAATAGATGCACTTAATTTAATACCAATTTTTTATGAAGGTTACTTTAAATATTTATGTTTAGTTTGCTTTAGCCATTTATCTACTTATAAGAATTTAATAGTTTATCTTAAAATTCTTTTCTTAGCCCCTCTTCGATGTAAATATTAAAGTATGCGCTTGATTACCCTTGGAAATACTTTAGTTTTATACTCAGAAACAGTCCAAATCCTAAAGCACACCCTCTTAAAATATAAAATATTAATACCAATAGTAAACATATTTTAAATTTCATAGATTCCCAACATAACTAGACTTTTCTTATACATTTTCCCCCAAATTAAGACCTAATACTAAGTATATGTACTGCTATATTCCTAGAAAAGACACTTGTGGCCCTCTAACCTGAGCTCAGCTCTAATCTGCCTTCATTCTGGCTACTGTGGTCTTGGCCTTCTTGCCACGGTCGGCTGCCCCTTTGGGCCAAAACACATTGGGTTCAACCTAGCGGTCGCTGGCTCGTTTACTTTATTGCTTCATGCTAATTTTTCGCAACTCAGCGGATGATGATGACTATGGCGATGGACCCACTACTAACCCGTCGTAGCCCGCGCAGTGCGCGACTGCTCCTGCAATTGCTGGAACATGTTGGCCCGGGCTCGCACACTGTTGCTGCGCGTCAGTCCGCTAGGTGGCGTGCTGGTGTCTGTGGCGGTTGCGGTGGCTGCTGATGTTGCGGAAGCGGCTGTCTCATCGCTCAGCGACTGAATGGCCGAGTCCTCCTCCTCCAGGCCGGACATCTCGAAGATGTGCTGCTCGCTGTCCGTGCCAAGCGACAGGGTCAGCTGCTCGCTGAGATTGACGCTGCCGGAGCTGGTGTCGTTGATCGAATTTTGGCGTGCCAACGGGTTGGTGGTTCCCTGGCTGGCCAAGTGGACAACGCGCGGCGACTGCAGCGGCTGTGTGGAGCTGCGTGTGAGGCGATGGAAGGACGTGGCTCCGCCTGTACCCGAGTGCGTCGAGGAGGAGAGCAGCAGCGGTGCAGGAACGTGGCTAAGGGGCTGTCCGGTTATGGGCGAGATCAGCGGCGGATGCGGCAGAGCGTGGCTCAAACGGATGTCCAGCGGCTTGGTGGGCTTGAAGGCCGACGTGGCCGAGATGTCAAAGGGCGCGGAGTTGGCTTTGAAGCTGGAAAGGGGAAAAAGAGGGGACATTTTGATTAGTACTATGTATAATTTGAATTTTTAAAAACAATTACAATAGCATATTCATATTTAAATATATTTTGGGGACTTCTTTATATATTAATAACATTTATGATATATTAATAACATTTTTAAATCTAGTTATTATAATAAATTTTTATAACATATATTTAATTTTTCCTTCAGTTCTAATAATAATACTTTATTGTATGTGACATCATATTCTTTGTGAAAATCAAAAATAATTAAAGAGTTTATGACTATAAGATTTGAAAAATGTATAATCTCGAGAATAAAACGCCACTAAAATGGCGCAATTTATCAATTACAGATAAGACACAATGGCATGTTTAAATAATTAATAAGGTTATGTGATTTTGTAGTTGATAAGCAATATTTCTTCTATTTATTAATATCCAGAAATAATTTCTACATATTTTGTATATAATACTATAATATAGCCACTATTTAAATGCTATTTTCGTGGTTTTTGTTTACGTTTTATGGCTCTGCTTAAATTTACATAACTTGGCTCAAACGGCACTCCGTAAATCTCTGTGAATCTTCGTCTCTCTATTATTCTCTGTCTCGTACATAATTATAGGCAATTTAGTCCGGGTTTAATTATGATTTTGGTGGTGAAACTTTACAGCTGGCGGCTACTGCTGGGTATTTTCGGCTAATTCAACCCGGGAGCCTCCAGGTGGTGAGCGAAGGTAAAAGTTTACCAGCTCGATGATGGCCAAAAGAATTAGCCAAATAATAAAAAAGAGCGCCAGCAGTGAAAGGTAATTGTATTGATGATAAGGTGTTAAAAAAAAGGCAGGAGAAATCCATATATTTTTCCACATTAAACTCCTTAGTTTATCACCCTCTCGAAATACCTTTCGATTCTACCGCATTCTTCTGCAGTCCAAAATTAGTATCTCACCTACAACTTTTGAGACTTTTTTTTTTCAATATTTGTTTTGTTTATCGAAAGCATTTTCCATTTTCCATGCCTGGCGCACACACGTTGAGTGTTAAAAAAAAAAGAAAAGGAAGCGGGAAAAAACAAACTAAAAATATACAAAATTTAAATGCAACAACTAAGCTAATTGGATTTGGGAATGGCAGAAAGTGTCCAACCAGAACAGAGAGAGAGAGAAAGGTAAGGGAGAGAGGTTAAAAAAGCAAGAGAATGGCCAAATCTTTTCACAAAAAATAAAAAGAAAACATGATTAGGGGCAACAGTTGTCAAAGATTTATAAAAAATAAGAGAGGAGAGAAGGGAAAACAAATATATATTAAAAATACTTAAAAAACAGATATTGTTTTGCTGCCTTAGCTGAGACACAAAAACACCAAAATTTAGTGTCCGTTTGTCCGTCAGTTTGCTTGTCTCTTTATACGGACAAACGGGAATAACTCAGAGATTACAAAAGCAAGAGATATGAAAAGTGGTTACTATATTTGGATAGAGTACAAGTATGTTTTAAAATTTTACCAAGCCTTCTAACGTCCTATAAAACATATTTTTAACCTCAAATTACTTGGTTTCCTTTGTTCTTGAACTTATTTAATTTATTTATACTACTATTTATATTTTCGCATATTTTGCACAATTTGCAGCACATCGATTGGCACTTTAAAATATTTGTATTTTCTGTTGGTGCTCACAGTGCACGGTGATTTTTCCATGGAACTTATTTTTAGCTCATTACGAAATTTATATATTAAGAGGTGAACCGAAAAAAACTTGCACATTTCACTGAATTTTGTTACTTGGCGTTTTCTTTTTGGCATTAATTTTGTGGGTTTTACTTATAAGTAACTACCTTTCCAAGAGAATTCACACGCGGCTCTTGGGCTTGTCAGCCGGCAGGCAACTGGTAAGGAATTTCCGTGGGGAACGTGGTTTTTCTTCAACTATCGACACACACACATATATAGACAGCTCTATATACTATCTTGTTCTGCGGCTGATAAGAAAGGGAGCAAACGCACGAAGAACCGACCGAACCGAGCAGCGATTCACTTTGATAATTTTATCAGTTAGTTTCGATTTCTTTCACACTATATAATATTGTATACTATTGTCTATAATTATTTTGGCTTGGCTTTACGTAAAATATAAACTATATTTGAGCGCAGCCGCTGCTCTGGCGTATACGTGAAAATTGGAAAAGCGATCGCGAGCAACTGAGCGCAAAAATTGTACAAACAAAACGTCGAGAGAAAAGTCGAGTGGTTCGTGGCTCGTGGTTCGGGGTGCTCTGCCAACGGCGACGCCGCTGCGCTGTCGGCAAATTTAAATTATTTTCAGCTTTGTTTTCTTGCCTTTTTTATTGCCCCGTGCTTTATATTTATTTTGGTATGGTATTTTCCCATTTTCCTTCCATTTACTCTGTGTCTGGGAAATGTCTTTCCGAGTTTTCCACGCTGCTCTTTGGCTCGGTTAGAAGAGAGAGAAAAGTTACTCTTAGATATTTATTTTTGGCAAGATTTGCTTGTGAATGGGCCACCGAGCTCTAAGGTGTGTGACATCTTTGTTGTATTTTTAGAAAAATATTTACTCAACGCATAAAATAATTATTTAGCTCTTAAAAAAAACTAGAAACTGATTTTTTCCATTGACTGATTTATGACGTTTGGCTAATAAAGAGCAAAGTCTCTGCAATCGCTGACTAAATGTTCCTTTTTGTGCCACTTATCTTATCGGGTGAGATTATGGAAGATACAGCATAACTTCGAATTGGACGTATATAAGCTATATCGATTTAATCGCGAAACACATGTCAGCGAATTCTTTGTTCCATTCAAGGGGTGTACTCTTGGCAACAAGCCTTATTTGTTTTTAAACAAAGTTTTGTGATAAGTTCAAAAATTAATGAGAAGAACATTTGGAACTTGCACAAATGGGTATTTTAATATATTGCATAAAAAAAAAATAATCACTTATTAGTTCACTTAACAAGGAAGTATTTTACCCTTTCTGGGTATTATAATTTTAGTCAGAGGCATTAAAAACATCGAAGTAGTCATTTCCGACCCTATAAATCATATATATTCTTGATCAGCATCAACAGCCGAGTCCATCTAGCCATCTCGGATAAAAAAAAAATTTTTAATTTTTTCAAATTTTTTTTAATGGATTTTTACATTGTTAAAAATTTGAAAAATTGATAAAAATTAAAATTTTTTTAAATGTTAAAAAAAGCTTGCAGATTTAAAAACCTAATTAAAACTAACATGGGAAAGCTTTCCAAATTAAAATTAATGCTTTTTTGGCTTAGTTATTCAATTTTTAAACATTGATTTATGCAAAAAATTGTCATATGTTTTAAAAATCTTTATTCTTTAGGGATTTAAGTTTTTAAAGAATTTTCAAGGTAATAAAAAAATATAAAATTGATTTATTAATAGTATAAATATAATTTCTTAAGTGGTTTTTATATAGAGCTCTAATTTCTTTACTTGTGATGAGTGTATATTTTATTGTTTATTGTATTCCAAAAGCTTTTCAAGGATTTCCTTTTCTATGTTTTTCTTACACTTTCAGTTCGATTTTTCCCTAGTTTTCCTATTCTTTTTTTTTACCGTTTTCTGATATACGCCTCAAACATTTTCTCGCTCTGACGTCGCTGCAGCAGCAACATGGAACAAAGTCGATAGACGGCCGCCCTTCTGGGGAATCCTCCTGACTTTTCCAGCGGCGGTTATGACACGGAATTGGAATTTGGAAGAAAAAGGGCGCACGAGATACGAAAGTATCTGTAACTGGACGCGTTCGAGCGCTGCAACCTACTGAATGCAACTGGCGGGCATAAATTTCACGGCACAGGGCCCGCGTCGGGGCCAAATGGGCAAAAGATATATTGACAATATGCCGTTCGCTGAATGCAAATGTGACAGACAGACAGACAGACATAGCCAGCGAGAGTGTGAAGAACAAAAGAGGCACAGAACCTGGCTTATTGTTCTTGATGGTTTTTTATTATTACTCTTTTTTAGCAAAGGGAGTGCCACAGAGAGTGGAACAACACAAAAGCCGCCCAGAAAAAAAAGAGCAACAATAATAATAACAGCAAAACACTCACCACCGAGAACATGCACACACATAGTGATAAAATGCTGACATAAAAACACAGTTAAACCTGGCTAGGTGTGCTGAAAGAGGTAAAGGTGTGCGCTGCTCTGTCTAGTCGAAAGATTCGAGAATGCTTTTAGTGAGAAGAAACTAGGTTTACGAGCATGACATTGGCCAATCCGCAAATTCACAGAAACAATCCCATCATCTGCCATCACCTGGTGCCAGGTGGGAATTAAAGCAGTCAAAGAACAACTAATTGCTTCGCAATGATAGCCAAGTGATTTGTAAATTAATAAGATAGTAATTTGTTATAATAAATAGTTTAGTAGCTAAGGAAACATTTTGCTATGAATTGTAGTAGATTTTATTTATGTTTCCTCACCTGAAAGAATTCAATATTTTAATTTGTTTGACATGCAATTCTTGTCAGAATTAATTACAAGCTAAAGCTTGGCATATGCTTTTAAATAAATAATAAATCAATTATTTTGACTTGTAAGAATCTCATAAATGATTAAAAAATAATCTCAACAAATATCAAAAGATCTTCTTTCTTTCTCAAAGCAAGTACACCTTTCATTTGTTGTACTTTTTTACATAACATGAAGTATGGACAAATAATTAACTCCCCGTTTTTTCCTCTTTTAACCCTTCTTTAACCCATTTTCCGACCCATAAAACCCCAATCGACCTTCCCTAATCACCAAACCATTACTAACCTTTATTTGTATTTCGCGTTCTCGCGTTGTTGGCCTCAATAGTTGGGCAGGTAATTAGGCAATAAGCCATAAGCTGCTTAAGTGACAAAAGCAACAGCAGCAATAAAAACTAAAAAGGCGGCAAAGAAAGGTGAGTTGCATACTATGTATATATGACAACGAATTGAGGTCATTGAAAACCTCCCCCAGCAAATGGAAATGCAATTAAAATATTGCCAAACTAATATATGTACAACATATTTCCTAGAACACCGCGCTTTGCTGTGAAAATTTCATCAGAATCGACCAATTTCGGTGCTCCACAGAGGTTAGCGAAGTATGTCCACCATAAAGTTAATTAAGCCGATCATGACTGGATTATAATACTACTCTGTCGGCGCCATGGAGTATGAATGACCTAACAACTGTAACAATTTCCATCTGACACTGGCAAAGAGCAGTTCCAGCAGCAGTAGGCACCGTGATGTTATAAATATTTATAGGCTCGGCCAAGTGCCAGACGGAAATGTGCGCTCGCCGGACCAAAAATAGCATTGTGGATAATTCGTGTATATAGACAGCTCCCCGGACAAGCACAGAAGCGGATTTCGCGTTTGGAATTCTTGGGCCAACGAAGCGTAAACTGGCGTCCGTTGCAGAAATCAGTTGACAGCTTGACAGGCCACACGGCGTATGCGCAATTTAGTGAGGGAGTCTTGGCATGGAAATTTTAGGTTATATTCTGGCTCAAAAAAGGAAGGATATTTGCTGGATTTGGGGGAATATAATCTTCTAACAAAAATCAAGTTTAAAATTTAAAGTTTTTGATCATAATTGTTTTAAAATAAATAAGAGATATTTACGTTAAGTTTCTTTTGGCTTTGAAAATCTTATAGAAACCTATAAATTCTTTCTTTCAAGAAGGTTTTATATATCACAGACCTAAATTTGACTTAATTTGATCATAATTTAGCAATA
The DNA here is from genome assembly GCA_035046265.1 of Drosophila bunnanda. Lineage (NCBI taxonomy): Eukaryota > Metazoa > Arthropoda > Insecta > Diptera > Drosophilidae > Drosophila > Drosophila bunnanda. The sequence goes on from JAWNOB010000075.1 coordinate 5,552,733, forward strand.
GTTAACGTATATAATCTCTGCTTCATGCCCAGAACTCCCCTTTACTACTTAAGATTTATATAATATAATATATAATATATAATATATAATATATAATATATAATATATAATATATAATATATAATATATAATATATAATATATAATATATAATATATAAGTTCCTTAAAATATACTTCAAGAAAATACTTCAATGACTTCAAACTTACAAGCTCTTCTCCTCGCTGGTCACCGGCTGCGTCTTATATCGCTCTCTCTGCAGATCCCTGCGCAGGACACTCGGCTTGAGAACCCTGGGCGTGGCACCCTGCTGCTCTCCCTTGGCACCCGACTCCAGTGGCGACTCCCAGCTGCCATTGGGCCCTCCAGCCGCACGGGCTGTGGGTGAGGAGAGCATCTCCATGCGCTTGATGCGCTCAGCCACCGAAATGCTGGATGGTGTGGTCACGAAGTCAACAGGAGTACTCGGAGCTGCTTGCGAGGTGGAGATGGCATCGAGGGCCGCTGCTAGATCCATAACAGGCGGCGCATCCTGACGCTCCAGGGAACGAGTGCGTCGCTTCAGTAAGCTATTGTTGGACTCCTCCAGGTCATGCGAGGTGGAGCCCAGCGACCGGCGCTTGGAAGGAGAGTCGCTCTTGAGGATTGAGGATAAGGAATCGGCGGCATTGCCGTCATGGTCCAGACCGCTCAGGTCGAACTCCTCGCGACTGCTCTTGCGCGAACTCTTCAAGATGGGACGTATCATCTCGTGCTCGTCGGCCTCGCCAAATGATTTCTTCTTGAGTATGGGCTTCGGGGGACGCACTGCCTCCTCGCTGGAGGTGCTCTCCTGCTTCAGAATGGGTCGAATCTCATGCTCTTCGCCGCCGTCTTCCAGGCTGCCACCGCCATCGTGGGCGGCCAGCTCAGCTGCCGCCAGAGTGACAGCTTGCGAAATGGACACATGCTTGTGGCAACCACCATCCGAGGGTGTGGACAGCGAGTCCTTCTTCTTTAGGATGCTGTGCGGCTGACTCTCGTTGGCCGAGGGGCAACCATCGCTTTTGCTGCTATCGTAGCTGCTCTGCTTGAGGATGCCATGGCCCTGGTGAGCTGGACTCAGTCCAGTGCCGGCTTCTTCCAGAGAATTCCTGCGTGCCGACTTGATTAGTATGCTTCGCTCGTCGGGCGAATGGGAGCGGGAATAGTAGCGTGACTCATCCAGGCTCGAACGCTTCTTGAGTATTCCCTGGCGCTTGCAGCGGGCCGCTGCTCCTGCCAGCGGCGGATCCATCACGCTCGAGGAGAAGGTCACCGGCGAGGCATTGCTCGAGGCACTCGAGTTGCAGTCGCCCAGGCCGTGATGCTCCTTTTTCTTCAATATGGATACAATTTGATTGGGCGCTGGCGGTGAGTTCTGAGCTGGCAATCCCGTAGCTCCACTCTCATCCGTGCTCTTGCGCCGCAGTATGGCCGACATTTTCTGGCTGGTGGTGGGCTCCTCCGTGGGCTGTTGCTGTTGCTCCGATTGCTCTGCAATCTTCTTGATTTCCGCCAAATCGGTCTTGGTCCGCTCATTAAACTTCTGAGTCACATTCCGGGCTGTCGCTGGAGCATGCAATGGTCGCGGAGTGGGCAGCACTGCGGTCATGGTGCGCACAGGAACCTCTGGATGACGCACGGCCGGATACGTTGGACGATAGGTGGTCTCTGACTTTGACGTGGTCGTAGTCGTAGACTCACTGCAGGAACTCTTTAGCGGCGAGTGTAGCAAATCCCTCAAAGCTTCGTCATCGCCAGGAACCAAAGGACGGGCCATGCCCAGTTCGCGACGTCGTCGGCGGCGGTTCGAAGAGGCAGCAGCCTCATCTGTAAGGAGAAAGGACATATATTAGTATATATTTTAAACGAATTATGAACTTAATTAAGAAGCCACTGGACGTAACACGTGCATAACATTAATTGCGGACAGGGACTTTTCACAGCTCTGAGGATTTTAACGTATTTTACACAGGTTTTCTCAATGGAAAAGCTTGTATCGTCACACAACAGCACAAAGTGATTTAAATGAAAGTGTTGAAAATGGTAGTTGAAAAAGCTCATGATTTTCACGCTTAACGCTCAAAGATCAAAGATCGAGTGATTCCAGCGAAGCAACAGCTGCTGCTCTGCTCTGGTCTGCTCTCCATTTAAAAACCAATTCGATACGCATTCAAGCTTGAAGACAGTCCAATTTTGGTGCCGCCGCTGCCATGGTGCATCCATTGTGGGCCAACTTACCGCCATCCTTGGTGGCTTCCTCGGTCAACGAACGGTTTAGATTCGATTTCCGCTTGGCCGACTTGTCGCGATCACCCAAACGACGAGGCGATACTTCGGGCTATGGAGAAGGATTGATTATTATTAATATTTGTAAATATTTATAGGATTTTGGAGGAAAGAAATCAAGCATTGGAAGGTGGTTTCACTTAAAGAAACCTTCCAATCTGTTTTCTTTCCCCTTTAAAAGATTAAATCCTTACTGTTCTCTTGTGCTTCTGCACGGGACTCAGCTGCAGATTGGCCAAATGGTCACGTGGCCCATTCTCTGCTGCCTGCTCCGTGCTCATTGTGGAGCTACGTGGTCGCATGCGAAGCGTGCACTCTGCCGAGGCCTTGGGCGGACTCACAGCACCGCCCGTAAAGTGCAATTCGCTGAGAGATTGTTTCATCGAGAGGCCCGAACCGATGGCCACTAGGGGCTGGCGTCGCTGGGTTGGCGGTGTATCTGCCGGTTGGGAGGCAGATCTTGACTGGACTCGGTTGGACGAACCTGCCGGCTCCGAGTTGAAGCCACTGATGACTTGGCCCGGCGATTTCGGGGACAGCTCTGAGCTGCTGAGGCGACGTTGGGTTAGGGGTCCACCACCGTTGCGGGGCGATACGGGTGAACTATAACGTTGGCGCTGCTGCTCCTCTTCCTTCTTTTTATCTGCGGGTTGTTTTTTGTACACACACAATATTGAGATGATGATGGAAATGCGGGTGGGAAAAACACACAGAAAGAAGAGGGGTTTGTTTTCCCATACTTTAAAAAGCTTAAAATTTGGTATATCCCTTTTCTCTGTGTGTTTTGTTGGTATAAACATAAATACACGAAAAACAAAACTACTTTGGTTAGGTTTTCACAGGTTTAAAGACAGGAATTGGTCCTGGTGACCTCCAGAGATGGGTAGAAAGAAAGAGAGATCTGGAAACTCACCCAGCGCGGCGGCGCGCAGACGACTCGCCTTGGTGGTGCGCACCGCTGGCGAGGTTTGGGGCGAGGTGGCTGATGAGGAGCAGCTGCCACCGCCGCCGCTGCCACCGCTGAGCAGCGGACTGGCGATTGCAAGCGGAGGAGCAATGGTGGATGAGGAGGAGGCAGAGGCGGAGGCGGAGCCGGAGCCGGAGACCGAACCCAGACGCAGTGGCGACACGGGATTCTTGCGGCGCTTGGCTGGCGAAGATGCAATCGATGTTGTAGCAGTGGCTAAAGGCGGCATGGGCGTGGCCTGGCTGTGTTGTTTCTTAAGCAGTTGCTGTTGTTGGTTAGTATTGTTGTTGCTGCTGCTGCTGGTGCTGCTAATGTTGCTAATGTTGCTATAAATGTTGCTGTGTCGTTGCCTCGTGTTGCAGTTATTGTTGTTGTGTTGGCTGTTGGTGCAACTTATACTGCATTTGCCCGCTTTTCCTCCTCTTTGGCTGCTGTTGGCTGTTGTTTTTTTGTAATGCGTGGAGTTTTTTTTGTATTGTTTTGTTGATATAGTAAAGACATTAAAGCATATGATTGCGGCTTGTGTTGTGGCTTGCTGCTGTTTGTTTTTGTGAAAGGTTTCGATTGCATAATAATCACAGGAGGGGGAAGCAAAAGACTCAAAACCTAAGACTCAAAGATCTCGAATCTCGTATCTAAGTCTGGCAAAGATTGATTGGTTGGTGACAACGAAACGTTGATTGTTGCGAAAGTGCTTTGGCTGTGACAAAGGAAAGGCATTAAGCTGAGAGACGAAAGTTTCTCGAGCCGATCTCTCAGGTCATTAGGTTGGCCACCACATTAATGATGATGTATTAACTCGTAACTTGTCATCATTAATAGAGCTATTCGAAAACATTGAACTGACAAAAAGGCAGCGATTAGATTATCGACGATCGATTAGATTTCGCTCATAAATATAAACCAGAATTTACGACTCTCTCTCTGAAGAGGTAAATATCTGGTGGGAATTGCCCCAAAAATAAACATGGATAATACCTAATAATTGCTACTTGAGAAGAGCTATATAAATCAGCTTTGGAGCTTGCTAGCCAATGGATTTTTACAGAAATCAATTAAATATTAAGTATACGTACACAAAAATTGTAATCACTAAAATTTATCTTACAAATAAATATCAAATAAATACGAAATTCAATAAAGACAACAAGGAGTTTTCGCAAGTGAAAGTCTCTTCAAAAAATTTCACCAACGATTGTTGAAGAAAAAGAATTTATTCCCAGAATTCACTTAAATCCCCATTTTTAATGAATCTTTATTGGATATTATTTGAAAGATATTTAAATCTTAATCTTCTAGCACATCCTGATTTGCATCGTTAAAGTTTTTAATGATAGAGAAATAAAGATAGAGAAATAAATCAACTTCTTAACCTCTGCATTCTCCGTAGAATTTCTCAATTTTCTTAAAAGATCTTTTAAAATAAACAAAAACCCCAAAAAACCTCACTGTAATCCACACCTCTTGACCTTCCCGTGTGTGTGCCCTCTGGAAATGCTGGAAATGATGGCTTATGTAAAACCAAAAAACGATTTCATAATCCGCGTAGAAGACAGGGCAAAAGAAATGGGCGCAAAAAAAAAGAAATATAGAAAAATAAAACATATTTTTTGAGCAAATCATCTCCGGGAATCTCCGCCCGTTCATTGCCTTTTCTGCCTGCCTGTCAAAGATCAGTGAACGCTCCGCTCCCAACACTTTCCCGGCGATCGTTGGCCCATCCAGAGGGGCACAGAAATCAAATTAATGCCACAAAAAAAATTGCCAAATTGGTAAATATTGAAATCCATATGCGAGAGCTTTGTGAAAACAAAGCAACCAAGAAACAATTGAAGGGAAATCGATATGGCAAGGGAGATCATCAGAAACGCTGTTTATTATAATAACTTTTCGGAACCCTTTGGTTCTGTGTGTGGCCACAGTAAATCTTAACGATTAAACGGAGCATTCGCATAACCAAGTGATAGGCAGATCAAAGATCTGGAGACTTTGGAAGACTTTCTCAAGAGCCGGAAAACCGTTAAAGAAACAGAAAGAAAAGGGGGTCGTTGTCGTCTGTCAGAAATTTATGAAACCCATGTCCAACATTTGATAATAAACCCGATTTCCGATCCATTCATTGATAAATATATATAAAAAATACAGAGAAATGGGCACAGCCTCGGCTCGTCGAAGATTGGGGACCTATTAGCAATTTTATGGCATCTTTCATTTGCCTAAGTTGCGTGAAGAGTCGCCTCTCGTTCGGTGGGTTCGATTTTACATTTAATGACAAACAATTTTATTCATTTATACGAGGGTTTTTGTTTCTTTTTTTTTTATTTTGCACAAACCTCGCTTGGGAAACCTCTCGATGAACTCATAATGCGAATAATAAAACAAAAATTGCGCAAATCGCTTTATATAATTCGGGCCTGTTAGACTTTTTCTGACAGCAGTCAAAACATTTGAAAACATTCGAATTGATTCGACTTGAATCGAGTTGCTCAATTGCAATTTGATTTAAATGCTTTTTGCGACCGAAGGTCTCTCTCTCGGTCTAAATTAACATTTGTCTAGAAAACGCTTTTCGGTTGATTGGCAAGCCGACAAAAATCTAATTTAGTTTAAATTGCTTTTAAGTGTGCAAAAAAAAAAAAGCAGCGAAGAAACCCAGTGTTGTCTCGCCTCTTCCGATAATGGAGTTGGTTTTATTTCTATTTCTTTTTTTTTTTTTTTAGGCTAATTTGCAGAAAACGTTGACAGGCCGCGGTTCAGGGCTGAGTCGGCATGGGGCGGGCTAATTACCTCAACTTTTAGCTGGGAAAGTTTGCCCCCAAGAATTAATGAATTTGTTAAACAAAAAAACGAAAACAGAGGAAGCGCGAGAGTAAAGGTAAATTAAATAGTGAGATCAAAAAAACGATCAAGAGAAAAGGTAGTAAAGGGTTCCAAATAATTGGTTGATTCGTTTCGGAAAGATTAGGGGTTTTTAGATCAGAATAAAGGGTTTAGAGGAAATATTGCCTTGAAATCCTTGATCCGAAATCAAGGCATATACTTTTTGAAAAATACAAATGGCAGACTTTATAAACAAACTCATTAAATGAGCAAAGGGGATCCTTTACCATCTACAGGGGTTGTTTGCAACTGATCTAGCCTTCTATAAAGAATCGAGTACTGAAATAAAGGGAGTTCTCCAAATGATCAACGCAGGTGGTTAAAATAGGAACGTCCTGTATCCTGTCTCTGTATAGAAAGTTTGAAACTCTTAGGGGATGTTAAAAAGCAAATAATAATAACCCCTTTCTTAATAACAGAGATTGAAAAGCAATCAACCGGGATATTTTTTTGATAAACGAAGCACGCAATTACGTATTTACATTTTTCTTGAAATTGATATAGGATAAATTTAAAGGATCCTGTAAATGATTGCCTAGCCAGTTAATGGGGAAAAATCTCAACTATCTATTGTATATCAAATAGGGGATAAATGGATGACGCAGTCTGTAGTGGTATACAGCAAAAATAAACTTCTTAAAGGATTAAATTAAAGAAATGTAGTTGAATTAATGTTTAATAATAAAAAATAAGTGTAAATGATATGCTGTCAAGGTTAAGTAATGGATTTTCTGGCTTAGAATGAGAACATGAAGCAGGATGAAGCAGCTAAAATATGAAGAAGGCAGAATCTTGTGGGTAGATATGCAATTATATTGCCTCAAAAAGCAGGACATTTATTAAGGACACTTTCAGCTAGAACATCGCAGGATCTCGAAAGCAGTTAACAATAACAAGGACATCACGAACACAAATCAGACAAAGACAGTGAAGAACAATCACTGAAACTCGCAACAGAACACAACACAACAACCAATAGATTCCAAACTCACCTGGGATGGCGTTCGATGAAGCTGGCTGGGACTCTAAGGATGGAGTCTTAGGAACTGCAGCGGTAGGATATAGCTGGTAGTGATGATGATGATATTGCGAGGACGGTGGTGGCGTGGCCGGGCCGTGGGTCATCACAGTGGTGGCTGCCGTCTCATAGGCGGAACTATTACCATTCGCCGAGGATGGGGTATCAACTGGGGCAGCAGCACCTGGTTGCGATTGCTTGTTATTCCGTCTCCTTGTGGGCGAGGGTGAGCTGCAGGAGGAGTCACTGTGTCCGGCTACAAATGGAGGCGGCGAGTGTCCGGCGGAACTCTGGCGACTGGCGGAGCGTGTGGTGCGCGTTATAAATCTGCGAAGGCGACATTCGATTACTTATAGTTTTAAGGCATAAGCATTTAATTCAATTTGCACGGAAACAAAACAACACACACATGCCAAAACGAGATATACGATCCGGCAGATGGAAAGATACACGGGGACAGAGCAGAGAATTACAGATAGAGATACATCCGCTAGAGGCGGCACGGCTAGACGGCAGCAAACACGCTCGGCAACTGCCGAGGTTTGGCCCAGCAAACACAGTGGAAACCCACGGATTCGACTCGACGAGAGCGGTTTTTGGTTTTCGGTTTTACTTCTTGTTTTGTTGTTATTTTTCTGTTTTGTTTTGGATTTTTTTTCGGGGTTTTTGCCGCTTGGTATCTTGCAGATACATGGCCATAAAACTCACTCACTCAACTCAAAGCAGAAATCACTCGAAAACGGAGCGAAGAGAGAGGAGAGCCCACAAAATTCGCACATCTGCGCCAGGTAGCAGTGGTCTCTACCGTCAGAGATACAGATACAAGATACAAACACAGGCTTTATCTCTCCGACCGTCAAAGAACAAAGCGTAACAAGTTTGTTATTGTTATATAGATTGCTATTGCTTGCCGTTGCCGAGCATTGCCATTACCATTTGCACGCATGCGCAACAGGCGGCAGTGCAGGTAGCAGCTCTCAGCTGCAAAAGTATCTCACAGTACGCCCTGTAAGCGATATCCATTTAGCGCAGACACTTCCTCATCTCATCTCCCTTTGGCTGACAATGCATTTTGTGTCTGTTTAGCGGGCGAGTGAAGAATTTTGCAGCTCGTTTGTGGATAGTCAATGAAGCGAAAGCCTGTGGTCTCAAGACTTGGTTGTGTCTATTTGTCAGCTTTGTTATAAGCTTTGGTTAGTTAGTTTATTAGTCAGTTTGTTAGTGAGTTAGTTAGTGGGTTTGCTTGTGGGTTTGTTAGTGGGTCAAGTTGTCTTTCAGTTTGTCCTCTAGTCTGCCTCTTATTTGTCAAAAGGTTGGTTTGCTGTTGTCCATCAGTTTGTCCGTTAGCTCTTAGTTTGTCTGTTAGTTTGTCCCTTAATTTAACCATAGGTTTATCCTACAGTTTAAGTTATAGTTTATTTGTCGTTTAGTTTGTGTGGAAATTATTTTCCCTAGTTTATCTCGTAGTATTTTATCTGAATATTTTATCCGCCTCTTCGACGATCAGTTCACCAGTTAATTCATCAGACATCCGACAGTTCGTCCGTGAGTCTGTCCCACCGTTTGTCCATCTGTTTTTCCGCCAGTCTGTCTGGCTGTCAGATTTTTTTTTGTTTTGTCTCCATTGGTTTGTCAGGTAGACAGGCTGCTGCACATTTAAATGTCGCGACGCATCAATGTCACTTTTTGCTTTGTGTACTTTATGATGGCACGAGACGATGGCACACAAAGATACAATGCTTTTGCAGTACCCGTCTGTGTATGGAGAGGCCAGGCATGATCATTTCCAACCCAAAACAGTGGGAAATATCCCGAAGGAGTGATGCCATGATTTCAGGAAATAGGTTAAGGGATTATCCCAAGAGAAAAATAATGTGTCTGGTTATTTATTGAGGGAGTGATTTTTAAAATCCAGAGAATTGGGCTTAAGAAATTAATCCTTAGAAAGGAAACGAGTCTGGAGTCGGGGATAATTATAATCTATAATAATTAGATTTACTGTCTGGCTGTTTTGAAAGCAAGGCTATTTTTTAAAGGAATTTATTTAGAGAAGAGCATACTTCTTTGAAAGACAAACAAATAATTAAAGCCCTCTAAAGACCTCCCGCTTCATGGGAATTCGAAACTGAGCTTGAATTCAATTATTATATCTGAATTTCTTTACAGCAGCTTCTTTTCTGTTGACCTTTAGGTTAAGATTTCTGGGAAACCAATTTCAAGGGTATTCCCCAGGCCTTCACACTCTTTCGACTGCCTTCAATCTCAATCTTGATCATCATTTAGACGATCATCAGCTTGTTTTGCTTTTCAGTTTTAGATTCTTGCCTGCTTACTTGACTTTGCCCGTCCGTCAAATGGAAATTTCCATAAATTGTATAAATTTGCTAGAGACGCATATGACGTATCATCATTTGCTGGCTACTGGAGGAGGAATCTGCGATTGCCGAGAACTTTCCAACCCGTTGGAAAAAAGGAAAAGTGATGATGAGCGAGCGAGTCTCGTCTTTAACCAGTTTGTGGATGTTTTTCTTTATTTTTCCTGTGTTTTATTTTTTTGGAAGTCCAAAAGCACAGCAGCAGCTGCTGGAGGAAAGCGAAAACCAGGACTAGAGACCATTGACGATCTGGGCCAGGCTCAGAGCTGGCCATTAAATATATGGATACACAAGCGGTGGACACAGCAGGTGATCGGATGACGGTGTTGACACCAACGAAAACATAAAATAAAAACCAGATAAATTCCACACTTAATTGCCGGGCATTCAAATTTTCTTCAGCGAAGATTCTACATTGAATGCATTTTCGAGACATTTTGGAAAATCTTGTCGCTTTTACCACTCTTCATTTCTTTTGATGCTGTTGGTGCTGCTGCTGCTGATGCGGCTTTTATGAGGCATTTTTGTAGCGAAAGCCTATTGGAAAAACTTGTCGCTGGTCTCGGTCTTGGTCTTGGTCTCAGTTTCAGTTTTGGTTTCGGGTTTGGCTGTAAAACAGGTGCTTTCTACGCGGGTTTTCTTTTCGTCGGTTGGTCGGTCGTGCCCAGGTTGGGGGTTCGATGGGGTCATCAGCGACAATGTGCCATTCGCTTTGTGATATATCACATTATAATTGATGGAACTGAAGAGACCCGGGGACTTGAGGAGACTCCATACCCCAGACCGGCAGAAGCCGCTGCGAATTGCACTCTCCACGCACTGATGCGATATTGCCGAAGATGTCGCCGCGATACCGATCCCAAAATCCCAAAATCCCAACCCAAGCCCCCAGACAATGGACCACGTAACACCCCGAAAGCGAAGAGGAAAAAAAAAATAAAGCAAACAATACATGGATTTTGTTTGTTAACAAGCTCTGGGTCTACCTCTGTGAATCTACCCAAATCTCCGATTTGTTTGGGGGCCCGGCTTAAAGAGAGCCGCCAAGTCTGGGACCATTGTATAACACGACATCGGACAATATAAGCGAAGATACTATATTGAGGAGCTACAAGAAAGAGGTGGCCCCCACAATGCTGCCAATTTGTTTTGATTGTGAGCCCCAGGATTATGTGTCGGCGGCCCAGGCTTACACAGATTAGTTGCATCGGAAATATGCTTACGGCGAGGGAGAGTTCGTAGAATAATACACATAACTAAAATCTCATTATACTTGTGCTGGGTTAATCAGCCGCAGTATTCCTGGAACAAAACAGCTTTCACGCACCTGTTCCTCCTCTCCCCTTACTTACTATGGTAATCAGCTTGATGACCCCGAAGTAATTCCAATCAAAGCCAACACAGGCACAGTGGAGGTCAATAGTATAGCAAAGGAAATATAAATAAATAATATTGGTTACTTTACTTTTAGCTCATGTAATTAATTGTTTAAAGCTGATATTTTGATTTTAGATTGGCATTTAAACATCATTATTTATATTTCTTTACCCTTGATCATCACTGTTTTTGTGCTGGGCTAATTAGCCAGGTTGGAGCAACATCATGCTGTTGTACAGGCACCTTCACCTCCTCTTAACCTAATCCGTAATCATGACAACCTATCCCCTATAACCTAACGAACAGAACTAATTACGCGCTTAATTGCGCAGGAAACAGATTCAATACAGACTCTATCATGGATACGGATAGATTTGGGTTAGGGTGACGATGGTGAAGAGGATTCATGGCTACCATGCGGGGATCGGTACGGGGGTGGTTGTCTCTCACAGCTTACCTGCGCGCATTGGTGGCCTGGTGGTGATGTGACTTGGGTTCTACTGGTTGCAATGATGATGGATGAGCGTGTGGTGGTGATTCTGCTTCAGGATCTGACTGGTGGCCATTGGCCGATACACCGTTGACCAGTTCCTGTCCCGCACTAGAGCGGAGCTCCTGGCACCAGTGATCCACGACATCGCCTCGATTGAACTGCAAAGTGTCGTACTCTTGGCCATCTTCATCGTCGTCGTGGTGGGTGTGCCTTATGGCGGGTTTGGGAAGCTTGGGTGGTTCCACGAATAACCTTTCCGTGGAGATGGGCTCTCCGGCATTATAGGAGCGGACCTCCTCTGAAACGGGCGCTGCTCGCTCCAGGCGTAGATTGAGCCTGCTGGAGTTGACCTTGAGCGGGGAGCCTGAGGCAATGGAGTCATCCTCGACAGGTGGCAGTGAGTTGGCCTTGACACTCAGGTTGGTGACCTTGTGACTGGAGTGCAGGGCATGCAGGGCAGCCTCCTCATCGTCGCTGCTGGAGGGAGCTCCCCTGGTAGCTCCCGGTAGCTGAGGCTGCTTTGGCTGCTTGGGATTGCCACTGCTGCCGCCGCTGCTGCTCATCGGGGGATTGAGGTAGTGATGGTGCAGGGGCCAAAAGGTCGCCAGCTTGTCGGTTGTGATCTTAGGGGAGTCCTGCTGGGATTGATCCTCCTTCGATTGCTCCTTCTCCTTCTCCTCCCGCTCCGGCTCCGGCTCCTCGTTGCTGCTGCTGCTGCTGCTGCTGGTGTGACCCACGTCCAGGTTCTTCTCCTTGCATATTATGTCATATAGGGCGCTAATGGGACGCGACTCACTGCGCACGCGCACCGCTCGCCGGGATCGGCTGTGGAAGCGCTGCTTGTGCCGGCTATTGCGACCGGATGCGGATGCGGTTACTAGGGGACTAGCCTGCTCTACGGGATTACAACTACTTATGACCGTGCTGGATGTGATGGGGGAGTGGTGGTTCGTGACTGGCTCGTCGCCGTCGTGGCTAACTTCACCTTTGGTAGGGCTCACAGATCCCTGAGAGTATCTGAAGAAGCGACCCTCGCTCCCGGTCCTTGGCTGTGACCTCCGGCTCCGATTTCCGCCTGCGCGCCCCTCGCTGGACGCAGAGTCGCCACGAAAAAACGAGGCTGGTGCCACACTCGTCGCCGTGGAGGTTTTGGGAAAGGATCGTTGCTCCACCAACTGCGTGCTGGGCGTTGTATAGACACTCCTGTAATTCTCGTTCAAGGCCCCCGCATCCGACACATTTGGCGTGTGAATCCTTAGCTGCAGATCCGTGTAGTAGGCGGGCGTGGTGTGGTGATGGAAGTGCGGATGATGGCCGCGATACTTCACGGGAACACTGCTCCTCTGTGAGCTGGAGTCCTCCGAGTTGGTCTGCTGCTTGTCCTGACTTGGCAGCGGCTTCGCTAGCTGCTTCTTCTCCTGAGTTTTGGCAGTGGCAGTGGCAGGTGCTGTGGATAAGTCACTAGAGGCCGCAATGGTTTCTGCAAAAGAAAAGATAAAACAAGAGATAGAGACGAGGTGAAAATAAGAACCAAGGTGAGAGTGGACTTAATGGAAAGTAATGCTAACTCGTTTCCCCCAATCACAATTTTCCGCTTAATGTTGCATTATGTCCCCCCACAAGGGGATTTTCAGCACTTCAAGAAATTGGGAATTACAGAAGTAAGTTTATTTGAAGGTTAATAATATTTGAAAATTGTTTTTCAACAGTATCAACAATGTCTCTGAAATTAGTATCATTATAATTAATTTATAATTGATATTCTATATTTGCTGAGATATAAAATCTTAAAAAGACATACGGATAAACGGACAAATGCAGGAAAAATTTCCCTAAAAATATTTAAATTAAATAAACTTTTTAATTGCGATTACTTCAAATAACCTCTCATAAAAATCTACATTCAATTTCTTCCAGTGCATAATTCTCCTCTATTTTACCCCGCACCGCAAATGTGTCTGTGTGTGCTTACTTTTCTAATTCACTTTTTCGCCCGCCGCACCACTTGGCGCGTAAAAAAAGCAAATCTTGGCAGCAATTAAATTGCACCTGAGCACTCGGATTAATATATTGCATGCTCGGCGGCCATCTCGGGCCGGGCCCCGCCCACCTCCTACAACACCTACTATACACCCAGAACCTACAACCATGTCAAGGTGAGGTGAGGGTTGCCTGCTTTTTATAGCCGAGCATCATCTGCTCTGGCAATGAGTGCAGTTTTTATTTTTATTTCTTTTTGGGATACATGGCAGTGACTGTGCGAGGGATTTGCAAATGCAAATCGCATTTGACAACTGCCAAGGCATAAGCGATTAGTTATGCTATTTTCTGTACGAAAGTAGGAAGCACACGAATGCCTAATTAATCAAATATCAGAGAGCTCAAAGGAAAAAATAATATAATGTCACAAGACATTTCTTACTATTTTTCTTTGAATTTACTTTATGAGTAAGAGAAATAAAAGCAAAAGGCTACAAATTACATAAAAGAAAATAGCCTGTATTATGTGTGTCTAAATGTATAGCCTACTTTGAGGTAGGAGGAAGAAGCTTAGCCCAAATCTGTATAGTAATTTAGAGTATTAATTACTAAAACTAATATTTTCCCTTTAATTATGTTACAAGTAATAGGGATTTGTATCTTGAAAATGAGTAATAAATAGTATATAAAATACCCTGCACCCTGAATAGAAATATCTTCGCATACTTTCAGGACATTAGAATAAATATTTTAAGGATATACTAAATAAAAATCTTTGGAATATTACAATTAATATATAAAATACAAATAAAATACCCTGCACCTTGGATGACAATATCTTAGCATCTTTATATACTAAAAAAAATATTACAAAACCCAAAAGAAAAATCTTAACTAAGACCATATTTGGCTTATTAAATTTAAATATAGACTGTTAACGAAAACCTATTATTGAAAACACAACCTGCTCATAAAAAACGTAAGCACACAATATATAGTACACCTAATGCAATCCACAAGTACCGGCTATAAAATATAATGCTTATTATTATTATTCTTTTATAAAATTCATTTGACAGCTGCGGCGCACATTTCAAATGCCAAAAATCTGAAATGGAATCCCATGAATGTGCACAAACACAAATAAAAAGCTTTTTGCAAATGTTGAACAAATGTAAGAGCTCAGAATCAGTCTCTCCTTTTATTCAATTTCTTTCATTTTTGGTGCCTAATTTATTACGACAGGCAGTCAAAAAATATATAGGGAATAATAATACTACAAATACAATTAACAGGCAAATGCTAGAAGAGAGGTTCCGGAGAGTGCGATCTTGAAGATACATATTTGTCCAGCAATTACGAATGCCCAGTGAAATTCAAATATTGAAACAGTTAGCACATCTCCTCGATCTGGAGACGGTGCCGCATATCTAATCAGTTGGCGGAGAGCAAACAGGCACAAAGCAAAAGTCAATTTGTAGTTCGGCAAAATGGCAATAAGAAGGCCGAGAGAAGGCACATTGAGGTAGCAGGGAAACATGGCCTGCAATTAAGTGGCAATGTTGCAGCAGGCCAAAAAAAAAATTGCACACCACAAAATTTGTAATTCAATTAGAGGCAGAGGAAAAAGCCAGGCACACACATGTGTGGGCGAGCATTTTGTCATAGTTTTAACTTTATAAAAGAGCCAGCAGTCAGCAGTCAGCACAACCCTTTCGTAATTTCAATCAGCGGTTGAAGGGCTTGTTTAACCCCTGAAACCATCACATCCCACGCTCAATTAACAAAAAAATAAGAGCAATATGTTGCCAAGCGCCATGGTGGTTCCCGCACAATTCCCTCATCGTCTGTCTGTCTTTTTGGTTCTCTTAATTGATTGAAATGGTTTTTTCGGTATTTTCTTCTTTTTAGTTGGCTTAAAAATAAATTTCTGTCTGAATTCTTTACAATGAAATCGCATGGGTTAGTGCTTTGCCTCTATTTCTTTATATATATGTATACATATATCTTTCACCTGAGCCAAGTCAAGTGCAAAAAAAGATTACATTATAATTGGCAATTGTATAAACGATATATAAAGAAAACGATTCTAGTGCAAGAAGGGCAGGCACGTGCTTCGTCTATTTTCAAGAAAAATAGAAAATGTCAAGAGGCATGCTCTCACTCAAAATCATTTGTCACAATCTAATGATATTTCTGAGTAAATAAATCACAAAGAAAGAATATTGAACTTAAAGGTAAACACACATACACAAGACTCTCCTCCATGTACCTTATCGGAGGAGCAACTTCCCTTCTTTTCCGGAAAAAACAAAACAAAAAAAATAATTGAAAGCAAACATAAACATTCGCGCTAAGCTATACTTTTGTTTTTATTTTGCCAATACAGCAGAAAGATTTTTTAAAATAAATCCGCAAGACGACAATGCCCGCCAGAGTTGAATGAACAAAAAATAAGGAATAAACTTTTTAAGGTTCTCTTCGTTTACTGAAAATGTATTCAAAATATATCGAAAATGTTGTAAAACTGCACACGAAAAATATTATATTCCCGAATGCATTTACGCAATGTCTAAATCTGGTCATAAACAAATTGAAAATCATGCAAGAAGGCAAATTGCCAGCGTGGGATTTTCTCCAATGCCGGTTGCTTGCCAAAATCCAAAGCAGAAAAATAAATAAACCCAGCGAAATTAGAAAATACAATTTTGTATCTTGGCATCGTGCCTTCTGGGCTATTCGGGAAACAGCTTTTAGGCCAGACGCTATGATTTCTTTTAACTTTAACTAATTAATTGAGAGTGCAAAACAGCTGCGGAGTTAGCTCCAGTCATAATAACAATTACAAAAAGCACCTAAAGCTAAAGTCAAACCCAATACAACAACTGTGCGGCGGCTGCTGTCAACATTTTTGCGGCTTCGCTGCGTTGAGTTACCAAACGCTTCTGTACACTTTTTTGTACCTTTGCACTTCTGTGTGTGGCTGTGTGTGGTGTGGCTGTGTGTTGTGCCTGTGGCTGTGGCAGTGGTGGCAGCGAAGCTGATTGATCGATTGCCTGGTGTCTTGCGTTTTGCGTCTTGTGCCACAGTCCCCAGGTTGCATAATTAATAAGGGGAGAGGCGAGTGTAGAGGGCAAGGCTTAAACTTGCAGCACAAAAAATATCATATTGTCAAGGCAATCCCATTCGGAGGCAGGCCAGCAAATAAAAAGAAATAGTCAAGAGGTGCACTCTCAGAAATTAGACTTTAATATATGGTTTAAAGGTACCTCAAGGTGAAAACCGTGATACTGTGTAAAGTCTAAAGTATTTATACAGAAAGGGAGAGGTATTTAAGCTTTACAAATACTAAAAAACATAGGATACTCGCAAGGAGTCTTTAATATACCATTTAAAGGTTCTTGTAAGTGGCAATGGTGATACTGTATTAAGTCAAAAAAGAGGAATATAAGCTCAAAGTATCTAAAACTCTTTGAAACTAGACTTTAATATTAGATTTAATAGTGTCAATCGTGAAACTTCTTTAAGTCAAAAGAATATATGTAGAGAGGAAAGTTATATAAGCTCAAAACTAAAAAAATATTGGAAATATAGAGCTCTAAAATTTAAACTTTAATATTCCATTTAAAGGTACTTGTAGGTGGCAATAGTGATCCTATTGTAATATATACTATAATATATTATATATAAAGAGAGTAGAATTATATAAGCTCCACAAATACCAAAAATCACATTACTCTTCAGTCCTATATTCCCCTATAAAAAATTTAAAATAAAAGTCAATTTCCCGAAGTGCACAAGGAAAAGCCATACCTATAAATACGTGTGTGGCTGGAAACTAAAAAAAAAAGGCCGTGAAGGACCAACAAAAATAAATAAAAAAAAGGACTGAAGTTGAATCAATATTGGGATGAAAAAAAAAAAAACAAAACTGCATTTTACAAAAGTGCCTGCCTGTTTCGTTGTTTACAGTTTACAGTTTTTCAGCTTTTCAGTTTTGCAGTTTTTCAGTTTTTCAGTTTGCAACACAGATCGGAGGCAGAGGCAGTGGCAGTGGCAGAGGCAGGCAATGTTGCAACGTCTCGCCGTTCGGGATTATTTTTAAATGCAAGGGCAAACTGCCCACGTTAAAGCGTAGTCCCACCGCAATTTTCCCTCCCGAAATCGTCTTACTTTTTTATGCAATAAACACACATTTAATTATCAACAGCAGAGAACTCCGACGAGGTGACCTCTTATCGACATCGGCCATAAAGTGGCCATCATCAGCGCTGCGATGAAGGAGATTCCTCTTCTTGTGGAAACGAGACTCTTGGCGAAAAGTGCACATCAAATTGTGTAATTTCATGTTTGGCAATCAAAAGCAGTTAAAAGAACCACCGAACGATGGTTGTGGGAGCCTCGAGAGGAAATTGGGTTAAGTAAAGTTCATCGGATGCTGGGTTTCGGCAGCGTGGGACGAGTGTGTGTATGTGAGCGGAAAGAGAGTGCTCCAAGAGGATAATAAAACGAGGGATCTTGAAATGGGGGAAAATTCATTCGAGTGGCTTTCAACCATAAAAGGCTTTTCTCTCAAGCTGAAAATCTAAGCCTTTTTTAAAATAAATAAAATATACAAGGAGAGTGAAATAAATGCTGTTAAAATGCAAGTAATGGAAAAGCAATGTAATTTCTGTTTAACTAATGGATTATTCCTATGAATATATAGTTGATATTTATATATATAATATTGCAGGAAAAACTAGATAACTTATTGTTCTTTTTATGGCATATTGATAAGAGCTGTTTGAAATATAAATATATGTAGATACGTTTATGTTCCAACAGGGCATAGTCACTATTTCCACTAGAAAATCCCATAGGGAAAAGATATATATAAACAACACTTCAAATAGTTGTAGTACAAAATCCTTAAAAATCCCACATAAAACCTACCAAAAACTTAACTAAATAAAAATCTATACAAATTACATTTCCAAGTATATCATTTTAACACCAAAATCATGTAATTGTTTCCATTAAATGGCAAAGCCAACTTCTATCAATTACAGTTGTCCGTCAATCTCCGAATCGAATCTCTGTATAAATCATTTAAGGTAAATCACCCTAAATACAAATTAATTCCACCAAAAGTAAATTACTTTATTGATAGCCATCGCTGGGGAAGGGTATGGGGGCCAGCTTTAATCCGCTTTTGGGGCCAAAGTATCTTTCGTTCTCTTCCCATTTATTGGATAACAGGTCGTCGTACACAAATGACCTCCGATCGAAGGGAATGAACAACTTTATAAAGCAGGTTGGCGCTGGTCGCTTTGGCACTTAAGCCCTTAACAAATGAAATAAAATGGCCATAGATCAAAGACTTGGCAGAGGGAAATGTCTAGAAACAATCAAAATGAAATAAAAGCAGGGTCTCCCCACTAACAACATTCAAGTTAAAAACAAAGGAACACCGAAAGCAAACAAACTCTATCTCCGTAGAGACAAATGACACAATCTTTTACGGGGGTCCGGGTTCAGTTAACTTGTCTCCCTCCCGTTTTTATCACAAAACTTTAAAACAAAAAATAGAAGGAAAAAAACCATTGACAATAACACCTTTTTTGTTGGCAATACAAATCATTAACAGTTATTAAACAATAATCCATTGGAAAAAGTTGTGTATATTTATATAGGAAATCGTCATGATAGCTCGACAACTGTTCGGCTAGACGACGCCATAGTTTAAAAATAACAAATCGTCATATAAAGTGATTCTTTCGGGGGGCCAGAGTCTACTAGGTGCTACAGCAATCAGTGTACTGAGAAAAAGTCTGATCAAATTAAAGGAAAACTAATGGGAAATGTGCTGCTTAGTTTAATGAAATTTTTCTGATTGTGTGGATTTAGGGACTATTTATTATTTTATTAACTCATATTCAGCTGTTAGTCTTTTCCAGATTAAAAATATTACTGGAAGTCTTTGACAATGATATTATATAGGCTTATATATTGTATATATAGGCATACAATAAATTAATCCACTCTTTGGTTAAATGATTAATAAACCATGATTCAGCTTGCTATAAATTTCTGTAGAGATTATCTATAAATTTTATTTACTTATTTACAATTGTAAAAATAATTTATTGCGCATTTTTCACATAGGATTTTAGATTTCTAAAAATATTACAATGAACTAGACAAAATGAGAAATATTCCTATTAGAAATAGAAGCTGTAAATACGATAATTTATCTAGCAAACAGTTACTAATATATTTTTCGCTATATATATTATTATTAAATCTTTTTTATTAGTCAGATTAAAAAATGTAATTCCCTTTATCAAGTTCAATGTAGAGCCAAGAAAATAATTACACTTCTTTTGCTATTTTTTGCACCTGCAAAACTATCTCTACAGTAACACACACCCTGCCTATCTGAGAGATATCAGCTATCAAAGACATGCCGTAGATACTAACTGCGATATCGGGGAATATCCATACAGCCAATGCTCCTGCTGCCGTTCAGATAATATGGTCGGGGATATTTGTCGGGGCTGCTGTCCAAGTTAAGGACACCCTCGCGTATTAGGCACTCCTTGAGGGCCAGCATTTTTTTTTGTGGTAGTTACAGAGACAAAAAATAAACGAAGCCTGGCTAAAATTGGCACGCCTAAAAACGCGGCCCGAATTGGCTTCTATTTCTCGCCGATTTTGCGTGAGGATTTTCTTATTTTATTTTACTTTATTTTATTTTAGAAAGTAAGACAGACACACGCGCCAAGTGCTTATTTTTTTTTGGCAAGATTTCTGCAGAGGAGGCTGGCTGCTGATGCTGCTGCTGCTGCCGCTGCACTTGAGGCGAAAATAGAAAAGCGCTTTTCACTCGCGTCAACTTTACAACAAGAGACACTCGACGGACGTCGTGTCGTCTTCTGTCTTCTGTTGTTTCTGTTTCACAATTTCCCGTATTTTTTGCTACGCTTTTATTTCTTTTATTTTTATTTTGTATATATTTTTTTTGTTCAGTAATTTCCCAAGCGTTTTTCCGTCCGTCTCGGCGCTAAACGTTTTTGCGACTGAGCGACGAGCGCTAGACAAAAGTATCTAGAACTCAGCAAGCAAGCAGCGGCGTCGCTGTATTTTCATTCTTTATCTTTTACTCGGCGAAGCAAAAGAATTAAAACAAAAACCGAGCGAGTATCTGTGTGTCGCGCTCTTTGCCTTTGTGGTCGTGTGTATCTGTGTGTAGCGCGGCTCTCGCGAGTGTGAGTGTGTGTGTGTGTGTGTGTGTGTCGGCGGATAGAAGCAGCGAAATCAAAACAAAATAGCCAAAACAAAACGAAAAACGTGCTGCTGCCGCTGCTGCAACGGTAACTGCCACAAGGCGTGAAAAGCTGAACAAGCTGAAGATGCCGGAGATGCCGACGCTGCTGCTCGAGATGCAATGGAAATGGAGATGGAAATTCGAGGGGAAAATTCGGCTAGAAAAGGGGGGAAATATAGGGTTGTGCTGCTCAGCTGTTGAGTTGTTGCCTGCGTTAAGTGTTGAGTGCTGAGTGTTGAGAAGCAGAAGCAGCAGCAGCAGATCGATGGGTCAGTTAAAAAAATGTGGCACAGTGGAAATTGTGAAGTAAATGCTTATAGAAGGTATTACTATTAAATAAATAAATAAGTAAATATAGTCGCTTTATTTTTATATATTTAAAAAATCAGTCTATAATTAAATTTTGTAATGGAAATGTTTAAATTTATTAAACAAACAGAAAACACCATTGGATCTGTCTAATTAGTTTTATAATTTGTATTGAAAAATGTTCTAAAAAATTTATTGTTCATAGGACATTTTAAAAATTTAACAATAGAAATCCCTCCATTGAAAGATACAATAAAAAACACAACCCGTGCCATGGTTACACTCTGTAAAATCGCAACGAGACCAACTGCAGATGGCGGAGCATGTCACCGAGCTGTACAGACACACTCAGACACCAGCAATTGGGTGGAAAACCTGGCGGGGATTTGGGATGGGTTGAGGATTTGGAAAGGGGAATGTGGCAAGGGGTGTGGGGAACAGAACGGGCTATGTGCTGCTCCACATGTCGGGTTAAAATAGCAACAACAACAACTAGAAACAAAGCTCATTAAACGGCAGGAGAACCAGAGCCAGAGCCAAAGCCAAAGCCAGAAACCGACAGAAGCAGAAACAGAATTGCGGCACCGGCATTATCTGGTTTACGAGGTTGCCCAACGGTAAACGCAGTCCGGGATGCGGGCACTTAGGGGGGGATGCACTAATGAGTGCGTGCCATAATTGGCCATCCAGCTGGAGGAGGATCCAACTAATACTCCTCCTCCGCCGTTGTATCGACAGGCCAGTGGCATTGGTCAGTTCGCCCGGCCACCTGTTTGCGGACAAGCGGGCGTATACTTAATATTCCAAAAACGATGCAGGCTCTATTACCAACAAATATGCCAACGAAAAATATATTTATGTTTATGATCCACTGTGAGAAAATAGATAGTATTTATATTTTGAAAATAAAAACATATTTAAGGATTAGTTTTTGCTAAAAATGTGGTAAATAAACGTTTCTAGAAAGACTAAATTTCTGTTGATTATAAGAATACTCATAAAATATCTTTACAAAAACTACAATTTTAATTTTCATTTCAAATTTAAAGTTTCTTCATGTGAACAAATTGCACTGAAAAACTTTTACTTTTGGCCAAAAGCTGGCTTTATAACCTGTGTGACATGGGACGTTTTAGCCATATTTATGCCAGTTTTAGTTTTCCTTTTTATGTGGAAACCTTTGTGCGTGTGTGTGGTATGGCATATGGTAAATGTCAAGCGGTTTTGCTCTTGAACTTTGGCCTCCCTTCGCACTCCCCTTGATATTTGCATGCTAGTAGCGAGGGCAACTTCCCTCGGAGCGGAGGATTTTCACAATTATTATATCAATTTTGATGGCAAGAGCCAAGGCGAAACTACTAAAGCGGGCAACGTGGCGTATGCGCAATATCGTAGTTCAGGCACGTGCCTCTGGGGTCAACACGGAGTGGTGTGACCTCATATTCCCACTCCCGCACTAGCACAATCAGAATCTCAATCTGAACTAAAGAAGATCGTGAATTAATTTTCTATAATATCATTTGGGAAACAAATCCACTAAAATATTGAAAATCTTTATATCGAACTGTATTATAGTTGCAAATAAATGCCTTGTATCGATATTTTCATGTTAAAAGTGAGATATATTGATATACGATAACATAGTAAATCGATAAAATAATAATAGTAAAATAATATCGAAAAACAACGATATTTGTACATTTGTATATTTTTGTTAAACTATTGAAATAATATTTATATATCTTAACTTTTCCAGCTCCAACACCAATAGAATAAAAACAATATTTCCATTCCCATTTACTTCCCTCGCTCCCTTGTCATTGTCAATCTTTTGTGATATCGCATCACAGACTCGCCATCTAATTGAGTTTTGCTTTTTGCGAGTCAAAACACAACAACTTCCGCTGTGGGTGTCAATTTTGTTTATTTGACAAAAGAGAGGAAGAGAGTGAAAAGCAGCGAGAAAACTTCCTGCCACTTAAGCCGCGACAAATTGAAACCAGAAAGCGCCACCTAGCATCGGTTGCATCTTGATATATATAAAGCGAAACTATTATGTTTTTCAATTCGCATTTTTTCGAGCCCATGTGTAGCGGGAAGTGTGATTGTAAATTACCATTTATCTGATCTCTGCCCACACACAGTGTGCTCAGTTCAGGTTCAGGTTCTTGCCCGCCCGCCATATATTTCCGTAATGAGTTGCATTATTATTTTGTATTGTGTTATTACACCCGCTACACGGTGTGATTATAAATACTTTTGAACAGCACAGGGGAAAATATTAGTGGTCTATTTAATGGCTCGACAATATTTAATAATATTATTTACTATCCTAAGAATAACAAGTAATAATCAGGGAGAACCCTATGCCATATTTGTATTTCTTTTAATACCTAGATAAATTCTAAAAATTATGGAAATTACCTAACAAGAAGCCTATTTAAAACCTTATAATATAAATAAAAAAAAAGTTCTATTCAAATATAAGGCTCAATTAAAATCTCTTTATAAACCTATAATATACAATTTTACTAAAATTATTTTTCCCCTTTCCTTGCTATTATTTTGTCTGCAATTGTTTATATATATTGAACTCGCAGCCAACCCAGTCATGGCCAAATGCGGCAAGTTGTTTTCTTTTTTTGTTGTCTCGTTATCTCGCACTGTTGTTGAACATTTATGATGTAAACATGAGCGGAAAAGCGCGGGGAAATGGCTGCTGCTCATAAGTAGAAGTAGTGGGAAAATGAACATGCGACTCTCTTGTTATTTGCACGCGCTCCGCCGGTTGGCCAGTTAATTAATTAATTATTAATTCTGCGATTACTCCACCCGCAGTCTGCTATGTCAGTTAAAATGAGCGACAGTCCCAGAGATTTTTCATGCGAATACATCATGACCGCATCCGCATGATTTATGTCAATAATGTGTATTATTAATATGCAGGATACGTGGCGTATGATTGATGCGCAAGCGAAACGCACTCGAATAATTGAATAATGCATCACGCATACGTACTTCAGGTCTGTTTGTTCTATAAGTCAAGTGATGTCAACTTTCAAATTAAAAGAAGTTATACTCAAACAAAAAGGAAGAGAAAAAGGAAGTTTGATCCTTTAAGAACGTGTCAAAGAGCAAACACTTTGGCAAATTGAATACACAAATTGAGAGTCTTGGCTAAGAATTTATTCTAACGAAACTACCCCTCAAATTGAGTTGGAATTTATCTTGACCTTTTTGTCTGGGTTTATTTTTCTTGCATATAAGTATTATATATATAACTACGACACAAGCCAAACTGAAGACGAAACCAAACAAACCATAAAAGTGTTTGCTTTTTGGTTTATCGACCTTTTCATCCATCATTATTGGCTTCGTTGTCCCTTCACCCTTGACAGAAGTGCAAAGAACTAGAAGGCATTTACAGAAGCAGCCACAGAACGCATTATTTAGCCATGAAAGTGGATTAGCTATCGAGCACACACACAACTGAAAACTGACAACTAAAAACTGCCACCTGACCACAGCAACCTACTTTTACTTAAAGACAAGGAGGAGGAGGAGGCTTCAAAAACCATGTCAATATTTGCTACGCCCATTTAACCAGTTTAAGAGGCGTTCATGATGGTGTAGCCAACGACAGGATGCAAGGACACTGGCAAAAAAAAAAATATCTACAAAATTAGATAGTAAAAGATATAAATAGTTAAGGATATATTACAGATATATTAAGTTCAGCGAGATAAAATAGCTTTTAAGAGTTAATTGCCTTGAAGTTTCTTCAAAAATCAATCTAGCAAGATATTTTCAGATATTTTTCCTTATGGAAACCATAAAGGATAAGATTTTTTCTTAGTGCAGTCGGGCGGCTTGATTGGTTTCGCTTGGGAAAGTGGGCACAAGGTCGCAGGTGGGGCAGCTGTGATAACAAAATTTTCGCGCTACCAAGGCCGGATCTAGTGTCGTCCATTGGAATGAAAACCCGAAGCCCGGAGGACAAACAATCTCGAATCACATTCGCCTTAGCGGCATCATCAAATCATATTGGTCATATCGATACATATAAGATACATAATATATCTTGGCCATCAGTCTAAGCTGTCATTGCAAATGCCCGCCTTGTTCGCACTTTGGCGCAATTAGCGTTGACAATTAAACCAGAACAAGAATGAGCAATGGGCACTACTGTATACGTGTACAGTGCGTTTCATGGAGACACTGACATCCGGAGATCCGGCGGTAGAGGAGGAATAGGAGAAGGTGCACTTAAGCCGACACAAAGCGACTGTTGCCATGACAGGCATGAAGTGCAAAAGTAAATTAGCCAAGGAGGAGGAAAAAAGCGAAGAAAAGCTGGGGAAAACGAGGAAAACGCGAATAAAAAGGGGTAAAAACTTGCAAGTTGGCCAGAGATATATAACTTGATCAACAATGTTAAAGCATAATTGCGCAGCGCCATTTAATCACAATTAAATTATATTTAATTTGCGGCGCATGGCTCGAGGGAAAAGAGCAGTAGATTCATTAGATGAAGCTCTCTCTGGGGCAGGCAACACAGAACAGGATATTGAGGAAAAATCGTCGAGGAAAATGTCAAGAAATTGCAACTTGGTGTTAATTTAGAGCTGCGTAGTTTCAATTACTAAATAATTGTTTTCATTTGAATAGTACACAAGGAATAATAAATGTTTAACAGTTATTTACGGATTAATACTATCTATTTATTATTGTATATTAAGATCTCATCTATTAAAAGAGAACTATATTTAGATAGATATTCTCTGGTAAAAAACAATATGTTAGTTAGTTACAACTGCTGCGATATAATTTACTATTTCTAGAATTCAATTGAGGATAATAGGAGGCAGAATATTTATTTTATTCCACTTAAAAAGGTCTTAAAAATCCCAACAAACCAACTGATTTTCTTAGTGCAATATCCTGTAATTAAATTATTTTTCATCTTCCACTTAGCATTGCATAGCAATTTTCCTTAATAAACACTGTAGTTGCATAGTTAATGAACTCTTTGGAATTCAATATACATTTTTTCTATGACCTCGGACAGATAAGGGAAATCACTTCCACTGATAACTTCAGGCCGCTGTTGATGCTGCTGATGAGGATGATAATGACGCGGATGCCATGTGGTTATCCGTTGACGCAGAGACCGGCTGACGAGCATTTGTTGACTTGTGACAGTAAAAACCCAGCAAAGAGAACCCACAGCATGGCTTTTTATTTGGTATAACCCCAAGTAAACAGTATTTTTTTGGTCAATGTAATTTTTGTTGTGGGCGCCGGAAATAAATTGTGGCACTTTTTCATTTTAAAATAATTTTGTTTTTGCAATTCGAGGGATTAAGCTACTTTTTGTAGGCGGCAGTGGTAAATGTATTTTGCATAAGCCAAAGAGCGTGTTGAATAAATAATAAATGATTGTAGAGAATGCAGGAAATTGCCATACAAATGTTTGGTGGAGATAAATGAGAACATATTAATTAGGAAAGAGGTTGCTATGTATAATATATGTAGGATATGGCATATGAAAACCCCCCCGTTGATATGCAAAGTGCGAAGAGGTGACTAAGTAATGATGTCATTATTGGTTCAGTTTATTTATCCATGAAATTGGCGTTGCCCACCTTTGCGGAAAACACTAAAAGTCTTATCTAACAAGGCGCTTTGTTGCCTCACATTTTCCTTTATTGTTGATTTTTTTCTTGCTTTTTGTTTTGCTTTTTTTGCAACGTTTCGAGTATTAGGGTCAAGTTTGTCTCTATTACATACCCTTGCGAAGGGTATTATAATGTCAGTCTGAAGCTTGCCACGCAGTGAAGGAGTCATTTGCGACCCTATAATATATATTCTTGTATATAATATATATAATATATATTCTTGATCAGCATAAACAGGCGAATCATTCTAGGCATATAGGAAAGAAAAAAATTTTGGAAAATTTTTTTTCGATTTTTTATATTGTTAAAATTAACATTGTTACATTTTGAAAAATTGTCAAAAATTTTAAATTTGTAAAATGTCGATTTGAGTTTGCAGATTTGTTAACCTATTAAAAACTAGCACAGAACTGCCTTCGTTATCGAAATAAATGCATTATTGAGTTAGTTATGCAATTTTTAAGCCTTGGTTTTTAGACAAATTTGCCATATAAATATGACCGAATATTTATACCTTTGCAGGGTACTATAATTTCAGTCTGAAGCTTAAAACGCAGTGAAGGAGTCATTTGCGACCCTATAATCCATATATATTCTTGATCAGCATCAACAGGCGAATCATTCTAGGCATACAGGAAAGAAAAAAATTTTGGAAAATTTTTTTTCGATTTTTTATATTGTTAAAATTAACATTGTTACATTTTGAAAAATTGTCAAAAATTTTAAATTTGTAAAATGTCGATTTGAGTTTGCAGATTTGTTAACCTATTAAAAA
The DNA here is from genome assembly GCA_035046265.1 of Drosophila bunnanda. Classification (NCBI taxonomy): domain Eukaryota; kingdom Metazoa; phylum Arthropoda; class Insecta; order Diptera; family Drosophilidae; genus Drosophila; species Drosophila bunnanda. The sequence continues at coordinate 5,580,203 of JAWNOB010000075.1, forward strand.
CTAGCACAGAACTGCCTTCGTTATCGAAATAAATGCATTATTGAGTTAGTTATGCAATTTTTAAGCCTTGGTTTTTAGACAAATTTGCCATATAAATATGACCGAATATTTATTCCTTTGCAGGGTACTATAATTTCAGTCTGAAGCTTAAAACGCAGTGAAGGAGTCATTTGCGACCCTATAATCCATATATATTCTTGATCAGCATCAACAGGCGAATCATTCTAGGCATATAGGAAAGAAAAAAAATTTGGAAAATTTTTTTTCGATTTTTTATATTGTTAAAATTAACATTGTTACATTTTGAAAAATTGTCAAAAATTTTAAATTTGTAAAATGTCGATTTGAGTTTGCAGATTTGTTAACCTATTAAAAACTAGCACAGAACTGCCTTCGTTATCGAAATAAATGCATTATTGAGTTAGTTATGCAATTTTTAAGCCTTGGTTTTTAGACAAATTTGCCATATAAATATGACCGAATATTTATACCTTTGCAGGGTACTATAATTTCAGTCTGAAGCTTAAAACGCAGTGAAGGAGTCATTTGCGACCCTATAATCCATATATATTCTTGATCAGCATCAACAGGCGAATCATTCTAAGCATATAGGAAAGAAAAAAATTTTGGAAAATTTTTTTTCGATTTTTTATATTGTTAAAAGTAACATTGTTGCATTTTGAAAAATAGTCAAAAATTTCAAATTTTTAAAATTGTAATTTGAGTGTGCAGTTTTATTAACATATTAAAAACTAGCACAGAACTGACTTCCGAATCGAAATTAATACATTTTTGACTTAGTTATGGGTTTTTTAAGCTCAGGTTTTTGGACAAATTTGCCATAAATTTACCATAAATATGACTGAAAGAAGGGTATTAAAATTTCAGTCTGAAGCTTGCGACGCAGTGAAGGAGTCATTTCCGACCCTATAATCCATATATATTCTTGATCAGCGTCAACAGGAGAATCTTTCTAGACATATAGAAGAGCAGAAAATTTTTTGAAAATTTTTTCAAATTTTTATGTTGTCGAAATTCCCATTATTAAAATTTAAAAAAATCGTAAAAATTTTAAATTTCTTAAATTTCACTTTGGGTGTGGGGATTTATTAATCTATTAAAAACTAGCACAGGACTGACTTCAGAATCGAAATTAATAAATTTTTGGCTTAGTTATGGGTTTTTTAAGATTTGATTTAAAAAAAAAAAAAATGTCATATACGAACATCATAAATATAGAATAAAAAAATTAGAATAACTTAAACTTAGTTATGATTGATTTCCGATACGATCGTAGAATCCGATTGCAAACTGCAAGGGTATATAAGCTTCGGCTTTCCGTAGTTAGTTCGTTTTCTTGTTGCGTTATATTATTTCTTTTTTATTTTTATTTTTATTTTTCCCTCCTTCCTTTTCCCCCCACCTCCCGATTTCGAGCTGTCTTTTGTTGCTTTCAATTGAAATTTCAGCGTCAATATACACGTTGCAAATTACGTGGCCCTTGAAGGTGACAGAAATGGGAGAGCGAGAAGTGCATTTTGTGATGACTATGCATTGTGCAATAATGTCGTTAGTGGCCTGATGTTTAGGGCCACAAAAGTTCAGGGGGGTTTTGTAGTGAATTAACTGCTGAAATAACAAAAATCTAGATGGAAAATCGTGAATGAATCGCTAAAATGAATTGCAAATTGCTAGTAAAAGCAGTTTTCATATTAAATTATAATTATTTCTAAATATCTTCCAAAATTTATAACTAGAAATGTTGAAGTCTAGATATCTTCAAAAATAAATTCAAAGAATTTTCTTATAGTTTTAAGTCTGAAACGATTAATAAATATTTATTACAGCATATACCATATTTCTTAAAAAATGTCTATTAGATAATATTCAGAACCTTCTAATTTTTCCAAAACCAAATATGTTTATTCCGTTCTAAGTGCATTAAACTGTGCAAAATATGATTCATGAATGCAAGCAAATCTGTTGCAATTGAACGCTCTGGGAAAATGATCACTGAGATGCGAAAATCAAATTTAATTGTTTGCAAATTGAATTAGAGTGCTGCTAAATAACATGATAATTGACTTGTGATGACGCAGCTGCCGCCGTGATGATGTCATCGTCAGGTTGGGTTACCTTTTGGGTTGCCAGTTCCATTTTCTTTGACATTTTCCCACGACCCACGTTGTGCATAAATTTCAAGAGACGCCGATAATAATAAAAACCATTCAAGATTGTCAATTAGAAACAGTGCGAATTGAACACTTTTCCATAAACGGAACACCCCATGCATAATTGATTGATCAATAAAGTAAAATTTAAATGCAAATTGTACCAATTACGAAGCGTTAAAAAACACAAATCTCAAAATCAAATTGTTATGCAACCCATCAGCCAAAATGAAGAGGAGGAAACAAAAACAGAAACAGTGAAATGAACGGAAAAATACGAGAAATATGCTAATTTTCAAATGCAACTCCATTTCATTATGCTTGAATAATTGTGAGTGGAGATTGAAAGGCAAATGCAAATGCAAATTCAAATGCATAATGAAAAAGCAAGATGAAAAGATGCGGCCCCAAAGAGATTGTTTATAAATTAATTAACAAGGCGTGACATAATAATCAAACTCGAACCAGACAGCAAAAAGACATCATCATTCCCGACCACAAGAAATAAGAAATATGAATAATTTGCCATAGATACAGAAAGAGAAAAAGAGAGCAATCTAATCAGTATTGATGCTGCCATAATTTACACTGTAATTATGTTCAATCTTGGAAAAACTCGTTGAATGTGGAATAAGAAATTAGGCAAATAGGTGAACTACAGGCCAAAGCAGGTGAAAAAATAAGAGAAACGACCTGGTCATTTTTGCACTCTTTTTTTTACAGTCATCCACTCTGGTTATTGTCGTTATTGATGGCGGTTTTTCTGGGTAGCCCGGCCTCGGGGTTTTTCCCGGGAAAATGTGAAAAAGCCATCACCATTAACACTAGGTGAGGTTTTTGTAAAGAGCGATTTATGGCAAATATACGGCGCTGCTACATATTTCATCGAAAATATTGCACATTTTACAGGATTGTAGAAAATATCAAATATTTTATGGATCTATCAGACTAGCGAAATAAATATTCCAAAATCGTGCAATAATAATTCGAGAAAATCATAAAATTTTAATACTTTTTATATATGCATTTGTAGCACATAAAAGAAAGTCAGGATTTAAGGTACAAACTATCGAAAATATCGATAATATTATGAAGTTAAAAAATTTTAAATGTGGATAAAGAATATGCCTAATGTAAATATATATGTAATCCTAAAAATTCAATCATTTATGTCTTCTCAGTAAATATTTCACTAAATTTCAATAACTGAAAAATATAAAATATATAAAAAAAATTGTTTAAGGTATCGATAGAAAATGTTTGCCATCCCTAATCATTGCTATTAGCTTCCCCCATCGGTTGTCTGCGTGGGCAATTTTTGACATCCAATGTCGCATATTGAGCTAAAAGTTTTCCCAACTGTTCCAAAGTTCCAAAGGAGGGGTGGCGGCGCCGAATGCAATATGAAAGTTATGCTGGCAATGCACTTAAAGGGGATGCTTTGCAGGGTTTTTCCGGGGGACCGGGGCTGGGACTGGAAGGACACACCCCCCCACGAGGTTTAGTGTGCCAAATAGTTTTGGTGGGGCAGCGAAAATATGCAGGCAAAAGGAAGTGCAACTATGGAATTCAATTATTGCTAAGTGCCTGTGAGCCGGCGAGCTTTAAAAGCAAATAATGGCATTCTTTTCGACCAAGTTTATAACGCTTTCAGAGGCACCAAAAAGAATGGTAATTCGTATAAATATGTATGCACATGTGCTCTTGAAGTGCCTGAAATGACATTGAATTAAATTACGCATTACCGTGTTCATTGTCACTTGATTCTTTACCCATGTGCCAGTGTCGCCCTTCATCATCACTCAATCATACATAGAACCCATCATCAGCCTCAGCTTTCATCAATTTGTAATCCCATTCCGTTTTTCGAACCCCATTCAATCGGCTGTCAAAGAAAAGCTCATTAACAACCCCAAGGACCTTGTCGGATTTTCCCTTTTTCGCTCGCCCACGATGAAGTCTGGGCCCGACCTTACTGAGGGGAGGGAGCTGTCAAAAATTGTATCTTCATCTCCCACCTCAGTCAGACAGTCATCACAAATGATGAGGCCACAAAGAGCAGACCAAGCTGAAAAGTATCTTTTTCGCAGTTGAATCGTATCGTATCTTTCGATGCCACATTGACAAAAGCTTGGTGTCGTCGCTGCTGTTGTCGTTGTTGCAAGCGCCATGGTTGAGTGCACCCAAAAAGCCTCTATGTCTGCCAGAAAAACGCTCCCCAAAAATGACTGTCAACGAAATTCGGTTTGTTGTCTCGAGCTGAACCTCTGCCACCTGACAGCCGCCGATCCCATTTTCCGGCCCGATGTGTCCTGCTCCATCAGTCCTCCTCGATAGGCCCCCAAGTGCTTATGGCACATTTATCCAATACTTTCCCCCATATTTACTTGCTTTGTCTGTTTGTTTACTTTATAGATATAAGGGCTTGCTTGAGCTTTGCTGTGTGTATTATTGACAGACAGGGTCTAAATAACAACAGGACGAAGGACAGCACAGGGAAAAATGTCCTTTAATAATTTTCTAACAATAAGTGGAATACAAGCTTTATATGCTTATACTTATAGATCTTTTTTAAGATATATTGTTTACACTTTTAATATTTATCCTTTTTAAAGCGATCAGAACATTGTGAAAAAGATATACAAAGTTATCGCTATAATCGATAAGCATTCGAATGAATGTTTAATAAATGAAGTTATATTTCTAAAAAGAAATTAAATATTCACTTAAAAAATATAATATCAATGAATATCGATATCTATCGACATTTTCTCATATCAACATAAATTTCCCTGGATATCGATAATATTTAATTAAATCTTAAAGCATACTCCTGAGCTTTTCCCAAGTGCAAGGACAATTCTGGAGATTCCATTGACGCAGTCCTGACATTTGCTACAAACGCCGAGTGCTGGGTGGCGCTGGGCTATGGCCGATGGGCTTTGGTGGGTGGAAGTGGGCTTTCGTCAGTCAATTGAACTGACAGCTCACAGGAAGTGATGGAGGAGAAACGGAAGCTCTAGCGGAAGGAAGACACACTCACCGAGGCGACAGTTTTACATAAGAGCGAAGGGTGGGGGGTATTTCACCATTCGCTGACGTTGAAAAGTCGCGCGTTTTGTAAACGCTATTTACGGATTTATCGATCGAATTAATACGTACAAAGTGGTTGGTAAAAGCAAGCATGCTTTCGAAATTGGCTTTAAATTTTAATGCAATTGGAAATTAATCAATGAAAGTGAACTACCGGCATTTTGTTGACTTTTGACCTTTCCCATCCATCCAGTTTGTCAATCTGTGCAATATCCTTACTGCGGCATTACTCATACGCCATGTTGTCACCGCATAAATCACTAAACACCCAAATTGTTATATGAATCATTCTAACTTTTGCCAGGGCTTGATATGGATGGCGACAGGGAAATTCCGCAATTAAGACTGGGCGGAAAAATCACAGAAGAAAGAGATTTATTAAGCGTAAGGCAAAGGAATAAAAACGAATAAATTTTTGTTTGTCATAAAATCAGGCGCTGGGGGGAGGGGTAAATTGTGAGGGTGGGAAAAACGTAAGAAAACGTTGGCTTGGCAATGGAAAAGCCAAGATAAAATGGGCGTTGGGGGGAATGGTATTCTTCTTCCAGACTTGAAGGTTATTCTCCGGCGAAGAGAAAGATAACCCCAGTCAAAACGCTGAAAGTCAAGAAGAACATTTCAGTTGGGGAAACAAGTCGGTTGACCTTCGTGGCGCTGCAATTGTTACCAGAAACTTTTGGTTTTGGCCCTGGCCAGAAACGAAAGTAAAAGGTCGCATATTGTCAGGCGAAGAACTTAAGGAAAAAACACTAGACAACCACCAGTAGAATCGCGGTTTCTTATTATAGCAATTATTTATAATAAAACATTTACACACTTGAAATTACATCAAGAAAAGTGTAAAAAACTCCATAAAGAAGTAATTAAACTAAAGTTTAAAAAACCGATAATCTAAATATACATAAATGCCGATAAAAATAAAGCCTAACTACAAATTCATGTTTATTTATATAAATAGTGTAAAAGAAATATCTAAATTACTCCTATTAATAAATCTGTTAATTTATATATTCATACATATTGTACCAAGTGCTGTTTATCGATATAATCGATATGTCATCGAAGTAACGAAATGTTATCTTTAATATCGATAAATTAAAAAATGTTTTAAAGAAGAGAAAGAAAGTTTAAAAGTTATATAACTGAAGAAACTTAAACCAAACCAACTCTGGTAAAAGTCAGAGTTCACATTTTGTCAAAGGAAAACTTGAGGGGAAAAGCCATACCCGCACAAGTGGAACCACATTTTCTAATTACACAGACACACAACATGTAAAAGAGAGACTAGAAAAAAGAGTACTGTAATTAAATAAATGAAAATTAAATGTATTACGGTTAATTATTGACTTGGCTGTGGCTTTGGAATAATTAAGCAGAGCAGTGCTGCGTTTCCAAAAGCTACCACAGTTAGATACGAATACGTATAGATAGAAAGATACATCCATCTATCTATGCACTGCGGCAGTACAATTTTATGGCATTTCGCTGATGGCTGCACAAAACTGTATTTTGTGCTGCGTTTTTCGCTTAAAAGCCCAACGAACAATTAACGCGCTCAGGGGCCACACAAATTGCAGTTGAAAGTCAGCAAAAAAAAAAAATAAAAAATAAAAGCCACAGCAGCAACCACCAAAACCATGCAACAAATTCCTTGCATTTTTGGTAATGGAATGAGAATAAATTCTAATGATGGCGAATAATGACCGCCATTTTTGGAAAATCGCAGCGGAAAATTTGATTTGCAATTGGGCATTGTGCAATGCAAACAATGTAAATTGCAGCCAAATGGAAAATTGCATTCAAAAAAAGGGTTTTTTGGTATAAATTCCATGAAAACTGTGAAGATAAGGTTTCGTAAAGCTTAAAATGGTTCCATTTTTGTATAGAATATTTCCAGGGAATTATTCTGGTTCCATTAATTACAAGAGAAATTTGTATGAAATTTATTCTAGCATATTTTCCACCAAATAAATTGTATATTTAATGGTAGAGTAAACCAGAAAGGAACTAACTTTGGGAAGCTTAACTTTATATACCATTTCATTTTGTAATCGAATTATGGGATCGTATTGAAAATCATTGATCATAAGTCGCTTTTCTTGAAACAATATTTGTATATATATTTTTATATATGTATTTCCACAAATCAAAGTTTAAAAAACTCATAACGGAGGTAAACAAACATTAATTTGATTTCGGTAAGATTTCTTATATATTTTATTATCTTATTTAATATGCACACTTAATTTAAATTAAAAAAAAAAAAAAATGAAAATAATTTTGACAATATTAAAGGTGTGACCTCTTATAAAATTAAAAACAAATTTTTAAATTTTATTTCTTGTCGAAAATGACTAGATCGATTCGGCTGTTGATTTTGATCAAGAATAAATATACTTTATAGTAATATACTTTATAATAAAAGCCACTGGCTTCTCCTCGCTTCCCAAATAATCCCCATTTTCTAATCGGAAAAGTTGGTAGGAAATCAACCGAAAAACCCAAAAAAAAAAACTTTCGAAAATTAAATTGCAATCGGCGTAAAATGCAGTTGAAAAAAGTTGCCATTGCCATGGCAACAACAACAACAACAAAGGCAACACAAATAACAAAACAAAAAGTACAAACAAACACAGTAACAATGGCAGTAGAAACAACAATAACAATAAACAAAGGGCGTGCAAACAAAACGCACGCCTCAATGCTCCAAAAGCAATAACAGCAACAACAACAACAGCAACAACAACAATATGCGTCCCCAAAGCAAGAACGCAGCAACAACAAAGGCCGGCAGGTGACTCCATCTCTATCTTTCTCTCTCTCCCCAATCTCTTTCTTCTCCCCCCACTCTTTCTCCTTCTTCCCGTTCCGTTTTCACTCAAGAGTTCAAATTGGAATGAAAAAAGCACGCAATTCTTACGCTCGCCGCACATTGAATTAAATTAAAACAAATTCGCGCAATAAGTCTGAAGTAAAACGCACTTGAGGAACGTGTGTGTCTGTACATTTATATTTAAAGTAGCTTAGGCTAAAAATAATAACAACTTTTGATAAGCGGCCGCCGCGCCGCCGGCTAAAAATAACAACAAGTGGGCGAGAGAGAGAGGCCATAGAGTGATCGAGGAGGCGGCAGAGGGGGGTGGGAGGCAATCGAAAGAGTGACAGAACAGGTCAGCCGCAGCTTAGCAGCGCCGCCCTGTCTCTCTCTCTCCCTCACACTTTGTCGGTCAAGTGTAGATCCGAAAATTCCCAAATTAAAGCTTTCAATTTTACCGTTTGATTGGAGCCCAGAGGGGAGAGGGCGGAGGAGGGAGGGAGCTCTCAATCTGTCCCACTCTACTTTTTAGATTCTCTTATTAGCTTTTCACAAGCAGAACTTAACACTCTGAGAAATAGGTTAATATATATTAAAAGGTTTTAGAATTAAATTCAAGTTGAGATCTTTTATATTTATTTATGATTTTAGTATATTTATATTTTATTTTAAATTCTCTCTGGCTCCCTGCCCTATAACTTAAATCAATAAATCAACGAATATATAATTAATGATTCAATATTGATTCTTTTAATTAGTAGTTGGATAATTATTGCTGCAAATTCTCAAGGAATGTCAACATTTGTGGTTCTTTAAACTTGCCTATTTGTTTTGTTATTTAATTCGAATTAAATTAATATTTTTTGCTTAATATTTACCTTTTCAAAGCAGCTAAATTCCTTGCAATTTTTATATTTCATCAATTGCGTCCGCCTTTTCCATTGAACAATTAATTTCCGGTTGTATATTTATTATTTTTGATTACGGCTTAGAAATTCAAACCTTGCCTTTCAAATATTTTGTAAATTTTATTTTTGTTTTTTTTTTTTTTATTTTACGTTTAGTTGCCGCAACTCCTATGTGAGTAAATCGAGCATGACAATAAACGAAACAATCGGCGCAGATTTTAAACGCATTGCTAAACTTGTTTACGGCACAGCAAAAACAACAATAACACGCACACACACTCAGACTTTAGAAAAACAACACACACGCGGCTGGAGCGGAAACTCAGATCTGATCAGAACAGCGGTGCAGAGAACTGAACATTAACCAATTGCAACGATGATGTCCAATCGGAAGGCCGACAGCGACGACGAACCGCTAGCGAACAAGGCAAACAAAAGACTGAAGTCCCAACTGAAAACTGTGAGCAGAGCGGAATGGAAAAAAGCCAGCTTCAAGTTGGAAGTTGCCGCTGCTGCGCCAAAAGTTGCTGCTGCTGCTGCTGCTGCCGGGCAACAACAGCAACAGCTGGGCTGCAACAACAACAACGACAACGATCGAACGATCGTGTCTACCGATAGCAATTGTAGCCAGTACACTTACAAAAAATTCTTATTCAATAGGGCAATTTTATATTATTGTCAAGATGGAATATTATTATAAGAGCTTCTTAGTTGTCCGTTATAGTATTAGTCTGAGACTGGTAATGATGTGAAGGAATCATTTCCGACCCTATATTAATATATTTATATATTTATATTTATATTTATTTATAGCCATCTTAGACATAATAAAAAAATGTATACAAATTTTGAAAATTTTATAAGGGGTTACATCGTTAAAATTGTGAAAAAAAAAATGGCTAAATTTGTAATTTTAATTTAAAATGTTAAATTGAGTTAGCAGATTTATAAACCTTATAAAAACTAACATAGAAAAGCTTTCCGAATTTAAATCTATGATTTATTGGCTTAGTTATGAGTTTTTAAAATTTTTATTAAATATTTTTAGTTTCATTTTAATCAATTTCCGATTCTATCCAATATTTCCTAAAGTTAGTTTTCTATATTGTTTTAATTTTTAAATATAAACAAAGTATATCTAAACTTATTTTATTTTCCTTTTCTATTGAAAAATCTACTTTTTTGTATCGATTAGGTTGTTGTCACTAAAATTGTAAAATAACTTTTTGTTCATAAAATAGTGCCATAGAAATATGTAAACAAAAATTTCTTTCAGTGCATGTGTGTACAAAGAGAGTAGGATTGTGTGGGTGCTCGCAATGCAAGAGGAAAGGCACAGAACGAGCAACAACAGTTACAGCATTTACTGAAAAGGGAAAGGGTGCTCAAGTTTGTCAAAGCCAAGAGAGAGAGCTAGAGCCAGAGAGTGAGAGAGGGAGAGATGGCAACGAAGATATACGCAACAAGTCAATGCCAAATGGTTTTCTGTTTGTAATTTTCTAGTTGCAGACTAATTAACCCATTAATGGGCTCACGTACAAAACATAAAGCTATTAAAAATAAGTCTGACCTTTATTCTACTCATTGAGGGCATAACACAATTATCTTTAAATGGGTAAAGCAAATGATAAAGCTTTACCTTAAAAAATACTTGACACAATTGCTATTTGACGTTATTTTATGATAAATAAAAGGAGTGCTTGTTGAGCTCTTATAATGTTATTTATAAGTAATTTCTGATAGTATTCTCTGATAAATTCTCTTTCTTTAGTTTGCATAAAATGTAGCATACTTTTCTGCAGAATATTCTCTTGCCGTTGAAGAGTTTTATAAATCTCTTTTGTGTTTAAAGTTGATATTTGGCTTGTACCAATTATTTATTATAATATAATATATTTATTATACATAATATAACTTGTTTCTAAATTTAAGAAAATACTAGCCCCTTGCTATGGATTACAGCTTGTTTTTAATGCTATAAAATTAATTCTTCAGTAATAATAAACAAAATACCTCAATTTGCCTCTTCATATAGCACTAAAATATGTAATTTTAAATTCCAAATAATTCATATATCCAATCTAATCATTTCCAATTGCCGAGTGATCACTGTAAGTGTCCACCCATTCACACTGATTTCTTATAATTTCGCATAATTTGCAGTGTTCGATATCACTGCGGGAAAAGCAGTAGGCCTTAATGACACAAAACCGGGCGAGAACAGAACAGAATCTGGTTGGGTGCTGATGATGATGAGGAGGAGGGAGTTAGTTTTGCTTTTTCCGCCAGGTAAGGAAAGTTGGAAATGCAGGTGCCGTTATAATGCAATGCAATGCTCAAGAATTGATCATGATCGCCGTTGCAATGATGATGAAAAGCGCACATAGCACGGAAATGCCATAGAAAATTGCTTAATGAACCGTTCGCAGCAGCGCGTCTGCTCCAAATGGCAATGTATATATATTCCTCTCGTCACCCAACCAGTCCAATAGATCAGAGTGGACCAAACCAAATCACAGAGCCCAGAGTTCAATGCAATTAGGAAACTGCTACACATTCGGAAACTATTTACCTCGCCCCTAAAAGTGTTTAAATACCTTTAAGCACGGAAAACACTTCACAGCATACAAACATATATCCTCGGGAGAGCAGAAAAATATTTATTGCGTAGGAGCCAGGTGGAAAATAAAGAACACAGAAACTGCACACAGAATTTTTCTGGATTTTACCTGCAGCCTGCCTTTATTTATCTGTTTGTTTTCCCTTTATTTTACTTTACTTATATCTTTATTTTCCTTTTTTTTTTTTGTGTTATATATAAATGTATGTGTATATATATTTTGCACAAGTTGTGCACTTCAAATTGAGCTGGGATCGGTTGAAAATCGGATAAAGAGCGAGGGGCTCGATGCATGCCGATGTGAAGTAAGTTTAATGGATGCAGCAGGGAAAAAGTTTAAGATGAGACTGCACAGGAAAATCAAACGAGAAAAAGCGGTCAAAAGAAAAATATTCAAAACACTCCAATCAAAGTTGTTGAGATAATGAGGGGATCTATTGAAATTTGTGGGTATAAACAGAGTCACAGGAATGATTAGGGAAGCTACTATTAAATATAAATGGAAAGAAAGTACGCCTATAAGTTTTCTAACTCCGAAAATTCCCAACATTATTTAAATAATCTGCTGAAATCAGTCAGCTTGGAATAATGATGAAGGAAGTTGGGAAATCTGCTGAAAGGGATATATATTCCACGCCTAAAGGTAGTCTTTGATCAAAAGTTCTAAAATCAAGTCTATATTAAGTATTCTAATTGAATCTATTTTAAGTTTCATAGGATAATTTGAAATTTAAAAATATTTTAGCTGTCTGAAAAATTCAAATAACATAAGATTTACCATAATAGTTATCTAAGTATTTATACCCTTAACTGTAAGCTTATTTAATATTAAATAAATGCTTTAAAGTTATTTGTTTTAAGACCAACCCAAACTCATAACATTACAAAGGTGAAAAGCGGTGTAAAAGCGTGACCCCGCCTCGTTTTTTTATGCCAAATAAGATGTATGTAATTCCCTTAAACGAACGTTTTTATATATATTTATTTTCCTGGCCATAAACATTTATATAACCTGCAGTGCCAATGGATTTTCAATAAACGTTTTCCCCCATAAAAAAGTTAAATCGCAGGTAAGCCCTCACTCGCACTCACCCGAAAAAAACAGAAGGGGATAAATACAAGACAAGCAGTTCGAAGGTCGAAGCTCTCAATGGTCGACGTGACTCACCTGTAACGAGAGAGAAAAAAGCGAAAAATTTAATAAGTAATGAGTAATTTTAATTTATATTATTGCTCTGCAAATTATGCATAAATCATAGCATGTTAATAGGCGACTACGAAAAAGATGAAAGCAAGTGACAGCGACACAGATACATTTTTGGAGTGTTGCAAAAGTGATGAAGTCACGTCCCACGGCGAGTCTTGTGGCACGTGCCGTTAAAAAATAGCGACAAAGCATAATTAACTAATTAATTTGCCAGACAGACGGCTGGAAACTCAAACTGAAAAGTTTTACCAAAGCGCCGGGAAACGGGGAAACGGAAAATGAATGGAATGAAAGATGGGAAACTAGTGTGGGCGGTGAGTGAAACTCATTTCAACTGAGAGCTTTACATGCCGGTTTTCCTGCCCCTTGTTGTTGTTTTCGTTTTGATTTGCCTACATTTTTATTTGGTTTTTATTTTAGTTTTTATTTGCAAACATTTTGAATTGGCATTTGTCAGCGTTTTCTCTTTTTTTTTTAGCTCCTTTTAGTTATAGTTTATGCCCCTTGCCAGTCTTTTATGACTTCTTTTCGGCTTTGTATTTTAATTAAAGTCCGTTTTTATTGCCCAAAGAGTCACGTGGATATTGTCCATAAAAATCGGAGCTACAGGACTTCAAGTTACTGGCGCCCAGATTAATGATCTCTTTGCTTTTATGCTAAACGGAAGGCCATATCATATTTCATCCGTGCTTCAAGATCGAAAAGGGTGAAAAATTCGAAGAGAGGAGTCATCCGTCTCGGCAGAAGTCTTTGAAATGCTGTTATTAAGTCCATAAAAAATGTGTATATACTGAAGAGCAGAACGAGGTTAATCCAATCAGGCCTTATAATGATTGAGCAACGTTTTGTGAAAAACAGGGTTAAAGGCAGATTATGTTGACCTTATTAAAAGGTATTGATTTTTTGAAAAGTAGCAAGTTTTTTGAGAAGAAAATAATACTCTTTTGGAAGGCATCTTCTTCATTTTGTATAACTTTTTAAATAATTTAAAACTAGCCAAGAAAAAACACTTCTTTACACAACTTGTGCTGAAAATTCCAAAAGATTTTAAAGACGGTACAGCATCCTAAAGTTACCGCTTCATTTCAATTTAATGACTGTTTACTTAACCAACTTTAACGACTCTTATACGACCGTACCGTATCCTTAATATGATCACATCAATCCTTCTTAAGTTAATAAAGCTCGTCACAGAAAAAAATGCAAATTAGTCCAGAGTCCTGACAACTTGTTAGTGTCATTATTTTTAGAGAGTGGGATGCAAAGGAAAAACTTTTCTAAGCGCCTGCCTATTCCCGAAAATGTTGAATTATGTAGATTTTATACCCCTTTTCCGGCTGCAAACAAAACAAATATACGCACAAGACCCGACCCGACCCACTTCAAGTGAAGGACACTTTGCGAAGCTCACCTCCTGCAGGAATTTTTGAATTTTTGGGGCCACTCCTCTGCTCCGCCTGCTCTCTTCCTCCTTTTTTGAGGGCGATGACAAAGCTGTGACTCCTGCAGCGGCCTGTGAGACGACCTTTGACCCAAACAAAGAGTATATTGGCAAACTTCTCGAATATATAACCAAAATGCAAAATATTTGGTGTAAAGGTGCGTGTAAATGTTAATCGCCTGCCTGAGTTTCGTGGATTGTGAGTGTGCCCGGTGTTGTGGTGGAGTATCTAATCGAACGAACACGAGATGCTATCGAAACCGAGAGTTTAGCTCAACGAAATATATTTTTTTGGTAAAACATATTTTAAAACTATTAAACAATAAAAACGAAATTTAATTAACCGGTTGCTATGTTTTATAAAAAAAGGGAAAGCAAAAGAATGTCATCAAGAAAAAAGTTTTACCAGGAATTATTATTATATTAAAAATAGACTCTATATTTTATATAAAAGTGTATTTTTATAGTACTAAAAGTATGTTTAAAGTATTTTATTGAATGAAAACCTCTCTAAATCTGCTGTAAATATATGTTCTTAATTTATTCCTCTAAAACTTTGTATATAACTAATTATTTTCCCCTGTGGTTTTAAAACGATTACCATTACTCATATAGCCTCTCATGTCTGCATTATTTGTTGGATTATTTTCAGCAATAATAAGCCCATATATACAAATCCATTTCGGCCACTTTTCCCGGCTTAATGATGCCGCGCGAATGCTAAATGTTGAACGTTGAAAACCGCCAAAAAGCCAAAACAATCAGTTGGCAATTTCCTCTCGAATGTTGAGATACTTTTTGGCTTTAACTGTTACTTCGTGGATACGTGCACAAATAACAGTTATAATACGGTTTAAAGGAGGCAATGAGAGAGAGAGAAACGGCGGGGCGAGGGGGCAGACACATCTGCCAGCCGATGATGAAACATAATTATGTTGAATCACTCACGTATCTGAAGGATACGCCAAGAGAAGTGGAACGGCAGTACCATAAATGCTAAAACCCAAATGTAGCTGTATCTGTGTCTGTATCTGCAAATGTATCTGTATTCGGTAGGTGGCAAATGATGGAGTAAAGGGAGAAACTCTTAAATGAAAGCGAACGGAAAGAGCAAACAATTATATGGCAAAATCCCTCTACCTAAGTCAAGCCCCAAATCAGCTTAAAGTTCTCCCATGCAATTTCCAATCGTTTTCACAATTTCCTCGAATTCCTCTCCCTTTCTTTTCAGCTTAAATGGCTCAAAGCAAATATCACTTGGTGGGAAAATTAAATTGGAAAATTGTAATTTAAAAAGGCTTTACATTCCTGCTTAATTTTTAAACAGAAAAAAAGCAATTACTTTACAAATTACACTTAAACATTATGCATCTTTAAGTTAACCATAAAAGCATAAAAAAATGAGATATAAATTGCAATTTAATGTGGCTTTTTAATGTCCAAAAACCAAGCAAGCAAAAGTGCACAGAAATAGGTATATAAGAGTCCTTTGCACCATAGAAACACTCCAGGGAACTGCCGAAAAGGAAAGCCCCATAAAAATGCAAATGCAAATAACCCAAAAGGCTGCAGCAAGATGCTGATGAGGCGAAAGGAAACTTCTGCACTTCTTCCACAAAATAAAGAAAGCGCAAAAAAACAGAATAGAAGTAAAATAAAGAAAAGCGTAACAAGAAAAAAAACAAGTGAACTTGAGCCACCGAAATGCGTGGAAAATCGCGGCGGGAAAAATGGCTGCAGGGGAAAAGTCAGCCGAGTTCAACGTACCAACAATGGAAATTGGCAAACAAATGTCAGACGACGGATCCCAGCGACAGGACAAAGGCGTTCTCGTGGGCGGCTGCGGATTCTGCAACTGGGGGCGTGTTCATGGCCATGTAGGAGAGACATGAATTACGCATTAAGTGAAATGAATTGCACAAAAATTAATCCGCAGCAAAACGCATCAATCAGAGGAGGCAATAAAACGGAAAGGAGAGGTTTTTCGAGGTGGAAAACAAACGCCAACTTCACAGAAACTTAAGCTTTACACATTCCGGAAAATTCCTCTTAACTGTTGCTGACCAGAAAAGTGTGTGTGTGTGCTTTTTAGCCCTTCAAGCGGACACGTGCATTTTCCAAATACACAAATACACATTAAAAATAAATAAGAAAAGTTGTTATATATTTTTTATATATTATTTTTAAGGAAGAGATAAATGTTAAGAAATTAAGTCTCTGAACTATGTAAAAAGTAAGCTAAATAAGATTCTAAAATAAAGAAAATAATACTGACTGAAACCCACATCTTTTAGAACTCTAAATTAAATTTCCCATTTATTATTTAAATTCCAAAATACTGTATTTAAACCCTAAAATCTTGGCATATTTTTAACTTAAAAAAAAGAAATGTTATTCCAAGTGTAGGTATATATTTTCCCCTTCTTACTCCCAATCTGTGAAAAAAAACTTTAACAGAACGCACCTTGTTCTTAGCACTTGACTGGAATTCTTGGAGACTTAGTTTCCTGGCTTCCCTGTTGGGATTTCTTTGTTTTTTTGTTTTGTTTTTTCCGCTTCCCTTTAATATCTTTTACTAATAACTTTTTATGGTGAATTTTTCGCCGAGATTTCCCTCTCGATTTACGTAAAGTTTGTCAGTTTGTTTGAAGGACACAACGAGCACTCTTCCGCCGCGACAACCGACTTGTTGGAGAACTCAGCGTAAACTGGCCAAGAGAGACTGGTTTTTCAGCGAGTTTTTCGCTTTTTCGCCAAGTAATATCACCAGGAGAGGCAGTAACTGAGATGCAACAATAAAGCCAACAACATTTAAAGTCCTGAGGCCAGGGAACAACAGCTGACTTATTTAGCCGGTTTTTACAAACGGCGAATTCGAGAATTTTCAGAGAGGCAGAGAGTAAGAGAGAAATTTGTGGTTTAAGTCACTGAGAAAATTTGCATATATCTTTTACATAAAATACTAATTTTTAACAAAGTTTAATTTTATTAAATATTAAACTATTTAATCAAAATAACTATATAACAAAATGATAAGCTGAGAAATGGATGCAGAGGATGAAGACTCTTTGAAAAGGTCTTAATTTATTGTATCTGTACTATTTAGGGTTTAATATAAACTAAATAAAGATTCCTTTACAAAAATAAGTAGCAAAAAAGTTGAAAGTTTGTCCTATTACTTAAGGCAGAAATAGTTCAATAAGCTACAAAAACTTTTTATTTAAACCTAACATATATCATATGCATAATTTTATTTAATTTATTTATTTAATTAAAGAATTTGTGAACTTTCTT
This sequence comes from Drosophila bunnanda, assembly GCA_035046265.1. Lineage (NCBI taxonomy): Eukaryota > Metazoa > Arthropoda > Insecta > Diptera > Drosophilidae > Drosophila > Drosophila bunnanda. The sequence goes on from JAWNOB010000075.1 coordinate 5,597,752, forward strand.
TGTACTATCAGAAGCTATAATCTAACCCTCTTTTGCTTTATACTCCCAGGACCTATGCTCTTCGCTTTTCTTGTCCTTTTGCTCTTGCTCTCTCTCATTTAACACATTTTGTTTGTACCTGCGCAGTGGCCAGGACCTAAACAAAGCCGTTATATGCCTCTAACCCAAAAAAAAGCAGAGCCCCCTTCTGGTACCTTTAGCGTTACACTCAATAAAGCCACTATAGAACTACACAACAGGACCCGACAAAATTGAACAAGTTGCCTCCGACTATGCCTCCGCCTTGTCGCCACTTCCTCATCCCCTTGCGAGTTTAAAATTATGTTTGTCGAAGTTCTCCACCGTTAAATTTTGTGGCGTGCCCCCATTTTGATCAAATTGAAGAGGAGGTTTTCAGGAGGGTTTTCGCAGAGGGCCGAGGTAGTTAAAGGTAGAAGGGGGTCTGGAGCTGAAAGGGGAACTCCAAATTGCAACCACAACAATCTGCGCAACAGTAGCGACCGAAAACAAACGCAACCCACACTTGACCGCATGCCAACGAGTTTGTTAGCAATCGAGACCACAAAATGTTCACAGAGCGAAAAACTAGACCGGATAATTGGTCATTAAATTGACATATGGTTTAAATTTATACAATATTTTGTACATTTAAATTACTTCTTTAACATCCCAAAAATAAACCATATCTCCATTTAATGCCCTATTATCCGGTCTAGTTTTTCACATGATCTGATAGTTTCTAATGGGTTATGGTTTATTTTTGGGATTTAACAAAAAAAATGAATTCTATATATACAAAATATTGCATAAAGTTAAATTAATATTTCAGATAGTTTTTGGATTATTTTTTGCAAGAAAAAGCTAGACAATTAGAAAGCTCAAGACTTGGCAAAACTATTCCGACTTCTTTGAAGTGATCAAATATTATCAAAAAAGAGTTGTTGGAAGACCCTTTACATTTAAAGAATTTCCATATATTTCCCATTAAAATATACCTAATATTAAATTTTTCCCAGCACACACACACACATCAATGAAATTTTGCGGTGTACCATGTGGCGTATGAGTAACGCCAAAAAAGGGGAACACCCTTCGTGGCCTGACTGCTGTCTTGCCCTGATAGTAATTATCAGGCAGTGTTTCTGAGCCCCACAAAAGGTTCTTGTCGTTGTCAATGATGCGTTACCCACTTGGACACGCCCCTGCATCCGTTCCCCAGCCCGTTAGTGAATATCGCTCATACGCCCCCTAGGTCTTTTGTGGGGCTTCCCGGCTTGCGTCTCTACGACTTCCCAGGCGCAATTTAATGGGGTTAAGTGAGTTATGATTATTTCAGTGATAGAAGCAGGAGGAGGGCGCCAGGACATGCAGAAAAGGAACTCCGGGACTAAGCATATACACACACACACACTGACTGTCGTGCGGTTGTTTGGTTTATTTATGGAGCTACGGAGGAGGTCCTTGGCAAGCCAAGCCAAGCCAAGTCCTGGCGGCGTAGACAAAAAACAAATTAGAGCCGGGTGACATTTTTATTGCTATTTAGCCTGGTGTGCCGGCCATTGTGTGTGTATGTGTGTGTGTAACGAGAGCAATGCTCGCCTGGCAAGGTAAATGAACTCTTTGTGACAAAAAAAAAAAGGACATTTCCTTAGCTTAAAGTTTAAAGCAAACACTAAGCCAATTTTCAATTACAAACGAGGCACTCGCAACATAAATCTTGCCGGAAAATCCCTTGGCGACAAACGAATCGAAGATTTCAGGGAATAAAAAACTGATGGAAATAAAAGTCAGAGATTTAAAAAGAAAGGCAGAGGGTGTATATATCAATATTCCCTGGGTTCCTAGCTTAGATTACCTCCATGGAAATTGTACGCCTCATTAGGCAAAAAAAGGCCAAAACATAATTATGAGAAAGAGAAGAAAAAAAAAAGGCCGAGACAAAAAACAATAAGAAAACCAGGACAACCGACCTGCAGTTGAATGTCTTTTTATTGCCACAACATGAACTCGGCGAGCAACAAGAAAAGTTTCAGCAACTCCTTGAAATTGGTTCCATTGTGAGGCCACGACTTTCCCTTTTTCCTGCCTTTGCCCAAACGTAAGACGACTTTTAGCTTTAAGCTCTTTTCTTTAGCTATTTCGAAGAAAAATAAATAAATACCTTTGAGGGACCCCAAGTCTGTGACCCGACGAGGCAGACAAATCGTAAACAGAATCCCAGCAACGCAAATACATCAGACACATCCATTATTATTTTTTTTCTTTTTTCTGAATATAGCCTCCCGAAAAAATGTTGAACCTTTTTATTTGTTTTTGGCCACTTTGGCAACTAAGTTAAAATTAAACAAGTTTTTACGGTTTTTGCCCTTTACTAAACAGTCTTCCCTGTATTTTTGCATTTAATTTGAATTTGGAGACATCGAGTTTTGTGGTTTTTAAATAAAAAATTACCTCCTTTTGAGAAGCTTTGAAAAAATAAGACATAATTTACGGTTTTCTTCTTTTAAACATAAAAAAAATCTGTTTTTAAGCAAAATTAATTCATTTAAAATATTTCTAACTTTTTGTACATGTTAAACTAATATCTTTAATAAAAAAAAATATAGCTTTTATCTGAAATATGGTAAATATTTAACCTTTATAACACTTTTAGCTTTATTTTTTTAAAGAGTTGTGAAACATATTATAAGAATAAATAAAACGAAATAAAAATATTTATAACCCCTACTACAACAATTTTACACCAATGTTACACCACAGCTTTTGGCGCCACCTATATCAGCTCCACAAGCTTTCAACACTTTCAACAACAAGAGCCAAGACACCAACCCAAATATTTTTATAATTTTGTAAAATATATAATCATTAATCATTTTGTAAAGTATATAAATTTTAGTTTCAAAGTATCTGAAAATGCAGAAAATATTTCAATAAAATTTCAATATATATTAAAAATATTTCCATATTTTGGCGGCGGCAACTTTAGCAACAACAACAGATATATATATATACGTAATAAATCGAATTTGGCACTTTAAGGGAATAATTTTGATATTTTTATTTCGAAAGAGGTTAGTAGAAATTATTTCTATGCTACACACAAAAACTATGTTTGTTAAAAAAAAAAACACGTAAAAAGCACAAGCAACAACAACGCAGAGAAGGAAAGGAAAACGAAAAAACGTTGAAATAATCGTAGATGTTTTTTTAAGTAACATTTTTATTAATAATATTATACGCTTTATTCGCTTCATGGCTTCTGCATTTAATCCAAAATTGTCTGTTGTAAATTATATAAACATTTAAATTATATATGCGAAATAATTAATGAATGCTACGTAATAAACGAGTTGAGTTCGCTGTCAAACTTAAACTATTAAATTTCGAGCTGAAAATATACAAAGAGATTTTAGAAAATATATATTTCATCATTAGTATTTTCGGCAATTGTAAATGTAAATTTCTTTATCATTTTCGAATATGGTTCTCGTATTTTTTGATGTGCTTAAACATTACAAGGGAATAGTACATAGTGTGGTTAAATTATTAAATTGATTAATTAATATGGGCATAATTAAGTAAACGTATAAAAATCATTGGCACAAGTTGCAGTCAAATTAACAATTAATTAAGAAATTAAATAGGAGAACACTGTGTTAAGAATTCGCTTTTTTAGAGAGAGAGATGAATGGAATTTAAAAAAAATTAAACAAATGGTTCGTAACATAATTGCACTTAATATAACATAGAAGTTGAGAATACTTTTGGTTCTTGTGGAAATAATTGCTAAATTAATCGTAATTTACATACATATACAATAATATTCCATTGCCTAATGACTAATTACTGTAAATGGAAACTTTTTAAGTGCACTTGGTGGCTGCTAAATCGTCGAAGAAATGTTATAGGAAAATCATACATAATAATTCTCTTCACCGCTTCACGGTTTTCTCCTCATAATTACAATTACAAACAATAACAGGCAGCAGAGAGGCCGCAGTGCCGCAGCAGGTACACTCTCAGGCGAGCGCAATTGCAATAATGATAATCACACCAATTACGATCAGGCACAAAGTGAGCAAATCGTTCGGCGTAATCAGGCCCACGGTACAGGCGACAAAAACGTGCTCGAGAGTGGTCCAGCCGCCGCGGGTTGCTCCAGCCGCCGCCACCGCCGCCGCAGCATCTACAGGTGCTCCAAGCCGTTGCACCTCTCGCACCTCACCAAACACGGACAGTGCCTTGGAGCTGGTCGTCGGCTGTTCATTATCATCAGGCGCATTGTTATTATCATCATTAGCTGGAGGAGCTTCCCTTGCCGGAAGTCCTTTGCGACAATGTGTTTGTGTCTCAGTTACTTCGTTGCTACTGCCACTGCCACCGCCTTGCCTTGCCTCATTACGTGCTAAAGTATCCTCATCATCATCATCCGCTTCCTGATTCGATTCGGTGGCGGCTTCTCCTTCGGGGTTTCGTTCTGGTTTCGATTCCTCCTCGGCCACTTGGGTTTCGTAATTCAATTTCACCTCGGAAATGCTCAGGTTGAGGGCAGGGGTCTCGTAAACGATGCTTTTGCGACGTGAAACTGGCATAGCCGAGTCGCATTCGTCCAATTCCAGTTCATTCAACTGATCGAAAGAGGTTTCGTTAAGTCTACTGTCGTTAAATTCGGATGCATCGAGTACTAAGCTTACTAAACCATTTAAAGGAGTTTCGTTAAGGGGACTTTCGTTCAATTGACTTTCGTTTGGTTCGGCTTGGTCAAGTTCTGTTTCCTCAAATTCTGTTTCGTTGAGATTTATGCTTTCCAAACCATTTAATGAAGTTTCGTCAAGTTCAGTTTCAGTTTCTTCCTTTACAATTTCACTAATATCCAACTCATCTAGCTCATCGAAGGAAGCGTCTAGCATTCTCCCAATTAATTCTGATTCGTCAAGTCCAAAATCTAATTCGTCAAACTCAGTGACATCAAGTAGACTTTCGTTAACTTCTATGGTGGCAATACTAGTATCTGTTACTTCGCTGGAAGTGTGTCGGAGCAAGGACTCAGTAGTTAGATTGTATACCTCCTCGCTAAGACTAACAGTTTCGTTAAGTTTTAGTTGTGATTCTTCTTCAACTGCCTCTTCTCTACTCTGCCTGACAACTTCAGAACTATCTTTATCTAGAGTCACATTCACTTCTAGGTCTTCCCTAAGACTCTCCTCCAGCTCTTCTTCGGTGGGAAGTGGAGGAAAGTCATCTTCTCTAACAGAAAGTGGAATCTCCACACACTCGGTATCGGTTTGCTCATCATCCGTGGACTCCGAGGCACTGATCGAGACCTCAGACACATAGTGCTCCCTGACCTCAAAGCGACTATTGTAGGACGTTTGCAACTCCAACGAAGCATTCGCATGACTGGGCACCAAAGGGTAATCCGTGAGACTGACATTTCCCGAGTCCGGATTAGAGGATGTCTCCTCTAGCGAACTCAGTGAATCGAACTGGGTCAAGGCGGCATGGGAACCAGCTTCGGGCAGAAGACATGCCTCTTCTTCCGCATCATCATCATCCTCATTATCACGATCCATAACAATGCGTATTTTGCTGGCATAAATCCGATTAAAGTTCGGTGACAACTTCAGCGAGCTGGACTCCTCGTCGTGATCCTGTTCCGGGATCGTCTCTAGCTTATAACTATGGCTACTACAAGAGCTAGCACTATCGTTAGAGGTTGGATGGGTATGGGTGTTGGAGTTGGAGTTGCTAGTAGTAACATCAAGTTGAACATTCAAAACGGGATTAGTAGCGCTATTAGCTGGATCGAGCTGGGCGGGATTAGTAGCAGTATCAGTGGCATTGGCAGTGGCAGCAGATTCGGATTCAGGCGAACTCGGATTCGGGGCCTCGGTGGCGTTGGGTTCATCTCCGTTACCTGTGGCATTGGTCGTCAGCCGGCTGCCGGCACGATGCTTCGGATGCTCCTCGATGCCAAATATGGCGGCCAGCTCCTCGCTGGAGTTGTACTGTGACGGCGATGAGGTGGCAGAGGAGCAGGAAGCTCCGCGCTTCCTCCGCTCGCCCACCGGCGTCAGCTGCAACGGCGGCGGGGAGGCGGTTGGATGCGACGAGGACTCCTGCTGACTGCTGGGATTATTAGTGGTGTTACTACTGATCGTCGTGCTCATCGTGTTCGTGCTGATGGTGGTGCTCTGCGGTGTGGACTGACCCTCGTACGAGGTGGTGCTGAAGGTCTTGATCGGATCGGTGCTGGGTGCATGGCAGTCGCTGCTCTGCGACTTGATATAGTCGCTGGAGGAGTACGGATTGAAGGAGGTGATGCTCGAGGAGAGCGGTCGGCTGGCGCGCGATGGACTCGACGACTTGGCCAAGCAATCGCTGCTCGAGCTGAACGAGCTGGCGGTGGTGCTCACATTTGGTGGGAAGCTTCCGCAACCGCTGCCGCTTCCACTTCCACTTCCACTGGTCAAGCTGGGAGCGGTCGTGCGCTGATCATCGGTGGTTGTGGTGGTATTGGGGGTCGATATCGATCCTGATCCCGTCGAGCTGCTGCCCTTGGCCTGACGCTCGCACTCCTGCATGATCTTGTCAATCTCCTCGAGCGTCTGGCTCTTGCCGCCTGCGCGATTCTCTGGAACGGGACAAACGAGAGTGGCATCACCCGGCGCGTTGGTGATGTTGCTGTTGGTCATATTACAGGTGTCCACCAGGTTGTCGTAGTCCGGATTGGCCAGTTCGCTCAGCTGGCGCATGCACCGCCTGGCTATATGCTCGATCTTGTCCGACTGTATGGGATCCAGTTTCTTGATGAGATGCGGCATCACCAGCTGCTCTCCGCTGGGCAAAGTTTTGGTGGTTTGTTTCACCTGGAGGGCCTCGTGAACGATCACGGGTGGCTCTGTGGTCACAATATCCTTGAGGATCTTCTCGCAAACGGCGTTGGCCGCCTCGGAGACTTCGTCAATGGCCCGGATGAGCTTGCCCTCCTTATGCAGCTTCCTTGGTGGCTTCTCTTGCGGCTCCTGATCCTCCTCTTGGCCCGCATCGGGCAGCGTATCCAGCAGCATCTGGCCACATCGCTTAGCTGCCTCAGAGACAGCCTCGATCTGCTGCAGTTCCTCCTCCAATCTCTGCTGTTCTGCATTTAACTTGGGTCTCGCAGCCGTTATCAAAGCCTCCTTGCGGAGTTCGTTGAGCTCGTGACTCAGCTTGATGCTGCTGGCCTGCGCATCCTGGGCTATCTTGTTGAGGGCATCGTCCATCATCGTGGGTTCCGGCGATAGACTCTTCCTGGGAGCTGGCACTGGCGCCGCCCGCGGTGATTGATGATCCTCTTTGGTCAGAAGTCGCTCGGGTAGCTGGGCAATGGCTCCACCCTGGCTGGGATGCCGGAAGGGTATGGGATGATGCTTCCTGGCCATATCCAGCTCTTCATCCTGGGCTTTTAGCTTTCGTAGCAAGTCCAATGTGGCTGGCACATCATCAGCTTCACCCTGAAGATTGGACATGCTACCAGATCTCTCCAAGTTGCGCGTCAGTTCCATGTAACTGTTAAGATCTCCGCCAGATGGTTTCGCGGCATCCCTTTGGATCAGGTTGTAAATATTGGCCGACTGTGTCCTCGTAGCCCTTTGCTTCTTCTGCATTGGATACACAAAGCTGGACTTGGGTCCCGGCGGATCTTTGCGCAGAGCACGCACAGCCAGATCATCCTTAACGATGTCCGGTGAGTTGGTCTTCTTTTTGACCCTCACAGGCTCCACGTGGAGATAGTCAGACTGGGGCGCAGGCACTATGGGGCCCACTGGGATGCCAAATGGTGGCTGCTTCTCCGATGATCGATGCTGGAGATTGGCCAGCTGCAGGTTCCTAAAGGCCACGTCGTCTCTAACGGGATCGGGTTCACCTGTCGGTGAGTCCTCGTCCTCGTACTCATCGGCATGCGCCAGAGCGAACTTCTCGAAATCACTGGGCGTGGGCACTCGCATCTTCGAGATCATATCCAGCTTGGGTTCTGCTTTGGGTTCAGCTGGTTCTGTCAGTCCCAGTGACTTGTAGATGGCCTCCAGTTCGTTGATGGCCTCCTCCAGATTGGCTGGCTTCTTCCGAGGGAAGTACACTGGTGCTGGAGCTGGTGCCACAGCAGGAGTGCAGCTCATTTTGCGCTCCGGATAGACAGGAGCTGGGGCCTGCTGGTGCTGCTCTCGCTTTTCGGCCACATACTCCTCGTATTTGTTGGGCAAATCCTCGCCAGATCTCCGGTTTTGATAGTGATGTGGCATCGAGTTGGTCTTGTGGACATCGCGATGACGTATCTCCACATAGTTCTGGTTCTGACCAGACTCCAGGCTGGGCTTGATGTGCAGACTGCCGCAAATAATGTTGTTATCCTGATCGCTTGGGGAAGTATTTACAGCTGGAGGAGCACTCCTCTTGGGCTTCTGCACCTCGGAGTACATGGGCATGGGATAGCTCCTCAGTTCGCTCAAACGCGAGCTGGAAAAAGATCGCGGCTTGGTGAGAAGCGGCTGCTGTTGCTGTGGCTGTTGCTGCTGAGGAGCGGGACTTGCTGTGGCCAGGCCACTCTTGGAGGTTCTCAGTATGCCACTGGAGGCTGGTACTCCTCCTCCCCTTTCGTTGTCCAATCTCCCCGTATCCATCATGTGTATGGGTTTCCTCGAACGTGGCGTTGCATCGGCCACATAGTGGAAATCAATGCCATTTGGCAGGGATTGCTTGCCGGGATGGGCATTCCGCTCCGAGCGAGTGATGAAACGCCGATGGTGCGGCTGCTGGACCGGAGCACTGGCTATCGAGGAACTGGGCTGGGAGTTGAGCGAGTGCACCGACTGATAATGTGGCGGCTGCCAAATCCGATCGTCCGACACACAGCGACCACTGTGATCAAAGGCATACGACACGGGTCGCAGATCTCCAGAACTGGAGCCGATCTGAAGACCCGATCCGGAACCACCTACATGCACTCGCCTCAGAGGATCCCTGGGCGGTGGTGGTGGCGGCAGGGGTTTGCTCTGCATCCTGCCACTTAAGTTCTGCAAATGTATGTGACTATCGTAGCTGATGCTTCGCTTCCCATCGTTCTGCATTGAGTTCTGCAGGTTCTTCTGCTGCTGCGGTTGCCACTGGACATAGCCACTGGCAGGAGCATTCGTCGTTGGCTGGTAAATGGACAACGGCAGGGGCTGTGTCTTGTACCGCTGTTGCTGCTGGTGGTGCTGGTGATGCTGTTGCGGTAGAACGACCGGTGCTCCTCCATGACTCTGCTCCCCATCGCGGGAGAGTCTCTTATAGTAACGCTCGTTGCGAGCCGCTCGACTGCGTCGACTCTGTCCTGGGGCCATGGAGCCCAAATGGATGCTCTCATCGCTGCGGTACTTGGAGAAGGTGGAGGAATTCAACGATATCAGCTCCTCCTCCGCTCCACTAGAGTTGGCCACTCCGGGTGGCTTGGTGCCACCTCCTCTCTGCGCGGAGCGGGATTTATGATGATGATAGCCATTTCCCTGCGGCTGCTGCAGGAGTAGCCTCCGGTCCAGGGAGTTGCTGGAGCGCTGGTAATAACCTGGCTGGTTTTGGTAGTACGGTTCCGGCTGTATGGTCTCCACGGGCAGGAAGAACTCGTTATCGATGGGCTGCGGCGGATGAGGTGGCGCCTGCTGTTGCTGAGGATTCCCCACAATGTGATCGAATCGACTGCTGCTGCTACGAGAAGATCCTTTGTTTCCGTGCTTTGCCTTGGGTTTGCTGGCTGACTGACGCTGGGCGGGCACAAAGCCCGCCTTGCGATCCTCCTCGCTGGAGGAGGCACTTTCCGCCTCCTTCTTTTTGCGAAACAGTCGGCCAAAAGACCATTTCTGTTTGCCGGAAAGCTGCTGTGATGATCCACCAATGCTGTGATTTCCCCTCAGCCGATCCATGTCCTCTTCCTGATCCTGCTCCTGATCCTCTGGATTGTGGTGGTGTTGATGATGGTTGTGGCTGTGTATATCCGCTGTGGTTGTGGTGGTGATCACCTTCGAGTCGTGATCGTCGGTGCTTTTGTTCCGGTCATCGGTCAGTTGAAGCTCTCGGGGCAGTGGCAGTTGTGGCCGCCAAGTTGTCTGGACAGTCTGTAACAAAATAATAAAAGAATTAGTTTAATTATTTATAGTTTATATTAGGGAACATTAATTATAAGAAAATATTTTATAGAATATATGAGCAAAGAATATACATAGTTCTCATAAAGAATTTCTTTCTTTTGTATTTAAATTTGAGTTCTTAGATTTATTTTCTTAACTATAACTCAAGTTGTCTCGGTATTCGGTATGTTTATATATTTTTCTTAGTTTTTTCCTACCACTGTCCAGAGATAAATGTTTGTTTTATTTGCTCTCCTGATAAGATTCAGCGTTAACTTGTCCCAAAGGCAACCAGATAAGCACAACCCAGTCGGCCTTTAACGTTCCCGAGGTCTTAGTGTTTTACGACGTCACGTCGCTCACATATTTACATGACAACCAGAAATATATTATATTAGAACGCCATCTGATATATCGAGGGTCGTTGTTCTCTAAAAGTCATCTAACTTGTGATCTCTCTGTCAACCTGTCAGGTTAAAGTTTCTCTTCTCTCTGCGCCTTTTTTGTTCGCAACAAGAATTTGCATATTGCTCCCACGTGAATTTCGAGAGCGGAAACAGCTCATTTTCTTTACAATTTGGATACTTAGCGTTGTACCTACAGAAAGATTGCACTAGATAAAAGCTCTTATCATTCGTATAAATAATACATGATGTATTGTACCGTGTTTCTTGGAACCAATTGAGCAAATTTACTCATGATCCATCAGAACCTGTTTTTATTTATTTTTTCTTTGAAACTATTTAATCTTATCTGAAGTTAGCTCATTTTCCAATTGAAAAGCCCGGCAAACAAACGCAGAAAACTAATTAAATTAATTAAATTTTACAGCCGGCAATTCAAATTCAATTTCCATTTCAGTTCAGTCCAATTTGTTTTCCTTTCTTTTTCTCCTTTTTCTGTTGCGCGGATATTAAACGAAAATAAACCAAATTGCGTGTGAAATTCGGCATATATATAATATTTGTTTATACCAAAAAGCTTGGAACAAATTGGGTTAATTTTGGTATCTGGAGGCATCATTTCCGCCGGCTGACGCCATTCCCAAATGGCAGAGGAGGAGATCTCTTGATCTCTTTGGAGGAGGAAAATGGAGGCAGAAGATCGTATCGATCCCAAAAGGGTCACACTTGCTGTTCGAGTGTGTAAACAAATAGTGAGTGGAGGAATAGGCCTTAGGATTATGCTCGTGTCGAATGACATTCGATATGTGTAGATGGTTGGCATCTGGTATCACGGCTCACTTGAGATTGTCATTGAAAATGTTGGCTATAATGCTTAATTATTCCATCTGGAATCGCTTTCCTAACTTAAATTCCAAAATCTATAAAGATCTTTTTAAAAATTTCCATAGCTGATCCTATATCTATGTTCCAGATGCATTTAAAGTCTCATAAAAAATGTGGAAGAACTTTTTCAAACATATTTCAACAAGTTCCTAAAACACATGTCGTCTTGCAGTCATCACACATTCCGTGAATCACTTGTCAACTTTGATTTACGTCGTGGAAGACTTTGTGTAAGACTTTCCCAATAAATTTGTGGTGTTTTCTGTTTGTCCACTGAATCACACCTAGAATTTTGTATTAAAAAAAGAAATCTCTTTGAAATGTATTAAAAATTCTAAGCTGCATGCAGTTTATAAGTTTTAGAGAGTGCTGGATAAATCACTTTCCCCTGCTAGCTTTGGTTAAATCTATGCAAAAATACATTAATAATAATAATAACAATATCTTTTATATAAACTATATATTTATGTAAATTACATAGCAAATTTCTACTATGAAGATGCGGAAAATTTATGGTGTCCTAAACAGCTGCGTAATGTCGGGCAATGTGCCAGTAAAAATTTCAGTCTGACTAAGAGATGGCCAGCACAAATCACTCATACGCAATGCCGTACAAACAACAATAGGAGCCAACACACATATCAAACGTGTGTCTCTGGGGGGAAAACTATAAATAACACAAGCAACTCCAGCTGCAAAACCGAAATAAGATTCCCCAAAACTCAAATGGCAAATCCCCGAAAAAGAAAACCGAACTAAAAACTACGCGCAAAATGAGAAATATTTGGGAAAAACTTATAAATAAAACAGACATCAAAAAGTACAATTTCGCGCGATATATAGAGGTGTACTTATAGTACTAAGTTCCGATCCGATGCGATCCCGATCCGCCGCGAACACGAGCGTTTGCTAGACTGATTATTATGGCTAAGGAAAAACTTTCCGAGAAGATCGATTCGTAAAAGCTCCAAGAAGCTCACCGTCCCCCCTTGAAAAAGGGGCACAAAACTTAAGAGAAACTGTGCGATTCCCAAGAGAACTCTTCAAAAGGGATTATACTGTGTCCCTAGGCATAGTTTTTCAATTAAGTAAACATGGAACCTAAACTAAAATTGATTCCTACAACGCCCTTTTTAAATCACGATCATTAAAAGTGTATTACAAAGTCAATGAACTTATTTTTGTATCTGCCCCGCAGGGGCTTTTAATTAAGGTCGAAAATACAGACAATTCAATTAAGTGCGAGAAGGGGGAAAATTTTGGGTGAAGGCAGTTCATTCAGACAGTCAAACCTCCTCCAAAAATATAATATAAAAACAGATATCGAATATAGACACAAGCATATATATAAGACACCTTTTCTGGGCCGATTAACACGCTCATTAATGTCAGGCAAAAGGAGGAATAAAAATTCGTATTCGAAACCACACTTTTAGTTATGAATGTCCCTAACGAAAATAGCTCTTCTATAATGCTGATCGAAGATGCTCCACTTGTGTCAAATAAATATGTCCAAATGATTCACAATTATCTCTCGGAAAGGTAGGGAAAATGTTTCGACAGCCCAAAAAGTATGCGGAAGATCTATAGAGGAACAGCGGTGGAAATTCTAAAGTGCACTCGAAAGTGGGTGAAGTGAGTTCCATCTAATTATAAACCGGCATTTGCTATATATATATATAACGTACAGTTTAAAATCGGGCAGATATGGGTCACACATCCATCTACAGCGAGAGGAACTACCTGAGAAATACCCCGACTAACCTTGGCTATGCTCCGCTCCATCTAGAAGCTTTAATACACATTTATTTCAATTGGTTTCGCTAATTCGCTTTTTGGCAGCTGTGTGTAAAGTTAACGAACTGGGACCGGCAGGCAAACAAATTTAAAAATACTCATAACATATGCATATAAAGCAAAATGTAATTGCAAGTTTAATGACTTCAATTTAATATTGGACTTCAAAGAGATTTATTTAGTGTAGATAATATCCCGGGAGGGATCTGGCTGTATTTATAAACGTGACAGCGCGCCTGCAGAGTGGCAAAGTTTGAATTCCGTTTTAAGTATCTGCCACATCCGCTTGCGAAAGTATCTTAACAAGAAAGAGAAGCTGAAATACCGGCGAAAAGAAATATCTGTGTCAGAGCAGAAAATTCCCCAAGCTTATCACACACATTATGCAAAAGACTCGACTCGAGGCTGCGAAGAATTAAGAAATTTCTGTTTGAAACTGAAGTTTTGAGGCTGAAGCCGTGTCGGTTTTGGACAGAAACAAGTGGTTGGGCTCTCTGGCACCACTTCTAATTCATTCGGGATGGCACCGAACAAACGAATGTCTCTGTTGCTGCCGGCTCTTTGAGCATGCATAATCTATATGCAGAGGGAGAAATATCACAGAAGAATCTACATTTAATGATAAAATGATCTTTTTGGAACTAAGAACTTAGTATCTACGGTACAGAATAATATTATAATAAAGGTTCAAATAGTTAGAAAACAATATTAATTTAATATTTATAAGGTTGTTAATCCACGAATAAAATCTAAAATAATATTTTGTATTATCGACATGACTTTGAATTCATATTAGACAAGATGAATATCTATTATTTTAATAACCAGCTTATATTTTCTATAAATAAATAACTTAGAACCCTTATTATTTCTCTCAATGTATACTCTTTTCTCGCCTCAAGAATGGGGGGTCAATAACACACCACAAGAACGTACCATAGAGTTGGTCAGCTGGAAAAATGAAAAACTTGAGGGAAATACTTCTGGTGAAAAACTCGCCCCCGGTTTTATTATTATTATTTATGCACAGCACGTGTTGCATTTCATCTGCCTGGCTTGCAACTTGCAACTTGCAGCCGAGTGTGTGCTGTGTGTGTCTGTTTGTTTATTCAGACAAAGCTAATGACTAGTGCGTGATATTGTTGATGTTGATGTTGATGTTGAATGTGTTGCCATATTCCCATTGTTGATTATGCCTTGCGTGAGTGAATCCCCGGAGAGGGGTGAAGCTAAGCAGGGAGTATCATCGTTTTACATATTGAACCAGGAAGTACGCTTAGCTAACAACACTTTTCGTTGGCTTTTCAAATTATGCATATATTTTTGGTAATTTTTTATGTAAGCCGAAAAAAATGTGTGAGAATTTGTTACGCTAATATGGGCATATTTTTTGAAGGGGTCAACAGCATAAGACGCTTAGGGGGTTCTTTTTGTGATTAGAGGGACTTTTACTTGCAGGGTATTATAATTTTATTCAGAAGCTCGTAACACTATAAAGGAGTCATTTCCGAACCTATAAATCATATATATTCTTGATCAGCATCAACAGCCGAGTCGATCTAGCCATCTAAGGTGGAATAAAAAAAAAAAAAAATTTTTTTAATTTTATAACGTATTTTTATATCATTACAACCTTGAAAAATCGACAAAAATTAAAATTTTTTTAAGTTTTAAATTTAGTACGCAGATTTATTACCCTAATAAAAACTAACATAGGAAAGCTTTCCGAATTAAAATTAATGCGATTTTGGCTTAGTTATGAATTTTTTAAATTTTGATCTCATATCGATAATTATCGATCCAAGAATGCGAATATTTTAAGCTTAGTTTTAATCGATGTCCGATTCGATCCTATATACTGCAGAAGGGTTATCCTTTCCTATTTTTATTTTACAATAATTATTATTTTATCTAAATTTAAGGTAAGGTCTTTTTATTAAGGACTTTATAAATACATTAAATTTCTACATTTACTTTCATTTCTGCATTTTATTTATCTTTTGCACCACCACTCTTTAATTGCTTAACCCAATTATTTGAAATTGTTATAATTTTCACCCAAAAGCAATTTTCTACTTCACCTAGACAATATATATATAAATTGTTTTTGTTAAAAAAAATTTCTTCATATCATAAATTCAGCAAGCATTTTTTTCGTTTCGAAATTTTTGCTCTGCTCTCCGCAGAAAAAAAAAAAACCTTAACGGACCATGAAAACGAAAAGCAATTTTTGAAAGCAACCACAGGCGGTGCGGCGGCATAAAAAGTGGTTTTTTAATTTTGTGGCTGTAATTTCATAAGAAAATAAAAATTCTGCATAGCCGCGGCATATGAAGAAAAGTATTTTGCATATGTAAACGTAGGCCAACACTTTACTAACAACGAAAAAAGACGAGAAAACAAACAGAAACTTTTCGCTTTCGTTTTCCAAATGTCGTCGTTTGGGGCATTGAACTTTTCTTGACACGGAGATCTGTGGGCCTCTCTGATCGCATTGGTTTACACTTTACCTTTCCGGGGTGTTATTGTTATACAAAACCGCCGACTGACTTTCACTGGACATCATTAATTTTCACCCAAATTCGAGTGTGAGCCAAAGCCAACGAAATCGGCATTTGATTCAGACCCCAAAAACACATGTAAATCGATTTTTAATTGCTTCAAAAAAAAATGTGTCTGTGTGCGTTTCATAAGACCGCTCTGGGAAAAACTAACAAGCAAAGTGTGTTTCTATTTAAATGTATGAAAATTATTTGTCGGATTATAAGATCCACAGAGATTGTATTGGAAAGCCGGCTAATTTGTAGCATTTAGTTGGGTTTGCCTATTGATAAAATCGAATTTGCATAATTACGCGAATATCTGTGTTTGCATAAGCTTATGTTATTCGATAGGGAATCGTTGTCTTCGTGGGATTTGGGGATTTCATTTTATTTTTTAGGTTTTCTGTTGAATGAATTTTTATAAAGAGCAAGGCAACAGGTTGATGTCTCAATCGTTGCTGGAAAAAGGTTCGCTTTTTGTAGGTTTAATTAAGGGTTATGAGAATGTAAAAAGATGCGCCTAATCAGTCAATCAATTTATCTGGCTTATAAATTGATAAAAAGAGAGACAGGTTTATTTAAATTAAGTTGTTCTGGCTTTTAGGCCTAATTTGACTGATTGGTAAAACTAGTTTTTATTTAGGAATAAGACAGACATAGTTCTAAACAGTTTAAATTGCTGTAAATCTTTTCTATGGTTTATTTAGTGGTTTGTTAAGTTAAAATAAAATATTACTGGTTCTTACAAAGGCTTATTTAAAGACAGGTTTATAGTTGTATGTAAGCCTGTTCTTGTATACATATAATGGCTTCTTTTGAGCTTTGTTTTATCAGTTGAAATTGTATAATTTTCTTTATTGAACCCTCTTTTATAAATATTTCCTTCGAATTCATTTATTTCATATATTTTTTTTAAATACAAACACCTCTTCTTGTTTAAATTGCTCTTTCAATTAGCAGCTCAAAACTCAACATGAGTTGTGTTTTTTGAAGCAAACTCAATCGATTTTACGCTTCAGTTTGGCTGTAAAAATTAACGCCTAGTATCCCTTCTTTTAATATTTATTTAAGAAATTCTGAAAACCATTTTTATAGTCACAGAACAAAAGTCTTTGAAAATCTTGCGTGAAACTTTGGCTTTGCGTGGGCCGTGAATAAAGTCATATAATTTTTACGATCTTAAGGGAAAACTCCATGAAAGACTGTAGGGGAAAAAGACTTTTCACAAGACACAAGGCCCGATCTTTGTTACAGTTCACAGAGCGGAACATTTAACTGCAACAATGCAATTTTTTGCACGCATTAAGGCAGTTCAACTTGTTTTTTCCCGAGATTAACAAGCCATTAACACGTCGCGAATATATTGGAAGCCCCTTGGGGACCTTGACCCAGCGATCTGTATAAAATAACAACAAAGAAAGGTTTTTGAGAGGGGAAAAACGAGTACCTTGGAGTTCGTTTACCAACTTCAATGCCAAATTGGGGCGTATACCGGAATTAATTATGAATTATGAAGCTAGAGACGCACTTGTTAAAAGAAATCATACACGCGTGTGTACATATAACAACGAGAGAAAACGTGCATCTTCTTGCTTTATCCAGCTATTTCCGTAATATAGTATTTCTCTCTTGCTTGAAAATGGCTTTTGCCATGGCCCACAAAAACCACAAAAAATTCACATCATCATTTTTGTTTATAATGCGTATGTACATACGAAGCACACACACAAAAATTGAGCGGCAGCCAAAACGAGACGAGATGTTCGTGATTTTTTTATTTTGGAGGTGTGTTTTTAGGGGAAGATGAATAGATTCCATTTTAACTAATTAAAAACAATGATCAGTTGAAGGGCAAAGCAAAAAATAAAAAAAAATACAAGAGAAATAAACAAAAACCAAAAGGTAAAAGGGAAAAATATGGGTTAAGTAATTTGTTATTAAAAGCAAAAATAATATAATAATCTTGCAACATATTAAAAACAGGTTTTATGAAAAGTAATAAATCATAAATATTTTTATATATATTTTATAGTGTAAATATATCAAATATATAATTTATTTTCTTTATATTTTTTCAGGTCTGTAGTTTTTCCCTCTCTGTGTTTTCAATATTTTCAGAGCATGTGTGTGCTTTTCTATTTCAATTTTCTTTTATTTTTTGACAGCCAAAAAGTTAAATAAAAAGCTAGAGAATATATATAAATATTTCTTTTGGCACAAATCAAGATGTGCAAAATTTAGAAATATACATACGTTTATAATGAGAAAAAATCACATAATATGTACATATATAAATATATAGTTAATGCCGGCAAATGTTCGTATATACACCTGAGATCATTGCAGGGGAGGATTTACGAATGAAAGCCGCGAATGTCTTGCGAATGAATCACTATTTGAATCAGATTTTGTTTTTTTCTGTTTTTATTTTTGTGTCGAATTAAATGTTTAGCATTATTTATGAGGCTAGAGGGCAAGGCCAAGTTTGGCATGTGTTTTAGTAGTTTTTTTAATTCAATTTTACCAGACTTTAGCTAGACAAGAGAAAGAAAATTTTTCACTAAAGGAAGCCGCCAATTTTTTAACCCAGAATTACCATGAAGCATTAATATTTAATTTCATATATCGAGAGAGCGGCTTTCAACATCCTTTGAGCCCGGTTAAGAAACCCAGCAAAGCCGGAAGCGGGCATTTTACATTTCCGGTTGACAACGAACAACCGCATTTGAATGGGGAGATGTGATTATGGTTCGGTTTTGGCCAGAAAATTACATGGTAAACTTTTCAATCTTCACAGTCAATGCGTTTGCCTGGCAGCCAAACAAACTGCGAACACAACAGGTGCACTCTTAGAAAAATTATAGGTAACCATAGAACCGAAATTGTATTGTATTAAAAAAGATTAAAAATATATTTTGTACAAGAAATTAAATATGTACTTTTCCAGTTAAATTCAAGGACTACTTCGTATATATAATAAAATATATATGTCTTATTATAATTTATTTAAAGCTTATTTAGCTACCAATTTAAAGGACATAAAAAAACCTAACAATTTTAAAGCCATACCTAGGTTTAAAAATATAATTAATTTAATATTTTAATCAGGAGATTTAGTTTAGTAGTTTCCATCAGTGTAGATGCAAAAAACCAACAGATCCGCAAGCAATTGGATCTACATACATGCTCTCGACAGGCTCTGACAGGTGGTCTAGATTTTGTGGCCCAAGGTTCGAGCCTTCATTGTGGATTAGTTGCAATTATTGTGGCCTCTTGACATTCTTCTTTATGAAAGACAGGCAGCGGTCAACACAAAACTCAGCACTTACGCACTATTGATTTTTTCCTAGGCTTAAACCTATTTAAAGTCCCCGCCACCTTTCGGTATATAAACCGAAAAAGAGTGTCATCGATTTGTGTGTTTGTTGCTGTTTGGTTTGAACGACAATAAAAAGCCGACATCATCAAATAAAAGACAGGCTACTAAAGATACATCATCGAACTTGCCCTTAAGGGGCTTCAAT
Organism: Drosophila bunnanda; assembly: GCA_035046265.1. Lineage (NCBI taxonomy): Eukaryota > Metazoa > Arthropoda > Insecta > Diptera > Drosophilidae > Drosophila > Drosophila bunnanda. The sequence continues at coordinate 5,617,050 of JAWNOB010000075.1, forward strand.
TAAATGACCAAAAGGCTAAAAGCGAAATCGACGATGAGGAGCAATAAACTAAGGGCTAAAAAGAGCGTTCGTTCGTTCGACTAATTAAAAAGCAAAATGTCTGATTTTGTGTTTGTTTGTTGTTTTTTTCTTCTTGTCCCTCTCTCTCTCTGTCGCACTTAATTGTTATTGAACTTAATTGGATTTGTTGATTACTTGAAACAACAATCGAAGCCGGTTTAAAGGGAACATAAAGGAGTAACTCAAGCCCAAACCCAACCCAAGAAGAAATCAAAATGGGAAAAGTGTTTTTCTTATGTAATTACATGCACTGATTGCTTGGTTTGGCTTTAAGTGGATTTCTATGGAAAAGTGGTCTACAAGAGTACGGCAAAACGTATTTATTATAATCAACATAGGAGTTAAAAGGCGTTGTTAAACATAAATAAAAGCTAACTTGATCAGAGTACAGCCTGTAAGAATATTGTTACCTAATTTAAATAGCTCTAGCTTTGACGATCTTTTAGATTTTGTTGTTAAAACATAAAACAGATAGAACAACGTGACTAAATCGACACGCCTAGTGATGTTTAACAGATTTTATGTATTTTATGAAGTCTGAGATGCCTTCTCCTGTCACACACAGTTCCATTTGTTGTTCAGGTAAACTTAATCGAAAACTAGTTTATTTTTCTTGCATTAACCAGAATTTAGTTTCTCAAAAAATTAATCTTACTCTTTCCATTTTATTGCGTCACTTAGACCACACATACTGAGATCTTTGTAGTACTTTTCCATTATACAATTTTCCATCTACTTTTTATAAGATTATTTTTCCACTTTTATGCCACAGATTTTAGTTGTCCGACTACAGACGAGATCACGTAATAAATTTCATTACTTCAAGCAACGGCAAGATAGCAATTGAGAACAGCTACAAACACTAAATATATAAACAGATATATTCTACAGCTATACTAAAAATTAGCAAAGCAAAATCTAAGATTTAACCTTTGAGAGGGAAAACATTTCCCTCTTATATTCCTTTGAAGCCCAGCAACAAAGGAAATCCAAACAAAGCTTCATTCGAAATGCCATTCAATGTGAAAGACAACAATTACACAACCAACTCCATCACCAAAAAAACATGTCCATAAAAAGCCCATTTCATCAATGTCAGATACACGGTGTATACTTGCCCCTTTACCCCTGGGTGTCCCAAGCCCAAATCCCCTCCTGACATGTGTCACGGGTACATGGACATGGACATCAGCATATGAAACGTTTTCACTGATTTCTTTTGCAGCTGGGAACACGTGCGGCAATTATAAGCGAAACCCAATAATTTCGCTTAATAATACACGAAAACAATGGTCAACAAAATATATATATACAATAAAGACAGACAGACAGGGTAACATGGTGGTTCAATCGCACTTAATTATGGCCATTAAAGTAACTCTTTTAACGCATTTCTTTGCCGACATTTGAAGGTCATTTGATGGCTAAGCTGTTCATGACTCTCCCGAGCATTTGCATCGATTAAATTAAATATAGATAAAGGCATAACAACAATAATAAATATAATGTTTGCCTCGAGTCGGCCTCAGTCATGCCAACTTTATCGAATGGGAAATACAACAAAAAAAATAAATCGAAAAAAAAATACAAACAAGTTTTCCACGTTTGTCTATGGCATTAACAGGGGAAGCGTGAGTTCCGCTTCTAAGTTGGAAAAATTAACGATCCACCCATGCCTTTTTAATTCGTTACGTTTGTCCAATTGAAAAGTGGTATCAAAAAAGCGCCGAAAATAAAAACTATTATGGTAAGAACGCCTCCGAAAAACACCTTAACAAATAGCCAGCGTTATGCTTGAGTTGATTGCATTAAGAACCACGCCTCAGCCTGAGCTCCCCCTTTTAAATATTTAAATTCCCAAAGGTTCTCTTAACCCTCTGATAACCCATGAAATGGGCCCAGCCATCAAAAATAAATCATCTGCCATCCATAAGGAGAATGCCTTTCACGGGGAGAATGTAACTTTAGGAAGAGATCAGGAAGAAAAGAAACAGGTAGGAATCAAATGTTGGGGAATCAAAAGAATGATACTCTTTATTTGTGTTGGCCTGCCATTTCAGGGAATTACAGAATCCGATTCCGAATCCTGTTCTCTAGTTTCAGGTAGTTGTAGTAGGTGTGCCGCCGTCTCTTATTGTTTGTTGCAACCTCATAAAAAAGTGTTTGTTTCGGAAAAAAGGTTCAGGACAGTTTTGGGTTGGGTTCTGGTATGAGTTTCAATCCGTAAGGGTTCCCTGAACTTTAATTGCGTGTTCAGGACACGGTCTGTCTGTGTTTTGGTAATTAAATTGATACATATTTCATGGCCAGGGAATGCGGAATTATATGGTCCACGCCCCAGTAAGAGGGAATTCCTCAACAAAAACTTAAAGGCCGCGCCCAAAGCATAAACCAAATTCCTTAAGGCTTAGCCTGGCCAAGATCTCATGTGGCAATGACTTTTATTACGCATCGATATGGAGCCAGATTCCGAACCCAATCCCGATCCCGATCCCGACCACAAACCAGACGACATTTGAGGATCATTGACTCGCTCATGTGTAAATCTAGAGCAAAATCAATATCAATATCAACTTCTATACAGTCTCGACTTTCAGAGAGTTGTTGACCCAGTGTGTGCAACGGCACCCAAGGTTCTAGAGACGATCACATTCACTTTAGAAAATCAATATTCAACTCCCAGAAAAATACAACTAAGGGCAGAAATAAACTTGGAAAATAATGTGTGTCTGAATGCTTTTTTGATGTATGGAACGAGCTTCTTTCTTATCGAGCCACACAGCTCACAGAGATCATTTGTCAAAGTGTCAACTTGCTATTGTTTTTGTTTATTTAGTTTTCTTTTTTGTTTTTGTTTTTGGTGTGGCATCCTCGTTTTGCCCTTTTGTTTTTCACTGTCTGCCTCGGAAATCTGAACACTGAAAATTGAGTAATATGCTCGGCATTTTTTTGTGTATATTTTTTGGTATGCGGGTCTCTGGCCGGATTGGAGATTGGTTAGCCGAGATTAGTGCGGGGAGTGAGTGATGCGGCATTTTATAGAATGCAGAGGCATCAGAATAAGAATGATGAGGAGCACCGTGCTACGGGGATTGGCTTTTTGCTGTTGCAGGCAGGCAAGAAGATTGAAGATTCATTATTTCTTTGACAAGGCCGGTAGCTCAGGAGGGGATAAAGGGGAATTATGCAGTTGAAAGATCAAGATTGCAGCTGATGGAAAGTCAAGGCTAAACGAATTTTTCAAATAAAGTTAAGTTCAGTTAAGGCAGGCGGCTTTTTAACTTTTATGTTTAGAAATTTTTAGATTTAAGTGGATAGATTCCAAGTAAACAATGTTAGCTTTGGAAAAATTTGACTTTTTGTAAAAGGAAACTTAAAATTTGAAAGGTGCATAGCGATTAAAATATTTAGTGGCAGGTAGAGGATAAAACTTATAAACCAAGGGTGTCCAAAGTTCAGACTTGCCAATCTCTGCAACTTTGTTAAATTAAATCTTACTAATAGCAATGCAGTTCTAAAATATCAGTTATTAAAAATTGAATAATAAAAGTAAGTCAGTAAAAAGAAACTAAACATTCAAATAATTAAAATCCCCGTTAAAAAGTAATAAATGCATTATTAAATCTTTTCCATTTCCCATTATAATTAAATTCATAAATATTATATACATAATTCCATAATTATTCCATTTCCATAACTATTAAAATCACTATTCTTTCAAACCAGACTTTTAACAAACCTCTTTTCTCAATCAATTTTCTTCACTTTAATGACTCACAAATTAAAGAAAACAACTCAAAAGAGTGCTCACATATAAGAAATTGAGCAACGCTCGTTAAGTATAATAAAATTAAACCATTTTTGGTAACCAAACTCAAATGAATTTTGCGCACTTGACACCTGAAGTGTCGTCACCTGTCGCACGATCCCAGACATTTAAAGCCATCAATTGATTATACAATTTAGCTGGATTTTTTTTTTGCCATATACTAGCATTGACCGCAGTTAAAAAGTTGCAATTTCACACGATCCGACGAGGCGATGGGAAAGAGAGATGGCTTACGCCCACCTGAGCAGACTAATTGCAGGTGGGCCTCCATGAGCAGAAAAGCAAGTTGGCGTTCAACGAAATTACATTGCGGAGGTGATTTATGCTCTCGAGTGTCTTTTTCGAGACTTTCAAAACTATCAGCGGAGTTTGGTTTATTTTTCACCCATTATGTTTTTTGCAAATCATTTACCAAAATCGAAATTGGGTTAATTGAGCTTGACTTTGAACGGTTTTATAAATATATATATCATTGTGTGTAGGTAGGCATACTTTACACCCAAGGAAAGGTTCTCCACAATGTGTGGCGAGAAGATCTCTAGAGAAGAAGCCAAAGCAATGCAATTTGTGGTCTTGAATGAGAAAGCCTATGATTTTCAGTTGAACGCTTGAGTAGATTGATGTAAAGATGCTGCTAGAAACGGGGGGAAAAGTTGAAGGAACGACTACAACATGGTAATAAAGATACGCTCAGCTTGGCAACTGGGCAAGTGGATCAGTTCTGAGGAGATTCTCGCTCGGATCTTGTCAACTTTCCACATGATTGATGGGGAGTGGCCAAAAAAAAAGAATAATCTCTCCGCTAATCAAAGAACTGGCCACCACAAAGATTTTCACTTCATTAAGCTGGCCTTTGTGAGAGAAGGGGGATTCTATAGATCTATCGGTATAAGCCATAGACTTAACCGTTAAATTGTTTTTCTTTCTGTGCATTCTTTTCATTTTCGGCATTTTTAGTAATTTACTTGATTAAATGCATTGATCATTAGGAGAGACCAAGGGGGGAGAGAAGACTGGTAGAAAAACTAGTTTACAGAACCCCAAATAGCGTCGGGCTTCCTGCCACTAGATTTTCGTTGAAGGTAAGCCACATTTTCTACCCAAAAAATACAAAAATAAAGAAAAAGAAACAACAATGGACCTGAGAGGAGACACCTGCTGCTGGTCCAAGCCGTTAGCTAGTGCCACACAATGAACCCAAGTCGAAGTGGAAGTCCAAGTCGAAGTCGAAGTCAAAGTCTTTGGTATGCAACCTGGTAGATATGCGCTTTATAATTGCACCGCTGCACCACCGAGTTGACCCACTTCTCTTAACCACACTATATACACTAGATATATATAGTAGAACCCGCAGTTTGCCGGCTACTGTGGGTCCCCCAAAAAATAAAAAACCATAGAAAACGTTAAGTTACGTAAATTAGTTTTAAACAAAAGTGGAGACCCGCATGGGACAGCAGGGCGATAATTTATGCAATGATGACAAGTCTTTGAACTTTTCAAATGCATTTGTCGGTGAACCTTTTCTTATTTCAGATAGAACCTACATATATAATCCCAGCAAGCTTTTCTTCAATATTTTGGATTTTCAAACTGAAAAAAATTAAAAATTACAGGTCACCAGAAGAGTTCTGCTTTTCAAGAAAAGCATGGCTACATTGCGCCAGAAGATTTCGGATATGTTCAAAAAGCCCACGCCCCAAAGTGAGGAGGTGACGAGTACACCCGAGCCAAAGGACCCGCCCTCTGAAGACTTGCCTTTGCCGGAAATAAAAACAAATAAATTCATCAGCGAGCCAAGTGACGGAAATTTTGACTATCAAATGGAATTTGTAGATTTTTTAGATCGCAATTCACCCAAGGGTTTATCCAAGAAGTTTATGGATATGTTGCCGTATATGGAAATAAGCTTTTTGTCCTGGCCAGCTTACTGGATTTACCGTGGCTACAATTGGCAGCACAGCAGAAATACGGAGAGGATAAGTGTTTACATTCAAAGGGTGAGATTTAAATGTTTTATATATGTTTCATAAGCCCCTATTTCTTGCAGACCTATCAGCAGGCCAAGTTTATGCAGGTAGCCATTTTGGCCACTGGGGCTTTTGTTGTCAGCATTTCACGTTCTCCGTTTCAAATTCAGAAAATTGAGCATAAAATATCCAATGACTCCTCTTAGGCCAAGTAAGCCTTGATTTATTGTTCTATCATTCGTTAAATTAACATCTAAATTCTAAATTAAGCCAAAATCAAAATTAGAAAATATGGGCATTCAAAGCTTTTTCAGCGACCTAAAGGAAAGGGTTCAGGCAAAGTTACCCAGGAAGAAGCGCATGCCATTGCCTCCGCCCCGAGCTGAGAATCTCGGCGAGGAACTGAGGCTAATGGTGAATTCTCCACGATTTGAAGCTGCCTACAATACTGCTGCTCCGTTTCTTTTCGCCAGCTTGGGGGCCTGGCCGGGATATTGGGCCTTTAGGGCAATGGATTATCATGTCCACCGATCCCACATACCATTGGAGATCTATATAAGACAGGTATTTGCTTATTTTATAAAATATTTCCCTTGATTTATGTATTGAAATTGTTCCTTTAGACCTACTATCAAGCCAAGGCTGTGCAACTATTTATCATAATGGCTGGCACTTATACAGTGTTCAAGAACCACAAACAATTGACCGCACAAAACATTGGGAACTCCCAGGTAAACGGAAATAACGATATATAGAACGAGTCTACATTATCAACATCAGCCAGCAGCTTCTAAATATGACTTCTCTGATTTCTTGAGGCAAAAATTCGACAACTAAACTACAATAAAAGCGATAAATGTCTGAAAGACATTTTTTATTCTATATACATGTATTTATTAAGGAAATATATATATATTCAGTTCTCAATCGCTCTCTGCATCATAGTCGGTTTCCCAATCCGATGAGGAATTTCCCTCTGATTCTGGAGATTGATCTATCTCCTTCCTTATATTATTTATAACATTTGCCAGGATTCTGCCATCAATGCCTCTTTGTATAATACTGTCGCACATCCTTAGGGCATCACGGTCTAAGCCAGTTTGTGCCTCTTGAGCCATTGCCTCCAAAACAGTTAGAATTTTCGAAATATTACGTTGAGCCATTAGGTTTTATAAAGTTTAGAAAAGGGTTTCTTTGACATTTGTTTCTAGTGTTCTAGATTTAAAAAAGAAAGAAAGAAATCCCTGCCCACTAATACCTGATAATGGATTAACCTTAATCTTTTAATCTTCTAGCAGTAACCCCTCCTATCATCTAACCGTATAACCATTGCCGGCTTTAATCTTCCGACACCGTTTCAAGTTCAAAGTTCAGTAATGAGACACCTGATCCAGTGAACCCCCCTCACGCTCTCTCTCTCTCTCTCACCACGATGCAAGCCAGGTGGAAAGATAAATTAGCCACAAATTAAACAAATTATATACGCTAGAGACCGGCACGCACACACGACGACGACGACTTGAGGAGGAATGAAATCTCAGCTGCTGGCGAACAATTAAAAAACGCTTAAATAAAGAGATCTTTTTTCTCAGTTTCAGTTCAGTTTCTGTTTGCAGAGAGCAAACACTTAATTATAAGATTATGAGAGGGGCGGGGGAGATCCATTGTAGCTTGTAGCTCTTGGCGGTTGTCTCACCTGTATAAGATACATTTTGCTGCTGGCTGTGTGCTGTCTGTCTGCTGCCGCTTTGCTTTTCCGTTTTAAGCAAAAGGCTAATTATGCATCTGATGGTACGGTTTTGCTCTACTTCGAATACAGTTCACTTTTTATTGATTCTGTTGCAATTGTGTTCAATTTAGAAACCGAAAAAAGGGGGAGAGAACACGCTCCGCACTCAATGAAAATAAATTGAAAATCGTTTCTTTTTTCGCTGCGAAAAATGTTTGAACTTCACTTCGAAGCGAAGCTATTTCCAGCTCGGTTTCTTGAGGGTTTCGTTGAAAATTATAAAGGGAGTTTCTTGGCCGTTGTCTTATTGTACAGTTTTATATAGACTGGCTATATAAAAGGCAATTAGTCAGCAGCGCGGGGGTTTCAATAAAGTAACGAAACGTAAAGTGGTGCTTTTATATATATATTTCTCCTTGTATATATTTCCTTCTGTTCCTTAATTTTTCTTTGCGGTAGGTTTTTTAAGGCCGATCGAAGGGGTTGTTGAGGGTGGCAGCAGCAGTTGTTTTGTGTACTTTTTTTTAACACACTTTGCTATGGCAATAGGGTTTGTGTTTGGTGGAAAATGCCTTCACAAGGTGTTACTCGTTCGCACCGCACAAAATCGATCAAACAAATGAATTTTCAAACACAATGTATTGGAACTTGAGCCACAAGTAACAAGTATTTCGAATTATTTCGTTTCGTGGGTTTTGCGCAGGCGCAAATCTTGTATTTCTTTGAATTCTGAACTATATTTACACTTTTATTTACAGTTCGTAAGAGTGTTTCTTTTATTTAGTGCATTTCTTAGTGTGGTTATTGGATTAAAGTAGAAATTGTTTCGTTTTATTTTTTATTGTTATTGGTATTTTTCCTTTAACGCGTTTGCTTGACCATCGTGGCTGTGAGTTGAGCGCGAACTGAATTGAAATTCGGTTTGTTTGCTGCCGCCAAGCAGCTTGTGGATTGTATCTCACGGATTCCATGCAACCTCATCATCGCGTTCGCTTCGAACATGTTGCATGGAAATATACAATCTTGAACAGGTTCGAACACCCCGCATTCTTTGGGGGCATGCACTTGAAATCGCTTTGACATTTTTGCGGCTGTCACAACTTCGGAATTTGGATTATTTTGGGGTTGGGGGCGTGGTGCTATGCCCACGCGGAATTTATTTAGTTAATTTGTTGATTATTCCAATGGGTTTATGGAGGGAAATTGGTCTTAATGAAAGCAAAATGGTCTTAATAGGCACAAGAACAAAAGATAGTTAAGAGAAGGGTGTAAGTAAATGGGTTTGTCAGGGGATACAGATAGTTTTTAGGGTTGGTAACTATCATTTTACTTATAAAAGTTTGTCTAGGAACTATATGGACTTTATTTATAACTATTTAAGCCCAAATAGTTTATTTAATTCAGAAATATTTTTGTGGGCAGTTATAAATATTTTGAAATTGGTTATATATATATCGCAAGAGTTTAAGTTCAAATTTTAAGAAATTGGGTAAGAATTCGAAGAAAAAATCTATTTACAAATATATATATAAAAACTCGTATAAAACATTTAGTTTGTGTTTCATACTTATTTTTGAAGAGAAAAGGTTAGAGCTACAATTTATTCAACATTAAATAAATTAATTTTATAACACATTATATTTTCTCTTCTATATTTATTTTTTAAGCGAAAAATTGATCGTTAAATTGTTTACAACAGCAAATTTATTGATTTCTAATTAAAAAAAGGTATATAACTTGTAAAATACTTTAAAATTTCATTCCTACAATTGTTTCTTAGGACAAAAATCTCTCTTAAAAAATCGCAGGTGAGGAAAATATAAAAGAGAAACAAACTAAAATTAAAAAACAATAAATAAGTACAAGAAAAACCTCAGAATTTCCGCAATCGTATCTCGCAAATTAACACAAATCTCCCTTTATAGATTCCACTTTTCCCGATCGGCAGACAAAAAACCTAATCCAACCCAAACCTCATAACTATATATCGCCCCACCACACCCATTTCGGCATAAGGCTTTGTGGAACGCATTGCAACAGGTTCGCCAGGCATTCAAAATAAAAGCTAAACTAAAAGTTAAAAGGAGGAAAAAAGCAACAGGCCAAGTGAAAAAATAAAACGAGACCATAATAATTAATACCGATCGGCCGAGAGACCCACCGAACGAACCCAGCAGCCAAAGTGGAGAGAAGTGCGTAAGTGAAATAAAGAAAAACAGGAAATTGTTTGCAGCAAAATGTTGCGAAATATTTCATAACCTGCCAAAGATGATGAAAACTGCGGATGGCTTTTGGTTAAAAATTTCACCCAAATACATAAAAATATATGCTAAAAAAATAAGAGGGGCGTGGTTCAGTCCGATAATCGTGCACCCTTGAAATTAGCTTGCATCTTGATCTCTCTCTCGAAAAATGAAAAGGAAAATGGAAACTTTGGCTGATTTTAACCATTCATTTCTTGCTTGCCACAACTCCTGGCAGCTTGTGGCACAAATGTGTGGCACCGTGATAAATGCACCAAATCAGCAACAACAACAACAAAATACCACAGAAAACTCAAAATAAGAAAAATAAGAAGATTTAAAAGAAAAAAACCTGCAATCAAGCAAACGAAAGTGAAACAAAAGTGCCGACGAGCAAGTGAGATAGAGAAAGAGAGATAGAGATAGAGAGAGACAGGAAAAGAGACACATTGGAACCTTAAGCGAAAAACTTGCAATTTCCATTTTAAATACGCAACAACTTTCGGCTAGAGGCAGGCCGAGACCACAACCGAAGCCCCCAAGGAGTCCACCAACTCGCCGGGATCTCCTTCGCCCGCTCCTCCTCCTCCTCCTCCTCCCCGGCAGCTGCTCAAAAAGCCATAAAGGGAGGGGCGGCATGGTGTGGATCTTAGGACCCAGGCCCAGAGTTACACAGAGAAAAAATATTAAGTTAATATAAACTGATCGTAATTTATACCCTTGCAGAATAATATAAGTTTAGTCAGAGGCTTGTTACGATATGAAGGAGACATTTGCGACCCTATAAATCATATATATTCTTGATCAGCATCACCAGACGAGTCGATCTAGGTATCTCTGGTAGAAAAACAAATTTTTTAATTTTTTTCAACTTTTTAAAAGGGGTAACATCGTTAAAATTGTCAAAAATTAAAAAAAAAATATTTTTTTTTAAATTGTAAATTGAGTATGCAGATTTATTGAATTTATAAAAACTAGCATAGGAAAGCTTTCCGAATTAAAATCTTTGCTTTTTTGGCTTAGTTATGAGTTTTTTAAACATGGATGTGTCGAAAAAATTGTCATATAAAAATATCGACAAATATATCGATTCAAAGAATGCTTTAGAATAAAATCGATTTTCAATGCGATCCTATAATTAAATGGCAATTCCCTAGGGTACAATAACATCGGATTCCCGAAGTTAGTTTCAAGTTTTGTTAAAGCAAAAAGTGTTTTTAATATTTAAAATTAATTTTTCCATTAAAAACACGAGAGTTCTAATGGTTTATCTCGGATGAATAATTGAATAATTGATAATTAAAAGCAGTTTTAGAGATTACCGTTTTTAACTAAGTATATTACCATTAATAAATATTATTTTGTATTTTTTTAAATTAAATAAATTATTCGGTATGGATAAAGCCAAACTCTAAGCTAAGCCAGTCGAATTTCTCTCGGTGTACCCATGAACAACAAACGACTTTGACTGGGAGTTAAGCGACTCCTCAGCGGGTTTTGTTGTCTGTGGATCGTCTGGCTCTTGATTGGAGCTGCCCTCCAGAAATCGAAGGAGCAGAATGAACAGGAGATGCCCATGGAGCTCGAGGAGCCTAGGGAGCAGAAGGAGAAGGAAGGCGCTCTTTTGTTGGGTATGTCATCAACATAAATTTTGCCTCGCATTCATCATAATTTTCATGCATTTAATTTGTATCATAAATTGTCTGCTTTACTCTAGGAGCCGCCGACGACTGCGACTGAGATTGGGATGAGTTGCAAAGGGCCCATAAATGCCGAGATATGAAATCTTCAATTAGTTCTGGGCGGGATTTGGCAAGCAAAAAGATTGGCCGGAGCCGGGGCTAAACTTGATTTCCAAGTCATGGTAGAGAAGTTCATTGAACGCCTTTCCCAGGACAGTATATTTACTTTTTTTTCTTGCCAGTGCAAAATTTTCACTTTCACTTTAAACTGGGAACAGCGGGTCTGGGTCTGAGGTACTTGGAAATGGGAAATGCAGGTTCAATGGTCACGCACTTGGGGAAACAGCAGCGGCAGCAATACACCAGCTAATTGACATCCCTAGCCGGTGTCTGATTACCCAGCAGATTTGCAAATGAGTCGGGCAAACATCAGTAAAAACAACTCAGAAACAGACAGGCTGTGGGGTGCACTCGGAAAAAATATATATGCTATATAATTTACTTAAAAAGATTGATATCAGATATCTATATCAGAAATCTATGTCAATCGTAGTGCTAAAGTTTTCCTTGAAGTCTTTCCTGTCTCAAAAATATAAAGAAAATCGTAATGACTAAGCTCTTCCCCTTTCCTAATTATATATTTCCTAAAGGTATCTTATACCTCATTTATTTCGTATAATTTTCAACGAATATCCTTTTGTAGATACATTTTCGTTGCGTGTACAGGCAAATGCATTCGCCAGATACAAAGATACTCGAACGCAAGTTTGAATGCTGTGTAATACAACGAACGATCAATAACAACAAAAGAGCCAGACAAGTGGCCGACTGTCTGGGCCGGCAACGGTTGGCCAGGTTAAAGATCGTTAGGCGCGACAAGGGGTCAGGTAGTGGTGGCAAAAGAGATGATAATCAAGGAGTGGAGTATCTCACGGGTACACCGAGTGCCTGCTGCATCTTCGTATTTCTTTTTTCTTGTTTTTACATTTTTTTTTGTATCTGTGTGTTTTTGTTTTGTATCTTGTATTTTGGCTAGCCTCTTGACCAAATGAGCCAATAATTTCGATGGTCGCGCCATGTTGCAAATGAGTGGTAACCATAATCATTTCGGAAATTGATTGGAAAATCCATTATGAGCCTCACTTTTTAGGCTGCACATGCTAATGGCTCCCTTGCTTATGTTTTATGTTGTCGTTCCACTTCCTCACAGGAACCAGAGGATTATATAACTCACCAACACTCATCGTCCTAAGTAAACAAATCAATTTCGTTTTTATTGACTTTTACGCAATGATTTCCTTTTATTGCCCATGGCCAGCAGAAAGATATCGTTGAAACTTACCTGTAAAAGAGGAAGAGGACGACAGATGGGATTAGTCATTTGGCGAAAAAACCGAAAACACAAAACACAGGCACACACAAGAAAATGCGATATGATATGCGTGGAAATGATTAAGCAATTTCCGTTGACATGCAATTTTTCCCAAATAGAGTAGAGAAGAGAGTGAGAGTGCGGCGATAGCGAAATATATTGTATGTGCAATTGCAGTCAGTCAGTCATAAATCAAGTTTGCTCAATTGAGGCTTATGTTCGGTTTATGGCGACAGATTGTGGCGTCGGTTAACCAAATGCATTAATAATGGCCGGGAATGTGGCGAAATGCGGCGAAAGGTAGTTAGCTGCCAACATAATAGAGAGTTTTGCTCTATTTTAAACTGTATTTATCTTGTATTTATGCAGAAAAGAAATAGTTTCAAATCGTTGAACAGTTTCGGTTAATTACGGTTCGATGATCATTTAGTTTTCAGTCTGAGATACTTAGTTAAGAAAGTGCCAGCACACACTTTTCTTAGGGATCCTCTGAGTATTTTCAGTGACTGTTTATTTATTATTTTTCAGACACCTTTAACTCCAAAGCGTATTATTTCAAATCTCATTAAAAGGAAATTAGTTTGTTTTATACTCAGGTAAATAAAATTGATATCTTAGACCCTTTGTGTGTATTTAAACCAATTATATAGGCAGTTTGAGTATCTTAAGATTTAGGATCATTTATCTTTTCCAAACTACGGTTATTATCATTAAGGTTAATTAAAGTTCAATATTTTGATTCAATATTTCAACTGCCTATACAATTTGTTTAAATACACACAAAGTTTATCATTTTCTAGAATATATTTTAAAATTTTATTAAAGATAAATACTGGGTGTCTTTAAAATTTAAAAAAGCCATAACTTAGCCAAAAAAGCATTAATTTTAATTCGGTAAACTTCTCTATGCTAGTTTTTGATAGGTTAATAAATCTGCATACTAAATATAACATTTAAAAAACTTGAAATTTTTATCAATTTTTCAACATTTTAACAAAGTAAAAAAATCGACCATAAAATTTTGAAAAAAAATTTTTAATTTTTTTATTCTTCCTTAGATGGCTAGATCGATTCTGCTGTTGATGCTGATCAAGAATATATATGATTTATAGGGTCGGAAATGACTCCTTCACAGTGTTACAAGCCTCTGACTGAAATTATAATACCCTGGAAGGGTATAACAATAAAATACTTCCTCTCTATGTACTTTAAGAAATCTCCTTCAATAATAATGTTATTATTATCTTCTTTACAATATTAAATACAATTATACAAAGGGCTTATATTTTCCTAATTATTTTCACTACTTATCCTTCTAAATCCCCAAAAGGTTCCCACACCAATTAACCCCAAACTAACCAGGTTGCAGCTCTTCCTGGATTCCTTCGTTTAGTTTTTTTCCCACACCTTGAATAATGTCTCAACTCAATGTAATTCTCAGGGAAATGAAGAGAAAGATCCCTCAATCACCTGGCTCCTACGCCTATTAGTTCCACCCCCAAAAAACTAACAACAACATCTTCGACACCTGCCGCCGACCTATGGCGCAATCTTTTTCCACAGATTGATGGATGGGACAGTGTCAGGTAGAGTTGGGGTATATATACATACATATATCCACCAGATACTTTCTGCCACACTGGTGTGAATTTTTTTTATGTTCAAGATATCTCTTTGGGGTCGACTTTAAAAGCCCCGACTTGACGCGAAGCCAAGTTCAATGGACATAGCAGCCGCCAAGAAAAGGGTCTCCTTTTATGCTTCTCCATTTTTATGGACAGTTAAACAATTATATTTGGTATTTACAACCAGACAGCAGCAGACGAAATATGAGATATGCGATGTAAAAGATGATGCAATGCGGCAATCGACCAGTTTGATGGAGGATGGGATTGGATGTGGCGTTGGAGGAGAAGGAGGAGCTGCATCGAATGCAAGGAGCAAAGCAGCGACAATCTGCCAAGTGGCACTTTCGTTTTTTTTTTAACTTTCGCAACGCCGTCAGTCAACATTTTTTTGTTTAAAAAGAAAACACTTTGTGGTCACGTAACTACTCGCCACCGACTGACCATTAAGAAATTCTTGGGTATCGGTTTGCTTGGGCAACTAAAAACTGCACCCACTCTGGAAAACCCAATTGAGCCGCCACGCCCCGTCGGCATAAATCACAAGTGAAATGTGCAACGCCATTTCATAGTGTGTGCATAAATTTAATCAGGCGTTTTATATCAGCAATCCTTCCCCCCAGACTAGAAATATAGACCTAAATATAGACCTCCTTCAGACATCTCGGGTCCGTTCGTCATGCCAGATTCCATCTAAATGAGTAGTGACTCCCGCCCCGCATCGACAGCACGTCCAGATCTCAAGTTATGATGGGATATACATACATTGTTGATGGGGAAAAAACAAAAGATACTCTTTCTGGTGAGGTATATCTGACTGATTTGTTGGTATTTCTAGATTGTATTACGAAAAAATTAGGTTTCTTTAGAAAGCTTGTAAGGGTAAAGTTCTTAATGCTTTATATGTGATATAAAGTATGCTAATATGTGATATAAAGTATACTAAAGATGCGACTTCTGCATATATTTCAACATTTTAAGAAATTACAAAAATATTCATACTTGTGTTTATTAAATATAATATAATTCTGTAAAAAAAATTAGCTTATTTTTTACATAGAATTTTTTATATTTCCGGAATGAACAAGTAGCTAAATTTTAATTCGAAAATGTTTTTAAAAAATGTAGCTAGTTTCCCATGTAGTATTTTATATATTTCTAAATTTACTCCCATCTAAATTAAATTTTTTGATGTTCCCTAAAACCCTAAAGATATAGTCAAAGCATTCACTATTAATTTACTCCCCAAGCAATACCCTTTCCCATTTGAATTCCCTTAAACTTTTGCCCAAGTCTCGCAGAACATACGCATCGATACAAAATACGATAGCAAAGTACGTTTGAATATTCCAAAAAGAAGCCAACACCCAACTATCGCACACACAATAATCCAACTATGCAGCTGCTTCTACCTTTTGGTTTTTATTTTAATTTTTTTATGGGCCCTACTCATGTATTTTTATGAAATCTGGCATTTTGTAGGTGCGCTGCTCTATGTTATTGTTACCCCTCCTGGCGTCTCTCGTTTTTCATTTAATTTGGTAAAATGATCACGTGCCATGATTTCTTGTTTGCTTAGACGAAGTTGTGAAGAAAAAATACCGAGTATATATTGAGGGAGGGGAGGAATGCCATAGACCGGCACGTTCCGGGTTAAATGCAGCCCGAGAAATCTCTGTTATGCTAATCCTATGACGGACCCTAATCCGCCTCGACAACATGCATCCTATATAGAGATATATATAGGTAACTGCAATCCAAAGCCAATCCTTGATGTCTGACTCCAGAGGTGTGCCATTTGCAGTGGTTGCCAATTAATTGCCAACTTATATGCAAATATCATAATAACCATTCTTCCATTCAAATTACATGGCTTGTATATTCCAGGCCGCTCAAAATGCAAATTCAATTTGGATTTACTTCTCAAAGGAATAGCAAAAACAAAAAAATCAAGGCGCGAAACAATTTTCCAGCCCACGCAGCTAAATAACGTGTTTGCATGTGAACTTGAATGAAATGCCAAGCTTGAATTGGGTTACAGACAATTGCCTGGCCGTAATTATACCAAAAAAACAAGGCACAAAACCCACGAAGATTGAAACCAATCTTATGTCCCCATATGCCGACAGATGGATTGATTGCTCAGACAAAGATATAAGCTGGCAAATTAAAGGGGAGAAACCTCGCCGAGTTATGACATTTTTAATTGTAGAAAAGATACCAAAACCAAACTATCAATCTTTTGCTTTAAAGTGGAATAAGAAACCAAAACAGATTTCTCTCTAACAACCTTTAAACCTAATAAAACTCATCAAAAAAATATCTATAGAACTCCACGTTCCGCTGTGAAACTAAGTCAATGAAAATCGATCAAGTATCAATTAGCTAAGCTAACAAAACACCACAGATCATTTATCATCATCAAACGAAAACAAACAGAAATCTATTTCAGTTTTTAACCCCAAAGCTAGCCATTAAGTTGTCTTTACTCTAACACATTAACCCGTCTGAAGCGAAGAGCTCTTCAAAAGCAAAATTCGTGGAAAATAGAGCCCTGAAATTAGCGTTCTTTAATCAAATTTGATACGAAAGGGGTATGCTAATTTGTATCAATTTTGAGGCCGACCGCAGAATGAAGAAAGAAACTCTATTTTTTTGTAGTAGTAAAATATTTTTCCATGCCAAATCAATCAAAGCCAAGCAGTCGCACATGGAGCAAAACAATCAAAACATTATCGCAAAAAAAACGGAAAGCTCGCAAGAAATAAAAAGCAAAAAAAAACCAAAAAGAAAGATTAATGAACAGAAATGTACATTAAATTGGTTGGCCCCAACGCACATGGACTTTCACTTTCTATCAGGCGGCAGAAGGAAAAGCTATGGTGTTAGGGCGCAGAAATTTATCGCTGGGAAAAACTAACCACCAGAAACAAAGTAGTATCTACTATCTGAGAAAAGTATCTGACCCATTAAGGCCCCATGGAAACTAATGCACGCAATGCAAAACGCATTGAGATATGATAGTTCGTTGTCCCTGGCAATTGTTTTAATTGGATTGTTTATTGGAAAACTTGGGGGGTTCCGTTCCGTTGCCATGCGTAGCCTCAGCGGGTTGGCCTATCTTTTTGTCCTGACCTCGTTGTTGTCCGCGAAATTGAGTCAACCCATATTGCCCCCTTTTTAATGACCTACTTTGGGTATTTTTTTCAAACCGAATCCACCGCCAAACATACGCTCTTTTTCAGGGTCAACACAATCTAAAAGTGCTCATATATATAACTTTTTGCAACACTTCCTTCATGGCCTTCGATATCGCCCCCTGATGTCGTCAGATCTGTGGATTATTTTAGGTATGCCATTTGCTCTATCCATTCTATATGCTTCCATCTGTCTGACTGGTAAATTAATGTCTAGCTGGGAATTCTACAAAATTTATTTAGAGACAATTCTTTTTAAAAACTTGTTTGTATATGCAGACATTTTAAAATATATTTTTGGGAAAGGGAAATAGAAAATATTATGCCACAAAAACAAAATACGAGTCTTGCAAAAGAAAGACTAAAATAAAGCGAATTAAAGGTTTAAGATTAGTATACAGTTCTCATTATTTTGTTCCAAGAAATTATTAAAATTTTAATAACACAAATATAATATATTTTTAAATTTTAATTGCTAGGAAAGAGCATTGAACTGCCCGAGCTTGTCCCAGAATATTTAATAAGAATTTTTACAGACTCCATTAATCTTTGCAAATGTCTCATTATCCTCACAAACTCGATCGTTTTCTCTGTCTTGACCAGACAATTTTTCATATTTTAATGAGCCGAAAGTAAGGAGACCCTGATATTATATAGCTATCAAAGAATATATACGCACAACCGACAATCTGTCACAATTTATTTTAACACTTGCTCCCCCATGTCTTTACTCTGTCGCACAAAAAACAAATTGTATTTTGGCAATTGTTTTTTTCGGGGCTTTTCTCTTCGGAAAACATTTGGGTGACGGAAGTGCGCGTGTCGCGACGACGCCATTTAAGCCAAAAAAAAAAATATGTGAATATGGCCCGAAATAATGTGTATTTAACGAATCGAAAATAAAACAGATGAAATAGCACCGCGGGTGCATTAATATTTCAGCGGCGATTTGAACGCGCAAATCTGTGACGCCCTCGAGTCGCGTATTTGGCAAAGGTTTGTATCGAAACCTGAACGGAATACTCAATCAAGACGCCGCTTAATTTCCCCATATAGAAATCACAATATCGCGGCAAACAGTAGCAGATATATACGAGCTATATACATATGGAGAATACAGGGGCAATATAGAAACCAGCCGGCCATCAACTAAACGGCCCATGGCCTGCATAAACAATTTGACGTCAATTGGCTTGGAAAGAGAACAGAATAATATATATCTATTGAAGACTAAGGAATCAAACGAAATCAAAATATAAAGCTAATGATTTGCCCCTTCCTTTCCACAAAGAAATCAAAAAGGCAATTTGTTTGCTCACAGTCTAGTCAGAAAATAAACGACTTAAACTATCTCTTCAGGGCACAGAAATGCACTCACCAAGTGGACAACCCTTAACGAGAAATAACTCAACAACCAGACCAACCACCAAATTGAGCCAAAAGGGCGGTTTATTTTAGCCAAAACAAAGGAAAAAGAAATAGTATTTTGTTGGCCAAGTTGCCAAGTTGAAAAGAGGCAACATTGAAAATAAATATGCAAAGAGCGATAATATTTAGCCGGTGACCCTTAAAAAGCAATATTTGACATTTGTGCTCAAAAGATACATTTCACAAGTGCGGCAAAACAAGACAAGCAAACAAAGGGAAAAATTTGAAAGAAAAGGTATGCCAGAAAATAGAAAAATACTCTGTAAAATAAAGATATATTTAGGTATAACAAAATAATAGTACATTAAGCATTTCATTTATAAATTGGCTTACAAAAATAATTATTTACCATTAAAAATGCCCAAAATAAACAAAAAATTACCTAAAACTACAAAAAATTCTTAATTTTCCCTTTTCAGAAAACTAAAACCTGACAAATTGAAACACACACAACACCCACTTCACTCTGTACAACAAAAACTCCCATAAAAATCAACACAATCGTCAGATTTTTGACATTTCTAGACCTGCAAGAATGATATAGTATCCCCCATTCGAACATCACCGCATGGTAAAGCCAAAAACTGACATGAGAAATGATGTAGTGCATTGGATTCATTCATTCATATTAGGCCAACGAATGAGTTTAGTTCGAATACATATATCTTATTTTTTTGGGGGGCCTTAATTGCCAACGAACCGATCCAATTTTAGAGGAAAACTATTGGAAAAACAAAACGCACACGATGGCGATCATTTCAGAAGATGCGGCTGCCAAATAGATACAAGTTCCTAGCACATCGAATAGATACAGATTTCGTTCTGAAACTGAATCATGACTGGGGGCCACACCTCTGCACCTCAGCTGATGTAATACTTGAATGTACCAGGTACCAGCGGAAATGTGCTGAAATGTTTATAAACAATCAAGGAAATGGCACGGAAATTAAATTGGTAAAATAATGTTAATTCTAAAGACGTTGTTAATATTTTTATGGTACAAAATTAAGAAGGAATTATTTAAAATAAATGCACATAGCTTTTAGCAAAATTTGTATAGATTTTCATAGTCTGAGAAAATCCCCAAATACAATATATATTTAAGGATACTATTTAAATGTTTTCCATTCCTGTAAAATCCCAATAAAATAGCTCCTAGGATCTCTTTAATTTTGCCTAAGTACATGGCACTTTGTACTTACACTTATAGCGCGTACTGTCAAACATTTAGGTGCCGAGCTTTATCATTCCAGAACAGAAAGTTTGCCGCTTCTCTGGGGCGATTTCTTGTGTTTCTTTTCGACGGTTTCGAGTTGCGGGCCCCGTGGAATAACCACGTTTGTTTAGGCCACTCACGTTGTCACAGAAACACAGCGGGCAACAAGGGGTTAATACCAACAGGGGGCGGGGTTTGGGGTCTAAGTAAACCGAGGGCCAAAGTATGTTAGAAAGTAAAACGCGCGAAAACAAATGCCACTATTGATTACTAGAAAAGCACACACACTCTACACACTCTACACACACTCGCGTGAAAAACCGGCGAAGTTAACCGGAGTCGCAGTGTTGTATTTGTTGTGACAGGCTCGACTGTCTGCACTTGTTGTTGTTGGTGTTGGTGTATCTGTGTTGACAATCCAATTAGCAAGTTAAGATAATGCCATATACCCCGCAAGTTAAGTTATTCCAAGTATATTTCAAATGACCGGAGATATATATGTATAACTTTTAAACCAACATAGAAATCGTTGAAATATCTTTGGGGATTTCGTAGCCTCCCCGACAATATATAATTTCGTTAAGAATTTTTGGCAAGAAACGCGTGGAAATGCCACCAAAGCCCGCGATGGTAAGGCGGAAAAACGCGACCGGAAAACGCGACGCGATGCGACACGAACGGGAACACAACCAAAGCAGAACTGAATGGCCAGCGGCGGAATCAATGGCCAACACATTCTAGCACAGACCCCTCCTGAGAACAAGAGCTTTCCTCTCACTCGGAAAAGTCGGGAAGAATCGGAAAACTGCCTATGCTATTTTTGCCCACGCCGGAAAACAACTCAAAGAGCCAGACGAAGAAACGTTTGGCTGAACTGAGCATTTTGTTTACATTTATGTTTTTTTTTTTTTTTGACTGAAGGCGCGCCGGCGTCCAGCGGATGAAAGTGAAATTCCAAGCGGATTGGGAAAGTTTGGAAGAAAAGCTGACTATATCACATAGAGGAGGCTAGTGAATTCGTTATAGATTGGAAATCAATTAAAATCATGCCCAATAATGTGCGCTAAACAGGGTTACACCTAGCAAAATGAATTCATTTAGCACCTAAAATATTTCATTGAATACTTTTGGAGACATTTTTAATTTAATTCAAAATTGCAAGGGTAGCCCTTTATCTTAGAAAGTTTCTTTATCCAGTATATATATACTTTTTCGTATGCTTATACAATAAAAAATAAACTATAATGTATAGAACATAATAATAAATATTTATAACAATAAATTCAAAATATGGAAAAGGAATTATTAAAAACCCAAGTGACAGCCCTAATTTTCTTTTAAAATTATTAGAATAATTCGGGAAAGAGTTAAATTAATGGAACAATATACTAATGTACTTTGTTCTTTTATTTATGCATTTTGATATAATATTTTGAAATATTATTAAAATAAAAACAAAATAGTAGACCATAATTAACAAATACAAGAACAAAGTTTGATTATAAAAAGAAAAATTATAATAACTATTCAGTACAAGTTAGTTAAAAAATTTAATTCAAATGAATAAATTTTGTTTTTAGTATTGATTATTGTTTGGCTACCTTATTGTGATCTAATCTGTTTAAAAAGATTTATTACAAAATGTATTGTAATTCAATATGACTATATTAATATTTTAATATTTTATAAATTTTTGAATAAGTAAAAAATTTGTATAAGGGCTCAACATCGTTCTCTTAGAACCGTAAGCTCTTCAAAATAGCAACTGTACCCTCCTCCTACGTGTAGCTGTGTAAATTGACTTGTAACGGTAAAACATTTTTTGCCGCGCACACAAACTCACCTTCAACAAATACAGCTGGGAATTCCTCCAACTCCTGCGAGCAAACAACAGCTGTTTTTGGGTCTCCTGACTCCTCCAAAATGAATCCTTCCTTTTCAGTTTGAACTATTTTCATTTTTCGTAATTTATATACCCGAAACGCGTTTACTTTAATTCACGTGACACACACACACGCACTACCGAACACAGAAACACACGCACGCACAAATAAACAGTTGCATTTGCCGGTTTTGGGGAGCACGTTTGGTTGTTGTTGTAGTTGCCGCCAGACAAAATATGGAAATTATTAATCATAGCAGATAACTTACCTGTTTCCAATAGCTGAATCTTCTTCCTCTACCTTGGTCGAACCTAAGTAAGCTTACTAAATGGCGTTTAACTTAATTATTTATACGTATCACACAAAGATTTATTTTCGCGCCGCGGTTTTTTTTGTTGCCCTGAAAAAACTCAGGGTTTTGTGTGAAAATGCATTACAAAGGGAAAACGGAGGCGGCTCAAGCACTATACACATACAAACACACGAACGCGACCGCGAAATTCACTTTAACTATTGTTTTTTAATTGCTTAGCAGAAGCTTAAATTTGGCATTTGTTTTATTTACAATCTTATTGGTTTCGATTGGCCGTTTCTCCGAAAAATCCCTCAACTCCGGCAATGCGCATTGAGTAAATACCGATGAGCGTAATTGGTCACACTGCTACAGCTGGTTGTGCAAGTGTTGGAAAACTGTACTTCACTGAAACACATTTTGGTTGCAATTCAACCTTTTGGTTTAAAATATATTGACAAAAACTGGGATTTTCGTTTGATATATTCTGCTAAAAATCCCTTAAAATGGCCCGAACAGAGTTGGAGAAGAAGGCCAAGCGCCAGGGAAAGAAACGCAAGCACGAGGTGACTGGAGATGCTGAACATGCGGCCAGCGACGACGAGGTGGCCACCAAGTCTTTGATCCTAGAGCGTCAGGGAGAGCAATCGGCAACTGTCAAAGGTGGGTACAGTTTCCCCCGTAGACTGAAAATATTTATCGCCTATGCTTCATTTAGATAAAGCAACCAAAAGACGGCAGCAGCAGGAAGACATTCAGACAAACAAGAAACGCATCAAGAAATCGGCTTCGGAGGAGCACGTTGCTGCCACTGGCGGCGAGATATCTCCCAAGCAAAAGCCACACAAGCGAAAGCAAGCCCAGGGCGAGACCCCAAAAGTCCTGGAAAAGCGCAGCAAGCAGGATACCAACTCGGACAATGACGACGACGAGGAGGAAACGCAACCGACTGAAGCCCAACTCCGTGAAGCTGCCCGTCCGGAGAACGCCAATGCCGTGGTCACTGTGCGCCAAAAAAAGAAGCAGAAGCACCAGCAGCGTCTCGAAGCCCAACGTAGCCAGAATTCCAATAAGGAGGCCAAAGTCAATAAGGAATACCTCGTGAAATGGAAAGAGTCGCGCGACGAGTGGAAATTCAACAAGCTCCGCCAGATCTCCATCCAGCAGACGGCTTTCGATGAGGACAAACTGGATGCGGAGCTGTGGCCGATAGCTCTCGAGTATTTGGCCAGCTCCCAGGGAGCAGCGCGGGCCAAGATCAGCAAACTGGCCGAGGAGGTGATTCAGCAACTTGACAAGGAGGGCGAGAAGCTGGAGGACGAGACAGAGCGACAGAAGCTAATCGAATCCACGCGCTACCAGCGGGCGCGCGATATGCTCCAAAGCTTAGACTAGAGTTACCTGTTACTGTTAAGGTATATCCTAGAATTTTTTACTTTAACATACAAATCACAAAAAGTTGTTGAATATTAAGAGTTAAACTAAATAGTTTAATTTAATTTTTACCTTGTATCACAGACTTGTTAACGGCCTTCACAAAGAATTATGTACAATCCCTATGTTTTGTGAAAATATATAATGTAATACAATATAATAAAATAAGTTTGAAGTTATAGATATTCACAAATGAAATACTGCTTTTTTAAGCAGTTACTATCATTCAACTTGATCCATTTAGGATTCCGGAAATCATCGCAGTGTTCCGCTCGCTCACTATTGCTGGGTTCTCCGGATGCCCACAACTTAGATGCCACTGGCTTCTGACTTGGAAGCCAAACATGTTTCCCCAGCTTCATTAAGTCGTTCCCTGAGGTCCAGAATATAAGCTTAGATTTCGCATTGTCCAGATATCGATTGAACATGTCCCATTTTTCGTCAGTCTCAAAGGAGATCAAATCGGCGCCCATACTATCGCAGGAAGCACGAGCATCAAACCAATTTAATTGTTGCTTATCCTCAATGTAGTATAACTTTTGGCCAATAACAATTAGACCATGAGACGTTATATTTACAAACGTGGGAGTGACTAAAATAAGACGATGTAAGAATAAATCATACATTATTTTAAAGGACCTCACCATGTTCAGTGGTCGAATTTCCTTCACTGACTAAAGAAGCCGAAATGAGGCCCAGTAGGAACAACAGAGCACCGCACTTGGTAATCATCTTGAAGGTACTGTCTGTTTATAGTAAAATCGAACGTCTTTATAACTCAAACAACAAAGAAGTATCACCGTGGTGTTATCATAGAGTAGCTGTTGGCTGTAAAGTGGCTAATATAATAGCTTCTTATCAAAAGATACAGAAAATAATATTATAAAATATAACTATAATCATGCTTGTAACGTATGATCGAGCTGTAATTCGCATACTTAAAGATTATGCTATTTGTTTAAAACAGTAATAACGTCATCGCGCAGGTTAAGAAAGTTAGAAAGTAAGTATTCTACTTATAAATATTTACAGGTCTACATAGGCTAGCAGCTTGTCCAGGTGATCCACTCGCTGTTGCAGCAGCTGCTGCTCCTCCTCCTTGAGCTTCAGCTTGTCTAGTTGCTCTGCCTTGAGGAGAAAATGCTGGAGGAAAAGGCGAACACTCTGCTTAAATTGCTGCAGCTTCGTATTCTTGGCCACACGTTCGAATGTCTGATAAATTTCTCGTTCATCCGGTGCCAAAAGCAGTCGCACTATTACCTCCTTCATGAAGAAGAAACTCAGTTTGTCCAGCTGCATAAAGTCCACCACTTTCAGCACGGAGAGCTGCAATCCTGCCGAAAGGATTAATTGCTGAAGGAAGTTGGCCAGGTTCCGAATTTGTGGCTTCGATAGCGATTCAATATCGTTGATGCGATCCCAGCTGGCAAACTGAAATGCTAGCTGATATTTTCGATTAAACTGACAGAACTTAAGGGCCAGGTGGGCGTAGTACGGATTGGCACGTTTCTCGTTCAGGGCACAATGGATAATCACATAGGCTACCGCTCGCTGATCCTTCAGGGCCAAATGCAGGATCTTCTCGAAGGCATCGACATAATCTGCTGCACTCATTATGATACAGAAAATATTCTTTCGCTCTGCGGTATTCATCTGTTGCTTTTTGGCCAATTCCAATAGTTTGTCCGCAAAGCCCGTGTTCGAAGGCTTGGATGAGTTCGTATCTTGCTTTTGTTTGGCAGAACCCATTTCGTTGAGGTTTCCCGTCCAGGCGGAGCCAACGATCCACCACTTACCGACTTTATCGGCCCGCAGGAGATCCTCCAGGGTTATATTCAAGGTAACTACATAGCGATCGTTCTTCAACATGGCCTTCAAGCGTTTGCGCAGATTCTCCGCCAGCTCTGGATCGTATTGGGGCAACTTTTGCATATTGTTGTTCTTTACAGCATTCAGGATATCCACCATGAAGCGCAGGCGTGGATTCTCCTTGAGTTCCAAGGGAGCGGCAGCAATTTGAGCTTGAACTCGCTGCATCATGGTCTTGAAGGCCAATGGATCGTCCTTTCGCAAACGGAAACCAATGGTTTGTAATATTAGCAGCAGGCACTCCACACTCTTCTCGCAAAGCTCATCGGATAATCTTCCAATTAGTTCCATCAGTAAACTCAGTTCAAAGATCTTGAACATGTACATGTAGCAGAGGATTAGGATCACGTTATTCAGCTGCTTGTCCTCAACCTCCAAATTCGTAATATTCTTGATATAACCATCAAAGAGCTCCACAAAAGTCTGCAGGAAGTGTGCACCTATTTCGCTTCCTATTTGGGCATGCAGATAGGCCAATAGCACCATGTGTTCCTGTACCATACGCTCATTGGATCGCGTGGACCCCAGCAGAGCCTCTTGAAGCAGCTTTGTGAGCGTGTCATTCATGTTGTACCTTGAGTTTTTCATATATAGAGCCTCTATGCCAGCGGCAATCTTGTGGAGATTCGCCTCGGACAGGCGATTGAGCAGACCCTTGCACTGCTTTTGGAGGCGGGCTAGGATCTCGGCTTGCTTTTCACTGGAGCCTGCGCTGGCAGCTAGCAGAGCTCGTTGATGTGGTGGAATATACTTTTGGCCCGTAGCTGAGGCCTCTTGCTCGATGGGATCGGGCAGGATGTTTCCCTCAGCATCACGTTTGCGACCGTAGATGTCCTCTTTGACTGTGAAATAATAGGAGGGGTTAGTGAGGGTCTTTATATTGAAAATGAAAATACCTTTGGGTTGCTCCTCTTCCTGTTCGGATTCCTCCTCGCTTTGTTCTTCATCGCCGCTTAGCTCTTCATCCCCTTCATCGTCCTGTGACGAATTATCGTCGGGTGGATCATCCGCTAAGTCCTCATCCTGCTCCTCGTCATCTTCACTCCACATGCCCGCCTCCTCCTTCTCCATATCCTCTTTCAGCCGCCTCTTACGCTCTTGTTTCTCCTCCCACTTTTGCTTCTCCTCCTCGTCGTCCAAGACAAAGTCCAACAGGTAATCCAGCCCGTCATTAAACATTTTCCTCACCAGACGATTCTTGTCCTTGCTTTTGTTGAGCTTCAGCTTCTTCTCTAGCTTGGCTATCTCCCGATCCTCCTCCTCGTTCTCCAGGCGCATTTGCTTGATTCGCTGCTTCTTGGATTTGCCCTCCAGCTCCTTTTGCTGGCGCAACTCCCTCTTCCTGACCTCCGCTTCATTCTGTCTGGGTATGGCGCCACCCTTGATTTTTACCTTCTTTCCCAGCGGCTCAAAGATCTCAACCTTTGCCTTTTTGGGCATTAGTGCATCCACCTCGTCATCGCTAAAGTCCGAGTCTATGGACTCGTCATCATCAGATCCTATTTCCCCGGATAAAAGCTGCTCCTTGGGTATATCCTCGGGATTTATTTTCGGTTTTTTAGTCTTTTTCTTCTTCTTGTTTTTGCCTTGCAGTGACTGCGCTGCCAGCGCCTCGGCTGCCGCTACCACGCGCTGTGTTCCATTACTTTTGCCGGCGTGGTAAAGACGTTTATTTTCCTTCTTCGTTTCGGTTTTTTGTTTCCTTTGTTCCTTGCGTGTTAACGGCTTTTTGTGAGCCTCCTTTTTCTTTATTTTAGTCATTTTCGTGCGGATACGAAAGATTTCATTTGATTTTATAAATTGTTGTCCGAGTCAAAATCAGCTGTTCGGCGTAAGGACAAGTGTTGGTCAACACCACGTGCAAGATTCCCATGGGCTTAGTGAAAGACATAAAGAGGGATTTTTAGAGTACATAAAATAATAATTAAGAAAAACCTTTTTAAAAGTATATTAAAAATGTTATGTACTACTTTCTCTTCCTTTTTTTAAACCTGTTCTTATATATTAATATATATATTTTTAATAATAACAAAAAAGAAAGATAACTTCGGCACGCCGAAGTTTGTATAATGTCTTTGGTATAAACTTGCAGATTTCAGTTAGATCAATTTCAATATATATTCTATATATATATATATATATATAGCTATATGATAAAGTCGTCTGATCCGGCCCGTTCCAACTTATATACGAGTGAGAGTATATAGAAGACTAACTGCAAAGTTTCAAATTTGAGATACTAGTTTGCATAGAAACGGATAGACGGACTGCATTGCAATCTTCTGACGAAAATTATAATACCCTGCAAAGTTATTAAAAAGTTTTGGGGTTGAACTTTTTCCTAACCCCTTCTGCGCCGCCTGTGCAACACCGAAACCTTTGGCCTTTTTTAGTACATTTTGTCAACGCACAACATTTTTAATTTATTTTCTTGAATCTTCAATAAAAACCCGGTACCACAGAGCCACCATGTCCTCGAGATGGTATCCCATATACCAGCGCGGTAACCCGCAGCTGCGCGTCTTTCTCCCGAACTTCTGGATGAAGCTAATCCGGCCGACGGAGGAACAGCCGCCAAATGTGGTCACGTTCTCGGTGTCTATGGAGATGACCAAGTATGACGTACGAAACTACCTGGAGAAGATCTACAAGCTGCCGGTGGTGGATGTGCGCACCAGAATAGCGCTGGGGGACACCAAAAGGGACCAGACCTACGGCTATGTAACCAAGAAAGATGATGTGAAGCTGGCTTATGTAACACTGGTAAACATGGAATTTTGGAGAGCTTCACAGAATATTCATTAATTCTTCCTAATTGCAGCCCAAGGAAGAGTCCTTTGTGTTCCCAGAGATGTTCGCCGAAAAGGCGGAAAAGCAGGCTAAGGAGGAGAAATCGCTGGATGAATCCAAGGCGGGCTTCAAGCGATTCCTCGATCGCAATAAGAAGAGACCCGGCACACCAGGCTGGTTTTCCATTTAGATTTTATAACTGTATAGCTTAGGTGGTTTTCTGTTGTTTCAACGGGGTAAATAAACATTTATTTCGAAAGTCCGAAAGTTAACTTAAAGCTTGGCTTCATCTCCGCGGATAACTCCTCTAGAGTAATCCCCTACTTCTTCGTCTGCTTGACGGCAGCGGCAACCCAGGCGCGGATTTTGTCCTCATCCTGGAGGCCCACCATGCGCTGCACTTCCTTGCCGTTCTGCATCACCACCAGGACTGGAACGGCGGCCACATCGTAATCCAGAGCAAGTTCGCTATGCTCATCTATGTCAACTTTGGCCAATTTGATGGATCCGGCCTGTTCGCCCACGATATTCTCGATGCGCGGCGTCAGCAGCTTGCAGGGATTGCACCAGCTAGGGGTTCACATTGTTATTAATAATTAATACTGGTTACGAAGCAAGTACTATACGTACGTTGCGAAGAAGTCCACAATCACGGGCTGCTGGCTGTTCTTCACTTTCTTGTCGAAGTCCTCGGCGCTCTGCACTTTGAAGATCTCCCGACGCTGTGCGGTAACTGACAACGGACGCATTTGCTGGCCGGTTCCCAGACGGCGCGTCAGAATGTTAATCATTTGTCGCTGCATCATTAATTTGTTGCTATTTGTGGTGCAAAACGTAATGGGACTTTGTTTTTATTGCAGAATAAAGAGAATGCCAGTGTGGCCAGACTCTGAAGTTAGATAAGGTGTGGACACACTGATGCAGAGGTGTTGCTACTCTAGTGTTCAGTGGTCTGTTTGTAAAGCTAAAATGTAATATCCTTAGGGTTTTATTTATTATTACTGTGATTTCAGTGTCATACTGGTTTTAAATTTGTTTTCTTTCTGTGTTGAATTCGTGTTTTAAGGCAGATAACAGAAACTAGCGAACATTCAGTGAATCGCTTGTTTCTGTTATCTGCTTCTGCTTAGTGAGCATCTCTGGTAGCTGGATTTCACTATTTGCACGCGGTGTGCACACACTGAACCCTGGTGGCTGCCACTTGCATATTTTTGTTTTCTCGTAATAATATCAAAGTTCTTGGTTACAAATTCAAATTAAAAATAGTTAGACTCTGCAATACGTAATCGAAGGTGTGAATTGGACCAGCAACGAGGGCACCCAAACCCGGATAGTGGGCGGTAGAGGGGTCCAATTAACGACATTGCACAGCGAACTGCGCAAATGCCCGATGGAACCACTCTCGGCACTCGTCAGGCTGCAAATTAAGGAATAAATCAAGGAAGGACGCACAGGAGGACGCAGGATGGACGACCTGTCACAGGGCGACATCTGTCGCGTGTGCCGCTGCGAGGCGCAGCCGGACAGACCCCTCTTCTACCCGTGCATCTGCACGGGATCCATTAAGTACATTCACCAGGACTGCCTGATGCAATGGATGCGCTACTCGCACAAGGAGTACTGCGAGCTATGCGGCTACCGCTTCAGCTTCCAGCCCATCTATGCCCCGGATATGCCCCGTGTCTTGCCGCTCAAGGACGTGCTGGTGGGACTGATGTCGGCCGTTTTGGAGGGAGCTCGCTGCTGGCTCCACTACTCGCTGGTGGGCATGGCCTGGTTCGGAGTGGTTCCTTTGTCGGCTTACCGCACCTACCGCTACCTGTTCCGGGCCAGCTCCTTTGACATGATCCTCACACTACCATTCGACATTTTCTCCATGGAAAACCTAGCCTCGGATGCTTTTCGTGGCTGTTTTGTCGTCACCTGCACGCTGCTATCGTTCATAGGACTGGTATGGCTGCGCGAGCAGATACTCCATGGCGGCGGTCCCGATTGGCTGGAACGGGATGATGCACCGCTGCAGGCTGCCGCCCCGGCTCCAGCTCCGGCACAGGCAGCAGAGGCTGCTGCTGCGGAGCTGCAAGACGACAACAACAATGGGGACGCGCCACAGGATGTGCCCATGGATAATGAAGCGCCAGCTCCAGCTGCCGCTCCAGCAGTGGCCGCTGCTGCTGTGGACGCCGATGCCGATGAACAGAACTGGAACCCCATGGAATGGGATCGTGCTGCCGAGGAGCTGACCTGGGAACGCCTTCTCGGTTTGGACGGCTCGCTGGTTTTCCTCGAGCACGTCTTCTGGATCATCTCGCTGAACACCATGTTTATTTTCACGTTCGCCTTTTGCCCCTATTGCGTGGGCAACTTTATCCTGAGCTCCATGGATCTGCTGCAGCCGGAGAAGCCCCTGCTGCACTTACACGGCCTGATTACGACGCTCTTTGGATACTGCTGCATCGGGCTGACACTGGTGGTGCTGCACTTCTTCGCCCGAGTGTTCCGCCTGAGACGCGTCTGCTGGTTCATTGGATTGTGCTATATTGTGGTGAAGGTCTCGTTACTGTCCGTGGTGGAAATTGGCGTGCTGCCGTTGATCTGCGGCTGGTGGCTGGACATCTGTTCGCTGCCCTTGCTGGATGCCAGTCTGAAGGATCGCAAGGCGAGCTTTAAGGCTGCACCGGGCACCTCCCTATTCGTCCATTGGATGTTTGGCATGGTCTATGTGTATTACTTTGCCGCCTTTATATCGCTGCTACGAGAGGTTCTGCGACCAGGCGTCCTCTGGATATTCCGGAATGTAAATGATCCAGACTTTAGTCCGATTCAAGAAATGATCCACGTACCGATTGTGCGGCACATACGACGCTTGGTTGCCTCGGCCATGATCTTTGGCTTTGCAGTGCTGCTCATGCTTTGGCTGCCCATCCGCATTCTTCAGTTTGCCTGGCCAAATTTCTTGCCCTATGCCTTGAGTGGTGATGCGGAGGTCAATGATTTGAGTCTTCAGTTGCTTCTGTTGCAGGTGAGTTTGTATGGTAGAGGAGTATTCCAGGATATCCAATTCTAACTAATTTAATCTTCTTTATTTAAATTATCTCAGGTCGTCTTGCCCGGCTTCTTTGAACAAATACAGACGCGCATTTGGCTCAAGGGACTACTACGTATTTGGTGCACTGCCGTGGCCTGGCTTCTTGGAATCCGTAGTTATTTGCTGCCAGCTCCTGAGCCAGAGAATCCCACAGCTGCCGAGGAGGAGGGAGTTGATGCTGCCGCCGCCGCCGAGAATGCCAACGAGGGCGATGCCGAAGGAGAGGGAGCTGCTGCTGCTGCTGCACCACCGCCACCGCCACCTCCACCTCCGCCGCCAGTAGAACCAGCGCCAGCGCCACGGAATCTTGCCGCCGCCCATCAGGCCATTATGCAGCGGGATGCGCCCGTTGGTTTCCAGCCTTACGACAAGCCCTCGCTGTTCGCCATCCGACTGTGCGCCTTGCTGCTTCTCATGTGCCTCTCCATTGTGTGTGCCTCCATGTTGACGCTCACAGTGCCCGTGTACATTGGCCGGCGGTTGATGTTGCTTTGGACGGGCAATCCGGCTGATAAGGCGGCTGCAGGAGCTGCAGTTGCCGGTGGCGCAGGAGCAGCCGATGTGGCTGGTAATCTGGCCGCTGTGGATCCGGAGGCTGCAAGGAAGAACGAGCGCTTGCTGCGTTCGCATGAGCTGTACACCGCCGAAATTGGAGGCTACCTGTGCTTAATTATATTTCGCGGAGTTGCTGTGGTGGTCACCCTGCTGCCGCAAGGACGAGCCGCCATTATCACGAAGCTAAAGGATTGGGCGCGAGTGGCATTGCAATACGCCTTGCCTGTTTTCACCCTTCTCGGAATCTTCGTGCTGGTTCCTTTGCTATTTGGCCTGCTGCTGGAGCTGGTCGTGGTGATACCTTTAAGGGTCCCCCTACGCAAGACACCCATCCACTTCCTGTGGCAGGATTGGGCTCTGGGAGTGCTATACAGCAAGATTGCTATTGCCATGACCCTAATGGGTCCCGATTGGCATCTGAAGCGAGCCCTGGAGCGGGCGTACATGGATGGATTGCGCGATTTTGATTTGAAGTTTGTTATGCGCGACTTGGCGGTTCCGGTAGTTACTACTTTTGGCCTGGCCTTGGCAGCGCCCTATGTCCTGGCGCACATGATGTTCCCAATTTTCATCACCGACGCCTATGCGCGCCACGTTGTCGCTCGCATGGTGTATCCTGTTAGCTTTTTAGTCGTGGGCAGCATATGCTTCGTCTTGTTCCAGATCAAGCAGCTGAAGAAGCTCTATCTGTCGATCAAGGTGGACAAGTATTTGGTTGGCCAGCGGCTGGTCAACTACGAGCACCGCAAGAAGCAGCAGCAACAGCAGCAGCAGCAGCAGGCGGAGGAGGAGGAGCAACAGAGGGCCGCCAGGGAGCTGAAGGAGCACCAGGACAGGGAGCGGGATAGGGAACGGGAAAGGGAGGAGCTGGCACGCGAACCGGAACTGGCACAGCTTCTGTAACGAGATCAGGTGCGATGGGTTTCCTATATATTTGTTAAATTTTAAAGTGGAATATAAATTAGTACTTTAACTAATGGCATATATAATTCTTTTTAGTTGTTTTTATCATCAAGCATTTAACTTATCGAATAACTTGAATTTCTTTTTCTAGATATATATTCCACGAGAAGCTATGGATCTGAGAGTGGAGCTGCATTAGTTGCTGGATATGCATACATATATCTCTGTTCAGTCCATGCGTTTTTTCGGAGAAGTTTTTCGTGTGAAAAATATAAATGAAGTTTTGGCCTCTGCTTCGGCTCCTTTTCCACACAGCCCTTAGTTTACTTTTCGTTATTATGATTAATAATCTGTTAGTAAAAATTGTTGTTAAAAACCTTATCCGTGTATCGCTAATAGGTCCTAAGTTGTAAAATATTTTAAGACAGCCCCAACCCTCACATAAATAATGTATTTAATGTAATTGACAGCAGCGTATAAACCTTGTATTAGAGTCATATGCAAAAAAAGAAAACTAATGAAACGAAACTACTTTTTAGAACGATTAACAACCGAGCGAATCTTAAAGAGGAAAATTCAAAATAAAAACCCCAAAATTCAACATGGTAAAAGTGGTGAAAAAGAAATCTAAGGATAGTGGAGACATTTTCGAGCTAGCTTTATGAACTGTAAAAATTATATATGTAAACATTATAAATATAACTGATTTAAAATTAATTAATAAATTTAACTTTAAACTTCAACGGGAATTAAAAGCATGGGTTTTTCTATTTAAAAAGAAGGCGGTAGGTATGATTCACTTGAACTTTCTTATTTTTTAATATGACAGAGACTTTAAATATATATTAAGCATATACATTTATACCTACCAAGGCTTTCAGAGTCATCAAAACCCTTACATTAATGCAAACAATTTGCTTAAAGTTAAGTAAAATAATTATGCTTTTTGACACATAGAAAACCGATTGGCAAATGAGTGTTGTGATTCATTTAACCATTCAGACTTTTGTTATTTTTGTGCGCCGCCAAGTCAAAAGGCATAAGATATATAAACAAACAATTAATCAACGTCCAAACATATTAAATGAAGCACCATATAATACATACAAGTGGGAGCCAGTGGATGAGAGGTGCACTCAAGTGAGCTAATCGTTGAATTTGTTGTTCTCAGCTGTGAGGAGCGATGTCAATCATACGCCCCGTGTGCCAGCAGCAATTGACAGACACGAGTCCCTCCCTCCCCCCGCGTGTGTATGAGGAATGACCAGTAAATAGTGGAGACTTGAGAATGAAGGGAATGTCAGGATGTTTTTCCCCAAAATGCCTAACCGAGAAAAATAAAATAAATAAAAAAATAAAATAGCTGAAAAGTTAGCTCCAATTTTCCGTTGTTGGCTTTTCCCCCCAGTACAAAAAAAAAAACTTTAGACTTTATTGTGAATTTGTTGCTGCTTCTGCGACGGCGACGACACAAATAGAAAAGTTGGCAATGTTTGTAACTTAAATTGTTTTGTGGTTTGACATAGCCACGACTGTTTCGACCGAAAGCAAAGTGGCTTATGTGCCGTGGCTATTAAAATGTGTGGCAGGTCCTCTCATCTCATCCCCATTCCCATTGCCCGGGACTTTACCAAATTAAACACTTACCAAAGTTGGCAGGGACAGCGTAGTAGTACAGTGGAGGAAGGGAGATAAACAAATAATAAAATGAAATCAAATAATTTGCATTATGTCAAAGTTGAAAGTTGCTGAAACATTTTACTTTCCAGCGCGTGCTTAAGTAGAGGGCAAAACCAAATGGGAACCAATGGACGTGGGAGGCGGTGGCGGTGGCACTGCTTCGGCATTTATATAAAGTTGACAAAACTTTGGCGCGTGTTGGAGTGACCCAAGACCGGGATAGTGGCATCCATCTCAGTGATTTTTACTCCCACACTCCAATGGCGAAAGGTTTGAGTTGCGGATCAATGTGCCAAAATGTTAAATACAGTCTTTAAAAACGGACGAAATTTTAATTAATCAATCATTAAACACTACAAATAAAAGGGAAATATGTAAATGTTTTTCATTGATAACCTTGCAGTGTATTAAAATTTTAAATAATCTATCGTAATTAATCAATATTTAAATTACTAAACTTGAAAAAATAAAAATAAAAGGGATATATGTAGAGGTAAAAGGTTTTTAATTGATACCCTTGCAGGGTATTATAATTCTAGTAAGAAGCTCGTCAAACTGTGAAGGAGTCGTTTCCGACCCTATAAATCATATATATTCTTGTTCAGCATCAACAGCCGAATCGATCTAGCTATCTTATGCAGAGTAAAAAAATGTAAAATTTTTTTTCAAAATTTTACATGGATTTTTTCATTTTAAAAATATTGAAAAATTGATAAAATTTTTAATTTTTTAAAATGTTAAATTCAGTGTGCAGATTTGTTAAACTAATAAAAACTAACATGGAAAAGCTTTCCAAATTAAAATTAATGCGTTTTTGGCTTAGTTATGCAATTTTTAAACATTGATTTGTCGAAAAAATTGTCATATAAAAATATCAAAAATATGAATTTTTAAAGCTTAGTCATTATCGATTATCGATTCAATCCTATATTTAAATTGCAAACTGCAAGGATTCATATATTCTTCGGCTTCGAACAGGGTAAGGGATTTGGTTCATACAACTTTATTCCCTTAGTTTCACATAAATAATTACCATTATTCCAATTAATTTCAAAAGCCTTAATTTCTTACAATGTATAGCTTGAAATTCCTCAAACTGCATAATTTTGCAGCCGGCGGAAACAGTTAGTTCATTAAGCTGAATAGCTTTCTGTTCGGCAAAAATACTTTTTAATTGGATTTTCAACTATGTAATGCGAATGCAGGACAGGAGGCGTGTTTCCATCGGATGCATTGCAATTTGTGTGGAGTCTCAAGCATTTACCTTCGTAAATCAATACTCTGGTGTTCTGTACGTCATTGAGGATACACAGACGCACAAATAAAATCCCACATAATTCAAAATGTCCTTTCTAGTCAAAGACAAGGATCAACAATGCAGTTTTATGGCTCTATTAAAAGACTATAAAAATCTATATTACAAGTTGATGGCATTCCTGGTCCAGTCTTGAACTCCCTCCTTGCCCTAAGCGGATTTCAGGCTTAAAGTTGTTTCTGAATGTTCTTTTCTAGGGAGGCCGAAAATTCCTAAAGGACCACAGTAAATGCCACAAAATGCCAGCAGCCAGACAAATAAAGTTTTTCCAAAATATTCAATGACGCTGGGCCAAGGCAAACAACATACATACACAACACTCTTGCTGGCTGCCAACAGCTACTGCTCGTCTGTCTATCAATTTATTTAGAATTTCATTTGAATAATTAAACCGTCTCGCTTTCATCCATCCGCACACTTCACGCTGACCACCTCCATTTGGCGCAAATATTTAATTACTTTTAATAATGCAAACAGTAAATGTCGAGCTGCGGCTAATTTGAATTGTGGCCGTGCTTTATGTGAGTTCTGTAAATTACATTACTGATTTTAATTTTCATTCATTACGCGTTTTGCACTCAGATTTGTGCTGAAAATTCTAAATTACCACTTCCCCATGCCATTAAATATTTGACTTCCTTACTGCCAGCTATACTAATCTAAAAATTGAATGAAAAATATATGCATGCAAATGAAGAAAGATGTCAGCAACTTTTGTCAACAAAGGGAGTGAGGAGATTCTTTATGTGTAAACCACTTTTTCATCTTGAACTTTGCTTCCTTGTTGGAAAATTAACAAGTTCATATGTCAGCTCACATAACTTTATAATTCTTGGCTAAACAGTTGAAGCTGAGATAATAGCACTGGGATTTAGTGGTTAAAATATAAAGTACACCTCATGTAGAATCATATAAAGCATTGGAGTTTTATGCGGTTTTAAAATTTGAAAACAAACTTTCGCTGCATGCTCTTAAAAATAATCTTCAACCCAAGAGCTATTTTTATGACCTCCAGTGTTAGGACGTATTTAGATGTCACTGTTTCTTCTTTTTTTTTCGTGTGAAGCCGGCTTTACTCGGCTTTATCATTTGTCGCGCATTACGGGGCGTATGCGTAATGTGCCAAGGCAAGGGCTTTAAGCGGAGCTCATTTGCATGAATTGTTCCGCAGTTTGTTATTGTTATTGTTGCTGGTAGCCGGTAGCTTCCGCTTGAGGCTCTTATCAAGCATAACCAACACTTCATAAATTGTCTAAAATTAGCCATAAAACAAAGCGCACAACCGTTGCCGTTGCCGTTGCTGTTGTTGCAACAATCTCAAGAGTGTAGCAACCTGTCCCGTCGCTTCTACTGCCTCCGCCCGCACTCGACCCTAAGCTCGTTATGCTTTATTATGGCCCGGCACCCTTGACACCCACCTACCCAACCCCCTCGGTCATGGCAACTATATGGCATATATATCCGGGAGTGAGGAGCGAAATATGTCTGCTCTGTGTTGTCCCTGGTTGCCACACTCTTGGCCGCTGAAGTGGCCTTTTGATTTCCGTTGCCATAATTTATTATTTTGCCCAACGCAAAAATAAAATAATTTGTATAAAAGTATTGCCCAGGGAAACACAAATTTGGGGCGAGGGGGCGGTGAACCCCTAAAAAAAACCCTAAAATAGTTAACCACAGAAAAGAGCGAAAACAAAAATACAGAAACGGATAAGAAAGGACACCTGCTGGATTCCCTAGAACAGGTGATCTAGAAATCATTTGGGCCCCCATATAATTGGCGGCAGATTTTTGTGGGAATTACAATTTGGGAAATTAAGTCAAGCTAGCTTTTCATGAAAGTCCTAGAAAATTGATGTGAAAATATATCCGCTTAGCAAGATTATTTAAATTGGTTTTCAAGCTTTGAAATGTAGCTGGGCATATGTGAAGAAATGTTCTTAAAATTAAAGTAAACTAAAAGTTTACATAAGTGTTTATTTCTTAAATTTATAGTATTTTAAAAACATTCATTATTAAGGAGTGCTTCAATTGAAACGTAAAATAATAATAATATAATATTATATTTTGTATAAACTAATTAACAATCAATCAGTTTTTCTTTTAAATGTATTTAGGTTCTTAAGCTAATCTAAGAGTTTTTAATGAGTTCTAGAAACATTTAAAATATTTCATTGGTTCCTAAAGTTTTTAAACAAAATTCCCAAAACATCAACAAACCTATTCCCCTCTTAGATATACCCAATTAGCAGGATAAAAGGTGTTCAGCTTTGCGTTGCCGGATAAACAAAATACTTCCGCTGGCCAAAGAGGAGGAGAGTCCTGCAAGCCTGAATACCCCAGCGTATTTATTTACTTTTTCGGGCAAACCACAACAATAGACGAGGAAAGCGGACGAAGGACCCAACCCTGTTCTTCACACTTTTAAGATGTATAAGTATATATAAAAAATCCCAGTGTGCATTTGACTTTGTTTTCTCCACGACTTTTCCGGGGTTAAAGTTTGAAGTTCGGGGTGTTACTTTTTATGGCCTGCAGCAGCCGTTGGCAGCGTCTGATTGAGCGTGAAGTTGTAAAACTTAAGGAGTGCTAAGTGCCCCTTGTCCTGGACTGCCGCTCCTCACCGGATTATGGCCAATAAAGCACGCATGTCGGCGCCAGGACTTAAGGACTCTAGGAAAAAAAAGTGGAGAAAAAAAATTAAATATGCCCCGGCTGGGGCGGTTTCCTAGATGGCACATTAAGAAGGTGTGCTCTCCGTGGACAGTGTCCCCTTGCAGGGGGCTGGGTTAGATTTACGAGCTGGTTGGGCAGCCGGAAATGTGGTCAACGGGATGGAGAGATTAACCCGACTTACCAACCACTTGTTCCGGCGTCCTTGTAAACCCATTTCTTTAGTTGGCCATAATTTAAGGCGGCTTAATGGATGGAATGGGGGAAAAGGGACAAAATTACCACAATGCATATTTCATATTCCTTTGCCGGAAGTCCCATTTTAAGATGACATTTTTCCCTTTCTTAATGTTTAATTAAAACATTATCTCATTAGAAGATTTTAAAACAAAGGTAATCCAAACTTGAAGGAATTTTTAGATTTTCTTTAAGGGTTTTTTGTTCTAAAGAATTGTATTTACTTGATTTGAAGAATTTATCTGTGTATGTTTAACCTTTTATATAGGCTGTATGTATTTATTTTAATGCCTAAATATATTAAAAAACTTGATCTTCAATGAAGCACATAAATATATATATTTTCTTATATTATTAAAATGAATTAACGTAATTAAATATTTATATTACAATAACCTTTGCTTAAAAATGCTGAAATCAGTTTCATGTTTAATGAATTTAATTTAAAAGTGGTTTGTTTTGTTATTAAATAAATAAAGCTTCAGGAAATGTATCTTCGAATATAAATCAATAACAAAGAATATATATATATATCAATTTCATATTTATTATCAACCCGAAATCACTCTTTTCGCTTGTAAGTAATTTTTTGTGAAAGGCAAAAATACTGAGCTTGCTCATATTTCAATAAAAATCCAATGGATGACCCAAATAGAATAAAATAAAAAGACATCGAAAGAACATCTGCTGGCTATGGCCAACAGAATGTAACTTATTTATCAAATCCCTTTTTATTTACTATTTGCTCAATTCTGAAGTAGACTTATTTTTTGTGGCAATCAAATGAAGCTGCATAAGCATCGTATGTAAATTCAATATGTAAATTGATGAAAATAAAAATAGATATGCAATAAATACGAAAGCCATACAGCCAGTCAGTAGCAACAAATAAGTAAAAATGCAGTCGAAATTATTTGCAAATTGAGAAAAGGGCGACGACAGCATGAGGATTTCACATGTTTTTTTTTTGTGGTTGTTATTATTGCGAATGGGTCACGCATTTATATTTGAATTTTTCTCAGAGCTTTCCTTTTTTTGGTTTGTGGACAAAGCGACGCCTCTGGAAGCCATAAAATTCACGCTCATATATCCATCCGATAGTCTGGCGTCTGGGTGCAACCTTACTTTTTATGCAAAACGAATCAAAATCCAATTATAAACCGAACGCGTGTGTGTGTCGGCGAGTGTTAGGTGGCGGGAGGGTCTAAAAAGGACGATTCCAAAGGACACCCAACTGCAACTACAACAATTATGCCAACAACACGACTTTGGTCAGGCGGGGGTGGTAATGAAAAATTCAATTTTGGCAAACAAAAGACGCGGACGAAAGCGCGATTTAATATACAGGCGAGCATATGTGCGTGAGAGTGCATCGATACGCATACGGTGTACAGAGAGAGAGAAATACAGTGAATAAATAATTATAAAAATAATATATATACATTTATATATGTGTATATATAATTTTCATTTAATTTCAAGAGGTAATTGTATAAGAACTGTTAAATATGTTGATAAGTTTAAGTTTAAATTTATGGAAGTGAATGTGAAAGAACTGTTTAATATCTTTTGATAAAAATGGAATGGAAATAATTGGCAATATGATGTATCAATTATTAATTAATATTATATATTATTTACTGAGCTTATCTTTTTTCTATTTTAGATCAAGAAATATTTATCAAAGCGATGGGGAAATAATAAAATTGGTGGCGATGTATATCCCTTTAAAAATTGGCCTCAATTTAAAAATTATCACAACTAGAAATAGTTTTTGTAATATATTGATTTCAAGGCAAACTTATAATTTTTTGCAAACAAACAACCCATAATTTTTGTTCGTATAAATGGACGCTGTACATATGTGTTCCTGTGGCTCCAGTACTTGGGTTTGGGTCCTCCGCTCAAAACTCATTTCCATATTTGTCGAATGAATGATGATGTTGTGTATCCTATTTCAATGGTTTCTAGAAGTGTTTAACACACGTCACTCGATGTTCAAAAAATTCCAAAAGTGCAGAAATACTTTTTAAAATTGGAAATTAATGATAATAAATAAGACACATTCTTAATGATACCAATGACCTTAGGGTACCAGAATATTATAACTTAATGCCAACAAAGAATGAATATAATATGACAAAGAAAGATACAAACGTATGCAATTGAGCTTTCTTGTAGTTCTTTCCAAGCTTTAAGTAAT
Organism: Drosophila bunnanda; assembly: GCA_035046265.1. Taxonomy (NCBI): domain Eukaryota; kingdom Metazoa; phylum Arthropoda; class Insecta; order Diptera; family Drosophilidae; genus Drosophila; species Drosophila bunnanda. The sequence goes on from JAWNOB010000075.1 coordinate 5,658,317, forward strand.
TACAGAATGGTAAAAATGAAAAAGTAAGATATTTGATATATTCGGTCCTAGGTCCTTAGAACCACTGTCGAATAAGCTCTATGGCAACCTGGGCAGCTAGCAGATACAGTGAGCACACGATCAAGGTGAAGATCATAATGGGGAAGCCCATGTAAAAGAAATCCATAAAGCTTATTTTGTAGCCATTCTCGCCGGCCACTACCACCACAAATTCATTGGAGATGGCACCGAGCATTGTCCCAATGCCACCGTAGTTCACTCCGAGCAGCAGGGCCCAGGTGAGTGACATTATTGGGACGACTATATCCCCGCTCTGTTCCACCTCAACGCAAACTTTGAAGAAAACGCCCGCAACCGCCGTGTTGTCGAGAAAGGCCGAGCACAAGGCCGACAGCCACAGGATGATCAGCATTGAGGAAATGGTCTGTTGTTTGTGATCTCCACTCAGCACTGCCTTCGTTGTCAACTGACCCAGCCAGGAGATGAAGCCCAGCTCGACAATTATCTCGGTTATGATGAACAGGCTGGTCACGTAGAGCAAAAAGCCCCACTCGATTCTGGCCAGCAGTGGCGATATGTTGGGCTGGTTGGCCAGGATGAGCAGCAGGAAGGCGGCCTGCATGGAGATCCAACCGAAAGATGCATTCGGTATTGTCAAGGGAACCGATCTCAGGATGAAGCCTCCTAACATGAAAAGAAAGGCGACGCCAAAATTTGACAGCATGACTAGGTTCACGCGCACTTGATTCGCCTCCACGGTGGCCAGGATGTCATAATAATCGGGAACCGGCTTAAGCCAGTGCCGACGTTTCTTTAGCTCCTCCATGTGATTCAAGATCTCCTCTGTGGGCTTCTTCAGGGCGATCCTCCTGGCTTTCTGGATTTCATCCACCTTATAGATTCGCCCACCCACAGACAAGAAGATGAGGCCAAAGACCGTTAGCATACAGATCACCGATGCCGGCAGCATGTGCGCCGTGAAGAATGTAAAATTGACCGTATTATCCCTGGCCAAATGATTGAATATGAGTATGTTAGGTGGCGCTCCCATTGGCGTCATGGATCCTCCCATATGCGCATATATGGCCAGGATGATGAGCACGACTTTGGTGTTGAGGTATGCGGCCTCACACAGTTTTATGGTTGCAGGTGTCAGCAGCAGGACGACAGTGGCATTATCCAGAATGGCGGCCAAAAAGGCCGCGATCATGCATAATAGGTAGATCAAAAGCCACCCATGTCCCATGGAGGTCCTGTAGGCCACCAGTGTGATATAGTCGAAGAATCCCGTCTGCCACATCAAGGCCACCATAATCATACTGCTCAGAAGTACCATCAAGGTTTCAAAATCTATCCAACCGACGACAGTGTCAAAGGTGGGCTTCTCTCCTGAAAGAGTCAGCAGAGTCAATGCACCAATGCAAACGAACATAGAGGCAAAGCGGCGATCTATGTACTCCGAGATGATCAAAGCGTACAGGATGGTGATCAGGATTATGGTATATAACAAACCCAATTCGGTTCGCTCCGGTCCATTGTCTAAAACCATAAGTAGGCCCACTGGAAAGTCACAGTGGCTCTCCATCGTAACCAACGATAATGCACCCGCCCATTCCGAAGCGGAAATTGGGTCGCTTTCCGGATATCCGTAGGGCACGTCTGTTGGGGAGACCTGAGATGGGAGGGGGATAAATATATATATATAATAAATTTTACTTTCCCTTTATCAAAATAACAGAATTTTGTTTTTTTAAAACATCGATAGAGCTATGGATTACCTTTAATGTCTTCGACACTTTCAAGTACTCTTTCTCATTTTCCGACATGTACACTTTCCATGTGGGAGAGCGCACAAAGATCTTTTCGCGGGTATCATCCCGCCATTCAAGCCGGACATCAATGGAGGGTGAATCCTTTTTAAGCATTTTGTCTGTATAAACCTTGTTTATGGGTCCCTTAAGTTCAATGTGGATGACATCATGCGGAACATGTGCCTTCTTCAGCACCACTTCGTTCGGCAACAAAACGACCATCATTTTCTTCACTTCCGGATCTGAAGTAATGCACAAAATGACGATGGTGATGGCCCAAAGCACCAGCAAGACCGACATCCGGATCATCGAAGAGACATAGCCACTACGCTGATTTTCCGGGCCAACGTTAACTTCTCCGTTCATTATTTAAATGTTTTTAAAATTTGATTCTTTTACCTCAATACTTTACGACCTAATTACTAGGTATTTTTATATATGCTCAATATGACAGATCCTACTTCGCTTGGGTTTTTATAGACTATCTTTTATGCATTAATTTTCTAGCCTTGACTATTTCTGGAAACACTAATGGATAATTATAAAGAGCTTAGAAAATTCCATTAATATCATAATTCACTCTTATGACGGTCAACCGACAGTAATGCATTTCTCTAAACCACAAGTCAAAGTCAAGATTCTCGATTACTTTAGCAAAATGGAAACGGGTTTCCCTGAATTTCAATTTTCTGCACTTTTCCGAGGCAAAAACTTGTGGCAACAGCTGCTGACCGCTCAACTTTGCCTATGATATGTGGCCTGGACCTGGAACCTAATAAGAGCAGAACTCAAGACCAGAGAACATTCCGATTTCAGACAGCAGAGGGGGAAAACTTGAGCAAAGCCACAGAGAGTCCAGTTTAAGTAAGTAGGCCAAAGTATAGTAGGTGAAAGCCATTTTTCCCATTTCCCAGCAGACCATCAAAAATGTGCAGCCATGATATGTGGCGCTGGGAAAATGTTGCATTGCAATGCAAAACTTTTAATAATGCCTCAAAAAAGGAAGGCATGGAGAATAATGGTAAATCCAACCGAGACAAGCCACTGTGTACAGAAATGGACAAAACAATATTTGATGCATGACAAATGTGTAGAAGGATTGTGTAGTTTTTCCAGGCAAACACAATGGGTGTCATTCAAGGAGGTTAGTCGGGCGCGAAAAGTTCTGCAAAGCAAAAATAATACACGTAGATTATTTTTCCCAGGAGGTGCGTAGTATCTACAGCATTAATTTCCCATTTCAGATCTTTGTAATCTACGGGTAATTTTTCTATTCTTTCCCCTATCTCCCAGCTCCGTGTGGCACTTATAATCCACTTCGGGTTTCCCCACAATTTGTCGCCATCAACATAAATCTAAATCAGCTCATTCTCTGCACGTGCCACACACAGATGTGTGAAGCTATCTCAACCCAAAAAACCAGAAGCAATCTGTTACGAATTCCCACCTAAACATTTTTATTTATTTCTTGTTTTCGTTTTTCCAGTATTTTTTTTTAATTCGCAACTCTAAATGGCAGCGTTGATAATTGGAAATGAAGTGCAATACAGGACGGAGCACAGCAACACAGACAGGCTGAGATCTGGCAGGCGGCGTAATGAAAATGGCCACCGACCCATGCAGGTGTTGTGTATTGCCAAGGTAATTAAATAGGATTTTTCCTCCCATTCCACACACATACACACACATTCCTGTGGCACAACACATTAATTTGTATGACTGAATTGTGTCTGGAATTTTTGAGCGAAGAAAGAGTAAACATTTTGCACACTGCAAAAACAACAAGCAATTGGAAAGGTTTAAGGGGAACCCAAGGGAAAAATCATACAGCTTCAATCTTGACTTATTTTTAAGCTTTATTACTTTAAATTTATCGTCATAAACTCCAATTACTCTGGTTATATTTCAGTTACAGGACTCCCTGTGCGGTATACCAAACCTTTATGTCAGCAATTATGCAATTTTCTAGCCTAGTTTTGGCATTTCTGTGCTCTGGTTCGTATCCTGCCTGCTCCCTTATACAATGTCCTTGCTTAATTAGCAAAACAAGTGGAGACGAGGCTCGTTGCCAAATATTCTGACCCCAAACATAGCACAAATGTTGTCAACCGGAGGAGTCCTTCTATCCCAGAATGTCGACAGCTGCCCAAGCAGACCCTTAACGACATGCGGGAACTGGGAACTGGGAATCCAGAACCCAGAACCCAGGAGTCGAGTGCAAACCCGAAACCGAAAGACAAGGCGTCTGTAGGAAAGGCAGTCACTTTGACAGTTCGAATGTCGCACGGGTCACGCCCACTTTATGTCTGTGTATATTGTACACTGCGAATATTATGTGGGTGATGTGTCTACAAAACACCCTTGCACATTTACACCCTTTCGGGCGAGGGCGTATTTCAAGTTGAGACCGAAATTTACAGCAGTGTCGAGGCGGCAATTTGCTCTATTTAAATGTGATGTCTAACTTTTCAGCATGTCATTTACATATTATATTAAATATTACCTTACCTTAGGATATTTTGATATATATTTTATGTTAGTTACTTAAGATTCTTTAATTATGACAATTTGTAAATGTTTCATATATGTACATATCAGCCGAGCTTCATATTTTGATTTTTTTAATCAATTGATTTTATAAAATAAATAATTTTTTAATAATAAATAAATCATTTTCATACGAATAATTAATTAAAAAATGCATTTTTACGTATAAAATGTGAGTGGAATTTTTTTGGAAATGTATTTCCTTGATAGAGGAGCTAAAATTAAATGTTGTTTATTATTATTTATATTTATATATATATATATCTTAATTTTTCTAAAAAAGAACCCAAGACATATGTTCCAAAACTATATTACAATTTCATTAAATTAATTTTTAACAAGATATCCAGGATTGATTTTGCATTAATCATGATACATACATTGTCATACATAAGAAATGATTACTTTTATATATTATTTGTCATCATATATGTAAATCCAATGAACTAATTATTCAGAAGGGTATTCAAGCATTTGCTGTCCTGACTTACTCTCCGCCTGCCATTATGTAATTGCGTAGGCGGCTTTTCCACCAAAGGTGGCCAAAGTATTAACTCGAAGCGGTCTGGACGGGCCTAAGAATGGCTTAGGCTCCTTTCCAGGAGCTCATTACCAAATGCCACTGCAGCAGCAGAAGCACAAGCAGGACCAAGAGCAGCTGCTGTTAAACGCCTTTGAAGTCGATGGCTCAGTGGGCCAAAGGAATGCCAAAGGACCCCAAGGAGCCCCAAGGACCCAGAGGGAGCTCAGCGAATCCAACGGTACAGATGCGGATAAACGAAGGTGGATATGGCCTCGTAAGTGGGCTTATTTGAATTTATTGTGGGAATTGCAGGGGCGTCGTCGCGTCGCGTCGCCGCAGATCAAAAACAATAATTTACTTGATTTCACTTTTCGGCGGCTGCGTCTCCAATTTCCCCATTTTCCTACGTTCAAGGGGCGTGACAGGCAACTCAAATTGTGTGGAATTATGTAGTGGAACGGCGGGGATTATTATTCGGGTTGAGTCCCCCGGCTAATTGCCAAAGGGCCTCTCTGGCTCTGACTCTGACTCTTTGGCATTAGCTAATGAAAAGTTTGCCAATTCAAACGAAACCCTTTAGCCTGCGTCGGCTTTGAGAACTTATTTTATTTCACAAAAATAACAAAACAAAAAAACAAGGAGCAAAAACAAAGGAAAATAAGAATTATGTGCCACCTTTTGAGTACCGAAAATTGGCCAAAGTTCAGATTGATATATCGCCCGCAATAAATTCCTTGAAAAATTCAATCGAATTTTTTGTTTTATTCAAAAACTCTGGCAATAACATATGGCTTTTTCAGAATTTTCCGCAAATGAAAAACTCTTCAGCTCGCTGACTGATTTATGAGCGTGTGTATAGCAGTTTTCTATGCAAAAGTTGAGCTACAAACTTTTCTCCCTGCATTATAAAGATGATAATCCCAGTGACAAGTAGCCCGCCCGTCCCCCATTTGGATTACAAACTCTCCATTCAACTGACGTCACTTTGGACAGAACAATGGAAAAAGGCAGTTGGGCACAAAAACTCTTCAACATTTACACAAAGAAAATTAAATGGAAATTAATAAGCAAAAAAATGAATAATAAATGTTTAATTGGTAAATCAAAAAATTATGTTAAAGAACATATTTAAAACTTTAGTTTAGTGAGCTTTTGTAGTTTATATTTAGTTAACTTTATACATAATTAATGTATTTTAGTTTTAAATTATTGAATTAAATTTTTTTATAATTTTTATATGACTTTAAAATTGATTTCTATTTAAAGAAATTTATTTAAAATAAATCTCCTAACTGTTTAGTTATTATGTGAGTGTTAGGTATTTTTTATACTTTTTAAAACAGATTTAAAGGCCTTTTGAAATAGATTTAAAATCACAGATTTTTCTTTCCCTTCCTTTTCTTTTTCAAACATTTTTCGTAATTTTTATTTCGTGTCCCAGTGTTCTCATAAATGCAAATTGTGTTCATGTAGTTGCGGCCATTATATATAAGTAATACTTTTCTGTGTTTCTTTATTGCGGATTATGAAAATGAGCATTTTGCTATTTGCATAATTGATATTTAAAATAGGAGCAAGCCGAATAATAATAGACATTTTCTGGGGCGAAGAAACTTAGCTTTTGCACCATTAATTGAAAAATAATACGTAAGAGACGTGCAAAAGGATATAACGAGGATAAGTTGGGTGGAAAGTCCTGCCGTCCGTATCTCCTCCCGTTGAGCTGCTTGAGGTCCTTGCGTAGGCCACCTACGTGCGGACACATGGCATTCTGTATCTGTGTATCTGTATCTTTTGCCTGCGGTGAAGGGCTTCACGTTGCGATAAAAAATTAAAGGGGAAAACGAGTGGGGAAAAGCGGTTCGTCTGGGCGCAGTGAAAAGTTAATGATGTTGCTAGCTCCGAGCACACGCAGACATACATTTTTCAACATTTACGTTTGTAATTAAATTTTGCAACAACTGGCAGGCAATATGGCCAGAGTAATTGCATTTGCCAGTTACATACAGGCATGTGTCCTATTTGGGGCCCATTTAATATGCAATTAAACGGTTATCGTGGGCCGTCTTGGCCAGAAACAGTATTCGGGAATACCCTTGGCAATAAAATTTGCGTTTTAATGACTCTAAAGGTAGTTAATATTTTGTATTTGATGCAATAAGTAAGAAATGTGCGTACTTTAAATGTAAATTTTTGGGGATTTTTAAGTATTTCATATTACTAATTAATTAATAAACCTTCTATTATATTTCCTAATAATGTTTTAAGGTAGTTAGAAACAAAAATTATAATTTTCTTCATACATAAAATAAATTTTTGATGTCAATAATAAAATAAAATAAATATAAGTGTATTATAAATTTCAATATACTGAAATTTACAAAATATACGTAAATGCTCTTCATCAGAGCCGTTTGCGTACACTTTGCCACGGACGCCATTTAACCTGTCAGCCATAATTCGATTTGCGTTCAATTGTTTATTAAAAAATTTAAAATTAATATCGGCTGCCAACCGTTGAGGAGAACAAAAGAACAAAAATGACACGATGTGTGAATACTTGGCGTGAAAATAACAAAAAAAATGTAAACAAATACTTTATATGCATAGTAAAACCGTTGGCTTTTGTTGACTTTATTTGTTTTTATTTTCATTCAACAAAAACAGCAAATCGATCATAACTAATCCTGCATGTGTATTGTATTATTAAATCAATATATTTATATGCTAATTTTTTGGGTAAATCAACATTTTTCAAATGCCATAACTTTGCCAAAAATGCATTAATTTCCATTCGGATAGTTTTTTTGTGCTAGTTTTTGTATGGTTAACAAATCTGCATATTAAGTTTTAAAGTTTAGAAAAATAAAATTTTTGTCAAATTTTGACCATTCAATAGTTCAGTTTTTAACCTCTTAAAAAATTGTGAAATTTTGAAAATTTTTTTTTCCTTCCGAACATAGTTAATTCGATTCGCCTGTTGATGCTGATCAAGAATATATATGATTTATAGGGTCGGAAACGACTAATTCATTGTGTTTCAGGCTTCTGAATGAAAGTATAATACTCGGATAGGGTATAATAATGTAGTAAGAGTTTGTTTTGAAACGATTAAATTCCTATTTGTGAGTAATTTATTATTAAGTTAAGTTAAGTATGTTTGTAGATTTACTTAATACACATGGCTGTATCACTTTAGATTAAAATTAAGTAATGGGGTCCACGGCAATTCGTTGGAAAATAAATGCATAGCTGACTCTATACCTAGGCCTGATCCTTCCTATGCCATCTATATTTGTCATGGTTAGTACTTACCGCAGTAGAGGACACATGGTTATCCTAGTTCATCATTCGTCCTTCCTCCTGGTAACTTTTAATAGGCTTTCCATAGAATCTAGATGTATTCCAATGCTCAGATGATATTTTTGGGGTCGAAGGGCACTGCCACTATCACTATCACTAGAGATGTAAACATCGGGGCGGCCGCGAATAGACTGACGCTCGCGCGAAGCCAGCGCCTTATTTATAGTCTCCGAGTAATGAGAATAGAGAAAGTGAGAGCGACAGAGAAAGAGATACCTCTAGAGATAGGCAGACAGGGACAGAGAGAAAGGGATATCTCTAGATATACAGAAAGAGAGAGATGGGGAGCGACAGAGAGACAAAGAGAGAGAGAGACAGAGAGAGAAAGAGAGAGAGAGCGAGAGAACGTGGGGGAGAGGGAGAGAGACAGAGAGATGGAGATATAGAGGTACGCAGAGAAAAGTAGCGATATAGAGTAAGAGAGAGGCAGGGAGTGAAAATTAAAACAATAATATACCCTAATTCAACATTTTTAATATTAGGTTACATATAATTATAGATTTATAATATAAATGAAATTAATGTTTAATATACAACTTTATAAGTTAGTTGACTTTAAATGTGTTTGTCAAAGTTCACTTAATTTATTTAATACTCACAATACCTAATATGTTTATATTAGCATACCTTTCAAAGAACTATTCTACAGGATAAGCTTAATTAATACAATACCATTAAAGGGTTTAATGCAATTTTTATAATTAATTCAATGATTTGTCCAGTGGATAATTCCCTAATTAGTATTTACTAAAATGAAATTCAGAGGCCAATAAATGTAAATTACATTTGATAATAAACAGCAACAAACTTATTCTATTTTATGTATAAATATAAAGATAATTATTCTTAAAGCCAAAAAATTCAGTTCTCAAAAATTGAAGGCCTACCACTTTTGCGATTCCCAAGGACCCTTTTTCAGTTTTCTTTCAGCGCCAAATAAATATTAGGCGACAGTTTTTTGTCTGCCTTTGTTTGGCTTAGTTTTTTTAGGCCCATCATCATCATTAGAGACAACCCACGTTCCTTGTCTAGCCGGTTGGTCTCATTTGTTTTTGTTTGTTTCCCTTTTTTGTCGTTTGTTATTTCATGAGTTCTTTTTTTTTTGTGAGAAGGGATGTCTTCCGAACTTTTGGCTAATTAATGGCAAATTTTCCTGTCTTTTGCCGCCGAAAACCCCACTTAAATTGATCGATGACATTAAACTGTTGTCATGTCAAACAAGCGAAACAAAAATGGTAATGAAATGTTTGGCCTAGGAAAATATACTTATCATTGGAATAAGTGAAGGGCGCATATAAATATAAATATTTGGGTTAACACCCCACTTATGATGTCATATTTAGTTGTGTGTGAAATCACAAACTATTATTTATTTACATATAAAAAGCTCGAAATACGGATATTTTTTAACCGTACCTTGTTCAACCTTCCTACTTTAGCGTGATATTTTATGTTTATGTCTCATCATGTCAATATATGCTGAAAACCTTCGTAAATTAATATATTGTCTATTATACATATACATATTTTTAAAATTTAAGTCTGCTGTGGTTTTATTACATACCCGATTTACCTGGTAATGTTAAAACGTGGACAAAAATTGCATTACCAAATCTACTATCAATATCATATATTAGATGGTATGGTATTTTAAAGCTTTCCTTATAAAGCCATTACCATAGCTTTCACATGTCTGTTTTACTGTATTAAAGCTAGTATCAGTGTTACCAGTTTAGATAAATTTAGGATAGATCTAGCATACTTGAAATACTTGATCTAGTATACATACTTGTAATACTGCATTGGTTGTGTCCAGTTTCAGTTGTGTTTTAATAAAAGTGTTAATGATGGTGATTAAGTGCAATTATGTGGTGTTATTTTAATGGAACATTCCCAGTTTGAGTGTTTTTCTTTTTGCCAAATATATAAGCATACATATGCATAGATGTATGTGTACATTTGTAATGTGCCTTCAGCTTAGCGTGGAAAAGTGCTTCAAGTGCTCCAAATTTTTTTTTTATTTTTTTTTTGTGCTTGCTTTTATTAATCAGAATATATATATACATATGCATATATACATATTAACATATTATCAAGAAGCGAAAAGAAAAAGCCACGCGGTGCACCGCGTGCAGTTACGCCACCGGCGTTTCTTTCAAGAGGATCCCGTTGCTTTTACACTGAACAATATACATGTGTACATATGTTGAAATATATATATATATTCTAATATAAATTGCTTGCCACTTCGTCATTTATTTAGTTTTTATTTTTATTTATTACTATTTATTTTTATTTTTTTTCGTTTGATTTTGCATAGTTCTTTATTTTTTGTTTTGTTTTTTTGTTTTATTTATTTTTTATTTTTATAATTTATTTATATTATCAAATTGCATAATTTTAATAACAAGTGTTAAGTGCGAGTGTACAAATTAAGAAGCAAAAACAAAATAGCCGTGCAGAGAAATATAAGGTGAGTGCAAGGTAATGCGTAAATTGAGGTGGGAGATGGGGAGAGATGGGAAGAGAGGGGGAGTGATGTGGATAGAAGCTGTGAGAGGGGGGAGTGAGTAGTGGTAGAGGTGCAGAGAGATGGTTGAGAGATGCATGGCAGAGTGGTAGGGAGGGGATAGAGTGTAAGAGTGGGTGAGACAAAGTAAGGCTGTAAGTGAGCACTCTCACAGATTTTCTTATCTATAAATTCTGATATGCTGTGTGAGTCATCCGCATGTAATGAGCTTTATTAAAACCAGAAACATGACACAGAAATGGTCACGCAAAGCTTGCGAGATTAGTGGCCAAAAATTTTGCGTAACCGCCTGGACAACGAAATGGTTTTTCCGCAGGGCCATAACTTTCATCATCACCAAAAAGGGGAGGACTTGTGGAACCGGAATCTAATTGATTCGTTTTAAGCGCAATGATTGCGGTTTTTGGTCGATGGACAGACGACGACGGAACCAAAATCGATCAATTGGATTTACTGCGTGTGTGTGTGTGTGGGGAGTGTGTGTGCTTGTGTTCATTAGATGTGTCATAAAACGTAGGCCTGGGTTTACAACAACTCTGGCGAACAGCGGGCAAATAATCTAATTAAGGAGCTCAGATTGAGATTCGGGACGGTCATAAATAACGCAATCTCAGCCCGAGAGGCAAGTCCATTTACTTTATGGCAATCAAAGCATTTAATTTAGATTTTAATGGCCAACTGCTTAAGGAGGTCCTGTGCAAATACCGATAAGCCACTTTTGGGTCTTGTCTCTGCCTTCGGCTAATAGCAAAAATCAACATCAAATTGACTTTCAGTGGCAATTAGCATATTTTACAATTAATTGGTAAACAGCGTGTGTTTTTATTATTAATCCTTAACAGGGCATTCAACTCCACAGCACTGCACCACCCGCTCCCCCCTCGGTGAGTATTGATGGCTGATAAAGGACATGGAAAAAATAAGGATAAGAGAGTGAGTTGGGAGGAGAAAGTCTCGTGCTGGCAATTAACTGGCCAGAGGTTATCCTTATCGGATGTTGTGAGTAAACAAACGTTTATTGCCATTCGCCAGGCAAAGGTGTCATAAATCAGGAAAGTAAGAAAAACCAGTACAAAACAACAAAATGTGAGGAAATAAACAAAATTAAATATACAAAGTTTATCGTATTTTTTCGGAAAATACATGCCCAAAATAGGCATTTTAATCTTCAACCTTACTGTTGAATTTAAAATGTATATTTTTCTACCCCCTGCAAATGTCACATTTTACCTTTAGCTTTTAGCAACATTTACCATGAACATTCTCCAATTAACACACAAAACGAGAGAACTTTTGTGCAAACTACATTTAATTGAAAATTTTAAAGATATTTACCCAGTTGCCTTTGCTGAATAAATGGCCAGCAAAAAAGAGGTAAAAGCTGAGCTGGGATTTGGGGTTTATTTAGTTGACCAAACAGACAGGACAGGAATAATTTTTAAGCATAGTTTGGCCATGCAAATGTAAATTTTTAGGATTCTCCTCGTGCCGAAAGACACGGCTGGCACATTGTGAATGCTTAATGATGATTCAATTGAGGGACTTTTATATGCCATCCCAGTAATCCTCCGACAGAGTCAGCTCTCGACACAGTTTCTTATTCGGCGAGTGCATTTTATGCGAATTTTATGCAAATTAATGGTCCTTTAAATACAGAAGGCGACGGACCAGACTGAGAGTCGCAGATAAATGAAGCTACAGGCAATGCCTTCGACAGGGATTTGCCTGTGTATTAAGTGTAATACAATACTGAGATAATTAATTCGTAAGTACCATGTAAGGCGACACTTGGCTTCGTGCTAGTCCGTATAATCAAATTATAGAAATTCCTCTTGTGCATTTAATGAAAGCTTTCGGTTTTATCAATTACAGTTTCATTTTAAACTTGAAAGGTACTAAGAAAAATTAGGAAATTTAATATATGTATATAGTGTATATAATTTTTTTATGTCGACATGTTAGTATTATATTTTTTATTTTATGTTTATGATATCTTTACCCTTATAAGATTGGTTTTCCGATCGATTTATTGATCGATATTTGTCCATCCCTAAGTAAGGTCAATCAATTTGTGTCTGCCTTTTACATTCATCTTTTCATTCACCTTTTTCCATAATTGTTGAAAAATGCCGCCAGCATCAAAGTTTTGTCTGCTGCTTAATTAATTCTCAATTGATTTTAGGCACACGCTGGCGGCAGCAAACTTTTAAGATATACCCCTGGTCCCATGTCTGGCCTCTCCATCTTTCGTGGGTGGAAAAGTTTGGCTTGCAGTTAATAGAATGCATGTTTTGGGGCCGAAGTTTTCAGCTACCTAATTAGTTGGCCCGTACTCGAAATTTTAATTATAATCACTTTGTCCTGCAGCTGCTGCAGGTGTCTGCTGCCTGCTATTAGTGGCAGTTAATTGATATTAAGCATACGCAGCGTGGGCCGTCCGGAATAGTTTGCCGTGCCTCTAACTAATTGGGCACTAGAATCGACTTTAATTAAGGAACACGATGACACCTGACACCTGACTTGGGCACCGAAGGATCTCCATGCTGCGATTTTAATTTACTTTTCCCTGTCTCAACTTTTCCCCAAACTTGCAGTTTCAGTTTTCACTTTTTTTCTCTTGATTTCTCTCGCGTTTGATCTTTTTTGCTCAGTTTTTTTCTCAGTTTTTTCTCAATTTTTTTTTCTTCTGTTTTAGCTTTGACGGAAAATGGCAGGTGGAAAATCGGAAGACATTCGGCTAAAGTGCAGCGAATTGTTGGAGTGGACATGCAAACACGGACTTTTGCGTGTCCCACCGTCAGCAGTAAATCTTACGACCAAGTGGCAAGAAACTTTTATTGCCACATCCACCGTGCAACATCTGTCAGGTAAGCAGCAGTGATGATTGGTCTCTATAAGAAAAGACTTGACTAAGAATATTTTAGGTTTATTTTTGAATAGTATTTAAATAAAATATGTTTTGAAAAATATTAATATCAGATAGGTAACGAATCATATTAATAAATACAATTATAATTATTATAATATAATTTGTAATAAAACCAACTTATTATCTCTGATTAAATTCATTTATTGATGTTATTTGTATTGCATTTATTTTTATAACTTCTCTTAATTTACTTTCTTTCTTAAGCTGTTTTATAAGTATGTTAGATATAATTTGACTTCCACTTACTTTCATTCAATTTATTAAATTTCCTTTATTGCTTGTACCTTGTTTATTTTCAGGTGAGTACATTTATTAGTACCTTTGCCATCACTGCCTAGAAATTGGCCGTAAAAGGAATTCCCAACACGGCGACCAAGTTCAAGGACTTCGACTTGCTGGGATTGTTTTCATTTATTCGCTGGATCCCTCTTCACGTTATTGCATTTTGTTGTGAGTCAGCTTAAGGTGCGATTATCTGGTTGTGGTTTATGTTAATAGGTTCGCTGTTCGTTGGCTTGTTGTGGTTTCTGTTTAAACCTGTTTCCCGTCCGGGGCATCCACCAATGCAATCATTATTTATGGCGCCCAAAAGTCTAATTTTGGGCCGAAAAGAGGCATGGTGACAAATGCAAATAGGCTTCGAACAATTTATTCAGAATTATGGATTTTGTGGGCCGCCAAAGAGAACGGTTTCGGTTTTTATATCTAAAGCGTGCTAGGGCTTTGGGAGTACTTTGAATATTTCCCGCATAAATACATACTAAATCAAAGAGGATGTTTTGTAAATGATTTAAATCAAAAGTAAATATATGATTTGGGGAGTCATTTGGCCATTTTCTGTGTAGGTTGCAGGAGAAGTAAATATTTGTTTATTTGTTTTCTTATTTTATTAGTACTTAGAACTTAAAATTAAACAATTAAGTGTAAAGCTAACAAATTAAGAGTAGCTGTTGTGTATTTTGTCAGTGTGTGAGGAGCCATTAAAAATTTGATGATTTGTATTGTACGCTCCGCGATAAATTCAGTGGAAATTACATTTTGGTTACAGTCAAAATAGCATCCCAGACAAACCACACACACGAACCTCTCCATATACATATGTATATATATATATGTATATAGTATAACCCCAAAATCCAAAATTAAGCCCGTTAACAGGTGTACAAACACTAATGCCACATAACTACAATGGCCGTAATGCCAAAATGGCGGGGCAACAAATAAACGCACGCGAAAATGGCGGAAGTTGTTATGCAAATTCGCCAAGGGAAAACGATTTTCGCTTTGCCTTTTTGGCCAAATCCCTTATCGGTCAACGAAGCCAGCGTATATGCCATGAAGTCCAGAATCGAGGTCGAAGCAGGAGACGGCACAAAAAAAGGTTTAATAGCTTAAATAATATTGTTAATATTAGTTCTGTTTTATGAAGAACTCTATAGTTTTGTCGATATATTCGATAGTTTAACTTAAAGTATAATTATTTTCGATATAAATTATATAACGATATAATTATTACTGAAATCTTCATATGTATTTATTATTTAATTTACCCTTTTCATTAATTTCCCAAAGAATTTGATACTTCGTCTATATATTATATAGCTATAATAATGACCTATTTATTATTTAATTTATATTATTATTCTATATTTTTTTAAATTTTTCACAATACTTTTATCGACATATCCCATTACATTTTCCATTCCAATTATCCCAATCCCCGGGACACGCCAGCCGGGTCGCGGCTTATGCAATAAAAAGCCAAAAGCCGTCAACTCTCTGTTGGCCACTTTCAATCTATGCATATTGCTTAAGCCCCCGTTGCAGCCGCTTAAAAACAAGCAGATAAAAGGGAAAGCGGGTAGCGAAATCCATGACAACTTAAGGCGATTGAAATGTCAACGAGCCGGGGACAGCTTGTGGTGATGTTTAAAGAGGGAAAGGATGGGGAAGGAGGACCATCAGGCTCATGTTCCATCTAGGCTATGGCACAGATTTCATTTCTGTCCGCCCCTCCTTTTTTTTTGGGATATTTGGTGGGCTACCAAGGCTATCGCTGGCAAATGCAAAAGATACAAAAAATTAACAAAATGTAATAAGTTAAAGTCGAATATTTAGGGCACTACAAAATAAATGCTTATTAAATTAAATTAAAATTTAAAAAAGGCAATTAAAGTGTACCTTTTGCAAGTACCAACAATTTTTACCCATTTTAATAGAGCAATATATATCCAAAGTTGTTAACAACCACAAGCTGAACAAGACATAAACTCTCATGAAAATCTATAAACACTTTTTATTAGCTATCATCAAAAGGATAAACAAGAACGCTGGCCAAAAAAGAGTACAAACAAAAGGACTTTCATCCCATAGAAGATACTGTATACTTTCCCCCACTTTATGTGGGCCACTTTTTTATCTTCTACATGTATACATATATATATGTGCATATTTTGGCAAATTGCCCGCGTCGCACGCGGCGTATGCGTAATATGCAACGCATGCTACCGAAAGAGTCCTTGGGTGGAAAATCTCTCTAATAGCACTTAGGAGCTAAGTGAAAACTTTGAAGCTTCTTAAATTTTTTGTGTTGTTCTTGTTATGTGCCAGCAGCAGTTAGTTGGCTGCGATCGAGAATGACTAGAAGATGGAGACAGAAGGTTGGCTGTTGTCATGACAGCATCGCTTTAATTAAGCCAGTTAATTGTTACACATACGCCCCGCTGCACCTTGCACAATTAATTTTAAAAAATTTTTACAAGAAAATGAAAACTTTTCCCTAACTGACGGCTGGTCAATGGCAGAAGCCAAAGGAGGAATACTTTGCCTTTGTTTTCACAAACTTATTTGTTTTGTCGACGAGACCCGAGCAGATTAATTAAGGGTATTTTTGTATTTGATGCCCCTTTTTCCAGGGGAAGGGTGCTGTGCGGGTGCGTGTTCTGGCCCTGGTGAGAAAAAGTTTCAAGAAACTTTGCTAACAGACTTCACATAGTAGTTGCTGCTCTCTCTCTTTTTTTGCTGGCTGAATATGTTTTCTATGTTCGAGCACTTAAAGTTGAGATGCCGTCAGTTGGCTGAGTCACAAGATGTTGAACAAATTTTCGCACCGCACCAACATGAGTGGCAACAGAAATCGCTGCATACAACTATATAGGGGATACACTGGGATAATCATTTAGGGTTGAAATAATCTTTTTTATATAGAAACTTTAACGATATGTTGTTTTAATAAAATAACTAAGGAAAATGATTGGTGAATGAATGATACAGTTACTTGTTTTAAATAAGTCCAACTGTACAGTATTATAAAAGTGTTTATCTAAACTGTGTTTAGTGGAGGAAATCTATTTTTTTATTAACAAATTTAAATAATTTGTAAAACACATTTGGAGCAGTAATTTAAGAGGTTTTATAATCTTCAAAATAAGTATAATTTACTTTCTTAAAATACGTGTAGTAAAAGAAATCCATGCTTAACGTATCCTTTTAAAAAGTATTAGAAAAGTTCAAAAACCTTTTCTTTACTTACTTAAAATAGCTTTAATTAAACAATTTTAAATCTTACACTAAAATTTTGATAGTTGAGTAACTATTTTTAGTGTAAGAAATCCACATGTTCTATACCCAAACATTCTCCTTTTTTCAATGTGCACACATTCACCTAGGATGTGTGTGAGGTGTTCGGCTTCTTGACAGGTGTTAAAAATGACGCCGACTGGCTTTGTCGTTAGGTTGTTGCTGCTGATGTTGGCTTGCTGGCTGTTGGCTGTTGTGGAAGTTGCTGCAGATTGTTGCTCGCTTTATGCAAATTGAGACGGCAACACGAGTAGTTGTAGTAGTCCTGAGTAGCAGTGGCGGCAAGTTGAATTTGCAGCTCCCTCGATTGGCCCCACAAAGAAGATGGATTGATGTCGAAACGTTGAATGGGAAAATATGGCGAAAAATGAGGCATTCTCCCCATTCAATGCTCAATTGGAGTGCGATTCCGATGGCTTTAACTTTTGGCGGAAAATTGCATTTGCCATAAAGTGTAATCGAACGTAAATGATTGCATTGTGTGCTCGAAATAAAACTCGAAACTGCAGCATTCCTTACCCAAAAGGAAGCAATAAGCTTGTAAGAACAAATAATTCAATCATTTCAAGCTCGCAGAATTTATTTCATTCTTTGGCTTCCTTTTTTTTTGACATTCCATTGCAAGTTTGGCCATTTCCTTCTTTGTTTTTCAGTATTGGGTACTTTTATTAGTGCTTATATGTTGTTATGCCTTCATTCGCATTCCCTTAAATAAGTTTCAAATATCAGAAATTAAACAAACTAACTCAATTGAAGATTCTATCGGCTTACATTCATCGTGATTGCTTCAAAGAGTTGCAGATATTCGAGCGGGGTTGGCAATTATTTTAAATGTGGTTTATGGCGAATTTTGCTTTGATGTCTAACGAAATTGGTATGGCAACACGTGGGGAAATTTTGGGCAACGAGTTAAAACTGTTGAAGTGGTCCTGGCTGGCATTCGGTTGCCAAGAAATAAAGAAACACAATCATGTTTCGGGAAATTTCTTTATAAATTTAACCTTCCATCAGGTGAATTGATCAAATATTAATCGTGGAATTAACAACGCCAGCTAATTGTTTGGAAAATTGCATTC
Organism: Drosophila bunnanda; assembly: GCA_035046265.1. NCBI lineage: Eukaryota > Metazoa > Arthropoda > Insecta > Diptera > Drosophilidae > Drosophila > Drosophila bunnanda. Next base: position 5,676,675 of record JAWNOB010000075.1, read on the forward strand.
ATTTATTATTGAATGCGAAACTTTTAAGCGAGCTGAAATAGATTATTTATTATTCAAAAACTAGTTCCAAGACCAGTAGCAGGAAAAGTTAAGCTCCCCCAAGTGTTTCTATAGATTTTTGTATATATTGTATTTGTTGGCATTCCAGTAAGAGAGGAAAATACACACAAAATCCTAGGGTTGGATGTTGGAAACACTTTGACTAATTTATGTGCGCGCACTTCCGACGTTAGTTTAAGCCAAAAAAAAAGAAAAGGAAGAGAAAGCCATAGTGAAGTCGAGGGAATTCTTGGCCATTTTATTTGTGGCAATTTCACTCAATTACCAGCCTTTTTTTGGCGCACTTTTGCCATGGCCCATAAAGCAGGAAACATTAGGCCATGGCTTAGGGAATTCTATGGGGCGAAAATCCCCTCGCACTCCCTGGACTCTGTCATGGCTTGTTAATTATTTACATCAAACATTTTTTTTGGGCCCCTTCGGATGGCCATAAATTTCGTTTTTTTCTCATGTTTCATTTTGTTTCTCGTCGGACAAACACAGGTAATGAAATGGCATTTAGGTAAGCCGAGCAGAGCACTTGAATTTCTATTCGAATTAGTGGCAACAAATTAATTGCCATCCAGGTGAATGGAGAAACAGCCAGCAGAGGGCATTACGCTCCATGAATAATTAGACTTGACACGGAAAGATTTAATTTTCATGTGCAATCATTCAGAATTCCATTTCGGAAAATCGACACATGATTCACAGAATCTTTATATTTCTGACACTGACAAAAACAAAGAAGTGACAGATTTATTAATAGCTTTATAATAAACAAAAGCAATCAATATGATAGGTCTTTGATTGAATGAAATGAATGTAAACGGACTGATTGTTAATGAAATAAATGTAAAGGTACATGGAACTTATAAATGGCAGTTCCGGGTAATAAAGTTATGCTGCTTACCAATGAAATTATTTTACGATGAATAACTGAATACAGAAATTCATAATAATTGTTGGCATTCACAGAAATTTTAAAACGCATAATTCAATTGATTTACTCTGTTTATTGTACAAGAAATGAAGCGATTTTATCAGAAATTTATTTAAGTACTCTGTTGAATACATTTTATGGGTTAAAAATGTATTATTGTGGGACCTAAATGAAATTTAAATAATTAATTGCCTTTAAAGAATATTAAAAAACTATAAACCAAACAGTCTCAGAAACGTACAGACATATATGTACCTATTTTTCTTAAATTTTCCAACGACAATAACCGGACTTCCTTTGTGCAGAGGAGTCCAAAAGAAAAATATTTCCAAACTAATGCATCGAGAGGACAGTTCAAGGCGCTGGAGCGTGGGGCCAAAGCCCAGGACACAAATCTGCTGACCGAAAACAGAAATCCCACCAACTACAGACTCTGACAATTGACAGTTAGGTGGAAAACACGTCGAGAAAAAGACATTTTCTGTGAAAAATTGTTGGCTAGCTGGGTACGAAAAAAGCAATTATATGTAAGCCGAGTGTCGGGACAGATGCTGCTGCTGATGCTGTCCCCGCTGCAGTAATTTGACAAAGATTGAATATCTCGAAGAAGGTTATTTTCAATTTTCTACGAAAATGCGAAATGGCCGGCACACAGACACTAAGCTGATTCCTACCTGAATTATTTAGGCGTGTGCATTAGGCTCAGGAGGTCCTGTGTCTGCCATTAGATTAATTGCTGGTTCTCCTCAGCGCTCTAGTCATTTAATCGGATCCTCCATAGACACACACGTGTGTGTCTGGCTGCCATGTACTATGAGTAAGTACCTATGAGTTTTAGGCCCTATAATGCGCTTCAAAATGCATTTGACGAATTACTTTCGATTGAGTGATTTACGTTATTGTACAAGTTTTTGCAAAAATACACACATCAGGGAGTTTTTTTAGGGGAATACAAGTTACTACATTTTTCTTTGACTTATATATTTTCTTTATTTTTACAAACTAGCTTAAAGTATGTTTGATTAAACAGATTACTTAAAAGCCAATAAAGCGGCAAGGAATAAATAAATTTATTTAATCCCAAATAACCTTAGTTAGTCGGTTAGTCAATCTTAGTTATACCAAATTAGTTATTCTGTCAGAGTTCAGACTTAAAATCCTTTGTGGCACTATACCATAAATCGTAATAATTGGCTCCTTCCCTTAATCGTTTTTAATAACCAATGATCCCCTAATTATGTTCATAAATAAACAACTAATTTGTGGCCATTCGTTTGGAAAACTTCGCATTTGAATTCAACTTGCCAGAATTACGAATTACAATCTGTTTTAGTTGCATACTGAGATTATCCTTACAAGCAATGGAGTGTGTGAGCACACGCCATACGCACACTATACACACCTACAGACCTCGCACACACACACACACATCATCATCGTCGTAATCAAGAGGAAAGGATTTTTGCCAGTTATTGCCAACATCACGTAATTACGTTAATGAGGCTCATTAGATGCGCAGTGGTTGCAGCTCCAGAGAGCAGAGCAAAGCAGAGAGCAGCAGGACGCCGGATGTCGGGTTGCAAGGATCTACGAAACAGTACCTGCTAAAAGTCCTGCACAATCCTTTCAGGCTGCGAAAAGTATTTTTAAAGCGCCGGCAATTAGGGGAAACGATGTTAGGTATTAATGCAGAGGACCTCTCCTTGTGCTTCTCGCGAAGAGGATTTAACGCCAGGCATAGAAGATGAGGTTTTCGGGCTTTTGGCTTTCCTTTCGCGAGAATATTGTGTTGCACATTGTTGGAATCTTGAAAAGTGTGCTGCTGTTGTTGGGTGTCTGCTGCTGTCAGTGCCTTGGGTTTCCGCATCAAGTTCATGGCTACATGAATCAGTGTTGGGTTTTATTAGTTATATAAGTTAAGTAGGAAATGAAAAGTTTTTGCGATGCAAGTAAACATTAAATAAGACTTAAATATGCAACGAGGGATAAAGGCTTTTAAATAATTTGAGTTAATTGAAAGCTCACAAAAATAATATAACCCACATGATATGGCAGCTGAAAAACCAACTGCATTTTCTTTCTTAAAAAAAAGCACACACACTTTAATGGCCAGAAAAAATCCGCAATGCCAGCAATTATGCAGAGAAATCCGAAAGGAGAGGCAGGATCCAATCCTGGGGCCAGTGTCGAAGTCATGTCAGTGGCAGTGGCAGTACCAGTAACAGCTGCTGGCTAATTGTACTCAAACCCATTATGCAAATGGGGGCGTGGCGAGCGGGGGGTCCTCGCTCCTTTCAGCCCTTTTGGGCCAAGGGTTCTCCTCCGCTTGCACGTGCAGTTGGAGATGGGAAAATGGATTGCACACACATACGATGCCAGTTGCCAAAATAGGAGACGACCGCGCCAGAGACATGGGCTGTGGTAGTTTCCATGGCATTGTGTGCTCCGTCAGGAATCTCATTTCATCGCCCTTCCTTCGGCGATGTGGTGCAGCGGAGAAGGGTCCAACCCAAACCCTTTGAGGAGCAGTTTGCTCTTTGCAAAGTTTTTCAATCAATTTCATGCGGAAAGTTTGAAGCAGCAGCGTCAGAAGTTGTGCGGTGTAAGCGTATGCTCAACAGGTGAAAAATACATATAATTACAATTATAAGTCTTAATTTTATATTATTTTTCAAACCTTCTGGTAATCAAAATTCAACAGCTGTTACTTTTACAAAGATAAAACAAATTCCTCAACTTTAATTTGATTTAATTTCACTTGAAGCTCCCATATTCATTCACGATTTTCCCTGCCAGAATATTGATTTCTAGGCCTGCAATCGAAATGCGTTCATTTCTGGGTTACCCAGTCGCGGCACGTTCGAATAATGGCCAAAGTTTTGGCCATTTTTTGGCCATACCCCTCCTCCCACTCTCTGCTAACTGCCTTCGATAAAATGTGTTTATGAGTGCCGCAAGCTGGTCCCGCCCAGCTGCATTTTATGACCTGGCTAACAGGGAGGAGAGAGTCTAGTTATTCAAAGGCCAAGTTCAACGAATTCATATTTAATTGAGCACGGCCAAATTAACGATCCCGAATAACCACCGGGGAGGGCGAAGCCAATTGTAGCTGTCAAAAGGAGGGCATTAATTACAAAATTGTAAACTTATCGGTGGGTCCGGGAGTCGAGCCAGAAATTAGCTCAAGTTGAGCCCCAGGTAGGCGTCAATTGAGTTAATTACACGGATTAGAAAGGGGAACCAACCTTTAAGTGGTTTAATAATTCAATAAGCTGGGTGCCTAAAAAGGGAGGAAACCGGAAAGAGACCGTACTTACCGTATTTGGTGCCAGATAATGAAAGGGTTCTAGGGATAATTATTATTATTATTCGTAAGGCCAAAAGGATCGGAGAGAAAACTTAATACCTTTCTCCTTCCTTTCCAAAAAAAAAGCTACAAAGTTACTGAATTCATTTTCCGCTGAACTCGGCCTTAAAGCCAAAAGTGAAACGTTACTGTGCGAGTCGCGAGTCTCGAGTCTTGACCGCAACTAACTTGTCTTTTAGACAACCATTTCCATGGCTTATCAGCGCCATTGCAATCTCGAGTAATCTTTTATTTCCACAACTACTCGGGGAACTAAAGCAAAAAGTTGGCAGCCAACATTTCTCATCTTGTAGCGCCACTTGCCACTTCTTTCTGGTGGCTGGTAGCTTTGTGGGCCATAAACTTTTGTGGCCCATTTCTCATGCTTATTGTTTTTGGACTCTTTTTTGGCCTTGCCTTGTATTTTGAACTTTTCCCTGCGGTTCGCCGTATTTTCTGGCTAATGCAAATTAAACTTGGCTAAAATATGTTGTCAGTAAACTTTTTATTCGGCCCGTTGCTGGGCTAAATTAAAAATAATTGAAAAACTTGCATAAATTTGTTGAAAATAAATGTTTGAAACGTAATGAAACAACTTGTTTAGCATTTCATAGATTCAATTTAATTTTAATTTAATTTTTTTTTAAATTTATCGTTTTGCATAAATCTAAATACCGTTCAGTGAGCTCTCCATTATGATTTTAACATTTAGCTATATAAAAACTTAATTACGCGCTAATAAACCATTTTTTGTCTATCTCATTTTGGTAATTGAGTACCTTAAATCACACTTATCCTTTACTGAATGTATAACAAACAACAATTAATCTATTTTATATTTATTATTAATGCTCACTTTCAGTAAGCAGAGAGAGTGGCAACATTATAATTTAATTAAATTTATAGTTATTCGAGTAATTTTTTCCAATTTACAGCTGAAATCAATCGTTGTGAAAGCAACAAATCATTACATTCACATGTGTACTTTGCCTGTATTTATGTACTTATTTATATTATTTATAGATACACATATGTCCCAAAGTATCTGTAGTGCTTGTGGCTGATTTATTCGTTTATTATTAACGAGATTGAAAAGTATTTGTCGGGGCTCAATTGCAAATACTTCAATCGTCATAATTTATTCGTTCGCCCGTGTCGGCCATTTGTCATTTTAAGCAGCTGTCTGTCTGTCGCAGGGCTTTGCGATTTTATTTGACAAATCAAAAACAAAAATAATAAGTCCCAATAGAGCGGGGTAAATATTTATGCATTGTTTCATTGGAGTATTTTTATTCGGTCAGCTGCAGTGAGGCTGGCTTAAGTTATTCCCAACGAAACGTGAGATATTTCCCAAACAAAACGGCTAAGAACTTAAATACAAATAAAATGATTTCGTTCACAGCCCAAATCTAATTCCGTATAAAAGAATTTTCCATTAATAGTATAACCCAGATCACTGCAACTGATTCTACATATATACATATTATATATATTTAACTCCATCCAATGGTTGCATCCAAAATTGGCTATCAAAATGTTTGCAAGACATTCCTCTGCATACAATTAAATTTAATTGCTAATAGTATATACATATGGACATCAACGTGTTTGGCTATATATGTACAGTATAACTTTGCCATATATATATATATTCTGCTTAAATCGTTGCCAAAAATTCGTAGTTCTGTGTGAGTGTATGAGCACGTGCAATGCATACTTTATTTAGATGAAATCAACATGAAAATGCATTGTAAAAAAGCTGCAAAGCTCAATTTATGTTTTGATTTATCTATGCGCCAGAGATGAAACGTGTAGATATATACTACGTATGTGCAAATTTATACACAATATTTTTACAGCTTCCATTTGTGAGTGTAAAGACGAATAGAGGCAAAGCCAATGGTGCGTATGAGTGATGTGCTAGAGCGTTATTATAGCACTAGCCAACATTGAAAGTGTTCTCTGGGCTTTGGAAGTAGTTTGTGGTGTGAATCTGAAACCGGAATTGAGTTTTAAATCAAATATATTAAATCTGTACTGATTTTTAAAGTTTTAAATACTTTTAATTTGTTTTTGTTTAGTTTAAAAGAGAAAATAATACAACTACATATGTATAAATAAATATTATAATCATTGCTTAATAATATGTATTATTCATTTTAATTTTATTTAAATATTAAGCTCTCAGGTAGCGTAGTATTGTAAAGAATTTTCTAATTTAAAGAAAAATATTTGGTAATTGAAAATGTGTTTAAACTTCACCTTAAAATACTTGAAACCTGGGTAAACAATTTTATTTTATACCTATAAATGAAATTCAAATAACCAGAAAAGACTCATCACACCACAGTCTATTCCCAAGTCTAGAGTATTTATGACTTTGCAGGCTAGTGTTATTTTTAGATTTTACAATTCAGGAAAATCGTGCCTATCCTGGGTTATCTTACACAACTAGTTCAGTTTTTACATGGATTTCCTTACAACATATCTATTATCATGGGTTTTTTATCTTCAGTTTAGAGTAACTACGTCACAGTTCGAGCTTGATCAGCCGTATAAAGCTGATGATCCGTCGCCCCACTCACTTTGTCCACAACCACAACAATCGCCTGGAATTGTAGGGCCAGAGGATCCGCTGCCGGCTCCACGCTGGACACGGGTCCGGCCAAAGGACCTCCTCCTCCGCCAGACTCTCGTCTGCGCCGCTTGAGGACACTCAGCAGACGACTGAGCAGAGTCCTGCGATTGCCGCGGTGGCCACGATTCCTATGCTACAGATTCGTCACCTGCGTGATGTTCGTGGTGGTGGTGGCAGTCACCACCTGGGGATTGCGTACACCCTTCTCCATGACCGTTGGGGCCACCGCAGATCGCTCTGCTCGAGCGGCTGCCACTTCGTCTTGGGCAACTGGCAGCCACTTGTCCAGGAATTTCGGGCGAAAGAGTAGGGTAAAGGTGGTCCTGAACTGTTTGCTCATCGAACAGTACAGGATGAAGTTGATGCTGGAGTTTATGAGGGCCAAAATGTCCATCAGATCGCCTGGAAAGGTAAAACAGAAGTTGGGAAATGAGAGGATTTATATTGATATTTAAGTCTATTCAAAAAATAAGATAAGTAGAAGTTCCAACTCACTCAGTCTAAGATAGCATTGCACTAGGAAGGCATCGCCTAGTAGGGCATTCAGCAGACCCATAATGCCCTGCGGAAACTCTGTGATCAGGAAGAGGAGCAACACTGCCAGCAGCATCCTGGTAGTCCGATCCGTTTGCTTCTCCTTCTCCAGCGTTTTGCTATTTTTCCTTGGCCTGTCCGCCGCCTTGCCATTGATCACGGACTTGGTGCCATTGCTCGAGGCAGTCGGAGCCGGTTTGCTGGTCAGCTTCTTCCTGCGCCGCTTGGCCTCCAATAAGGCCAGAATCAGACGTACCGACAGAATGGTGAGTGCTATGCAAGGTATCAGCTTGATCACGACACTGTATATGAGAAAGGTGGCATTCTGCAGCGAGGCATTATGCAGGGCCAAGTCGCTGTGATATAGCCGATATACCGTGACATTTCTTATCACCGGCGAGGGGGTAGGTATCGGTGGCGCAACCGTGGTCGTTGTTGTTGATGTAAGCAAGGAACTCACATTTAACCAGAGAGTTTCGTTCAATGGATTCGGGGGCGTGGCATTCAGAGCCGCCGCCCTAGCACTCATCATTATCTCATTCCGATAATCGATCACAAACTGTGTCATGGGTATCGAGTTAATAACCTTGCCATTGGCATCCAATTGATCCACATACTCGGTTATGGCCGTGATGAGATACAGCGAGGGGGAAACCACCAATATGCACACCACATAGGCTGTGGTTATTGTTATTATAGTAGTTCTCATTCCGCACCACACCCGATTCTTTTGGGGATAGCCTACGGCTATGTATCTCCAAACGGCCAGAGTTACTGTTAGCCAAATGGATATCGTATGCAGAACCTGGGCAAAGATCGAGTGGAACTTGATGAAGCAGGCCCAACTATAGCTGAGTTTCTCCTCGCGGGGCAAACTATCCGTCAGGATGTAGTCGTGTATGGTGTAGGGTATATATTCCAGCATAACGGCCAGATCGGCCACTGCCAGTCCAGTGAGTATGGCATTCGTTGGCGACCGCATCTCCCTTCGGGTTAGCACTATGATGTTCAGGGTATTGGCTATGGTGCCCAAGATGCAGACCACCAACGAGACATAGCCATGCATGTTTTTGTAGCTGCAAGAGAGTGAAATGTGTTAATTTAGGAGAGAGATTCTGGAACAATTGTAAAGTACTTTTAATTATTTAATTATAATATATCGATTCCCCTCATTAAACATCATCTGTTCTTGAATAATTTCCCCTTTAAATAAACTTCTAGAAGTAGATTTAAGCTTCAACTCTAATCAAGACACAAATCGAAATCTAGCAAGTGTGTGTGGTAGGCATTTTGCAAATTATGTTTCTGTTATTATGCTCTAGTTAGCCCTAATCAATTTGTTACTCTCTCTCTCTGTTGGGCGAAAAATAACAGGCAATAAAACCATCCAAAAGCCATTTCCGTTGACTTGGCAGCAGCATTTGCAACAGTCGAGAGGCAATAAACTCACCGAGGCCTAAGGCAAAAGCCCAGCTACGCCCACACGGCTCGCATTCTGGGATAAACATTTTACCGGCTTTTGTTTAGTTTTTTGTTGGCCAGCAAAAGTGGAGAAAAAAAAAGTTCAAACAGAAAGGGGGAAAAGAGGAACAGGATTCAAATTTCTCCAGCGGCTTGCGGCTCAAAGTTTTGGGGTATTTGCTACAAGCACTCCAGAAAAAAAGGATAGGAAATTAATCTATAAATATTTTCCCAATAATCTAGGGAAATCTATGATAAGTTATAGAGAAACACAATTCGAAAAATACATATAAAACTATATCTTAAACTTCCTAAATTTCACACTACAAATTCTAGCACTTCTTATGGCATGTACGTTTTTTTTCCCAGTGTCTCACCCTATTTCCCTGGATAACCCGAAGCTGCTTTCAACGCTTTCGTTTGGTCTTTGCCTTTTGGCATTTTTTTGTGCAACCAATTGTTGTTGCTTTCCCTGTGCAACAGCAGCTGCTTGCAATTTTTCCTCTTTTTGCCTTTTGTGGAAGTTGCAGCCAACAAATTAGACTTAGCATAAAATTTATATAGGAAAATGCAGGGCGAGAGCCACAAACACGACACTATAACGCCTTCGGGGCTGGATCGGGCATCCTGCGTCCTGCGAGTATATCCTGCATTTAGCCCTGCGGTTGACTGCCAGCAAAAAATGTTTAATAAACTTGCAGGCAGCCCCACACTACACACTCGGCTGGAGTGACACGTGTGTGTCTCCTACTGCTGCTCTTCCTGGTCCTGTTACTGGCAGTGCCAACGACTTTGGTTAAATTGTTTATAGTTTTCGTGCGAATTTCCCCATTTACTACGAAAAAAAATATCCCAGAGCCGTAACAAAAGGCACCGTGGGGCCGGAATGACAGTTTTATTGAGGAATCTAAGCCAAATTTGTGGGCAAGTTTTCAGTGACGTTCCTGCTAATGGTTTTTATGGCTGAAAATTTCCATTCCACTGTCAGTTGCAATCTGCACGAATGCGAATCCAAATTAATTTTTTTCCCAGGCAAAATGCAACTGAAAAAACATTGTACTGGCCAGGAAATAAGCTGCAGGAAAAATGTCTCTATTATTTTTTAGGGGGAGGGACAAGGAGTGAAAAACTATGTCGCAAAACTTGCAAACTTTCGATTCTGCAGTTTTACCTTTAAAGGGGATTTTATGCAGAGAGACAAAACGTAAAGGATACTTTATTTTAACAAGAAATAAACTTCGTTGGGAATGCAAATTTATTGGACGTTCGTTTAAGTTAGAATTTATATATTTATAATATCTTGGAAATCCCTTAACCATGTTAATCAGTCACCTTTAAGCCAAAAATGATCTGCATTTTTCGACGTGTAACGTGTCTTGGTTATTTGCCTAGCTTGTTTGGTTTATTGGGGGTTCATTTCGACAGCTGACTCTGCCTGATTTCTGGGCCAATAACTTTGAGCCCCAAAACCCTGTTCCTGGGCAGGGCGTGGGTGGTCCAAAACAATTCCAGGACTTCGACTTCATTCATGTCGTCGACGTTGTCGTTGTCGCTGGCATTGCCGTTGCCGTTGCCATTCATCAACATGGATTATCAAGGGCCATAAATTAGACTCAGAGAAGAATTTTTCGTGTAGGGGTAACCAGAGTCTGGGTTTTTGACCAAGTTAAAGGTAAAAATCCAGCGACAACGAACTTGTAGGGGAATGTGTGGCAGCCTCGGAAAAGTTTTTTGGTGATTTTGATGAATGGAGTTGTAAATTCCCCGGGAGTTGCGCCGAGATGAGGGTTGCCCGAAAAGTGTCGCCCGGCGTTTCGGAAAGCGTTTCAATTTCGCTGTTTTTTTTGTTTTTTTTTTTTTGTATATTAAGGGCCACGTAGACACACATCACACACACCTTTTGGGAGCCACAGCAGCCAGATACCTGTCCATCAGAATGAGAAGCCTTTACCGTGAAGAGTCAGTCAGCTTGTCCGTGGCATGTATGTGGCTCTGTTTCATTTGTTTGGGGAATACACGGCCGCAAAAAGCGACAGCGCATTTGGTAAATTAAATATTTTTCAGAAGCAATTTTCCACATTTTTCGGTCTTCGGTTTTTCGGGTTTTCTGGCTTTTCTCGCTTTTTCCGCTGTCTTTGACAAAAGGGGCTGACTTCGTGCGTTCTTTATTATTTATGTTAATTGCTTGTTTTGTGCGTGTTTTGTTGCGGTTTTTCCTTCCAATTCGTTATTTATTTTTTGTTCGCCAAAAACTTTTGCTCCTCCTCTTCGGTTTTTCGCATTCTCGCTTGCCATTTATATTGCGTATACGTCACGTTGCCGCCAGGGGAAGGGTTGCACTTTTGCGCCTGCCACCATATAATGTGTGTGTTGCCTCCGTTCGATGTGGGACTGTGTGACACATTGGCGTTTGAATTTCACTTTTTGCCAAAAAATATCCTCGCTTTGGGTAGTTTTAATTTGGCCAAAGATAGCTCAATGCTTTTTTATTGCTGGCAAAATAATCATTTAATATTAAGGGATTTATTATGGAATATATGGGCAACTAACATTAGTAACAAGGCCATTATTTTGACTATAATGCATTTAGAGTTTATTATTCAAAGACATCTTAGTCTATAGAATATATATTTTTCTTTATATAGTCTTAAAGACAGGGCATTCTTGGCTTCGTTGTTAAGCGAGAAATTCGTCGCTTCATGTTTTTGGCACGATCCCTCGTTTCTTCTCTTGTTGTTTGCCGCTTGAGTGGCGCTTGGAGACGAATGTGTGGGTGGTTGGGTGGCTTTTAGGGCCTTCTTAGGGAGAGACTGGGCTCCTCGGTGGGTGGTTTGTCTGTCTGGGGCGTGACAGCGTCAAGTGTCGCCCTCGGTGGAAAAGACGTCGCCAGCAATTTGGCACGTCTTTGACACAAAAGTAAATGGCCAAGTGTTGGATACACATCTAATTGCCATACAGTCATCTTTCAAACTCCGACTACGGCTAAGGCTACCTTTAATTAAAGCGACTCGCCAAAAGCCGCCGCATTCAGGGATGCTGTGGCGAGCCACTTTGTGGCCATTAATGCTCCCCAGACTGGCTCTAATTAAAATTAAAAGCATTTGGCCAGGCCAACACACAGCTAAGCCAACAGGGAGAGATGACCAGGATGGAATGGACAGAATGCCCAGAATGGCCAGAATGCGGTGTAACACTAGAGTAAATAATTTGCAGTTCACACAGCACCGAGCTTAATCACGGCAAATAAATGATCATCAATGATTTATGTACGGCAATCGGGTAATATTCTTCATCTATGAAACTGAGCACGGGGAACCAAGTGACCTAATAAACCGTAGAACATTTTTATGGTCCATCAATAAGGACAAAGACAGCGTGGTTGCTTTATGGCCAAAGTCTGAGAAAAATCTCCAGCTTAACTGGTCTAATAAATAATGAATTTATTGCCACTTTAGGCAATGAAAAGTTAATTATTTCAAAGTTTTAGCCAACATTTTGGGGAGTGGTTAAAAGGATATTAAAGCAGAAGGTTATATTAAAATTCAAAAACTCTTTAAACAAATATTTTAATTAAATAAACTGTTTATTTGTATTATATCTTCAATGCATATACGATATTATTATTGATTTTCTAATAAAGAATAAGAGCATAAGATGCTCTTTTGTTCCCCAGAAATCTTGAATTATGTATCAGTCAGCAAATTCACCTTAATCAATGTTTGTTCACGTTATATGCTTGACCCTGATTGAATTTTATGACCCAATTACTTTTACTATTTATTATTACCTCTCACATTTATTACGCCCTTATATTTATGAAAATTTCAGCCTGATGACTCGGCTAGGAAGCCAAGAATTGAATTTCCTATACCTTCATAAAGTTTTTTAGAGCCTCTTTTTAATCATCACCTTTTACGACCTTTTGGCATGCAAGGAATATAAATACTTGTAGCCCCGGGCTTGGTATTTTTTATGGGTGCAGCAGATGGACACAGGGATGGCCCATAGGAAACGGTCAATTAAATTGATTTCAGCCATCATTTGTTGACCTTGCTGTTGACAAATCTGTTTTCTGCTTTGCTGCTGTTTTTTTTGTGTCATTTAATCGTCCGAGAAAATTGTTTGCAGAGAAAGAAATATTTAAAGAATGCATCTTTGAGTTTGTGAATTTAATAAAATATTAAAGGGACCTGTCAAGGGAAGTAAATAACTGGAAATAAATATATGAAATATTGAGATGGAATTTATGTAACCATTTATTTGAAAAGTAAAATTTTCATTAATTATATTTTCTATTAGATGATCTTCGATATTGGTTTAAAGCGCTTTGAAAGACTTGTTGAAAAGTTGTAAATAATATGGAAAATGCATTTTTCTCTTGGTTTCTTTTAGACAATTTTCGTACTTGGTCTTTCAGTGCATAAATCAAATGAAAATGTGGATAATGGCCGGGGTGACGAGGCGATAATCGATTTCTGAACGATTCGCCGTATTGTCGTCCCCAGAGCGGCTAATGGTGTTGTTGTTTCGTCCTGCTTGTTGTCCCAATATCTGGCTTGTATATGTCTGCACTGTTGTTGTCATCGTCGTACTCGTTGCTGTCGATGTCCCTGTCCTTGAGGCGCGTTTTCCTGCCCGCCGGCATTCGGCATTGACATTGGGTAAAGTCGCTTACCTTGTATGGAAATTATCCATGCCGCTGCCGCAGTAGAGCGGCGCAGTTTCATTGTTGCCACTGGCCATTGTTGCAGTAGTTGTTGCAGCAGCAGCAGCACCACCACCACCAGCAGCACCACCAGCTGCTGTTGTTGTTGCTATCGTCTATCGTCTATTGTGATTGCTGGGCGTCATTCAGTGCCGCAGTGTTGCTGCCAAGGACAGCTTCGCCGGACAGCCCTCTCTTCAGATGCATTAATAATTAATCACCAAGGAGCGCCTGCCTGTGAGTAAAGGGAACGACAGAGAGAGAGTGAGGTAAGACTATTGTCCATCATGACGTATAATTAATGCGAGTTGTAAATTGTTACGTATACGCCCGTTACCCCATTACAACTAATATGATTAAATATTGCATGATGCACAGGATGTTGACAGTGCTTATGTTGTGAGTGTGTGTTGTGTGTTTTCTGTTGTGGTTGCGTGGATCCAGTGCCTGCGCTGGCTGCCCTAAGCCGATTAGTGAAAAGCCGGCAAATATATACACTTCACTTCGTGTCGGGAATAGTTCCCACTTGGATAACGCCTCGAGAGGCAGCTGCCACTTGCAGCTTAATTAGCAGCAGTAGGCGGTGCGGTGGCAAAAAGTGCACTTGAGGCGAAGATAAATACAACGTGAGAGGAAATAAGGCTAATTTAATACCATAAGATTAGGGAAAATCACAAAATTAATTTTAATACCTTAAAAATCTTTTTAAAGGCAAGCTCCTCCCCGATACATATCCTGTCAGTCAGTTGAAAGCGATTTCCGTAAAAAACTCCTGACAGCGAACGCCTTTTTTATACCCTTGCAGGGTGTTATAATTTTAGTATGAAGCGACCCTATATTCCATATATATTCTTGATCAGCATCAACAGGGGAATCTTTCTAGGCATATAGGAAAAGAAAAAATTTTTCGAACATTTTTTCGCATTTTTATATTGCTAAAATTAACATTGTTACATTTTGAAAAATCGTCAAAAATTAAAATTTTTAAAAAGTGTAATTTAAGTTTGCAGATTTATTGATCTATTAAAAACTAGTACAGGACTGACTTCCGTGTCGAAATTAATGCATTTTTGACTTAGTTATGAGGTTTTTAGGCTTTGGATTTTAGACAAATTTGTCATATATAGTTATACCCTTGCCGGGTACTATAAATTCAGTCGGAAGCTTGTAACGTTGTGAAGGAGTCATTTCCGACCCTATATTCCATATATATTCTTGATCAGCATCAACAGACGAATCGTTCTAGGCATATAGGAAGGGAAAAATTTTTTGAAAAATTTTTTCGTCTTTTTATATTGTTGAAATTCCCATTGTTAAATGTTCAAAAATGGTCAAAAATTAAAATTCGTAAAACTTGTAATTTGAGTTTGCAGATTTATTAATCTATTAAAAACTAGCACAGGACTGACTTCCGTGTCGAAATTAATGCATTTTTGACTTAGTTATGAGGTTTTTAGGCTTTGGATTTTAGACAAATTTGTCATATATATAGTTATACCCTTGCCGGGTACTATAAATTCAGTCGGAAGCTTGTAACGTTGTGAAGGAATCGTTTCCGACCCTATAAATCATATATATTCTTGATCAGCATCAATAGCTGAATCGATCTAGCCATCTCTGGCAGAAAACAAATTTTAAAAATTTTTTCAATATTTTATAAGGGGTTTAAATAGTTAAAAATTTAGATATTAAAAAAAAAAAAAAAAATTTCATTTTAAAATGTATATCTATATTTATTAACCTGATAAATAGGAACATAGAGAGGTTTAACGAATTAAAATTAATTCTTGTTTGGCTTAGTGAAGTGTATTTTAATCATTGATTAGTTGCAAATATTTTAAGCTTTCTTATAATTAATTTTTAATTCGATCCTATATATCAATTACAAACTGAATGGCTTTCGGATTGTCGCTGATGGTTTCCTTTCTTGTTTGTCTAAATTATCCTTTAAATCCCCCCAAAATGTATTATTTTCTTAATATAATAAAAATAACAATAAAATCCCCTAAGATCAAGGCCTAATATCAGCGAAAAATAAACCGAAATTGCCATAGGGTATAGCTCATCAGATGGTCATAAGAAAACTTCCACTGATCAACCTCTAACCGCAGAGCTGAGGGAAAACAGACCGCTTTAGTTTGGGGGAGGGCGAATCTAAAATGTATTTGGAGCAGTTTCCCTGCCCTCGTGTGTGGTCCAAATTAGATTTGTATGACCAGAGCGTGGCCTGAGCAAAGAAGTGCAGATAAATGTCATTTATTCTTTTTTGTTGTGTGGAAATCTTGCTGGCTTTGTCCATGCACATTTCTCTTGGACGTGGGCAATATGTTATCTGTCACCCCGCTGGTACCTACTCCACCATATCTCGTTCCGTTCTGGCAGCAGCCATTTCTTTGCGCAAAGATTTTAATTGCATTTGTTAGGCGGCGGTTGCAGCTGGCAGCGGCACTGGCAGCGGAAAAGCGCTGGAAAAGCGCACGGAAAAGGTTTGAGGGGTGGGCGGTGGCAAGCGAAAGCCAGCGGCAACGTGATGGGCGAAATGTGGCTGCAATTAACACGTTCCATGAGGCGCAGAAACCGCAAAGCCAGCAGACTGTTTAAATATGCATAGATGGAAACACACCGAGAGATACGAAGAAATACACTCTCGAGTGTACTGAAGAAAATTTTGGATAAATGTACTTATATAAATATATATTCAGGGACTTAACACACTCTTATCGCACATATGCACGGACTTAACACACTGTTGACACACATAATATATTATGGTTTAGTTCTACAATATTTGATATTTAAAATCTCTTGAGGCTTGTATTGTCAATTAATATAATTTTTAATTACTTTAAATACATTATAGTTATAAAAAAATTCTACTGAGATTTTAAGAAGAAGAAGAAAGTCTCTATTAAATAAATTCCGTAATGTTTAAAATCTCCTGAGATATCTTAATAAATCATATTAATATAATACCTCAAAGAAATCTTATAAAAATTTCACTAATATTTTCAAGGATTCTCAGCTACTAATTACACATTTTTTCAAATACAAATGTTTCTCGAGAGTTTAATTTCAAAAAATTCAATATTTTCCAAATTGAATGCTTATTTCTTTTTTAAGGCTGAGCTATTTCTCTCTGTGCACTGAGAAAATAAACGTAGCGAGACGAAAAGTGGGGCTAATGTGTAGGAAGCTTAGTAATTTGATTTGCAAATTTCCATTTTCCTTTTTTCTCCTTTTTTATTTTTTGGGTGGTTGCAAATGAGGCAAAGGTTAATTTATCCAGGCTGCTGCTATTTGCCAAATTAAGTTCTCAAGTGGCGCAAATTAAATTTTGAACTCTTCTGGGAAATTGAATCTGGTTCTTGGAAAGAGCCGGGAAACTAGAATTAGCCGAAACAGGAGCTGCTCATCATTGCAGCTCCGTGTCAAATGGAGCTGAAATTAATTGATTGATCAACTTGACTCGTTTGACTGATGTAATTGTAATACAAATGGCCAAGAAATATTAATTAAAATCGTGCCGCGCCATAATTCGATTATATAAATTAATTGTTGCTTGATGAACGTCGTTATACAAGAATATATATGCACATAACACTCCACGCAATACCCGAGGTTGGTCGTTTATCGTTTATTTGATACAAGCCGCCGTTGGCCAGCGGAAATAATTTTATATTAATTGCGAATATATAGTGGCTATATATATTTCTCTCCATTCATTCCGAATTGCGTTGTCCTGCGTGTGTGCTGGGGAGGTGACAAATGGAATGATTAATGAATGACAGCTGCCGGTTGCCCGCAGATGTATGCTATAATTTTTGCAAACAATGCCAAGGAATAATATGCCAATGCCATTTGTGGTTCCCTCAGACGCACACAGCCTGACAGCTTAACAGATTACACAAGCAAGGGATTATTGTAGAGTGGAGAAAAAGGTACAGGATTCAAGGGCTTGTCCACAATAGAAAAGATATGAGTCTCAATAAGCCAATAGTTTCAGGATTTATGGTGATTTTATTACTTGAGAATGGATTTGTATAGCAATAAGTTATGTATTTAAGATATAAATCGTTCAGATGTGACTTTCAATAAGACAATAGCTGAAAATTTATGTTTATAATGCTACTTAAAGAGGCTTTTATGTTATATATTCAAGATTTAAATATATAATAAGCTCTAAAATGGCTTAGAAATGAATATTTATATAAATATTTATAGCTAAGATAAACAATATTTTCTTGAGTGTTCCGCTTAGTTACAATCAGTGGCTGCTGCCAAGAACTTAATTTTGCGCATGAAAAGCAGTCTAATGGGAGGCTTGAATAACGTTTTCATTTGGAAAAGGACACACTCGACTGGACACGGTGCGGCATGGAGAACACGGCAGCAACAATGGCGGCGTAAATAAGGACATCATCATCATGTGGGGAAAGGTGAAAGAGAAATTGAAATCAAAACTGATTTCCGCAAGGCGAGAGGGATGCTTCGTGGTCTGCGGCCCTTGGTCCAGTGGGAGGACCTCCTCCTCCTCCTCCTGCCTTAGCTGATAAACCAGTTATGTCACGCCCACAGTACTGAGCTGAAAGCCACACAAATCGCTGCTGTAGATAGGAAAGGAATATCCTAGGGAGTCCTGCAGTGCTCGTCAAAGCAGCTTGGTGGCCAACAATCGCAGCGAAATGAAATTCAAGCCGAAGGGAAATCTTCTTGAATGCTCTCCGAAGCATTTGATTTAAGCCACCGTCGAGTGTGTTGCTTTTACTGGCTCTTCAAAATAATATTTACTCCATATTGATTATTGATTGCTTGTTTTGCGCTGCTTCTGCTGCCACTGTTTACTGTATCCCTCCTGGCCCGCTGTTTGTTTTACGCTCTTTTATTTGCATTTTTCTTGTACACGTAAGCAAACTTGTTCGTTATTCGCTTCTATGTTTGCTTTTGCCTTTCTGCAGTGGCATTATTTTAAATTGTTTTCTAAATGGTTAGCCAAAAAATAAGGAAAATCAGCAGCAGCAGCGGCAGGAAGTGAAATATATATCGAGGGGGAAGGAAAGTCATGCTCCCAACCCCATTTCCTGTGTGAAGATGGACAGCTGGCGGGAGGTTCGGTTCGGTTTTCGTATTAGGGTTTGGGGCATTCCCTCAGAGTTGATCAAATTTAAGATAAGTGCTTTCGCCAGCCAACTGGAAGGAATGTTTGTTTACTCCCCAACGATTTGGCAAAGTAAAAACCTTAAAGCTGGCGGGGCAAGGAATTTAATGAGCGAAGCAGCCTCTTAGGAGATGCAAGAGAAAAACAAAGAGATTAGAATTATAGCATGCTGCATTCTTTCAGCGATGCCATTAGCGCTCGCAGCTTTTCTAAGCGCCGAGTGTGTGGCATCAACAGGATTTCAAGTGCCTCGAGGAGGAAAGGATAACAGCCAAGGACACACTGCAAGGAATAGTTTGGGGGTAAGGAATTGTCATCAGACTTATGAAATATCTCTGAATATACATACTTTTTGAAAATAGAAAGAAGTTTGAAGGGAATTTTATTTACATTTAAAGGATTTGCTAGGACTAACATGAAAGTAAGGACAAGTCTTTAGACTAGAAATCCTATAAACATACAACCTTCAATTAATTTTGGGAAATGTATTAAGAATTTAATGTCAAATAATTATTTCCCTTCACAATTAACGCATAACATGACTTTACATATTTCTGAGAAAATTATTAAGCTTTCAGGTAATATTTTCTTTCTCTGCTGGCACACGCATTATGATAGCACCCTTAACCCCTGTTGTCCCCTCTGCGACTCCTTCCCATTTGCACTTTTGCCGGATGTGTGTGTGTGTGGAAGGGGTTCCGTGCCCCATCAAATTGCTGGAGGGGATTGCAACCGTTTGTCACGACGACGACTATGACTATGAGGATGACGATGACGATGACTTGATGGTGATGCCACTTACGCACACATGGACGCAAGTTGCCAGTCATGACTGTAACAACTGGCGATGTCTAGCCGCAGGGGAGGAATGACTGGGCCGAGTGGGCAGAGGACAAACATAAATACAGTTACAATCTGTAAATATTTGTGTCAGGATGTCAGTCAGTCTGACTTCCCTACAAATTTCCTGTCAAAGTTTCTTTCTGGCGTTCTCGCCGTGTTTTTCTTTTTGTTCTCGAGCAAGTTTCAATGTGGAAGGAATCGCTGTTTTTGTTGGTCGATGTAATTAGACAGATCCCAGAGACATATTTTTGTCGCACGCGAATCCCGCTCCCTGGAGAATTTTTTTTGCTTTTCGCGAATTACTCATACGCACAGGTGGCCGCATTAACCGCGACCATGTAATACACACGCTGCGCCAGCATAATTCAAATGTCATCCAGTTGTCATTGTTCGTTTGCCAAATTGCTCGCCTCCGCATAAGAAAATTCCATGGAATTTGCACAGAGAGACAACGACGAACAACGAAAAAATGCGACTGTTTTCGCTTTATTTAAGCTTTGTCGCCTGGAATTTCGCATATCAAGCATACGTCATGCAGTCTGAGTGAGACTTTCCCAAGAAATAAGAAACAAGGTGCTCCCCCACGTAGTCGTATTGTTGAAATAATGGGCATACAAGTAAGTGAGTGTGTGAGAGCTGCGGGCTAATTTCGGTCTCAAAGAGTTTTAAGTATGCAAAGCAGTGAAATTCTCAGACGAAATTGAATTTCTGTCTCCGACAAATCAATTGTTATATAAAACAAGGCTTCAATTCGAGCAGACAGATCATGGGGCTTAGTCGTATAAATAGACAATGTATTAAGCATGTTAAATGATGCGTTGTACTGGGAATTATTTATTTGTAATTAGATTAGTTATGTTTTCAAGTATATTGATATGATATGGACTCTGGAGATTTTTAATTAGTAAGGATAATCTAGTTTCTACTATTGATATAGCAAGTAAATATTCGACAAACAGCATGTGTTTGAGAAGCCTAACAAAAGCTCTATGCTTGGGTAATATCTAAATATTTATTATTTAAAATTCGCTATATATAATTGCATTTCTTAAAAGGAAACTTAGTCGTATACCAGAGCCAAAGGATCTACACGCAGATCTATTAATCTGATAATAGAATGGTTTTGAGAAATAAAACGATTGCATTTTGGCTTAGTTATGATCGATTTTTAATTTAAATTTCCATGAACCATTTAAACGTTGGCTTTCCGAAGTCAGTTTAATTTATTGTTTTCATTAAGATATAAATATTTGTATTCAAGAATATTTCCATTTGGTATTGAACCTTTACCTTTTAAGCACATTAAATGGTGAAATCGACTGAATCCTGGTCTAAGCTCTAAATATTGAAGGCATAATTAATGCCATTGTTTCGGGGCAAGCAAATATTTTGACCAGCTACTGGCTGCAAATACAAAGTAGACTTATCAATGCAATTACACATGAGTTCATATCGTAAACTACAACACTAACCCCTTTGCACCGTTTGACACAATTTCTGGTTGGCTTTCAGTCTGTTGCCATTATAAACAACCAGATGAAACGGACCCCGAACGGAGATACCACAACATGCATACTGGGGGGAATGTGGTGCATATTTTGGGCCAAATTGAAACGTGTTGGTCCTAAGTTTGTGGATGGAGTGGGAGTGAGTGAATAATGGTCGAACTGAATGCCAGCAATTTGTAGCGAAAACTTTTGCACATGTGCAAATACTTTCGGTTGGGAGTCGAAACAAGTACTATAGTTTTAGTAGTAGTTGCAAGTTGAAACAATGCTCCCCTTAATTGAGTGGCAAAAAGCCGATACTGATGGTGATGATGATGATGATGATGGAGATGGAGATGGTCCTTGGCAGGACTTGGAATGGACATTTGATTGTCGGCAATTTGGTCATCTATTGGTTTCGGTAAGTGCCTATCTATTTCATGGCCTTGGCCAGGGCTAAGTTATTAAGCAAATAAACGCCCATTTCAATAAGCACAAATCAAGCCACGTGTAACGAGCACTAACCTGACACAAGCTTGGAATTTTTTGTTGTGGCTTTACTATGGGGGTGGCATTAATATTAGTTCTATCTTATTATTTGTATAAACTATATAAAAAATATGAATTTAAAATCTGCAATGGTTTCCTGTTCCTAAGAAGAAAAATATTCCTTTTTATTTAAATAAATCGAAACAAAGAAAAGGGTTTTGAATTTTGGATTAATAATAAAACTGATGAAATCATATTATCTTTACACTTACATTAAACATTCGCCAATACTCGGCGCTGGTCATGAACTTTATTTTTATTTAAATACTCAAAATTAAAATAATAAACTACCACTTTAAAGATAATGCTTTCACAATAATCCTCTAATGAACTGTGTTTTTATGTCGTTTCATTTAAATTCCAATTATTGAACAACAAAAATATTTATACTTTTCGAAGTCCTCTGAAATGCTATTATCTTGGCCACATTTGTGCTCTATAATATTAATAAGCAGCTGTTGCTATTGCCCGTCTTTCGGCCGATCGGAACAATAACAATTGGCCTGCTTGTCGAGTGCATGGCTGGTTGAACCCATCTGCCACGCCCCTCTGACCAGACCAGACCGACCGCCCTCCCTATTTGTTTAGCCATTTTGTTTTGCCGGCCAGGCAAAAGTGGAAGTGGGAGCGGCGTCGACTGAAGAGGAACGAGAACCCACAGTGCCGAGAGTCCTGCGAACTGAGTGCCACCGAGTTCCGAGTTCTGAGTTCCTGAGAGGCCGTCTATCATTAAAGCAAGGCATTGGGGCGCAACGGGGCCTTGACAAGGTCGAAACGGAGGTGTGAGTTCGCGACAAACTGTCAGTGCACTCAGCTTACAGTCCAAACCCCACTTCGCCCACCCATTGAGCAAGACGAGAGCAAGGTCAGGGGCCAAGGCGGAGGTGTGAAAACGAAATGAAATTATGTAAATAGCGAATGGCAAAGAGTAATTAAAAATTTGATCTCGAGAAAAGTAAATTTGCTCAGGCGAATCTTGGCTGCTGCTGTTGTTGTCAGGATAATTGAAAAAAACATTCCGCTTCTGTTTACTTTTTCTATTCTATGAAATTTATGGTTTTAACAATATATACATTTAGCTACGTTGCACTTTTTAGACACATTTAACCAACGTCTTGCGTTCTCCTTGGCCTCGGATTGTTTGCATTTTAAACCGCAAAGAGCCATGAAGCAGGAAATGCGTTCTCTTCCGGTTTTCAGCAAACAAAGGCAAATGTAAAAGATAATGGTGCGGCAATGAGAAATGTCATAAAACCAAAACGGAAATGACACTTTGCACAGAGATTTTGCCACAGAAAATTCAGGGGGGATTCACGCAGCTTGTCTAAACATTAAAACCGCACTTTAAGGGGGGATCAAAACCCGGTGCTGTCCCCATTGATACACCGAGATAATAACTCAAATGAATTGCTTGTCGAGAGCCACAGCCGGGCCCGGGGACACAGACTTCGTCCTTGGAGACACCCGTCGGGCTCAATAAAAATGCCAGGCGGCCAGGACATTCAGCCCTGATTTGCAACAACAACAACTGAAAATACGAACAAACAGAGACATCAAATGAGGCATTCCAAGGAGCAAACTGCAAAACAGATGATTCCGACATTATCATTCCAGCTCAGTTGTGTGGCAGTTGATGCTGTTTTCACCGCTTTTGCCGCAGTTACTGCTGCTGCTGCTGCTGCTCCTACCGCTGTTCCTCAGCGTTAAAGTAAACGACATTAATGGAAACATCAAAGTAATTTGATTGCATTTTCTCCCCCACAATGGATATGAATGAGCAGCGCCGAGCAGCAGCAGTAGTAGCAGCCGAGCAGGCGGCCTGACAGCCAAACGAATGAAGGAATCCGCATATATATGGCATATATATGAAGATAGTTACACTGAGAGAAATTTACAGAAGCTGTAAATGGGTTGCACAATTTGTTAGATTTCATTTAAGATTCCGTTTTCTTTGGGCAATCATTTCTCTGATAGCTGTAAAGGTTTCTTTCTGCTTTATTTATTTCTTACAAATATATATATTTATTTAGAATGGCTGCTTATTTTTTGTTCAGTGTGGTGGAGCCCCTGGGGTTTCTCTGTGTGCGTTTCAGTGTGTGGGCTGCACGCATAAGTAGCAGTAACAGTGGCTGTGGCAGGCTGCTCCTCGCTCCTCCCTTATACCAGCAGCACCCGCTGTTCTGCCATTGATATTTCACCACCCGCAGCGGCCCCGCCCAGAATTTTCTTCCTCCTCCTTAATGGCATCTCATTTTCATGCGTGTATGTGTCCTTTTTTTTTGTGTTTTGTTTGCCGCAGTGGATGCCCACCGTCGCCGCTTTCTCGGGAGCCCAGTTGATGCTGTGTTAATTTCATTTGCCGCACAAAAATAGACAACACGAAATGGAATATGTCCGACAATGTAATTGCCATGACCAAAGCAAATAAAATTAGGGCCAAGTCCGAGGCCGATACTACTGGATGCACAGGATGTGCCAAGATGAAGGCCACACTTAAAGTGGCATTAGATGTCCCTTAATCATAACTCAATGGCAGATGAGCGCCAGTCCCCAGAAAAGGGTCTTCTTCGAACCCAAAGCCTTATTTATGTTCTACATTTTTGGACCCATTCGCACATAAATTATGGTAAATTAACCTGAAACGACTCATTAAATAAACATTTTGGCCTACAAATGCATTTCCACTTGGCTTTCACAAAGGACTACCAACCACACACACCCACCTGAGCTTTTCCGAGGTGTTTGTCATATTTATTTATGGGCACCGGCACCGTTTTATTTATTTATATTCAAATTTTAAGACGTCTGTGCATAAATCAATGTTGGTCCATTGTTCCTGCCGATGAATTATGCAAGACAGAGAAAGAGTCTGCCCGGTGAGTGGGTGTCCTTATCAATTCCTGGCACAAACACATGTCCTCATTTTCGTCCTTATCGGTATGCAAATGTTTCGCCCCCACAGATGTTTGCGGTTGTTTGTCTCAACTACATTTCTTTTCGAGCTAAACTTTAAGATTGAACCCGTTTTCGACGGCCCAAATGTGTTGTGTCAGCTGCCTCAGGACCTTTGTGACATTTGAGCTGAGTTCAGCTCGGCAGAGTAGACGCCGAGTTCGGTTCACAGGGGTCAACGGCAGAATTCAAATGCGAATTTCTTTTCTATAAGAGTTTTCAACGTTTCAATTGAAATCACTCAAGCTTTTCATATCTTTTTTGCTTGTCTGAAAAAGGTAAGCCAAGAAGTTTTTGCTATTAAATAAAGTATTAAGCAGACATTTCACAAGATTTCTCTTTATTAAACCCTAGATTTTATCAAATATGAAAAAGTTTTGAGCAGCAAACAAGTGTCAGACTCTTTGAATAATTTCAATGGTTTACATTTTGAAGAGTTTAAATTCATATCTTTACATTTCAAGCCACTTGGAGTGGTGGTTTAATACAATAATAAAAAAAAGTTTACAAGAAATGTCATTAAAAATATTAACGTCCAAAATTAAGTTCTAATTATATCTTTACCAAGATTAATCTACATTTATTTTAAGTATTTTTCAAACCAAGAACCCAAGAGCTTGCAGAAAAAATATATATGTATTGAGAGATAAACAATTTGTACAGGTGTCGGAAATAAATTCCAGAAATAAGATTTTCATTCATTCAACTCAACATAGATAAGTTCATCAAATATCTCATTTTATCCAGGAAATTGTGGGGTGTCAATATTCAGGAATTTTCCCTTCTTAACCCGGTGCGACTACCCCTCGATTCGTCGCTATCCATAACCCCATGAAATATGACTGAATTGCAGGACCCTTTGGCTGGCATTTATTTGCGTTTGCGTTTGCGTTTGCGTTCCCCTTCTGGCTAGAATCAACAAACCCCGCAATCCACGTTTTACACCAAACAAAAAGATCAAGCTAACAACTCAAACTCAAACTTGGGCTGCCGGTTGCCAGTTTGCCGGTTTGCCGACTCCCAAGTATTTTCACGCGCATTAGCTGCTCGTTTTCGGGGGGACTTTTCCCAAAAACCCAGGCGCGAGGGGAGGAGGGGCTCAACTGGAGCTGAGCTGGGAAAATATTTGGCCTACGTAAAATATGCAGAAAGTTCATCATGAAAGCAAATAAAACGCATACGCCGCGTGGGCCCCAACAGTCCAACGGGGGCTGCCTGTCAAAATATGAATAATGGCGCAGCCAGATGAGGGGCCTTCGGTTGGCCTTTTTACCCTCACATTTCTCACACCCCTCGTTTTCATATCCATTATTTTGTTTTTCTTTTTCTTTATTTTTTTTTTAAATAGCAGCTGTAAAAAATTAAAAGCCTGCAGCTGCCTGCGGCTGCACAGGAATAAAAAGAAATACTGCCAAGTCAGCTGTAAATAGCTCAGCCGCCTGCTCTCAGGCCTTCGACATCTTTGGTGAATGAAAGGCGGCAAGGTCAAGTACACGAGTGGGTGGTCCAGAGCCCTCTTTGCGTACACCGAGAAACAATTCAAGTAGTTGAATTCCTTTTCTTAAAAATATCTTATCTTTGGACAGAGTATTTCCAAGAATATTCAACTTACATTGCAGATGCCAGGGATCGCAGTCAAGGCCAAAATATATAGACTTGTATCCTATGAAAAATGTATTTCTCTAAGAAAGGAAAGAGTATTTTAAATATTGTCTTAGCCCTGTGGATCTTTTTATTTTTTCGGTGGGCGGGTTTAGATTGTTAATTTTGCATGAGGGATTGAGGGGGCATGGGGTTTTTGGGTTTTCTGCTGACCACTTGACAAAATTTGAGGCTACCGTTGGAAAATAGGCGTGGAAAAGTGAAAAGCAGTTCGAAGTTTATGGTGCCTACGTGTCGGCCATAGTTAATTTATTATCCTGGCCATGTCCCTCCCTTATTTATCCTCCTCCCAAGGCTTTAAAACTTTACTGACTGGCGGATGTCTTTTTTGTCAGCTTTAATCAATTGCTGGGAAAGCTTTTTATCTGTCCTGTCAGGCGAAAAAACAAATTATGACAAAATGTAACCGTGAACGGAAAGGACGAGAGTCTACGAAAACGAGTCTAGGGCCAAATGGTTACCCTGGCAGCGGCGTGGCTAAAAATAAGTACACATTTGTAATACAAATGTCGGTTTATTAAGTCTGATAATACACCTCACAGGGTAAATAAATATTCGGCAGGATGCGACTTCATGATGACACTGTCACGAGCAGAATCCTGTGTCATTAATCTCCCATCCTCCCGTAGGAAATTGGCCCCACATCCCCCCTACGTTATCGCAGCTTATCGCACCTCGGTCTTTGTTTCATTCTTGGGTCCCTGATTGATAGCCGCCCATTTGCTGAGATGCCGAAATACCGAGAGAGCTGCCTCCCCTCGTCTGCCGCATAAATCACATAGTCTGGTGCGTTCGTGCATGCAATTTGCATTTAATTTTTAGTTGAGCCCCCGATGAGATCTAGTTTCGGGTGATTATTTGTCTGACTCAGCTGCAAATCGGATCTAGTTGTCGTCATCGCTGTCGGGCGATAAAGTGTTGACAAATTGCATGGTGTTTCCCCCTCAGACTAAGGGAGTGCTGGCTGAGAAGGTCCTGGTACTTAGGGCTAGGGATGCTTCGATTAGAATTATCGGTAAAACTATCGAATTTAATTACATTTCGAAAATGTGAGAAGAATATTCATTGCCATGTAAAGTAGAGTTGAATAAGGAAGCATATAATTAAAATTTTACACTCTAGTGTAATTTTTATTGGGTAAGAAGAATATATATAATAATATATCTATGTAAATAATAAAAGGTAGTTATTGAAAATTCAATATATATTTATTATTAATTTTTTGTTTAGTCTTATATTTTATTTTATGATTTTAGGCAGAAGTTTGCAATGCAGTATCTACAGACAAGTTTATCTAAACAACCAGATTCATTTCTTGCTTTTATTATTTTTTTTTAAATAGTTTATAGTAATTATTAAATGAAAAATAACAAATATATCGATGTTTTTCATAATTTTCATAAAAATTAATTTACAAAAAATCCAATATATATCGATAGTTTATTTTTTGTACCATCCCTACTCCCAGCATAGGGCTCCGCAGTTTGCCTAATTAAGTTGCCCCGGCTAATTTCGGCAGACAGACGTGCTGGACTGACGGATGGACAGCGGCATTAGCACTTCACATATCATCATCAGAGTCCTTCGCCAGGGAGTCCGCAGCTCTCGCCAAATGTCATCAACACTAATGGAATAATTTGAAATCTACTTAGCTCGAAGGCAAGGACAATGGGTGGTCGAATTTGGCCTCGCTCTCCTCCGAACTTTTCGCCCCTTCGTCGCACCCTCGCCCATCTATCTCTCGCTTTGTTGATAATAACATTATTTATGTTGTTTTAATTATTTTACGCATTTTACCACAGAAAATTACAATGAACTGTGTAGAAGTGGGCGTGGACATACTGTGCTGGGCCAGGCAGGAATCCTTGCCCTTTGCCCCCATGCATTTGTAGTTGTAATTAAGGACGAAGCGGGCTAATTGAATTATGTGAGTGATGGTGGTGACACAAACACAAACAAGAAAACCCACACACACAGAGTCCACAGGGTGTCCATTAACTTGTACAAATTGCTGACGACTTCAAGTTCGAAAGGCTTAAAGTTGGTGCTTGAGAAACATGTTTTCGCACTTAGGAGATTTGTTGTTGACAAAACCGAGAAATTAGCCTGCAAATTTTAATGTAGTTTGTGGTAAAATTATGGCCACTTTGGCCTCCAGCCTTGATAAGTACATTATTTATGTTTCAAGTACTTCAAATAACGTTCTTTTTGGAGATATTTATTCAAGCTTACTGGAAGATATGGTTCATTTGAGTTAACTGTGATTTTTTGTATTCATTCATAATATTTTCTTTTTAGAAATAAACTCTTAAGTGGTCTCAAAATATTGTGTCATCAAATAGTTCAAGCAACACCCTATATTATGCTTTATCATTCAATACACCGAGTAAATAATACATTGCTCTTTATTTACACTAATCGCAATTTTACTACTGCCCATAAACGTGACAAACTTTCATAATTCTTTGGCAACGCAAACGAACAATAAGTAAATATTTACAAAAGCCTATATAAAAGTGAGAGTGAGCTGAGTTACTCCCATAAATTGATTCATTTTGTTTGCTAATTATAGGCGAACGATAGGCCATTAAACCGCAAAAAAAAAATATATATAGTGCCAAGGAGTCCAGAGGAGCCAATTAACTTTGTGGCTAGCCAATGGCAAAGTTTGTTTTGTAGAAATGGTAAAACAATCATTTAAGCAGATTATTGTAATTAGGAAATTGTAGTCAAGTGAAGGTCAAAGCGATTCTTGATTAGCAGTAAGTGAAAGCATAAGTATGAGGCCTAAGACCTTAAGACTTTATGTGAGTGCTTTAAGTTTCTATCCAATTAAAAATATTGCAATCTCCGATTGTCGAATTATAGATTAAATCTTAAGTACTTATGTTCAATTGTCTATTTAACCCATTTCCTCTGCTCCGGATAAGGGTTCTTGGAATGCCTTTGGCATGCAAATCTCACTCGTGCAGTTTATTTTTTGCCTTAATTATGCGCCGGATTGCGCTTTATCGGATTGAAGCACGCACTCGAAAAGGTCATCAGCCGTCATCGATGTATCGGCTCCGGGATCCTTGGACTACTTTATGACCCAATTATGCCAAAGTGTCTGACAGTTGGCGATGCGTTTTCGCGCTGCGAACTCCGAGCTCCGAGCACCTACGGAGTTTCCTCGGGGCTGAGGAGCTGGCAGGGCCAGGATTGTGGGGGTGAAACCATGATTTGTTTGCTTGCCTTGGCTGACACGAAGCCAAAATGGTACACGCACACGGCCCGATGAAGCCAAGCCAGCCAGCCCCCTTTTGTTTTCTGTAAAAACTTTCACTCGCAAACTGAGAAAATAATTATTTAAGGGTGGGAAAAAAATAATTTAATTTCTTTAAAAATTATGAGAATTGCAGTTGTAACAAAGCTTTATTTTTAAGGTAGGTTATTTTTAAGAAGAGTAGAAATGTGTAGAGAGTAGAGTAGATATCTTCACAATTTCTTTCACTGCACGGCATAGTTGGGTGTGCCTGGTGTCTTGTTCCTTTCGATTTGATTGCTGCAATTGCTTGGCAATAAATAAATGAGAGAGGCGTTTGCAGTTTCAGAATGCTGTCTATTACGTGCCTGGCATGAAAGTACTTAACCATTGCTGTAGTCGTAGCCGTACATTGAAATGTAATTTAAATGGATTCCGCTGTTCCGTGTCCCCTTTTTACGTGTTGGGTCACTACGCGACATTTATGCTATCCGAAAGCAGTTAGCAAAGGGCTATTCCTGGAAATTTTCGGTGGCCAAAAGAAAACCCTTTCGAGTTGGACAAGTGCCAGAGCCCATGCTGTCCTGTCATAAAGGCAACTATTACGGTGACACTTGATGTTGAGGAAGACGGGGCAGAGAGAAGCAGATCCCGGGGATATCCTATAATCAGGAGAAACGGCAACTAATGGGAGCACTTAATGCCGGGGCACCTTCTGCCAGGACGACGCTCCTCTCATGAAACTGTGATGAGGAGGGCGGAACAGAAAAAAGGAAACCGGGAGGAAATGATTTCGGCATACTGTTAAATTCATTGGACACATTCCAGGGACTTTAATGGCCATTCGCTGTTGCCAAATGTTGCGGCTCTGCTGACGCAGCAGCTTCATTAAGGTGCCATGGTCATGTCCTTTTCAATTCATTTTATTCTCTCCCAACCAGCACTGGCAGCTGGGGATTCCTTAAAGTTTAGCTAGCCAGCGAATAACTTGTTCTTCCTCTTTTATGTTCCTTTGAAGTAGTTTAAAATAAAGTTTGCTAATTTTGTTTGGTTTTCCTGAATTTCCTTTTATCCCTTATATAACTTTGACATAGTTTTGCCCAGGATTTATAAATAAAACGAACTAAAGATACTTGCTTCAATATTTATCATTCCAAAGAATATTTGAGCGAGGCATTTCCTATGAAAACTCAATGGAGCAATTATATTTCCTACGTAGGTCAGTTGAATTTTATTTACTGAGCTTGTTGTTTTATTTGAATGTATAATTGGTTGCCTTAAAATTTATTTAAGTAATTAAATTTGTAATTTTCAATTGCTATTTGAGTTAACGTTTTGATAAATGCTCCTTATATTCCTTTAGATTCCCTTCTCGTAGCACATGGAAAATATCCTTTGGTTTGTCTTTATTTAGTCAGGATTTTAAGCCAAGATCGCAGCACTGTTTACTTTTTGGCTAAGCACTTACCACATTTAACAATTAGTGGCAGCTCAGAGCGTTGTCATAATCACAGTTTTTCACCATCTTTTTAGGCAGTTTTTCTGGCTTTGAGCGAATTTGTTTGCATTTCTCTATGCTGCTCTGCAGCCTCGCTCCACTCTAGCGCTCATAAATTATGCAGGAGTCGTCGTCCTCTTGTTATTTTTTCCGTTGGCTTTTTTGAATTTATGATGCCAACTTAAATCGCGAATTTTCCGGCGTTTCTGTTTGTGTTCTGCTGATGTTGTAAAGCGCCTCAAGTGTTCGCCATGAAAATTTTTGTCACAATCTCGCTGTTGTTGGTAAAAGTTTTCACTCTTTTATTTTTTGGTGCTGTGTTAATAAATTGTTGTTGGTTGGAAAAGTCCGAAACAGGAGTCAACTTTTCTATGCCTGGCTTTTTTCGCTTCAAGGCAATTGGGTGGGCGGATAACTGGCAGTTGCAGTTCAAGTTTTTCGAATGGTTTTTTGCCACTGCCAGGACAGTGCATTACGGAATGTGATACACTTATCAACGATGAAATATGTAGCTTTAAAGGATGATTTTGAAACAAAAATAAACAATATGTTTACTTTAATTTATTGGGAACGTGCTGGGAATTTATTTGCAGTTTTCCCAATCTGTCTTTCTCTTTTATTATGCTTTTGATTGGATGGGATTTTTATATTGTGACTAAATATACAATATTTCTATGGAAATGTTCGATAAATAAATGCATATAATAAAAAGTAAATTATTTGCTTGCTAGCTATATATTAACTATGTATAAAATCAAATACAGAACTTTAGTTTAAACTCTTAACACTTTTAAGTGTTTATAATATTTTTGTATTTAAAAAAATTTATAGTCCAGTTAAAACAATGTAAAATTTTGATTGAATTTAACAAGTATATAATATTTGTATAGCTAGCAAACCCTAATTATAAATACTAATGATAATAATTTTTACAATGTCAACGACCCAAAAATGTCCCAAGTCGTAAAAGCCATTTGTAGCTTTGATAAGAAGCTCTTATGTTAATCTTTAAATTAAATTACTCTCTCCATTTACTCTTTTTTCCCTTTCTGAATTCGAAATCATTTCATTTTGAAGTAAAGTTACACTCTTTCTTTGCTGTCAGTCCCTTAAGGGAAACATTTCTTTATAAATTTAATGTTTTAATTGGTTTTGGCAATCTTAAGTGCTTCTTCAGGGTTTCGTTTCTTAATGGGATTTCACCACAGCCTTGGTTTATGAATGGGATATCCAAGGCAAGCCTTCGGTCAAATCTTATCACCTATAAAATCCCTAGCTTAAGGCTGTTGTTTGCATATCAAATATTTAAGGGAAACATGCTCCGAATTTAATGTTTCAATTGGTTTGCCATATCTTAAATGCTTCTGGCAACGAACGCTGAAAGTAATTTTAATGTAATTGGCATTACGTGCGGGGGATTTGTTGTTGGTATTTTTGGCGTATCATTTTCATACAAATCTGATGCGAAGCACAACCCCTAAACACAACAACGACCCCCACATATTCCCTCCAATCACGGCAAACGAGCATAAAAAATAAGCATAGCTTACAACTAGGCAAACACACACAGACACACACTCTCTAACAGCGATGTCAAGGCAGGTCAACCCACGAAAAAAAACCTAGAAAAATCCGGCAAAGAATTCGATGGCAATGGGAGGCAAAAACAATCGAAATCAGCAGCCCACGCTTATCACAAATCAACTCAAATTACGAACTCAAACACGAGAGGGGAAAGCCGTCAAGGAAATATTTGTGCGTGCGTGAAACAAAGGCGAAAACAACAACAACATCAACGCACAACACCTACACTCACACACACACCCACTCGCTCACCCATATGAAATTCAATAGGAAATAAGCCGAGGGAAATCTGAGCTGAAAATTTGACTGCGCAAATAAAGTAATATCAGCGGAGTCAATAAGGCAAATCGTCAGACTTGATTTCGATCATTATTACGCATACGCCGCATAGGCCGACGCCAACACCGGCGTTATGCAAATCAGACAATTTTCGGCCCAGTGTTTTGCTCCTTGGAGTAAAAAAGCAGCAAAAGTCACCGCCGCCTGGTGAGTTGGAAAATAATTTATAATTTATAGAGGAAATTACGGGCAAAAAAAAAAAAAAGAAACAGGACTAGCAAAGAGTGTCTTAACAACTTTGACGAAGCAGTTTCCGCCGAGTTGGCGAAAGTTTTAACTGATTTTTGATTAAAATCTTATCCCATAATAACAGGAGGAAGTAAAAGTAAACCAAAGCTGAAACTTTGATAAGTTTCCACCCCGCCGCCGCAAAGTCATCCACAGACAGTCCGACATATTGAGTGCGTCATGGAGCAGCCTTTAATTAAATTTGTTTGTATTTTTTACTTATTTGTTTTCTCAGCAAATTGACAGATGACTTTGTTTTCCTTTTTCATTAGTTTTTTTGGGTATAAAGATTTTTGTAGGCAGTGAGAAAATATCCCTGTAAAACCTTCTGCATAAAAATATACAATTTTTTAGCCATCTTTGTCGAGGGTCTGTGCAAAAATCTATACTCGAAAAATTGTATTCTGTTTACTTTGCGGAAGAGCTTGCTTTTGGCATTCACAACTTTTCGCACATTTCGTCGAACTGAATACAATGGCCCGGCAAAGCTTTCCACATCGCACACTCTGTTTTTTTTTTTACGTTTCTGTAACGTATTTGTATTTGATTTTCGGTATCTAATAGCATGAAGAGCTTATAGCGATGTGGGATTAATTTTTGTAAATGTGATGCCATAGAGATATTTAGCCCGACCTTCAAATATACAGCAAACACACAAATTGAACGATGAATTTATGAAACATTAAGCTGGTTTTGTTTGAAATTATTCACGCTGAATTAAACCAAAACAAAATATGGCCTTAAGTACATTTAGGATACAACTTTATGCCGAGACTGGTGGATATTCTAGGCAGAAAGCAATGCGACTTTCTCGAGTGCTTACTTCTAACTCCTAGACAATTAATATTTACTTTAGCTCAACATATTTTCTGCCCATTGATTCAAGGACGTTCTGTATACATATTTTTTCTCGCTGCGACACTTATTTTTCTGGCTGTTTTCCATTTCCTTTCATCGTCCTGCGCTGTCACGTGCAAGCGGTCAGCTCTTGTATTTGCCTGGTGCCATTTTAGTGATTGTTTGCATTGTTTCAGGACCAGGGCGAAGTCACTTTTTGTGCGCCTTTCTTTATCTTTCGCTTAGAATTCCAATGATAGAGAAATCACAGGGACAATGGACTGCCAAAGGGATACCTCGAAGCTCGAGCCATCCTTGAAGGGTTCCTTTTTGGTCTCGAGCGTGGGTGTAGGACGAATAGCTTTGAGTATTTGAACCCTTGGCATCTCTGTGATGCTGGGAGTGCTCTTTGTCGAAATCTGGTAACTTCCACTTGAGGAGTAAGTGTTAAGCGGAGAAAATGCCCCAACACTCCATTAATTTTCCGGCGAAGAAATTGACAAAGACGAGCAAGCAATCGCAGTGCCCAATTGACTAGATGAAGGCACTAAGACGTGAAGGGCGATAAATTCCTGGAAAATCCAAAGTAAATGCGCTTCCTTAACACGACTGCAATTGTATTGATAAGCCTCCAATTACTCTCATGTCCTTCGGTAGCAGCTTTAATTCTCTTCAAATTTATGAGTGCCACTTGAACAGGTTTGATTTCTGCAAAATTGGCCTGGCCCCAGTGCCCCATTTAATTATTTACAAATAAAAAGCACTTGAACGCTCTCCAGAGACCCTCGCATATTTATAGCACTGCGCAGTTATAGGTTGGGTAATTTATTGTCTCACAAGCGGTTGACACTTACTGCAAAACTAGGGTCCAAAGTGTTGTCCTATCGTTGATTTATGGCAAATTATTCAAGCAGCTGTTCCGCAAACATTTGCCCTCGGCTGATGATGCATTATTATAATGGTTTCAATCTGTTCAGTTTTTGGTTTAATATTTACTTGCTCAATTTCAAACACGATGCCTGCATTTTCGCAGGCGTTTTGCACAAATATTTGATTTGTTTTGAGTTCATTATTGTTTTTTTCTTTTTTTGTTATATTTTTAAAACACTTTGTAGCTTGAGAGCGTCAATATATTAGTTGCAAAATGTGTTTAAAGGCTAAGGAAATAGAGTTTTACAAAACTTTATTATTTAAATATTTGAATTTCTTTATTTTTAAATTACTTCTTATTAACAGTACTTTTAGTTTATTTTTTAAATACTTTAAATGCACAACAATTATAAAAGAGAGAATTTATAACGTTAAAACATCTTAAAAAACTAATATAATTTCTAAATCCTGACACTTTATAATGATTCCTATTAAACACTTTTTCGTTGAAAAATAATCAGCAACTAACTTTAAAAATAATTTTAAAGTTAAAGTTGTATTTTTCAAACTATTTTTCTTACTTAAATAAAAAGCACCAGTTTATTAATATTTAAAATATATTTTGAAAGCTTTTTATTAATTAGTTGTAAACACTGGAAAATGCTAGCTAGCAACGCAGCCGCAGCGCACGGAACGCAAAACGCAACTGACACGACTGCAGTGAAAATCGGAAAATTCGTAGACAGTTCTGGCTCGGCAGAGGATTATGTTTGATTTTGATTGGGAACGAACCGTAGGAGCGACGACGACGCGAACGCCACCGAGCGAGAATGAAGACTGTGCGTCCGGCAGCGACAGCGGCTCAGACAGGAGGAGCCTCAGCAGCCGCAGTTAACTGCCAGTTACTACTGCGTTGCCAACCGCTTCCTGTGGACCGTGTCCTTGCGTTCCACCAGGCAAAGACAATTGGCAAAGTCAGGCCTCGTTGGCAAACACATTTGCAGACTCTCTTAGCCCTGGCCAGGACTCTCTTAATGGCCATTCTCTCGCGCAGGCGTCCTGCGAGAACAGCTGTGCCTGGCGCTGCATCAGCTGTTCTCTCTGGCCGTTGTTTATGTTTTGATGGATTTTCCTTCTTATATCCTTCTTCGCAATCGTCAGGAGTTTCCTTTTTTCGCGTTTCACTTTTCATTTTTCGTTTTTCACAGTTTTCTTGCTTGAGGCGAGGTTAAGGTCAGTTCGAATTGCGACAACAGATGGCGTCTTCGTCGCGCAAGGACATGGAAGGGATACGGATGGATACGGGTCCCAGGAGCACCTGGAGTAATGGTAATGGCTTCAACTAATTTATGCACTGTCGTTGGCCACGTGGCGTATGCGTAATACTGCGAAGTAGTCAGCCAGTAACATGTATAAATCATCGTTTGAGCTACTACCGAGGGGGTAAAGTAGTTCACAGATTAGAAAAAACTTTTAGTTATGAATAAAGAGTTGTGGCCAAGTCAAGTTTAATAATGCCACGGCAACGGTATACCTTTTCCAGAGCTAAATACTATATGTATGCATGTGGCCTTTGTTAATGCGTGTCCCGAGAGTGTATCCTTATTTATGTGTCTACTTGGTAGTTGTAAATCATTGTTTTTGTAAGGATAATTTAGTTGAGAGAGAAATTAATTCATAGATTAGACAAACTTAAATTTATGGATGTTTTTAATGGGGGATTATGATGATTTTGCTTAAAGTTCATGTGATATATCAATCTATTTACAACAGACTTATTAAAATTAAGAGTTTTAAGACCTTAAGAGACATTACATTTGTTTAATAATTGATTATCTGAAAAAGGCTTGCTTGAAGAGATGTAAATTGGGCATTGAGCTTAAATAGTAGTATACTTTAGAATTTTATAGCCTACTTTATTTCAATCGTTACCTAATCACTTAAACTTTAACCTATAATTAATTAATAAGCCTTTAAATGTGTTAATAATGTAAAGTGTAGCCGCAAAAAAAACCTTCAACTTTCTTAACTTAGGCCCAAGCCTTGAATGTAGCTTTAAAACTTAAAATACGTAAATGTCACCCTTCAAAATTTCCCAAATTAAACCCAGCAAGAGGTGAATTAAATGTAGCCACAAATAAAGATTTTTATCAAGGTTAAACTAAACCCAAAAACAGCTGCCAATCTGTAGCCTGTAGATCCTAGTCTTTTACCTAGCCTCAAATAGCTGGCCATTTGTCAGGCAAACACCCAGAGATTCAGAGATTCGGAGATTCTGGCGGCGGCTCAGACGAGTGCCGACCCGTCTGCGTCTGTGTCCAGAATTTATGGCCGGTTCCCTTTATGCAAATGAGGCAAAAAGCTGCTCCTGCTCCTGCCCCTGCTCCTGCTCCTGCCCCTGCTCCTGCTCCTGCTGCTGTTACTGCTCCAAGTGAGACTGGAGACTGTAGAAAGTGTCGCCTGCCATGTTCCTGGCGCATGACAATCACTTTTGCTTCTACTTGTTTAATCCTTTAAGACATCGTCTGTCGCCCCACAGGCAGTCGTCCTCTCTCACAGTGCCCTCCGTTCTGTTGTTGATTTTGGCCAAATTGAATTTGTAATGCTGCTGGCGGAGGCTACCCTCTGTACGCCTACGACAATTAGGCGATGGCAGGACCTGCAGTGCAGGACCCGAAATTACGAAAAATCTGCCTAAATGATGCCTAGGCTCCCAAGGATGCGCCTCAGAAATGTAGATATATCAAAATGTTGTTTGCCCACGACACCGGAAATTACACTAGCATACAAAATTCATTAAAAAACTAGCACGAAAATAATTTTGAAGGGATTTTTTGAATTGGTTAATAGCCACACAGGTGGACTCCGATTCTTAAGGAGGCATAAAAATGAATTTTTAAATTAAATTGAGTTTTAGGAATTGCAAATTTTAATTGTACGAAAAATCTGCAAGAAAACTAGTGCCCTGTGACCGAATTTTCTCGTTAGTGTTTCCGCAGCTAACGCCTCCGGATTTCTAGCCACCAAAATGGGCAGTGGAAATGCGCAGCAAATATTTCATAATGTGCCAACGTTTTTCATCGCATTTTCGGGGAAGAGCGGGGCCCTGATACCTAATAAAGGCAAAGTGCCAGTCGCAAAAGTTTCCCCGGCAGCTGCAGGAAGTGGGTGGAACTGCAACAAACTGCATAATTAGGGAAAAGCTTGGAAAAGCCAGGCCAAATGCAAATGGGGGGGAAAACTGAGATGGAGAGGGTGTGGCTGCTGAGTGGCGGAGGAAGCAATGAATTACTGTGAATTATTAATGCAGCGATAAGATTTGGCAGATCACCTTTAATTATGAGTAAAACTAAATTTCCTGGAGGAAAACAAATTTTAAAAATCACTAATGCTTAAATTTTACAGCAAGTAAAAAATTTTACATTTCCACCAAAAATTATTTGATTCGAAACACTTGATGGAAACGGAATAAAATCAAGCAGAATTCTGTTGAAATATGAATTTCATTATTTTATTGGTATCCACGAAAGTGTATCAAGGGTTGGTGCTCCACAGCCATAAAACTCCCATCGCTTGGCATGTTTTTCAATTAAATCAAACAATTTATCGCTGAATATTTCGCGAATATCTGCAGCCATAAATAATAAAGCTAAAAAAGTAAAAAAAAACAAGAGATTTTTTGGCAAGCGAAGCGAAAGCGTATGGAAAAGTATTGTAAACTGGGCAAAGTGAATAGAAAATAAAGAAATAAATGTTCAAATTGAAGGAAAAGCAAATATACGCGAAATTCTTGGAACTAAGGTAAATAGGAGTTGCTGAAAATGTTATAAAGGGACTCTGGAAAATATTAGGAAAGAGCTTTGATTGGGTTTTAAACCAAATATGGAAATGGAAGCACATAAGTTGACTTTATGAGGAAATGAGAGTGTTTGTATCCCCTCGCATTTAAATTTGAATTTATTTTTCAGAGTATTTGAATTTGTTGCTTTATTCTTTTGGGGTTTTTATTTATTTAGTTGTTTTCTCGCTCGGAACGCGTGGGTATTTCTCTGACAGCGTGGCCACATTTCTGCGTTATACGCACATATTATTACGTATTGTTCATGCCAATCAACGTGGCCTAAACAGAGGTTTTCCTGAATGACATGAATCCGCAAAAAGTTTATTCGCAAAATGGAAATTCTGGCCATGTTGCAGAATTGATATTGTGGCTGATTTAATAATATAGAGGCTTAAATAAAGGGAAATCATATTATAATTGCATTAATAATAAAAATCTTCATTATTTGAATGAAGAGCTTTAGATAATCTGTCATTAATCAAAGTTTCATTAACATGATTTGACTATTATAATTAATTCACTTGTTAATACTTTGTTTTCTTCATTAAAATGAATTTACGCTAATCATGTCACTTCATCACCAAATGAATGCTAATGAATCTTCAAATCTTTAAATAAGATTACGAAACTATTTTATATAAGCTGCCGAAATTGCGCTCAAAACCAGAAATGAGAGAAGTGCATTTATTTGTTTACAAACAGAACGTCAGTTGAATGATAAACATTTTGTTTCTGGGCAACAAATCGAGAGAAATGTGTCAGCTAATGTTTTGCCAAGAATTGCCACAACTTGCCTAACTCTTCACTTTGCCTTCTTACCTTACCACTGGATTACTCAGGATATATTTTCCACGACCCCCCTTTTTCCTGCTTTTACTTACAACCGCCCCTGAACGGTGGACAGCGGCGGAACGCCTCTAAAAAACCAAGTGGGAGTGAGAGCTCACCCAACTCAAAGCGATGCTGTAAACAAAAAGCTATATAAATCGTATAAAATAGAATTGCCGACCCCCCGTGCGGTCTCTTGCGGGATCTGTCGAGGATGTAACAAATATCCGACAGCCGAAGCCAAAATAATTTACACAATAACAGGCGGCAATAAGTCGTGGCGATTTCGATTTGCATTTTATTCGATGCGTTGGCGTTGGCGTTTACGGCCACAAGGACACTTTTCCAACAGGAATAACATAGAACATACACCGGGCAGCAGGCGTGGCGGCACATAAAATTATGGAAAATCTCAAAAGTAAAATAAAGAAAAGAACATGCCGAGCGGGGGCGATGGCGAGATTGTCACATGCAGGCAAAGCCGCAGGAGTGAGTTCCAGGAATTAAAAATGCTGAAAAGGCAAACACAAAAGGCAAATATAAACTCGACGGGTAAATGTATAAACAACATAAAGAATAAGGAAGCGAAATCCGACAGTAAATATTCCGGTTGATGGTAGCAACGTGCGGCTGACCCCCAAATTTGCTTTAATACCCGGGCGGGCGGCCAAAGATTTAAATTTATTAGATGAGCAGCGGAGGGAACTAATTTATGCGAGCGACCGCAAGATGGCGGCCGGAAGCGGAAGCGGCGCCTACAAAAGGGATGGAAAGAGAGAAAGAGAGGGAGAGCTGCAGCTGGGAGTCCTCAGTTTTAGTGCCCGGCCAATGTCAACAAATTTTTCAGAGTCCGTGGTTAGTAAAGCGGAAACTTTAAGCGAAGAGGACCCACTCAGTTAATAGAGCTGGCAAATCAGCTTTGCTTGAAGTTAATCTGAGTTTTTTAAGTTTTTAAATTTGTTGAAATATAGATATGCCATTCGAAAAGTTAAGTAATAAATTTAAACTTACTTTGATCTTAAAAAATTTAATTCTACGAGCCATGTACCTTTATTTCGCTCATTCTATTGTTTTTTCCCAACCGCTCTTTGCTCACCACTGAAATTTTAAATAGGTTTTGCCTTGTCCTTGAGCAAAAAATGTCCCTGCTTGACTGTATCTTTCGGCTTAGAAAAAACACCCCAAATGCAGTGCCCAAGGCTGTTGTCGTTCATTTGCTGTAACCAACTTGGGTGTGTTTTTCCTGCTCCACTCAAACAAAAGCTCATTAAGGAGGAACAAACTCATCCTCGTCCCCGACAGCTGTTCCTCCTCCGTTTGTCATGTTTCGCTGCTAAGTGAAATGTTGTGTCATTTGCAAGTTGAGTAAGTTAGTTCTTCTCTTTTTTCGACTCTACTTTTGAGAGGGAGCAGCGGTTGCGTAAATCGGGTCACGGACATAATAACAATAAAACCGAATTGTTCAGTTGATTAATTCAAACGAAGGCGGAGCTCCTATCACGCAAAATTTGCGGTCACTTCGGCAGAGAGAGGTCCATGAACCAAACAATACTCCCGTGTGCGTGTCAATGACTGGGGACTTGGTGTTCGTCTACCGAAATCAATCTGGATTTTTTGGATAGTCTAGCTGCTGGCTGGCATGCGTTTGGAATCATTGGAAATGAAAGGAGAGGCGTCACGTAGGAGTTGAGTAAACAACGGCCATTTGAGAATGTCAACTTTAAGGATGCGTTCGTATAAACTGTTAGTTTTACAAGTTCCGAAAAAGGGTTCCTCATGGCGGTGATAAATGTTAACAGCTACTGCATTGGGCAGGCAACATTCCTCAGATTATTGGTAAGCTGGTCAGGTGCCATTACACTGAAGAAAATAT
This sequence comes from Drosophila bunnanda, assembly GCA_035046265.1. Taxonomy (NCBI): domain Eukaryota; kingdom Metazoa; phylum Arthropoda; class Insecta; order Diptera; family Drosophilidae; genus Drosophila; species Drosophila bunnanda. The sequence continues at coordinate 5,718,131 of JAWNOB010000075.1, forward strand.
AGAAACAAAAGAGATTAGAGTTGTTGTATTTAAACTAAAACATATTAATACTATTTGCTGTTTATTTCATGTCATCAATTGAAGTAACAATTAAGTTCTGTGCGGGTTATTGAGGAAAGTATTTAGACTTGAAAAAATACTCTTCTTTAACTTAAAAAAGTTTATCAAAATTAATCATTAATTTCATTTAAAGTAAGTCCGAAAATATGTGAATTTTAAAATGCTTCTGACCAACTCTTTTAGTTTATTTTCGGTGCATTTTGACACACATCCGCAGCAATAATGCTTGCGGTCAGCCTTTTTTCCTTTTTCCTGCCTTTTCTTTTGAACTAGGTGAGGCAGGTGTCTTTTCCTTGGTACCTTGGAGAAATCTGCGTAATGGGGCCGCCACCTTTGGAAAAGCCAGTTCACATTTTTCAAGTGTTTTACTTCAATTTTGTGCTACGCCCACTGTTCTGGTCCTGGCCATTTTTCTTAGCCTTAGTCTTGACGTCTAGGCGCGTATTAATTAAAAGCAACAGCTGCATAATTTAAAAGCTCAGCGTCGTATAATTTAATCATGAAACGCGGGCCCTGCAGCTGCTGGCGGCGGTTGTACGGGGCGTATGAGTAATTCAGTAATTCGTTTGCTAAATCAAATGATAAAAGTGTTGGATAAAAGTTGCAAATTAGTTCAAAATGCAAGTTTTGCTGGTAGCTCATGCAAAATTAATTATAATGGCAACTAAATTCGTTTCACCAGAAAGTTTTCCATAAGTTGTTCTCTGGGAAAGAGAACCAAAGGCGCTGGTGCCAAGAAGCTTTAGCCAATTATTTAATTGAGCTGAAAATATGAGTACATATTTGCTGTAAAATATATCAAGATGATTTAGTAGAATCTCTGTAGGATTTTATAATCAAAATTAACTCGACTGCTGACACACTAAAAGAGAGTGGGAGGATCAGATTTAAGACATCCTTGCATTTCAAAACAGCTTTTGCAAAACCATTTTGTTTCGTTGCCAGCAGCATTACGCATACGACTCGTGTGACAACACAATCCATTCTGTGCACTGAATTATAAATAAACCGCATAAATAAGCCCTAAAGGCACCAAGAACGAAAAAATGTAACACCCACAAGAGTCACATGGAAATGCCAACCGAGAACGAGAACCAGAACAAGAACATTCATTTCAATTTCCCAGCAACTGCGCAGCACTCATAAAAATTCTAAACATAAATCGAATTAGTAGCTAAAAGAGTGGGCGAAATGGGACATTTAAAATGAGTTCTGCCAAGGTGTCATTTTTGCGACAATGACAAGAGTTAAAAATATTTTTAGAGCCTTTAAATATTTGTAGAGGAAAATGGAAAGGCTAAAGTTTCACAGCTTAAGTATTAGTAGAATATAGGATACTTTGTCTTGGCATTCAACCAAAACTTAGTTTAAATCCGAAATATTAAAGTTTCTTACTATATTTGACTGATACCCCTGGCAATCTAGTTTGAAATTCCTAGAGACTAAGTCATTCCGCTTTAAAAAAAAAAGTTTTCCTTTTGTGTGTTTTAGTTATGAAAAGTTTTTTCTTGCTAGTCGTCACGACATAAGGCTGACACGTGCCTGGGTATGTCCGGGGATGTGAGTGTGCATAGAAATTTGTAGCGTTTAATTTCTAACAGCAGACTCTTGCCTTAGTTTCACTCGAAGCGGAGCAGAGCTTCCTGCTTGGCATTCTCGTGGTCGGCGTCCCCTTGGGTCAACAATCGAAATTAAATTTTCGAAAATGCTTTCAACATCTTGGCAAGCTGTAAACAATGAGCAAATTTTGCAACTGGGGCACACAGGACAGGCAATATCTTTTGATGAAGGCGCCCCGAAGGCAGCTCGGAAGTTGGACCAAGTGTGAATAAGGAGTGGGAAGGGGAATCTATCTAGCATCCGGCGCACATAAAACGCCATAAACTGAAATTAATTCAGAGAGGTTTGCTCCATCGATTAAAGCCAGTCTTAAAGTCGTCCCACTTCCGGGTGGCTGACTCCTTTGTTTGACTGGCGCTCTCTCCTGCGGTTAATTACCATTATCATCATTTTCGCCATGTCACCCGGGAGAGCGACTTCCGGCGTAAGATTCCACACCTGCTACTGTCTTTTGGCGGGACGAGCGCCTTGCTCTCTGTCTGCGGTTCTTGACTGACTTGGCTTGCCTGCAAAAAGTTAATTATACACTTAACCGCAGAGCTAAAGAGAAAGTTAATTGGTGCTCTGGTGCTCCAAGGCCTCATGTGGATGTGTGGGTGTGTGTTAATCCACTGCATACTCATCGGCACTCGCTGGCAATTTTACAACTTTTCATTGCACACTTTTTGGGGTATTGTAGGGCAAACTTTTCATGCTGACATCAACTACGCCGCGATTATTTGCATAATTTGCCTTCGCCACCGGCCTGCGGGCAGTTTTCCCAGTTGTTTTCCCAAGTTATTGTCTCATTTTAATACCCTTGAAGGGTATTTAAATTTTAGTCAGAAGCTTGTAATCCAGTAAAGAAACGTTTCCGACCCTATAAATCATATATATTATTGATCAGCATAAAAAACCGAGTAAATCTAGCCAGGTCCGGAAGAAAAAAAAATTTTTTTATTTTTATTCAAAATTTTACATCCTTAAAATTGAAAAAAAAAATTGACAAAAATATGAATTTTTTTACATTTTAAATTGAGTATGCAGATTTATTAAACTAATAAAAACTAACATAGGAAAGCTTTCCGAATTAAGATTAAAGGTTTTTTGACTTAGTTATGAGATTTTTTAACTTTAATTTGTCGCAAAAATTGACATACAAAAATATTGATCGATTTCAAATTCGATATATAAATCAATCGAAAACTGTAAGGGTATATACTATTTGGCTTCCTGATTTTATTTCCTGTTCTTGTTTAGTTTTATTTTCGCTTTTCGTCATATTACATTTTCATTTCTCTTGCATTAAAATAATAAATAAATTCAGCGAAATAAAGTGGACAGCCATCAACAAATTGGCAAGAGAGCAAGGGAAGAGTTTACCTTCCTGGTAACTCAATATTCTTAAAAAGAAATGTATTTGAAGGGCAATATGGAATGGAAAATAAATAACTGTAAAGTACATAGCAGATGGTAAAATATTTGCGCAGTTATGTCATCAAATTTTGAATACAAAGTGTAACAAGGAAAATCTAGCGCTTAAAGAGACTTTATAGAATTTGTGTTTGTTTAGAAAATTATTTCTGCAAACCTGGTATAAAAACCCCAATGAAAATATTTTCTTCAATATATTTAAAATTCATATAAACCCCAGATGAAATATAAATAAAGCAAGACTATTGAACAACAGATGTAGCCTTAAATTTATGTCCTTCCAATATAATATTTGCCTAATTATGTCATAAAACTCGCATTAACACTGGCATGAGCCTTCGGCTCCAAGTGTTTTTCACCGCAGTGAAACAATGGGTCCCCTGGACCCATTTTAAAGTTGCCAGTTTGTCACCCACACTTTCATCCCTCGTCAGTCACGGGTCGAGGACTGGGAAGGAGAGGTCCCGGCCGTGGAACCGCAGGCCCAATGAGCCGCTTTCGGCTTAATGGACAGCATAAATCATAAGCCAATTGACTCGCCCGACTGGTCAGAGCCTGGCAAGGATGCTGGGATGCTGGGATGCCACAATGTCCTTATGACGACTCCATTGCTGATCCCTTTTTATGGCGTGCGCAACATTTCAACATCATTTCGGGTCGAATCGACTCCCTAAAACATCTACTTATTTTTTCGGGCTGTCTTCACTTTAAATATTTAATAGGCCCTAGGCCATGCACGTCGCTCTGCAGTCACAAAAAAGCTCTCCGAATGAAGGAGTTTTGAGAAAGGCTTGCTGACGGAATTGGTGACTGTTTTTTAAGCTTGTTTTTTTCCTTTTGGTCTCAAAATTTATGAGCTTACCGCGCCTCAAGGGAATTTTTCGCTAATGTTTTGGGTTAATGTATATTAATGAGTAAATCTGGCTTTGATTCTTTAACTGGTGTGTGCCACGCCCTCGAAAAGCGATTGAGGGAAATATTTTGTTTGATGTATCCGTGGGAAACACTGGGAAAATAAAGAACATAAAATAAATATTACTGCAATAAAAATAATAAAATAAATAAATAATATAAAATATATTTCAAATACATAATAAAAGAGTAACTTCTTCATGGAATTATATTTTTCTCATATTTTTTTTTCATTAAAACCACTTTTTCTTTAGAAAGTAAAATAATTTTCATTGTAACCGTTACCTTCAGATCGCCCTTGGAGCCGCCCTTTCCAAGAAATTTTCCCAAAATTGAGATGAAACGGAGGCGGCACAGAAGTGATATTACCTTTTGTTGTTGTCTGTCACACACACACTTGTGGCTTAAGATTAATGTTTGGCCAAAACACATATAGCTGAAAATTGGTTGCGGTTGCTCTCTCGGTTGAGATTCTAATTAATTCAGTAAAACGTTTCACCATGGCTTCGGCTGCTTCGACAGGCCATAAATGTTATTATTGCCAAAATCATGAGCTCAACTATAGCCGATAATGTACATTTTGTGGGTTAATGGAAAATTTGTGAAACTCCATCTGCAACTTGGCAATCATTCTGAGCCATTAACTCGTTTAAGATGCATCTGATGCGGTGTGCATTTGATTTTCGGTTGAGGTTTGCATTCAAAACGCAAGAACTCGGAGGTTCTTCGGGAATAGAGGACATATTAAAAGGAGTTAATAACTTTCCATTAAAATTGTGAGTTTAAAAAAAAATACCAACAACATTTAAAATTAAATACTAATATTTTAAAATCACAAACAGACGGTCCTCAATGGTTGCATATATTTTCCAGCTAATTCTGTTTATCCAGAAATATGATAAATTGACAGCACTTTCTGTACGTCAAAATCGCTCTCCAATTGATGGCTAATTTATTCATCTTTTATTGCAAACTCACTCAAACGACTGGCAATTTCTAAGCCATTCCTGCGAAGTAATTAACTCCGAATGTTTGGCAACAAGTCAAGTCGAGTGGTAAATCCCGGGGCAAACAAAACAAACGCACGGCACTCGGCAAAAATGAAGCCTGCCTCCGCGGCAGATGTCAGGGGAAATACGACAGCCAATTTTCGCTGGAGCTGGAGAAGCTGGGCCTTTCAGCAAAACAGCAAATATGTAATGAAGTCACGTAAACATTTTAATTTGGCATTAAGGCCCATCCACCCACACCCTCTCACACGCTGCGTATACGTAATTCGTATATTTTCTGCCGACTTGGGTAAGATTCCATTGCGTAACGCAATGTGTTAGAGATACGTCGTCAACGCGTTAACTTATTAATGCCGAAGGTAATTGGGGGCTCATAACATTTGTCACTGGACGAGTGCTCGTCTTGGGTTTGAGTGGGGTTCTTTATTCGGATGCCATATGGCGTATTGCCACTCGATGCTGTCTCTAAATATTTTATTGACGGAATAGCATTTCGCTGTGAATTTTTATGTATATTTCCTGATTTTATTTATTACGGTATTTGGTGTGCGTGCCATCCCTTCCGTGATGCCAGGACCAAGGAAAATCCATAGTTTGAAGTTGGATTTGCAGGGCGACAACTTGACAAGTTTGTCGAAGCAATCAAAGAGTAGCTCAGCCGCAGACATTACAGTCCTTTTGAAGTTGTTGGGAAAAAAAGGTCAATACCTTAAGGATTGACGTTAAGCTTTCCTTCCAGGAATTAAGATAAAAGCCTTGAGCACATCTCCTTAAAGTCTGAGAATCACTTGAAATATAAAAAGTAAAGTAGAAAGAATTTCATCTTTGTGAAATTTTTTAAAATAGTTAAAATGTTTATAGCTATATTTTTGATAAGTTTTTAAATTATTTCACTGTCTCTAATCGGAAAATTAATCTTTCTGTTGTCGTTGTAAAACTTTGTTTTTTTTTTTTTTTTGTTCTTCCCTTGAAGTTGGCATAATTTAAATAATTGATAAATCTCATTCAGTAGCTCTCAATTTCCCTGAATTCTTAAGTAATCAATGGCAATGGGAATTAAATCCGTAGAGATCCCTTCTCATATACGCAAATTAATGTAAATAATTGAAAAACCTCTTGCCAGAGCACTCAGATTGCTGTTTCAAATCAATATCGCTTGGCATTTCCATAATTAAAAGTAATCATACGCAGTGTGGTACTCTCTGCCGTTTTTTCGTCCCTGTTCTTGTAACAGTATCCCAGCTTGACAAATGCCAATGTCATATCAGGTTTGTGGAAACTTCTACCGAGCTGGACTCCATCGAGCTGTGCACTTTTCCTGGCTTAGAATCGGAGATACGAGGTAATTTATCTAATTTATCCTTGGTTATGCAGTTAGGAAACCAAATATTTCTCGTAACGCAGGCAACACAATACAGAAAGAGAAAAGAAGATTAAATCACTGGCATTGCCAGCACGACTTTAATGTGCAATCAATGTGCCATCAAAAATTAAAGGCTCATAAAAAGGACTTCAAACTAATTACGGAAACCCAGCACAATGGGCTGCGCACAACACACAGTGACAAAAGGCGAAAGTTTTCTATGGCGAACCCTAATAAAATCAAAAGCTAAATAAGCCTGTGGCCACAAGGTAGGAATGGGCGGGGGAAGGTAAATTCCTGGGAAGGATTCCTCTCTGTGCGTGGGTAAACTTTCGCAGGACCATTAAGTGATTTAAAAGTTTCCACAACAGTTTTTCGCCCAAGATTAGGTGGAAAAGGCTAAGAACATGTAGGCTTCCTTCGTGTCTTTAATCTTATTTCCTTCTTAATTGCGGCAAAGGAGGAGCTATCTGAAACCTGCAGGAAATTGATCAAATTTAACATTTCCCCCGCTTGATTTTCCGGTGCAAAATGACAGCTGACGACTTTAGAAGTTAGCATATTAATCCAGAGAGCATTCAAGCATCACGGGTCAATCCGGCCCTGTACTGCTCAACGCATTAGCATGTTCTGCTCAATGTACCGCACAGACCGACATACTATGCCGGCTTTTCAATATGAGTACACTTAAAGAAATAATTAAAATATTTCATTAATTACTTAATATTCCTTCTGCCTGAGTAGAAGGAGAATTAGGTAGTAAGCATGGAGAATAATAATCCTATAAAATCTTTCTTAAAATCTAGTTTTCTATATTTTTGACTTCGCCAAATATTACAATAATTATGCCACTTGTTTTATTTCAACATAAAATATCTTAAGCCCTTATCCAAATACCTATTTCTGCTGTACCTTATTCCCTGTGCAGTAGAGTGGTTCACCTTACGGGGCAGCATACCTTCGTGCCTTTAAAGGAGCCACCGCAGGAGCTGTTAGAGCAGGAAACAGGGCTTTATCATGCGCCAGTGATATGGTGCCGATATAGATGCAGACATGGCCGCTGAATGGGTGAATGGGGAACGGGGGATGTTCGCAGGATATTCGAAGGATGCTGGCATATTGATTTAAGCAGAGGGAAAGCTCTCCGGATTCGCATTTAAATTGAAATGCAATCAAATCGAATGCGGTAGAAGGGAGTACATGGGAGTGGTGTGAAACGCAAGTCACTCTGCTCCACTCGTTGGAGTTCAAAGACTTGGCCAACAAAGCGCGGCAAATATATGCAAATGCCAGCAAAGCCGGGCAGGTTATCCTGCGTGTCAGCTGTCCTTGTCCTCGTCCTGGCAATGCAGGCATGCGAACTGCAAAGGGGCAATCACAGGCAAGTGTCCTTGTAGCTTCTACACAGGGCTTTCTGCCATCATCCAGGCCACTAAGCCAACTCGAGGATTTGCATTAAAACATCATTTTTTTTCGGCATGCGTCCCCATTCATAAATCGTTATATTTTGACAGAGAGATGATAATATGCGGCTTTGCGTTTTGTCCTGCCCTCGAATGGGGCTCATTAAAAATGAAAAGGTAATCACAGAAGACAAAATTAATGAGCATCCAACTGTCAACTTTATGAATGTGTCTGTCATGGGTGGCCTAAGTTCTTTTGTGGCCACTCAATGTTTATCTGGCTCTGGGCAGCCAGGCTCAAATCCCCATGAAAAAAATAACGAAAATCATCAAAGCACCGACCTTTTTTTCCTTGAATTAAGAAAAATACATTTAAGTCGCTTTATTTTGTTGGGAAAATGAAAGAAAACAAAGGACATCCCTTCCGGACTATGCTATTTATTTTGTTAAACTTTAAAGACCTCGTTCGCTGGAACATAAATCATTTGGCACTATCAAAGCCTGAAATATTTTTACTTAAAATATTTGGAGCCATTAGGCTGGGGTATGTTATGTGAGGAGATGCCACAGAAATTTGACTAATTACTGTTTTCTGGCTGGGACAGACACAGCAGCTGGCCAAAGGGGAAACATGAGAACATTTGGGACAGACCAAACTGTGGAATATCCGCTTACACGAAAGTACACTAAGGAAAAATATGAAAGATGCTTAAATACTTCAGAAGAGAATAATATTAATATATATTAATATTTTATAATACTTGTTTTATATATTTATATTGTCATATCTTTTCTTAAACTTTAAATTTGTAATGACAAATTTGTTGTTAAATTTTATTTGCTAGTGCACCCTCCTGTAATTATGCTAATTCATGGCATTTTCAGTACGGCCAGAGGATCACATTATACCAATGAGAAGCTTTTGCAATGGCACAACATTCCATGCAATTTACTATAAATAACCCTTATATCTAATCAGAACCCCCGGGATTCTGGTCGGTATTAGTTGCATTCATTGACTGCAATTTGCATAATGATGCTGCCTGGACCAGGGTCCTGGGCCGACATCCAGCCAAGCTCAAGTCCTTCCAATTATGTCTGCCATATTTTGTTTAATGCTCTTCTCCCTCCCCATTTTCCACTCGGGCGTATGTATGAGCGTGGAAACTCCCGAAAAGTCCTGTGGATCGAGTGGGCTGCAGTTCAGTCTGGTTGCCCGGGATATTCGGCCAATTAGTGTCCTCGTTGTCTGCGCTGTGTGTGTTAGCTGGTTTAGCGGAGGATTCTGATTCTGATGCGATTCGGATTCTAATACCCCCAACTCTGAACTCGTCACACGTCACGTATGCGTAATATAAAACAATTTACGCTCGACTGGTTGCACAAAACACTATGCAACAAGGTATTTACAAACACAAGCTGTTCATGTTTTTGGAAGCTTTAAAATATTAGAAATAGAAATATAACATATACATAGTTTCTTAATTAAATTTATATATTTTTTGGGCTTAACTTACAGTGCATAACGTTTTAATTTTCTTAAAATATATAAATAGAATATTTACTATTTATGGTAATGCTTACGAATACATCTCCAATATTTATTTAAATGTCTCAGAAAATAAGATCAATAAGGTAAAGGCTAAAATTTCGCATTTTGTTTGGTAAACAAAATTCTCAAACTTACTGTCTAGTGTTGTGTGACCTCTGACCGGGCAAACTTTTGGCTGAGGTTCAAACTTAATGGGATTTTAATGGCAAAAAACTGTGTAAGAAAAGGATTTGAAAGCTGACAAATGACGAGCAGCAGATCGAGTGAATTGATAGAGGGGAAACCCCATTTAATTGCTTGATGAGCGAGATAATTAAACAGATAAATTAAAATCTTAGCCTCAAGTCACAGACGTGTCTATGAAATATTTACCGGTACAACTCGTGGGTGTGTCTGGCCGGCAGCTAAGGTCAACAAAACCTAGACAAAGATACATACTGTCTATATCTGGCAGATTGTTTTTCTGCTTAATTTACACTTTTGGCTTGCTGACTATGCCACATGCATCTATTGTTTTAGTAAACTATGCAAACTATAAACCATTTAATATTTTCTGATAAACCGAAAAGATTTAAGACAAGTTTAATCGAAGCCTTTACCTGTTCCTGACACCCTTCAGAAACTTTGACTTGTCCCCCTCCCTCTTTGTCCTAAAACTTGTATTGTTTCCGTTTCTTGGAAATTTTCAAAATTTTAGGAATTTATAGCCATTAAGTCGTCTCCGGAGTCAAGCTAGTGAAAGTTATGATTAATAAACTGCCAAATGCGCAATGGAAAACAAAGCAAACACAGCCCAGCACAGTCAGCCATAAAACGCACATAATAAACAATAAAGTTTAGCCTTCTGCGTAGTTTTCCCATTATACATATATATATAACATATATTGTGCGTCCTTGGACGACCCACAAAATAGTTAAATGACAAACCAGGAAATCCATTATCCAAAGAGCTTGTTTTAGTGCTTGGCGGAAAGAATGAAGAATGAGAGAGCCTTTTTTGCTGACAGAGCTCTTGGCAGCGCCACCTTTTTGCTTTAGTAAGCTGATTGAAAAATGTGCGCTCAGCCCGTGTAAATATTTTGCTTTTTGCTGGCAAGAAGCCTTCATACCTTGATTGCTCGCTGATTGCTTAGAGAGCTCATTAACTTTTCATTGGAGACCAGGATACATTGAATTTTGTACAGGGCACATTATAATATTGTGTGTTTGTGCTTCCCGAAAATCGTTTTGTTTATCTGAGCCCCTTTAAAGTCGCGTCGTAGCTTTTTATAATCGTTTTGTTTACAGCCCAGCGCAGGGGGATGTTTGCAGTACCTTCTTTTATCCTTGAAGTACTTGTGAAACAAGCCCATTACGTCAAAATGCAAATTGCCTTGCACACACTTTGGGGCCTCCAAAAATAAGAAAACAAAAACAAAAGGAAAGCGAGCTTCAACAAGTGAGCCGTGAAAAGCGGCGTATCTTTAAGGATACGGCTCGGGTTAGGGCTCCCCAATTCATCATATTCATATTTCCGCTTCCTTGCCACGCCATAAACTCCGATTAACCCTGGTGTGAGCAGGATGTTTTTATTACTTTGGAGTAAAGTCTTTAAACTTCAAAATTTAAATAACATTTTTTATAAGCGTATATATTATGTTATCTATCAGGAGAAAGCTTGCAACATTCAGAACATGATAAATTCTTCTAGCATGACACATTTGACCCCTTTGCTCGCACAGCGGTTAAGGCAGGACCTCCATGAAGGCCTCAACTTTAACCTTGGGGAGTGTGTGCCTGTGTGTGTCCGTATCTCATGGTCACGCAGCCATTCAGATTCGATTGAGGCACATTCGTGCCGGGACGGGGTTTCCGATTGCGTCGATTTGTTGGCCCAGAAGTTTTTGGGCCGCCGCGCTGACCTTTTCTCCGCCGCCTTTGTCTATTTGTCTATTTGTCGTACCTGACCGCAGGAGCAAAAACTTTCATTTCCGCCCCTGAGGGAGACCATGCATACACATATGTGCCTGTGCACTTCGGCATAATATTTAATCTGCTTTAAAGAAGCATCATTTCTTCTTAATATATAAATTTGTTAATATATATAAAAATAAAAGCAGAATATATATTGTTTGGCTGTGTTAATTTAATTATTTATTTTATGATTAATCAAAAGAATTTTCCCTAGTTTTTCTTTGTGCACTTTCAAACATATGAGCCTGGCATGTGTCTGTCGTCCTGTGGTAACCATTTCGCAACTATTTTCAACCTGCAATCCGCATCTGTTCCGATTCCGTGCGTGTGTCCCTGCATTATTTTAGAAATTTCCACTCCGCCTCCGTAGATCTCCTCCGATGGGTTGTTGGCGTGCCCCGGGCATATATATAGAGGGCAGGACCCTCGGCAAATAAAACTTTTTGGGGTATTCCCATTCCTTACCTGCACCCACCGCCGGGGGAATTATGAAGAAACGCAGGTGGGACTGCCACTGGGAGCTGGAAACTTCGTGATTGCTGTGCAATGGCCGGCAATTTAAAATGCAAACATCTCGCGTAAATCCTTTTTGAATTGTTCGCCTCGAACGGCGATAAAGGTTGCGCCAGTGCCAGTGCAAGTGCAAATTTTTTGTATCAATTTGTAGTGTTATTAAAGTTGCTTAACATATTTTGAGTGAAGCGAGAAAGGACCAGGACCAGGAGCAGGCCAGTGGGAGGCCAGAAATTTACATAAGCCACGGCAGTTGAGCGGATTATGGGCGTAGGGGCTGGTCAATATTACCATATGCCATAAGGGGCTTAATTAAATTTAATTAATTTACCGCGGAGGTTCCCTGCTTTCCGCATGTGAAATTGCGCTGCTCTTATATTTATATTTATATAACCAGTAAGCTAAAGAAGGTTTACATTTACAAAAACTCAAAATGAATAACCAAAAAAGCTTTACATTAAAGATTTTAAATATTTTTCTGGCTGAATAGATTTGTTATTCTTGGTGTTAATAAGAAGGAATATTATTAAAGTATTATATTATATTATTCGGAGAAATCGGTAAATATTGATTATAATCATTAATAGACAATTTGCTTGCAATAATCTTGTGGGGTATAATAATTTTAGCCAGAAGCTTGTCAGGCTCTGAAGGAGTCATTTCCGACCCTATAAATCATATATATTCTTGATCAGCATCAACAGCCGAATCGATCTAGACATGTCCGGCAGAAAAAAATTTTTTATTTCATTTTTCCAAAATTTTCAAATTTTATTAGGAGTTAAAATGGTCAAAAATTTTATTTTTTGTAAATTTTAAATTGAGTATGCAGATTAATAAACCCCACAAAAACTAACACAGGACAGCTTTCCGAATTAAAATTTATGCATTTTTGACTTAGTTATGCGTTTTTTAGGCTTTGATTTATGGAAAAAATTTTAGTATAAAATATCGACTAAAACAATGGTATTATTATTTAGTCAGAAGCTTGTAACTGTGTGAAGGAGTCATTTGCCACCCTATAAAGCATGTATATTATTGATCAGCATCAACAGCCGAATCGATCTAGACATGTCCGTAAGAAAAAAATTTTTAATTTAATTTTTCCAAAATTTCCTAATTTTACTAGGAGTTAAAATGGTCAAAAATTCGATTTTTTAAAATCGTAAATTGAGTATGCAGATTTATAAACCTAATTAAAACGAACACAGAAAAGCTTTCCGAATTGAAATTAAGGATTTTTTGACTTATTTATGAGCTTTTTAAACTTTGATATATCGCAAAAATTGTCATATAAAAATATCAATAAATGTGAATTCAAAGAATGCGAATATTTTAAGCATAGTTAGGATCCTATAGTTCGATTGCAAACTGAAAAGGTATATAAGCTTCGGCGTCCCAGAGTAGTTGTCTTACTTGTTTTTAAGAAAAAACGAAAACAAAAATGATTGATTATGATTATTATTCGCAAATTTGCAAAGAAATTTATTTTTAAATTTGTGTTTGTAAGATAATATTTCTTTTTCATAAAAATGACCCTTTGAGAGTAGAGCAGAGGCCAATATATTCCGAAGCCTGACCAAAGCAAATGCAAATAGCAGAAAAATACCCACAATTTGTTTTACCTTAGCCCATCTGCTTTTTTTTTGGCAAAACAATAAAGGGAAAAGTTACCAGATAAAAATTGTAATTTTCCGCCTCAATGCGAAGCAAGAATATGGATGGGAATGTATATACACAGATACATATATGCGGGCATGAATATTAATGCCGTATGAATAAAAGTTGCCCTTTGTGCGTTTGCGTTCGCATTCATTACGAAATTTCTGGTGTGTATGTGCATGTGCGCCTTCGGAAGGAATTTCTGTGGGCTTCCCCGGCGCATTGTTTCCTATTAATTGTTGCTGTTTGTCTTTCGCATTAAATATTTGCCAAACTCGAGGCCATTAACTCTGATTAATCAGCACTTAAGAATGGGGCAGAACCCACTCTGGTGGAAGTATCCATCCGAAAGTATAGGGACTTGAGCAGCTTTAAGCCTTCGATTTGTCCCACAAAAGCAAAGCAGGTAGGATACTCTACTCTGCTGCTGTGCCATATGATTCATGGAGCACTTTCTTTCCAGCAAATTGGCCAATTCATTTCTGTAATCAATGCCGGGGGCTAAATCCGGGCTAGTCCGCGGGGGTTCAATGAGTTTTCCTAATTAAACCCAACCCCACGTCCCGATGTCCTTAAGAGGATTGTGCCTGGAAACTTATAACCTGACAACTGCCCACGCCACGCCCCAGACAGATTGAGTTTTTAATTAACGAACCATTAAAACTGAGGCGCAAGTGTCAAGGGCAGCGAAAAAATAGCAAAAGAAGCTGATGGAAAAATGTATATATACATATATATTCGCATTTTCAAGTGCCAAAAAAATACCAATTCGCATCAATTTCAGGGTCATCAAGTACGCGATTGGGCAAACAAAGAAAACGAAGGAAAAGTCATCATATATATCCGGTTTAAGCATTATCACCAGACAATTAGATGTCTGAACTCTTTATGGCAGTTCGCGGTAAATGAGTTCTGTCCAGGACAATGCTGTTTGAATTTGTCAATGAAAGCCTTGCCTAGCTTTTGTTGCCTAATATATTTATTTTTATTCATTTAAAGCTTCCTTTTTCCCACTTCAATTTCATCCATGAACTCGTCAGGCAATCAATCATAATACCCAACTTGTCCCCGCGAAATATAATTTGCTTTTAAGGAGATTTCCATTCACCAACAATATTTTTGTATTATTATTTTAAGGTGCATTATTTTTATCCCTGTTATCCACTTAAGGTATTTGTATTTTTATTTTTTTATCCCCAATTTTCGTATTGTTTTTGCCCCCTGAAAAACATTTCATCAATGAGCAAGCCCCGGAGTCCTTATCAACATTTACTCCCTATTACGTTATTGCTCATTCAATTGCTATCAATTTAAAAATAATATTTACACACTCGTATTTTACGTTTCCCTTTTTTTTTATTTTTCTACCGAGGGTTTAAGGCGATTTCCCACAATTCTGGCAAAGGAAGTTGGTAGAAGGGAAAGCAAAACACGAGGCGCATATAAACGCTCGCATTTTGTAGCTCACATGACTTGAATGGTGGATGTAACAGGGAGTGGAAATTGTGGGTGCTTTTCAGGGGGGTTTTAGGTGGGGCTGCAGGGGGGGCTTTTGCAGGGAGTTTGGTGGTTTTTGCGGCAAGGCATTTTGCCTGCTTACGACATGAGAGCTTGCATATATTTCCCAAGTGTTTTTTGGTGTTGGCGCTGCGGTTATGAGCTGTTTATGCAACATTGCGCGATTCTATATTAATAACATTCAACTTTCTCAGGCACGTCGAATTGTATAAGAAAGTGAGAGCGCACTTTAAAAAGACCAGCAGAGATTGCAAAAAACAAAATTTATGGGTCTGGCAACATTTTATGGTCCGAAATAAGGCTTGCTTAAATATGAAAAATATTGAATAATAAATATAAATTAAAAAACATTAACATATGGAACATTTCTGATCGAAAAACAAGCCTTAAGGGATATTGCCTCTTGTGTTCTGTAAGCTTAAAACGGAAATTATTAGGTTTATATTAATTTAAAGTGCATATAGCGCTGTAAATTCTCTAGAGTATCCCAACTTCGGTTAAATATTTATATCCCCTTCACAATTGCTTGTTTTCTTTTCTCTAATTCCAATTTAGCAATGCATGTAATTTTGATATATGTACAGAAATACATGGGCATGATTTGCCTTGCTGGCATCTTGAAATAATTTATTTGCTGCGGCATGTTGCAAATATTTGCATAAACAATATTTTATTAAATTTATATCAAAAATGTGTGGAATGTGGAAAAAGCTCAAAAATACAAACCCGATAAAATATAAACATATATTTTTTCAAAAGACAAATTAACTCGGACGCCTTGCGCTGTCAACGGTCCATTATAGTTCGTTCAAAAAGTTTCTGCACTCTAATGTTTTTTGCTGTCAGAATGTCACAACATATATCCTGTCCTCAGTCGCTTCCGTCGCCTGTCAACATGTGCGTTTCGCCATTTCCATCCATTGTTCGGCATTCATCGCCCGGCTTAGGTCCTTCCAGGAGTCCTGGACACGCCCAGTTTCAGGTGCAGCAATGCTGTCGACGGCACATAAATAAAATTAAATACCTGGCATAAATAGAATGTCAGTTTGCTGAATTTCATCGCTGAAATATGGCAGCTGACCACATTGTGACACTTTTTTCCTGTGCCAGGAGTCGTAGCTGCTGTAGCCTTTAAGCCCCGAAAGCCGGGACGTGTCAGGATCCAGTTTTGAACACTGTTGAGCCATCATCAAATCTAATGGCAGTCATCTAAAACAATAAGGCGGCTCTCGGTTAATTCTATTAAAATGTCAGTCGTCGACAGCCAGGACAGGGGCTAAGGGAGATCTCGTTGCCAGATGCTTACTGTTTGGCCTACTGTCGTCTTCATTTGCATGTAAATACTAGGAAATAATGCACAGAGATAAATTATAAGCAGTTTAGCATGTGTTAAATCAATGTTTTTATTAAACATAAAAATACTTTTAAAATTAATCATTTGCATACAGAAAATTAGACTGCTTTTGTACTTCCTTACTTCCTTATTTTGTACATCGTTATTTTTTTCATTACTTCCTTGTTTCCTTAAGAAATGGTAATTTTAAAGACATTTTCACGGTGTAGAAGTCGAGTTTTCCAAGGGCTTGTTATGTGAGAAGGCAGGCCTGTCCGTTCACCAAAAGTGTTTCTCGAACAGCGCTTCCCACTCGACGTTCAAAACGATTGCGGCGGACACAAAATGTTCATTGCCTAAATTATACAAAATAGTTTAAAGATGTAAATTTATTTGGCAAGCAAAGTGTCTGTTATTCGATGTAAATGCTTTTCAAGCGGATAGCGGTACGGCGCACGTGGACAACTTATTTCAGAGGCCGCCCACACGAAAATTGCTCTATACTGGCAAGTTCCAATTGTTTTACTTCAGCAAAGTAGTTAAGCGAAACCGGGAAAATCGTATTTTTTCGGGGGCTTTTCTTGACTTTAAATTGCGTGTGTTTTGTTTTTGTTCATCATCAGAAACCGTTTGACACAACTGGGTCGCTCCTCAGCATTTATTTTCCGCCTGTCGGTTCGTCGGCCTGTTGGAAAACTGGTTCAAGGAGACAAACAATTGCAGCCCCGTCGTCGTCGTCACCGCAAAAATGTCGTACGAAATGGAACAACAACTCAGTTAAAGGTGCACAACATGGCTGTTGAAATATTTTCTGAGCGCACACGGGGCGTATGAGTGACAACATTCAGTGCAACGATTTTTTAATGAGTTTGGCAAATTGCAAAACAAAAGGGTTAAATCCAACTGTGATGGATAGATGTCAAATTGACGAATAGGGAATACCCTGTAGGCTCAAATAATATATTGTATTAAAATATATTTAAAAGGCTATTTAAAATGTTAAGTGAAAACACACATCGTTTTGTGTCAAACTTACAGAACTTTCTTATAAATATTTTGTCTAGGATATATTTTTTTAAAATTGTTAAAAATTTAGAAAACTTCAAAACTATATCCTACTTAATCAATTTAATTGAATGAAAAGTCTTACAAGCAGATGCAGCTCTTGAAAACCTCAGAGCACCTGCTGACAGGCAAGCTTTTCACATTCCCATTCCCATTATTTCTCCAGGCCTTCTTTTCCACTTTTCTTACCTGTAGACAACACCTCCAGCCAATTGGTGGGGCAACAAAAGCAGTCCCAACATTTACTCGACCATAAACAAGGAAAGTTCTTTTCACTCCGGAACAATTGTTGTCGAACGGCTGCTGGTCACGCCCACCTATGCGCTGCCGCCTCTTAACTGGGCCGACATCCAAAACTCGGGCGAAACCGAATCAAAATGACAACGAACACGCAACAAGGCCTTGTTGCAGTGTATACTAGTAGTGGCAGTAGTAGTGTTATCCTTGCTTCCGTTTCCGCCGCTTGGCTGTGTTTAATGAGGTTTGGGTCCGCACAAGTTGTTTGCATTTTTTACGACGCCTTCGCTCGACATTGCGTGTTTTCCGCGGATTCGAATTCGTCGCGCAGCCCTTTTGTTGTGTTATTGAAAAGCAATTAAGCTGGCTTTCCCCGAACTCCGTAAGCGGATCAAACTTGGCTTGCCCGTATAAACCCTTACCAGTTTTTTCAGGTGATTATTTTTTGGGGGTCAGTGGCCCCCTTTAATGGGGAAAACCCGAAGAGAGAATTTAATTGGACATTTTTGAGTGGATTTCATAAAGGAAATAAGTTTAGTAAATACCACAAAATACTAGTAATAATTTATTTTAAATTTAGGTAACCTCCCTTTCAAATTCTTTGGGTTATTTCGTGGCCTTACCCAAGCTTCACCTTAAAGCCTTAAAGTTCGCTAGAAGAAAATGACAGAAGTCTCTGAAATAAAATTGAAAATGTTACAACAAATTTCGAGATTATGCTGGCTGCTGGCTGACTTTCTCTGCTGTTTGCTTATCTTGTCAGCTGTTGCCTTGTGTTTGCTTACAATCAATCAATTACCAATGGCACGTGCACTCGTCTGGCAGCGTGTTCGGTTCGACTCTGATTTGCCAAATAAATATTTCGCAATTTCCATAGGCCAAATGCAAATGCCTAACCATACAAAAATGTTTCGGCATAAATCAGTACTATATCTCTGTGACGGTAGCGTAGCTGTCTGTGGCCAAAGGCGCCTAGCTGCCGGTTTATTCGACTTAAGCTGAATAATTTAACAAAATCAGTAGCGAACGCTCCACGTGCCACATTGGACGTTTTAGCCAAAAATGCCGATCAGATCGAGATTTCTGGTCTGCCGCTGATAGCAACTGTCTCACTCACTTAACTAATGAACCACTTCAAAGGTTGGCCACTCGGGGTTTTTTCTCTAATCTTGCAAGGAAAACATTTTCATTTCATTTTCTTTCTTTGTCAATCCTGACCCTTTCGACACCTTGACAACGCAAAAACGAAAACGGAAAATTTACGCCATTGAATATTCCTTGGATTGGCCTCCAACTGAGGCGTGGGCCATAATTAAAACATTTATCAAACTTTGTTGACAAATTACTGGAATTTGTTTGTTTTTACCCCCGAACCCACGGCGAGCATTGGGGAAATCTATTGCGATTTGGACTTTTTGCGCATTTATTGGACGAGCATTAGATACAGGTTGCGTGAGCAATTTAAATAGGCCTTTGCCCAGCCTTACTTTTTGGAAACTTGATTAATGGTAAAGTGTTTAAAATGAATATCAAGGAAATGTATGAAAGTTTTTTGGCGTCTCACCGCGATCAATCATCGTCAAGTGCGATATTTGCTGGTTTATATTTTCAATTTATATATTTCGCTGATGCTGGCATGTGACAAAAAATATCGCTTGTAAATACTGAGAGCATATATTATGGGGGGGCGTCAAGAGCCGCAGGTGTCAATGGGTTTTCAGCTAACGACTTGGCATAAATATCCGTGGGCAACACTGCGTATGCGTAATGGAAATGGCTTTGAAGCACGCATAAATGTGGAAAGCGTGCCGCAAATATTTCCGGTTAGCGTGTTTTAGCTTTCTATGTAATATTTTGGGGTTGTCCGGAAATTTATCTATAATTTCGAGTCTTTAAAACTATTTTTTAAATCTAAAAACAATTTCAAATTTTAAATCAGCTTAAAGCTTTGCTTATTTAATATTGAAAATAAGAGTGAAGCATTCTAGAAGCTCCTGCAATGCCTCCCTAAAAGCAAATACATATAATGTGGGTAATTGTATATTTTTATGCCTCGCAGTAATCCCCAGAAATATGATTTCCACTGAATGACCGAAATAAAATTACAGGGAACACTCGCTTCATTTTCGCACAGCCCCGAAATCCCACTCGCATCACTAAGCCACTGACCAGGACTATACATTAAGGAACCCAATGATGAGACAACACTGAACGTGGGCAGCGATGGACAGCTTTTCGAAATGAAATCCATCAAAATTTGACGTGCAATTGCATGGCAAAAATGTTCACACATTGGGGCGAGCATAAATTACACTGTAATTAGAGGGAGAGGGCGATGGGAAAAGCTGCTGCTTCTGCTGCCGTTTCATTTGAATTTTCCTTTTGCCCTACGTTGCTGCCTCTCCCGGCAATTATGCTAATTTTTTTCTGGCCTTTCTGCTTGGCCACCGCCAACTGGCGCACATTTTAGGAATTGTTAAACAGCCGAAAATTTTCACAGCCAAGGACTAATGGACTGAGGGAAAAAGGGACTAGGTCTGGGCTCGGCGTCGTCCTTGATGTGCGCTTAATTCAATGAAATTTGTAGCAATTGCATTTTGAAATTTGCCTGCCAGCAGCAATCCCTGGCTGGCCCAGCTTGTTTTATAATTAATGCTGCTGCTCCTGCTGATGATGATTTAGCGGAAATTGGTGTGGAATATTTACATATTTCGTTGGGAGAGATTTTTAATTTGAATTGTTGCCCCAGGGGCGCCTCCTAGTAGTTTAATAATTAGCTAGGAGTTTAGTTTATGGAAATGGTCGAGAGTTGCTCATTTATTGGAAAAGTTTACACGCCACAAGACATTAAAGATAAGTTGTAAAATTATAGTTTACTATAATTATCATAATATTTAGCTTTAATTTAAGTACAAGCGTAAATTGAAAACGTTTTCTGGCTTCTATACAAGGGGTACTGAGTTGGAAAATATTCTTATTGTAGCATAATTCGCATTAGCATTTTATACAAATCTGAACACAATTTAAATTTTTCGTTTATATTTAGCACTTCAAGAGTATGAAATAATTACCTGGAATCTATTTTGATTGTATCCTGAAGCTATACAAGCCCAACCAAAACGAGTTGAATAATTTTATCGTGGTTCCGTAATTCCTCGTTGCCTTAGTTATATATTCAAAAGTGAAGGAAACTTCTACATTGCTCATTTATATTTATTATTTTAAAGTATTCAACAAGTTCTAGTAACAACAAAGTGACCCCAAAATGACCTAAATTCTGGGTAAAGTTTTGCTGTTTTGCCAAAAACCACAAACTCTGCAGCGGTCAGGGTGTGATAGACAGTCAGTCCTCCCTGCTTGTCCTTTGACCCTATGGATACTGGGTTTGTACCCAACCCCTTTGATTAGTTTTTCGTTTGTATCGCTTATTCCATCCTCACAAAGTCCCTCCTATCCGGCATTCCACTTCCGCTCTCCCTGTACATAGCGAAAAATTCCTTAATATTGCAGGGATATGTATTTAAAGAATATTAAATTTTAATTATTTAATTTGTTTAAATCAATAGAGATTTATTCTCTTGACATTGTTATATTTAACCTTTTAATAAATGGGTTAAAATACCTCTATTTCCTTTCAGTGCTCGTACCAATACAGAGTGAATTGGCCGGGCTTAAATCCACTCTGTGTGTTTGAGTGCCACCATATCATATACCCATTCATACTCAATGCCATTTAGCTGGCTATCCTTTGGGAAAGATGGATTCTATTGATTCAGGCCCTTGTTGTACTTATTTCATTTCATCTCCTCCCGTGTGTGTGTATGTCTGCGAGTTGTAAATACAATTTGGAATTTACAGATGGCCCACTGAATGTAATTTAAGGCAAATACCGAAGGCTTTGGTTTTATTGAATTGCAGCCATAAATTGGTTTCTAATTGCATTTCGGGCAAGGAAAATATTAGTGTAAGAAACAAGGTCGTGGAAATCCGCACAAATGTCTAGAAAAGACGTAGACCACATTCTTTAATAGCCTCCGCAGCTTTATGAAATCATAATCTATAAGTAATTCACTTCCATTTCAGTTGCAATCAAATGCTTTTAATAAAGGTAATTTTTTGTGAACACATTAATTATCCAATTTCATTTGATATTTTTGCTTTTTTCCCTCATTTCCATCATTTACATAATTGAGTTGGTGAAAATTTCAATCAACATTGCTTTCCCGCTCAATTATATGTTGATTTTTATTCGACGCTTCAATTTAACACATCAAAAAAGAAAGGAAACGGAATTCGGCAAGCCGAAGTTTATATACCCTTGCAGCTTGCAATTGAATTATGAAATCTTATTATAACTAAGCTTAAAATATTCGCATTCCCTGAATTAATATTGATCCCGATTTTTATATACGATTTTTTCTATAATTCATAGTTAAAAAAATGTAGTTCGGCAGTTCACGCTGATCAAGAATTTATATGATTTATAGAGTCGGCAATGACTCCTTCACTGCGTTACAAGCTTCTGAATAAAATTATAATATCCTGCAAGGGTATAAAAAAGAATTAAATGCAAAGTCAAATATATCCAATTGAGCGGAAAATTTTAAATAAATTGAAACAAAAATGACGCATTTATTAAGACATTAAATTTATGCAATTTTTGTACCCTAATTTGAGTTCAATTAATGTTAAAAATTTATGCAGGACAATGGCTGCGCGCATCTACATCGCCCACTGCTTATTTCAGAGGTCCTTTATCAAAATGGATGGCAGGACCCGCGGGACATTGAGTTGCATGAATGATGAACACTTAGCCTTTTCTAATTTCGAGGCGCACTGACATTCTCCATCGATTCGGCGCACTTCCGGGCGATGATGATGTTCCCTTTGGCAATCCAAAGTCATACATCATAGCCATGAAACTGCCGGCCATTAACAACTACGAATTGGGTCATCAGTTTGGCCTCCACGATCTCTTTCTCTCTGTCTCTCGAATTTTGCTGACAAATTTGCTTCGGCCCCTTGATTAAAATTACAATTAATCAACGCAGCTCTTGACGCTGCCATTTGCTTTTTAGTCACTTTTTACTGTCATTTGTCCGTTTATTTTCCGCGTCCTTATTGTGACAACGACCAAAAAGAGCCAAAGGACCAAAGGGCGTCGAGTGCCCGATATTTAAGTGCCAATCACAGGGTTTTTGCTAGCAGTAAATGGCTCGAAAATTAAATTCAACGCGAATGGGATTTCGCTTACAGCGTTAAATTAAATGCCGATTCGAGGCAGCAAAATGAAAGACAATTAGCTCATATAAATTATTGGCAAAGAACATCACAAATTTTAAACGGGAAGACTTGAAAATGTAACTTGAAGCTTTGAAATTGAGGTATTATATCTCAGTGATTTCAGTACTTACTCAGATTTAATATTCTATTTTTCCCTCCGTGAAAAAAAAATGAATACCTTTATACCATCAAATAACATATATTTTCATTAGAAAAAGAAATTAGATCTCTTCTCATCCTACCGAATTGTTCGCTTTACAAATACATCTTATATCATAGTTTAACTATAGCTAATTTCGTTTCAATTTGGTATCTGAAGATGCGCTTCGCACTTGCACTTACACAACTATTTATCGAGGAAAACTTAGTCAAGTAAATATCACTTATCAAATGTGTGTGGGTGTTGTCACAAAGTGTTCAACGCTGCTCCCCGGGTGAAATCGTAGAATTTCCATTTGATTTTCCAGCAGAGCGAAGCCGAAACGA
Source organism: Drosophila bunnanda (assembly GCA_035046265.1). Lineage (NCBI taxonomy): Eukaryota > Metazoa > Arthropoda > Insecta > Diptera > Drosophilidae > Drosophila > Drosophila bunnanda. The sequence continues at coordinate 5,741,514 of JAWNOB010000075.1, forward strand.
AGAGGGGCTCACAATCCGTAACTGCGACGCTGGCAGGAAAATATATATAGATATAGGGAGCAGCCATAAACAATTTGTTTGATTAATTAATTGGTCTGTACACAGTAGTTAGCTATTAGTTGGGATTTCATTTACAAGGAAATGTTTTTCTTTTCTATGGGGGTAGTTAAGTGCTAGAGGGTTGGAACATCTCACAGCCAGAGAGCATCGATGGCATCCTCTACGTCCTCGTCCAGCTTCACCTCCTGCTGCTTGCTAGCCTGCTGATGCTGATCACTCACCAGAACCGCCTTGGCCTTGACCTCGTCGGAACTGCTAAGCAGGACCATTAAAAGGACACTGCTGCGTCTATTGATAGTTGTCCTGCCTAGTTCTATATCGTTGTCAGTAGAGGCATCGGCATCCCTGTGTGCCTTTTGATGGCGCAGCTTTCTCAGCCACTCCGTGGTGGGCCAAATGCACTTGCCACTACCACTGCGACGTCTACGATTCTGGCTAGCAACTAAAGAAATTAATAGAAGAAAGAAATAGTAGCACATGTATTGAGAAATATATTGAACTAGTTTTTGTTTTTAGTAAATGCGAAATTAAAATAAGAAATAAGTTTAATATACATTTATAAAATGTACTGTAACCTCTATCGCCCCTACCTGGAACCTCTCCTCTTTTCTGGCCGGGCTGCGCGTGCAGGACTTCCACCAGGCTGATGTCGTTAGTGGCGCCAGCACATCCATCAACTTCAGTCGCTGCTGTGGCTGATGTTGCTGCAGTTGCTGCTGCTGCTGCTGTGGATGTTGCTGCTGCTGCAGATGCTGCTGCTAGTGATGATGCTGCTACTGCTGCTGCAGCTGTGGATGATGCCGCCGCTGCGGTTGACACCGCTGCTCGGCCGCTGCTCTCGTGCTACACATTCGTCACTTGCGTCGTCAGACCGAGATCGATGGCCATGCTCTTGCTGGCGGCATCCGTGTGTAGTAATCGTTGCCTTCCGCCACCGCCGTATCCATAACCATAGCCGCTGCCCCCGCCGCGTCCTTCAGCGTCATGCTGCGAGAGCGGCAACCATTTGTCCAGCCAGCGGGGCCGGAAGAGCAGGGCGAACGTGCTACGAAATTGGCGACTCATCGAGCAGTAGAGGATGAAGTTGATGCTCGAATTAATAAGTGCCAAGATGTCCATTAGGTCACCTGCAGTGGAACATTGAAATGCAATAAGTGTGGAGTCACCGACACACTACCAAATCGCCCTCTGTTGGACATGGCTTTAGTGAAAATTCAAGGCTATAAAGGATTTTAGATTGAACATTTACAATGGGGAGTTAAGTGACTTTTAAACCAACTATTGAAAAATATATACCAATTATATTTTTAATATATATAATTTCAAGGAATTTTTTCCAATGTACCAAGTAAACAAAAAGTATATTCTGCTACGGCAAGTCAAGGCCAAGGCCTCGAATTTGTGGTGCAATTATGGGAGTCAACGGTGCGTATGATTGATGGCCAGCTGGCCCATCACGAAAATACTAGCCATAAATTCAGTCAATTATCATAGCCAATAAAGCAATTTGGGAGGCTTTTAGATGAGTAGAACGAGCAGAAGGCATACTCACTCAGCTTTAGGTAACACTGCAGGAAGAAGGCATCGCCAAGGAGGGCATTCAGCAGACCCATAATCCCCTGAGGGAACTCGGTGATTAGGAAGAGCAGAAGCACTGCTAAAAGCATCCTGGTCGTTCGATCCGTCTGCTTCTCCTTCTCCAACAACTTGCAGCTCTTGGGCTGAGTTGGCGTCACCACCTTCCCATTGACTATCGGCTGCATATCATTGGCCGCATGGCACGCGAGGATCTTCCTCCTCCGCTTGGCCTCCAACAAGGCGCCGATTAACCGCACAGAGAGCACGGTCAGGGCGAAGCAGGGTATCAGTTTGATCAGCACACTGTATATGAGGAAGGTGGCATTCCTGAACTGTCGGTCGTGCAGGGCCAAGGCACTGTGATATAGCTTGTACACCGTCACGTTTCGTTCACCCATCATCGACGGAGTTGTTCCCGGTGTCCAGCTCGTGAGAGGCACCACTGTAGTCAGGGTCAGCAAGCTGACGGCCGTACCGTTGGCCGAACCACTCGGCATCGCCCAGGAAACATCCGGCGTTGTGCTGGACATGACCTGCATGGTTACATCCTCCTCCTGATCCCGATTGTAGTCCAGGATATACTGACTCAACGGCACCGAAGCAATGGTCTTTCCACTCGCATCCAGTGTCTCCAGGAATTTGGCTATGGCTGATACCAGATACAGCCACGGTGACACAACCAGGACACACACCACATAGGCCGTGGCAATGGTGATCAGCGTCGTTCTCATTCCGCACCAGATTCGATTCCGTTGCGGATAACTCACAGCTATGTAGCGCCACACAGCCAGTGTTACGGTTAGCCAAATGGAGATGGTGTGCAGCACCTGGGGGAACACCGAGTGAAACTTGATGAAGCAGGCCCAGCTGTAGCTCAGCTGCTCCTCCCGCGGCAACCGAGCACTGAGTATATAGTCGTGCACGGTATATGGAATATATTCCAGCATCACAGCCAGATCGGCCACCGCCAGACCGGTGAGTATGGCGTTTGTTGGGGATCGCATCTCCCTTCGGGTCAGCACTATGATGTTTAGGGTATTCGCAATGGTGCCCAAGATGCAGACAATAAGCGAGAAGTAGCCATGAAAGTATTTATAGCTGAAGAAAAAGAAGATTTAGATAAATTAATTAATTATTTTATTTGTCACTTCCATTCTTTGTTTATTATTGAACATTTAAATAGAGAAAAACACATCTTTTTATGTTAATGATCACAGTTTTTTAACATACTTATGTACTTTTCTATTTAACATCTTTAATACATTCGGAAATTAAAGATTAATTCCTTTAATGTGAAAAAATAGTCGCATACGGCTTGAAATTTATATTAATAATATGATTATATTTTTATTTACGGACGAATAAACAACGAAAATCTCAAGACATAAATTATATTAAGCTTCTCTTGCTACCCCAACCAGATAAATTGGAAAATATATTAAGAGATCCGTAATATCTGTAAAATTGCATATTTAATATTTATTAATTGCTTCGGGAACCTCTTAGCTCTGCTCCCTATTTAATTTTATTAATCTCAATTTAAAGACCAAGCATCTTCGCATTAGCTGCACTCGGTAAGCCGGAAGCAATTACACACCTGATTTCGTTATGCACGTCTCGGCCGCTAGGCAGGAATCATTATGCAAATTATATTTAAAAATGTAATTAATATGCAGACATCCCCCGAGGTCCCGTGCCCTTGCTGGTTCCCATACTCATTCCCGTTTCCCCGCTTCCATACTCACTTTGTGTGAAAATCATCGATGCCTGTGCCGCAATAATGCGGCTGCGACATGTTCGTGACCATGGTGTCAATGATGAGCCGGTCAGATGGTTGGCTTTTCGGTTGGATGGAGTCCTGGCCAGCGACTCCGTTTGATTGACAGCAGCTCCACTGACTGCCCCGCCCACTCAGTGGTCCAGCTCGCCTTCGATTCTCCGCAGTCGTCTCATTAAAATTTCCTCTTCGAAATTCCAATATTTAAATATGCAAACTGCGTGCTGCGGGCGTAATTTCACCTGCAACGAAATAAACAATAGCGTTAGCCAGAAAGAAAAATAACTTCACGGTGACAAATGTAATTTTAGCTCAATTTTTGGCAACTGGAATTCCAAAAATACTATAGCATTGGCAGAGGAATGCAGTTCAGAGTTGAATTTCCACATGGAGACAGGAAAATGGGCAGGGAAATGTCATGACCATTTGCCAGAAAACAAGCACAGGCATTGCTGTCAGGCAAGAGTCCTCAACTGACTTGGAATCAATATTAAGCATACGACCCGTGTGCATACGACATAACGAGCTTCTTTTTGACCGCAAATTGCTGCAACAGCCTGCTGGCAAAAGGACATGGCAACTCGGCTAAAGTCTCACACGCATTCTGTTGACGTAATTCCATTAGACAAATGAGAAAATATGGAGAATCCTGGCGACTCCGAGATGAGCCTATCTGCAACCACAGTTGAAGTCTCGGCGGCAGTTGCAGCTTGCCAGTTTTGCATTTAATTAAAAGTTACTTTCTCATTGTCTAGGCCAAGTGACACGTTACTGGAGTGTCGGGCGGTTATCCGGCAATAAATCTGCAGGGCATTGGGCCCAAATGTTTTGTCAGCCATGAGGAGTGATAATACAATTTTAGCTTTTTCCCATTCAGATATTTGTGTCCTATTTTGTTTGTGATTTCAAGCACAAAATCTTGTTTTTCGGATTTGTAAGCTGCTGCTTGCTCTGGCCAGACCCAAATTCCATTACAGTGATTAAGTCCTTCTGGGCCGTAGATTTTTTGCCAAGACAGGGCTTATGCCGTTTGACTTGGCTTAGTCCTGCCCTGCTGACTCACCAAAAACTTGGCAAAACATTGCAAGAACTTGTAGAGTGGCTCTGGTAATTAGCAGTATATATTTACTGATGTATATTTAAGCACAAAATTGATAATTAATCCTTGTCATGCATATTGAATTAGCGCCAAGCAATAGTTATTTTTTGCTATTTAAAGACGTGGGATCTTTAGGGCGGTATAGCTCAAATATTTGGCTTATTGAATTGGATTTCGTTGCAAGATTTGCCTCGCACATACACCAAAATTACAATGCAAACACGCAGAAGTAAGGCAATAAACAAATGTGTCCCACTGTCTCATTTGGCCTCCAACTAATGTAACTAATACGCACCGTATGCCTGCCATTACGGAAGTTTTGGTAAACACTGCAAGAAATTGTGTGAAGAACTTGATTTTCTTTTCAGAGGTTTGTCTTAAAAATAATAATTAGAATATAAATAAAGTAATAAAATAATATTACACTAGAACGATACGCAGTTACCATTAATTTAGAGAGAAACTTAGCTAAAGGAGCTTTCTTTATTATTTTATACTTCCATTTTCCTCAAGTTATTGTCTAAGTACTACCAGTGTCAAGTGCCAGCTGACCAGCCGACCGAATGCCATTAAAGTTCCGACCGGTCACGTAAGTGCGAGGACTTGTTGACGATGACAGGAACATTGGAATATTTCAACCGGGGGTAGCTATATACATATATATTTATATATATATATATATATATACTTAGGGGTAGGTTGCTAGGCTGCTCATCTCAAGTGCCTGGCAATGACAGCGTATCCTTCGACCGCAGACAAGGAACAACACTTGCCGCTTAATAGACAACAGCACAACAGACAACAACACACACTCACAAAACCGCCATTTAAGCGATCTAATGAAGCCATCGCGACCACTGCCTGTTGCATTATTAATGCCACCCCCTCACAGCCGCATAATGGTTTCACATAATCAGCTCGACACTGGCTACTGCCTGCTTCTCAGTTCCCTTATTTTAATTACACAGAGCCACGCCCTTTTGACAGTCGTCAGCTGCTAGCAATTGTCCATACAAATTGAAGTTTGATTGTGGTCTGGCCATTAGCCAAACATGGTGTTGTAATGGGCCGATGTCTGATTATCTGCCAACTGAAACGTTGGTAATTTGTTTAAAATACAATCGGATTGAGGGTTACAAAGGTTAGGGATTTGGAAAGGGGAAAATAAGCTTATTTCTGTATTTAAAAGAAATGCTTACAAATAGTTTATTCCTCCTATTAATATATGATAAACATTTCCCCTACAAAAATTCCAAATAAATGTTATATTTATACTTTTTCTCTGTGCAAGAGAAGGTTCCTGGGACCACAAGTCAGGTCTGTTGCCTTTTTTATGCACCCAATGAGCCGCAGTTCAAGCCACTTCTGAGGCCAAGTACAATTACATCTTGGGTATGTCCTCGAGCCAGGACATGACGGGACACACGAGCCAAACTGGGCCAACTAGTGCACACAATCCTGCGCTTTCCTTTTGGCTTTGGGTCATATAATGAGCATATAGTATGTGCCGTACTGTATCTGACCCCCATTTTTGGTAGCTTCCCTCTATGTGTGTGTATAAGTACTGGCTCATTTCGCTGCCCGGAAATGTTTCTGGTGAGCCCGAGAGAGCCCTTCGGCCCTGTGCGGTTGAGATCCACTGTTGTAAATTTATGAAACGAAAAGCTCCGGCACACATATTCCGTATTTTCCATCCAGCAAATCGCTGGGGATAGGAGTGGAAAATTATGCCAGAAGGTAACAACTGCCACGTGCTGCTGACCGGGTTCGCTTTAAGTTGAGGTTTTTTGCGGTGCCAGGCAGCGGGGGTCGGCGAAGGCGGAAATCCGGTTTTGAAGCTGAACTGCACACACACGCACACGCACGCACTCGTCTCAAACATTTGAGTTCCTACTTAGCGGAGAAAATTCTCTCCTTCAACAAAAAAAGAGGGAATAATAAAAGAGAAAAACGAAATTATAGACTGGAGTAAGCTGACTTCGAAATACCCAGTAATCAATGCTTGATATTATAATATTGCGTATACTTTAAAGGCATTTCTTAGTAATAAATTTAATAATATCACATCTTATGTTAGAATCTTTTAGTTTAAAGTTTTGAGGATATTATAATAGGGTTCTTGCAATACATGATACATATTTATCCATTTCTATTCCTGTTTTCTCGCTAATAATGGTTAGTTGTGAGAGCGTAGAAAACCTGTATCTAATACCTCATTGCTTTTTTTGTAATTGCCCTAAGAAATACCCCTAAGCCCCGTAAAAAAAACGACACTGTGTTAAAAAAAGAAAAAATGGCGGCACCAACGGAAGCCGCAATAACAAAAACCGGAAGCCATCACCAAGGACTCGACGCTGACGCTGCGGGCACGCTTAAGCGCATATAATTGAACACTTGTCACGGGCACCCGAGCTGCGTATGGCCAATGTTCCGAAACAGGCAATCAAAATCTCATACATCCATAAAAAACAGTATAGAATGGAAAATTTCCTTGTTTTTCCCTTGTCCAGGACTGGCCCAATGCCATCAAAACACAATCAAAAATAAAATCGAATATGACTTGTGGTTTAGACCAAGAGCTAGTAACAAAAAAAACGGCAAGAGAAACTAAAGCTAAAAAGGTTTTTTGCTAGTTCCTAGCAGGATTTTCTAATTCTCCATTTTACATTTTCCACTTCCCACTTCCTCTGTACTCTCGGCAATTTTCACTTGAACTTCTGCATGTGGAAATTCTTGGCTTTTGGCTTCTCTGGTTGCCTAATTGCTGTGGCTGTTGCGAAAATGCCTCAACACTTTTGGTATTATTTTTACGCAATTTTTTCGTCTGTCGTTTCCCTGGCATTTGGCGTTGAGCTCGTTTGTGACGCCTCTCGAAACTTTTCTCCCCACAATTCTCCTCGGTTATACTGCGTTGATGAGCACACGGCTCTCTCTTTAGGTCTAAGGGTAATGCAATACATGTAACTCCAATCAATTAGCAGGGATAATTCGTTGAAACTTTGATGGACAGCTGGACTCTCTGATGCCGACCATTGATTTGGGTCTCCAGGCAACACCGTGGAGATGGGAACAAGATTGAAGGGCATTAGGAAATGTCTTCGATTTTGACACATATGCTTATCGGTTGCCCAGGGCAGTGCTTTTCCCATATCCCCAAACACTTTTCTCCATCCCAATGGCTCTTAAAAGCTTTCTGTGCTTCCACATCTTCATCTTGTTTGTTTGTTTCATATTTTTTTTCCTTGTTCTTTATGACGGAATGCTTGGATTTTCAGTGCTTCTTAGCCGTTGCCACTTAATGCCGTAAAAGTTTGGCATCACAGACAGAAATTTTCACGGATAATTGAGTTGCAATTAAATTTGGATTGTTATAGTATTCATTTTATTGTATAGTTGTAATCATTAAATAGGAATTTGAAGTATAATTCGGGTCTCTTTAGGAAAAAAGTATACGGTCTTATTATTAAACTTGTTTAATAGAAAATTAAATTTCCTGATAATAATACAGTTTTTCGCTGTGATATATTATTTTATTTGTTCTCTCCTGGCTTGGCATTGTCTCCCTTGACATTTGCTCATTGATTTCACGCTCGCTTTATAACTTTGCAAAGTGTGTGAGTGGAGTGTGTTGGCTGGATGTGCACTGTCGGTATGGGTTGTGTGTGCTCTGTGTGCAGTGTGTGAGTGGCACTAGAGTCAACAGGGCACAGAGTGTCAACGGTTTTGCTGGCGCCTCTCTCAAATATTTACCAAGCTATGGCGACCCCCGAAAGTCGGCGCCCAAACATGAGCGAAATTTGTAATTAAGCATTCACAAAACGCTTTGGCCGTGCCCTGGTGGATGCTGGGTGATGCGGATGTATGTGGCGAAGGAACAGCCCACAAAAAACACATCAACGGCTGTACGTCATTTGACAATCAGGAGCCGCAGCGGAAAAGCTGAGCCGGACACAAATGCATATTTTAGGGGAAAATCTGAAAATCCAGCAGGCAGTCACAGTCATGTAAAGCCCAATAATTTGGCTATATTCCAGCTTAAATTTGCCTTTATAAAAGCAAAAGAGGATGCAAGTTAAATTGCAAATTTAAGTTTACATATTTGCATACGAATAAGCTGAACGCCAAGTTTGATTATTTTATTGCCTTTCATTTAATTACAATTTGTTTACTTAATTTTGGGTAAATATTATTGTCAACACTGATGGCAAGGGCCTTAGGTCAAGGTAATTGCAATGTTTAGGCCACAGCTCGAGTTTGCAGCCAACTTTGTTTGGTATTATTTTACTGTGATTAGTTTCCTGTGCAGTTTTCGCCCCCATTCCTACCTTTTGTCTTGATGTTTTTTAGATATTTTGGGTTAATTAAAACTGTGAACAATGGCAATGGCATTACATAATTATAGCCTGCGGTTGGATCTCAATTATTTATTTTAATTGAAGTCTGTTTATTCTATGTTTTGTAAATGACATAAAAATTTGATTGCAACATATTCAGGCTCTAAAAAGCCACTTATCGTTGGGAATTGCCTAATAAAACTTTTTGGAATAGTCACATTAGATTCACAAGCTGTTGGGGGCCTTCTATTCAATTAATATAACAATCTGCGGTAATTGAATGAATTCATTTTGATTGGGTTTAGGTTTTCAGTGGTTTATGTGGGCTTAGTTTGTGATTTCTAAATGGGATAAGTGCCTAATAAAATGTGTATTTAATTAATAGACAGCTTTTATTAATAGTTGAAGCACTTATTCAATTAATATTTCCATTTTCTGTGGTTTTAATATACGATTTTGCTTTAATTGAAGTGACGGTTTTATCTATGACATGAGGTTGGTTTTATTTATATGGCATAAAAGGAATATAGGGCCATAAATCGTTTAGAAATGCCCTAATAAAAATTTTATTGAATGCCTAAACATGTATACATTTATTTGATTGGCAAACTTTTGGAAAAATCAGTCGCTAATGGGGCCTCGATTCGTATTAATATTTCAATCTGCGATAATTGAAACTGCAGTGTTTGCGAACACATCGAACACAAATGCCATGTGCCAAGTGTCACGCCATTTACTTCGATTATATCGTCGTTTGGCGTCGATTTAACACACCCTCCCACCCGGAAAAACCTATCCTATGTCGGTGGATAACGGAGGCATATGGCATAATGCCGGATCAGCGATTCATTTCAATTTAGCAGCTATCCCGTGTCTGTGCGTCTGTGTATGAGATGGCACTTTTTTAATTTGTTTGCCCATGGCCCGTGCTCGGGACATGATATTAATCTGCCCAGCTTATCGGACTTGTTTATTATTGAGGGTCTATATAGGCTGTGGCGTGTAGTCTGTAGTCTGGGCCATCGGTGGTTTATTACAGTGGAATTCTGAAATTCAACCTGCCATCGACAATCGGCAGTTGATTAGCAGCATAAGCCCCAGCTCTCGACCGATTATTCCCTTTGTCTCTCTTTGTATTGTTTTGTTTTTTGCCCTATAAAATGTTAATAAATTATGGCAGCGATAAATAGAATTTCTCGCACTTTCATCGCTATGAGCAGAGTTTTATTTTGGGACCAGCTTGTTCATTGACTAAATGCATTTGCCAAATATAAAAAATATTAAAGCGGCCTTAATTAAAAAACGCATTAAGTATTTTAGAAATATTGAGCGAAGGTTAAATTTAATTAATTACCTTATTACTTTATAAACTATCAATCGCCTCCACTCAAACCCGAAGCTTGTTTTCTTTCAATTTATTAGCTATTAATGAACTTCTTATTGAAGGAATTCCATTTGTTTATATTTATTTTAAGCTGTAAATTGAAAAATGTACTTCTACTTATTTTTTTCTTTTTTAAAGCAAGTAAACAAATAGTGACAGTGTCACATAAATATTAGAAAGCCCTTTCTTTAAAAAAGAGAACTTGAATTAATTTAAATTAGCAAACCGTTTTACGCAGTGACCTTAAATTTTATTCAACAAAATAATAAGATTATCAGAAGCTATTAAACTTGTCTGAGCTAATTTTATATTTATATTCATTTAATGATTTGGTAAAAAAACACACACTTTACCCAGTAAGCCAATTAAAATAAACATCCTCATTGGCTTTGGTTATGGAAAAAACAAACCATCAAAACTAATTTTAAAGAAATACTCTCAAAATTTTGTAGTTCTGAGTATTGATTTTTCCCCACTTTAAACATTTTTAATTAGCTTTATTTTATTATCGTGCAGCCATAAACACTTTAGTAATTATGTCCTGTTTATTGGCTATTAATTTTCGCTCTTCAACTGCGGTCATTAAAATGCTCGCAGCTAATCCGATGGCAAATATGTGATGGTGGTAAAGAGCAGTCTATAATAATTGCATTTGTTGCAAGGCAATAAACTTCCGCTTGCCGCACAGCAGCAGCTTGGTCCATAAATTGAATTTGCCAAGAGACAATACCAAGTTGGCTGCAAATTTATAGTATTTTCAGGACTCAGCTTATCGCAGCTTCAAAATCCACAGACCTGCTGAGTGTATATATTTTCCAGCTCCCCAGAGCCGCCTGTCCACAGCAAGGAAAATAATATCCGTTGCTGCCAAAATAAACCTAACAAGCAAAGCAAATTTTACACAAAAAAAGGGGGAATGGAAATGGAGAAATCCGAGTGCAAGGATACCCTTCATGCTGGAACTTATTTCCCAAATAAAATCTCCTGTTGCATGTCCCCCGTGTCGTTCATAGTCCCAAACAACGATTCCGCCATCGATACAAATCCCTGGCACTTGTGGTGAGCACGTCCTCATGTCGCCATGGCGAGGACATGACAGGCAATCCACCGAAAAGGAACCCCGACAATAGGAGACTCCGGCGCAGTCTGCTCAATATTATTTTTCAATTTATTATCGAGTACCTGCTGCCGCTGCTTCTGCTTCGCGGTTCGGCGGTTTTTATTTCCCAGCATTTTGCTTTCTATTAAAGCGCCATCAAATTGGCGGCCAAGCCGTCAGCTAACAACATTTAGTGTTCGGCCAAGGGCGAAGAAAACGCAAAAAAAAAACAACAACAAAATATAAAAATAATGGCGTTAACTGAATTTCCAGACGCCTTTTCGGGCGAGACGACAGCCAACAAAAAAAATGGTATAGAACGGAAAAAAGTGCTATCAATTTTTCATAGTCAAACATTTTAACTGCTATGTCATAATAAAATTAAATGACTTGCCCGCAACCAGTCCAAAAACAGCTGCTGGCCATGGGAAATTGCTTGCGCTGGCTTTTTGACATAAATTAGGGCAGAATTTTTAGCAGAATTTGCTAAAAAATGTAAATTTAAAAGAAGATTCATACTCAAAGACCAGTTCCAGTCAAATAACTCTTCATTATTTATACAAAAATAATCTCTCTTGAATGTATAGGCAACATTTTAAGTACCAAGCCATTAAATATAAGTGAAACCCATTCAAGTTACAACATTTAAAGCAGAATAACACACACAGTCTGCGCCGAATGGAATGTTTCCCAGGCATTTTTCATTAATTTGTGTACGGAGCAAAATAAAAGTTTTCCTCCTGAAAATTACCAAGAAATGTAGGACTCGCAATTAAAAAGTCTCGGGCCCAAAACTTTATTTCCAACAAAAGGATGGGCAGGATGATACCAATCGGCATTAGCCGTGGGCTGTTCAATACTTTAAAGGAAAATACGAGCATTTGTCTGGGTAACTTTTCATTTTCGCAACACCCCCTCCAGGGGTAAGTCATAATGCTCTGGTTCACCTTTGGCTGATCCCGATCCCAGGGAGTCAGCGGGAGTGGGGGAATTAGGATCCATACCACGCTCCATTTAACTCCGGGCCGCTGGCGTGCTGTACATACTAATACACACTAATCAATGGAGGGGGTGGTTCTTCGAGAGTGTGTGTGGTGGGTGTGTGGGTTGTGCGGGCATAATGATAATTTTCTGCTGAATACCTGGGGTGCTGATATCCAGTTACGGGAGCGTGTGTGCGAATAATATTCATTAGAAAATTACACAAATTTTTTACGTTAACGCCATTATATTTGGGACACACCACAGCCACACTGAGCAAATACTAGAGAGATCGCTAGAATCAAATGAAAGTTTAGGAAAATACTTTTAAAATATTTGAAGGAATCAATCGAAACATTTTCAAATCACAAAAGTCCTTTGAATAAGGTTTATATCTTATTTTAAAATTTGTAAATCAGTTCTTAATTTTTTCACCTTTAGTCTTATCTCATGTGTATTTTTCCACTGTGCATACACCACACATGACCTTGGGTCTTATTTATGATTATTTACAGGCATTTTCCGTCAGCTCCTTCAACGTTTTTTGCCTATTTAAAGGAAATTTTAAATTGTATTTTCACTTGATGCGTATGTTGGTGGCTGGCAAAAAATATGTTACTTATTTTACTGCCAGTTTTTATGTATTATATTCCCTTTAGACATGCCAAGGGGGAGAAGGAGCTGACTTGAGGAGGCGTGTCACGAACAGAGGGCGCAACATAAATTGCATTTTTGTTAGTTTTACCCCGCACAGGCACACACACGCAGACTCTTACACATAAGAGAAGTGCGGGAGGACGGCATTATTGGAATTAACCCGGAGTCTGTCGGGAGCCGTCTGCCGAGTTTTCCTGCTCCTTTTTCCTGCTTCTTTTCCTTTATTTCCACCCTGCAGCCGCCACCTTCGACTTGTTGACTTTATATTGCTCATACGCACTGTTGGCCCCACACACGAAAGGAACACGCTGCAATTAAGTTTTCTCCCCAAGGCCGCTCTTGAGGTGTCTGCCGGCGCTTGAGGTTTTTCGCATTTTATGGCACAGGCAAAGGCACATGGCTTTGTGTAATTTCCACAGCACCTTTTTATGTGCAACAACGAGGAGGAGGAAGCCACAACTGCAAGGCATTTGTATTTGCCGGCGGCTGATTGGAGCTTGATTAAAGTGTCGGCTAGCCAAATTTTAAGAGCTCTATCAGTGATGGGAAACAAAGTAATCTATCCCTTAAGAGTGCTCGTAAAAACTTACATAGATAACCCTAATGAAAAAGATATAAGGCAGATATAAGAGGCAAGACTGAGACTCCTTTTGTTTAAATACATAATTCGTTAAAGCCTATATAATTTCCAATTTAAATTCGTTTCCAGATTTTTTTTCTTTTCCTGTACCTTATAAATATTTACTAGAAAAACTGCCAACGATAAGTGCTTAAGTGCGGCAACCCAGATCCTCTCCATCTCTAAATCTAGCCTACTTTTCGTTTTTTCTACCCACCTCTTGGTAAATGCATATTCAGGTGACAAATTCAAAAGCGAATCCCGAAATTTACACAGCTCTTGTCCTCGGGCAAAGGTAACAAATTTTGGTTGAGACGACAAAGGCGAGGCGAACAAAAGGCGGCTACAAAACGCTCGGTTACCTTGGAGTGACAATTGAGCTGGCCAAAAAAGATACTCGACTCAACTACAACTGGGCTACGCCGAGCCGAACCGAATGAATGGCCAGTGGCTTGGAATTTTTCCACTCTTCGTTCTATTTGCACTTCCATTTCCATTCCCACTTTTCCGGCCGGCCAAGTGTCCGGGGGAGCTAAAGAAGCTAAGTCGGAGAGAGCTTCAAAGCAAGTGTTTTAATTAAATTAAAGCGGCGCACAGGAAACTTAAAGACTCGAAAAAAAACCCAAAAAAAAGTAACTACAAAAAATTGGGTCAAGTAGTTAAGGCAACTTGAGAAAATTACACGAGTAGTTTTCTTGAATAAGAATGAATGCGGAATGTTGAATAAAAATAGCATTTGCTGCATTCTAAAGGACTTTAGCCAGAAGACAAGGACAAGTGGCCTGTAACGCACTTGAGGGTCCTCGAGACTTGCACACACTCACTGTCACTGTGCACATAATGTGTATAGCCCCCTGATTTTCTTCTGATTTTCCTTAGATTTTTCCTAGATTTTTCTCTTTCCCCTTTGGGAGACGCTGGTGCAAAAGTCTCAAACTGAGTGCCTGCCTGACGGAGAAGTCGAATGGCCAAAGTGTTTTTCGGACATGTTACTTTTTGAAAAAACGCAGCCTGAGTAGGCGGGAAAGCTCTAAGCATCCTTTCCGGATCTAAAGCCAAGGCAAGTGCTCAGTGCTAAGTGACTGTCAGTGTTCACTGGCCACGCCCACTGTCCATAGAAACTACTACCACGCCCTTCTCTGAAACGGCCATTGACATGCATTTTCGTCGTTCATAGGTGCGCAGGTTGTAGGTTGCCAATCCAGCCATTATTCTCGATCCCCTGGACCTGTTTCTCACGTGCCAAATCATCGGATTTCGGAAGAGGGATTGGGATTCAATAAATCGCTCTGGCCTAGAACCTAGGCGCTGGAGACTAGGTGACACCGAAAGCAAAGTCTTGGAAGTCTGCTAAATGTTTTAAAAAAGCACCAACAAATACTCTTCTATACTGCCAAAAATTCAGAGATTTTTAAGACAAGACAATTCTTTTGAATAATTTTTTTTTTAATTTTTTAATTTAACAAATTAAAAACCAAAATATTTCTGCCTGTGCACAAAAGCCTCTGCTCGGCAGCATGACTCACAGAATGATTTGTTTGGCCCAGGTGAGTCTTGTTGGCCAAGAGCAGTTGGGGCTAATGCCATTACCTCAGTGCAATTGAATCGTTTCAAACGATCGATTACGTTGCCGAACCGAAGCCCCAACAGAGGTGCGGGCGCAAACGATGAATAAATGAATGAATTAGGCGTGTTGGTGTAGCAGGCACTGGGATGAGGGGCCACTGATGACTGACAATGACCAACATGACATGCTGGTTTCAACCATCAGAAGGTATCCATCCCGTAAATGGCCAAAAGAGGTGCAAGTCATTCCTGGTTAGAAACATAAGGGAGCAAAAGCTTGTAACACATGTGGCATCTCTTAAAATTCCTTTTGACATTGCCCGATTAAAATCTCTTTTTGAGTAGTATATAGAACCATGAAACGTGTGTTCCTGCACAGGGAAAAATTGTAACAACGTTTTTAGGAATTTGAAAATGATTTAAAAGACCTTAAAAAGGTTGGCATTTTTTCCCATTAAAGGTCATTTCTTTTTGTGTACCTTTAATTAAGCTTTAAGGTATTTAAAGTTTCTGTCGACCAACATTCTACAAAAATAGCAACACCAAAGTGTGTGCACTGAGCTAAAGGCAAAGCCGAAAAGAACTGAGAGCTGGGAACTGAGAAAGGAGACACGAGAAACAAGAACCGGGAACCTTAGATCTTTTGTGAACCAAGGACCTCACGTTCCATGGTTGGCTGCCTGGCGAAATGTCAACAGCAGGTAATGCGTCCTTAGTTCTTCCTGTTTATGCCCGCAAAGTCTCTTACCTCAAGTCGAATATGGCAATCCCTTTTGGCCCTTTCGCCCAAGCCCCCAATGCCCCTCCGAGTGCTGCAAAAGTTGCGACTTGCCATCTGTCTCGGCCGTGTGCTCCTGCTGTCTTGATGCCTTGTCTCGTTGCAATTTCCATTTTCTTTGTTGCATGCGAAAAGCGCAGAAAGAATCTCGAAGTCGAGTCGAGGAATTGGAGAATATACATCACGTTAAGGGAATGATATGTGGTTGGCATGCTCGTGATAAGCATATGTAAATTAGGAACAGAGTCCTGCCTGTGGGGCAGGAGCAAGGATCTCCCTCTTCCTTCAACGAGAACGTGTTAACAGTCGCCTGTTTATGTGACAGGACAAGAGACTCATAACTCAGGCAAACTGCTCTTTGAAAGCGTTCACGACCGGGCATAAACATAAAGGAATAATGCTGAATCGTAACTTTTCCTGATAACTGATTCTGTTTCTGATTCGAATTCTGATTTTGACCGAGAGGCAAGGCAACAGTGATGGAAGCCAATAAGTTATTTGGGAAAAGCGTAAGACATGCAATAAGTAATATGACGCAGAATGGTTGACAAAAAATTTCTAAAATTTCTTTTCTATTTAAAATATAAAAGTTTTTAAATTATTTTTTAATAACGCATTAAGTTTATATGCGTTCAATGTAAGATCTAAATATTTATCTGCAAAAATCAGACACAAAAAGGCCAGAAATGACAACACTGCTATACCATATTGACAGATATGTGGCAAACAGAAAAAAAAGACAAGCAACGAGACATGTAGCAAACTAGAAAAAGAGAAATAATGAGAGCCATCTCCGATACGACTTCCACTTATGCTATGGCTATATGCCATGTTTCATGGAGCATGAGCAACAGTTTGTCTGGCCATCAGACATCCATCCACCCACGCATCCATTTCCCAGCTCCCATGCTCAACGCTCCTCGCTCCTTTTATAATCTTTTAAGGGCCGCTGTCTGTCGCGTCTTTTGTCTATTTGCCGCCTGCCATTGGCTTTGTTTATTTTCACAAGCGTGTCGGTCCAAGTCCTAGTCCAAGTGGAGGACCAAGACCAAGTCCAAGTCCCTTGCCCCCAAACAAAGCATTTGGCTTTAAGACCCCAGCTGACTCGCTTAAGTTTCGTTTTCGGTTTCGATTTGGCAATTGTAGTTTTTTCTGTGTGAGCGGCGCCATCAGAATAATTGCATTCGATTCATCTTGTCGGGGATACTTGGTGGTTAATGCCTCTTTGCCAATATCCAAGATATTCATTCACAGAATTTTCAAGGATATACAGAGAGAAATAACAGGGAGATGTGATAGAATTTCTCTATATTCTTGGCAAGATTTTTAATTCTGTTAAATAATTAAACACTACATGAAATAAGACATGTTCTTCAAATGATTACTGCAGCTCTCAAGTCGTCAAGTCCTATTGCATCCTTGTTCTGTAATGGATGCTACGATGCATTTAATTTAATTAAACAAGCTCCCCTCAAGGGCTGAATAATTCACACTGACTTTTTGGTGAAATGCATCAGCATAAATAACATTTAAATGCAATCATCATTTATGGCTGAGATTTGTTGCACACAGCACACAGAGACTCTGCCAGACAGATTGCAATATAGCTCTTTCGGTGGCGTCGTCAGCCACCACTGCGTATGCGTAATATTCGCCCAGATTTATGCAATGCTATTTTCCGACTGAGCAAAAGATGCTACCGGAGAATGGAAGGAAGGAAGCGATATAAATACGAGATATGGTTATGGCCCGCTCATGTGTGGATGGCATGGCATGTGTGGAAACTTTTTGCGATTATGATGGGGCCTCTGGTTTTGACCTTGCATTTAGCGTTGCATGAAAATATTACGCATCACCCCTCGACATCGCCGCAAAAGTACTTATAACATGTGCCGCCACCCATACCGCGATTCGTTTCAACAACTCGAGGCGCTGTGTACTATACTGTGCACTGGCGAAATGAATTATTGATCCATTTAGGGGCTTGGCCCATTTCGCCTCTTAGTACGCCATCACGTGCCTAGATAGCTGGGCTGATGAATGGCGCGAGGGATGCCTAGAGATGCTGAGGGTCTGAGTCCTTTATTTTTATCGGACCTTCGGCAGACACAGACTCCCAGGAATACCCAATGAAATGAGCATATAAATCTTTGACCAGCGTTCATTTGAATTCAGCTTTTCGACTTTCATTCATTGCTTGAACAAATGAATGTGGAAAGAGTTCACTTGGCACTGCCACCCCGTGAACTCAAAACTTTTCACAGCGGCTCAGAAAGTTTTCCGAACAGGCTGTAAAATGTCTCCACTTCCTTTATCAACCAGAAAAAAGTTGATAATTTGTGCGACGCAGAGGCGGCACATGTGGCTCAAAACGTTCAACTTTGGGCGCACAATTTGGGTTAAACAAAGGGAACTTATTATTATAAGGAATTATGATTTTACGCTCCAACGCTCGGGGATTTTGGGAAGCCCACGGTGGCCCATGTGGCGTATGCGTAATGCATTAAAGTTAAATGCCACACTTACGACCCGAAGTAAAATAAATAACAAGGCACGAGAGAAAGTTTTGCGGATCAGGGGATGCGAACTAATTAATTGAATGCTCAACAAATTACAAGAATATTCCGGACACACAACTTCTTAGTCAATTAAATTAATTCAGTGAAATAAGAACTTCATAACTGAAAGCCCCAGCTGCTTGTCGATAAAAATGTTAAAGTTAGGAAAGGAAATGGGAAAATTTAAATTAACTTGTGATTTAAGAACAACAGGGAATTCATTATTTCTTATACTTCATGTTCTCTGCGGGAAACCATTTACCAATTAGGAACAATGACTTGTAATCTTTTGAATAAATTCAGATTTGTGGATATAAATACATATTTTCTCTTTCTTAGCCATATGTGTATAGCACATGACCTGAAGTCAAGTGAAACGACACGTAAAAGTTGAAGAATCAAGGGAATTCCAAACTAATTAATGGAATGCCCGACGAATTAAATGTTTCTGCATTTTTGGCTGAGCTCAACTCCCGGCAATTAATTTAAATGATACTCAAAACCAAGGAGACCAATCCCCTTGCACCCAGTAATAAGTATGTGTAACCGAAGTTTGTCTTGGCTGAAAGTCCGCCGTTTCAGTTTGAGTCACTAGCACGTGGCCTGGCTTTTGGGGCTTAGACCGAGACCAATACCACAATGGACAATTACTGTCTCATCTGGGGCGGATCTGGCGGTGGCAGCTGGCACAGAAATTAATTAGCCGCCCGAACTTAACCGAAACCGAAAAGTTCAGACACTGCACAATGGACTTGAACTGGAATCGGAGAGGGGAAATATGGATTTGGGGTTAGACATTGGCATTAGCATTAAGGAGTCTCGCTTTGAGATTGAAGTGCAGGCAAGACTCTTGACAGTGAATAAGCAACTATTAGAGTCCAAATTTATGGCATTCCTTGGTTCTGGTTTGTCTAAATGTGTCAACAATTCGACTGGCAATTATAGCCAGCGGGCAAGTCAATAAATTGAGCGAATTATGACCTTGGCAGCTGCGAGAAATTCGCACATGCTGCTAATTGCTTCAAGCTGTTAACCCTCTAGTGCCGTCCATAAATCGAAAGTTTCATTCCATTTCATTCCATTGTGTCTTTCCTCTCTATCTGACTTTTGTGCAATTTCCTTGAGGGAAATTAGAAAACTTTGCGCTATCTGTACGCTTTCTTTCATTCTGTTTGCTATTTTCTATTTAGTCTTTTTTTCGGCCATGTGCAAATATTTTCGCTGGCAAACCTTTTGTCCTGGACGCAGCCTTTGTGGCCGCCGCCTCTATAGTTGACTTTTATTTATTGTGGGCCATAAAAAAGCAGCAGGCAGGCGGCTCCAGCGGCGGCAGCTAGCTCTGAAAGCGAAAAGTTGAAAGAATGAAAACCAAAAAGGAATCTAGCACAGAATGCAAAAATTGTATACATTTGTTTGAGGTTTTTGTTGGAATCTACTTTATGTTTGTCTCCCTCTGGCTCTCCCTCCACCTTCATGGTTTGCTTGTTTTTCTCGCATTTTCAGTGTAAATTCGAAATTTCACTTTGGAAAGTCGTCAGCGTGTGTGTAACACTTTTTACGACTTTGCCGCATTTGTACAAATAATGTTCACCATTCCCATTCCCTTTTATTGTTTATTTGTGTTCATTGACAACACACATACACATTTCTTTTATGGGGAAGTTCCTTGACTCCAGGTCCTTCTCGGCGAAAGTGCTCCCTAGTTGCCAGTTGAGTGTGGTCCTTGGATTGCACTTTTGTGGCCAGCATTGATCATAAAAAATGTTTGATAAATTTATGGCCAAGTCGGTGAAGAAGCCTAGCAAAGTTTCGGGCTCAAAATGCAGATGAGAGGCCAAGTCTGGCAAAAGTTTTAAGACACTTTTAGTGGGTATTACAGAGCCTGGCAAAACTCCAATTAATTGCAAAAGTTTTTCCAAGTCTAGGAAAAAGGGATACCTTCACACACTTTGGGAATAGTTTCAAATATCTACACAGAGCACAAAAATTTGAATTTCAGCTCCACCTTATTAGTATTTCATTCGTTTTTCTAACCATTAGCGTCAACATTTTTCCCAGTGCTTGGTTATTTAATTACGGCCTCGTGCCGAACTTTATTCAAATATTCATCTTTCATTCAGCTTGTAGGTACACTTAACTCATTTAAAACGAATTTAAATTCGCAGAAATGCGACCTTTCTTAATCTTGGCCAGGAATTTTCGTTTGTTCCCTTTTCCACTTATTACCGGAGGGCTACCTACATCAATCAAATGGTACACAGCCAGAAGATTACACTAAATACAATTTGCAGGACATTAAGCACGATGTCCCCAAGGATGCATGTGGATGTGGCTGTAGCGGCCATTATGCTAATCAGATAAACCTTTTTCCTTTTGGTCCTGGCCATAAATGAAATATATAACTGCGGCCCGAAAACCAGCTGCTACTGCAGAGATACCAAATGGGAATAAAGTGCCAAACGAAGTTCACTGACCAACGGTTATATATTTTGGCAATCAAAGAAGGTTAAGGAGTCGTGCGAAAGTGATAAATATTAGATGCCGAATACACTTAGCTTAAATTACAAAAGAAATACGTTGCAAATCAGGCAACACGAGGTTGAATTCAAGTATAAAACTTCACTTATTTTTTAATTAAGTTTATCAACGCTTTTGAGTAAATTGTTTCATATATTTTAATTTTTTTTTAGATTAAAATTTAGTTTATAAGTCCCACCAAAACTTACACAAATCAGAAAACTTTTCAAACAATATTTTTAGACAGAATCGACACCGCATTTAAAACCAAAAGTTATATTCGTTATTTTCATATTTTTGTGGCGCACTGCTGAATATCCAAGTGGTACATTTTCCGACTTTTTCCCAAAAAACCGAGATCGAACGAAGAGAAAATTCCGAGACACGTGCGTGCGGCGCCGCTATGGAAAACCAACTGAAAAACCGTGAAAACTTTTGTGCGCCAGCTGCTCGCCAGCGTTCGCTTGTCGCTATTCGCTTTTTTTTTTTGTTTTTCGCTCGGGAAATCGTCGGTCGGCTTTTCCTGGGCGCCTGTCGAAAGTGTTGCCAGCTTTCTGGCGTCGGCGCCGGCAGCGGCAGCGGGTCCGGTCAGCTGATCCAGGAAAAGCGGGGGAAAAACCGGATCCACCAGAAGCAACTAGTGCAGCTGGGTGAGGAACAGCATCCACATGGCGTCCACAGGCCGCAACAGCTGGGCGACTTGTTGAAGTTGCAGACTCTGTTTGAAAACAAAGAGAGGAAAATGAAACATGCTAATTTCCAGAGAGCGGAAAATACAATAGTCCGCTCTCCTGTGCAGAGGCCTCCTCCTTTTGCCTGACTTTGCCTGGTTTTTCTCTTGTCTTTGCAGTGGACTCCATTCAATTTTCGTTTATGAATGAAACGATTTTATTTGACTTTCCCAGCGCGCCAAAATATGTGTAGAACTTTATTTATGCCGAAACTTTTCCCTTTTTTTTTTGCTGGTCAAATTTATGGAACATCAGACCGTCCATATGGCAGTTAACCCTTTTTTTGGCTGGTACCACTTGGCGTATGGGTAATAAATCATCGAATGAAATGATAAACTGCGCCGCCTTCCCACTTTTCCCTTGTCCGCCCGGGATTTTTCTCACTTGCAATTTTTGTTTGTTGTTGGAGCCAACAACTAACATAACATTTACACAACAACAATGGCATTTTAATAGACGACGACGATGGCGAATGTTTAAAATCCCCTTCGAGTGCTCGTAAAACGTTCCGTTTATCTTATTTTGGGAGAGCTGGTATTTATTTGCATTTCATTCCGTGGCGCCTCATGTTAGATTTATGTGCTCGCAGGCTCATTGGTTGTGTGGATCTATTTGCTGAAAATTTATGTTTGCATTTCAATTTACTTCCTCCTGTCAGGCTCACAATTTTCTTTTCGTTTTTTTTTTTCGCCAACATATGTTGATTAACTCGAGATATTTATGGCAGTGCCGTTCTTCTTGTGAGATTTTTGGTTGTAAAATAAGGAATAACGTTAAGTAAGGTCAATAAAAAGGAGACTTTAAGATGGATTTTGAGGATTTAATACGGGAATGACAAAGGCTTTGATTCTATTCATTATTTTAATTTTTTTTTAAGAAATATAGTATGTATAGTGTGATTCTAACAACTAAACTCATGATATTTAATACTTTGAAATAAATCTGAGCAATTCTAACTACTACTTTTTCCCTTTTCATTCGTTTAACTAATATTTAAAATGTTTTAAATAATATTTAAAGCCTTAACCACTGTTCACTCGCTTATTTATCATTTCTAAAGGAAAACTCTTACTGAAACCAGTTTAAATTTCCGCTTAAAATATTCCAAGCATGCTTTAATATTTGCCTGTCATGTTTGGCTTCGTTTTTGAAAGAGATTTGCTCATTGACAAACCCCCGAGGGCGGCATTAACTTCCCCCACTCCGGTGACAGCAAAAGAAAACACAGCTTTCCCCTTGGCCAAATCATCCTACAATTTATGTCACATTTCGAACAGGATTCTGACACCTCCCAACCATTTGTGAATAAAAAATATGGAAAAGAGGGGGCCAAAGGCTATGGGGATCTCAATTATGAGGGCCTAAGTGCCGTTAAAACCAAATCAATAATTTCCCAGGCGCAACGTGCATGGCATGAGGAATGCGGAATACGTTGACAATGTCGAATGCCATCGAAAGGCGGAGGAGATCCATTAGATATGCGACGAGCTCTGCCTCGGGAAGAGCGCCTCGGAGCCCACTGAATCCTGCGAGGCTGCTGCTCACACACATGTCCTCCCACATTGCCATGAATTTCCAAATGACATTCAATAAGCATCCGACGAGATGTTCAATTATTTTTCAATTGCATCGATTTGCGGGCAGGCCACAAAAGAAATTTGATTATACTTGAGGCCAACGCCTCCGAAGAAAAGGAAAATACATACGGAAAACAATTTATTTAATTGTTTAAGCAGCATAAACAGGCTTTTAATCTGGATTTGTTTAGTATATTTTATTAAGATCAAATCAAGCATTCAGGAACCAAATGAACTGAAACATTATCACATTTTAAAACACTTTAAAGTAATCCAAAATTCCTTTATTTTCCCGCTGTGCATTATTTCGCTTTTCTTCTTGTTAATTTTCCCGCCAGCACGTGACTCATTTTGGGGCCTCATTTCGGAAGTCGTTTGGCACCCATTTTGGTCTCTGTTTCGGCCACTTTTCCGTGTCTCTCTAAACCAGTTAGCTACTTTGCATTAAAGCTTCCCCCGAGTGGCCCAACTACTCCTACTATGTATGTATATGCTTTAGCACTCAAATGCGGCCTGTCCGTCCAGTCTACTGTCGCTCAATAGACACTGTGATGCGTGTTAGCGGCAAATGGATGGTTGGAGAAATCCAGGGAAATCCCGGGAACTGGCGGCAAACTGGCGGGGACAGGAAATGCTGACTTGACAGGGAACGGAACCCGAAAAGCTTCCGCCGCTGCCATGGAAGCCCAAGACAGCCCAACCACAGACAAGGATTCGGTTGCGGGCAGCATTTCGGGCAGCATTTGGGGTTGGGAGAGACCCCATAGCGTTAATCCCCTCAATCCACATGGAAATGCGAACACAATATGGGGCATATACATAAGCACTGGAAGAAAACTGATTAAAGAAGTTCATATTTATTCTATTATAGATTTGTGTCTCTGATTTAAAATCTTAAAATAAATAAATCTGTTAAGTTTCTATTAAAAATCAATGCTGCCAAAGTTCGTCATAATGATGTTTAAGAATTTCCTATTTCTCTCAGTGCATGCCGTACAGACTGGATACAGCATCACCTAGGGCAATCCGAACTATCTGCCGTGACGACTTTAAAGACTCTTTCCATTGGAGGCAACACAGCAGCTGCTAGCGGAAGTTGTTGATATTTTGTTAACAGATTTATTTGCGCAACGTGTTCACGCTTTCATTTGCAATTTTCCACTAGACCTCGACGAGGTCTCTCTGTCTCTCCCTGTCGATTTGCTCGATATTTCTCGCTTTTTTCGCATTTCGATTAACCAGAAGCGAAGTGCCGTGGCGGCAGTGATGTTTTGTCCAATTCCGACACCGGAGCACAAAAGAACTGAAGGCATTCGAGGGAGGATGGAAGCTGAGGCTGAAGCTGCCACTCTCTCCCTGTCAAACCCATTTCAAGTGGGCGCCAAACTGCAGAGGACACCCCCATTGTGCGCCTCCGAATTTCCACATACCCTTGGGTCCTCGTTCCAGGTTCCTCGGTTCCTGGCTTCCTGGATCTTTTGTGCCTTGGGGTGGTTGGATGTTGGGTGTATGCCACTTTGACAGTCCCTAGTCACTCAGTTAGTTTTGGCGGTGGCCAAAAGGAACTCGGCTCTGTCAATCTCGTTTGGATTGAAGTTGATTTATCCAAGGACGATGCTTTAAAAGTGTACCGACTGTCAGCTCAAGTGGCTTTAGACATCACAGAAATGTCCGCCAAAAACCTAATAAAAATTTTATCCGCCGGGCTGAACTTGTGATTTTCAATGAGCGCTAACTTTTGGCTGGAGATAATTGATGTGCGAGAATTTAAGCTTTCACTCGACTGCGTAAAGTGCTGGCAAAAAATATTATAATTTTCATGTGGTAAGCCAGGGCATGATTTAATTATCCCCTCGAGGGTTTTCCGCGAACGAATAAGTATAAACCTGGGCAGTGAAATATCGTTTGTCACTACCCCTCTGGTTATGTTCCTGACGCTGTCATTCGGAGTCTGAGGATCCTTTGACGTCCATGATGCTGCTGCCTCGCTTTGCAACGTTCGGTTTTTGTTTTTGACAGAGTCTGTCTGCGGGTTTTCCCTTACTTCTGCTCTCTTTAAGAAGAATATATATATATATAAATTATAATTCTTTTTTTTTTGTCACATCAAAGGGCATATATAATGTGCCTGCCTGCCTTTGGGGAAATCTTTTCATTCATTCGCTTAGGCTTAACCCTGAAACTGAATATGTATTCATTGAACTTGACAAAATGAATGAGTTTTCAGTTGTTGAAAGCTTCACAGATTTTTCTGTAATTGCCACCGCAATTATTTTCCCTTTTTTGTTTGTTCTTTAATTCCAATGCTCATAACTCAGGGAGTTTCAACTCAAAAACAAGAAAGGAAACTAACTTCGGGAAGCCGAAGTTTATGTACCCTTATGTAAAATTTGCAGATTCTTTGAATGGATATCTTTGAGGTTTTAATATGAGAATTTTTTTGATAAATCAAAGTTTAAAATCTCATAACTAGACTAAAAATTCATTAATTTTAACTTTGAAAGCTGTTCTATGCTACATGTTATTAAGTTAACAAATCTGAGTACTCAATTTAAAATTAAAAAAAAATAAAATGTTTATCAATTTGCCTTATAAAAATTTGAAAATTTTGAAAAAAATAAATTTTAGCCGGATATAGCTTAATCGACTCGGCTTTTAATTCTGATCAATAATAGATAGGCTTTATAGGGTGGCAAATGACTCTTTCACACAGTTACAAGCTTCTGACTAAATTATAATACCATTGTTTTAGTCAAAATTTTATACTAAAATTTGTTCCATAAATCAAAGCCTAAAAAACGCATAACTAAGTCAAAAATGCATTAATTTTAATTCGGAAAGCTGTCCTGTGTAAGTTTTTGTGGGGTTTATAAATCTGCATACTCAATTTACGATTTTAAAAAATCGAATTTTTTGCCAATTTTTCACAATTTTAATGATGTAACCCCTTATCAAATTTTGAAATTTTGAAAAAATTTTCAAAATTTATATTTTGACCGGACATAGCTAGATCGACTCGGCTGTTGATGCTGATCAATGATATATATGCTTTATGGGGTCGGAAACGATTCCTTCACAGCGTTGCACGCCTCTGACTAAAATTATAATACCCTGCAAGGGTATAATAAGCTGCCACTTTCACTTCAGACCCAATTAGGAATATCACAATTTAAGTATCAGGACCCAAGCGTTTTTCTCGTCTTTTTCACATTTTTCTGCCGTTCTTATTCACTGGTCCTTTTCCTTGCTTCAGATTTCTTTCAGTTGTTGAAGTTCAAGATATTTGCGTGACTTTTCGCATTATTATTTTGGACATTTAGTATTCCATTTGTGTTTTGTGACTTGTTTGTGATTTTGTGCAGAGCTTTTTAAGTATTTCTTAAAGAAATTTTCTTTAACAGAAATAGATATTATATTATTATTATATTCTTACTTCCTAATCTATTTATGCAATAAATCACATTAAACTTTCTTTTACGAGTCGCAATTAATCATTGATATATGTACATTTTTCACTATTTTTTTCCTGTTTAAGTTTGCTTTCCTTTTTTTGCATATTAAATGATAGTGCCATGTTTATTTTAAGGCTCTGACTGGTTGACCGATTTTTGTTTTGGCCATAATATCGCCCACGTATTTGTAAATCAAGCGAGGGCAGAGACAACCTTATCATGGCCTTTTCGGTGGCAGCTGCACCCACTCCCAGGGAGGAATCCACCAGGGATCCCTAGTTGGTGGATGCTCCCATTCGGTTTTATTACGGTAGGGGTTCGTGTGGGTGGAATTACCAAAAAAATAAAAATAAATAGGAATACAAATAAATGCGTTGCAGCGTGATCCGCTACAGACTGTGCGAGTGGGCGTAATTAACACGCCACGAACCCATAACGCCGCCCAAGGGGCCAAAGGTCACAGTCGGAGCCCAGAGACAAGAGCTGCTGATTAATTGATTTTTTATCGACGCCTCTCCTTGGCGGCTTTTCGCAGCTCAGCTCGAAATCGAAATCGGAATCGGAAGCCACTACCAAGGCTGTCCTGGTAATTTATCAGCCAACTTCCAATTAACACGCGTTAAAGTCGCGCCTTTCCTGGGCAATTAACAGCCCAGGTCCCAGATTCCACATCCTCAGCCAGATCCAGATGAATGGCAGTGTCCGGAGTAAGTTTCCCGCCCTGAATAAAAACATGGTAATGGAAATGGCAATGCAATCACGGCAAGTGAGTGTACTCGCAATTTTCCCGGCCATTGTTTCTCTGTGTCAGCATTAAATCCAACGACTCCCAATTAGCTTAATTAATTTCGCTGTTTTTCCGTTCATAAGTACGTCGTCGGCCAAAAATAGAACCTCTCAGCTAAAGGGAAGAATAAAAATTATAAAAAGTTGAATTTTCCATGAATTCGGCTGACCTTTAATACTTTCTTGCCAGCAAGTTATCGAAATAACTAATTAACAAGAAAGGTCACTAAATTCAGGAAGCCGAAGTTTGGATACCTTTGCAGTTTGTTTACAGGATACAATTGGAAATAGGTCATAAATAAGCCAAACAAACTGCATTTAAAAATGGTACACATTTTAGCTTATTAATTTTAATAATATTTTAATCTTAAAAAGATAAATATTATTAATTTTCATATCGATATTTATATCCATGAGGGGTTTTTTAATTTCTGTCAGAAACTTAAAACTCTGTGAAGGAGTAATTTCCGACCCTATAAACCATATATATTCTTGATCAGCATCAACAGCCGAGTCGATCTAGCCATCTTCCACAAGGAAAAAAAATTTATAAATTTTTTTAAAATTTTATAAGGGGTTACATCGTTAAAATTGTGAAAAATTCAAAAAAATTTCAATTTTTTAAAAAAGTAAATTCAGTATGCAGATTTTTTAACCTAATAAAAACTAACATAAGAAAGCTTTCGAATTAAAATTACTTCATTTTTGGCTTAGTTATGAGTTTTTTAAGCTGTGATTTGTCGAATAAATTTGCATATACAAAATATCGGTAAATATCTCTACATTCCAAACCTCTAACTAAATTTATAAAACCCTGCGAGGATAAACAAAGTAAGGGAGCGTAACCATCCAAGTTTAAGTAATTAAAAAGTTATTTTTAAACAATATTTACACTTATTTCAGACCAACTCTGAATATTTATAAACAGTGTCAATTAAAAGAAATGTTCAGGTTGTTAGCAATTAATTAGTATCCCATAACAATATTGTATACTTTTTTAAGGTAAATTCCACGCAATGCCAAACAAATCTGTCCTTTTTTTAAACACTTTTCGAGTTAATTCTAACCCATACTCTTCAATTTAGGGACTTGCCTGGGGAAATACCACGTGGATCCACCCGGCCAAGTCAAAGTCTACTGACCTCTACAAAATCATTTACTGTCACTTAATCCGAAGGCAGGCCTTGCTGGAAAACCAGTTAATGGATAGCCAAAGTTGAACGAACCAAAGGCAAAGCCCGCAGATACCATCGATAGCAGCCACCAAATATTTACTCCTCTCGAACTGTTCGGCGATGAAACGTTTATTTGCTTAGCTTAGATAACAACAAGAGCGACTAGAGTCGTTAGTTTATGTACAAAATACCAATACCAAACACAAACTGCACTCGGGGGCCCAAAAAAAAAACTAGAAAAACAAAAGGAAACATAGTCGTTTCCATTCCCATTCTCGGTTATTGCCAATTTAGATGCAGCAGTACTTTCAGTTTTTTCTCGTTATTCGATTTCCCTATGTGTGTCTAGGCACAGTGTGTGTGTGGTGTGGAGTGTGTGTGATGCAGCGTGTATAGGGTGCAGATTGTGTGTGGAGTAACCCTCTTACCAGCATCCCTGCATCAGGCCCAATTGCTGGATGGCCCCGCAGCCCACGCGGTTCTGCATATAATCCGGAAAATTACTCTGCAGCACCCGCATGGTATTCCGTTTGTAATCCGGAACCGCGTGTGTAACAAGCTGGCAGGTCTGGCTGCGGTACACTGGCTTGAAGTTAGCCTCCGCGAATGTGGAGTTTGTGTCCCATCTGTAAACCTCCGCGTCGCCTTCGTTGCGGAAGAATATAGCTGACCCATTGTCGGTGCCAATAATAACCATGCGGCTGGGCTTCTTGCCAAGGTCTATAAAATAATAATTGAAAAATCAGTTAATTATTTCTCATTTCCAACTAACAACCTTTGAAAAACTTACCCAATATCCTTCCATCGGCCACTCCGCTGCGTAGATACTCCGATTTCAAGGAGAAAAGCTTATTGGTGCTTAGGTAGGTAAAATACAGCTCCGTGGAGCCGCAGTCACGGCGGATGAGCGCTATGTAGAGGACATCCCTCGACCGACAGCCCGCAGTAACAGCCTTGGGCAGCACCACACGGAATCCCCGATCCGCCTGAAGATTGTACACTATGATGGCCCTGTTGGCGGCATCGCTGACATAAACGAAGCACCCGCCATCCGGGGCATAGTCCACCACTAGATACTGCAGGCGAGAGCTGCTGGAGGTCAGGCCCTCCAGGGAAACAGTCTTCAGCACCTTGCCCGTCTTCACCGACATGGCCACCACTTTGGGTGGACACTTTCGAACGGGAGTCTCCAAAGTATTGACAATGCCAGTATCCAGCACCCAGAGCACCTCGTTTTGGTCCACCACTAGGTCCACCACCGACTGGAGGGCCTTGCAGTTACCCTCCTCTTGAAGATCCCAGCAGGGATATGGCTTAAAGGTGGTGGAGCAGGTGCCAGGCTTTACATTGGCCTTCACCAGAGTGGCTGGAACACCTTTCCGGTAGCGTGGGAGAGCCAGGTAAATGGTGTCTCCGATCAGCTGCGCTCGCGTGGCAATCACATTTTTTGGTATGAACTTTCCGGAGCTCTTGAAGAGCGACTTGGTGCTGGCACAGGGGAACTCGAACTGTCCCCCAGTCCACTGAATGGGCTGGGAGTCGGAATGGGCGCGGTCCGGGGTCCACAAGCCGTACTTGGTGCCCTGTGAGTGTGCTAGCCCGAGGATGGCGGCCAGGATTAGCCCCAGTTGCAGTCTCATCTTAATCGTTTAAGTATCTGGCGGCGGCGACTACGACGATAACGTGCGCGTTATTCTGCTTCCCATCTCGATCAAGTGGCGTGCTTATATAACCCGTGAATCTTGCCAAGAGCCAGAGGCAACGTGCCTCGCCACCAGTTCTCAATTTCCAAATTAAAAAAACCCCAAAAACCTTGAACACAGTTTAGACAAACAAAAAAGTCACTCCAGAAATAATTGAAATGCAGTTGAACTCTTCAACTTGGCAACGATTAAGAGAGAATTTTAGAATATTAAATAAAAAGTATATTAATTTTTTCTATTTATTTAAATTACTGAACGATTGTTCAGTTCCCTTTATAATACCCCCTAAAATACCTTAAATTCTCCAACAGAAATTATTTAAAACTCAATATAACAATTTCATTGAGGATTATTGTATTGGGAGAATATTAATTAACATTCACCATTGCACTGCATATTCTGCCTCCCTTAAAAATTCAATTTACTCATGTTTCACTGTATTTTGTCATCAGAAACCTCTGAAGTTTCTCAATGAAAGCCAATACAAGGCGAAAAGGGCCAAGGAAGGAAAAAGACAGCCCTTGTAGCCTTCGCCTCCCACCGTTCTCTCAATTAACTATTGAAATGGCGAACGATACTTCAATTAGTGCAATCAATTTGGGGGGCAGAGGAGGACCCACAAGTGTCGCCTGATTGCTTGATGATATTTTTAGCTAATTAATTGCTAGTGCAATCTCGGCCAAGATGACCTCAGCGGAGTCTGTGATTTAACATGCTCGGCGAAATGAATGAATGATGGAAAATCACTACAACTTTGGGATTTCCCTGCAGAGTTCTGTCATTGCCATCACTACTGCCATCACCGTAATTGCCCCATAAATAGGTTAAAGCCCTCGGATTCTGGCAGACAACCCGGAATCGTCTCTCAAGCCCGAATCCAACGTGTTTGGCATGTTCAATTGTCAGCCGAAAAGACCGGCAGCACCCGCATTCCGGGTGGCTTTTTCCCCCTGAATGATTTATACACGTTGCCCCACACACAGCACACCCAGCACCACCATACCATAACACACACACATAGGGTACAAAAAATTGATGACAAGCATTTCCGGGCTACTCATCTGACATAATTTATGTAAACACTTACCTCCCTCCGAGCTTGTGGTTGTGCCTTCCAGATAAGAGACAGCTAGGCCGACTGCCGACTGACCCCCATTAGGCGCAAAACTCCCAACCAGGATTTCCCATTTTTCCTCCGCAGGCCATTTTCCACACATTACATTGACAGTTTTTTTCCTTTTATTGCCGCCAGTCCAACGGGGCGTATGCGTGATCAGCGGCGTACTTCTTTAAAACTCTCTCAATCTCCAAGTTTACGTTTATATATATATACGTATATATATATGCCAATAAAATCGCAATTGAAAACGCAAATAAGCCAATAATTTGTCAGTTTTTTGTTTTTTGTCCCCCGGAGGGTGGGAGCGGTACAAAAAACAAAAAGAAGTATTGTCTGTGGTCACGTTTGATTCGCTTTGGTAAATGGGCCGACTTGGGGCTTTGTGCTGTTTATTTGTTGCTGAGAAAAGCGATTTCCCTTTTTTTAACGGGAATTTCACATAAATTAAAATTAAATCCGAAATTTTCCTAAGAGTATGATGGAGTTTAATGATAAGTAATGGCTACGGAAAATGTCTTACTTTTCGTATAACATTCAACTTTGGAAACATTAAAACCAATCTCGAAGTCGAACTAGCTTAATCTTTATACTAAAACTTCTTAAGTTCTCAAACCCCTCAATCAACTAATTCTGAGTAACTTTAAGCAAAAGTTCGGGACACATTAATCAAATAGTTTTTCAAACGATGATCTTATAAATTCCACTACAGGGTATTAAAAAGTTATCAGCTAAGCAGAGCTTCTGTATTAATCTTCCCATACATTTCGCTGCTCCCATAATTTATGTGCTTTGCTTTCACTTTGTTGGCTTTCGTTCGGCGGCCAAGTTTTTGCCTTTTTTGTTTACGTCTGCTCGAAGTTGTCCACTGTGTGTGTGTTTGGTTCTTAACCTTTTATGCTTTGGCTTTGCTTTTAGCCAGCTGAAATGGTTCGATGAATTGCCATAAATTAATACCTCATTCCATTGGCTCATCTTTGTTTAATTGTTTTGTGTTTTTTCGTTTTTGACTTTTGCTGGCAAATTGCATATTGAAAATGCATTTCTTTTTCTTTTTTGCTATCAATGCCACATTGTTAAATTTTCCATTTCAACGCATCTGTCAGAATTTGAAAAATAATAAAATAGGCTCAGTCATAACTGGAAATAAGAAATACACTTCCTGTTCAATACATTGTATTTAACTTATTTTAAAATAAGTATAATCTGGCTCATAAAAAGGCCTTTAGCCTTTAAATCATTTAAAATTCTCTATTTATAAAATAATGGTTTTTAAACGTGAAACATTTTAATTCGTTGAGATAATCTTAAACAGAGTTCTTCCCGGAATAAATACTTCCTTATTTTACTTTTTATAGTAATAATATAATTTTATACATTTTGTAACTACGTTTATCTGACTTTAATTAAATAAGGAATCCCTTTTTAAGCTTGGTGAAACCCCCTTTTATTCGTTAGTGTATTGAACTCTCCCGTCTGGTTGCTTCGTTAAATTTTCATTTTGATATTTTTGCTTGCTTTTATTTATATTGGAGCGCATAAATATTTATCTACAGATTTCATGATGAAGCCGCCCACAGCCTGTCCTGATTTGGGGGCATGTGTGTGCCATAAATTCGGAGATTACGATCATCGGATAGGGAACGGAGAGGATGCGGAGGAGGCGACTTATGGCAGTTTATTAAAACGGATTTCGCACAAATTCAATCTGCATGTAATTTG
Source organism: Drosophila bunnanda (assembly GCA_035046265.1). NCBI lineage: Eukaryota > Metazoa > Arthropoda > Insecta > Diptera > Drosophilidae > Drosophila > Drosophila bunnanda. The sequence goes on from JAWNOB010000075.1 coordinate 5,774,784, forward strand.
GCATAATGGACAGTTCCAGTCCCCGCCAGAAACCCGTCAGGCGGAAGCCAATTGTGTGACCCCGACCAAAAAAAAAGGGTTAGCCTCAGAGGCATTTGTTATTCTTGGCTTGTGAAAATATTGACCAGCAGCCGCTGGTCTTTTTTATTCTGTATTTAAGAAGATTAAACTTTTGGCGATTTAATGAAAGCAGTTCCGAGTGCCATAATTCAATGCACGTGCTACCCACACACATCCTCTCGCAGGACTCAAACAAAGGACAAACCCTGCAGCTGGACACCGCCGAGTCCTCCTCCCAAAATGTGTATCAACGCATTTTTTATTTGTTATTATTTGATGCTTGGGCGCTCCTCGCCAAAACAGGATCTTTACGAGGTTATTGTCCCCATGTCTGGGCTACCTTTAATGTGATTTTAACTACAACTTCTACAATGGAATTAAAATATAACTAACTAAAAATCGAATTTTAAACTAATTTTAAACAAACTAGTTTCATAAATCTAAATTAATACAAGTGTTATAATAAAACTTGCATAAAAAAGAGCTCAATGCCAGGGGGCACCCGGATTTGAACCGGGGACCTCTCGATCTGCAGTCGAATGCTCTACCCCTGAGCTATACCCCCGACTTGATTCAGGCCAATTGGGAATGCTATTTAAAAGGCGATGACTCAGATAAAAAGATACATTTCGCATTTATCTTAAAATAGAGTGGTGAAATCAGTGAAATCAATTAACAAGAAGAGATTGTGGGGTGTCACTGCAGGCAGCAGCAGCCGTGTGAATCACAAACGGTGGCTCCAGCTACATTGCAATCTTATCAGGTAACTGAATAACCCTTTCCGCCTCCCCTTACCAAACTGCCAACTGATAGCTGCAGGCCGATAGATGTCTTATTTTTTCCACCAGAACCCCCGGAAAATATCTGGTAACAAGACAAGTAACCGAAACTTTCTTGGCCATCGGAGCCGAAACAGAAACATATTCGAGATACAGGTCACAGACGTCAGCATTGATATTGAACTTTGTGGCCACTTTGGCAAGTGTTTTGCCCATGACCCCTGAACTTAGTTGGCGAAAGAAAAAAGGGTGCCAGCTCAATTATAGAAAGAAATGATCGATGGGTGGCACAAGCAGTCAAGATGTTAGCCAGTTAACCCTGTTAAGGCAAGGGAATAGTAGTTCTGGTATTTTTGTTAAACACATTAAAGTTAGGATTCCTTTTCATTTACTTTACTTTGGTCATAGTGTATATAATAGAATGGTTCAAAATTTGAGACTCTTTTCCGTGCGGCTTTCCTTCCGCATTGCTTAGAAACCATAACCGGCTTCCGGCGTTGGCCAGACGTGCTGGCTGCCATCGGTACACACATCTGGAGATGCACATCTGTATATATCACTTGTTTTGGCCCATGTTTAGCACTTAACGACCTTGCTGCAACACGCTCCAACATCGGGTTGCTGCACAAATCGGTGGCTTTTATATATAAGTGCAGCTCCGCCGTCCGACGCTCAGACAGTTTTATGTTCGTTCTCGCCCAAAACGTGGCCATCGAGATATTCACTACCACATCTCGTTCACTGACACTCCCAGAGGAACCATCAAAATGACCACCCAGCTGCTACTGCTGCTGGCTCTCATCTCCACCGTCCTGGGCGGCTACAGCCCCTCATCCTCTTCTGCGGATGAGTCCGGAAGCACGAACAGCATCGGTGGCAGCAAGTGCGATAAGAATCCGCTTGGTGAGCTCACCTTCCAGCTGAGTGGAAGCAGCCTGCACTGGCCCTGCGAATCCACCAAGAACATCTACGTCCAGTCCGGCAGATATGTGCCCCGAAATGTGATCGTGACCCGGGCCCAGCTGCAGAAGGATGCGGCCTTTGTGGCACTGCCCAGGTACAAGCAGGGCGTGCCCTTTACCCTCGGCAAGGTGAACCTGAAGAAGGGCGAGTGCCTGACCAAAATCGCACCGTATCCCTGCTGGGCCATCCAGGAGGAGGGCAACTGCCAGGCGCTGCAGTCGGTCGTGGACATTGCCGTCGATCAAAATGTAAGTACAATTAACGCTACTGTTTTTTATCGTATATATTTTTTAACAACTGCAATGGTCAAGTTGTCGCATCCGAAACAGCAATTTGTGCTCTTAACTACGGCTTATATTATTTTTTACGTTGACACTTCAGTGTCCTTTTTGACGCCTTTAAAGGGTTTCCTTTTTTTATCATAGACTCTAGAAAGGGTAAAAGTTGAGGCATATTAGTGAAAAAATAAATATAAAAATCTAGGTTGGTTGAGAAATAAAAAAAAACTATGTAAAATGTTCAAAAAATACGTTAAAACTATATTCAAAATAGAACAGCTTTGCCAATATATAACAGGGTATCACTTACCCATTAATATCCTAGAAGGTCTATCTTTTTAACTACCCACTACGCCTCGTCCGAGCAAAAAATTGCATTTTTAATCAAATAAATGGTGGCGACAAAAACCGAAGAGCTTCAAATAAAATTCATGTCTGTGGAATTGGCGCCTGCCAACAGAAACGGAAGAAACCGTCGGGTAAACGAACTGCAAATAAAAAAAATGGCTATGCAAATGGAATATTATAAAAGGCCAAAAGCCAAAAGAGGCCAAAAGGATGCTGTTGCTGCAGAGTTGCCATTCAAAATGCAGCGAAAAGATCGCCGCAAACAATTTGGACATCGCAGGAAGTGCCAAGTCCAGAGCCTCATTCACCCAAGTTCTGTGTATTTCGATTTCAATTTCAACTCTGTAAACTGTTGTTTAACTGCAAATATTTTAAGCCCGATAAGCTGTGAGTTGCCGAGCAGAAAATGTCTGGAATGTCAATTATTTTTTATTGACAAATTATTAAATATTTACAGCGCTTTTCGATTTGTTTACACAAATGCACAACATACCAAAATGACCTAGTTACAATTGGCAGCATTTCCCCCCCACAGATTCTACCATCAATTCGCTCTCATTTAAATGCCATTCTCGTTTAGCTGCATTTATGCAAATCATTTCTTTATTTTGTTTACACAAAAGTCGTCGCAATAACCATTGCGATGTGTGCAAACAGCAAACAATAAACAACGCACATGGTATTTATTTATTTTGCGCAATATTCCCCATTCAATGGATTTTAATGTTATTGTTATGAGCGTTGAGTGTTGAGTTCTTAACGCCGACAACATTTCAATTAGCAGTTGGACACAAAAAACGAATGAATATATTGATAATTTGCAAAACTAATCTCCGTTTTTTAAATTGCCTTTTTAAAGGGACTTCTGTGGGCCTTGGACGTGGGCATCGTAAATACTTTGGAGCAGCCCATCCGTCGCTGCGGCCCCAAGATCGTGGCCATCAACACGGCCAACAACAAGGTGGTGAAGAGCATCGACCTCAGCGACCTGGTCACCTCCGAGAGTCGTCTGCAGTTCATCGTGGTCGACTACTCCAAGGACAACAAGCCATTTGTGTGAGTTTAAGCGCAAATTAACTTTTATTTCCATGTCCTGTGGCCGTAAAAAGTGTAGCTGTAAAAGAATGTTTTCATTGTTGATTATTTTGGCAAAAAATTGAAACCGTCTTCAACATATTTTTATAAAAATGTATTTTATATTAGAATATTTCTTATATCAACTTTTCATTCTTTACAGCTACGTGGCTGATGCCGGAGCTCGCAGCATCCTAGTGTACGACATCACCGGCAACAAGTCCTATCGCATTGTCCTGCCCAAGGCCACTGCACCCACCACCGATGTCCTGTACGTGGCACTCACCTCGAAGCCAGACGGCACCTCCACTCTGTTCTTCAGCTACCTGAGCTCCTCGCGCCTGTACTCCATCAAGGGCGAGTACCTGCGCGTTGGCCAGGGAGCCGGCTCCATCATCGATGTGGGTCCGAAACCCTATGGCAAGCAGGCGGTGCTCCTGGGCGCCGATGGCGGCACCTCACTCTTCTTCCGCTACAAGGGCGAGAACGACATATATCTGTGGGACTCGGAGACGTGCTTTAAGGCCGCCAATCTGCAGGAGGTGCAGCGCGGCGGCGACTGCCGCCTGTCCACTCAGGTCCTGCCTGGTCACAAGCGATTCATGTGGGCCTTGGAAAGCAATTTCCATGACTTTATCTCGGATCGAACGGGCTGCAACGGGGCCTCCATCGTTCTGCATCCGGTGGTAAAAGAGTGCGATGACTAAAGATCCCAGGATCTCAGCTTAGATGCTCTCATTTTTTAGGCTTAATACTAGCCTTTGTTTATTTTCTTTCGTTATCGTGTCTTATTAAAGATTTCCAACTAAAGCTGAATAGGGATTCATTTTAAACACTCCGGAAATCCGGAGGAACGCACGCGTTGTTCTCGAACACGAATCCTTCGCGGCACTTCATGATCAGGGGATACAAGCTGTTGGCCGACGTCTCATTGACACAAACATAGAAATACCGAGTGTCCGCGCTCCAACCGCCAACATCTCCGGGCCGACTGCAATTGAACTGGGCGCTCAGGCACTGTTCACTGTCGCGGGGCAGGACACAGGTTTCCGTAAGGGTCGAGTAGCCCGCACCGTTGGTGCACTGACGCGGCGTGTCCACCTGGAGGTCACTGCACTCATGGTACCGCCGGCAGTCGTAGGGATCGGGAAACACACCCGCCTGCTGGCAGGTGAAGGGGCCCCGCTTGGGCACCCGACACTGCGCCTGCCAGGTGCAGCCGTAGGTGCCTTCGTCGCTGCAGTAGAAGCTGTGTTCCGACTGACAGCCCAGCATCGAGATCGTGTCCCAACTACCGCTGGCATCCTTGACGCAATAGCCCAGTGTGGTGCAGTTCAAGCACACGAAGCCAGCCGTACGCACATCCTGGCAGGGATTCTCTTGGGATGCTATGACCCCAATGGCCGCCAGGCCGAGGAGCAGGAGTAGGAAGACTTGAAGTTGGGGCCACATCACGCAGACTGTTGATGAGCTCACACAGGCTTGAAGCTTTTATAGCTCTAGCCTAATCGAGCCGGCATTGTTCTGGGCATTAATTAAAATGATAAGCAATGGAAACTTCTAATACAAGGCCATAACATTTCATTTGTAGACTTTAATTTGCAACCACTTGTGCAAAGCCTGATCGATGTTGAAAAGGTGCTCTTCCCCCCGAAATCTTGCAATTACAATTTATTTTTTAATGCTCAACACGTTCCCGGTAGACATCCAAGCATTGTCAGGCTGAAGATCGTGCCAGCCTGGCATCTGGAGTACTTAATCTCGTCCCCCTTCTCAGCACAATGAAAGTAGCCAGAGCAGTCGGTTGGGTCTCCAAATAACCCAAATCGCTGGCACCTTTCATCAGAGGAATCCCCCGAACTCGGGGTATCTGAACCCCCGCTGCTCTTCAGACAAACTTTTTGCTCTGCATTAAAGACAGCTCCCGGAGGGCAGTTCTGGATCCGTAGCTTTCCGTCAACACAGAGACAAAAGATACTGCTGGAAGCTGCACTGGGACAGGCAAAGGGAGTGTACTGCTCCTGGCACTCCACTGTTCCGATCCTGCAAGTCAAATGGCTCGCATCGAAGTATGTTCCTTCAGGGCAGGCTAGGATCTCAAGGTGCAGGTCTTGGATGCAGCGACAAAACTCAGACATGCTTGAGGTTGTACCCTCAGGACACAGAGTTATCTGGAGGCGTGGGCAGTCAACGATGTCCACAGACACACAGGAGTCGCTTGTGGTGTTCAAGAAGAACCCACTAGGACATGTGCGATCATCGACAGCCAATCCTCTGGCCAAGAAAAGTTCCGCCAGGCCAACAAAAATCCAAATAAACTGCACACTTGATCCCATTTCAAAGGTACTTCAAGTGAAGCTACTCTGGGATTTCTTTTATAGGACCAACTATTCAGTGAGTGAAATGTTCTGACTTAATTAATAGATAAACTGAAGAGGAAGCGAGATAAAAATTCTAAAATCTAGTAATAAAGGGTGTTAAGACCTTGTTGTTAAAGCCAAGTTAGGACAGTCTCCTATGCTATGTAGTATATTTGGTTTTAAAACAATCAAGAAAAGAAACTAACTTCGGGAAGCCGAAAAAATGTGCATTTGTTGCATTGACATTTATATGGAATTTTTTAAAATATCAAAGTTTAAAAAACTCATAACTTAGTCAAAAAACTATTAATTTTAATTCGGAATGCGTTCCTATGTTAGATTTTATTAGGTTAACAAACCTGCATACTCAATTCAAGAATTAAAAAAATTAAATTTTTTCCCAATTTTTGAAAATTTTAACGATGTAACCCCTTTCCTTTTTTTGAAAAAATTGGAATTTTTTCAAAAATTTTGTTTTCGTCCGGAGACGACTAGATCGACTTGCTTTTTGATGCTGATCAAGAATATATATGATTCATAGGGTCGGAAATAACTCCTTCACTGCGTTACAAGCTTCTGAATAAAAGTATATTACCATTTTTTGAGTAGATTTTTCGATGTTTTTATTTGAGAATTTTTTGGACAAATCAAGATTTAAAAATCTCATAACCAAGCTAAAAATGCATTAATTTTAATTCGGAAAACAGTTCTATGCTAGTTTTTAGTAGGTTAATAAATCTGCATACTCAGTTTAAAAAATAACAAAATTTAATTTTTGGCCAATTTTTGAAAATTTTAATGATGTAACCCCTTTCCTTTTTTTGAAAAAATGACAAATTTTTGAAAAATTTTGTTTTTGTTCGGAGACGGCTAGATCGACTCGCCTTTTGATGCTGATCAAGAATATATATGATTTATGGGGTCGGAAATGACTCCTTCACTGCGTTACAAGCTTCTGAATAAAAGTATAATACCATTTTTTTAATAGATTTTTCGATATTTTTATATGAGAATTTTTTCGACAAATCAAGATTTGAAAATCTCATAACTAAGCCAAAAAAGCATTAATTTTAATTCGGAAAGCAGTTCTATGCTAGTTTTTAGTAGGTTATTAAATCTGCATACTCTGTTTAAAACTTAAAAATATTAAATTTTTGGCCAATTTTTGACAATTTTAATGATGTAACCCCTTTCCTTTTTTTGAAAAAAATGGCAAAATTTTGAAAAATTTTGTTTTCGTTCGGAGACGGCTAGATCGACTCGTCTTTTGATGCTGATCAAGAATATATATGATTTATAGGGTCGGAAATGACTCCTTCACTGCGTTACAAGCTTCTGAATAAAAGTAAAATACAATTTTTTAGTAAATTTTTCGATGTTTTTATTTGAGAATTTTTTCGACAAATCAAGATTTAAAAATCTCATAACTAAGCTAAAAATGCATTAATTTTAATTCGGAAAGCAGTTTTATGCTTGTTTTTATTAGGTTAATAAATCAGTTTAAAAAATAAAAAAATTTAATTTTTGGTCAATTTTTGAAAAAATGGCAAATTTTTGAAAAATTTTGTTTTCGTTCGGAGACGGCTAGATCGACTCGCATTTTGCTGATCAATAATATATATGATTTATAGGGTCGGAAATGACTCCTTCACTGCGTTTTAAGCTTCTGAATAAAAGTATAATACCATTTTTTGAGTAGATTTTTCGATATTTTTATATGAGAATTTTTTCGACAAATCAAGATTTGAAAATCTTATAACTAAACCAAAAAGGCATTAATTTTAATTCGGAAAACAGTTCTATGCTAGTTTTTAGTAGGTTAATAAATCTGCATACTCAGTTTAAAACTTACAAAAATTCAATTTTTGGCCAATTTTTGAAAATTTTAATGATGTAACCCCTTTCCTTTTTTTGAAAAAATGGCAAATTTTTGAAAAATTTTGTTTTCGTTCGGAGACGGCTAGATCGACTCGCCTTCTGATGCTGATCAATAATATATATGATTTATAGGGTCGGAAATTACTCCTTCACTGCTTTACAAGCTTCGGACTGAAACCATAATACGATTCTTTGAGTAAATGTTTATCATTTTCTTACCAAACTTGATATTCTCTCCACTCACTTTATATGTTTTAATTTTAATTCGTAATAATTTAAAATTGAATTTTTTATTTTAATTTATTTTAAATAAGAAGAGAATAGACAATGCGCTTCAAAGCGTTGCACAATTCTGAAAGTTTAATACCACAAAACTCTACCCTAAAAGAGTACACAACTATGTTGGGAATAAAAACCTTAAATTTTCTTCGGCTTTAATTGTATTAGCATATATTTATTTAGTCGAAGCCTTTCCTTTTCTGTATTCACCGATAAGACCTAGCAAGAACTGATTTATATTAAAAAAAATACCACACTTGACCTCAGCAGTCGCCCAGGACGCAGGAGGAGAGCTCTGGGCGATAGTGAGTGCCCTGCGGACAGTCCATGTGACGCAGGCTTCCATTCAAAGCGGAGCAATAGTAGTACTTCCGGCAATCGCTGCCATCGGCGATCAGTCCCACGTGCTGGCAGGTGCTTGGCATCACGGAGAAGGCGTCGTCATTGGGATCCACCACACTGACCGAAGGGTCATCTGTAGGATTGGATGGCGGCAGGCCATTGGAGCTGGCACGGCACACATAATCCACAAATGCCTCGCCGTCGTTGCAGCGGTGCAGTGAGGGATAGATGACGATGCTGTCGTTTAGGTTTTGGTTGACCGTCGACTTGCACACGTAGAAGATGTTGCTATTGGTGGGCCACGGCGCCACGTAGCCGGCGTGGGGGCAGTAATATTGTCGCTGCAGGCACACGGGATCGCTCAGGGTCAGAGTGCACTGTCCGGTGCGGGCGTCAAAGGCCTTGTCATTGCCACAGTCGACGGCGGCGGCCACCAGAGTGGCGCCCACAAAGTAGCACATGTGATACTTCTGGCAGTCATACGGATCCGGAAAGATGCCCTGCGAGGTGCACTGGAAGTTGCCCTCGATGCCAAACGGATGGCACGGCCCCGTCTCGTTGGTACAGGTACCCAAACGGGCGTTGCAATAATACCCATTGGCCACGTCACAGGACTCCACGGGTATGTTCACCCACCCGTTGGAGTGACGCACACAGGTGGCCAACAGTTCGCAGGACTCGCAAATGGGCCCCGGACTCTGGCGGCCCTCGCAGGAGTTCGTTTCCCGCGGCTGTATCCGGCGAGTGGTCACAGTGGCTGCCCACGAATGGGCCACAACGTTGAGCAGGAGCTGGGAATGCATTAAATTAATGAGGGAGCTAAAAAAGAACGTTGCAGTTTCTTAATGAAAGGATGTTTCCACTCCAGGAAAAAATACTGGTAGGGATTAGCATCCATAATTAAAGCCAGAACTCCTCCTTACCACAGCCACTATTAGCTTCTTCAAGAACATTATGACGTAGTCCCTTTGTATTCCTCTGTCACGTCCAACTCCCACGAGTATTTCCAATTGTCTGAGGTGATGCTCCCTCCGTTGGCCCCAAAAATAGCAGACTTAGGAGATAACGCCTTATATCTTTTCGGTGTCTATGTTTGTCTATCAACTTTCGAAAGTCGAATGGGAGTTGGGCAAAGTAGCAATCGCAGCAACAATTCTAATTACAACAAACAGATTGGAAGGAATGCCGCAATGATGAGTAACTAAGGCTTATTTACCCAAAAGACAAAAGAAAAATACGCGTGGAATGAGTGTTTAATGGGTAAACAAAAGCAAAACATTAAGAGCACTTCATAGTTTTTGGTGGCAAATATTTGGTTTGAATTTCTATCAATAGGGAATGTCATACCTATGTATATTCAATATAAAAAAACATATTCATTTTAATTTATATATTATATTATGTACATTAATCTATATACGTGAAATGTTTTTTAAATGGTCTGAAATTACATTCAGATTTAAATTAAAACATCCGCCAAAAATCGATTTTAAAAACTGCAATCGATTTTTATGGTTATGCTATAAACAACTGATTGCTGGAGCTGTAGTATGACCAGCGAAGTATAGTATAGTATCGATGGTGGTCCGATGTTTGCCAGTACTAATACAAAGAGTGCTGCCAATTTTTGACAAAAAAAAGCTGTTTTTGTTTTTAATAATCCAATTAAAAGTTAGCCCCGCAGTTCCCTCTTCCTGGACGTAGGTTTACATTTTACTGTTACGCGTCTGCAGATTAGTTTGTATTTGACACAGTTACAGAACGGTTCTACACATTTACAGATGTTTGGGGTCGAATTCTCATGTTTGCTGTCGAATTCTCATGTAGAATTTATCAGATCGGAGAGAGAGCGTAACTTAACACGGGGTGAGCGTAAGCTAACAGAATTCTCTCCGTGGGAAAGTATCGAACTATCGATAAAAGCCAGAATTCCCGCTTTTCACAATTCCCGCTGTAAGCCTTCAAAAAAAGCCAGTTTTGACGGGAAAAAATCCAAATTGGCATTGAATACAAAGGATACGAGGGAACAAGGAACAAACAAAGGAAAGAAAACAGAACCGAGGATGACTAAGTTACCAGGCGGAAATCTGGAGTTTGTCCGCGAGGACGACTTCGTTGAGTACTATATATTCCCCAAGCTGCCGGACAACCTGGGGGACGAGGCGCAACTGCAGCAGCAGATGCTGAAAATCCGCTCGGAAATCTCGGCTATTGTGAGAGAAAAGACTCTGGAAAGGAGTTTTCTATGGCACAAGGACGAGTTCCAGCTGCAGATCCGGACAGGTAGCGCTCAGGAGCGACTGCTGAACGAGGAGACCAACGTGGAGGAAGAAGAGGAGCTGGGTAAAGACGCCGCCGCTGCTTCTATAAATAGTTCATAAACAATGAGCATTACATTTACATTCCATGTCCCCGCCCAGGTGACCTCCCGCCCCATTTCCACGGCGTAACCCATTACGGCGACAACATCAGCGACGAGTGGTTCATCGTGTATCTGCTTACGGAGATCACACGTGCTCGCGGTGACTGCATTGCTCGCGTCAGCGATTCGGATGGCGAGTTTCTGCTCATAGAGGCGGCGGACGCCCTCCCAGACTGGGCTTCACCGGAGACGTGCGAGCAGCGGGTTTACCTGGTTGGCGGCTGCCTGCAGCTGCTCCAGAACTCGGCGGCCAGTAGCCAGGACAAGTCAATCAGCATGGCCACGGCTGTACAGCGCATCCGATTGAATCCGACGCTGTACCGCTGCTCCCGGGAAATACAGTCATGCATTGACGCCCGGTTAAAAGAGTTCCAAATTGCCCAACCACATTTTTCCATCCATCGCCAGGTTCTTGAGCTCCCGCAGAGCGCGGCACAACTGCTCAAGCAACAGCCGCGCCTGGTGTCCGCCGCAGTAAGGGCATTCTGCGACCGGGACTCACTGGACACCAAGGCATTGCGCACCATGCGCTACTTCCCACCGGAGGCCAAGCGCCTGCGCACCAACGTGCGATTCACCCGCTGTCTGTACGCGATGCTGATGCACCAGCAGTACGTGCCGGAAAAACGGCTGGGCTGGAACCTAACAGATGCCGTATCCCAACCGGAACTGTACAAAGAACAACTCATGGGCGTTAAGCTGGCCAGCGGACTGGAGATCTTGGCCAGTCAGGCCAAGCGAGTGGACGGCCAGCAACTGGAAGAGACTCCCGCGTGGCGGTCGTATCTGCGCAGCCTGCAAGGCAAAGGCTACTTTCGTGACAACATCGAGGGCAGTGCCGAGTACCAGGAGCTGCTGGCTAAGGCCAAGGAATACTTTCGGGGCAACCAAGAGCGCTTTCGCACCGCCACGCGCGTGGGTGCCGAGATCCTGGAACTGTTGCTTCATCCGGCGGAGGCTGCCTCGGAGGAGCTGCGCGACGAGGAGAACAACCTGCAGCCCAGCGACTCTGACGAGTGGCTAAACATCAGCGCCGAGGATCTGGACTCCATGCTGCAGGACCGCTACGGCCCGCAGAAACTGTACAAGCCGAATGGGGACATCAATGCCGAGGAGTTCACCAAGCAGCTATCCGATTTTCTCGATCGCCAGTCTAACTACGAGGGCATCGAGCACCGCGGGCACGAGGAGCAGGAGCTAGACTCCGACGACGATGATGAGCCGACGCAGCGGGCCAGGACCTCCACTTCTGGCTCGGGTTTCGGGGCCAAGGTAAAGAAGAATGCGTCCATGAGAAAAGCCTGTCAGCGCAACTCACTCATTCAGGCCGAGGAGCCGGACAGTACTCATGTGCGTAACTTCCTTGACTTTGTCATACCGGAGGACAACTGGGACTCCACCTCGGAGATGAGTGACTACGCGGACGAGGATGATCTGGAGGGCAATCTGAAGGCCCTAGCCGGCTCGGCTGCCAATGTTTTTCCGCTGGACCGACAGATACAGTCGTACATGCAGCAAATGGATCGCGAGCTGGCCCAGACTTCCGTGGGCAAGTCCTTCCACGGGCAGAAAAAGAAGAAGGTTGAGGATGAGGACGACTTTGATGACATTGAGGACTTTGAGCCCATCAATATCAACGTAAACACCCTCCGGAACATGATGGACAGCTACCAATCGCAGGTGGGTGGCGCTGGACCCGTCTCCAATCTCTTTAGCGCCATGGGCGTGGGCATGGCAGCCGCTGGCGATGATCAAGAGCCCAAGGATCTCTCCGAATCGGCCGTTTAAACCGGATTAACAGGGATTATTCTAGTCTTAAGTCCGTCAAACAAAGTAAATGTGAATAATTGATTGTAATATTTGGAGTATTCTCTTATATTTATGCTACAGTTTTGACTCCTAATCCTTCGAGGCAGGCACAAAGTTTCCATAGTCTCGTCTCACCTTCATGGGCGGCTCGCCGCTGGGAGGATCCTGGCGCGGGTTGTGGTCATGAGACCGCTTGTGGCCACCATGATCGGAGTGCGGGCTGTTGTGGTCGTGCGACCGCTTGTGGCCGCCAGATCCGGATCCTCCATCGTAGCGGTCCCGTCGATCTCGGTTATCGTAGCGGTTATTGTGGCGACGGTTGTCTGTAGATATTATCACTGATTAGTAGTTGATGCAGTCCATGCATGGATATCTACCTCTGAATCCTCTATCATGGTTGTTGTGGTAGGCGGCTCCCCCACGTCTTTGCCATCCTCGGTCGCCGCCGCCGCGACGGTGTCCATTAAAGCGGTTATATGGGTGATAGCCACCACCTCCTCCACCCGAGAATCCACCACCCCCTCCTCCTCCTCCTCCGCCACCGCCACCACCAGCCATCCAGTTTTCAACGATTGGCGGTTCCGGCACAGGCTTACTGCAGTGCGCCACAAACTCTGCATCGTCGTCTGTGAAGCGGCCGGCAAACTCTAGCTCGCAGGACTCCAGGAAATTGAGGTCCTTATCCGCCAGGCGGTTTATTTTTCTGTTAGGGTCGACCATTATTGGATATTATTAATAAGTTAATTCTTTTCGCGTTTTGTGTTCAACTACGGGCGCATCAGCTGGGTCTGGACGAGCTCAATAGAAACAGGGCACGTTCAGCGAGTTTCTGCAATTAAAAACGTATCTCTAAATTTTTATTGTTTGATTTATCATCAAATTTATTTACACGTTAAATGTAATGCAGGATACATTTATAATTTTTACCTATTTAATATTATAAAATGAGTTAAAATATAATATTTAGCTGAAGGTGCCCGGGCGCATTATTACTCAATGCGAACCTGGTCACACTGTTATAACGTTGCGGAGGAGTTTTCCGCGGAAAAATGCCATTAATTACCCAGTTTAACGGATTATGTGTCGCCTGCCACCAGTAGAGAGCAGAACATGTCCGCGTCTCCTTGCCACAGCCAACCAAGGATCCACACGCATACACAGAAGCGCGAGGAGCAGAACCACGTCAGTCGAGGAGGTGGTCGGAGCACGAGGAGCTTCCCCCAGCGCCGCCACTAGCCATGGAACAGTCTGTGTCCACCAGGTGGCTGCGGCGCTACCGCGCTTTCTTCCTCGTCCTGCTGCTCATCGTTGCCATCCAGCTGTTCCTGGCCTACAAGTCCCTGGACATTGTCGGCGGCAGTTCCGGGTCAGGGCTGGACGCTGGTGAATCCCCAGCCCAGCAGCCGCCCCCGCAGGCTGCTGCACAGGTCCAGCCAGCGGCCAGAACCAAGCTAACCGCTCAGCAGCTGGGCTTCCAGCCCGAGTGCGACATCCTCGCCCGAGAGGCCATCTCTGCGCTGCAGCGCGCCAAAACGAAAGACTGTCGAGAACATATCGCGCAAATCGCCTGCGCCATCCAAGCGGGTCGTTTCTATGCGCCCCAACTCCGGAGCAGCTGTCCGTCGGGAAATCACACGGCAAATGTGTCTCTAGGCTGCTACAAGGACGAGAAGGACCGTCGTCTGCTCGCCGGGTACTACAGCAGCTCCAAGACCTCAAATTCTCCAGCCATCTGTGTGGAGCTGTGCCTGCAGAGCGGTTATCCATATGCGGGTGTCCAGTACGGACGGGAGTGCTTCTGCGGCTTCGATACACCGCCGCGGGCCGCCAAGCTGCCAGACTCTAGCTGCAACACCAAGTGCCTGGGCAACCCCAAGGAGATTTGCGGCGGCTTCTATGCCATGAATATCTACGAGACGGGCATAGCCAGTGAGTACTGTAGTTGGATTTTATTTTATTCAATCAGGAAAAGGCAACCTGCAAGGCAATACTCCCATATGGTTGCTTTTTCTGTAATCCTCTTTAGAACAGTTCCTCATTTAATAAATAAAACATAATGTTTCATATATTTTCCTAATAACTTTAATTGCGATCTCTTGCAGAGTTCACTGCTCAGCTGGCGGCAACCACAACTCCACCGGCTGGTGTGAAGCGCGTGAGGATCGCATTTCTGCTGACGCTCAACGGACGAGCGCTGCGTCAGGTGCATCGACTGCTGAAGGCGCTCTATGCTCCGGAGCATGTCTACTACATACATGTGGATGAGGTAGGTCAACGGCCGGAACTTGGCAATTAAAAAAGTGCGCGCGAAATGAATTGCGCTAATTAGCACAATTTGCAACGGCCAAAATAAAGACAGTCACTTAAATTTATTTATTTATGGTCTCCTAACCACAAGCTATTTAGCTGAAGCTTAAATGCCTTGAACTAGTTAGTTACTTGTTATGATAGCTATCTCGGTTAACGCGCACATATTTGCGCTATGTGCTCTGCATTTAATTTACATTGTAAACTAATTGCTGATTTGCTCGGGTATTCTGAGATAACATATCGCTGAGAGTCGCTTTCCGGCATATCAATTTGAATATATTGTAAAGCTTAAAGAATTTTTTAAACTAGTTTTTGAATAATCCATTATAATTAATATATTTTCTTATATTTTTACCCCGCAGCGCCAGGATTACCTTTACCGAAAGCTACTAGAGCTGGAAGCAAAGTTTCCCAACATACGTCTTGCCCGCAAACGCTTCTCCACCATCTGGGGCGGAGCGTCGCTCCTCACTATGCTGCTTCAGTGCATGAAGGACCTACTGCAATCCAACTGGCACTGGGATTTCGTAATCAATCTCAGTGAGAGCGATTTTCCCGTGAAAACTCTCGATAAATTGGTGGATTTCCTGAGCGCCAATCCAGGTAGGAATTTCGTTAAAGGCCACGGCCGGGAGACCCAGAAGTTCATCCAGAAGCAGGGCTTAGACAAGACGTTCGTGGAGTGCGACACACACATGTGGAGGATAGGAGATCGCAAGCTGCCGGCGGGCATTCAAGTGGATGGCGGCAGTGATTGGGTGGCTCTGTCACGATCTTTTGTGACCTACGTTACCGATCCCAAGGAGGAGGATGAGCTTCTACAGGCCCTGCTCAAGCTCTTTAGACACACTCTCTTGCCAGCGGAGTCGTTCTTTCACACAGTGCTCAGGAATACACAGCACTGCACGAGTTACGTAGACAACAACCTTCATGTGACCAACTGGAAGCGAAAGCAGGGATGCAAATGCCAGTACAAACACGTTGTGGATTGGTGTGGCTGTAGCCCGAACGATTTCAAGCCGGAGGATTGGGCCAGGCTGCAGGCCACGGAACAGAAGTCACTGTTCTTTGCCCGCAAGTTCGAACCGGTGATAAACCAGGCGGTGTTGCTGCAGCTGGAGGAGTGGCTGTACGGACCGTACACTAGCGAGTACACAAATCTGCACGGTTACTGGCAGTCCCTCTATCACCACGAGGATGTTCATGGATCTAGCGATGATCTGGTCAGGAGCATAGGCGACAGCGTAATGCGTTTATCTGCACGCCAGGCAAAACTGGATGCCCTGGAGCTAATAGAACTCACTCACTACCTTCATCGCGATCAGTACAAGGGCTTTGTGGTGCGCTACAGAGCCAGAAAGTTATCTGGGCAACCGCTTCACTTGGAGACACGAGTGCGACCCGTGCAACAGGGAAAGCTTGCGAGGAATGCCCGTTTCAGCAAGAGATTGCGCAACTTTGAGGTCTCCACGGACTTTGATCAAAAGGAGCAGGTTGCCCGAAACTTTGCGAAGCTCTTGGGTCCCCAAAGTGAGCTCCTCCTGAGCTATACACTACAGGCCACACCGGACACGGGTTCAGCTTCCCACTCCTATAACCTCACACTATTGTGGATCGATCCTCTGGGTCGCCTGCAGGACTTTAATGAGCTGCATGTCGAGGACTCGTCCAGCGATGTGATCAACCACTCGAAAACCCTGCTCAAACATCCCCTCACACCCGGCATCTGGACAGCCAAGTTAATAGGACGCAGCTCCATCTATGCGCAGCTCAAATTCCTGATTTCCCCGCTAGCCTACCACAAGGGGTATCCCCTGGAGAAGTCGTCAGAGGCGGAGAAGCTCAATGCAGGCCTAACAGTAGCCCTTCCTGAAGACTTCGAAGTGCCCGTAGAGTGGCAACAGTACCTCCATACCGACGACGAACAGTTCATCCTTCGCGAAGAATCCCTGGCCAAGGGGAAGATGCTTGGACAGGAGCTGCATAGCTGGATTGACGGATTGGTGGCCAAGTTCTTTCAATTACGCGAGAGCTGCGTGGTGGAGACCGATGTTGCCGATATATCCTTCCCGCTCTGCAGCGACGTTGCCTGGAGCTCCCTGGCTCCCGATCCCAAGAGCGATGTGGATGCCCTGCTCAAATGAGAGCCATTGCCAGCCATTGATCAAGTTTTGTTATTAATTCTCTAGTGTAAATATTCGCCAGGATGTAGCCACTTTTTATAGCTCTTTTCCTTCTCCTCAGTGTTCGTTTTTCTGTCTTTTATAGATTATTGTGATAATTGTGAACTAGTGCAACCAAGCGCCATCTTGACTGGACGTGGTTTCCACCACTCCACATGTAATTTGATTTTTAATAGTAACAATAATTGAGCATAGTATTTTGCCGTTTAGCCAAGTAAGTTAGAGATTCGATCGCCTTGTAAATACGCAACGCACACTGGACACCAAATGAAAGCATTGCAGCCAAATATCGTGGAGGCAATCCAGACGTAGCTGTACATAAGGTTAGCTAGACGCAATATTCCTTAACTAAGTCATAAGTTAGGGCACACCACCAGATAGCAATTGATTGGAATAGCAGCATTTGCATTCACAGTTTTCTTCAATTTTTTGATTCACATATCAAGTTATCCAAAATAATAAATGAGCAATTCTACGTGTACTAAGTGGTCGTTCAAAGATTCATTGGTTCAAATCTCCTACTCCTCCGTTGAAGTTGAACACCCCTAGGGAACATTGGGGCCGGAATTCCAGGTATTCTTGATGTATTTAGTAGATTAGACTTAAGTAGACTTAAAGCCAAGGCTATTTTGTACTGCCGTTTAGCTGCCGGCGGCAGGCAGCCCTTAGATGCAGAGATCCTCGTCTGGATCCTCTTCGTCAAAGTCATCGTCGGTATCGGCTGCGTAAATGATGTTGCCCTCGGACGGCTCACTTGTGCTGGAGAAAAGGTATTGTTAGATTGCTTTCCAACTATTATTTACCGTCACTAATGTTACCGTTCATATGGCAGGGTGAGTGCATTGCGGGCCACCATCTCATCTTCATCTAGCTCGATCTTAAAGGTGCTGCTGGCCGGCTCCGGTGTCTGTTCTACCTCCGGCGATGCTTGCTTGTTAGGCGAACCTCCTGCTGGGCTGAGACCTCCCCCTCCTCCGTCCAACGGCGTCACCTGAAACTGGGTTTTGCTGACCTGACAGGCATAGCGCTTGTTGGTCACCCCTCCGCCTGGCTTGCGTGAGATCAGCGACAGCCTGGTGTCTGTCTCTAGGCGCAACACCAGTTCTGCAAGGTACTCGCAACCAGCAAGGATGTAAGCGGCATGGGGATGCTGCAGGTGCTGAGGAGAAGCCCAGAGGAATACCCGACGAACGTGCTCTAAACGACGCAGCCGGTTAAGGAAGCCAAAGATGAAGGCGGGCGGCTGGTAGCACAGCAGATCGGCCAGTGTTGGCAGGATAACGTTGTAGCCAGAGGTCTTGGAGGCCGAGGCATCCAAGTCTCCCGCTTCCCCCGACTGAATGCTACTGTTGTTGTTATTGTTGATGTTGTTGTAGTTGGCGCACTCGGTGGCCAAGGCATCGAAGCTGGCCACGTGCTTCAGGTGAATACCGGCGGGCATTGCCTTGATGGTGTCCGCCCCCTGTCCCTGCTCGTGCAGCAAGCTGCCGATGAACTTGGGGGCAATGCGCTCCCGATTTAGCTCATCTGTAAGTGAATTTCGCGGGGGCCGCGGGGACGATAGGCGGTTAGATAATTGGCAATCGGCGGTGTCTGTTTTGGCTTACCTATTACGAGGACCACCTTCTGTTTGGTCACCACCAGGTTGGACAGCATTTTAATTGTTAAACTTTTGATTCAAGAATTGTTAATTGTGCTGCTTTTTTATGTGCGCCAAAATGCCAAAGTGCTTGTGGGTTTGATATGCGCCGTGAGTTGGTCACACTGCCTCAATTGGCATGCCAGGGCTGCCCAATAACTACTTTTAATTTATAAACTATGTCATTCAAATTTTTTTATCTTAGCAGGTCGTATTTCTCTATAAGTTGGATTCAATTAAATATGTTAAAAATGTTTTTTATATTAATTATTTTCCAAGCTTTCCACTTCTTTGGTGGTGGTTGTGCCGCCCTGGTAGTCCCGTTTGTTTCCAAATGAGTAAACAGTAAAAACAAAGCAATGCGGCTAAAAAGATCGAATTACACAGCCCTTTGATAGTGAAAGTTTGACCTTGAATTTAAATGCTTATACTAAATTAAGTGACAGTATTAACGCTAAATATGAATGGAAGCAGCTGATCGGCGTTGTTAAATTCGCGTGGCCTCTCTTTTTTTCTTGCCAAAAAAATTCATATGTGATCTCTTTGTGTTAGTGCGGTGTTCTTGTGTTTTTGTTAGACGCGTGTCTAATTGGATATCCCAAAATTACTGGATATTAATTAAATATACAAACTGTAAGTAGAAACTATTACATTAAAGCCACGTTTATAAAAGTAGTTGGTAAACAAATACAACTAGGTTTCGGCTTTTCATTAATATCTAACAAGTGGTTGTAGTTCTCGCTCTCTCTATCTCTCTCTCTCTCTGTCTACCTCTGCGAGAGTCTGTTTGTATGTATGTATGTATTTGAAAGTTTGTTGTGTACAGCCAGCGTTTATGAGTGTGCATGGGTTTTCACCGTTCTGAGCTTGCAATGAAAAGCTTGTCTATACGAAAGGGTCCAACAAACGGGGGCGTGAAGGGACTTTGCTTTCAGGGCTTTCACGCCCACACTCAACGCCTTTGCAGCGAATTTTCCACCGCCTTTCCTCCATATGGCAGGTTACAGCTTCCTGCATTGCAGCGCGTTAGTTCAACAAGTAAAGAGTGTTTTTTGGAGACACGTAAAAGAAAATCTGCGCAATAAGAGTGAAAATCCCAAAACGTCATCGCTTTAAAGACTTTAATTGGGTGCTAAAAGATAAGCGAAGGCGGTTATTAAAACCATTAAAGGCATTATCTCGGAGCGAAGCAAATCATCAAGTATACGCCATGTTGTTCTCACTGGGTGAGTGTATGTAAATACAGTAGTCCTTCTGTGTGACGAATCGAATGGGAGTGAGCAAGTATAAGTTATTATAAATGGATATTGGGAATTCTGAGAGGTTACGCCTTTTTGCAGTCGCTTCTTGTTAATACATTTAACTGCTAATTTTATTAAATTGTCTCATAGTTCTGAAATTCTGCTCGATAATTTAATCTTATTGATGATTTAGGGGAAAGGAGGCTAGTAGTTTTAGGAATCCGATGTTTGTATACATATATGTATTCAGTTTGGATTAGGGAGTCGAAGTTCAATCGATCATAATTTAGACAAAAATGCATTAATTTAACTTCGGTAAACAGCTTTTTGCTAGTTTTTTGTAACTTAACAAAGCAGCATCTCAAATTTGGAAATTTTAAATTTTAAATTTTTCTCAAATTTTCACAGTTTTAATGATGTATCCCCTTATCAAATTTTAAAATTTTGAAAAAATTTTCAAAATTTATATTTTGACCGGACATAGCTTGATCGACTCGGCTGTTGATGCTGATCAATAATATATATGCTTTAAAGGGTGGCAAATGACTCCTTCACACAGTTACAAGCTTCTGACTAAATTATAATACCATTGTTTTAGTCGATATTTTATACTAAAATTTGTTCCATAAATCAAAGCCTAAAAAACGCATAACTAAGTCAAAAATGCATTAATTTTAATTCGGAAAGCTGTCCTGTGTTAGTTTTTGTGGGATTTATAAATCTGCATACTCAATTTACGATTTAAAAAAATCGAATTTTTTGCCAATTTTTCACAATTTTAATGATGTAACCCCTTATCAAATTTTGAAATTTTGAAAAAATTTTCAAAATTTATATTTTGACCGGACATAGCTAGATCGACTCGGCTGTTGATGCTGATCAATAATATATATGCTTTATAGGGTGGCAAATGAATCCTTCACACAGTTACAAGCTTCTGACAAAATTATAATACCATTGTTTTAGTCGACATTTTATACTAAAATTTGTTCCATAAATCAAAGCCTAAAAAACGCATAACTAAGTCAAAAATGCATTAATTTTAATTCGGAAAGCTGTCCTGTGTTAGTTTTTGTGGGATTTATAAATCTGCATACTCAATTTACGATTTTAAAAAATCGAATTTTTTGCCAATTTTTCACAATTTTAATGATGTAACCCCTTATCAAATTTTGAAATTTTGAAAAAATTTTCAAAATTTATATTTTGACCGGACATAGCTAGATCGACTCGACTGTTGATGCTGATCAATAATATATATGCTTTATAGGGTGGCAAATGACTCCTTCACACAGTTACAAGCTTCTGACAAAATTATAATACCATTGTTTTAGTCGATATTTTATACTAAAATTTGTTCCATAAATCAAAGCCTAAAAAACGCATAACTTAGTCAAAAATGCATTAATTTTAATTCGGAAAGCTGTCCTGTGTTAGTTTTTGTGGGATTTATAAATCTGCATACTCAATTTACGATTTTAAAAAATCGAATTTTTTGCCAATTTTTCACAATTTTAATGATGTAACCCCTTATCAAAATTTGAAATTTTGAAAAAATTTTCAAAATTTATATTTTGACCGGACATAGCTAGATCGACTCGGCTGTTGATGCTGATCAATAATATATATGCTTTATAGGGTGGCAAATGACTCCTTCACACAGTTACAAGCTTCTGACTAAATTATAATACCATTGTTTTAGTCGATATTTTATACTAAAATTTGTTCCATAAATCAAAGCCTAAAAAACGCATAACTAAGTCAAAAATGCATTAATTTTAATTCGGAAAGCTGTCCTGTGTTAGTTTTTGTGGGATTTATAAATCTGCATACTCAATTTACGATTTTAAAAAATCGAATTTTTTGCCTATTTTTCACAATTTTAATGATGTAACCCCTTATCAAATTTTGAAATTTTGAAAAAATTTTCAAAATTTATATTTTGACCGGACATAGCTAGATCGACTCGGCTGTTGATGCTGATCAATAATATATATGCTTTATAGGGTGGCAAATGACTCCTTCACACAGTTACAAGCTTCTGACAAAATTATAATACCATTGTTTTAGTCGATATTTTATACTAAAATTTGTTCCATAAATCAAAGCCTAAAAAACGCATAAATAAGTCAAAAATGCATTAATTTTAATTCGGAAAGCTGTCCTGTGTTAGTTTTTGTGGGATTTATAAATCTGCATACTCAATTTACGATTTTAAAAAATCGAATTTTTTGCCTATTTTTCACAATTTTAATGATGTAACCCCTTATCAAATTTTGAAATTTTGAAAAAATTTTCAAAATTTATATTTTGACCGGACATAGCTAGATCGACTCGGCTGTTGATGCTGATCAATAATATATATGCTTTATAGGGTGGCAAATGCCTCCTTCACACAGTTACAAGCTTCTGACAAAATTATAATACCATTGTTTTAGTCGACATTTTATACTAAAATTTGTTCCATAAATCAAAGCCTAAAAAACGCATAACTAAGTCAAAAATGCATTAATTTTAATTCGGAAAGCTGTCCTGTGTTAGTTTTTGTGGGATTTATAAATCTGCATACTCAATTTACGATTTAAAAAAATCGAATTTTTTGCCAATTTTTCACAATTTTAATGATGTAACCCCTTATCAAATTTTGAAATTTTGAAAAAATTTTCAAAATTTATATTTTGACCGGACATAGCTAGATCGACTCGGCTGTTGATGCTGATCAATAATATATATGCTTTATAGGGTGGCAAATGACTCCTTCACACAGTTACAAGCTTCTGACTAAATTATAATACCATTGTTTTAGTCGATATTTTATACTAAAATTTGTTCCATAAATCAAAGCCTAAAAAACGCATAACTAAGTCAAAAATGCATTAATTTTAATTCGGAAAGCTGTCCTGTGTTAGTTTTTGTGGGATTTATAAATCTGCATACTCAATTTACGATTTTAAAAAATCGAATTTTTTGCCAATTTTTCACAATTTTAATGATGTAACCCCTTATCAAATTTTGAAATTTTGAAAAAATTTTCAAAATTTATATTTTGACCGGACATAGCTAGATCGACTCGACTGTTGATGCTGATCAATAATATATATGCTTTATAGGGTGGCAAATGACTCCTTCACACAGTTACAAGCTTCTGACAAAATTATAATACCATTGTTTTAGTCGATATTTTATACTAAAATTTGTTCCATAAATCAAAGCCTAAAAAACGCATAACTTAGTCAAAAATGCATTAATTTTAATTCGGAAAGCTGTCCTGTGTTAGTTTTTGTGGGATTTATAAATCTGCATACTCAATTTACGATTTTAAAAAATCGAATTTTTTGCCAATTTTTCACAATTTTAATGATGTAACCCCTTATCAAAATTTGAAATTTTGAAAAAATTTTCAAAATTTATATTTTGACCGGACATAGCTAGATCGACTCGGCTGTTGATGCTGATCAATAATATATATGCTTTATAGGGTGGCAAATGACTCCTTCACACAGTTACAAGCTTCTGACTAAATTATAATACCATTGTTTTAGTCGATATTTTATACTAAAATTTGTTCCATAAATCAAAGCCTAAAAAACGCATAACTAAGTCAAAAATGCATTAATTTTAATTCGGAAAGCTGTCCTGTGTTAGTTTTTGTGGGATTTATAAATCTGCATACTCAATTTACGATTTTAAAAAATCGAATTTTTTGCCTATTTTTCACAATTTTAATGATGTAACCCCTTATCAAATTTTGAAATTTTGAAAAAATTTTCAAAATTTATATTTTGACCGGACATAGCTAGATCGACTCGGCTGTTGATGCTGATCAATAATATATATGCTTTATAGGGTGGCAAATGACTCCTTCACACAGTTACAAGCTTCTGACAAAATTATAATACCATTGTTTTAGTCGATATTTTATACTAAAATTTGTTCCATAAATCAAAGCCTAAAAAACGCATAACTAAGTCAAAAATGCATTAATTTTAATTCGGAAAGCTGTCCTGTGTTAGTTTTTGTGGGATTTATAAATCTGCATACTCAATTTACGATTTTAAAAAATCGAATTTTTTGCCTATTTTTCACAATTTTAATGATGTAACCCCTTATCAAATTTTGAAATTTTGAAAAAATTTTCAAAATTTATATTTTGACCGGACATAGCTAGATCGACTCGGCTGTTGATGCTGATCAATAATATATATGCTTTATAGGGTGGCAAATGACTCCTTCACACAGTTACAAGCTTCTGACAAAATTATAATACCATTGTTTTAGTCGACATTTTATACTAAAATTTGTTCCATAAATCAAAGCCTAAAAAACGCATAACTAAGTCAAAAATGCATTAATTTTAATTCGGAAAGCTGTCCTGTGTTAGTTTTTGTGGGATTTATAAATCTGCATACTCAATTTACGATTTTAAAAAATCGAATTTTTTGCCAATTTTTCACAATTTTAATGATGTAACCCCTTATCAAATTTTGAAATTTTGAAAAAATTTTCAAAATTTATATTTTGACCGGACATAGCTAGATCGACTCGACTGTTGATGCTGATCAATAATATATATGCTTTATAGGGTGGCAAATGACTCCTTCACACAGTTACAAGCTTCTGACAAAATTATAATACCATTGTTTTAGTCGATATTTTATACTAAAATTTGTTCCATAAATCAAAGCCTAAAAAACGCATAACTTAGTCAAAAATGCATTAATTTTAATTCGGAAAGCTGTCCTGTGTTAGTTTTTGTGGGATTTATAAATCTGCATACTCAATTTACGATTTTAAAAAATCGAATTTTTTGCCAATTTTTCACAATTTTAATGATGTAACCCCTTATCAAATTTTGAAATTTTGAAAAAATTTTCAAAATTTATATTTTGACCGGACATAGCTAGATCGACTCGGCTGTTGATGCTGATCAATAATATATATGCTTTATAGGGTGGCAAATGACTCCTTCACACAGTTACAAGCTTCTGACAAAATTATAATACCATTGTTTTAGTCGATATTTTATACTAAAATTTGTTCCATAAATCAAAGCCTAAAAAACGCATAACTAAGTCAAAAATGCATTAATTTTAATTCGGAAAGCTGTCCTGTGTTAGTTTTTGTGGGATTTATAAATCTGCATACTCAATTTACGATTTAAAAAAATCGAATTTTTTGCCAATTTTTCACAATTTTAATGATGTAACCCCTTATCAAATTTTGAAATTTTGAAAAAATTTTCAAAATTTATATTTTGACCGGACATAGCTAGATCGACTCGGCTGTTGATGCTGATCAATAATATATATGCTTTATAGGGTGGCAAATGACTCCTTCACACAGTTACAAGCTTCTGACAAAATTATAATACCATTGTTTTAGTCGATATTTTATACTAAAATTTGTTCCATAAATCAAAGCCTAAAAAACGCATAACTAAATCAAAAAATGCATTAATTTTAATTCGGAAAGCTGTCCTGTGTTAGTTTTTGTGGGATTTATAAATCTGCATACTCAATTTACGATTTTAAAAAATCGAATTTTTTGCCAATTTTTCACAATTTTAATGATGTAACCCCTTATCAAATTTTGAAATTTTGAAAAAATTTTCAAAATTTATATTTTGACCGGACATAGCTAGATCGACTCGGCTGTTGATGCTGATCAATAATATATATGCTTTATAGGGTGGCAAATGACTCCTTCACACAGTTACAAGCTTCTGACTAAATTATAATACCATTGTTTTAGTCGATATTTTATACTAAAATTTGATCCATAAATCAAAGCCTAAAAAACGCATAACTAAGTCAAAAATGCATTAATTTTAATTCGGAAAGCTGTCCTGTGTTAGTTTTTGTGGGATTTATAAATCTGCATACTCAATTTACGATTTTAAAAAATCGAATTTTTTGCCAATTTTTCACAATTTTAATGATGTAACCCCTTATCAAATTTTGAAATTTTGAAAAAATTTTCAAAATTTATATTTTGACCGGACATAGCTAGATCGACTCGGCTGTTGATGCTGATCAATAATATATATGCTTTATAGGGTGGCAAATGACTCCTTCACACAGTTACAAGCTTCTGACAAAATTATAATACCATTGTTTTAGTCGATATTTTATACTAAAATTTGTTCCATAAATCAAAGCCTAAAAAACGCATAACTAAGTCAAAAATGCATTAATTTTAATTCGGAAAGCTGTCCTGTGTTAGTTTTTGTGGGATTTATAAATCTGCATACTCAATTTACGATTTAAAAAAATCGAATTTTTTGCCAATTTTTCACAATTTTAATGATGTAACCCCTTATCAAATTTTGAAATTTTGAAAAAATTTTCAAAATTTATATTTTGACCGGACATAGCTAGATCGACTCGGCTGTTGATGCTGATCAATAATATATATGCTTTATAGGGTGGCAAATGACTCCTTCACACAGTTACAAGCTTCTGACAAAATTATAATACCATTGTTTTAGTCGATATTTTATACTAAAATTTGTTCCATAAATCAAAGCCTAAAAAACGCATAACTAAGTCAAAAATGCATTAATTTTAATTCGGAAAGCTGTCCTGTGTTAGTTTTTGTGGGATTTATAAATCTGCATACTCAATTTACGATTTTAAAAAATCGAATTTTTTGCCAATTTTTCACAATTTTAATGATGTAACCCCTTATCAAATTTTGAAATTTTGAAAAAATTTTCAAAATTTATATTTTGACCGGACATAGCTAGATCGACTCGGCTGTTGATGCTGATCAATAATATATATGCTTTATAGGGTGGCAAATGACTCCTTCACACAGTTTCAAGCTTCTGACTAAATTATAATACCATTGTTTTAGTCGATATTTTATACTAAAATTTGTTCCATAAATCAAAGCCTAAAAAACGCATAACTAAGTCAAAAATGCATTAATTTTAATTCGGAAAGCTGTCCTGTGTTAGTTTTTGTGGGATTTATAAATCTGCATACTCAATTTACGATTTTAAAAAATCGAATTTTTTGCCAATTTTTCACAATTTTAATGATGTAACCCCTTATCAAATTTTGAAATTTTGAAAAAATTTTCAAAATTTATATTTTGACCGGACATAGCTAGATCGACTCGGCTGTTGATGCTGATCAATAATATATATGCTTTATAGGGTGGCAAATGACTCCTTCACACAGTTACAAGCTTCTGACAAAATTATAATACCATTGTTTTAGTCGATATTTTATACTAAAATTTGTTCCATAAATCAAAGCCTAAAAAACGCATAACTAAGTCAAAAATGCATTAATTTTAATTCGGAAAGCTGTCCTGTGTTAGTTTTTGTGGGATTTATAAATCTGCATACTCAATTTACGATTTTAAAAAATCGAATTTTTTGCCAATTTTTCACAATTTTAATGATGTAACCCCTTATCAAATTTTGAAATTTTGAAAAAATTTTCAAAATTTATATTTTGACCGGACATAGCTAGATCGACTCGGCTGTTGATGCTGATCAATAATATATATGCTTTATAGGGTGGCAAATGACTCCTTCACACAGTTACAAGCTTCTGACAAAATTATAATACCATTGTTTTAGTCGATATTTTATACTAAAATTTGTTCCATAAATCAAAGCCTAAAAAACGCATAACTAAGTCAAAAATGCATTAATTTTAATTCGGAAAGCTGTCCTGTGTTAGTTTTTGTGGGATTTATAAATCTGCATACTCAATTTACGATTTAAAAAAATCGAATTTTTTGCCAATTTTTCACAATTTTAATGATGTAACCCCTTATCAAATTTTGAAATTTTGAAAAAATTTTCAAAATTTATATTTTGACCGGACATAGCTAGATCGACTCGGCTGTTGATGCTGATCAATAATATATATGCTTTATAGGGTGGCAAATGACTCCTTCACACAGTTACAAGCTTCTGACTAAATTATAATACCATTGTTTTAGTCGATATTTTATACTAAAATTTGTTCCATAAATCAAAGCCTAAAAAACGCATAACTTAGTCAAAAATGCATTAATTTTAATTCGGAAAGCTGTCCTGTGTTAGTTTTTGTGGGATTTATAAATCTGCATACTCAATTTACGATTTTAAAAAATCGAATTTTTTGCCAATTTTTCACAATTTTAATGATGTAACCCCTTATCAAATTTTGAAATTTTGAAAAAATTTTCAAAATTTATATTTTGACCGGACATAGCTAGATCGACTCGGCTGTTGATGCTGATCAATAATATATATGCTTTATAGGGTGGCAAATGACTCCTTCACACAGTTACAAGCTTCTGACAAAATTATAATACCATTGTTTTAGTCGATATTTTATACTAAAATTTGTTCCATAAATCAAAGCCTAAAAAACGCATAACTAAGTCAAAAATGCATTAATTTTAATTCGGAAAGCTGTCCTGTGTTAGTTTTTGTGGGATTTATAAATCTGCATACTCAATTTACGATTTTAAAAAATCGAATTTTTTGCCAATTTTTCACAATTTTAATGATGTAACCCCTTATCAAATTTTGAAATTTTGAAAAAATTTTCAAAATTTATATTTTGACCGGACATAGCTAGATCGACTCGGCTGTTGATGCTGATCAATAATATATATGCTTTATAGGGTGGCAAATGACTCCTTCACACAGTTACAAGCTTCTGACAAAATTATAATACCATTGTTTTAGTCGATATTTTATACTAAAATTTGTTCCATAAATCAAAGCCTAAAAAACGCATAACTAAGTCAAAAATGCATTAATTTTAATTCGGAAAGCTGTCCTGTGTTAGTTTTTGTGGGATTTATAAATCTGCATACTCAATTTACGATTTAAAAAAATCGAATTTTTTGCCAATTTTTCACAATTTTAATGATGTAACCCCTTATCAAATTTTGAAATTTTGAAAAAATTTTCAAAATTTATATTTTGACCGGACATAGCTAGATCGACTCGGCTGTTGATGCTGATCAATAATATATATGCTTTATAGGGTGGCAAATGACTCCTTCACACAGTTACAAGCTTCTGACTAAATTATAATACCATTGTTTTAGTCGATATTTTATACTAAAATTTGTTCCATAAATCAAAGCCTAAAAAACGCATAACTTAGTCAAAAATGCATTAATTTTAATTCGGAAAGCTGTCCTGTGTTAGTTTTTGTGGGATTTATAAATCTGCATACTCAATTTACGATTTTAAAAAATCGAATTTTTTGCCAATTTTTCACAATTTTAATGATGTAACCCCTTATCAAATTTTGAAATTTTGAAAAAATTTTCAAAATTTATATTTTGACCGGACATAGCTAGATCGACTCGACTGTTGATGCTGATCAATAATATATATGCTTTATAGGGTGGCAAATGACTCCTTCACACAGTTACAAGCTTCTGACAAAATTATAATACCATTGTTTTAGTCGATATTTTATACTAAAATTTGTTCCATAAATCAAAGCCTAAAAAACGCATAACTTAGTCAAAAATGCATTAATTTTAATTCGGAAAGCTGTCCTGTGTTAGTTTTTGTGGGATTTATAAATCTGCATACTCAATTTACGATTTTAAAAAATCGAATTTTTTGCCAATTTTTCACAATTTTAATGATGTAACCCCTTATCAAAATTTGAAATTTTGAAAAAATTTTCAAAATTTATATTTTGACCGGACATAGCTAGATCGACTCGGCTGTTGATGCTGATCAATAATATATATGCTTTATAGGGTGGCAAATGACTCCTTCACACAGTTACAAGCTTCTGACTAAATTATAATACCATTGTTTTAGTCGATATTTTATACTAAAATTTGTTCCATAAATCAAAGCCTAAAAAACGCATAACTAAGTCAAAAATGCATTAATTTTAATTCGGAAAGCTGTCCTGTGTTAGTTTTTGTGGGATTTATAAATCTGCATACTCAATTTACGATTTTAAAAAATCGAATTTTTTGCCAATTTTTCACAATTTTAATGATGTAACCCCTTATCAAATTTTGAAATTTTGAAAAAATTTTCAAAATTTATATTTTGACCGGACATAGCTAGATCGACTCGGCTGTTGATGCTGATCAATAATATATATGCTTTATAGGGTGGCAAATGACTCCTTCACACAGTTACAAGCTTCTGACTAAATTATAATACCATTGTTTTAGTCGATATTTTATACTAAAATTTGTTCCATAAATCAAAGCCTAAAAAACGCATAACTAAGTCAAAAATGCATTAATTTTAATTCGGAAAGCTGTCCTGTGTTAGTTTTTGTGGGATTTATAAATCTGCATACTCAATTTACGATTTAAAAAAATCGAATTTTTTGCCAATTTTTCACAATTTTAATGATGTAACCCCTTATCAAATTTTGAAATTTTGAAAAAATTTTCAAAATTTATATTTTGACCGGACATAGCTAGATCGACTCGGCTGTTGATGCTGATCAATAATATATATGCTTTATAGGGTGGCAAATGACTCCTTCACACAGTTACAAGCTTCTGACAAAATTATAATACCATTGTTTTAGTCGATATTTTATACTAAAATTTGTTCCATAAATCAAAGCCTAAAAAACGCATAACTAAGTCAAAAATGCATTAATTTTAATTCGGAAAGCTGTCCTGTGTTAGTTTTTGTGGGATTTATAAATCTGCATACTCAATTTACGATTTTAAAAAATCGAATTTTTTGCCAATTTTTCACAATTTTAATGATGTAACCCCTTATCAAATTTTGAAATTTTGAAAAAATTTTCAAAATTTATATTTTGACCGGACATAGCTAGATCGACTCGGCTGTTGATGCTGATCAATAATATATATGCTTTATAGGGTGGCAAATGACTCCTTCACACAGTTACAAGCTTCTGACAAAATTATAATACCATTGTTTTAGTCGATATTTTATACTAAAATTTGTTCCATAAATCAAAGCCTAAAAAACGCATAACTAAGTCAAAAATGCATTAATTTTAATTCGGAAAGCTGTCCTGTGTTAGTTTTTGTGGGATTTATAAATCTGCATACTCAATTTACGATTTAAAAAAATCGAATTTTTTGCCAATTTTTCACAATTTTAATGATGTAACCCCTTATCAAATTTTGAAATTTTGAAAAAATTTTCAAAATTTATATTTTGACCGGACATAGCTAGATCGACTCGGCTGTTGATGCTGATCAATAATATATATGCTTTATAGGGTGGCAAATGACTCCTTCACACAGTTACAAGCTTCTGACAAAATTATAATACCATTGTTTTAGTCGATATTTTATACTAAAATTTGTTCCATAAATCAAAGCCTAAAAAACGCATAACTAAGTCAAAAAATGCATTAATTTTAATTCGGAAAGCTGTCCTGTGTTAGTTTTTGTGGGATTTATAAATCTGCATACTCAATTTACGATTTTAAAAAATCGATTTTTTTGCCAATTTTTCACAATTTTAATGATGTAACCCCTTATCAAATTTTGAAATTTTGAAAAAATTTTCAAAATTTATATTTTGACCGGACATAGCTAGATCGACTCGGCTGTTGATGCTGATCAATAATATATATGCTATATAGGGTGGCAAATGACTCCTTCACACAGTTACAAGCTTCTGACTAAATTATAATACCATTGTTTTAGTCGATATTTTATACTAAAATTTGTTCCATAAATCAAAGCCTAAAAAACGCATAACTAAGTCAAAAATGCATTAATTTTAATTCGGAAAGCTGTCCTGTGTTAGTTTTTGTGGGATTTATAAATCTGCATACTCAATTTACGATTTTAAAAAATCGAATTTTTTGCCAATTTTTCACAATTTTAATGATGTAACCTTATCAAATTTTGAAATTTTGAAAAAATTTCAAAATTTATATTTTGACCGGACATAGCTAGATCGACTCGGCTGTTGATGCTGATCAATAATATATATGCTTTATAGGGTGGCAAATGACTCCTTCACACAGTTACAAGCTTCTGACTAAATTATAATACCATTGTTTTAGTCGATATTTTATACTAAAATTTGTTCCATAAATCAAAGCCTAAAAAACGCATAACTAAGTCAAAAATGCATTAATTTTAATTCGGAAAGCTGTCCTGTGTTAGTTTTTGTGGGATTTATAAATCTGCATACTCAATTTACGATTTTAAAAAATCGAATTTTTTGCCAATTTTTCACAATTTTAATGATGTAACCCCTTATCAAATTTTGAAATTTTGAAAAAATTTTCAAAATTTATATTTTGACCGGACATAGCTAGATCGACTCGGCTGTTGATGCTGATCAATAATATATATGCTTTATAGGGTGGCAAATGACTCCTTCACACAGTTACAAGCTTCTGACTAAATTATAATACCATTGTTTTAGTCGATATTTTATACTAAAATTTGTTCCATAAATCAAAGCCTAAAAAGCGCATAACTAATTCAAAAATGCATTAATTTTAATTCGGAAAGCTGTCCTGTGTTAGTTTTTGTGGGATTTATAAATCTGCATACTCAATTTACGATTTTAAAAAATCGAATTTTTTGCCAATTTTTCACAATTTAAAAAAAAAAAAAATCGACTCGGCTATTGATGCTGATCAATAATATATATGCTTTATAGGGTGGCAAATGACTCCTTCACCTCTAAGCAGTCTTCGGACCTTGCAAGGGTCGTGTTCACCCTTCTGGGCTTCCACTGTACTCCCCCTTTGGGATCCTATAACTCCACAATCTACCATTCTGGTTAAATAAGTTCTGCTGCGTTATTCCATTATTGTTATGCATAGAACATTGAAGTCAAAGCCAAAGCCGCAATTGAAATGCAGGCAACTCGGTCGGTGACAACAATAATAGTTTGAATGGAGCTGAGGAATGCAAAAAATAAAATCCCCATTGCACCCACCACCTTCCCCGTGTTCCGCGACAGCCAAAACAACCTGGTCCGGCATACTAACCAGCATTTCTTGGCACCCATCCATCCCCCGCCGTTGGAATTAACATCAAAAACCAATCGAATTATCGCGAACAGCGAACAGAAATCGCATGCGATTCGTTTGTGGGTGCGGAAAAGCTTTTATTAACCAACGCCGGGCGGCGGCTGGAAAACTTTAGATTCAGTTGCGCACTGCACGCCGAGCTGTTCGGTTGGCCAAATCGTCGTGTTTCGTCTT
Source organism: Drosophila bunnanda (assembly GCA_035046265.1). NCBI lineage: Eukaryota > Metazoa > Arthropoda > Insecta > Diptera > Drosophilidae > Drosophila > Drosophila bunnanda. Next base: position 5,807,912 of record JAWNOB010000075.1, read on the forward strand.
AATTAGTATAGCTTTCTCCCCTTGCCGTCGTAGTTGCTGTGCTCGTGTTTTAAAACTGGCCAATTGCATGTGTTTTTGTGGTTAATTGTTGCTGGTGAACTATTGATTAATCCGTGCACGGACACTACACCATAGACAACGCACAGTCATGTCTAAGGACTCGGACGTAGAGCAGGCGGTGAAGGAAATCAAAGTGGAGCCCGCCGTGCCGCAGGAATCGCCTGCAGCGCCGGCAGCAGCTCCTGCTCCAGCTCCAGCCACAGTCTCCACCGCAACAACGGTGATCGCTGTGACCAATGGAGAAAAGCCAATGGAAGTGACACCTGCAGCAGCAACATCAGCAATACCAGCAGCAGCAGCAGCAGCAGCAGCAGCAGTGACAGCAACAGCAGAACAAGTGCAGCCAGCAACAACCATTGGAGGCATTGAATTGGCAGCAACGGCAACAGGTAGACGACAGTGAATGGCATTGGCTGGGGCTTCAAGTTTGATTAGTGCAAAGTAAAATCAGCTAGCAAACACCAACAGTTAAAGCACAGGGAAAAATTGAACATAATTTGTTATTAGCCATTTAATTACATGTTCTGAGAACTATTATTAATTTTAATAGTTTTTTTTTTTAATAAGGAGTTTATTATGACTTCAGTAAAGGCGCAGAAATATCCCTATAAAGTTGGTTGGCTCTGCTAAGAAACATAGGATTGGTTTCCTTTTGAGACTTAATTAAAACCTCTTTTACGCATTTTTTAAATATATTTCTTTCTGTGGAAAATGTAGTTTTTAGTAAAAGTTAAAGCAAAACGCACCATGCCAGATCGAGAGAAAGACCGACTACTGCAATGCCTCCCGCCTCACCTCCTCTTTTCACCTGCCTCGCATCACGACTCATCGCAACTAGCTGAATTTCACTTTAGTTTTCCAGCCTTTTTATTTATTTTACTTTTGCTGTCTTCGAATTTTTACGCTTTTCCAAAGTCGTCATCGTCGCCCGGACGGTCGGTTCGCTCGGGCCCGAGTTTTACTTTCTGTGCGCTTATGTAGATTGTTTCTTTTTTCAAATTTTGCGCACGATCTGCTGCAACGCTTTGCTGCTCATCGGCAGCAGCTAACAAACTAACAGAGAGCCATGCCGCGGCGCCTGGGCACGCCCACTTAACCCTAATTATTAACAATCATAATCGCAATTAATGTTCCAATTAATTTCACTCGCCCAAGACGAGGGATCCGATCCCCATGTCAAAATGGAGCAAAGCAGAGCCGTCGAGTTTGTTGAATAACTGGGGACGACGACGCGTGGCTGCTGCCATTTATATACATAGGCATTTATAATTGCAATTGCACATTGGCTACAAATGTCTCTGGCCCACTTATCAGTCAATTTGCAAGTTAACAGCTAGCAAACGGGGCTTATTTGCAGGTTGCTCGAGTTTGAAATTAAAACATCATTTGCATACAAAACTTCAATTAGCTTGGCCCTTGCGGCGAGTGCAAGTGCACCTGGAAAATCAGATCTAAAAGGGTTATAAGGTACCTAACTTAATGACATCTGATGATTCTAGAAGCGCAAAAACTAATTCTCATAGAGTCACAGTGCTCTTGGAGTTAATTATGAAGCTCTTCGTTCCTCATGGCATCTATGAATGGAATTTTTTAATTTATTTAATGTGCCATTTTGCCAAACATCAAATATTGGACACAAGCTTGCTAGATGCTATTTAAAGCGCTTTAATATCAGATGGTTAGACTATCTCGAGAACATGCTGATAACACTTTTCCGGCTGCCAGATAAAATGCGGAAAAACTCTCTCGCTCTATAGCGGCTGGCACAGAAATTAATGTCGGGTAAACAAAATAAAAGTGTTTACCAATGAATTAGCCAAATTAGGCCTGCTGAGTGCCCCATGGAGATGGGATTGGGGCTGGGCCGTTGGGTGTCCGATTTTCTAGCCCCATCCAATATGTTCAGATCTGGTCAGTGGCATTATTTATTTGCTCGTAGTATCGGATTGCTGGCGACAAAGGAGCTCGTTGTTTGTTTTTGTGGAACGAGTGCAGCTGGCCGTGGATCGTGGTTCCAGATCGAATATTCCACACAAAAAGCGATCGAGATGTAAACATAAATGCGTCCAGTAACTCAATATTTTATAGTTGCCTGGCACAGATCTAGGACTTAAGGTGACTAAATAATAGAAACTAAAATAACAAACTTACAAGTTTATTTGTTCACTATTTTTTATAGTGATATAAATAATTTAAAAAAGAAAAAGCACCCTAAATATAAAGAAATAAATTGACTGTGTTCACGCCCAGCACAGAAGTGATAATGAGAATGCAGATAATCAGTCAGCAGGTTAACTTGATTTAAGGGCCAAATTTCAATTTTATAATAATCTTACGACAACAGCCTTTGATAATCGATTGTTATCGGGAAACTGTAGTGTGCTTATTTGAATTCATGGCTACAAGTTAGGGCACAAACCGAAGCTATAAGCCAAAGTAAATGTACCCTCGAAATCTATACCCTTGAGTTGCGCGATTAGATCGCAAAAATGCGTGGAATGCGTAATGCCCACTCAATGGAATCTATTTTTAAATCCCATCCCAATTTCAGGCAACGGAAAGGCCAACATGGACCCGGCGCTGATCAACTTTAAGGTGCTCTATGTGCTCACCCAGCTGTGCGGACTGACGATGATCGTCCTGGTGGGCACTTGGATTGGCCAACATTTTGGCGGACTGGGTGGGACCGCCAATCCTAAGCTGGAGTTCAACTGGCATCCGCTATTCATGACCATTGGTTTTATCTACTTGTATGGCAACTGTAAGTAAAGGCTGCAGCAGCAGCAGCGGAAGAGGTGCCACCACTCCACTCCCATTGATTAACTCCAATCCCATGGTTTTGCCCACAGCCATACTGATCTACCGCGGCTTCCGCACCACGCGCAAGAAGACACTGAAGCTCACCCACGCCGGCATCCACATGGCCGCATTCATTCTCACGGTGATTGCCCTGAAGACGGTCTTCGATTCGCACAACCTGGCCAGTCCGCCCATTCCCAACATGTATTCGCTGCACTCGTGGCTGGGCCTCTCCGCGGTGATCGTCTTCTCGCTACAGTATGTTGCCGGCTTTGTGGCTTTCCTGGCCCCTGGTCTGCGGGAGAACTACCGGATTGCGATGATGCCGTTGCACATCTATTTTGGACTCTTTGGATTTGTTCTGGCCATCGCCAGCGCTCTGATGGGTCTCACCGAGAAGGCCATTTTTGCCATGTGAGTGTGACGAAGTTGTTATGGCATCAAAATGTTTATTAATTCTATATTCTGCAGCACAAATCCCCCGTATTCCACATTGCCGCCTGCTGGTGTCCTGGCCAACGTAATTGGCGTTCTGTACGTGGTCTTTGGAGCCTTGGTCGTCTACCTGGCCACGGAACCCTCCTACAAACGCAAGCCCATACCAGAGGATACGGCACTGCTGAACTCTAGCTCCGCCAATGAGTAAGGATCATGCGACCAGGCCTCAAACCAGCTGCTTTGCGTACATAAGCTGAAGAAACTGTGCACAAAACCAAACGAAACCGAAACCTGATTACACGAATGGTGCTTTTTGTTGAGGAAGGAAGTGGAAGATGAAGCTGGAGATGCGTGCTGTTTGTAATCGTCGAGATGCATGTTTAATCCGTAGCAAATATATATGTAACTTAATGACTATGTATGATTCTGAATTATCCACATACTTGGATCACCAGTTGTGCAAAGATTTCAGCGAGTGCTCAAATCGAACTTACTTAACCTCATGCAGAATATTTGCTTTAAACTGTATCTATGTTATGTGTGTTATGTCTAAATACATCAACAAGAAAAACAATATTGAAAATTATCAGATTCTCTTAGTGGATTGTGAGTGGATTGTAAGTGGATCGTATGTGGAACATATGTGGATCGTATGTGGATCGTAAGTTGGTTGTGAGTGGATCGTATGTGGATCGTAAGTGGATTGTGAGTGGATCGTATGTGGATCCTAATTCAGGTGCTGCCACTGTCAGCCGCCAAATTTGAATTTGAATTTTGCTCTTGCACTAAAATTATTTCACCTGCTGCGGGTTCTGTTCGCCTGGTACATCAAATCCAGAAATTGGCCAATTTATACTGAAAATAACCAAATTGAAGGCTTGTTGTTGCCTACAACAATAACAACAATAAGCTTCTCTATTACAACAACAACAATTTTGAATTTACAACAACAAGAAAACTGCCAAATTTAAATTTGAATTTAAATTTACTATCAGTACCCGCCATATCAGATAACCGACCAATTTGAATTTCAAATAATCGATCAGGTGCCGCCACTGTCAGCCGCCAAATTTGAATTTGAATTTGGCTCTTGCACTAAAATTAATCTACTTTCTGAGACTTCTGTTCGCCTGGTACATCAAATCCAGAAATTGACGATTTTGGACTGAAAATTAAGGCTTTTTGACCTATTACAACAACAACAACAACTCATTGACAACAACATCAACTTACAACAACAACAATTTTGAATTTACAACAACATTTAAAGTTAATCGCCAAAATTAAATTCAAATTTGAATGGACATCAGTTGCCGCCATGCAACGTATATAAAATTTAAATTCAATGTTTTTCGAGTCTGCGGTACTTTCGTCCAATTGAAGCGACACTTTCACATTCTCAGCTCCATTCTTGAAATCGTGGATATCTTACTTTATTTATATATACACGGAATGCCTTAGATCTAATCTCTAGTAAATTCAGCTAGTCTTCTTTGGTTCTTGCGGGCGGACGGTGTGGCAGGAACTCGTAGTCTTTGTCGGTGCCAATAATGTAGGTGGGTATGTCGCCACGTCCCTTCACGAAGGTCATGCCACGGTAATTGCACTGAATGTTGAACTCGCGCAGCTTGAGGGCCGTGTTTTCGGTGACCTGAATCTGTCCCGGCACACCGGTGGAGTCCATGCGCGAAGCCATGTTGACGGGATTGCCCCAGATGTCGTAGTGCGGCTTGGAAATGCCCACAACACCGGCCATGGCCCGTCCATGGGAGATACCGATCCGGAGCATTCCATAATCGGTGCTGCCCGCGTACTCCGTCTGCATGTTTTCCGCGTTGAATCGCCGCATCGTCCGCATCAGATCCAGTGCAAATTCGGCCATTACTCGGACCACCTCGCTGCCGCTGTTACTGCCGCTTTGGGTAGTGCTAATCCGCGGCTGACTCGTCACCACATTGCCCTCGTACTGACCCCTTTCCAGATCGAGATCCAAGGCGATGTTGCTCCCGTTTCCGTACGGCACGCGCTGCACTCCGTCAGCGTTGGAGCTACGGGCTCCGTCGTAGCGACTTCTTCGTCCATTGGGCATGAGGGAGACATTGCGGAACTTCATCTGGGGTGCATTAACCTGTTCCGAGCGGGAGACGTCCAGGCCACAGGCTGCCATGTACGTCCAGTTGGCCACCTTGATCTTCTCCACTCGCAGGGACTGGGAGTATTTGTTCAACTAAAGAAAGGATTTGAAATAAACACTCAGTAAGTAAGAATTTATGTAGATCCTCTAAATGGGAAAAGTCACAACTACTCACCACATCGTCAAAGTCACAGATGATCTCGTTAAGGACCCGCAGTCCAATCTTGTCGGTGTCAAAGTTCTTGATCGAGGCAAACATCACGGCCACATTGTCGTATTCCTCGTAGTAGAGTTCGTTCTGCAGTTGGTTTGACAGATAAAAGTCAGCTGGAAGAGGGAATCATAATCATGAGTTTAGGTATATCAAGTAATTTGATTAAGGACCTACCAACGTGAGTGGGTAAGATGTTGGTTAGCAGCACCTTGATTGTGTCATTGGTTATCAGAGCATCCTCCTGCTTTTTCAGGAGCTGTCGCTTCCAGCTGTAAAATCGGAATAATGATGAGTACGCCAAGACTTGGGTAAAACACTCACTTGTAGTCCACTTTGGCTATAAACTCAGTTTGTCGCTCCATCAAGTGGAAAATGCCCAGCGTGATGATCATCAGCAGGATATGTGAGTAGCGAGCATTGAAGTTGACGTTGGTCGAAGGACTGCTGGAATAAATATAATTGAATTCAAACACCACCAGAGCCGCGTAGGCAAACGTGATCAGAGCGGAGAAGCAGGCCTTGACGATGAAGGGTATCCTTGTGAAGAGGAAGGACATGCCAATGATCAGGGTCATGCAGTTGGTGAGGATCTGTGGGAAAAGGATCGTTTCATTAATCTGTTGGTTAATGATTTGCGTAGATTTCGCATACCCAAGGGTGGAAGCACTGCACCCGCTCCTCTATACTCGGATCATCGTCCATGTAATCGTCCTCACTGCTGCATCCCACCACCTGCATTATGGCCACGGCGACGTACGAAAAGATGATCAGAAAGTAGATCACAATCCGGATGTAGACATTGCGCTGCATCACATCCGACAGGTGGAAGAGGAAGCCGCTGAGGCTACTATTTGGAGCGGTGATCTCTGCATCCGAGACGTACATTATCCAGAGCTTCTTGTACCAGGACACAACCAGCAGCATGGTCAGTAGAATGATAGTAGTGCCATCTATGTACCAGTAGTGATAGCGGGCACTAGAAGAGGGTAATATCGAAGGTTATAGTGGGAAGATTTTCAGGTTCCAGCATCCAGGCTCACTCACTCCTTGCTCAGCAACTGAATCGTGAGGAGGCCCATGTAGATGGCCCAGGACAGGGCAATGCTGTACTTGAGCATCACGTCCGGCTCCTGCATGTACTGGAACTCCCAGTTGCGGATGCGAAAGAACAGGCAAAAGGAGCTGATGTTGCGCCGAAACGTCTCCTCCTCGATTTCGTCCTGGGTTAGGCGCGTGCTCCGTCGAAATACTTTTGTAAGTCTGAAAATAATATACTTTAATTTAATATTTTCTCAAAAAAAGATGCGCATTCCCTTCAACTCACTGTATGCGGCCGATGGGCATCTTGTCCAGCTCACGGCACATCTCGAGCTTGGCCTGGTTGCGCACCTGGTTGTACTGGTGCAGCGTGGAGTTGTGCATGAAGTTCGCCTTGCTGGCCTCGCTCAACTTCTTCGCCTGCCGCTCGCGCTGTCTGCGTCGCGGGTCATGCATGGGGGCCTACAACTTTCGGTTGAATGTAACGCAGGCAGTCATTGAGGTGATCCGGGTGGCCCCGGGGCATACTCACGCGCAGCGACTTGATCAGAAAGGTGCGGATGCCATGCTTCTGGAGCACCGGATCCTCGCGGGCCTTCTCGGTGCCGTCCTCAAAGAAATACTCGCCGTCCAGCAGGGAGAGTGTCTTCTGGCTGACGTGGACCCGTCCGGTGGCTCCAGTGGCCTCCAGTCTGTTGGCTATGTCCACATCCTTCGACCAGATGTCGAACTGCCACTTGGCAGCACCTATTACGCCGGAGAGTACGTCACCAGAGTGGACTCCGATTCGCATGTCAATGTTTAGGTGCCGCTTTACCCTAGTTTAAATCAAAGAACATATTTATGTCAGAAGTTGAATTAAATATATAAAAGGAAAGGAGCTAAACAGGAGTTTAAATACCCTTGCAGTCATAATTTGATCATCAATTAATTAAGAACCTATCGTAGTTTTAAGGTTGTTTTTCTCTGCCGGGCTCCTAGCTTGTTTTTCGGTGCACAACACCGCTTAGCCTTAATTAAATTTATTGCTAATATTATACAAATCATATTCTTGATTATACTAGGCATTCCTTTTCTAAGTCATTCATACTTTCATATGATGATTTTAGCTTTTAAATTTGATTAAAGAGCTCTTTCCTAATCGCGTTATCAATAATCACGGTGCTCCATGTGATAAAATCGGCAATCAGTTGTGACTAATCGTAACTTGGCTAATGACTTTTGTAGTAACTTCGTGTATATTCGTATATATTAAAGGACAAAGCCATGTTTATACCCACCTGACATCGCGAATGTCCTTGATCATTCGCAGGCCCAGATCCACGCAGCACTTGGCGTGATCTGCATTGGGATTGGCCAGCCCGGCCACGCAGTAATAGCAGTCGCCCAGGAACTTTATTCTCAGCACGTTGTACTCCTCGCTGGCAATGTCGAAACGCACAAAGAGATCGTGCAGGGCTTCCACCAGCTTCTTCACATCCAGAGTGGTGGTCAAATGGGTATAGTTGACCACGTCGGCGTACAGGACCGTCACATCATTGTGCGGCTCAATGAAAAGGGTGCTGCAGGAGAGAGAGTTGAGCTGTAGAGAGTATCTCCAGCGGGAACCCCAACTCACCCGTCGTTCGGCTGGCGCCAACGCTTGAGGGTCTGGCTGTCGGCGCTCCTTCGCAGATCCACCTGCGATCGCTGTTGGTGCTGCTGCTTGGACCGCTCGATGCGGTTCTTCACGTCCTCCTGCAGTCGATCCGCAATCTGGGCCGGCAGGATGCTCAGCAGCAGGCTACGCTCCTGATCCCTGGCATAGCGCAGCAGCAGATTCTCCTCCACGTACTGGCGCCGGTCCAGAAAGGTGGTGCGCAGGGCAATGTCCCGCATCAGGCGGAAGAAAATCCCCAGCAGGTTTACACAAACCAAGTAGATGGCCTCGTTCATGATGCTGTGCATCTGGTTGTCATCCTTGGCCGTAATCACAAAGCTATAGTTGATGATGTAGCACAGGGTAACGGCGGATCCCAGTACGATGGGCTGCAGCAAATACGGCACCGGCATGAACATGTATATGGCGTACAGAGTGTACGCGTCGTAGATCGGATTCAGGATGTCGTTGTGGCTGGTGGCATGGTAGACATTCAGGCCGATGTCCATCAGTACCATCACACAGACGGCCAGCCAGGAGGAGGCGTACACCACCCAGCCGTGCTTGCTGACCAGCTCGCTGCGGAAGTTCACCGACAGCACCAGCCAGATGACCAGGCCGGAGCACATGTAGGCCACCATATCAACGTACACGTATGTGATCTCCGGCGTGGTCAGCAGGAGCAGAGTGTGAATCACGGTCACCCCCACCTGGATGAAGATAAACAGGGACAGGTAGCCAACGCGCAGGCGACGCATGTACAGATCGTAGGATTCCTCCAGTTCCAGGTTACGACATTTTCGCTGTGAAGGAGATAATTCAGGTCATTAACAACAGCTATTAATTATAAACATTTATTGAGAATAGAGGAGTATTTGTTATGTAATATTTATACCTTTGTAGAGAGTATTTTAACTATTGTCAGCGAAGGAGTCATTTCCGACCCTATAAACCACATATATTCTTGATCAGCATTAACAGACGAATCTATCTAGCCATTTCGGAACGAATTAAAAATTTTGACCATTTTTTCAAAATTTTATAAGGGGTTACATCATTAAAATGTTCAAAAATTGAAAAAATTTTTAATTTTTACAAATATTGAATTTAGTATGCAGACTTATTACTCTTCTAATAACTAACACGGAAACGCTTTCCGAATTGAAATTAATGCTTTTTTGACTTAGTTATGCTTTTTTTAAACTTTCATTTTTTCCAAAAATAAGTGTATAAATATCGATTTTAGGAATGTGTCAATTTCAGGTCATTTTAAGTGCCAAGAAAGCCAGATATTAGCAAATGCAATATATATTTCGCAGTTAAACCCCTTATTAATTAATAAAAAATATTAATATTATTATTAACTTTGGCCCTCTGAAATAATTTCAAACTGCAAAGGTATACAAACTTCTGTTTCCCGAACTTAGTTTCTTTTCTTTTTATAGCTTTGTAAACTTTATATGGTTTTCTCAAAACTATTCTTTTTTACGCAACCTAACTCATCCATTTTTGTATTTATTACATGTGGTTACATTAAGATAATATTATTGTCATGATTATTTAAAGTTTATTATTATATGTAATATAAATATGACACATGGTGAGATATTATTATCGCTTGTCGGTTGGAAAATCGATTCATAATACACAACTTTTAATGATCTCATTAATAGATTTCTGGTTTTTGAGAAGTTAGTACTCAAGTGATCCGTTGTTTGAATTAATTGTTTGGCAATAATTTTGCTTTAAATTGTATTAAACCTTCTCCCAAGGGTGACTAGTTGTTAACTTGTACATGTCCCTCTCAAATATGAGTAGGTTTATTAGTTTACAGAAATAAATAAAAGCTCTGATGATCCCCTAATGTACTCACCACCAGATACGACCACTCCCAGTTCTTTTCATTCTGCACGGTCTGAGCCTGCTCACTGGACCTGGCCAGGCTGATGGGATTCGTACGGTTGTACTCGATGGCCGAGTCGAAGTAGGAGTTCATGGTGGCGCCGTCTGCGTTTCTCGTCCAGGTCCAGGTCAGAGGTCGGGAGTCAGTAGGTCAGCACCACTGAAGCGGAATCATTTTCAGCAACAGCAACTCTCAGCACAGATCCGCAATCAATCGCCGACTGTTCGCTGCTGGCACTTGATATCAGGTCAAACAATTAGCCACCAAAAGTCCCCCAATAAGCATTGAATCAGTCCGGAATGGAGTGCTTATCGGAGTGAACAAAAAAAGCGACAAAAAAGGGAGGGATTTCGATTTCGATTCGGGGCTCCGAGCTTTGTTATTGGTATTTGCTCGCTTCTGCTGCTGCTGCTGATGGCTGTCTGCAAAAAACAAAAACAAAAAACAGCAGCTAATTTAGCAATTTGTCTAATGTGTTGTTGATAGTGTGCTAATGGTCTGTAAATCACACTCACTCGCATGTGTGCAGCATTATCAGCTGCAGTTTGGAATGGCAGCTGGGAATCGGGCAAAGGATCACGGGCTTTATATGGCCGTGTAATTTATTTATTGGCTCTCCGGCGCTGCACTTGGGGCTTACTTGCACACTTCACTTTCAGGCTGGCCAATAAATACGATAATAATTAATATAAAATTAACACCACTTAAGCGCGTAGCGCTCGAACAAGCCAATACACGGCGGACAGGTATCACAAATTACTCTTTTTGCTGTTTGCTGCGACCGCGATAAGCACTCGCCCCGATTCCATTCGATTCCGTCCCAGAATTTCAGCCGGAGGAGATAGATATTGGCGACCGGACCCGGTTACGATGCGACGCGATTCCGACGAACTGCTGCGACCAACTGAGGCCGCCGCCACTCGCTCAGGTGAGTCTCAACCTGCCGTCACTGTCGCTCCACTTCGGATTGTTGCTGATCGCTGAGTGTTTGAGTGCTGAGTGCTGGGAGCTCTTATCGGGTGTGAAAAGTGTTTGGCAGCGCTGGCGCTTGATTGGTGACACAGCGGCGGTGCGTTGCGGATTCCCTGAGCTTAGAATATATAGTTTAATATTATTAAAATATTTTTTTTTATTAAATTGTATGTACTTACCTCATTTGATATTCTTTTTCAATTTTAGCGCCTTGGCAGCAACGCCCTCTGGCGGTTTTCTTGATAAGTATTGTGTTGTCATCCCTGGTTGATTGTATTTGCGCGCGCTATCGATATATAATTATTTGAACATTGCTGAAAGTAAATAACATCGATATATCATTATTTGAAAATTTCTGAAAGTAAATAACATTTTCAATTAGCATTGCCTAGGTGACACTTATCAAAAGCTTTCCAACGGCTTCACTTCACAAGCATTCAAAAACTAAACAAATGTAGGAAATTTACGGAGAAAACTTAAAGTAAGACATTTTTTGGTTATAGTTTTTAAGTGTAACATTTGTTGATGCAATTTTATTTCTGTAAATTTTTGCAGTAAGAAAATTGTTTGGTGAGAAACTGTTATTCAATTACAATGAGTTTCGACGAAGGCGGAGATGGAGATGGAATCCCGAAACCCAGGTCTCGACCGATGTTTGCTAATCATATACCAGAGTTCCGGCGCTATGGGGTGTTTGTAATCAATGCCGATTCCAAAAAGCCAGCTGATTCAAATCTGATCATGGAAACCCTCTGCAAACTGATCGAAAATCACGATCTTCCCAATAAACTTCAGTTTAACCAAATTGCTCCCGTGGCCGAGGTCAATGGAAATGTGTTGATCGGCTGTGAGGATGAAGATACTGCCGAATGGATCACTCGCTGCATGGGGGATCTCCGCCCGCCCCATTCGACTGTACCATATATCGAGTTCTTTGGACTTATCCGCTGCACCCTTGTTATGCCTGAGCCAACGGAAACAGGCAGCGGCTTGTTCTCGACTCTCGAGAACCAAAACAGGGGATTGGTGACCGACAAGTGGGCTATAACCGGAAGGTCCTTCGAGGGGGCGGAAGATAATCGCAGTGAAATAATGGAACTCTATATAGATGCTGAAAGCAAAAAATTGATTGAACGTCAGAGCTCAACACTTCTTTATGCATACACTACTATTCGATTCAGATTCGAATCCTAAGGTTTAAATTTTAGTTACAATTCAAAAACGTTTAATAAATGTTAATCTAGCGCAAACTGTATCTTATGCAATTTTTAGGAAAGCCAAAAAAAAAAAATTAAATATTTTTTCTGATTTGTGTTATTTGTTTGTTTGGCTCAAAAACATTTTACGATCATTGATATTTATATATATTTTTTATTATTTAGCAGAAAAGGAACTATGCAGCAATGTTTTGCACCATTTTATCTATGTCTTGAACCCAGAACGCTAAGAAAAATCGATAGTTATATCGGTGGTTTGGCATGTGCTAACATCAAATTAAAACCACAATGCGATTTTCATATCGACGCGTTATCGACGTTTTTCCAGCACTAGGTCACACTGTTGACAAAAATCTGGGCCGGATTGAGGAGAATATCCATAAGTTATTATATGAGATTGGCCACAGGATATCGGGGAGCAGGCAGTAACTAGAAGACGACGCTTCACCTCGCGCTATCATTACACCGTAATACACCCTGCAGCCGGAGCAGCTTGAGCAGCCATGTCCGCGTTCACAGAGTCTGCGCTCCTCAAGAAACTGGCGGAGCTGAACAGCAGCCAGCAGAGTATCCAGACGCTGTCCCTGTGGCTGATCCACCACCGCAAGCATAGTGCGGCAATCGTGAAGACCTGGCAGCGGGAGCTGGAGAACGGTAAGTACTGATATCTATCTGTAGTATTTCCTGCACCGGTTACATACCCCACCTCCTGCTCACCCGTTACGCAGTGTCGGAGCCCATGAAGAAGCTGACGTTCATGTACCTGGCCAACGACGTCATCCAGAACAGCAAGAAGAAGGGGCCGGAGTACGGCAAGGAATTCAGCCACGTGCTGGCCAAAGTCTTCACGCACATAGGCGAGAAAAGCAGTACGGACAAGCTGCTCGGTAGCTTGGGCCGCATCCTCACCATTTGGTTGGAGCGGGGTGTCTACGATCCCAAGGTAATAGCCGATTGGAGGTCGCGCCTCAATCGGGAAGGTAGCAGCAGCGGAGGCACCGCTAGCGGCAGCAGCAATGGTGGCAAGTCCAATGGAGAATCACACAAGTCGGAGACAAAGGAGACGAAGAGGGAGGACAAATCTGAGCGACGCGAGAAGCGTAAGCATGAGGATCGTCACTCCAAGTCGAAGCGGCAGCGGCATCATCACCAGAGCAGCAGTGGAAGCTCCTCCAACAATGCCTCTGCGGCGGCGGAAGAAGACGTCGTTGCGGAGAAGCAGGAGAACGGGCACACGCCGCCATACCTGCCACTGGGTGAGCCACCGGAGCCCGAGGAGCTAATCAAGGCGCTAACCAGTATCGAGAACTCCGCCTCCAGCGATGCGGTAGTTCGCGAGCGGATTGCCAAGCTGCCCCAGGAAATATCTGAGATTAGTTGCATCAGCAAATTGGAGGATAAGGACAAGGCCAAGGCCCTGGCCATACAGGTAAACAAATTTTCTGCCTTACAGAAATAACTGACTTTATGGCTCTAAAAACCTATCCCCGTACAGGTCAACGAAGCTGTGGACCTGCTCAACGAATACAATGCTCGACTAGCGGCCGAAATGGAGGAGCGGACAAAACTGGCTACCATGCTGCGTGACTTTCAGGCAGAACAGAAGGAGCTTCTATCACAGGCAGAGCAACGCCTCGATGTATGTTTAGTATGGCACATGTATGGGGTTGTAACTTAACATGTCCTAAGCCCACTCCTTTTTTGTCAATGAGGAAACTACCTCCTTTGGTCTCTGCCTTGCCAGCCTCTTTGTTATTAGTAGTTAATTATTTATTTTGATCATTAAAAACCAAACCAAAATCAAATTAAATTGAATCGAAATTTAATTTCTTGTTTCCTTTGCAGGAACACAAGAAAAAGCTGGCCAAGATGCTGGGTCTGCAGAAGGAGATTCACGACCATCTCTCTAACCTGCCCGATCTGACACAACTGCCGGATGTGACCGGCGGACTGGCGCCCCTGCCCTCCGCCGGCGATCTCTTCAACGCCTTGCACTGATAACAGCAGCGGAAACAGGAGCTACTTAAAGTCAACCCTAGAGTTTATACAATTATATATATATTTGCAATTGATCCCCTTATACGCACCCTGTCCCATGCCCCCACATTCACTTATTGTAATCCCACAAAGACACGAACGATGCCCACTAATGACGGTTAAATAGAGCATATAATTGCAAGCAATAACTAAATATATAGAATCAAACTGGGAGTGAAGTTAGTGCATCACATAGTTGGCGGCCCCCTGCCACTTTTCAGTGAAGGATATGATATCAGCGACCCCGCTGCCCGGCGACATTTTTACAGCTACCGAGAACTTGCTCCACACATCGCGATTCACTTGGTTGTTAGACGCCTGGAAAGTGACTGGGTGGCGACCCAAAACAGGGAAACCACTGAGCATGCAGGGCAAGTCGTTGGTCCCCAAACTGGACTCGTACAGACCACGATCGTCGGTGGGCAGTTGCTGGTCCACCTGCTGATCCATGCTCACGGCGAGCACCCATTCGCGCACCTCTTCGTGGAGATTTGGATCGTTTTTGAGGTGTATGTCCTCGGGCAAGGGCACGGAGCTGGGAAAATCCGTGCTAGCCAGATCGGAATGGTCAACCAACTGGCCAGAGCCCTCTTCAATGGCCTCGCACACGTCAAGGTAGTGATTCAGCATGACAAATGCCTCGGACTCGCGACCTGCCTGGCGTAGATCCATCCCAGCTTCGTAGAAACCTTTATCCACCGGCAGCAGATCCGTGTGCCGAAGGAGTGCCAAGGATAATCGCAAAGCCACCGGCTGGAGGGACTGCACCTCCTTGCACACAGCTCTGGTGGCGTAGTAATGGGAAATCAATAGGAACTGCTCCATGCTGCTGGTAAATTGGGATTGGGCCTGTTCCGGCGCAGCCTTAAGAGATTGCAGCAGTCGAAAGAGAAAGTCCCTGAGCTGACGCCACAGAGTGCCACCTTCCGACTGCTCCTCCCTTAGAGCCAGACAATCCAAAGCGATTCTTGTGTAGATATTAAAGTGTGCCTCAATCGGAGGAGCGCCGTAGCTCAAGTAGAGGCCCAAGGCGGTGCTGGAGCTTCCCTCTCGGATGAGCTGCGCAGCATAAACTGCCACGTACTTCTGGAGCACGGCGGGATTCAGCTGCTTGGCCTTCTCCAGACAACGCTGCCACTGACCCTGCTCTGCCAGGAGATCCAGTGCGGAAACTATGTCAATATCCGCCAGCTGCTCGATGTTTCCCTCGTGCTTCAGGCACGACTTTTGCTGTTGCTCCACGTAGGCCAGCAGCTGAAGATCCGGATCTATTTCCTTAGCCAACCGCCGGGCCTTGCTCCACTGCTCCGTCTTGATAAACACGTCCACCGCCTGCTTGGGCATATCCGCAGCCAGGTAGAGCTGTGCCGCCGGTCCAATCTGCTTGATGGCCAGCAAACGAGGTCCCAGCGACTGGGCCAACTCCTGGGCATCCTGACCCTCCAGGAATTGATTGCATATCTCGGCAGCCCTCAGGAGTGCTCGTTCCAAAGTGGCTGCATCCTCGGCATTGGTGGAATCGATCTGCATGAGGCATTCCGCTGCCTTGCGAAACTGCTCCTTCTTGGCGAACTCGGCAGCCTTCTGAAGGTAGGCACGGGAAATGGAGGCGGAATCCTCGCCAGCCTGGGCCTGAGCCTGGGCTCCCCGTTGGAGCTGGGCCTGCAGACGTCTCAAGTCATTTAGGGCCGCCGGATAATGTTCCTCGGCGATGCGGAGGGCATCTTCGTAGAGAGATTCCTGCTTGTAATGCTCCACAATTAAGTCGGGCCTCTGGGCTCGCAAAAGGAGCGCTTCATAGTCCTTATAGTTACGCGTCTCCAAGGCGGATGAAGCCTGTCCTATCAACACTTCACCCACTGCGTCTGGTAGATGCATTTCGGCCACATTGAGGGCTGCCTGCCAGTCCCCGGCATGTTGGTACATCAATATGGCCTCGCGGGGCTTGTGGGCCTTGAGGAACTCTGCCTCCGCCGCCTCGAATTTACCCTCATCCTCAAGGGACATGGCGATCTTCAGGTGAACCTCATCAGTGGGTTTGCCCGCGAAGCGGCACAGCTCCATGGCGAATTCAAACTGTCCCGAGTCACAGGCGAAGCCCACTGCTGTGTCCAGGAGGCCCAGCTTGCTCAGCAGCCGCACGGCACTCTCCGTGGGCATGGACTTCGCCCACATGTAGGCCACCTGCTGGCTGGCTCCCTCGGTTCCCTTCTGTTTGGCCACGCGATAGCCATCCTCCCAGCGGCCCGAGGAGCAGTACATGTGTACGGCTGACTTCCAGTCCCCGGAGGCCACGAAGTGCATCTCCGCGTTCTTGAGCTTGCCGCGCGACTCCAGCTGACGCGCCAGATGGAGGTGGGTACTGTCCAGCAGGTCCTTGTGGTGGCGCTCCACCAAACGGATCATGGAGTCGTAGAGCTCGCGTCGCTTGTACATGGCTATGGCCAAGTCCGGTTCGTTGACCGCAATCAGGACCTTCTCTGCGTCCCTGTACTTGCCCTGCTCCTCCAGAGTGATGGCCAGCTGGACGAAGAGTTCCCGCAGCTGCTCCGACTTTAGATACTTCTCACCGATCACATAAGCCCGCTCCCACTTGCCGTGGCGGTTCAGTAGCTCGATGGCTTCCTTGTGCAGATTGGCTCGCACCAGCATGTCCTCTGCTCCATCCAGATCTCCGGCAAAGGCCAGATGCTTGGCTAGGTCTACGGCATAGCGCTGAATGAGTTCCGGTTCGTCCAGGACCTTGGCTATTTGAACTGCCTTCCGCCACTGCTTGGCACCCACGGCAGCCTCCAAAGCTTTTTGTGTGGCGCCCGCCTCTATGTAGTGGTTAATGGAGGCATCCAACTGCTTGCGGCTCACCAGCCAGTCGCCCCACTCCTCCTCCAGGGAAGTCACCTCCTGCGGCGCCACCACGCGTCCTAGTTCCAGGGCTCTGGCATAGGCTCCTCCCTTGCGGTAGAGAGCCAAGGCTGCCTCTGGACGCGACAAGCGATGGGCTATGTCCCCAGCCAGTTCGTATAGCTCGCAGTGAACCAGGCCCTCGGTGACCTGCAGCATCACCTGCTCGTCCTGCAGGATGTGCGGTGTCTTCAGGGCCAATCGAGCAGCTCTAGCCGGCTTGTTTGCCTTCAGGAACAGCGACATGGCCTGCTGGAGATCTCCTTGCTCCTCGAGCACTTGGCCAGCCTTCTCCTGCTGCTCGCTGCTCAGCAGATAGTCCATGTGCTGTTGCTTTAGCTCCGAGATCCTGGCATAGCCCCTCCTTTCTGCCAGTGCTACGGCTTCGTCCCACATGCCCAGTTGCTGGTACATCTGTAGGGCGGCCTCGATGTCACCTTGTTCCAGGTATATCCGCTCGGCCGTGCGCAGATCGGAGCCCAGGAGAGCCATCTTGGCGCGAACCTGGGGACAGAGGATGCCTGGTGAGCCAGTGGACTCCTCAAACTCGTCCGCCTGCTGTATCATCCCAGCTAGGTAATAGGCCTTGGACACGTTACCCAAGGCGGCGTAACAACGTTGGGCCACGCGCAAGTTGGCATCTTCCAGGGATATAATAGCCAGATTGTGCCACATGGCCTTGGCAGCGGGCTTGTCGCCCAAGGATTCCAGAAAGTGGACTGCTCGTCCGAAGTCACTGTCATTGACGGCGGTTCCAAACTCTACCAGACCCTCGTCTAGCTGGTAGCTGTGCTCACTGGGTCCGTCCTGGGAACGAACAATAGTGCGACCCTGTAAAGGAATTTAGAAATGAGATATAAACCTTACTCCGCATTCTCGTTTACTTACATTCTCGCGCAGCACCTCGATGGCCTCACCGCGAACACTCTGCAGAGTGACATGCTCGGGCAGATCGATGTTGTACCAGATGGCCAGGTTGGTGTGACTCTGGGCCACCACAACGTCACTCTGGGGCACCCACTGGACAAAGGATATGTTGCTCAACAGGCTCTGCTTCTTGCCCGTGTAATTATCGACCAGGATGAGGCGCAGCTTCTTGTCGCGGAACAGGAGCTTGTGAGCAGTCTCGCTTAGTTCCAGCCAGTCGATCTTGGTCTCGTGGTTAATCTGGCCACTGGTCAAGCGACTCACCAGGTCCACCACGCAAATGGTCTTGGCATCCAGGAGAAAGGCCAGCTTCTTATTCTCCCGTCCATTTCCTCGCTCATTGAGTCGCACGGAGATCACGTGCGGATTCACAAACTCGGTGCGGACGGAACCCAGAATGGCATTGTCACCGTATTCCACGAGGCTTAGTTCGCCGACATTGAAGACCAGGCACACGTTCGGATTCTCGAAGTAGAAGCGCTCATGGTGACCGGAGGCTGTCCAGGGCACTTCGCTGCTTAGGTTGCGGGTCAGGTCGCAGAGGATTAGAGATTCCTCCGTGCGGGCTACCAGGTAGTTATCCCTTCCCATTATTCTCACATCATCGATCTCCAGGCCTAGCTGCGATTCGATGGTCAGCTGCTGCGTGGGTTCTGTCAGGGATCGCACTAAAAGCTGACTTGGCGCCACGAAAATCAGCTCGAACTTGTCCTGCCAGACGGTGCGTCGCAACACGGACTCAAAGAGAAGCACTGCTCCGCTGACGGAGCCCAAAGCCAGGCGGGCTCCATCTCGCCGCCACAAGAGCGAGCTAAGGGTGTACAGGCAGGCCACCTCCTTGCTGGCACTCTCGCTCCAC
The DNA here is from genome assembly GCA_035046265.1 of Drosophila bunnanda. NCBI lineage: Eukaryota > Metazoa > Arthropoda > Insecta > Diptera > Drosophilidae > Drosophila > Drosophila bunnanda. Next base: position 5,827,050 of record JAWNOB010000075.1, read on the forward strand.
GCTCCCTGCCGCGGACTCCATGCAAAGATGCGGATGCGATCGAAGCTGCCGAAGGCCACCGCCTGGCCATTGGGACTACAGGCGGCCACCGTGAACTCCCGCTCGCCCTCGGTCCGTGAATGATCAAAGGTGCGCAGCTGGCGGCCCTGGAAAATAATTATTTTTATTAATTTAATAGAGAAAGAAAGCAAGAAAGGAATGTAAACCAACCATGCTATCGTAGAAGATGATCCTCTGATCGCAGCCAGCGGCGCAGAATCCTCCCTGTGGCCAGGCCAAGGCAAAGGGCGGAACCGGATGCTGCACCACGCGGCCCAGGGGCTCGGTGGCCTCATCCGTCATAAAGTAGCGGATGATGGTGCCATCGTTGTGGCCACTGAGGAAGCCAGTGCCCTTGGTGTTGGCGGCCAGGGAGATGCAGATGCTATCGCCGCCATACAGGCTCTGCGACTTGTTGCTCTTGCTGTGCAAGGCGCGTATCTTGCCATCCTCGAGTCCTGCTATTATGGCTCCCGAGGTGAGCCAAATCAGGGCAGTGACCGCACTGGCCTGTGGGAACTTATTGCAGATCACCTTCTTGTCGTTCCAGGACTCGCCCAGTTTGTAAACATACACAATGCTATCGCTCTGACCCACCGCCAGCCGAGTGGAGTCCGGACTGAAGGCCAGGCCGCGAATGACATACGAGTTCTTGCCGTTGGCAGGATTCGCTGGTTTAGTGCTGAACTTGTCCCGCCTTTCGCCGGCGTCATCGTAAAGCAGGATATGCCGATCGGCGGTGGCTATGGCCAATTTCTGCTGGTTGGGCGACCAGGCCAGGCCAGCAATGCGTTGGATTTGCTCCTTTTCATTATTTTTTTAAGGTTCCATAAGGGTTTTTCCAAGTAAAAGGATTTCACAAGGATAGGAAAAGTTTATGTTTTGTGAGCTAACAAAATGGTTTCGTGGCATAAGCCTTAATTATCCTTTTGTTCATAGCTCACCTGACCCTCCAGCAATGTTCGCAGGTATTTCAACTGCATTTTACTATTTCTATTATCTTGTAACTCTTTTTTAAATCGCAAATGTTCGCCTTAAACAGCAATTTTCAATCGAAAGTGTGTTAATTTTCCATTGTGTTGTGGCCCTGTGTAGTTGTTGTGGCAACCAGGAGCCCGGCAACCACCAATTCCCATCCGAATCCCTCCCCCTCCTTTTTGTCCTGCGGTGTTGTGTCTATTTTCTCGGCGCTTCCGCTTTGCGGTGCCATTCTAAATAAATGGCCTTTGTTTTGGAGATGCAGCAGGTGCCGGGCCTGCCACAGGATGGGCCAGGATGTGGACCTGCCTTACGAGTGGCAGGCAGGCAGGCAGGCGTTAAGTGGGAGGAGCCTCCAGAGAAGCCACCACAAAGCTGTTGCTTGCTCTGCACAGACCAGTGCTGGCAGGATATGAGCCCCCGCATGGTTCTGAGCAAAAAAGCGAAGAATTATTATACCCTTGCAGGGTATTATAATTTTAGTCAGAAGCTTGAAACTTAGTGAAGGAGTCATTTTCGACCCTATATATCATATATATTCTTGATCAGCATCAAAAGCCGAGTTGATCTAGCCACCTCCGGGCTGAATATAAATTTTTTGAAATTTTTTCGAAATTTCAAAATTTTATAAGGGGTTACATCGTTAAAATTTTCAAAATTTGAGAAAAAATTAAATTTTTTAAATTTTAAAAGTCAGTATGTATAGTTTTTAGCCCTATAAAAACCAGCATAAAAAAGCTTTCCGAATTACAATTAATGCTTTTTTGACTTAGTTATGAGTATTTTAAATTTTAAATTGTAGAAAAAAATAGCACATAAAAATATCCTTTAATACAATTTCGAACTGCAAGGGTGTATAAACTTCGGCTTCCCGAAGTTAATTTTCGTTCTTGTTAAGAATAATTTTAAAATACGAAAAACATCGAATATCATGATTTGAAAGGTTTCGAATAAATTAAATTGCTCACTAATTCGAAATTGTCTTCGTCATTTAAATATTTAACGCTTCGTATAATATTTATGACATATATTTTTAAGCTTTCTATGTTCAAAATATGCCAGGACGAACCGGAAACAAGCTAAACGTGCAACATAACATGGGGGAAATAGTGGGGGTTGGGGGAGTTGTCCTAGTCCTGTGCAGAGAGCAAGAGAGACGGCGCAGGTCCTGCGGAGAAAGAGAAGAGCGAGAGCTCATACAGGTGTGTTGTCCAGGTCCAGTGGTGTCATTTGCTTCTTAGCAAAATCAAATGGATTAAAAATTTGCGATCCTATAAATGATATATATTCTTGTTTAGCAGAAACAGCAGAAACATTCTGGGCAGGTGTACAGTAAAAATCGGCATCCAGCTAATTTAAACTCAATATATACTTGCTCTCCGACTTTTAAGAAGCCAAATTGTAACATTAAAGAGGGGAAGCGACACCACTGTTGCTGCAAGAGCGATAATAGGTATAAATAATAGGTATAAGTTCATAGGTTGGTATCGCCATCTTTCGGATTCTCTTTCCGATTGTATAAGATATTTTATAGTTAAAAAGTGTTCTATGCATAACATAACTATAATTATAAGAAGCAGTGTTAGCTACAGTATAAGAACAACTGTAACTGCTTTATTTTATTTATTAGAATAAGAATCTTCTTATACAAAGCAAGTATAAGACTTTGCTAATGCAAAGTGTTATATACCTGTATAAGAAGCAGTTTAGACTGCACACTACCTACTACAAAAATGTTTAAAAATCTGCCAACCTCATCTTTATTTTAGATATTTAAGCGGAAACGGAAATACTTGCATAGGAAAATAATTTTGATAAAAATCAGTTTTTATATGAGAATTTAAAACATTCACACTGCTTGCACATTGTTGTCCTTGTTCTATGAACTGCTTGACCGGAACAACTGATGGTGCAAGTTCACTGCTTGCGTGAACTGCTTGCGTTACTTCTCCGCCTCAAAGGACTTTTCGGAGTTCCGCCACAACTTTCACCACAACTTTCCCCAGGCTGATGCTCTCAGCAAAGCTCATCGCTCAAGTAATCTCTCGCAAGCGATTCTCTCTCGTGTCCTGCCAGTGTTTCGTGTGCTCTTCGGGAATGGATGTCCCCGAATCGGATGTCCTGCTCGTCTCTGGGCCAACATCGGCTGGCATGCTGGCAGAAAGGCAGGCAGGCAGCCAGGCAGCCAGGCAGCTGGCTAAGGCTAAAGCTAAGGCGGCTGCTGATTATTTTATTCAATGGCGGAGGCCAAGTCAGCGCCAGCGCCAGCGTGGCTAATGTACGGCCCAACGCATTGTGGCAGGTCAAAGCGGGCAATTCTGTCTCGGCTCTCGGTTTTGGTCCTCGTCCTGGTCCTGCTCTTGGGCCGCCTTTGGCCTTTTGCCGAGCTACTCAGCTAGGCTGGCTGCTTTGTGCCAACGCTGCCTCTGCCTGGCATCCCTTTAATGAGTTTCATTAATTAAAGCTACTTTGTTGCCGCTGCCTGTTCTTTTCCGCTCTGTGATGTATTTATGTGTGTGTTTCGGAGGACATATGTGTGCGGGGGAGTGCGATTGTGTGTGTGTGTGTGTGTGGATGGGAGTGTGCATGAGTAAACATGCAACATGAATTTTGTCCTTGACTTTTAATGGGTTTATGACAAAAGCGCTGCCGCCTTCTCGCACAAAAAGCCGTCCTTTCCCTGGAAATGTTGCTAATGTGCAGGGCGTTCTCAGATGTGTTCCTATATACATATATATGTGTATATATATAAACAAGGATATATGTAGAGGACACGTGCGTGTGTGTGTGTGTGTGTGGGTAAAAGAGTTGTTAAAGCGGACGTCTGCCGGAAGCTCTTGTGGGTGCCATTTTGGTTCATGTTCCATGCGACGCACGCCATTTTTATCTGAGTTCCTCTTTGGCATGGCCCTAAACCTAAACCTAAACCTAAACCATTCCGCCAGACTTTTGTCTCTAAAACTTGGCTGCTTCCTTTTGGCATTTTCCCCGTCGCTCTGTCATTGTTTCCACGCGGTTTTCCTTGGCTCCTTTTTCATATTGGTCCTTTGGCCGTGGCCAGTGGCGCTGCATTTCAGCTTCAGCTTCAGCTCCAGCCACATCTTCCACATCCGTTTGACGGCGGCATCTTTCGCCTTGGGCGCGCGGCTTAATTTGTCGACTTACAATTTATAGCTTCTCGAGCGTCTGAGATAAGCTCAAGATGCTCTCAATTAGAAATATCTCACTTGGTCTGAAGGACACGGCCTCCTCTCCTCTTCGGCCTCATTCGAACCTGTTTCTGTTGTCCTATTAACGCCAAGTTAAAGTAGAATGTCCTTGTGTTCCTTTTGGGAACAATAAATTTCTGAAACCAACCACTTTTCTGGCATTATTTCAATTTAAATATAGCCAGAAAATTAGTTTCGTTTACTACGGTTTTACCCGGATCTTGACTAACAAGCTTTAAGGCAACAATCTGGCTAAAACTCTCACAGTCGCAACTCAAATCTGAGCATTAGTGACTCGCTGCTCCTAATTTTTCTGCGAAAAACCGAAACTTTTCCTTCAACTTTCGCTTCCACACACATAACCCTGCTCTCTCAGGGATTTCCCAGACCGTGCGTACAAATGAAACTGCAACAAAACTCGAAAAGTGAGGCGGCAGGAAGTACGCGAAAAATAACAGCAGAACAGCGCCGGCCGAGTGCAAGTTCGAGTGGAGGAAAATGTGGGAAAGCGCGGAGTTGAAGGCGGGAAAACCAGCACGAGTGTGCTATGCATAATGAATAACATTTTCAAATTAGTTTCCGGTCAGCGGAGATTTTTACGCAGTTTGTCAAGCGTATGAAAGAAAGTCCGCGGGGGTAAGAAAAACAAAAGAATGGCAGTCTGTACAACAAAAAAAAAAAACCAAAAGAAAAGCCGGTGAAAATGCGCAATTCGGTGGGAATTTAATGATGAATTTATGCCACCAAAAATGCAACTGGTTTTTGCTCCAAAAAGCAGTCATCAACATCGTCAGGGTGAGAATCTTAAAGGTTATTAACTTCATGTTTTTAGAGGTATGAAAACCTAAATGAAGTTTTGAGTGTATATATGCATTATTTAAATTGTTTTTTAGTATTTCAAGGTGTTGAATTTTATATAGATTATATTACCAATCTATATAAAATTCCTTTTTTATCTCTCCGTCTTATCGTATTTATAGTAAATCTATATTTTATCAAATGGTAATACTAAATGAATTATGGTAAAGAAAACACAACCCCTACAAAATAATTCTGCTAAAAGAAGAACACTTCTATTTCCACCCAATAACATTTAAACTCGGAACCCGAACCCAGCGGTTGCCCTGAAATTATGGTCCTCCTCTGTCAGGATATAATTATATGCTGCTAACGTGCAATCAAGGCGATTGCCATAACAATAATAACATTGACAGGGGGAGGTGAGTGCGGAGCCTAGGTCAATCATTTAACAAGCCCCCATGGAGGAGGAGGAAGAGGTGGCTCCCGTGTAAGCAAGCAGAACGTAAAAAAAAAAACAAAAAAAAAAAAAGAAATGATAGGAGAGGCATAATAATGTACATAAATGCCTACATCTGGCCATTATAATGGGGGGTATAGCAACACGGTGGAGCCTTGGACTGGAAATATTCCGCCTGCTGCCGGCATAATGAAATCAAAATATGCCTCCTCCTCCTCCCTCTGGTATCCACGGCCGCCGCTCCTGGCCTTGGCCATACCCACTGAGTGTGTAAAGGCAACAATTTGCGTTAAAAATTGGCACAACAATTGCAAAATAATCACCTCGGAGAGCTGGAGAATTGCGCGCCATGGAGATGGACTCGGCACACAACTGACAGGATTTGCCCAGCTCCGCTCAGTTGGACTTGGCTGCAGTTGAACCAAGTTGCTTGCTGCAACTTCAAATCCCTGCTGGCCAGCCAGTTAAAAGTATTAAAACTAGGGCCACGCCACGGATGGATTGGCCTGGACTGAGCCGGACCGAGCTGGACTGCATCCATTCAATCGCAAGATGAAGCAATCGTTTTGATAGCTCACGGGCATCATTTACGAGAACCACAAGCACTTTTAGCCAAATGAAATGTGGCACAACGAACTTTGGTGGCCAAGCAGAGACCGACCAGGCCAAGTCCTTTGGCCTTTTTGGCTCCCGGCTGAAGTCATAATTTTCCAACAGCCCAAGATAGATGGCTGGCCAAAAGCGAAAACGCTTGTACTTGTCTCTTTTGTGTTATCTCGGGATGAGCTGAAAATTTTCACGAGTCCAAGGAGTCCCAAGTTTTTCCAAAGGCAAAAGTTTTTCCAATTAAGTGATTAAGAAATAGCCCCAAGGGACTATAATGATATCCCCCAGATATTTGTTGGCCTGGCAATTAAGGCAGAAATTAAAACACTTCGGAGTGCCTATGGCCCAGTGACATTTTCAGTCTATTGTCGATTGGCCCAAAAACACATTTTTCTCAATATTCATGACTGCTGTGTGTTGTGGCCAAAGAGCAACCGAACCAATGCCAATGTCTGGACACAATCGTAGAGACCCATTTAAATTGCTACCCTTTTTTGGGAAATGGTTTGGGTTACACAAGAAGAAATATTGCCATAAATTCGGTTTAGTTTTGCATTAAAATAGGTCAATTTGTGGCAGTACAATATGGCATTATGTATATCTAAGAGTTGTGGTGAGGGAAATAAATCTTTTACTGCTTTTCTTAGGGTTTGTAAATAGAACTTGATTAATTTTATGCTTTGCTTATTATTATTTTATAATTATTTAATATGTCATTGTAAAGATTGTATTATTCTTGGCTTTGTTATGTTGTTTTCTGTGCATTTACACGACATGCATGAATGGGGCTTTGCGCTTTATTATCACTGACTGGCTGACTGGTTGGCTGGCTGGCTGGCGTTTCTGCCTTGCTGCTCTTGGCCAAACACAGTCAGTGGCAGAGTGAGCGCTATTAGCCAAAAGGCCTGCCAAATAAAAGGGAAACATTTGTACCAACACATGCCCTGCCGATGTCTGTATATGTTTTATGTCGCGATGTCAGCATGAAACACTTTACGTTTCATATTTGCCAGGCCACTGAGCACAGGCACAGGCACACCCACAACACACCCACCCACACGAAGGCCGAATGTTCGAGGAGATCTCTGGCTTCGACTTGGAGTTTCGCCTTGACGGTTTTTCTTTATGCAAATTAGCCTTCAGTCAGTTGGATTTTTCCACGTCCTGCTGTTGCTTTTGCTTTTTGCATAAATTTTAAATTTCCTCCTTTATTCGTTACTCCTCGGCTTGCCTTTGCCTCTTCTTGTGTCGTATTTATTTGGAAGCATACTTTTATGGGCGCTGGCTGTGACAAGTCCTGATACGTCGTCCTATACGTCCGTCCGCTGGGTTCTGTCGGGCCCTGTCTCGGCCTTATTTATGCACTAACATTAAGAATTATTAACTTTGATAACTTATTGCACTACGACACCGCCCTCGCCTCCATCCCGATTTCTTTTCATTTTGATTCCGTACATGTGCGGAAATTTTATGTGACACTCGAGAGATTTATGTCCGGGTTTTCGCCCCTCTCCCGCCACCGAAAAGCAACCCCGAACCAATGTGGCATCATCTTGTGGGCGTGGCGCATTGTTGAGTTTAAAAAGTGCCATCGGAGAAATGCCAAACACGTGCGACGGACGCGCCGCGGCTGCCGGCCACGGCCCACTTCAAGACTCCATCCACTTGGCCATATTAATCATACGCACCGCTGGCCAAACAACATCAATTCCTTTGCCGGTCAAAGTGCAGTACACGAAGGCGTTCGTTAATTAATTCTCGCCATCGCCGGCAATATTTGACATTTAATTCGAGTGTCAGAGCTCAGCGAAAACGGCCATGAAATGGAGCGAAATGAATTTCTAGATTTGTTTGTCTCGTCAAGCTGTCAGCGTCCCTTTGCTTTGACATTTATTTGCACGAGAAAACACCTTTGGACATGGCTGCGAATGTCGTTTGAACGGAAGTTTACAAGGCTGCGAATTAAAGCCTTAAATTAGTTTCGCGTGCTGGTTATTAATTAATCTCCCCGGAACAATCAATCTAAATCGCTTGTCAGCGAATGCCATAAATTAAATGGGACGACGACTATTCACCAGCCGGAACATTCTATTTTCATGCGGTGGTCCTTCCCTCGCGAATGAAACTTTCAAAGGGATGTCCGTCCGCTTTTCAATTAAATACCAATTGACACTGACTGACGGCGGCCTGCAGTTCGAGTTAATTAATAAATAATTGTGTTTATGAAAATGTAGCTGGGCTAGGTGATAATTATCATCAGCTTGACGGGGATCGTTTTGGCGTTCTATTTTTGGTTTTGTGGCCACGCATCACGCATACGCCGCGTGGACAAAACAATTTCTGTCACAGGCGGAGGCGAACAATTTGGGCACGCCCCATTGTCAGTGGAGTAGTACCCGGTTTTGATTGATGGTTGGTTATGTCGGTTTGGCCACCAAATCCCTCTGCTCCTCCTCCAGTGTCCCGCCAAAACAGGCAACTCCCAGCGGCTGCTGCATATTGTTTCTCCCCCTTTTTTCGGGATGGTTTGGGGCCGCTGATGGGTTCTGGTTTTGTTTTCTGGTTATTTGTCCGAAGGGTCATGAATTCGTGATGTGGTCGCCGGGCCAACAAATTGAAGTGGCCTTGTGCGAGCTCTTAACGAGAATGAGAGCTGGCCGCTGCTGCAGTTGCGGTTTTTGGGAAACTGGAACCCCTTGGAGTTCCATTTGGCGGCGTCCGCTCAATAGGACAAAGTTGCCCACTCTGGCTTGACGGATTCTATTTAGGCTTCTAGGTGATTACGGCGCCTTTGTGCGGACCCACTGATTGATAAGGTCGCCAGTGTCAAAGGCCACCAGCAGACGCGGCACAAAAAGTGCCCGCCTCGTCCTGTGTCCTGTTTGTGTGTGTGTGTGTGTGCACATCAACAATAACACGAATCTCATTAATCATACGTATGCATAATGGCTCGTGTCGTACAAGCAAAGGATGGCTGGCAAAGGGGGGCTGGGATTTGAGCCACTACTAGCCAAGACTAATGTAATGTGCCACAATATGTTACCAGCTGCGGGGCGGGGGAAAGCGGAGCAGTTTTGGCCAGGTCAAAGGTAGCTGCGGTCGTCCCAAAAACCCCATCTGTCCCGCCCCCTATAGATCCTGGTCCTCCTGTTCTGGCTAAACATAATCATGTGTCATTGTCGCTGTCACTGTTCCAACCTTACTGCGGTCTTCCAGCACTCAGCAAAATATTCTATTTGCAATTTGAGGTGTTTCAGAAATATTTTTAGGGCAGAGAAACTATTATTCTATGTAGTTAAGATGGTAATTTTCTCTAAGAAACTACATTTGAATATAAATAAAGTTATAATCCATGATAAACTTTAAATTTTTTGGTTTTAAACCATTTTTGTGTCCTTTAAAAATTAATTACTGGGCACAATTAATATATCTTACATTATTTAAATCTTCTAGGTATCGAATTAATTTTTTCCAGTGCATCCCTCACCTTGGCTTCATTTTTGTACAAGCTCTCTGTCTCTGCTTACATTCAATTTATCCCCGCCCTATCGCCGGATGCCTAACAACCATATCGTGTTCCCATTCCACGCGTGTGCCATGGTCGGGATAATTAAAGGGGATGTCAGCTGCGGCCCCTCGGTCGCTCTGTCGCTGGGTCTACTTCATCAGGATCATCCAGTATCCGCAGCGTCCTGTGTCCTGCAAACCGGGACGGCATTTAGCATTTTGCAGCGCACGGGCCACCAATTACTTTTGGGTTAGCAAATTTAATTATACCCGTGCCGCACACCTTTGCCGGAACACGGCGCATCAGTCAGTTGCTGGACCCAGTTTTGCCTGGCGGATTCATTGGGCCGTGAGTTATGCGTTTTTAATTGCTGACCCCCAATGAGCGGCTTGACCCGACAATTCATCTTCCAAGGGTCTTCCTACCGGGACATGACTTCATTAAAAGTCGCTTAGCTCGAGTGGCGGGCACTTTAAAACAGGTCCTTCTCCTCCTTCTAATCTCCTTCCTGCAGCGCCATAAATTCACACTGCATCTGCGACATTTTTAGTTTCGTACATGTCACACACAGACACTGAGCGAAATCAGGCGAACATCGATCATTTTGGGACAGGGAGAAAGCCAGGCAGTTGGACAAACATTGGCATTGCAATGTCAATTTATTCAGACTGCCAGCCTTGCTCGGCGATAGAAATTTAAATGTTCAAATGGCAGGTTTAGCGACACCATTTTGTTCTTTTTTGTCGCTCCCGATTCCGATACCGATTTCGATTTCGTTTGTTTGCGGTCTTTTGGGGATTTGCAATGGGTATTTGTGTTTCGAAACGAATGTAAAGTACAAAAAAGGAACCAGCGAAACAGAGCCAAATAAGGCGAGTTAATCGTGCAGGAACGAAACGAGTAAAATACATATATTCCCGGCAATGGTATTAGCCGGATTAGCTTCTGCTCGGGTGCCAATTTAAATTTTAAATGGCTAGGGATTTATAGTTTGGCCAGTGTATAGAGTTTATCATAAATTTAGGTTTAATTGAATTCAACTTAATATTCAATATTCCCTATGCGGTATGTGTGTGCCTTAGCTTGGCTTGGCTTGCCTCAATTATTCATCTGCCAGTTTATCTACTATATATTCTCTGGCATCCCCCCTACAGCTTGCAGGCCACTGAATGTTACTCATAAGCCGTGTGGCCGTGTGGCCGTGTGTCCGTGTGTCCCTGTAGAGGACTACAAAAACTATTAAGAGCTGCCCGGGCCAATGGTTAATAAAGCAAAATATCCTTGCATATATATAACATAAATAACTAAAGTGCCATGCGGCTTAAGGATTTTTGAGCAGCTTCCCCTTCGAGTTACCCTAAGTAGGTGTTTAGTGGCTATTATCATCATCGGGCAAGAGTGTATTGTGTATCTGTGTGGTTGTGGGTATTTTGAACTCTTTAGCATCAATATTTTATATGTAATATGCCGGCAGATTATGATTTATGACTCGGGCGCTGAAATGGCTCTCTGTGTGTGTGCTTTTTGCTCACACCTTCTCCCCGGGGAGTGTGAATCGCATTGTCTTGGCCCGCTTAGAATTCCATATTTCATGGCACGGGCGAGCTTCAATTCGCATTCAGTGCTGAAATTGCGTTTAAAAGTGTTTAAGTGGCGCTCGCGCTAAGTAACAAGTTGAAAAATTGCGAAGCTCGCTCGTAAATTTGCTCGGCAAAGTGAAAAGTAATAATATACAGGCATTATAAATGGCTGTGCGCGTCCTTGAAGCGCCTGTTGGCGGGTAGTCAGGTGAGTAGCAGCAGTGCGCGGCAGGTCCTGTAGGTAGGTGGCACTACGGAGTGTGCCCACAGTCAATGGCCGTCGCCACCGCAACTCCTTTTGCTCATCCTTCACAGGAGGAGTGCGAGTATGACACAGAAGAACATCAAAGCAAAGGCACACAGGGAAAATATCAGAGGACATATCTCTGTGACAGATTGACATCTCAACTTTCGCTTTCTGCTTGACTTTAGTTGAATTTGAGTTCATTTAATGTTATTTTCTTTAAGGATACCAGAGGATAGGTATTCTTTTTATTGACTTTGCCATTAGCCGCAATTAATTGTAAAATAAGAATCCACCATTGAATATATCAGTTACTCATTTACCTTATTTTTTACTGTGTATCTCTATGACTGAATCAGTGAAGCAAAAGAACAGCAACAACAAGGACGACAACTCGCTGATACATTTTCCCACACACACACACACACACACACACACACATATGCATATGTCCTGCCTGTATGTGTGGGCAAAGCATTTCAAAAGTAATTCAAGCAAGAAAAAAGTTGGGTAATTGAAAGTTTGCCCATAAAAATTTGTCGCTCTGCGTTTTGCTCGTTTGAGTGGCAGAAGGGCGGGCGATCCCTCTATATATATACTATACTGTACAATGCTATACTATACTATAACTATATATACACATATACCCCTCGGGCAGGTCTCCCCGTTCCGCCAGGCAACTGGTAACTTTTCATTATGCATCCATTCCCCTCGCACAGTCTCGAGCCATTATCTGGAGCACTATCGAGGCGCCCAAAACTAGTTGAAGTGCTTGAATTGTTTACGTTGATAACTTTTCTTCTTTTTTTATTGAAACTACCCTGGAAATTGGTATATAGAGTAGTTGGAATATTGAATTAGCATAGAAAAATCTTTAAAGGAGCGAGGTTTCCTAGAGAAACTTATACGGAAAATAATTCCAATCTTATTCATCAAAGTTCAGTATTCCCCACCTGTTTATAGGGTAACTACCTGGTCTAATTGAATAACCATTTAATTGGCAAAATAAAACAAAGTTTGCCTTCGGCATCAGCCGCTACTTTTACTTTGTTCGAAGAATCGCCAGTTTTATGGGGCCGCATAATGAAAACGCAAACGCGATTGCAGTTTAACTGCACTTTCAATGACAACCTTTCCCCTTAACCCCTTTCTCCTGGAGCCACTTGGGGCCACAGCGAATTGCCAGCATTGATAAATGGCAAGCGTGTGCGCAGTATCTGAATCTTTATTCTGTATATGTATCTGTATCTGTACTGTGTAGTATCTCCATCCATGTTTCTGGGTTTAAAGACAGGGACAGACCACAAAATAAGCGTAAATGATATGAAGACATAAAAGCGCTAAATTGGGAACTGAAACAGAAAACCCAAACACACTTGCTGCACTAAAAGAAACGCTAAATAGGTATTTATAAAATTATAAAATGCAGACAAAGTAGATACCAAAAGGTGCTATAATTTTACTAATTAAAAATTTAATGCAATTAATAATAATGTCTTTTCGTTGATTTATGCATTATCAAACAGCTTCTTAAACACCTAACTCACTTTGTGTCCCAGTGTAAACACCGAAACATCGCCCAAGCAGTCAACTTGTGACTCTGTTTTGTGGTGGGGCTTAACACCAAAACCATACCACACCACGCACACACGCTCCAGAAGCGCCTGCTGAGCTCCTGATGGCTTTAAACTGGACCGCACAGTGTAATAAATTAGATTTACCGAACCTGATGCGTCAAATGCCGCCAAATATTTAACACCAATCAACATGAGCACGAAAAGAACTTTTCGCCCGACCGCCAGCAGCAGCAGGAATAGTACCGGCAGCAAGAAGGCAAAAGGCAGGCCAAGCTAAATAAAGAGACAGAAAGGAAAAACTTTGCCCTTTCTGGAGGGAGGAAGGCTGACTCCCATTGTTGCCAGCTTTCCCCTCCCCCTTGCCAAGACGAAAGGTGTCAACAATGACAAACACTTTTAACTAACCAACTTTTGCCGGCTTGTTTCGTCGACTTGGCATCGTCCTCCTCCTGGTATATCCGGACGTCTGGATCTCCTGCTGATTGTGTTGCCCTGATAGCGACCGACAGTTTAACCCATACAAACAACAAACTTGCCACGACCTTTAGGTACAGGACACTGAATACAGTTGCCGATTTTTTGGATAAGAGTCCTTGATAGGGTATTTCTGGGATCCTTATTGCCTTACAGTAACTATCACAGAGGCTTTAAAAAATATTTGTGATCACAAAGCTACCTTAATATTAATATTTATATTGTTATATCTAATCAGCAGAAGAGAGAGTACCAATATAGCCACAGAAATATCACTTAACTTGGCCATCTGAAATGGACAGTAGGCAGGGAATTCGCAGCCTAATCATGGCAATGGCAATGGCTTCAATCTCTTCGCTCGCTGCCAAATGGGAGCCATCAATTTTACAGCAGCTGGGTCGCGAGGTGGAAACAGGTAAATCAATCACACGCATTATGCGATGGCTTTGCCCCGTGAAATATGCCCACGGAATCTGAGCCTTGGAGGCGACGGATCGGGCTGGGTTTTTGTATTAGGTTTGAGTTTGGGTTTGCGTTTATTTGGGGTTTGGCTTACCATATACTTTTTATGGCTCACATGGTGCTGGTGGTGCTGGTGGTGCTAGGGGTGTTGGTGGGGCACTGTCGGTTTTTATGCCGTTGGCTCTTATTACTTGTAAGTGGGGCGAATGAAACGACGTTGCTCATACGCCCCGTATACCGTATTGCAGCCATTTTACGGCCTGCTCTTCCTCTTTATGTATATTTCACGTCATTTGCCTTGGCTTTGTCATTCCGTCGAGTGCGAAATGAGGCTGAAGTGGGGGAGAAGGAGACTCTGTAAGATTCTGGGCAGGACAGCGACGGCAAGAGCGAGTGCTTAGGCATATTTATTAGAAGGACTCTCCAAGAGAGCTCCTTGTTAGCCCTGGATGAGATGAAGGTAATTGATAGTAACTCCTGCTCAGGTCGAGCGTCTATATAAAAGCGTAACAGGGCTCTTGGTGTGTAAATTATTGGGTTTTAACGCTTTATTTATGGCCTTTTATTTATTATTATTTGCAACTCTTGATTTATTTATTTTTTTTTTACTTTTGAGTTAAGCACAGCCCGCGACACAAAGTTATCAAAGCAATTTCTACGTAATTGCAGTTAAATGTTAAAAAAAATCTTCGAACAAATATTATTGTTTAGTTCCATTTTGTGATGTTCTGTGCGCGGTTCGCGCATTTAAATTCCTTTGTTATGGCGACAAATTGGGACAGCGAACAAAGGCTTAAATTAATTCTTGTTTGCAAGTGTTTTTTTTTTAACATTTAGGGTTCGAATTAGGTTGTACCCATGCAATTAAGAACTTATTATCATTATTTAAAAGCATAATGAAAAATAAATAAATATAAATAAATGTTTAGTGAAGCAGAACATTATATTCACATTGTAAATATAGAAAAGTCGGAATATTTAAAAATATTTCTGAATATTTCACACCCTTTTTTTTTAAATAGGAAATGTACTATATTAAATTATATAATTATAATTATATAAATTTGTTATGTATTTCAAGTATTTTCTAAAGATATATATCACCTAAAAGGTGCTCAAACTAATACAGGGTATTCCCCACCTGCCATCGAGCGACAGCTTTTCCTGTTCGCTTTCAACCCGCACCCCCACCCGTGACCCGTGACTCCTTCACCTCTGCTGCCATGGCTGTGGATTTGAATAATTGTGCAGCAGAGTGTAACGGTACCTGGGGAAAGTTGCACACAGAGAGTGAGAGAGGGAGAGAGAATGTGTGTGTTGCATTTTCCTCACTCCCAGCTCCCCGCTTCCGGCATCCCCTTGGCATTGTTGCGCCGCGGAAAACGCTGCTCGCGTTGAATAACATTCTTTTTCTCACTTTGCAGCGCCCTCGAATGTATGCTACATTTTGTTATTGTTAAATATTTTGCCTGTTTTTGTTTGGACGCATATAAAGCGCTTGTATTTAGTTGTTGTTCAAATTAAAAATGATTTAGATGCCGGCAAATTGAGTTCACTTCTGCGATGCAAAGTTTTGTTTTCATTTTGCCTTTTGCTCTTTGCCGGCGTGTAATTTAATTGTTTTGATATTTCCACAGAACTGGTAAAATCGAATACATATGTCTCCGTATCGTTGTGTTTCAATCAAGCCTAGCCATTGTTCAACGTCAGTGGAGGAAATGACATTTTATTTTGACTGCAACTGGGTTTTCTGCGTAAATTGTTTGTCTTTTCTACACTCTTGCAGGGTATTGTAATATTAGTCAGAAGCTTGCAAAGCAGTGAAGGAATCATTTTCGACCCTATAAATCATATACCATATATTCTTGATGTCATATAAAAATATCGATTCAAAGAAATAGGTTATTGATGAGGGTATATAAACTTCGACTTCAAGAAGTTAGTTTCCTTTCTTAAAGCGGTTCTACAGCGACAGTTAGAAAATAAAGCAAGATATATAAAAGTAACAAAAAAACAAAACAAAGCAAAACAAATTTAATTATATATATGTAGCTAGTTTAATATTCAGCTTTTTGTCTCATCGATTCCTCAGATTCATATCTAATTTGAAGATTTTCAGACCTATTACTGTGACCCTTGCTGTATGAAATATGTCCGTTTGAAAGCATTTCGTTATCTGGCTTTGTTTGCCTTTCAAATGCCAATTGTTGTTGGCATTGCAATTAAGCATCCGAAACATGAACAGCAGCCGACACTAGGCAACAAAATAGTTGAGGCAACACAAAAATAAATATTTGAAACATTTCTTAGCGAGGAGGTTGAAAATGAGCCGAAAAAAGGAAAATTTGCGGAATGTTTGCCCAGTATCCCCCACACAAAGAAATACACTTAAGCACCGGAAGTGACATTTCGGAATGCCACACAGAGTCTGGGGGAAATTTAAAGAAAAGAAAAGAAAAGAAAGCGGAAAAAAGGGTCACTCCACAAAAGGGAAGCAAAAAACACATATGCTTTCTTGAGTGTTGCCAAAATCACACTCGGTTCGCTTGCTTAACAGGTAAAAAGGGTTCAAGCAAATAGAGAGGATTATATTTTCCCCAAGTATCCCAAGAAATTGATTCGCTGAACAAATAAAATATATACCACGCTGGACACTTCACTGGACACTTTCCATTTAAAGCCAAGTTCGGGTCATAAAATGCTTTCTTTTGGCCGACGCCGTCGCCCTTTTCCATTGTGCTGCTCTGCTCCCCCCTTTTTTTATGATTTGTCTGTCCTGACCATAAAGATTGCCAAGCAATTGAATCCATTGGCCACGAGCCTCTGTCCGCTGGTTTCATAATCAAATACATAACTTTATTTATGCCTCAGCCTCGTCCTATCCTTTCGCCTTTCGGCCACCACCGAAAAAGTTTCCACCAAATTTGCTTACATTGGCGAAACAATAAAATTCCATTGTCAGAAAGGGATGCCAGAGGACCTAGCCGGATGCTATTTTGTTAAGTGCGCGAATGTTGGCGCATAAATAAAAATATAATTGAGCTCCTGCTGCGCCACCCAGCTCTCGTTCCAATTCCCGTTTTCCATCTGACCCTTATCTGGCAGAGATCACCATGCTGGCCACATGGCCTGAGGCCACTGCCCACTGATGATGGGGATGCCTCGTTGGC
This sequence comes from Drosophila bunnanda, assembly GCA_035046265.1. Classification (NCBI taxonomy): domain Eukaryota; kingdom Metazoa; phylum Arthropoda; class Insecta; order Diptera; family Drosophilidae; genus Drosophila; species Drosophila bunnanda. Next base: position 5,844,155 of record JAWNOB010000075.1, read on the forward strand.
ACTGAGCAAAAGGATCAAGTGAAAAGGCTAACAAAAATTAGGCAAATAATTGGTGGCAGGATTTTGTTTAGGATTTATGAGAAGCTCTAAAAAAATGCAAAGTGAATTCTATAAATATTTCTACATTTGCAGGGCATAATAATGTTAGTCAGAAGCTTATAATACTGTAAAGTTGACATTTCCGACCCTATAAATCATTTATATTCTGGATCAGCATCAACAGACGAGTCGATCTAGTCATCTTCGACAGAAAAAAGCTTTAGAAGAATCTTTAGCTTCTGGAAGTAACTTTCCTTTCATAATATGAATCAATTTGGTCAAATATTTAAGCCTCTTTTCAATGATTATCGAAAACTAGGGAATATCTTATACAATATTAAAAAATAAACTATTTCACATTATTTTCCCTTAAATTCTCATTGTCCTGCTTCATATATATTTCTCCCCGAGTGTACTTCCCCCTCAGCTATATTGATTTTTGGGTCCCGTTTAAATAAATTAGTGGCATTTAATTGGGAAAGGCGGATGGGGCGATTCACTCAAGCAATGCACAAATTGGACCTAGACTCGGCTTAATTGATTAGCTTCGGCTAAGAGTTTCCTTCGCCTTCGCCCCAGTTGTCATTGCATTTAATTGCATTGGCAAAAAGAGAGTTTCGGGCGTCCAACAACAATTAAAATGTGCCATCGCACCTGGACGAACTTTTCTGGCAGGCAGGCAGCCAGGCAATTGAGAGTCTGACACTTGTTGGTGGCTCTGCTGCTGATGTCTCGTTTAATTGAATTAATTTAAAATTGCCTAGCACCAATTTCTGTGCTGGGCTGGGCATTAATTTTGTAAAAGTTCAGCTCTTCCTGTTTGCCAGTCATTTAAAATTTTAATTGCATTTATTGCCAACTATTCAGCAGTTTGATTTCACGGCATTTGCAGGTGATGCCATGCGCGGTATTTAGGTCATAATTGGGATAAACAGGATGATCTCATTAAAATGTGTTATAAATTTGAGTTTGGATTTCAATATTAAAATGAAAATTGATCAGAACTGACTTTAAACAAGTATTTCAATGTGTATAGCATTTTGGCAGGGCTATACAGTTACATTTTAGCTTAAAAGTTCCTAATCTTCTGAAGGTCTAATCAATGCCCTAATGGAGGTGGATTTTCGTCTCTTTTTTCCTGGCCAAAAAACAAAGGTAACGAACGCAAACACTACTCACGACATCAATCACTTGGCCACACACAAACACACACAAAAAAATGCCATGGCACACAGATCGCAATTAATTTACCCAAGTCAGAGCCAGCCTTCCGATGGCTGAAAGTCAGCCTTGGTGTGTGCGTTTGTCCTTCTCCTGTTGCAGCGCCAGCTGGCAAGTGCAACTGAATCTGGATCGGAAACTGCAACTGCAACATCTCTGCAAGCAGATACTTTCCATTTCCACGCAGTCGAGCACTCAGCTCCATTGGCAAGCTGTCTCTGCCGTGTTTGCTTGCATGTCAAATTCTCATTTCATTGAAATCGGCAAATATTGACTAAGAACTTCGATGCAATCAACGCTGCCTGCTGCCGGCGACTGTGACAAATGGGCGTGGCATGTCGACATTCCGGAGTCAAATCGATGGAAGCTATTTGCCTGGCAATGAAAGTGAAACTGCGAGAGCGAACAGAAAGCGAAACTCGCTATTAAGGCTTAAAAAATGGTATATATATACATATATAACAGAGAAATAAATTTACTACAACTAATGGTTACTTCCTTTTTAGTTGAATTATGGCTCTGTTTCTATATCTCTTTCTTTGTAAATATAAAAAACGATGCCTTCTTCAATTAGTTAATCTACAAGCTGTATCCAAGGCCAAGATAACTACCAGTATAATTTATATTTTTTAGAAAAACAGCTAATACCCAACTTCTTAAACTTATACAAAATTATATACAATAGGGAGCTTAACTGGCAGGGCAACGGAGGCAGAGGTACTTAGTTATTAAAACATTGCCGCAAATTGCTACGCAACTTTTACGTCAATAAACTAAACGGCCAAAAGCGACAGTCGACGGCCACTCAACCGAATCCTGGCCAAGGATAAGGATAATCAGCCCCGCTCAGACATCCTTTGAAGCAGCAGCAGCCAGGTGGAGGCAACACCTGGGGAGCGAGTCAAAAAACAATTTCGCCTCATTATCATTTCAACATATTGTATGCCCAAGTGTTTCAAATTGTTCAAAGAGAGTAGGGAAACTCGAAACTGAGCGCTCGAAGCCCAAAGGAGACGACAAGGGCAGGCAGAGGAGTTCGCCTCCTGATGAAGAAGTTTTCCCTTTACGTCCTTGTCGAGGTTGTTGTTCCCGCACAGCCACAGGCCCAGCCCCCCCTTGGATGTCGGATGTTGCCGGATGATACTGGTGGCTGGTAGATGTAGGTGCTGCCTGAAATCACTATGCTCATAAATGGGCCATGAATAAATTAACTCGCTGAAAAGCAGCAGCGAAAGCCAAAGCGAAGCCAAACTAAAAGCCCTGGCAAAACAAAAAGACAAGCGACAAGGGCGGCGGCCGGGGAGAGAGCCTTAGATTTCAAACGAATGATAATAATAATTGAGGCAGCGACCCAAGTACATTGGTTAGATAATAACACCGTACACATGTACATGCAAATGGGCTCTGCGTATGGGTGGGCACTGTGAGAAAATTGCTATGCCATTTGATATTTAAATGTTAGTTAAGGGCAATATCCCTGAATAATTTAAGTACTATAAATATTGTACCGATTAAAGCGGGCTAGGGAAGGAGTAGTGATGAGTAGTGACGAGTAGTGAGGTAAGGGAAACTCAGTCCTTAATTAAATCTGAGCTCCCTTATTTGGTGTTTCTACTAGGGAGGTAAGTGCCTCGCTAATATAAATGTAAAGAAACATATTGTGTAGTGGTTAAAAATCTCCCTTGTTCATTGATTTCTCCAAAATTGATTTCAGACCAAGCCAAGCAACCGCTGTGTTGCTAGACAACAATCGGAATTCCCTGAAACAAACCGGGCTCGCCGTAGCTTTATCGATACTCTGACTCGACCCCGGCAGAACTTCCAGAACCCCCAGAAGACATCATGTCTATATTCCGGCATGCCTCCATGACCGCCCGGCAGCGGCAAACGCGGACCGGTCGAATGACCCGGCACTCGATCTTCACGATGAAGCGACCCTTCACCTTCCAGGTGCGCAAGTCCCTGGTGGAGTATGTGGACGCGGAGCTGACAGAGATGGATACATCGGTGTTCTACCAGCGCATCTTCATCCTGGCCAAGAACGCCCATTTAACACCTGAGGAGGCCGAGGTCGAGATGGAACCGGAACCCGCTCAGGCCGACCAGTCAGAGGCAGTGCCAGTGGCTCAACCAACGCTCGAGTTCAAGGAGGATATGATCATACCCATGGACGATGTATCGCTTAGCCCTGAAGAGGATGAGGAGGAGGCAAGTCTGGAAGGTCCGTCGGATGTGCCTAGGACCTCTGCTGACCCGGATCAGGAGGTGCTGACCCAGACGTTTCGCTTCAGCGGGTTTGAAACCGGCGAGGAGGAGTTAATGTACGATGAAGAGGAGCGGATGACTGTCGTATCGACAGAAGTCAAGCCCAAGGACTTCTTCGACGTCTTCAGTGATGTCCTGAAACAACTGCACAAGCAGTGCAAGGAGGTGGCCATCACCCCGGATCCCATGTGCGGCCTGTACTTGTACATGGGCGAGTACAGTCTCCTGATGCTGGAGAGCTCGGAGGACATGATGGGCTGCTTCACCCGGGCCTTGGCCGACTGCTGCGATACCTACTGGCTGACGAACCGTGTCTTCCAGATCGAGGATCACATCACCGAACTGTACACCAACAATCTGATTTTTCGCCGCACGCCGGCCGTTTTTCTCAACGAGAAGTTTCCCACCTCAACGCCCACAGACGAGTACCTGATGGGCAAGCAGCATCTGATTATTAAGGACAAGCTCCACACCATTTGCCGTATGCTCTGGGAGGGGGATCAATTGGAGGTGGACGCAGACTCCATCCACGAGAGTCTGGATGATGAGGAAGATTATGACCAGATGAAACGAAAGTCAAAGTCGTGGATATCCGATCAGATACCGATTGATACATATCGTAAGCATTTACCCGAGATCCAACGCATTGAACTGGTGCTAGCTTCGACGAGATTCTACTATGAGCTGGATGACTTTGCCAAGCTCTATGGCCAGGTACCCTTTGCCCGGGACGAGGAGGGGTACTTCTGGCCCATACCCAATAATTACACACCTCCGAATATCTTCCGCCGCACACCGTACGACATCAACCTCACCTTCGCGGACTATGCTTCGGCTGCCACTAGGAAAAGGACAATGAGCTTGGGGTCGGAACATTCTGGGGGAGAAGACGCCGACGAGGAGGAGGGAGCGGCCAAAGATGAGGGAGCTGCCAAGGAGGAGGAAGCCCCCAAGGAGGAGGGAGCGGCCAAGGAGGAGGAAGCCCCCAAGGAGGGAGCGACTCCGAAAGGCGATTGATAAGCTCCAAGATATTTTGTTTGATTTGAATAAAGCATAAAGTACTACTTGAAGGGAAATTTCCTAATCAAAACGATCAGTTTTGGAATTTAAGTTCCTCCTTAAAGTGTTTTAAAATTGACGTAGTTTTGCATACACCTTTCTCTGAGTGTCGCTCAACCATCACCATATCAAGCTGAGGCAGTTGACGCTGTTATCTGCGAAACTCGCGCGCTCGGTTACAATGTTTTCGGCTTTGTGCACATGACTGCATCTCATCTCATCCGGGGGCAGGTGGATGTACACGTTGCGGGGCGGCGGTTATTCGAGGGTTGCCTTGTTTTGGCTTGCCACTTGAATGGCTCGACTTTGTTAACATAAACATAAATTCGCGTGTGTGAGTGCGCACATGTGTGGGCTGCCTCAATGGTTTGCCTTTTAACATAAACCGCATCAGACGCCAGCTGTCAGTTGTAATACTTGGAGAGCTCGGTGCTGGAAGCTGCTAACCGGCAGCTGGTAGGATCTTTGAGAGCTCTGTGTTCTGAGCTCTGAGCTCCGAGCTTGCAGCTGTCAAAAGCCGCGCTGCCATTTAAAGTCACTTGACAGTGGGCCAAAAGAAACACAACACAGCTTAGTGGGTATTGCGTGGGTGAGACCAAGCATGATGGGGTTAAGCAGAGGTTTGCTCGAGAAATTTGCTCCATAAACCTGACTTTGGTGAGTTATTAATCATTCTCTGAATGACCGAGAAAAAGAGTTAAATTGGAGCACAGTGTTTCACAAATCGAACATGTGTTCGATTTTAGAAAAATTACTCTATAATAAATAACGTTTTGAAATATCCTCGACCCCTTTTTCAATTCAAATGAAATCCTTGCAACTGCCCTCGCCTAAGCCTCTGCTCTTAACTTAAATAACGCCTTTTGGCTTAAAAAATAAAACGACGTAAGCCGAGAACATGTTTAGAAATTGAGCTGAAAAAGTTAATTAAACTTTGGGCGAGAAGGCTGTCAGCCAGAAGCCACTCGACGATTCTGCGGCAGAGCAGACGGACGGACGGACGGACGGATGGCTGACGACATGCAATGACAAGGACACAATTCAATCAAGCGCCGCAGAAGCAGCCGAGTGTCGGCGCATAAACAAGGACATTGCCCTCCTGGGTGCCTGCTGCTGCTGCTGCAGGTCGCCACTCGCCCAACTGTCCGGGAAAAGCCAAACATTTGCCGCTGCAGTTTTCATAAACTGCCAGACAACAGCAGCGGCAGCTGGAAAAAGAGAAAACAACCGCACCAAGGTTGGACGAGACAATGCCGATAAGCCGTCGCTGCAGTGGCTCCTGCTCCTGCTCCTGCTCCTGATACCGTCCTCCATGATGTTCTAAAACCCGGTTACGTGTGGCCCACAACTTGAGGCGCAAACTCATAAATTACACAGCCAAGAGAGAGGGCAATGGAAAAAAAAAGGAAATAGGAGGCCAAAATGACTTTTGGCTGCTGCTGCTGCTTTTGGCCATCAAAAGTGAAACTGTTTGCTGCAGTCGCTTAAGGGGCGTTTGGGCGTGGCCTTTGCCTCCGGATTGCTCTTGGTCTGGTCTGGTTGGGTCTGTTGTATTTCGTTCGGTCCTGGTCTGGTCCAGGGCGCCAAAGACCAGGCATAATTTAAGGCAAACTCAATTTGGACATACCCTTGCCAAGGATGCCATAAAAGCAGAGGTATCCCGAAGATTCAAGGTACATGACGTGCAGACTTTAACCATTAAGGTTGGAAAGTAGCAACAATCTTGACTTTTTTAAACCTAAAACTTTAGTTGGGAACTCAATTCCAGCCAGGGCTTCAACAACTTCTTTAAGGAAATGGTAAAAAGATTAAAGTATCGATTAAGCCCACATCCAAACAAAAGTCAATTATGCCAGGAAATTGTATTCCATTATGGATACATACTATGTTTACAAGTTGAACTTGTACAGCTCGCTTCTTTTACAAGACTAACTACTTTTATGGGCCATAAAGGCAGATAAATATAAGTAGAATAAAACCAATTACTTAAAGTTTTCCTTGTTTTCCAGCAAATGTTAATTCAATCTATAGAAGACCATCCGAATGTAATTGCTTTGATGTCTAAAGATATTTTCAATGGCCTAAATACCAATTTAAATGTAAAGTAGACAAAGCATAATGTCATGTTCCCTTATATTACGACTTTTCAAAACTTGAATAAGCTGGAACACTTTGTCCTTTTTAAATTCAAACTCAATCCCAGTTTAAAACTTAACTAAAGAGCATCGAGAGATTCGATTCGGGAAACTCAAGTTCGAGTTTCTTGTTTCCTTATAATGTTTTTAAAGCAGACAATAGAGGCTGGGAAAATAGAGAGTGCAAACTAACTAAAATATATATTATGTGCTATGTATATATATATATATATATATATATATATATATATATATATATATATATATATATATATATATATATACGAAAACAATTTTGCGGCGCGATAAACGAATTTTCCTCCCGGCTTTTGTTTTTCCTTGCTCCTAGTGGAGGGCGGCTTCTCTTTTTCCAAAAGGATTTTTGGCAGCAAAAGGGAAGACACGAGGATAACATGGCAACATTTCGCAGATTTCGCAGGCAACAGCAGTGGGGCTGGCCTAAAACGCGGAGCCAGTGGCTCTGACAGGAGTCCAGATTGCATTTTCCCGGATACGATTGCCAACTAACTGCCAGGGAAAAGAGCGCTTCAAAGTCTGCGGCAAAGTGGAGGGATAAAATCTGATCAGAGGGAAAACTGCAATTAGTCAAATGAGCAGGACGTGAACCATATTTCATCCAGGATAAGACAACTTTTGACTTATAACGCCCCAAAAGTCAACAAAAGTATTGGAGGGGGTGGCACATATACACACACAGAGAGACCTAAAACTTTGCCACAATTTATGCTAACCAAAAACTTATTGACTGCGTGGGCTTCGCTGCTCGATTCCACATTCATCATACGCCTAGTTGTGCGAGCTTTAAATCAAATTAAATGCCTAGAGTTTAATTCCCAAAACAATCCAAAACTTTGGCCATAAAAAAAGACCCCGCATGTCCCAGTAAACCGCATTTATAAAACGACGACAGCGGGAAATATGAAAGAAATTAAAAATAATAGCGCGCATAAACCCACAAGCTGCGCCTGCCCCGGGGGAGGGCGGGAAATTAAGCTTGAAAAAATCAGTGAAAATGCCTGGAAAATAGAGCGAAGCCGACTGGATGGCGGGTTGATGTGGGACACGACTGGATGACAGCTTCGTCTGGCCTTGGTGGTTTCCCGGTTTTAGTCGGAAAATCCAATCATTTCCTTGCCATTCAGGCGCGTTTAATTTCGGCCATTAAGGATATCTCCTTCTTGGCTTGTTTACATGCGCCACCAAGTGGTGTGAGTGCGTGGAGTGTGTGTGTTTGCCTAATAAACACACACAAGTATTTGTGTGCATGTGTGTGCCTGTTCGCGCTTTTGTTTATCTTGAATTTGTCTGTCGCCATTTTATTTTTTACACTTTTTCCCGCACACATATTTATTATCATGTCGGTTTCGGTTTGCGTTTGCGTTTCCATTTCTGTTTCCGTTTCCCCTTCCAGTCGCACTCACTGCTCCTCTGCTGTTCTCGCGCCCTAATGAAAACCTCCAACTGTCCCTTTTTTGTTCGGGTTTTCGGGCATGGCATGGAAAATGTTTATTATGTGATTATGCCCGACTTTAGCGCCCGTAGCTGCTGGGAGAGGTCTATCCCAGGAATTCCTGGTCTGCCCTGTCCTGTCTCGTCCTTTTTTTCCATTTTCCGCCTTCTTCCAGCAGCAGCTGCCCTTTCCTGGTTTTCCCTACTACTGACTGTTGACCGGCGGCAGGATTTGGCCTTTTGCCTGAAATTTGTTTGTTGTTTTTGTTACGGCTTCCATTTGTCGGATCTTTTCTTTGGTTGGTTGCTGTTGTTGCTCTCCGTTCGGTTTAAAGCTTTGTCATCCCTTGTGGCACTGGATGTCTTTGACTCAGACGCTGCGTGGGTGATTGCTGTGTTGCCGTTGTCGTTTTAAATTACATTGTTACAAGTGTTCCGTAGCCCTCTGTCATCTTTTTTTAAAGATACTCAGAAGAAAACATTTGCTTAGGTATTATTTAAATAAGAAATTAAATTTAAAATAACAAAAGTGATTAAGTAAGACCAAATAAAAATGCGTTAAAAAAGTTGAATACTTTTCACATGACATTTCTAAATAGTCTTATTCTCTTGATCTTAAGATATAAGTTTTTCTGAGCTATCCCTTTATATAAATATTTTTCTGCCAAACCTTAATAAAAATCTTCTAAGGTGCTCCCCATTTTTCCCTGTGCACTGTCTTTCCCCTAAGACATAACTGCAGCTAAAACGATGATTTATAGAAGGCTGGGAAAAGGAAGCAGCAGCTTAAGCCAGCTCGTAAGGTTAAAGTTCAGGCAGTAGATCAGGTTTTGGGGCCATTATAATTGGATGGACCTTCAGAATGGCCGGCAAATTCATTTCACCACCCGGGGGCCACTCATTAGACTAGAGTTCTCGAGAATTCCCGGAAAGGGGAAGGCGCGTGCCTTGAAATTCTCCAGCCTTAAGAGAGGGCAAACAACAATCGGCAGGATAAATAATTGGGCGCTGTCACTTAAGTTAAGTAAAGTTCATCACTTCTCGAGCATTCCATAAATATTGTTAGCTGCATTTAATTATAAACGGACCGTTTACAAGAAGGGCTGGGCAAACACATCATGGTGGGAAACATTTTTGGCAATGTAAACACATCCAAGGGGTGGAATCATCATTGAAAAGCATTTCGCATTTCGCACAGCGGGTGCGGAAAATATGGGAAATGTAAGCGGAAAATCAAGGGGAAGCAGTGAAGCTGTGCGAACAGTTGTTTTTGGCCAAAGTTGCTTACCAAACACACACGCGCAGTAATTAACTGGTCTGTCACATAAGTCGCATTAACACAATGTTGTAAATGTTCCTCCAGCTGCTTCCTACACACTCCTTGACGCAGTCCTTTTTATCCCTCTCCCTTCGCTCTCTGTCTGGCAGTGCCAAACATTGCATGTCAGGCACATTAAGTATACGCCACATGCGACGCATTTACATAGATTTGCAATGTTCGTGGCATACGAAATGGCAGCAAGCTTATTAATTCCTCTTCCACGCGACTGTGCGTGTAGCACAAAGTTTTTGCCGCTCCCAAATACTTTTGTCCTGAACTTGGGCAAATCTTCACTCAGTATCCTTTGCGTCAAATGCAAATTAATTAAAGCCTGATCCAGTTAAAGTTTTATTCCCGCTCTCCGCTGTTCGCTCGGTCAGTTAATTAAATTGCCATGTGAGCGGCCGTGAATTGAGTTAATTTGCGCAAATCCAATGCACAATCAAAGCCGCAAATTATCTTCAATATTTTCCTGCTGGCCGCGTGCAATTTTTCCCACTTTTTTCCATCTTTTTTTCACCTTTTTTTTGCGGCGCAAATTGAGCGGGTAAAATTGCAACGGGGAAACAAAAATAAAGGCTGCCTTTTGATTTAATTCTGCGGCGGCGACAAACTGTATGGAAGTGGGGAATGTATAGCGACCGAAGCAGAAAAACATAAATTTTAAATTAATGACAGTTCGAGTTTCGCTAGGATTTTCTCGGTTTTTAAAGCCATGTATCCTGTAGAAAGTCCAGCCTTAACCTTAACCCACCTTTTATCCACAAATCGACTATCAATTCTGTGATTGCCTGTGAACATGTTCTTGCCAGTTGGTTAAATAAAACCAAAACACGCACACAATTATCGCCTCAAAATATTGATTATTAAGCGCATTTCCAATACCATTTAGGTGCTTCTTGTTTTTCCTCCTGTGTTTTCCTCTTGTACTATTGTGTGACCTCTGTTCTAGCGAATTTCTCTTTTTGTGTTTGCCCTGCTGCTTTGCATAAAAAGTGACAATCCCAGTGACTGTGTGTTTGTGTGTGTGTGTGGATTCCTCCCCCCACTTTTCACCCCTAATTTGGCCCATTTCACCCCGCTGTGTGCACACTTGTTTAGAATGCAGAGCGCCATTTGCGGCTGCTAATGAAGTAATTTCCAGGCATATCACGCATAATCCAGGGCACGTGAGCTACTTACAATGTAATTCGTTGTCTATTTGTCTGATATTGAAAAACGTTCCTCACGACACTGCTCCTCACGGCGAAAAGGGGGTTAAGCCACACCCCCTTAACGGCCTTTACTTCCTAAGCAGTGGTGCCAAAATATAAAAAAAAAATGATTACAAAAAAAAAAATAAATAAACATGACGACGAATTACGAATAAATACAACTTAAACAGGATAAAAGTGTTATATTTTGATTTTCAGCACTGGTTATCCTTAAAGAAAATATCCATTTTGTCAAAACTATAATGGTAGTGTTTCAGTCAAGAAAAATTTGACTTTAGATATTAAAAAATATGCTAAATTTTAACATATTTTTTATGAAATTTAGAATTTTTGATTAATTTTCAACACTTTTTATCCTCCTAGATAATATTCAACTTGCCAACACTACCTCAAACGCCATGGAATGCTGCATACTGTCAGGCGCCGGGCCAGAGCAAGTCAGGGTCGAACGGTTGGGGACTGTTCAAGTGCAATCCATTGTGATTATTACGTGCCATGGCATTGAAAACGCTTACTTCCACACATCGATGGCACACCGATGTATGTGCTCCATCGATTCGATATCTGGCCAAATGTGAGGGGCGGGGAGAGCAGTGTTATTAATTGCTCACAGCATATTTCGATGTGCGCCGTAAGCCGCATGCCCACAGCTTGACCATCAACAGCCAAACAGCTTAATAACTTAATGCTCGGAAAAGTTTCACACCCGCTGCAAATGAGGGTGGGGACAACTCGAGTCCAATACGCACAATAAGTAACGATTACAATCTCAATTACTTCGACCTTCTGCAGCTGCCACGCCCCCCGCATAAACGCCAGGCATCGTTGGGAAAATTAACTAGAATGGATCCATCGCCCCATCCCCATCCCCTATAGCTGGCTCAATAATCGAAAGCCACACTAATCTCTTGGGCCGAACTTACTCTAATTATACGCAACATAAAACTCACTTCCAACGGAACTTGTTTCCGCTTTGGGTTCAATATTTATTGACTTGACTTTGTCTGGGGATTTAACGTTTGCTTTAGTTTCCATTCGTTTTTCGCAATTACATACTTCTATTTACTTTCCCCTGGATGCTGTGAATACCAAGTGAACATGAAAAATATTTAAAGCTTCAATTTGTGATTGAAACTAATGTAGGTTATAACTGGCTTGCAACACCTAACTCTTAAATATTTATTATTAATTCCTATTTGGTTCTCGTGTTTAAATAGAGTTTTGCCAAATTGGAATAAGTTATCAAAATATGTTTAACATATTTTTGATTGCAATTAGATAACTTAATTCTAATAACTTGAAGTTAATAGAAATTGCTTAAAGTAATTAACAGAACGGAAACGTAAAGCAATGCAAAAGCTTTTAAAATTGAAGAACATTATGTGATAATTGTCAAATATCAAATTGAATGAAATTAGGAAATTTCATACACATGAATAAAAGTGTTGAAAGAGCCATAAAGACATTCTGCACTGAGTCGTGAAACTACCATTTGACAAAATGTACATAAATCAAGGCTGCCGGATTGGAGAACAGCTTATTACGTATACGCCGCGAGTGCCACGCTTTCGTTTTATATTGCTTAAGCTCTCTCCCTCCACTCCAGAGTTATTTCTTGCCGTTTTTTGTATAAGCTGCAGTACTTGCAGCAAGAACAGCAGCTGTAAAAAATACTAGCGAGGTTAAGGCTATATCTCTGTTGTCTGCTGAAGCACGCCACATGGCGTATGCGCAATTTATGGTGCGGACAGATGCGGGAACTATGTGTTTATTGGCTTCGGCCGGAAGGAAGGAACGAACCGAAAACGGTCTGAACATGGGCATATATATGTATAAGTTGTGCGATAATAACGAGAGCTAATGCAGCACTCAAAACACTTTCCCAAACAGTTTTACAGTTTTACTCTCTGGCCCCCATAAACTGACCCTGCATAATCTGTTCCAGCATGTTCATAAGTCTCCTCCCAGCAACTTAATTTCTGGCCTGCGCTGCAGCATGAAGCACAAGCACTGCAGTCCTTAAATTTCCCGGACAATCCCCGACCAACTCTCTGTGGGAGCCAAGTTGTCAACAATGTGTATCTAGGGGTATCTCAACTTTGTTGTGCGGGTTAATCATATGCAGGGAAACAGCAGCAGCAGGAGCACACAGTAAAAATGGGATGAAAGGTCGTCCACGCGTTCTGGAAAAGTGCATTCAATCTTCGTCCAAGGACTGGCTCTCGAATATGCCACACAATCCTGTGTCGGGGTAGGAAATTTGTCCCGGAAAATGCTGGCAATGTGTGCCAGGCATTTGTCTTTCATTTTGATTGCGCACATTGTGCTTGTATGTGCGCTTCGTTTTGTTTTGAATTTTTATTTGACATTTAATGCCATTGCTGGCATATTTCGAGCTTTGCTTTATGCGATTTATTGCATTTCATTTGCATTCCTTTCAGTCTCCCGGAAACCTCTCTTTTAACGCCTGAAATGCAACAGTTGCGGCATTCAACTGATTTTTAACGCGAATTTAAATATGTCCAGCGCCGACGCCTTGAACTTGTGCTGCGGAAAATCGCATTAAAATGCATTTTTAATTAAAACGAAAGCAAAGTTGAAGGCTTAAGGGAAATGCGTCTGGGTCTGCGGTTTACATTCTTTCAGGGCTGCGAGGCGCGCGAACGCAATGAAGATTTAAGCCCCGTCCCAGCCGCAGAAAATTAATTAAAATTATATAAACATTTCGCTGGGCAGGGCAGGGCAGAGACTACTGACCACGATGATGCGGACAGGGACGCGGAATGGTGACGACTGCGGGCGATATCAGCAAATAATTCGCCATGCATTCTGTACCGAAATGCACGCTGTTTGAATTGTGCAAATCGGATTTGTACGTGCCTACAAGCCAGAGGGATCGAAGGGATGCAGGGAAGCTGGAATGCGGCAATGGATGCTAGCAAGCTGGACAAATGTTTGGCCAAGCGGTTCGCCTCGGTGTGTGCTCATATGTGCGGTTCTTTGAGCCAACATTCGACCCCCCTCCTAACCCCTGGCTCTGCGTCTTGCTGGATATATTTGCCTTTGGCTCCACGCAGTCGTACAGCTCGCTTTATTTACTTGCATTTTTTGTGTTTGATTTCGAATTTAGCGCGCACAATTTCGCTCTTTCTACCAGCTTTTTCTGTTGCATACTTTGCTGCACAGCACTGAGGGAAAAAGTAGATATTTTTGAATTTTTGAATATAAATATCAGAAATATGCTCAGAACCTTAAATTAGGCAGAACATTTAATAAACATTCATATATCCCGCTAAGGCATATAAAATCGTTAAAATTTCTTTGAGTGCCCTCCTAACTTGTATGTGTTTTAGTGTGCAATGGCTTTTGGGTTTGGCAAACGGTTTGGCCGCCTGGCTGACTGCCACTTTGACCCATTTGGCAGGAGCCAAGTCAGCGCAGTCACAACGAATCCTCACGGCAGTCGCACTTTCCCATTGCTATCCTTCCATTTGCATCCAGCGAAACGAGTCGAAACGAATTGAAAGTTATGCTAAAATCCATGACATGACAGTGCCAGCCGAAATTTTGGCAACCATATCGCAGCCATGGTGTCATCTAGTGTGTGCTGTTTGCATACTTTTCAATGGCAGTGTTGTCCAAGCGTTTATATGTGATTACATTATAGAAATCGAAATTTATAGGCTTTCGGTACATTATTGAGTGGCTGCTCGGCCGACCACACGGCGTATGCGCATTGTCCCTACACATTTGTTTATGACTTCAAAGGAATGTGGCGCCTGGCAGTCGAAAATTGACTCGACTAAGCCAAAAGCAAGCAGCCAAGGCCGAAAATAAATATATAAACTCGAGAAATAGATTTGAGAGAATACATTTTTCAATATTAGTTCAACTTAATTGACTTTAAATATTTAATGTCAAGTGGAGGAGCAGGAAGAAATACATATGTCTTGCGGCATTTGTTGACACATGATGGATGCCGGGAGCGAACAATGCTTTATTTAATTTAATTACTTTATTTATAAGCCCCACCAATGGGCTTTGGTTTCTGTGTGTGTCTTTTTGTGGCCACACATTTGTCGACTTGGAAATCCGCTTAAAATAATAAATATATATATATATATATATGCATATTCGAGCACATTTTAAATTGTATATTTTTACTGTATTTACGGCCTTCGATAATTTCATGGAATTCCATTTTAATTTCCCTTTGTTTCTTTTTCCATGTGGTTGTCTTTCATTTGGGTTGATTTAAAATCGAATATTTATTTATTATGGGGTGATCGCTACCTCTTTTTGCCTCGTTTGGCAATTTGATTAAAATTTATTCGCCTGCGCTTTTTTCCCCTCTTGCAATTGGAGTTTATTTGGATTTTGTATGCATGCGTTTGCTTTTGTGTTTTTGCTTTTAAAATTGTGCAGAGAATTCTTTTTTTTTTTTGTGGCGCTTTATTAGCCTTGCTTAATTGCCTCATTTAGTGGTGGGCGGTTTTCAAATGATTTCCTTTGTTTTTCCGCCGTCGTCACTGCCTCAAGCCATTGTCAACGAGGCGGAGTGTAATGGGGGGAGTCGGATGTAGACAATTTCCTGCCATTTTGTAAATCATTTACATGCCTCGTTCAGTGCCGAGCTTCCTTCGCTTGGCTAATTATCCTTATTATCCTTGCAATGCGAATGAGTCTCGTTGGAATTTCCACTGCAATAGTTACCATTGTTTCGGGCAGCTGCAATCCGAAATCCCGACCACATGCATTGCATCAATTAAAGACTCAATAAAATTCAATCGAACGCGCGCATGGTTCTGGTGCTGGCTCTGGCTCTTTTCTCCCTCAATTGAGCCACTAATTGAGCGTCCATAAAAGTCTGTTGTCGGCTTAACCCGCATTGAGCCGGTGGCTGTCAAACTGTTGGCCAAACTGCTAAATTGGCAATTTGTTCGAAAGCAAACTGGACGGGGGGAAAAGGCGACTTTTAAAGAAATTTAATCACGAATTAATGTGATTTAAGCAGTTTCCTTACAATTTACAATGAAAAACCTAAAGCAATAAAGTAGCTAAATATTTGCAAATTAATCAAGTCTGTGTAAATCCTTGGCTCAGAATTTTCCCGATAACTATCAGCGACTTTGGGGTTCCCAATCCTATTTTCATTTTAACAACTCTCTAGAGATAATTTTTGCGGGAAAACACAACAGAAAGCGATGTGGCGCATTAAGGAAAATGCCAAATGAAAACAGAGGAAAACTGCGGCGGTGTCCCCTCCACATTTTCGGTATCATTGCACAGAGCAAAATGCTTGGGCAATTAATACAAATGACGATGAAAAGCGGACGGGATGATGACGATGATGATGACGATGCCCGCCCCCTCCTCACCCAAGAAGCCGCTGCCAGGATGCGGATGCAGCCGCACTGGGATGCGCCGAGGAAGCCAAGCTTCTGCTGAAAGCCAGGCCAAAATGAAATGAGCAGCTGCAATCTCAACTTCACATGCATGAAAAATGCAGCTCATCTTCTTAATGCGCGCGACGTGCCAGTGGAAGCAGTTAGGCGGGGCGGCCCAGGGGCGGCGTCGCAAAGGGACAAAATAAAGGGAAGGACGAGAGCTGAAAGCTGCTTACCAGCGAATGGATGCTGCTTACTCACACTCAGCCACACACACACCCTCCGCTTCCTCGACTGGTGCGCCACTGACTTGTTTGTTTGTCTGGATTTTGCCAGAGCTGTTGCTGAACATGCTCTTTTGGCTGCCTTGGCAAATTACCGTCAATGGATATTGTACATTGAGAGAAAAACATAGCTATACATTTGAAAAATAAGAGGCTAATTTCGGCACGCCAAAGTTGGCTTACAATTGGATCATTAAGAATTAATCGGGATTGCCAAAATGAAAAGAAAAACTAACAGGAATTGCCTCTATATTTAAAGATTGTTTCTAAGGCCCCTAAATCATATAATCATGCGATTTTCATAAATTTATAGCCGACATTCTGAATTAATGCAAAATGATCATTCCTCAAAGTTGATAACAATACGTTGAATATTGGAAAAGTTATACGTTTTTTCTCAAAATTATCCCAAAGTTGCCATACCAGCTATATGATATAGTTCCTCGATCCGATTATAATTATCATGCTTAAGACTTACCCGCAATATTGGACTCACAGTTATGCTTTTGCGTCATTGCTAATTCCCTTCCAGAGCAGACTTATATTCCTGGCGACTTTAAATAGGTATCATCTTCCTAGTTAACCGGATGTACTCCCATGGTCAGGTGATTTTTTTTTGGAGTCACTACCACTATCACTTTCACCATAGATGCACACAGCGGGGAGGCCGCGAAGAAACTGACGCGCGCGCGAAGCTAGCGCCTTATTTATAGTCTCCACGTAAAGAGAATAGAGAATGTGAGAGCGGGAGAGAAAGAGCTATCATAGAGATAGGCAGTGAGCGGCATAGAGAACAAGCGAACAACAATCGCCAGAGATGCACAGAGAGATGGGCTTGCCGAGCAACAGAGAGATGGGCTTACCGAGCAACAGAGAGAGAGAGGGAGGCAGAGTGAGGGATAGAGCGAGAGAGAGCTAGAGAGCTTACAAACAACGAATTAATGCCTATTTTGATTACATTCAGCAATACATATTAAATCAAAGGTTTACACTCATAGTTTTGTGTTTCTCTTTACATTTGAAGATCGTTGCTATGGCAGGTATATGATACAGTCGTCCGATTTAAACGAAAATGCATGTTTATTTCAATTTGGATGAAATTATGTTTTCTAAAAACATATTTGATATAGTCATAACAATATTATTATATTTTCCCTTAGTGTACTTTGTTTGTGCTTGTGAACTAACCGGAGTTAGCGTTTGCGTGTTAGTGTGGATTAACGCTTTATAAATTGTTAATTATAATGAGTCCAGCAGCGAACAAAAACTATGAGAGTAACAATAGCGATATGATTTACATGAGAGCTTAACGTTTTATGCGGGTGCCAGCACAAAATAAAAAAAATAGAGAAGAAAGAGGTATAAAGTCCACCGATATTGAGCTTAAGGGGGTTATTCTCGAGGCTTAGAGCCACCTCATTATGGCCAGGATGCCTGAGAGCGCTTATCCGACTGACATTTCATTTTTACACATCAACAGCTGCTGCTGCTGCACGTTCCACATGGCGGATGGGTGCTGTGGCTGCTCCACATGGCGTATGCGTAATGGCAGCCACATAGTTATGGAATTAGAATTACAGCAATAACAATCACGATTATAATGACGACATGTGCGGCGAGCGGAGAACGGGAAGGGCTTCGGATTTGGTGGAATAATTTATATGCAGCTTGAGGGCTGATGCAGCTTACAACTAAAAATTTCCCTTCATTTATAATGCAATGCAGAAAATATAGCACACACACAGCTTTGTACTATAGAGATAGGGAAGGAAAGGGACAGAAAAGAGAGAGAGAGAGGACTAAGGGCGAAAAAAGGACAGCGACACGTGCTTAAGAACATGATGATGATAGATTTGCTAACAATTGCTGCGCTCAAGCCAAGAGAGAGCTCTGCCAGTTCCGTCTTCCTTATCTTGGCCAATGCCGAACAATGGAAGTGGGTCAGCATTAGCGGCGACCTGGAAATGCTCTAACACAAAGGAAAAATGTGAGGAAAAGCTACTACCTAGAGAGCCAAATCTTGGTAATAATGGGAAAGGAATTAATAAAAATGTTTAAGACATATGTGTCAATGTGTGATAAGATTTCAAGCTTAATTATTTAGTTGCAAGTAACCTTATTATATTATTTATGATTTAATTAAGAGAACTTATCGTTGTATAGCTGTTGTTATAGTTGTATAGCTGTTTTAGTGACCGAAAAAACAGGCACACAGTAATACAGTTTTTTTAAAGTGAAATAAATGAAAGATTCTTTACATTTAATTCCAATTTGTAACTACCTATTTATATTATTTATTCCCCATAAATATCACATTCTCGTAATCCATATACCCCATTACAATTGTTCTTTTATTTGGCAAGAGTATTTGCAAATTACTGAAAGCATATTGCCTGGCATTGTTGCCACTACCACTGCCTCTGCCTCAGGCACTCTGCACCACATCCTTCTGCCCCCAAGGATTTGCAGAGCTCCATGTGCGTTTAGCTCTATACTTTGTGATAAATTTGGCGCCATTTAATGTTGCTGCAACACCCACGCGATCACAGAGAGATAATTTTTCAAGCGGCATGAAATCTGTTTTAGCCTCTCAAGGAAGCAAGTCCAAGTCCGAAAGGAAATGAAACTAAGCGGAAAAGTTGCAGTTCACATGGCATTTTCACGGCCTACGACAAAGGGACAATCAATCAAAGCGATGGCAAGGAAAATATTATTTTCTTTTATGGGATTTTCTTTGCTTGTAAAAATAGAAAATCAATACAAAATGGGTAAAAAAGAGGCAAGTAACCAGGAAAAATTTGTTGATTTCTTAGAAAGAAAAAAAATTTCCTCTTAAAGTTGAAGAGATTTAAAATTTTCTGGTTGAATAATATTATTCTTTTTTAAAAAGAATACTATAAATCAAAAACCGACCTATTTTTATGCTTTTTTTATTAATGGCCAAAAATGCGCTTTTGTGGGTTATAAAAAAGGGAATTACTTGAGGCATACAATTAATTATTCTTTTTAAATCTATTGAAGAAGACTTGGATATCGATGGGGGTAGCTTATGGGGAGGAGGATATTCTTATGGCTGGCTCAATTGGCTCATTGTCCTTGACATCCGGCGAGATGTCAGTGTTTTCCTTTGGTGTCAAGAAAATCATCTAATTGGGATTCAGCTTGACTTCGGCTGTGGCCGCGTTGAGGCGAGATTTGGTGGGCAGATTGCGCTCCTTCTTCTCCACAAAGATCTGATAGTGACCCTCGCCATAGCCAAAACCGTGCATGCTCTGGTGCATGGCGTCGGGGATGATCTTGAAGCCGCCGCGGCGACGACGTTCCTTGACAACCTCACGGGGCTCCTTGTCCTCCTCCTCCGGATGGACGGCACGGTTCTCGATGATGCAGAAGAGCTGCAGGCACTTGCGCATCACATAGATCATTAGCAGAATGATCAAGTTGGTCGCAAACAAATGTTTGCGGGGCGCCAGGAACAACATCCTTCTCCTGGACACACTTGGCACTGGGTCTGGCTATCACAGAAGCAAAACACACACTCTCGGCGGACGACGATTCAGGGCTGACTATCGCTGTGGAAGAACATCGACGGAATGAAGGATGACCGTCCAGCGATCACCTTATATAGCCCTGCCGGGTATCTCTCTCTTCACTACCTGTACGTTGGCCTGAGTACCCTTTTCCTCGTTTCCTAGGTAGCATATACCTCTGGTTTTCCTTGGCCAACTGTGACTTGTCCTTTGGGTGTACTCAGGTAACATGGTACCTAGCTGGGTAAGGTCTAGTCCTTCAGATTAGGTAATCAGCTGCTGGCCAAATGTGTTTATGATTTTGCGGAAAATGTTCCACTCGAAATCTACCTTATCGACAGGCAGCGGCAGACAGTAAATACAGCATTAAGTTTCCTTCCACAGAACGGCAAGTCTGAGCAAGCAGCCAACAAAGGCTCAAGAGCCTGAGGAGGCACTGCGAGAAATGGCTAAAATGGCTTCCCTAAATCCAAGTGTGTCTCGAGGGAAAATTAACATTTTATGATTAGTTTTTCTCATTAAGGGAATTTCCTGACAAACAACAACGAGGGATTTGGTAGAAAATATTCCTAGTAAGAGGGTTTCTCTTACAAAATAATAATAAATATTATTACTATCATAACTGAGACCAAACATAGCGAAATGTATAAGTTAAAATTAAAACAAATCCATAAATCGTGATTTATTTACTTTAAACTATTATAAAGATGTTTAAGTCCCAAAATATTGGACTTACTAAATTATTTCACATACCAATAAGGTATGAAATAATCTCAAGTTATTCCTATGGCTTAACAATAAGCTAAGCTCAAAACATAATACAGACATATTTCCATATGCTCATAGTTCGTATTTTTGGCTTGACTTGTCTTTAAGACATCTTAGCAATCCTCTTGGGAAAGTCCATCGCATGCTGCCTTAAGCTGCCTTTAAACACTTTCCAAAGACTTTTCCCCAAAAAAAGCAATCCCCAGGAATATTTCGCCTGGTGCACAGCCTGCATCCTTTCCCATCCAATAGATGCATCTGCAGCAAACTGAATTTCCCCCGGCATTGTCGCTCTGGCTGCACAAAAAAAGTGGCATAAATTCACAAATTGAATATAAATAAATTTCCTGCCAGGCAATCGCACCAAAAAAATGGAGGAATAAATATGCTGGAAGGATGATGCATACATCCATTCCACACTCACTCATAGATATAGATATATATATTATATAGGCTATGTGTGGCACGTGCCACGCCCCTGCCACGAAGGAGGAGCTGCTGCAGTCAATTGAATTTGAATGTGGACCAGAGAAGGAGAGAGAGCAAAAATTGGAGTGAAAAACTGGCCATAAAAATGACTAAAATATGTTGTGGGCCAACACGAGGAAAAGGTGGCGATAAAAACCTCCGACACAGCAACCTCGATTTAATCAATGCTCCAAGTACCGCACACTCATTAGGAAGGCCAAGGTTTTTTTTCCTGCGCTTTTTCACCTGCTTGAAATGCGCCCTACTTCAAGTCACAAAAAAATGGTCGAAAAAACAGGAACAAAAAGATATCCCCTGAAGAGAAACCGAACAAAGTTTTGAGGAAGACCTCGCTACGAACAAGCTCATTGGCGACTTTTTGCTTTCTGGCTTCGATTTTTCCAGCATCCCAAAAGTCCGCCAGCTGATGCGCCCCAGCAATTTGCCTTCATTTGTTGACTTAATCATTTGATTGCGTTTTTCTGCACGCGCTGATTGAATTTTCCAACCAAAACCCCAAACCGAGCCAAAGGAAGCCGTCGCATCGCGGCCAGGCGAAAGTTTTGGGCGTGTCCCTCGGTTGCACAACTCTGCCGGGAAATCAAGCTAATTAGTTTAATTGATAGTTGTGACTCGACGGAGATCGTGGGGCGTAGATTCTCGGGCTTGCAATTTCTACTTTGTGACAGAGAAACACGCAAACAGAGAGTTGCAAAGTTTTGGCAGCACAACGACAGATGGCGAGATGATTTTGGATAATAAAACTATCTCAACTCAAGGGTGGATAAGTTGCCCAATCACAGCCAAAAGTGAGGGTATAAAATGATAAGTAGTATTTTCTATTCCCTAGTTTTCTCTCAGAAAAATATTAAATACAAATCATAAGGGACTAAGCACGTACTTTATCCATCATAAATTAATGTTACCTTATTTTAGACGCATTTACCTCCCATGTTCGTATTTCCTTATTTCCTACCCATACAAATCAATTGAAAAGAAATATTTCTGCTCCATATATATTTATATGTGCCGCATGTGCTGGCATTAAAGATGATTTTCCTTTGAATCCCCCAATAAATCGCATGGCCATTCGACATGAGGTGCTTTCCACTGGGTACGTGCCTTGGCCAAAAACGACGTTTCATAAATATTTATGATGTGCCACAGAGATCTGCATTCCGCCGTTGGTTAAACGCTCTTTGTTCTAACTGATTTTCCACGCAGAGCATAAAAAATAATACCAAGGTAAAATCAACAAAGAGATTGGCTTTAACCTGTGTGTCCGTTTGGCCGTTTGTTTCGCCGGTTAAACGGGCCAACGGCGTTGACCATAAATTATGCATTAAAAAGTTCAACGTTCAACTTGATTTTGATTGTGTTGGGCGAGAAGAGGTCCATGCTCCTTCAACCTAATGATTCTCCTTTTTGGGAAATGCCTTACACATGAGATAAAAATGTATTTCAGATAGAAATTCAAAATACTAAAGTGCAACTTTACTTTACATCTTGTAAATAGTAAAACTAAACAATCAAAGATTTTTGTATATTTTAATAAATATTTCGTTAACCTGCAGGCTTTCCTAGAACAACTAGAAAACTTTGTTTTTCAAAGTGTGTCTCCTCGAGTCCTTTGACTATCTTCTGGGCTACCTGTCGTCGCCAAAGTTTTGCAGCTCGAGGAGCTTCGTCTGGTTGGCCATTTTAAGGACATTATGCTGCAGTGGCAGTCACGCTGCCAGAGAGCAGCTAGCAAAATTTATTCTAATGCGATTTGCATTTATTTCGCTTGGCGTAATCTCAGCTGCCTCCTCCCATTCCCCGCCTCCTCTTAGCAACGGCAACAACAATGGTAAGAATTAAGTTTAAATTCTATTGAAATTGCCATTTTCATTCGGTTAGACAACAGCGTTGCGTCTGGGACTGGGTCTGAGCCTGGAAAAACGGGCCAGTTTATGGCCTTTCAACTGACCATAATGCTGAAAACGGTCTGCTTACTTAGCTGAAGGATTGACACACAGCCAACTGTGGAAAACCGGAGCGAAATGAGACCATTAGGCAAAGGTACACACAGCTGCAAAGCCGACAGAAGGAGCCAGTAGCTGGATCATCAGGAGCCTCCCAGGCGGAGGTGCAGCCGCATCTGCATCTATCAGACCAAACAATTTCCGTCAAATTTCCATGCGCCGACAAAAGCTTTTCAGTTGAGTGCCAGACAAAAGGGTACCAGAAACCAGAGACCAGAAACAGGAGCCCAGAAAACTCACATAGCAGCAGCAGGATGGCAACGATGATGAGCTTCCTCCGTACACGACGTTTACATTCTCTATTTATGGCCAATTAGTAGGATAACATCAGCACTAATTGTAAAGATATAGTCAGCAGATTAAGTTTGTGACTAAAGCCAGGTAAATTCTGGATATTCAACTGCCTCTGGAGATGCTGAACTAGGAAAATTCCAGGCCCAATTAAAGGGTATTTGACAGGCTCCTTTGGCCCGCAAAAGGACTCCCCCCGACTGCCTGTCTGTCTGCCTGCCTGCCTGGCTGCTGGGTCTGCCTTCCTGCCTTGTTGTTGGCCTCCTTAGCAGGCGCATTCAAGCCCATTACTTTGCATTTTACACCTAGCAACAATATTAGGGCGAGACACGTCGCTGATGGGCATATGGGCGGGGCTGGCTGGCTGCTCTGCTTGGCTTTGCTTTGGCATAAATCCAGAAAAATACCAAGTGTAAATCTGCGGCCAAGCGAGGCGTGCAAATGATTCTGTAACGAACGCTGTCGCCGCACCTTTCATTCCGCTCAGTCAACTTTGGCCCCAGCTCCGACATCAACTCAAACTCTGTTCCCGAATTTAACTGGACGGAAGAGGTTCTTGAGGGAATTTAACAACTAATAATTAGGAATAAACAACTGAGAGAAGCCTATGGTAGCTACCGATCTTACAGGAAGTAGTTTAGCTAAAGATCTTCCTTCGAAGACTGTGTCTATTCCGTGCTTGAAAATTACAATTTTCCTGGTTTAATTACTTGCCTGTTATTTTTTTTATAAAACTTGGCTAGCTGATTAACGTACTACCATAATTTAGGTAACCCATATGGGCTCTGCCTCACATTTTGGCCAAAAAGGGTTGGCATCGGGTCATTAGCCAAGCTTGGTTGACTGGGCGCGCCTGCATCCGCCAATGCCATTCGAATGTCATTAGTAAAGGGGCGGAATGGAACCCCAATTCCGGGTGACCTGTGACCCGCACCAGCCACATGCATCGTAATTTGATTTCGAGCAGGCCGTGAGTAAGGTGCTAACAGGATTTCGCCACTTGGCCAGGACGAGCACCAGATGCATTTGATTAAACGACTGCTTCCTTTCTTCCACTGCGAATTCGAATTGCGAATCCACATCCTGCGCCTGGCCTTCTACCGCTTTAATTGCATTGGAAATTAAAAAGGCTTTGCAAAGTTTTCCCAAACCAGATTTATGATTCCAATTCGTTATTTATGGCGCTGGGGAGCAACTATCGCTGGTGGTCGCTCGATACATTCAATTTGCACTCCATGGAGATTTATGATTTGAGTCACTGGCCCCTCCAGCGGCTAGAAAAGAATTTTTCAAATATTTTTCCATTTAGCGAGTAAAAAAGCAGACCGAATCGAAACTAAACACATTTATTGTGTAAACTCTTGTCGACAGCGGCAGATTTTTGAATATGTTTGGTCAGTGTTATAACAAAAAACCAACCAACATTTGAGGTTGAACTCCGGAGGCCGGACGCCACGAGAGCTAAATAAATATTTATTGATTTGTTCGTTTATTAATTTTTTTGAACCGATGGCAGGGGGCAGCATAAAAAACCGCTCACAAAACGAATTTATCCTTTTTATCCTATGTGAGTTGTGTGAGCAGCTCTTGACTGTTTTTTTTTTTGTGGAAATCTCATAAAAATTAATAATAAAATATAGAAATTGGCATTTTTGCTGGCCTACCCATCTCTGCAGTTTGATCAAAATGCAATATACTGAAGAGTATTTTATTTTCTGGCTTTGGCATTATGAGGTTTTGCATATTTGCATCAATTATATGATGGTCATTTTTGGGAAACCGAATGAATTCTATAAATATTTATGTTTATTTGCGTAAACATGAGATTTTCTCCGGCTGAATGCATTATTTTGTGTATGTGAAAACTCGTAAGTGCATGGTATGTATATTTTAAATGTTTTTCAACTCAACAATTTGACTTTATTGGCGTATAATTTGCAGTTTTCCTTGTTTTGTTATGAAAGTACCATATTAAAATGATAATTGCAAGGGTTTATAAATTTATTTACCTATTCATTGATGTATTTTTGAACTTTGAACCTTTGAGAGTTTGGATTTGTTTGTTACTTCTGTTATTTATTCATGCTATCGGAACAAGTTGAAGCTTTTGACGCCTCTCTTTATCGCAATAACTAGTGTCTGGCTGTAAAAGCTCTTGCTTGATCGGCTCAGTTTGGCTCTCTTCAATATATATACATAATATATTCTCTTTCTCTTACTATAGCACCTTCTCCCGATATTTGCTTTTGTAATGCCTGATTAAAGTTCAGTCTCACATCAGCGGTGAGTGGCATTTATTCGGCGTCCGCGGCGGAACACGCTTTAGTTTTGTTTACGCGCTGCTGGCGACCACTTCTCTCTGCCACCCTAGGCCTTCTTTAATTTAGTTATTATTATTAACACAAAAATAGAAAAGTTTTCCCCGCCTGCACACGTCATTAATATTATATAGTATTTTCCGACACGCGTGTGTCGGATTTAGTTGCGAGATTGTGTCACTTGCCAGCCATCGACAATGACATCGAAATCAGAATCAGCAGCCGGTGGAGGGGACAGCAAACAAACCGAGCAACATGACCAGGTAATTATATGGCTCCACATGAGGGGCGACTGCGAGCCATGAAAGGTTATTAAATGTTATATGATGCGATTCCGTGAGTTTATCGGTCTAAATACGTGTAGATTTCCTATGAAAATCCAGCGGTTCCGTCTGTGTTTTTTTACCTTTGAACGGAATTGCACTCTTATCGCATTGGACTCTTCGAAGCTGATAAGATTTCCGTAATAGCGGAATCAAAGTCAATGTCTACTTGGAGCCATCAGCTACCGGTGGAATGTGTTTTTATTATTACTATTTTTTTCGAGAGGCTAAGTAGTAGTTTGTGCCACTTAAAATGAATAATTTGAATCAAGAGAACTCGATCTTAACATGAGAGATAAAGTATCAGCCAGTGACAGATAAAAATGTTGTGCAAGAAAGCTGCTTAATGGATTAGTTAAAGCTTTCAACTCAAGTATAGTGTAAAAAATAGTATATATTCTAGAAAATGCATGTATTTCGCTTAAAAAATTACTGTGACATTGCCATAAGAGCAAATAATATTGTCTCCCTCGATTATGGAGCTCATTAGGAGTTCATAAAAGTGTCGCCTGCTTCCATAAAACTTTGAACCTTCATCTCTTAACAATTTCGTCACACTTGAATGTGTTTTCGGGTGCTCATTTTCAAGCTGAGCGAGCGTGCAAAAGTTATTTTCTGCGGCGGCAAAATCCATTTGTTGAAACTTTTTGGAGTTTGCATGTGCAGCAGCAGCAGCATCACTCAATTGCAGTGGATTCCACACAGACAGGCAGGAAAGAGACACACAAACGCTTATCGATTGGACCGAAAACAATGGAAAAACTAGATGATAAATTGTCACACAGACAGGAGCTCGTGCCGCTGCAGGGGCCTCCTTCCTGTCCATCAATTGACACCTGCTCCCGGGGCCCGAAAAACCCGCTCAGTTGTCAGCCGCTTCAACTTTTTCACACAAACCAATTGATCAAAACGTTCAGAGTCCGAGTTGAAGTTTGTATTTGAATCCCAGGGAGTGGGGATACGCATACGCCTACTGGGAGATAAATGATGGCCATATGACACGTGCCTCTCAGGCAAGTGGAACCTGTGCATCCTTCACGGTCAACACTAATGAGGAAGAAGTAGGAACAGGAAGGAGTAACGTATACTCATTATAAAGTATAAACTATAGACTTCATATTCTGAATAGTACACTTTAGCATCATTCAAATATTGGCCAATGGACTTTGGTAAATGCCAGAGGCACATTTTCAGACCATTTCTGCCATTCCCAGGCCCAGCGACCCAACCAAGCCAAATAAGCTGACTGACAGGAAGCCGGGAGCTGCTACCAAGTTGCCCACTGGCAATTAACAGCTAACAAGCAGGGCAACCCGTTCGCCAGTTTCCAACCCGCTTGATTTCCTAAAACTCTTTGCCACTCTTTTCTTTACACAGAAAATAACTTATTAGAAATAAATACCAAAACCATAAATTAATGACTTTAATATTAACTTTAATTTACAGTTAAATCAGTCAGAATTATTATACTTTCCAACTAAAGTTCAAACCAGCTTTTAACTGTTTTTCTCTGTGTGTCTTTTCAGGAGCCAATGGATGTTCGCATCGACATGCCGTGGGGCTATGTGGTGGGCAGGTGGTATGGCAACCGTCAGGTGCGACCCATCCTGGCGCTGCACGGCTGGCTGGACAACCTGGGCACGTGGGACAAGTTGCTGCCGCTGTTGCCCAAGCATCTGGGTGTCCTGTGCATCGACCTGCCCGGCCACGGATACTCCTCGAAGCTGCCCGAGGGCATTGCGTACCATTTCGTGGACTACCTGTGCGTGATCCTGCGCGTAATGGAGGAGTACGGGTGGCAGAAAGTGTCCCTGATGGCTCACTCGATGAGCGCCATGTTGTGCTTCATATTCGCCTCCCTCTATCCACACCGCACCGACCTGCTGGTGAGCATTGATATTGTGAAGACTCGGTACCGGAAGCCTGCCTCACAGATCGATTACCTGCGCACCAATATCGAGGGCTATATGGTGGAGGATGAGCGATTCGCGAATGCCAAGCGACAGGAGCCACCTGCGTATACCTATGCCGAGCTGGAGCAGGTCCTGCACAAGGGTTCCGAGTACTCGGTGGAGTTGGAGAACTGCCATCACATACTGGAGCGTAATATCAACCGATCCACCAAGTTCCCGGCCAAGTTCTTCTTTTCGCGTGACGGTCGCTGCAAATACTACACGGAATTCCACACGAGTCCGCCCTTTGCCGCTGAACTGGCCAGGACTATCCGAAATGTTCCCTACTGCGTGATCAAGGGATCCGAGTCTAATTTTATAGATGAACAGAGCGACGAGGTCATCGGGATTCTGCGGGAAAACAATCCACACTTTGAGCTGCACGAGGTGCCGGGAACCCATCACGTTCACCTGAACAATGCCATTGGAGTGGCTGCCATCATTAATCCCTTCATCATGCGCCACAGGCCACCGCATTTGGAGCACTGGACAGTGGACGATGGGCAGGATGAGGCTCTGCCAGAGGTGGTCAAGGAATTTAAGCTCGCCGTGGAGGACTCAGAGAATGTGAAGCGGAGGAAGAGAAAAAGCAACCTTTAGCTGCTGCCAGCATCTCTGACGCTGAGTTAGCAGTGCGATCAGGAAAATAATATTCGATTTCATTATGCCTATGTGATGCTTCATTAAAGCCCTTTTTTGTACAACTAACAAAAAGAAAGGGAAACAGTGTCTAAACTGATAAATAAAATTATATCCCTAAATAACTCATTTTATGTTTTCAATTTTTTAAAAAGCTTACTCATGGTAGGGTAGCCATTTAATTGAATGAATTTTTATATGGCAACTCAATCCTTGATCAACCGAATTTCCCATAGCAAAAACTACGTTTTTTGAGTGGTAACTGCTGGAAAATGTAGTAAATTTGTCCCATTGAAAAAGTGACAGTCTTTTTATGTCCGTTCAGCCCCAAACCACACAACATATTGAGCAGGCTGGCCGCAACCTAAATCGGTTTTATATAATTTTTCTCATTTATTTACTGCCTCGTTCGGGTTTTTGCGTTGCGCACCTTTTTCGATCAATCAATTTTCGGTTTGCCATTTAATTTCGCTTTAATCTTTTGGGCTACAGTTCATTGGCCACTTCATTAGTGATAAGGGGATCGGTTCGACAAACGGGAACTGGTGGCCCCATTCGCCTCTCGGTGATGCTGCTGCTGCCACAAAGGATGTGCGCCGGCATCCACTTAAAAACAATGGGTAGGCAAAAACAAAGGACCGCGGATGCGAAGCCAAGGAGCGGAGCAGAGGAGGTGGTTATATCCTGTGTGTACGGTGTGTGGGAGGATTTCCAGGGGGCGCCGGAAGGTATGCTACACTCTAAACAGCAGAGCCGGTGGGAGAACGGATGAAAAACACACTGAAATCGAACCGAGACCCGAGACCCAATGGCAAATGCTTCGAAAAAAAAGGGAAGTCCTGCGCTGCGGCCCAGGATCCCCTACGGACCTGCCAGGGCTTGAAAAAATAAACAAATTTAACGCTTTTATTGCCATTGCACGTTGCGGCCCTACCGCTACGACTCCTACTCCCGCTCCGGGTTTCTACGTAAATTAAATTAGGTAGAACCGGAAAAATTTCACCCAGCAACAGCCGAGATGCGATTACGCTCTTTCCGTCGTTACGAAATTGATAGCGGATATAAATGTTTAATGTTTTGGCAATAAAAATTCTGTCTGAAGGCTGCAGGCCGCCGCTGAGAGAAGCCAAGCGAACTAAGAGGAGCGGAGCACAAGTCGACTGATAAAGCGACTTTATGATAAATTCAGTTTGCGGTTAACGCACAATTTAATTTGCTTAAAAATCAATAAAAATCATTAACGAACGTTGCCCAGCACCAGCACCAGCGTCAGCTCAAAAGCTGTACTTCCTTCCTCTCATACTTCGACTTTTCCCGGCAAGATTTAATTTCTTTCAAGTTGTGCAAATCATAATTCCAGCTCATAAATAATTAATAATCTCTGTGAAAGGCTTACTACAAGGCAACAGCAATTTCCTTAGCCCAGTTGCAGCGCGTGAATGTTTTATGGAAAATGGTCAAAATAAGCCTGGTATGGAAATTAGTTTCCAGGGGGAATTAAGAGTATTTGCAAGCTGGGATTTCCTTTTCAATGTACTCTCGGGTGAGGGCATTTGATTAACATCGTTTCTGTAGAAAGGAATTAAATGTATTTGTGGTTTTCTTTTGAGATTTCACAAAAGAGAAGGCATTAGATAAAACTACACTGCGAATAATTGTATGTATTCAGTTTAGCAAACTCAACAGTTCAAGCAATTAACCTGTCCAAAATTCAACAAGTAAACAATTAATCAAATAAAGAATTCAACGATTCAATAGTTCAAATGTTGTAAATTCGAAGGGCAAAATGTGTTCGTATTTATTTCCAATTCGTAAAGCCCTGATAATTCTATTCTTTCCGTGTAAGAAGCAGCAATGAAGATAAATAACAGAGTAAACCCATTGACAATTCCACAACGAGTGAGTAATGATTCCGCTAGATGGACCAGAAACAAGTGCGAGTGAGTTTAAAGTGCAACACTTTATTATCAGAACTTTGGGTCGGCCTTGGGATTGTCGGTGATGATGTCGCTGCCAGTGATTGGATACTGCTGGAACACCCGGCTCCTGCCCAGCTGAACGGACTGCAGCTGGTGGGCGGGCTTGTTGTGGGCCAGAAACTGGTTGGTGTGCCAGAACTGTGTCTGTTCGGGGGATGGCGGCTGTCGCCGGATGCCCAGCAGGCGGTTCCGCACATCAACCAAGCTGGTGGACTGCGGCTGGAGCCACTGCACCACCGCAATGGCCAGGGAGGTGAGCACCAGAGTGACAATACTGCCGACAAGCAGGGCTATCCAAATGTCCGTGGCATACGATTCGTACTTGCAACTCTCCAGGACGACCAGCTGCAGGATGAATCCTGCAGCCAAGGCCAGCTCTGTGTAGAGGAAGGGTGAGCACTCGAGTAACCAGTGTATTCCCTGACTGGACAGCACGCCCATGGTGATGTAAATAAGACACAGGAACAGGAAACAATGCTCCGATTGCTCCTCACTGTAGATGCACAGCAGGGCCACTATCAACGTCATCTGGATGAATCCAAAGAGTAGGTACACCAACTTGGGGCTGTATCGCATTAGGAGCAGGGCTGCCAAGCTGGTGCCACCTGCGTACAGCACAAAGGGTATAAAGAGTTGAGTCCTCTGGAGATATCCCACCGTGGAGCTCCACATCAACTGCATGTAGGTGGGCGAGTATAGCAGGCAGCTCTTCTGGAGATACACCAACGATCCGCCCAGGAGCAAGACCATCCACTGCCTGCTACCCTTCAGGGTGTAGTCTGTCCTTCCCACGAACTGGGCCAGAATGGCTTGACGTGGAAGGAAGACCATGCGCTCCTCGTTAAGTAGATTAAACACCAGATCCCGGGATTCCTTGTAGTTAATACAGCCCGTGTAGTGCAGCAGCTCGTTGAGACAGACCAGACAAAGTAGCAGAAGGTTTATGCTTAGAGCAATCAGTCCGCAGCGCTGTGGTTCCATCTCGTTGAATAGCAAAAATCCCGTGGACATTCCACCCGCATATAGGGAGTTGGCCAGCGCAATCCTTGAGGGTCTCGAGCCGGAGGCATCGCATCTCAGGCTCACGTAGCTGAACCCCGCCAAGTACTGGACACTCAATCCCACAAAGCTGAAGTAATAGCTAACACCTAGAGGATTAACATAGAGAGGAGGATTATTGTTCATGGGCCATGAGTTACCTATAATTCAATAAGCATGTTATCAATTAGCCCATTAACAAAGCTGGTAATACCCTAAATTCGTTATCTTTCACATGCGATTTATCACCTGGAAAGGTAATCAGTTCAGGGGGAACTCCATTCACTCGGAACTCCGATGACTCACCCAGTTGTTTGGTAAGCATGAAGCAACTTCCCATCAGCGAGCAGAGCAGTCCATAGAAAATAATGTAGTAGTGATCGTAGCTGTACTGCTGTTTCTTGTGCTTCCTAAGGGTCCAACCCAAGGCCAGAGCTAAGGAAACGATGCCACCCACCAGGGCGTACCAATGGGGCCAAAGGTTGTCGTACACATAGGCAGACTTTGTGTAGTATCCCAAGGAGAAACCACTGGCCCACAAGCAGCCCAAGACTGCGGCACATGTAAGGTGTTATATGGGAAATGGATATATAGAAAATAAATCAAACTCAACCCACCTAGCAAATCTGGCAGCGACAATATGGCCATAAATCGCTTCCACAAGCCATCCATCCTGGTTGGCAACTTCATTCGGACGGAAATTCACTTTTCTACTTAACAACCACTCCCAGCGGGAGTCCAAATCGAAATGGAGATGCATCCGATGCTGGCTCCAGGTGCCTGGTGTTTATCATCGCCCCGATATTCGATATCGCATCTTGTCGCGAATGTGTCTCCAAGGGAGTTGATAAGATAAAACCCGAAGCGGTACAAGCGACACCCTAATTAAACGGCGCTCTTCGCGGTGATGATGAAGATGTTGAGGATGGGCCACAGAAAAGCCTCAAGAAGCGAACCCCGTGTGGGAGTGGTTTGTGGAATGATAATAGTGTTGCGAAAGCAAGGAAGCAAGTTATTTTTAGTTTCAATTGGACGGGAAGAAACTATATTTAGCAGAGAAAGAAACAGCCGATCCCCCACGATTCCAGCCTTATTAAACCACAGCGATAACGACGATAGCATTATAATAAATCATCGAGTATTATTAATGTGTAGTATTTGTGCGCAGATTAATTTCCACACCGAATACATGTTAGTTTAATAATGCTCTTATCATGATGACACTATATGACTCTTATCAAAATGTTACCCTAATTTATAACATAATATATATTTCAAGCGCCGAAATAGAGGTTAAAATACATTGCAGTAAAATGTATTAAAACATATGTTACTATCACCAGCTAGTTATTTGATAACTAGGTATAATTTTGTATCTACAGATTCCTTTTAATTATTTATCACAATAGCTTAAACTTTGATTCCCCTATCATAATAGCTGGAGGTCGGATCATTTCATTCCATCATAAAACTAAGTAACCTTTGATGTTGCTGTTTTATCATTATCAGAGTAGGTGCAACAAAAAAGCGAACAGTATCTCTGTGAGCACTTCCTGTTGGCCCCCACCAACTAACCCCAATTCACCTGACACACTTTGCCCTCGTAAAAGTCACTCCCGAAAACAACGGCCACCGTGTGCAGCCCCCATTTCATGCTCTCATCATGCACATCCTCATCTAAAACCCCGACGTTAAGTGCATTCTTATTTACCGCAAGCCCAAAAGCATTCTACACATTTTTTGTGTGTGTTTTGTCGAGTCCCGAGGGGTCTCTGATGAGGTGTATGCAGTCTATATATGTTGTGTATCCTTTCGCCCCTCCTCTTTTTCGCCAGCCTCTTCACCTGAGGCAGCATCACGCTAATTAGTTGAAGTTGTGTTGCAAGTGTTGCAGTTAATTGACTTCTGACGACCCGCAGGATGGGTGGGCAGAGTATGAGCTTGGCAAATCCTCGGTTTACCCCTTAGCCTTTTATCTCTGAGATTTTCCTAGCAGCGTTTTTTTCCTTTCACCATCTCCTCTCTATCCTCTGCTGCAGTTCGGTGCGGGCGAAGGATTTTTGCTAAAGTTCACTGGGATTTACTTTTCGAGACGCTTATGAATTCAATGAAGCAAACACTAAGCTGCCTCTCAGCACCCAGCTCTTGGTCCTGCTCCTTTTGGCCTTTTCCCCGGGCTTGTGGCAAAGTGTTGCCTTTTCGAGACTGCTCCGAAGTGGACCGGCTACGAGTATCTTGCCATTTGCCCATCCCTTTTCAGCTTCTTCGACTGCTTAACAAGATTTGCGCTGTAATTACGCATTAAATAAGTCCGGGGAATGCAGTCCTGCTGATGGCTCTTCCTGCTGCTGCTGTTGCGTAAACACTTCGCGTCTTGGGCCATAAAACTAAACACATTGTGCGGCCATAATAATAAATTCAGTTTAGAGGCAGCTGCAAGCTGCAGTCAGCGTGAATAATGGCAAATTAAATTATTTCTAATGGCCAAGAATCGACCATTTGATAGCTAGTAATATAATTTAAGCACCTCCGAGGGAGACAAGTGCAGGAAATAAAATTACACTTACTTTTAGATACTGTGTAAGGAGTTGTAAATGGTTTCTTGGCCATTCCAATCTATAGTTATTGTGTAGTATGTGGTTTAGTTTTAACTATTATGTTTATAATGGATATATTGTTATTGCAAAAGTTGAGATATTAAATGTTAATATCATAGCTTATCTATAAATAACTTTAAAACCTTTTAATAGTTTTTGAAATGGGTACTTTATGCCCTGAAGGACCTGAAGCTGTACTGGCTTTAACGCAGATGGGGTATAAAGTTTGCCGAAGCTGGTGGAAACTTGAGGAAGCTGACCGAAGTATCTGCAAGATAAATTCGATTATCTGCAGGTCAAAGTCATGTCAGGGAAGTAAGCCCAGCATCGACACAAATCTACTGAGCATGTAGGAAATAATATATACCCTTAGTAATGAAAAATCACTGCTTTAGAGGCTAACTGAAGCCTGATGCATAATGCCTCTTGTGCGGATATACCCTGTTAGTATATACCCTTTGACCGTTGGTTGCAACAACTGCGTTGACGACGACAACAACCGGGAAAGTGCATTTAATTTCGCTGAAGCGGCCACTTAGTGGCCCTCGACAAGGCGGAGGGCGCAATCCTTCCGCCGCAGTTATTGTTGCTGTTGCTCCTGATGTTCCTGCTGCAGTTGTAGTTGTGCATAAATTAAATTAAAGCTGCGCTAGTGAGCCACTGAACCGCCGCACAACAATTACTCAGCGGCGAACGCCTAAATCATGTTGCACAGCCCGTGGGCCATGGGCTGTGGGCCATTCCCTCCTCACCTCTGACCTTCAGACATTTGCAAATGTGTAAACATTTTTCAGAGCCACTACACACTGGCTCCACCGAGAGCCACACCAAGAGCCACACCGAGAGCCACACCGACGAGGCGTGCTCTCCATGTGTCACAGATACTTTGCCCTGATTTATGCAAATTGCCTGCCGGGCAGTGGCTGAGCGGGCGGGTGAGAAATCATGAAAAATCGTTAATTGTGCAAAGTGCTGGACGTTTTTCATTAAAGTTTTCCCCACTTTTCCCGCCCGTATTTCCGTGCATTGCACACACACAGCGGGGTCAACGAGGACCGAGGGTGTGGTAACTAGCAGAGGCGCCTCCTCCTGCTCCTCCTCGCCTGACTCTCAGCAATTATGGTAATTTTTAAGAGCGCAGCAAAAGTTAATGCGCCTTGCTGCATATTTACATTAAAATTGATGCACTTTAAAGCATTCGGCTGCAAGTCAAGGCGAAAGCATTATCCCAATACCCAGTGGTAAGAAGAGTATGAGCTTTTATGGAACAGTTTATAGTGTCTTGGTTGAAGCCTGAAGAGTAAAGTTGATTTTAATTGAAATAATTGCAATATAAATATTAATACTTCTTATGGCAGGGTACTATTGTTTTAGTCAGAAGTTTGGAATGCACTGGGGATAACGAAATAATCTGGTTCAGCATCAACAGCAGACTAGATCTAGCAAATCCATATGCGCATTTCTGCAAAAACTATTTAGTCTCTGCTTTAGTTTTATCTCGATTACAACTAGGAAAATGGTCGTATTTATAGTTTTTTTAATGATCGATTTATTAATCCAATTTAAGCGCTATAGCCCTAAGCATAATAAGATGCCTAACGCCGAGAATTGAGTTATTCTTTGGCGTATAATACCTAATTTTGATGATTTTATAAGTAGTTTTATTAATAGAAGGTATTTACCAAGTCGTAGCCCCTTCGCTCCCATTTTAATTTTATTTCCCGGTTTATTTTTCCTGTTCTTATCGCTGACCATTTTTGTTTGTGCAATAATTTTATGCCATGCCAGCTGCAACAAAGTGCATTTTAAATGTCTGCCCCATGCGATTTGTGTGTTAATTTTTCATGAGTCAGCAGTTGATGGTAAAATAGAAGGCCAACAATTATAGGGAGATGAGATCGAAATCTCTCTCATTAAATCAACTCTTTGACGCCGCTACTCCATCCTGCGGACGATTAAGAAAATTGCGAAAATTCCCGCTTTCCGGTATTAGCTTTCAATTAAAATTTTGCTACACAAAATGGAGCAAGGAGCAAGGAAGGAGGGACTGTCATGTTGTCCCTCCTTCCTTCTATTCTATTATTAGTCGACCGCTTTAACTCCTCTGATGTCCTTTTTGCTTTATTTTTCTTTTCTCTCTCCCTTTTTAGCTGCTCCTGCTGCTCATGTTTCTGGGTAGCCTTTAATCAAACAGCGGGTCATGAATAATTTCATGAATGAAAATTATTTTTATCTAAACAATGTCAGTCTAGGAACAGCGTCAGAAGCCAGGACAATTACTCAAGTTCAACGAGTTTCATGAAAGTTATTAGCCAATCTGAGACAATCATAAAGCAGCCAACAGTGAGAGGGAGTCCGAGACAGAGGAAAAGAGAAAGACAGAAAGAGAAAGAGAGAGAGACAGAGAGACGGGTATGGATAAAGGAACAGAGACAGCGATAACGACAGGCTGCAGCTTTTATTTGCCAACAGAAAAGATTTATGCACCCATTGTGATGGGCTAGGTAGTTGCTGTACATTCTCATGTGTCCTTACACGGTAAAAAATATAAGTTATCTCTAGGGAAAATAAATATAAAAAGTGTAGTATTTATTTATATGATTAAAATGGGGGTTATATTTATCTATTAGAACCCTTTTATATATATTTACTTATTCAAAATAAACTGCAACACTTCTCCCCCTTTCTATACCGAAATTTTCTCTAACTGCACCATCGTGTATGACAGATGAAGTTTAATAAACAAAAGCGGCTGTAAAAGAGTGACAGGAGGTATTGTGCGCACAACAAAACTACAGGCCATCCACGTGGGCATAAAAAAGGATATGAAGCCAGTTCTGGTGGGTTTCCCAAAAAAAAGCCCACAAAAACCTATGCCAGAAGCCTACGTTCTCCGCCACCCCTTCACTCACTTCGCCACTTTTTTGGACTTTTTATGCAACGCTATAAATAAAGCAATAACATCATTTTGAAGTATCTCATTACGTGTTACGGCACTGCCATTTTTTACGACTCGAACACACTCTCGGCCCAGTTGCGTAGTTTCCGGCCCAGAGACAGAGAGCGAAGTTTGAGATGAAAGCCAAGACGAAGAGCCA
The DNA here is from genome assembly GCA_035046265.1 of Drosophila bunnanda. Taxonomy (NCBI): domain Eukaryota; kingdom Metazoa; phylum Arthropoda; class Insecta; order Diptera; family Drosophilidae; genus Drosophila; species Drosophila bunnanda. Next base: position 5,881,575 of record JAWNOB010000075.1, read on the forward strand.
TTTATGCAAAACTTTCCCCTCCTTCACTCACTTGGCAATTAGTTTCTTTTCTTTTCGACTTGGCTGCTTCCGCCTCTGACCGCACACATTAGAGATATCCGCAGAGCGCCGCTCCTTGCGGGCCAGGCCATCAAAATGATGGTCAACTATCAAATGGCCAGGCGCACACAATTTGCACAGCTGCCGCAATTAGCACGTTTCACACATTGATTTTGGGCACTCCCAGGAGGAGATGGTTCTCCGTCTCCTGCCACTTGGCATGTGGCATGTGCCAAAGTGGAAACTTGAGTGGGCCAAGTGATGTGATGGGTTATTAAAATACTTTGCCTTTGCCTCCGTCTCCCTTATAATTATTAATTATGTAATAAGTCGAATGGATGGTCATTTGCTGAGCCCTGGATTCTATTTGGCTTTGGGATTCCAGTTACAGCAGAGGCAAGACTGGGAACGGGGCTGTATTTTGGCCCAAACGGAAGCTCATTTGGCATTTAAAGTGACGTTGTAGAAGGAAGTATATACGCGCCAAAACGAGAGAGATTGTCTTGGCCGGAAACGAGCATTTAAAGTTGTGTAATATTCAAGATGGAAGCCTAGGAATATAGCATTGAGGTTCTTGCTTAATGTATACACATTTTGCAAGTCCCATTATACCTTAATTATACATGTTATTTTATTTTAAATTGTTTTTATTACAAGATTTCAATGGTTTAGTTCAGTGAAATCATGCATAACATCTCGACGGAAAGCAATAGCACTTCAAAATCATGGAAAACACACAAACAATGTCGTAATGTAGTACCACTTTTTTAAAAATCTGTTCAACAAAATGGAATTGCTTCCTCTACTAGTGCCTAATGCTCTATCACAAATTTGTTTCATTTACCAGGCAGCCCAAAGGACTTTTTACCAATTCCCTTCCAAATGAACCTCTTGTCTCGAATGAAACATATTCCCCTTCGGTTTCCTCTTCCTTGACATCCTTGTAGCCAAGAACATTATCATTGCCATTCGGCTTTGCCTTTCACATGGTCGTATAACACAGTCTTCTGTAATTTGCATAAAATTTCAATTTTATTTATTTTATAGCCCCCGGAACAATAATGTCCAAAGTGGGAGAGAGAGAAAAATGTACGATAGAAACAATGCTCATTTAAGTTTTCTTCAGCAAAACCTTTAAATTTTAACTTGCCTGGAGAATAAAGTGTGGGTTTAATGTGGATACATTTTCGAGGAATAAGCTGAGAATTAAAGGAGTTCGTAGAGCTTCTTACACGCTGGTTAATGCTGCTGTCTAGACTGGGCAAGGAAATCCCGTGGACAGGACCTCAGCTCAATTCACACACGTGCCTGACATCACCAGACAGAATCCAGTTGACGACGTCGACCTCCTGCCTGTCATCGTCACTTTTGTAACTGTCGCCAAGGAGAATTCCTCTAACTAACTCGACACCCACTGAGAAAAACACGACCTTGAAATTATAAACTGAATTTTAAATGTTCGGTTTATAGGACCTTTGATGGAGGTTTCAATATGTACAGAGATGAGTTGATAAGAAATTATATTCAAAAGCAGGCCATATTGTGCCCTTTTATATACTCCACTTTTAACCATAAAAGTAACATAAATTCAAAATAGTTGCTTGATTGTAGATATCTCTCAGTGACTGCCGAATGAGCACAAAGTTAAAAATACACAAATTGAAACAAGAAAGCGAACTAACTTCAGAAAGCCGAAGCTTATATACCCTTGCAGTTTGCAATCGGACTGTAGGATCGTATCGGAAATCAATTATAACAAAGCTTAAGATATTTGCAATTTTTTAATTAATATTTATCAATATTTGTGCATGACCATCTGACTATTATAACAATTTTTTCTACAAACCAAAGGGTATTATATCTGATTTCTGTCAGTCATATTTATATGAAAAAATTGTCCAAAGTCCAAAGCTTAAAAACTCATAACTAAGTCAAAAATGCATTAATTTCGACACGGAAGTCAGTGTTGTGCTAGTTTTTAATAGGTTAATAAATCTGCAAACTCAAATTACAATTTTTACGAATTTTAATTTTTGACCATTTTTGAACATTTAACAATGGGAATTTTAACAATATAAAAAGTCGAAAAAAATTTCCAAAATTATTTTCCTTTCCTATATGCCTAGAACGATTCGTCTGTTGATGCTGATCAAGAATATATATGGAATATAGGGTCGGAAATGACTCCTTCACAACGTTACAAGCTTCCGACTGAATTTATAGTACCCGGCAAGGGTATAACTATATATGACAAATTTGTCTAAAATCCAAAACCAAAAAACCTCATAACTAAGTCAAAAATGCATTAATTTCGACACGGAAAACAGTTCTGTGCTAGTTATTAATAAGTTAATAAATCTGCATACTCAAATTACAATTTTTAAGAATTTTAATTTTTGACCATTTTTGAACGTTTAACAATGGGAATTTTAACAATATAAAAAGTCGAAAAAATTTTCCAAAATTATTTTCCTTTCCCATATGCCTAGAACGATTCGTCTGTTGATGCTGATCAAGAATATATATGGAATATAGGGTCGGAAATGACTCCTTCACTACGTTACAAGCTTCCGACTGAATTTATAGTACCCGGCAAGGGTATAACTATATATATGACAAATTTGTCTAAAATTCAAGGCCTAGAAACCTCATAACTTGGCCAAAAATGCATTAATTTCGACACGGAAGTCAGTTCTGTGCTAGTTTTTAATAGGTTAATAAATCTGCAAACTCAAATTACAATTTTTACGAATTTTAATTTTTGACCATTTTTGAACATTTAACAATGGGAATTTTAACAATATAAAAAGTCGAAAAAATTTTCCAAAATTTTTTTCTTTCCTATATGCCTAGAATGATTCGTCTGTTGATGCTGATCAAGAATATATATGGAACATAGGGTCGGAAATGACTCCTTCACAACGTTACAAGCTTCAGACTGAATCTATAGTACCCGGCAAGGGTATAACTATATATATGACAAATTTGTCTAAAATTCAAGGCCTAGAAACCTCATAACTAGGCCAAAAATGCATTAATTTCGACACGGAAGTCAGTGCTGTGCTTGTTTTTAATAGGTTAATAAATCTGCAAACTCAAATTACAATTTTTAAGAATTTTCATTTTTGACCATTTTTGAACATTTAAAAATGGGAATTTTAACAATATAAAAAGTCGAAAAAATTTTCAAATTTTGTTTTCCTTTCCTATATGCCTAGAAAGATTCCCCTGTTGATGCTGATCAAAAATATGTATGGAATAAAGGGTCGGAAATGACTCCTTGACTGCGTCGCAAGCTTCATACTGAAATTATAGTACCCTGCAAGGATATAAAAAAGGCGTTCGCTGTCAGGAGTTTCTTACGGAAAACGCTTTCAACTGACTGACAGGATATGTATCGGGGAGGAGCTTGCTTTTAAACTGGTTGTGGCATGCGTGCAAATGCCTTGCCACTTACTTAGTTGCGATCAAGTTAGAGGGCCGAAAAACTTTACATTCTGCACTTAAATGTGCGCCGACAATCAAAAGTGAAACAAGTTTTTGTTGGGCGAGCAACGGGTAACCAAGTTCATGAATTTGTTGCATGTTGCACACACATGTTATGTATGTGTATGGTGAGGAAGGAAGTCCTGCCGTTCCGCCTTTTGGTTTTAGTTCAGTTTAAAAACTTTTTCTCAAGTCATAAAAAAAGGAAGCGTTCTTGATAGTTGCTTGTTGATCGAAGTAAGGAATATCCTTAGTATTATAAAAAAGTATTGTTATTTCAGTAATATTTATAGCCAGAATATTCAGGTCTTTGGTATTCTTTAAGGGTTTATCTCTCTACAAAATAAGTATCTAAATAAATTCCATAATACTTATATCCTTTTAAAGTCCCACTTTCCTCCAGGGTATTTCCTCCACTTCAGTTGGCAAATTCAGTTTGGCTTCCTTTCCTTATTTTTCTCAGCCCCCGCAGCAATTTGCCACATGTTTTGCAGGCAAATTAGCGACAAGAGAGCATCTTTTCGCAGTCTTGGTTGATTTCGGTCCTTCACTCTCTCTCCTCTCCTCTTGGCAGTGGGATAATATTTGCCAAACAAATTAAAATTTACATTGATACCCCAAAAAAAAAGAAAAAATAAACAGTCGAAATAAAGCAGAGTTCTTCTTGTTGCTGACTGCACTTGATGTTGATGTTTTTGAGTGAAATTACACGGCCATCGCCATTGGCAAACAGAGCGCAACGAGCCAAGCAGAAGCAGGAGCCAAAAGCCCGAAAGTGGAATAAAAGTAAAGGCAAATGCAAATGCAAACACAAATAAACAATCCGAAGGATGCACAACTGCAGGACGTGCAGCAACTTGTGCTGCTGGTGCCGCTGCTGCATTTTGTGCCACTGTGGCACGTTTCGCATGGAAAATACTTGCGGCAACGTTCAGTCGCTCATTTATTCAATTCGGTAATTTTATTTTTCCTTTTTTTTCCTCTTGTCTCCAATCAAATTTGTTGTCGGAGGAGTGTGTGGAGTGTGTGTGTGTGTGTGTGGGATAGGTGACTCTCGGTACTTAGCTCAGATATAATTTCTTGATTGCAATCGCTCACGTTGGGACAACAGTGCGTATGATTAATTTCCGAGAAGAGCTGCTTCGTCAGCAAGATGGACTGTTGATAAAAAGTTTAATTGAATTTCATGCAAATTGCATTCATGAATTTGTTTTTAATTAGAAAACTTGCCAGGATCTTTCTTTCTGGGCTTTCTGGGAAAAACTATGAATACGAAGCGAGTGGGCCACAAAAGCAAAGGTTGCAGGGAATGAAAATATTTGCACATCTAAGTGACTGTCTCGCTTAACATTTTGCAGATGAAATCCCCCATCTCTTTGAGTGATTTATAGCCCCTCCCCACCGGGTATATCAGTTTATCTCCAATTAAAAACCAAACTAACCTTCTGAATTCCGTCTAGTATTCGGCAGAGGCAATGTACCTATGAATGATAGTAATTACCAGGAAGTTGTTCTCGGTGTGTGTGAGCTTGGGACATTTTGTCGGGTTCAATTACTGGTCAAAAATGTTAAAAGTTTATCGTAGACAGGACATAGCCCGCAAACACTTGTGTATTTCTATGTCGGCATACAATGTATGTATATCTGCAGCCAGATAAATTGGCAAATGCCAGCAGCTCTGAAAACTGAATCAAAAAGTAAACTTTTGTGCGGCAAACTTTTAACCCCCGAACTGCAATCTCCAATTACAAACGGGGGATCAACGGAATGCCAGTAGTCCTCGTATAATTCAGGGAAGTGCCTCCTGCGAAAGGCCCACAAGGGAATCGAATTCGAATTCGAAATGCTGCTCGCATTTCTCCAGAGGACTCAGTGCCACCCACGGAAGTTGGTAGCATCAGAGACACCGGCAGCAGTTCAGCAGTTCAGCAGTTGCAGTTGCACGAGTTAACCAAAAACGGAAATTTATGACCACACAAGATCCGATATACGGTAACAACACTGTCAAGGGGGGAGAAAAGCGGGCGAATGCACTGGGAAAAAATATATATACATGTTGGGTACTATTTTAGTCAGCAGTTTAAAAAGCTCTAAATAAGTCGTTTGGGACTTAGTCAACAAAATCAACAGCCAAGTCGATCTAGCCATATCATTGTCATAGGTTTCTTTCTATATATATATTTCTATATGATCAGAACGCTATATCATTATATATGGTATTAGAAAGATCTTAAAATGAAAGGAAAAATATTTAAAAAATAAATACAAGTTTTGAGCAACCCAATTCAATGACTTCCTGCTTCCATCAAGCCTTCGTTTCAAAATCTTTTTACAAAGTAAGAATGAGTCTTATTTATTTATCCCCTTTATTTTCCACAGTGTAGGAATGCTGGGGCATTTGCTGCAGTTGGTGCACACACAATTGTCTTGGCATTACGCACAAGTAAAGTGCGTTTTTGGGTTGTCCAATCATAAATTACGATTGTTTGGGGGCGGCCCAAGTGCGAAATACCCGCCGGTTCTCGGTGGCTCCGATAAGCCTCCATCCCCGTAGGAGACTATACCATACTAGCCCCATAAATCGAAGAATTTGAATTATGAAATCTTTGTTTCCGCTTCGCCTTCCCCCTCGGCCACTGCTCCTGGCTGCTGTGCAAATTGAGTGCCGGCCGGGCAATTGAGTTGTCGAGCGCCGGCAACGGCACCGGCACCGGCACCGGCAGCGTATACAATCGGTTTATCCCGTCTGTCAAGAGCGTAGGACCCCCGCCATTAGTCAGTATATGACAATGCATAAATTATAGGAATTATTTATGAACACTTGGAGTGGATACATCTTGGCCACAAATAAATGAATAAACCAAAGTGAAAGTCAAAGTCAAAGAATAATAAAAGAAAATGCCGGGCGCCGGAAAAGAGCAAACTCATTGTTGGCAATAATCATAAATTTCTTGGTTAATTAATTTATTGGCCATTGTGACTCTGGCAAACACTTGATTAAGTAAATTAACTAAATATCAACCTAAACAATTGCACACTTAGGTGAACATCGGGAAAAGACCATAAATCATGGCAGGCTTTGAGCTGTGACCTACGAACTCAAGTGGATTAACGACGAACTCTTGAAGTAGATCAAAGGATGGGGTAAAATATCTTAGTTTTATGGCTATTAATAAACTGAGCTGATTAAGTTAAAGACTATGTATGATGAGCTTAGTACACTGTAACCCATAAATCATAGGGGATTAAAGAAACTTGCTTTTGTAAGTTATACAATTAATTGCCGATAATCATCCATTTTATTGACCCATTTAAAATTCAATTTAAACTAAATAAGAAATTAACCTTTGCCCTTTATTCACTGCCAATGAGCAATTATATATGCATTGTTCGCCTTTCGTAATTTTAATTGATCCCAACACAAAAACCAATTATTGCCTGTTTAATGTAGAAACTCTCCTTCCTCGTATCCATAATCAAATTTGCACAACTTACCAAATCTGGGGGAGAATGCTTTACCTTTCAATAAAGTCGGGTCTTTTTGGGGAAATTTTCAAGTGCAGCAGCAGCAAATTTCTGGCCACAAAGCTCTGGTTTACATTCGTAATTTTCTGGAATTTTAAAATGTAATATGTGCGACGAGAGATGTAGGTTTTTGGGCTTTCTGCATGCTTAGCCCCTTGGAAAACTAAATGTAAATGTATATGCATGTCCATAGTTTATTCAAATGCAAATTTCCAGCTCTGCTGTATAATTAGAGGAAATACAATTATACGAGCACACACGCTAAAGCATATATGTATGCAAACACACTCTCGCTTATATATTTAGTAGTCAAATTCATTAGCCAAAGAAATGTGTTGTTAAAACCGCACGCCCAAAAATGCAACGAATGTGAACCTTTCTGGCTCAAATAATTCATTTGAATTAGACTCACAGGGCTTTGGCTGACGGGAGCCGTGGAAATCCAGGGAAAACCCACGGAAAACCCCATTCGGGAGCCATGGAAAAAGAGCTCCATGGAAACCGCCGCAAAACGAAAATGATTTCGTAATGCAATTTCTTACACACTCTCCTATATTGTAGAATTTTTTTATACCAAACCCCGGAGCCATTGTTCGGGCTTAAATCTCACTCGCACTTTGGCTCCAAAGAGGAGAAAAATTCCTGCCGAAAAAATAGCAGCGCATAAAGCATAATAGCGGCGGCCAACTTTCCCCCACCGCTTTTCCTGCCATTTCCTCCGATTTTTCTTTGCTTTTTTGCGGAGTTGCATGCGTATCAGGTCGAGACTTCCGGCGGTGTCTTTGTGAAGCTGATCCCCGGCTCAAGGACTCGGCTGACAGGTTGAAAGCATCATATATAGTGCTTTACCATATTGTTTATTTATTTGCTTTACTTTTTTCCCAGTCTCTCCGCCTTCTGTCTTTTTATTTTTTATTTTCTTAGGGAGCACCACTAAGAGAAATAAAGGCTTCTAGGAAATGGGCAACCCTTTGGCTCTTTGTTCAGCTGCCGTTCCTGAAGACCAACTATCATTGGCTGTCATAAATATTTATCAAACTGAAGGTGAGCTGCTTTTCCACTTAAGGTGTCCTCCCCGGAAAATGTGACCCAAAAAAAGAGAAGAAAAGAAAATAAAGGGAGAGGATCCGGTTGCGAGAAAAAGAATTAAATTTAATTTGCATATGTTAAGTGGCAGAGGCAATTAAAGCCACGTCGATGGCGGAAAGGAGGTGAAAAGCAAGGAAAAGGAGGTGAAAGGACAAAGGACACGCCCGTCCTTTTGATTGAGATGTGAAAAGGGACAAAAAGGGAGAGCCGCAGAAAAAGGAGGAGGCTGGCGGTGGAAGTGGGAAATCATAATTGGCTTCCAAATGCTTGAACTCAATTATGTGCGCACAATTTTTGGGCCACGACGACGACGACGACGAAGAAGGCGCCGACAACGATGTCGGCGCTGCCGTTGACAGGCAAATTATGGATTCAAGGGCAATACACGCACATATTTCCCCTTCGCCAGCGAAATGGCACTTTCACTTTGGGGAAAACTCACGACAATTTGCATGGCGAGAACAAGGACCGCCTCCTGCCCGGCCCCCAAAGGGAAAATGGCACAACAAGGGGTGGGCCCCAGAAGACATGATAAATTACTCAAACATAAATTAAAGATAAATCATGGCTGCACTAGTTTCTCACACACACACGATTGAAATGCACAAGGAAATTTGGCCAAATGCAAATTAAGGGTCATGCTGTGGCCAAGCAGTGTGAAGGCGTCCAGGATATGTCTGTTTGCAGTCGAGGGGAAAGACAGCGGAAGGTAATCACACTTGGGGAGACAGTTGGGCAGGAAGGAGCCCCCAAATGGCAGCCAGAAATGGAAAGTCCAGAAAGGGGATTTCGATGTAATGATAGCTTAATTTAAGCTTAAAGTCGTAGCAAGTGTGCTGCACAACTTAAACTGCAGGACTTAACTTAAATATAAACTCAAAAATTTAAAAATAACCAAAACGTGCTGGGACACGACACTCAAGTCAGTCTAGGACTTTTGCCAGGACATGACCACTCCCAGGTCAGCCCAGCGTAACCGAGTGCATCGTGCCGGGTTCTCCTTGTGGAGTAAGGCAAAACTCGATTTGATTCGAGCGTCACGTAGTAATCGACACATTCCCAAAATCCCACTGCCGCTTATTGACTCTTATTTCGATGATTCGATTTAATCCATGACTGGAATTCACCCAAGTTAAGATAGATTAAATCCGGCATCGTGATCATTACATATCATAAGAGAAATTTAGATCGTTTTATTTAAAGATAAAGATCATGACCTTCAATTTAAATTCGAACAGAAGGATTATCCTGCGAGCAGCAGAAATAATAGAAGAAAACTGTGATATATTTTATACTGGAAGAGGTTGTGTTATAAAAACAGCTTGTGATACAAATGAGTTTATTAGCTCAAAATATGTCAAGGATGGCGTTTTGATGACGAGATTTCTGAACCATAAAGTTCCTCTGCTGTTACTATGCTAGGTCATAAAAAATTGTTAAAAAAAAAAACAACAAAGATGTTAATAAAATTGTTAAAAAGCTTTCTATGCTTATCTTTCCAAGTTAATAAAACATTACCTCCAACATAAAGATTTAAAATCTGTGGGAACATTGTTATTCAAATCTCAATGTGATACGCATTGTGTCTGCCTAAAATCAAATTGCTAAATAATTCCATATAATGTATTATTAAAAACTGCTAAAAACTGAGCCAGAATCAATATAACATCATCTTCAAAGGGAACAATCTTATGCATTTACAAATCAATAGTGCAAACATTAAACTTATTAAGGGGAAATATTCAGTTTCCAAGAACAGCCAGTTTTAAGAGAGTAAGCAACCCCAAGAGAGCTAAATTAAAATAACAAAATTAATAAAGCCATTCGCCCCGAAAGAGCCAACAACTTTTTCCCCTCAAAAGCTTTCGTATTATTTTGGTTAGTTGTTGTTAGCTGCCGAACTGAATGGAAGTAATATTCATGTGTTTTGTTATTAAATAATTTGTTTAGTTGTTTATCCACAATAAACCTTGTGAAATTTAAATAAAACTAAGATTATAAGCAACAAAAAAATTAAGATAAATTTCAAGATTGCTCAAAAATATAAGAAAAACTGAAAAACGCATGTGGCTTCTATATTTTCTCGCTCTCATATTTGTTTATTATCGTCGAGAGCTTTATAATAAAGAGAGTGGAGGTCTCTTCGAGTGATCTCTTCAGATTATCCGCAGTCTCTTCATGTTTGCATTTCTTAATAAAGCAAGGAAACCAAAGAACATGAATTAGTGGAAAAATAACTCTTGAGAAGAAAGGAACTCACTTAAGTTTCTGGTAACTGGAATTTATTGTACCTAAAATTAATAAAGATCCATCATCCAATCTAAAAGGAATGGGAACTATATCACTGAGCGATGTAAGTACGCCAAAAATCGCACCCCAATAGGTTAGCCAAGTCATGCGTGACCTTTGAACATTAATAAATAAGAATTAGTAGTAACATTTCTAACTTTTATAGTTTGAGGACGTCAAGATTCCCGTGCCTTGGGGTCACATTTCGGGCCGATGGTATGGCAATCGGAAGGAGCGACCCATTCTGGCGCTACACGGATGGCTGGACAACTTGGGAACCTTCGATCGACTCATTCCCCAGCTCCCTGATTACATAGGAGTCCTGTGCGTCGATCTCCCAGGACATGGAAAGTCCTCGCACATACAACCTGGAATGTATTACAGCGTCTACGATTACGTACTGATCATTCCAACTGTGATGAAGGAGTACGGTTGGACAAAAGTATCCCTCATCGGTCACTCCTTGGGTGGCTACCTGTGCTTTCTCTATGCGTCCCTTGCGCCTCGTACCGTGGACATGATCATTTCCCTGGATATTCTGCTGCCCTTGAGGAATAATATAGAATACATGGCGCAAAGTATCGAGAAACAGCTGGTGGAAATCGAGCGACAGAAGGAGGGAAATTACAGTGAGCCGCCCTCATACACCACCGCGCAGCTGGAGAAAGTCCTGGCCAAGGGAAGCTACAACTCCGTGTTCCCTGAGCTGGCCAAACACTTGCTTCATCGCCAGCTGACGAAGTCGAAGCTGTATCCCGAAAGATTCTACTTCTCTAGGGACGCTCGCGTAAAGAACTACCACTATATGGACATTGATGAGGGCCTAGGCAGGGAGATGGCAAAGCAAGTGAAAATGAAGCCCTTCCTCATTATCAAGGGGTCACGGTCACCATTTTTGACGCTCAGGAGTAACGAGGCAATCTGTATTATGGCCGAGAACAATCCGCATTTCGAACTCCATGAGGTGGAGGGCGGCACCCATCATGTTCATCTTCATGCTGCCGAGGAGTGCGCCAAGTATATAGTGCCTTTCATCCAGCACCATCGACCTCCGGCTCTCACATCCTGGTCCCTTACTGGAAGGGAAGATCAACTTGCCGCCAAGGAATACAAAAGCCAACAGAGGCGACTGTTTAGTTGGGGCAAAAAGAAGCGCAGCAAATTATGAAATACCAAAAGTACAAAGTTCAAGTGATTTAAAATAGTTGTCGAAAGATTTTCATCCATTACTTGTAGATGGATTAGAGTGTGAAAAGTATTTAAAAATATCTATTACGTTTAAGTTCGATTGAACATTAAAAAACTACTAAAATAACTTGACAATTGATATGATATTTTTTACCAAAATAAAAAATACGTATTATAATTTTAATCTTTTAAAAAGTTCTTAATACAATTTGTAAATAAATTAGTTTATATGACAGATTTAAAGCAAATTTAATTTACCAATTCAGCTTTTTTTAATGTATTCCTAAACAGTTCCAAAAGTTCTATTCTACCAGAATGCTCTTTTTACAACAACTCTCTCTTATTTTAGGCTGACATAAAAGGTAAACAATTTTTATAATCAGTTCAGTCGAAGAACAGCTGTTGCGGGTGGAAGTAACGTTTGAAAAGTTCTATAATCTTGAAGATAATACGGATCGGTGGTACCACAATTATTGAGTCGAGTCTAAAAGTTGCCGACGGGCAAAGTTCAAAAGGCCGTCGGGATGGGAACTTTGTCATTGAGCGATGTGAGTAAGCAGAAAAGTGAATTGAGAAATAGAAAAAGATTACAACAGCCGGTACTTTTATTTCTCAATCGGAAGTGCTTCAATAGTGCTTGAAAATAACTAGTCATATAAAACTATAAGCTGGTGAATCCAGTGCAAAAAGAAGGAAACCGTGTTGTTTTTGATCTCAGTAGTTGCTGGTATAATACATTAATGAAACAATTTCAATTATACTATTTACCCAATATAAATATGTAATTGATCTGTTCAGTTTCAGGATGTGAAAATTCATGCCCCTTGGGGTCACATCAGCGGTCGTTGGTACGGTAACCGCACGGAACGACCGATCCTTGCGATCCATGGCTGGCTGGATAACTTGGGTACCTTTGATCGACTCATTCCCCTGCTCCCAGACTACATCGGTGTCCTATGCATCGATCTGCCAGGACATGGAAGGTCCTCGCACATACAACCGGGCATGTTTTACAGTGTCCTCGACTACGCCTACATCATTCCCCGGGTCATGAAGGAGTACGGCTGGCGAAAGGTATCACTGATGGGACACTCGCTCGGTGGGATCATGAGCTTCATTTACACTTCCCTGGCTCCTCATACAGTGGATATGGTAATTTCCTTGGACATATTGCTACCAGTATCACCGCCACCGATCTCGAAAGCGTTGGAGCGTGTGGCTCAGAAAATGGAGAAGCACCTGGTCGAGGAAGATCGGCAGGCAGAGGGAAATCTGCACGAGCCTCCCTCTTATTCCTACACCCAGTTGTGTAAGCTTCTGGCCAAAGGAAGCTCCGACTCTGTGACTCCTGAGTTCGCCAAGCACCTGCTCCACCGCCAGGTCACCAGATCCCAACTATATCCGGATAGATTCTTCTTCTCCAGGGATGGACGAGTGAAGTTCTACAATGTAACCCACATGTCGATCGGATTGGCTGAAGAGATGGCGCGGCGTATTCAAAGGAAACCATACTTGATTATAAAGGGTTCCAAGTCAATTCACCTGCCGCTTGACCAATGCAAGGGGACCATGTCGATCCTGGGTCAAAACAATCCGCACTACGAGTTCTACGAGCTGGAGGGCACCCATCATGTTCACCTCCATGCTGCCGAGGAGTGTGCCCGGTACATAGTGCCCTTTATTCGTCATCATCGACCTCCTGTCCTAACATCCTGGTCTTTGGTTGGAAAGGACACGGAATTAAGCCTAACAGAGAGACGAAGGGAACAGGAGAAATATCTAGCGAGGAGCAGGAATAATCGCAGTAAACTTTAAAATAACTTTTACTGGGAAAAGTATTAATGGAAAGAGTTTTTCAGTAAACAAACAAATTATTACTATAAAAAATAAATAGTATAGAACGAGTGAAAGATATTTAAAGTTATGTTGGGAAGATACAACAAGGCCTTTTTAATATTTAAAACTAACAGAATAATTATACTTTTCCTTGTATTTATGATTCAAACAGATTAAGGTAACACATATTCTATTTGTAAATACTCTTAATGTGATTTGCTTTTTAAGAGAAGCTCACTAATGTCTCTTTTGCTGGCTCTTTGATTACCAGTTCTATAAACATTCTCTTAATCGCTTAGTTGTTTTTATCAGCTCTCGTTAAAAACCCAAAACAAACCAAAGATTGTTGAGTGTGTAAACAACAGAATTAGTTGCTGTTCAACAGTGAAAGGGAATGTTCGAAATTCCCCAAGCTTTATTCGCGGATCGGTTAATTATTTGGCAATATTGTATTGGCAAGATAATACCGCAGGTCAGAAACGAATAACTAGTTCAAGTCAAGAAACTAATAGAGGGCAAAGTTCAGTGGGCCGTTCGTCGCCATGGGAACGTTGTCATTGAGCGATGTGAGTATACAGAATAAACTAAAGAGATAAGATCAGAAACACTACTATTTGCTCTCTGAAAAATGCAAACGAAAAAGTCTTAGCAAAAGCTTGGAAATGTGCATTTGTCCCAAAGTAGCTACAGTTTATCTAAGTTGATAAGCACTTGATAAACTTTATTAACCGATAATAAGTTGACGTAGAGAGAACAATTTGTGTGAAGTAATATTAACCAATTTTGGACTTAACAATGTATATATACTTATTAAATAACTTTATCTATTGAGCTTTAAACATCCTGTTTTATTTGCAGTGTGAGGAGGTGAGGATCCCAGCTCCTTGGGGTCATATTTCAGGTTGCTGGTATGGCAACCGAAGGGAACGACCCATCCTTGCCATTCATGGCTGGTTGGATAATTTGGGAACCTTCGACAGACTGATTCCCCTGCTCCCTGATTATATAGGAGTTTTATGCATCGATCTTCCGGGTCATGGAAGGTCGTCTCATCTGCCGCCAGGGATGCACTACAGCATCTACGAATTTGTGTACATCATTCCCAGAGTTATGCACGAGTACGGCTGGAAGAAGGTCTCCCTGTTGGGTCACTCCTTAGGGGGCATCATTAGCTTCTTTTATGCAGGTCTCGCTCCACACACGGTGGACATGGTTATCTCCCTGGATATTCTACTGACCACTCCACTTCGAGATGCCGAGCTAAGCATTAACAAGGCTGCCCAGGATATGGAAAAGCACCTGGTGGAGGAAGATCGGCGGGAGGAAGCTAATCTTCACGAGCCACCCTCCTACACCCTCTCGCAGCTGTGCAAAGCCCTCGCCAAAGGGAGCATGAACTCCGTGACACCTGAACTGGCCAAGCATCTGCTTTATCGGCAGGTGACCAAGTCAGGGCTCTATCCAGATCGATTCTTCTTTTCCAGAGATGGAAGGATAAAGTTCTATCACAGCATTCACACAGAACGCGGCCTAGCCGCTGAACTGGCAGGACGTATAGGAAGGAAACCCTACCTGATCATCAAGGGATCTAAGTCCCCGTATTTGGGGGTAGAGTGTGAGGAGCCCATGTCCATTCTGGGACACAATAATCCCCACTTTGAGTTCTACGAGGTGCAGGGCGGCACCCATCATGTTCATCTGCATGCCGCCGATGAGTGTGCCCGGTACATAGTGCCCTTCATACAACATCATCGACCACCTGTTCTTACATCATGGTCCTTGATGGGTAAGGAAGTGGAACTGAGATCAAAGGAGGAGAGATATTTAGCAAGGAACAGGAGCTGCTCTAGCAAACTTTGAACTGATTGTTGCCTGCCATCATATTGTTGTTATTACCTTATATTTTAGTTATGAAAATAAATATAAATAAAATACAATTACTACTAGCGAGTTATTTATTTCAAACCCTTTAGAATATATTAATTTAAAATATGTTTTTTATAACACATCATATGCACTATTCGTCGTGTGATGCGATTAGTGAATGATTATTGAGCTCTGCCTCCTTAATTCTCGTAATTTCTGCAAGTGATGTGTAATTACCAGCCAGTGCCTTGGTGATGTTAATGCCTCAGCAGGAAGTCTATCGCCTGGATATGTGTATCCTGCGGCACATTCTCCTCCCTCTCCATGAAAATATCCTTATCCCACCCCCTGAAGTTCCTGCGTTCGTTCACTTGCAATTTAAGCAATTTTAAGCAGCTTACTGCTTGAGCGCCTTAGAACAATTAACGCTACGAAGGAGGAGGCAATAGATTTCGATCCGACAGAGGGGAAAAAAAAGTTATGTTACATTGAAAGCCAATTGAAAATGTCCTTGAAAACCGAGCTCAAGTTACACAACAATAGTTACAGGAAGTGTATTATGAGTTATGAAGAGTAATCAGCTAACCAAAAATAAATGCAAATTGGATGCGCAAACCCGAGAAGGAATTGTCAGAAAGTTTTCGGCGCTGTTGATGGCTTCATTGAAAATTAATTTTCCAGCAGGCGTTGGAAATTCCGTTGCCTACTTGTAGGCCGACGCCTAGTTACGAGTGAAAAGCGTTAAGATTTTCTGCTAGTAGAGAGTGAGGGAGCAAGAAAAGCACCCAAAAATTGGGTGTGGCCATGGGAAATGGCATTTATTAATTTAAGGACTTTGTTGTCGTCGTTGTTGTTTCTCGGTTGTTGTTTATTGTTGCCGAGCAGCAGTTCCAGTCCCAGGGCATTGTTGAATTTTAAACATTTGTGTGTTCTGTGCCTCGCATAATTTCCTTGTCATACATTTTGATTGGCCATATTAATATTTATGGAGGAGTTTTTCCCTTTGTCTCCTCACTCGGTTGCGCTCGGCTGGCTAATTCAATCAATTAACGTTCGAGTGAAAAAGCTGAGAAAATACAAGAAAATCGCTCCGCTCTTCGTCACTATTGATTTTTAGATTTTTAGAGAGAAAGAGAGAGATGGTGGAGGACAAACGCAAATATGTAGGCTATATACACGTGGCATATTTCGACTGTAATCAGAGACGCCCCCCGCAGGGTTTCCTCCCATTCATTTTTTTTAAGGTGAAACCATAAAGCCTAGATCTCCCTTGGCATATGCCTAGATTTGCGAAATTAAAGTGGTTTTTGGGTGGTGATTTCCCGGCACTTAAATTTCCCACTTTTTTGAATGGCTGAAACTTGAACGGATTGCGCTGCCTCCGATTTCAGCAACAATTTCTTTGGTGCGATATTGGGTTAAGCAGGCACGGCTTTTTAAAGAGGTTAAGAGGAACACAACAGCGTTCGTGGAACGCATCAGGTCGGGGTCTTCTAATGGCACGGAAAGCTGATGAATTTTGCGGGGAAAACCTTTCCTCTCCGGGGCACTTAATGAAAGTGAATGAGGGCCATTATTTCACTAGATGAACGCTTACACGGAATAGGGGATTCATGTGAAATTCAACGAGCAGCTGGGGATAAACTTAAATCAACTTACGGTTAATTGGAAAAACTTTGAAAATTTATCGGACTTCGAGAAGTATTTGAAAAATGGTTGGTCTTCAGGGTTTTAATAAAGACTTCACGTTTGCATTTTAAATTTAATTTTAAATGTTGGTTCCTTGAAAACATATAAAATCACACTTTTGAAAATATATAAGCCTATTTAATTTCTTAAATTTATATTTTTAGTTATTTTGCTAAACTCTTGCCACGTTCAATAACTTTAGTACCCCCAAACTTTCACCCAAAATGAGAAAACTATTCAAGGTGAGGACCATAAATTTTGTACAACCAATAGAAGAGGTATTAAAGCCATTCTGGAGCCTGCATTCGTCCAATAAACATCACCTGATGCCACACCTTTAGGCTGGGCCATAAAATGGCCAAAAACTACCGCATTTAATGATTTAAAACGAGCCACACAACCCAGCCCTGTGGCCTGGTGTGGTTCTCTTCTGGCCATGATTGAAATGAATCGTTGGAAAACCCTTAAACCGAATGAATTATGCATCGGCCGTGGCGAAGGGGCTTAATAAACCAAACTTAACGAAAAACTGTTTAAAATGCGAGCAGTCTCTGGCAGTTCTCCGGTTCTCTCTCTTGACTGCTATAAATCTGAGGAGGCCACAAACTGCACTCGATTGCCCGGCCGCATGCAACGTTCGCTTTTCGCTCTCCCAGCGAAAACGTGTGCGCAATTTTCGCAATTTTCTAATAGCTGTTAAAGCTGTCCGATGGTCTGCCTTCTCGCAGTAATATTTACAAAAAAGGAAAATGGGGAATAGGGGAAAAACAAGCTGAAGCACTGGCAACATTTCACGTACGATGATGCTCTGTTCCATGACTTTTTTTGTGATCCACCAAGAGGAAGTGCTTTCGCCGCCATTTTGCGGTCAGCCATTGCAATTGAGTGCAGCTCACGAGTCCTTCAGCCTGCCAAAGACTGCTCCTCCAACACCGCCTTCGGGATACGTGCTCGAGCGGACTGGCACGCACTTTAAGTTTCATTAAACAAAACCATTGCCAACGCCTAGGCCTCCAAAGATTGCCTATAAATTCATGGTGAGCAGTGAAATGGAAAGCGAAATCTATGACGGACGTTCTACAGTATCTACAGTACAGTAAAGCCTCGTAAATAAAGGTTTGATTAAACTTTAAAAAGCTTTAAAACATGTTAGAAGTGTATTTGAGTGAGAAAGATACTTAACTGATTGTTTCCTTCAATTTTATTTTTATTTCTATATATTTTCTTAATATGTATTCTTGTATTTTTGAACCAAGTTCCCCCTGTCTAGTGCCACTGTACCCCCTTTTAAACATCCCTAAGCCCCTGCTGACACAGCTCGGAAATGCCATTTGCATTTCAGTGGGTCCGAGAGCTGCGCCGTCCTGCCTGGGATTCCTATTGCCCGACCCACATTCCTTGGGCGACCATTAAATCTGCAACAATTTACTTGTGATTGACATGTTTATAAGGGTCGCAGGAGCAGCACAACCCACTCGCCAGCCCTTGGATCCTTTTTTTTTAAGGGGCGGCGTTTAGAAATATTTGTTTTTTGTCCCCCATTTCATAAACAAGTGAAGCCTGAAACGCTACTGGACTGCTGCTGGAAACATTCACTCCGCACAAATATAAATCTTTGATATTTGCGCTGTCAGAGTAGCATACCAAATATCCTTTTGCATTTCCAAGTGCTTTTCTTTGGAGAACAGGAAGGGAGAAGCGGACAGGGAAGCGCAGACAGCGGACAGCGGACAACAATTCCTAGTATTGTTCGAAATCCCGTCTGCACACACAATTAAAAGTTCCCACGTCAACCAATACATGAATAAAACAACAAACAAATAAAAAATGAAAGGCATGATGAGGATATGAATAAGTCGAAGCAATGACACCCTGGAAAATTAAGGAAAAATATGTTCAAGGGAACATAACTGAGAAAACTTGTATCTCAACTATTAAAGATAGCTTCTTTAGTGTATATTTATGTTTATATTTTATTCATAAGATATATCAAAGAAGGTATTATATCATAAAACTCCTATTATTTATACATGTATAAATTAAGTATAATAAAAGTGAATGCTATGCAGTCTCGCAATCTTCATTAAATTTTACACCCTGCACATTTTCATTTAAATACAATTCCCACACTTCCACAGGCCAATAGGAAAACTTTCTTTCCAAGTTCAGCATACCCATAAAATCTCAAGCCAAAGACCAGGTAAATAATGCGGAAAGAAACTCCCCGAGATCTCCCACAGAATCTCTGATGTATCTCTCTCCATCATTGGCAGACAAAACGCATGTTTTGTTTTAATTTTGCGCACTTGCGTGGAAAAGAAATCCCCAACCGGTTTCAATTGCCCCACAAAAAAGGGGGCAAGGCGCTGCAGGGTTAAAACAACAACAAATAATAAATACACTACATTTTCCAATCGATGGAAGTGCAACCAAAAAAACAGCTGACACGCGACCAACTGCAACTCCGACAGAAACAGACATCGAACGGCAACTCCAACTTGAAACCAGGTTGGCAACGATCTACGATCGGATTGAACTTAAAAAATATCAGTTGAGCGCGAGAATTCTAACCGGGCGGATGGCTAAATAAATCTATGGCTTTTTAGATATTGCCAGATTTCGAAATCTCCCCCCTGAAAGTAAGACCCCAAAAATCGTTACAGACTTTTCCTCATATCAAGTCCACAGTCAAATTACCACACAAAATAACACGCAAAATGAACTGAAACTCCTCCGAAAACAAAAACATGTTGAAAAACTCATTTGGAAAAAGCTGAAAACATTTGTCAGCTGTTAAAACAAATGTTGTGGAGAAATGCTAATGACTTTTGTTGTTGCCGCTGAACTTTTCAATTAATTTAACAGCCCCGTCGTTCGCATAGATCTTATCGCCGTATCATAAAACAAAATAAGAGCCGTCGTCCCGCGTCAAGTCAAGTCTCGCGTTGAGGAAAAAGTAAGCCCGAAAAAAAGTTCTCAAGAAAGTTTAACCGAAATTGAAAGAAAACAAAACAGCAACTCAAAACGGTTCTTCATCTCGTTGTTGTTGTTATTTGTTATTGTCTATTTTTGGTAGCATTTTTTAAGGCCGAAAGGTGTGCCCGATTTCAGAGATTTGAGGCCGCCGCGGGGCACTTAGCTACCCTTTTTTCTCCCCCTCGCAGCTCATGATTTTTCAGCTCTGAGCTCTCGGTTGGATATGAAGACGTAGACATAACTCTGTCCATATTTGCAAGTTATTTCACAGACCTGACATTTGAAACCAGAAATATGCCATCGCTACTTGCCAGCATAAAGTTGCTGGAACAGCAGCAGCAGCACCGGCAAGGTTGTCGCGTCTGCCATTTAATTGAAATTCAATGCTCAGTGGATTTCGAAGGGGGAAAAAATATTTGCAAAAAAATATATTGCCATGTTGAGGGGAAAAACCGCTAGGCATCCGCAGCTATGACAATTATTACAGCCCCACCCAGATCCTCATCTTCCTCCTCCTGCTTGCTGCTGCATCAAAGGAGCTCTGCCAAAGGAACAGGTTGCAAAGTCAAGCCAAGTAGTGCAAATTGCTTTGGCTAGAACATAAAAAACGGGAAACTCATTTCGGGCGGGGTTTACGGCAGTTGAATACTCTTTCGAGTCTCTCTTTAATTTGAAGATTTATGTATCAGCTAATCTAACATATATTTATTATTATAGTTAGGAATAATTCAAGTGTGAACGATGAGTTTTAACTAGTTGTGGTATTGCACACTTTTTATTCAATAAATAAATTCATAATAATAAAATAAATAAATAAATAAATAAATATTAAATAAAAAGTAGCTGACTCTAGAATATATATTTGTACTGTGAAAGTGCCTAGCTTTGTTATGAAATAATATGAGTTATAAGAGTCTACATTGTGCCGACAGAGGCGGGGTAGAGAAGTTGGCCAGAAGTTAACTGGCAAGACAAGAATTCGGGAATACACTTTTCTTATTTCTTAAAATAGTAGAATAATAGAAAAAGGTATTTTTTAAAGGTAAATTTTCCTCAGAATAATTTGTTATAAGGAGAAGATAAAATTATAAAATATTAAGCTTCTAAAAACATGTGAGAACATATTTTTGATGCTAAGGAGGGATCTAAGAGTCTCTAGGTCACACAATTGCAACCTCCCCTCTTGGCTAAGCGTAGCTAAATAATCGAAATACCCCCCTTGGGAAAGAGTATAGGAAAAAAAAACGGAGCAAGTCGAAGCTTAAGAGCAAGAGTGAGAGGCTGGCAAGAGGCATCGACCACTTACGCATAACTGTAAGATAGACTGACTGCCAAGCTCAAACAGGATTTTTTGCACGTACCTCTTCTGGCACACACAAGTGAAAGAATTACCTGAGGCCTCTCCCCTTTCCCCTTTTCCATTTCCCCATTCCCCATGCTCCGCTTTCCGCTTTTCCGCTTCTATGGCACTATATAACACACTACAAAGTAAGCGTTCGCCGCTTTCCTTATCAGCCAACAAATGAAGTTCGAATTACTGAAAAGAGTTAAAACTTCAATTTATGTCAAAATACTCGTGCGCAAAAATGGAATTTTTCCATTAGCCCCACGGAGCTAGAGAGCAAACAAATAAGAAGAAAAAAAATGGAAAACCAACGAACAAAAAAACTCTTAAACTAACATGAAAATAGTGAAAATCATGTGGAGAGACTGGCTAAACACAGAGAGAAAAGAATTTAAATTGGGGAAATTATAAAAAGAATTAATGAAATGACCTAAAGTCATAATTTATATGTTTCTGGTTTAGTAATTAAGGCTTGAGAGGTTTGTTTTTTTAGGGAATAATATAGTTTAATATAAAAGAACTTAAGACTAATAACGAGATGTATCTTTAATTATTTTAAGGGCATTTTTGAGTTGAACATTACAAATATATATGCAAACATTTTAGCCGAAATGTGTCAAGAATCTAAAAGATATATATATAGTTTTTTGGAATGTGTAACCGTGCAAAGTAAAGGCAAACTGAAGTTTCAGGCTGCAACTTGTCAAACGTGTTCCCCAACAAAGTCTGGCGGCATTTGGAAATGTGCAGCATTGTGCAGCAAGAAAAACAGCAGCCGCAGCAGCAGCGGCACAACCAAACAAAAAAAACCACTCGCATAACTGTGACTTGTATTAATTTTCAAGCATTTCCACCATCAAACAAAACAAAAGCCTAGGAAAATCCTAACCAGCATTTTCCTTTGCCCCGTGTCTCAGCAGAAAAATGTATGGCGACAAAAGCTTCAATTAGCATTTAAAGAAGCCGCATATCATCGCGATCCCACCGCTCATAGAGAAATCCCCCAACCGAGAATGGAGGAGGATGTGCTGAACGCCCTGCAGACGCGGAGTGCCTATTTATCCGGCGGATTCGATCGCCAGAAGCGCATCATTTTCGTTGTCAACGCTTTCCACGATCTTCAGCTGTGGAATCGTCGCTATCTGCAGGTGACTCTGGACTATCTGAAGCGTTCGCTCAGGTGAGAATCGGGGGAATTATCGTATAAGTTGCTCAGAACCGGCAGTGGAAAAGCCGCCGACTAATTAGCATATGGCCGAAATATGCAAATAACCCGCAGATGATGATGGAGGCTTATTTTTTTCTGTAGACTCTTAATGCATCACTTTTCATTAGGCATGGGTCTCTCCTACTATGGGCGAGGTCCAAAAAAACGGGTCTCGAACAAGGGGGTTATAGGCCTCACAATATCTGGTTATTTATATGCAAAGTGTCAGGGTTCTCAGGCAAAAGTAAATGGCTTTTAAAAATATTTAAAAGCGAATGAATGCCGGAGAATGGCTTATAATAAAGAAGTGTTGATTTTCAAGATAGCTCAAAAATATATTAATAAATAAAATGAATAAGAATCAAGGTAATTTAAAAAGAAAACCAGGTTGGAAAGCTTAACAAAATATAAAAGAAATATTAAACCACTTACCCCTTTGGCAGAAATCTGAAACGAAATGGGAAATAAAAAGATTTTTTAGTAAGTTGAAATGATATAAAAATGTTAATTAAGTGAGTTTTTAGTAACAACCATAAATGTTTTCTATAAAAAACACTTTTAAAATTAATTTATGAAAATTATATACCACTGATCCAACCT
This sequence comes from Drosophila bunnanda, assembly GCA_035046265.1. Taxonomy (NCBI): domain Eukaryota; kingdom Metazoa; phylum Arthropoda; class Insecta; order Diptera; family Drosophilidae; genus Drosophila; species Drosophila bunnanda. The sequence continues at coordinate 5,904,710 of JAWNOB010000075.1, forward strand.
ACTTAAAGCTGGGACAACTCAGCCTATGGGCTTTACAGCTACGCCTAGTCTTGCCTTTTTGTTTATTTTAACCATTTTTGTATTCGTTTCTTATTTTTTTATTGGCACGACAAGCAAATTGTTTAATTTTACGATTTAGCTAAAGAAAAACTTGGAGAACAGACCACATGAATTATGGATATATGGATTGTGATCAATCAACTGGCAATGGGTCACCAAAGTTCCCCCCAAAAAAAGTGGTTAATTAAAGCCAAAACTTAACTGGCAAGCTAATGAAGCATTTAAGAAGCTTTTAACCCCTCTCTCTCTCTCTCTCTCTCTGTGTATATATCGGATTAACCATCTTGGTATTAATCTCCTTCAGCGCTTCGGTCTTGCAGAATGGAGTGAGTGTGGTGGTCAATGCCCAGGAGTGTAGCTCGCGGATCTCGCGGCAGCAGGTGCGCCAGATATATGCTCTCTTCGGGGGCGATATCAATGTGGATCTGTATCTAGTCAGGGCGGAGGGCTTCTGGGAGAAGCATGTAGAGCCCTGCGCCAAGTCACAGGTTAAGGGAGAGGTAAGCTAATGAACAAGCTTTTAAGTTATCAATTAATGCAATGAAATATTCTATTTATTTGTCGCAGCCCCTGGTGCTTTCCAAGGCGCGACTGGGCAAGTTCATAGAGCCGCAGAACCTGCCCGAGGAACTGGGCGGCACCTTGCAGTTCAACTACGATCTGTGGCTGCAGCAGCGCAAGGTAAGCAAACTTGCCCCAGTTTCATTAGCTCTCAAGGTGTCTCTCTATGTGCATATTTTTCGCAGTCCATCGATGAGTTCACCAAGGCGCATGTACGGACACTGGCCGCCATGGAGAAACTACTGGCTCTGCTCCGGGAACACAAGTCTCTGCGGCCAACGGAAGCGGATGTGGAGCTGAAGAAATGCGCCCAGCTGCATGCTCGCGTCCAAAATGACATAGAATCCGCCATTGACATGGGTGAGTAGCGTCTCGCGTGGAGTTTTCGTTTTTTGAGTTTGTTTCTTTTTTGTTTTTTTTTTTTGCGCCCAAGCAATTAACATAATTTGTTAATGCCCTCGAAACGAGTTGACGAGACAAACAGACAGTGAGGGGACTCTTTAGTGGGACAGAGAGGCACACAGGTGACAAGTAAATCATTGAATTTTGTGTGTTTGTTCAATTAGAAGTGAGCCACGTTTGGCAAACTCGTTTTTTCGCTCGTTTTTATTGTGGGTTGATTTTAACGGCACTGAAACAGCATTGAACATGGCCTATGGGGGAGGGCTTTGAGGCCTATAGAAGGTCTTTTGAGAGACTGTATAGGAAAAAGGTGGCAGAGATTGACAACTAAAAATTATTGATCAGGCTAATTAAAAAGCCCAACAAGGCATTGTTCTAAGTTGAGAAAGGCTTTGAACACTCTTAAAGCTTGATTGATTATTGGTTTCTGAAACAAAACAATAATAATTCTCTATATATATTGTTAATAAATAAGCCAATTAAATAACCTTTACAACTCAGAGCTTGCTATTTTTTATGTCACATATAAACTACACAAGTCTTCATTACAAAATATTTACAATAACAGAACAGTAATTAAAAGTACAATCAGAACCAGTTTTTTAAGAACTTAAAAGAGTCATCCTTTTGAATTACTTTTGTGGCTTCATTAAATTTCATTGCTCTGTTTTATTTATTTTGTTTTTTGAAAATCATTTGCGGTTAAGATCATCTTTCTTTCTCCACAAACTGTGCTCAAAACTGTGTTCACACTTCAAATTCAGTCGAATTCTCTCCGGAGTGCGTGGGTTTGGCAACAGAAAACAACGACAAACGTGACCTTTCACTTAAAGCCACAAAAGTGGTTGATGCGCAACGAAATGGTGGCACATGCCACAAGAAACCGAGCCAGACGCAGATTCCGAGTTAAAGCCTAAGGCCGGGGAATGAGGTTTCACTTTTCTATAGCTGTGTGAATGGCAATAGATGGAGATACATAGATCCCCCCACAGTAAAAAGCCTTAAGGTACATACAGAAAAAAGCACTACAGGAGATTATAAATGCCTGAATTATAATATTTATCAATTTAAAATAAAAAGCGAGAGAATATTTCTAGTAAAACTTTTTAAAAAGAGGTTTAAAAGTATGAAATGATTCTGTATTTCTGCATTTTGGCTCAGATAGATCGGTGATTTTAAGTATAATCCAGTAATTTTTTCTCACTGTACGCTTTTCTCTTCCCCATTTCCCGCCTCTTCCTCTTTTCACCTCTTACTCTATTGCATGTGGTGCGTGGTGCATTGTGCAGGTAACGCGATCTTGGCCCGCTTCAACGAGGTCTACGAGACGCATTCAGCGCCGCCACAAGCGGTCGCACCTGTCTCTCCAACGGACCCCCCCACACTGCTCCAGGCGGGCAGCCCCGCCGCCTCTGCATCTCCGCCGACCAACCCGCAGAAACCCCTTTTGCCACCGGATCTGGTCTGCGAGCGGGCTCGCATCGAACTCCGACTGAACGAGATCGAGAAGAAACAGACGGCCATACGAACCGCCTGGCTGGAGCTGCTCCGATCCTTGCGGGAGGCACGCGAGCTGGCGACCCTGGAGGAGGGCGTGGCCTTCGTCACCAACTGGATCCTGCAGCAGGCGGAGCAACTGTTGAGCCGCCAGCGAAGCGTGGGTCAGGACGTGCGCGGATGCGAGGCCCTGCGATCCGCTCACGATCAGCTGGAGCTGGAGTGCCGCGATACCTACGGTTGCTATGCGGAGCTGCTCTACAAGGTCCAGCGGTTCGCAGGGGAACGAGAGGGTTCCCCGAAGGATCAGGAGTCTTGCCAGGATCTCCTCTCGCAGCGGGACTTTATGCAGTTTGTGTGTCGATCCTTTGCCAAGAGATTGGAGCGAAGGCGGAACGTTCTGATGACTGCCTTGAGATTTCAACGTCTCTTGGAGCAGTTCGAGCAGCTGCTGGTCACAGGTAGCCATGTGGTGGAGGTGGACAGCCGATCCCTGGATTGGCCTGAGGCAGAGCAGCTACTGATGCAGCTCAAGAAGAATCAGCAAATGTTGGGTGAGTTTTTGTGAGAATATACTGGAATACCCCATCCAGCATGTGTTTTAGAATATTAAACAAGTTTTCTAGATACATAGTGCTAATCAGAGCATTAACATAACTTGCAATTAAAATTTAATCAACAAAAAATGCGACGATAGGTCAAAACAATAGCAACTAGTGTTAACCAGACTTCATTAAAAATTTTGTTACATAAAAGTCACGCTTTCAAATTTGAATGAAAATAGTAAATCCAAAAGATAGATCGGTTCCAACTCGAACCTCACAGATACATTTGTTCCCAAAGCGAACTCAGACACTATCCAACATAAAACCTCTCATTCGCAGGCAACATCGAACGCGAACTTGTGCGCGAAGGTGAAAAGCTAAGCGACATGCTCGCCATGCCGGTGAAAGACGCGCTGGGCCGTGACCTCCAGCTGGACTACAGCCGGGACATTGCCCAGCTGCGCCGGCAGATCGATGACAGCCGCCGGAGGAGGCAGGTGTGCGGGCAGCGGTTGGCATTGCAGCGGCTCACCTTGGAGCAGGTGACCCACATCCATGCCTACGAGGAGGATGCGAGGCGTGCGCGCGACTGGCTGCGGGAGCTGTATGCAGTGCTGCTGCGTTGCCACTCCCATGTCGGCTGCAACATCCATGAGATACAGCTGCAGAAGGACGAGTTGCAGGGGTTCGAGGAAACCGGACGGGTGAGTTTTTCCGCCTTTTTTTTTTTGGCAACACAAGGAAAGAGAAAGAGAGAAAGAAAGAGCCAGTTTTTAACAGCAGAGTGACCTATTAGTATTTAAGCTTTTCCCAATTTTCTATAGGAAAATCAAGGCTGTACACTGAGAATTCCAAGTTCTATATAATATTAAATGAAATTCCTCTTTTCTTCCTTTACTCAGAGTATCTACCACTATGGCTGCCAGCTGCTGGAGGCCTCCCAAACCCTGAGACTCTGCAGCAAGCTGGATCACTCCCATTCCGATCACACATCCATTGGCGAGCAACTGCAGCACACTTGGCACAGCCTTCAGTCCATAGCCCAGGAACAGATGACCCGCCTACGGGTCTCGGCCGTCTTTCATCGCAGCGTGGAGGCCTATTACAGGCAGCTGCGGGAACTCCGGCCACTTCTCACCCAGGAATTGGCCGCACAACTGCATCGGCACCAGAGACACCAGCACAATCGGAGTAGCAGTGGCATTAGTAGCGATGCCGAGGGAGAAACCGAGTTGGAACTGTCGCCCCTCGGCGAGATGCCGCCCCGCTTGCAGCGTCATCTAATGGCCAGGGAACAGCTCCTCGTGGAGGTGGGCCGCATGGTCAGGCTGGGCAGACTGCTCAAGAAGCGTCTCAAAGAGCCTTTCGTCTTGGATGCACTCACGGGCAAGAGGTAAGTCCATTTCAATTATCCCAACCATAGCATAATCCCCTTCCAGTGGCGAGTGCTTGGACTTCAACCTGCTCTCTAATTCATTATGCTCGACGCATGAAAAACAAGGAAAACGCTGTGCATATCAACTAGGAATTTCGCTAAAATCCCACGAGTTTGCGCGGCGGCAAATTAACCAAGAGCAACGAACTAACAAGTTGCTAGAAATAAAACTAAAAGAAATGATAAACGGGAACTGAAACATACGCAGGCCGAAGGCAAACTGCTGATACCCTTCACAAAAAAAAAAAAAAAAAAAAAAAAAACAAGAAAATATGGTTATTTACAATGAAAAGATGATGAAATTAATAAAATATAAACTGAAGATTGATAAGACTGACGAAAGCAATATGATTTCTGCTTTGAAAAATAAGTTTCAGTTATAAAAGTTAACATACAACTGAAAATGATTTGTTTATAATCATCAATAGCATAAAAAACAAAACTTAATTAAATTTCCAAGTGGTTTTAAGTGCATACTAAACACGTGTATTACACATACTAAATGTCTCAATAAAATATAGACCTCAGAACCCATCAAACCGCACAATACTTCCCAAGTAACCGCAAAGAAGACAACCAAAAATAATTTTTGACATAATAAAACAAATGTCAGGAGGCGACGGCGACGCACCAGCACCACCACTCAGAAATATTGAAATAAAATAAAAGAACTATATAGAACCATATAGCAGACGATCCGCTTAAGAGTCGGCGTCCAAATCCAAGCAGTCTATTTCAGTGCGTGGTCCAGTGCGGTTCGGCGTTCGGTGCTCGGTTCTCTTGGCAAGACAACAACTGTCAGGTTGTCAAATTAATGGAACACTTATATATAGTTACTAGATATATAGAGTGATTTCCCGAAAAGATATCCTGGAGAAGAGACGGCAAGCGACAAGTGGGCCAAAGTAGAGGGAGAATTGTGATACAAAAAAGTGTTAAATATAGATGTGTCTTCATGCGTTCCCCGATTGTTCATTCCCACTAAAAACGAGTGCTAATCCCTGGGTGAAGTGAAATAATTGAATCCCACAATTATCATAGAGAGAGAGACGCACATCCATCTCCCTTCAACTGGCCACTAGCCAAAAGCGTGTTAGAGGGTCTTACGTCAAACTAATTGTCCCTCCCCAAAAAAAAAAAAAGAGGCGCCAACGAAATCGAAAAAAAACTCGCAATGTTTGCCAGATTTCGCAATTTGTTTGCCAAATCAAAGGGTGACGCCGCGGAGGAGGAGGATAAGGAGGTGACTCCCCGGATGGAGGTACCCAGCATTGTGGTGGATGAGCCGCCCAAGGAGGAAGAGCTTCCACAAATGGAATTCCCAAGCGAAACGGAAACCGAAACCGAAACTGAGAGTGATATTCTGGCTGCTGCTCCCTTGGCCAGCGAAGAGGAGGATTTGGCCCAGAAGCCCGATGAGATCCTCAGTGACTCGTCCAACGATCTGAGCCGGCTTTTGGAGGCCATCAATCAGGCTAGTAAGCTGCCGGAAACCAGCAGCGAGGACACACAGGGTGAAGAGGAGGAAGACCGCCCGGATTATTATGACGATGATGATGATGACGATGAAACAGCCAGTACTTCCAGTGTCAAAACGAAAATAGCCAAGGCCTCCATAGAAAGGGATATAATTCTCGAAGAGACCGAACCCGAAGAGGAGGATGAGGTCGATAAGGGATCAATACTGAATGGGAAGCCGCTCCAAAGTCTGGACAAGATCAAGGCTCTCATCCGTAACGATAGCGAGACCTATCCTTGCAGCGATTATACCGACAATGAGACGCCCTCGCACTCGCGCACTGCCTCCTTGGACTCCGGACCCCCCGCCGATAATCCTCGTCTCTCTGGTGATTTCAGTGTTGTGGCCGATGAACTGCCTCTGGACTGCAGTCCCAGTCCCCTGCTGCATGACAGTGGAAGAACCAGCAGTGCTGGGAGTGAGACTCCTTTGGAGACTTGCCTGCCAGCCACCGTTCAGGTAGTGCCCACCGGTAGCAACGAACTGGCCTGCGCCGCCATCACTCACAAGCTGGGAGCCATTGCCGAGGTGGCCGAGTCCCTGGATGCAGTTATACGGGATGTCCAGCAGCAGGAAGGAGCTGCCAGCAATGGGATCAGCAGTGGCATTAAGAAACTGGGTAGCGTTGAGGTAGGATTTCATTAATTACTGTTGAATTGAATAAATATTGATACTCCTTCTACTCAACAGGACTGGCACTCCCGTTCCACCGAGGACGAGTCCTTTGCCACCGCCTCCGAGGGCAACTTTACGCCCAACTCGCACTCCTCCTCCTTCCAAACAGCCTCTGGACGCACTAGCTCTTACATAGGTTCGGCCAAGAACTCCTTTGATGAGGCGGATGATTCTACGCTAAGCACTTTCGAGATACCCGAGCTTCCGCCCTCGCCCGTCAACATGTCCTTTGATAGCTCCGATCTGAGCTACTTCTCCGCCCATCAGCAGACAATGAAGAGCGAGGACCACGATCAGGACAGTGTGGTGGGCGTGGCCGAGTTACATAGTCAGAGTGTCACGCCCACGCCGGATGAGGAGCAGCAGCAGCAGCTCCAGCAGGAGCATTTGCTACTGCCACTCCCATTGCCCCAGGCCATCGAATCCGACAGCGAGGTCGAGGGCTTCAGCCTGGCCACTGGCATAACGACGGAGACGACTCCGAGAAGGTCCAACGCCCATACCCCGGAGGTGAGCAGTAGCTGCCATAATGCTCCAGCTTCCACTAACCCCAACGAACCGAAACCGCCGGCGTCCTGGCGACGCAGTAAATACTACGAGAATATAACGAAACAAACGATCAAGGGATTTCTTTGATTTCTCTCGAGGAAGAATTCTTCTTTTCTGAAGAATTCCCTTCTGAATGAAACGAAAAAAGAATAGGGAAAGTCAATTTTCCGACCAATTAACCCGCGCCATTTGCTGCTCTGCCGATGCTTGACATGCTTGCCATTAATTAACAGAAAAATTAGTTGGCATATTATTTTTGATCTTTTTCCCTCTAAAAACAACAAAAAACCTATTTTAGCCCATGAGCTAAAAGTTGATATTCTCTTTTGTTTTGTTTTCTATTTTCCGTTTGCATGATTTTTCTCTGTTCTATGACAAATTTATTATTTTAGTTTGAACTTTTGTTGAGAACAATATTAAATTTGATTTTGTTATGAAAATTATCTGAAAACTATGCATAATATTAAATCTACATCTAGCTTTTAAACGTATTTATTTTTATAGTTGAAATTTAGTTTAAGGCCTGCACAATTAGAGAATTCCACACCGAAATGCATAATATTTAATATTTAATTTTAAGAAATTAAATTCCGCCACAGCCAGTCGAAATTTTTTGCCATTAATTTATATGTTTAAATATTTATTTATAACTATTTTCTTTCCAAACACACAGTCACAAAAAAAATATATAGAGTGCAATTAATGTGTTTTATCCCAAAACCCCCAAAAATAAAGCTAATCATTTGATATAAGTCCGTGAATAACTTTTGACACTTTTCAGCTGATTTTTAATATAAATACTAATTCATGATTTATCCAAAGAGTAAGTATATGTTTTATTTATATAATTTTACATGACTTGATACAGTATTAACTGCCCAAGTCATTGCATAATTTTAGGCATCCCAATTTTCATTAAAACATTTAATTTTAAAACATTTTGTCAACCATTCAAAGTTCAAGTTTATGAATTTTGCCCCTGTGGGTGGCCCTTTCCCCAAGCATTTAACAAGCGGTTCTCAAGTGATTTCAATTATCTCAAATTTGAACCGGCAGTGGGTGTTGTGAGGGGTTGAATCGGGTTAAGGGGTATTCAGACAGTGAGTCTCCCCAAGTGGCTCATTAATCTCAATTAAAAACAAATAAATAAAACGTTGCGAGTGCCGTGATGATCATCCGAGAATATCTCTCTCTTTTCGAAAGATTCTTTTCTTGCCATTCGAACAGATTCCGTGACTTAATGGCGCTGAAAGTATAATTCGATAAGTCGCATTCGTCGTTGATAGCGGAAAATAATAACACACACAACTGGGTATTGATTGCTGCTGCATCTGCTCTCTGTCTGTTGCATGCAACAAGCGATGGATATTGCACGAATCGAAAGTCTCGAATCAGAGCCAAAGTCAAGATTCAAGGCACGCATTTTGAGTGGAAAATATATCGCGGAAAGGGGAGGCATTTTTTCGATCGGAAAAGGGAACTTAAATGCGGGCGGTCAGTCGCCGACTGCAGGCATCTATTAAGACACGATGCAGTCTGCTTGGTTACGTTTTTTTTTCGCTGTTCTTTCTGGTGTTGTTATTTTGTTGCTCGTCCTCCCTTCACTCTGTTATTAAAGTACCAACGCTGCACTTGAGCACATTGTGGTTTAAGATACCCTGGGTCTTACAGGGGATATTGGGCAGCACGTTAAACAACTGATTTATGCAGATGCAGATGTTCGCTTTTTATACCTTTGCAGGGTATTATTATTTTAGACAGAAGCTTGTTACGCAGTGAAGGAATCGTTTCCGACCCTATAAATCATATATATTTTTGATCAGCATCAACAACCGAGTCGATCTAGCTATGTCAGAAGAAAATATTTTTTTTTTAATTTTTCAAAATTTTTTTTCGATAAAATTATTAAAAAATTATAAAAAAAAAAATTTTTTTTTTAGTTTTTAGTTGAGTATGCAGATTTCTTAGCCTAATAAAATCTAGCATAGGAAAGTTTTCCGAATCAAAATTAATGCTATTTTGGCTTAGTTATGAAACTTTTTAAAACTATAAGTTGTCAAAAAATCGTCATATGTATCCGTCATATTCGAAAATTGTAAGCTCAGTTTATGTTTGCTTATTGAAATATAAAAAATAAAATAGGATATTTTCCTGCAATCGTATCAATATATATATCCCCTAAACATAAAAGGAGCTGAGAAGTCTTAAGAAGGCTTTTAGTAAGCCTAGTTAAAATGTTACTCAAATGTTTTAAATAATGAACTATTCAATATAATTAATATCATGTTTAGTGCAAAAGCAACTCAATAAATACACGGTACTAGCTATTCGCTTCATATTTTATAGGATATCACTCTTCATATCGCCTCATACCTTTTGTTGGTATTGTAATTGCTGAAAAGCCGGGCGCAGGGCATTAAAAATTGAAATCATGAATTAACGACGCCGCGAATGCCAAGAGCACTTGTTTATTTATGTACCACCCCACCCTCCTTCCTCTCTCTGACCAACCAGATCTAGACCTCTCTTCTCCTAAAGATCAAGCCGGCTTTTTCCAAAACTGAGCTCAGCGAGAGCCAAGAGATCTGCAGAGAGAGAGAGCGAAAGAGTATATGAGCTCCCATATAAACACTGAGCGAATCGGTTAATATTCAGCTGAATGTGCTCTCTTCTCTGCCGATCTTCTGCTGGCCCGTAGATTCTTCTCAGTTTCGTGGGGTCTGCAGTCTTCAGTCTTCGGAACTTTGGTCAGTCTTGTTCAAAGTTCGCGGCGTTCGGTTGCTCGGCTGTTTTCTGTGTGGAAAAAAGCGGCGCGCGCGCGATTTGCCTTAACCACTCACTCATTCACTCACATCTCCTCCGTTCGAATAATGTGCGAATAAAAACATATCTATGTAAATTAAGTTAGGGGGTTGGCGGAGGAAGACGGCAATAAATTCGCCACTTCCAAACATAAAAAAAGAGGAAAACATATTTTAATCAGCAATAATTTACCGAGAACATTTTTGGCATTCAAAAATAAATAAAAAAATGTTGGCGTCTGAAATCAACAAAAGTGTGCTAAAATTTATTGTTTTTGCCCCTCGCACAGTTTTGTGACCATGACGACCCTCAACGAGCTGAAAACAAAATAAAATGTTTAACAAATAGAAAATTTGCCACAAAATGCGGCCAGAGAAATATATATTTTTTTTTTCAAAAATATTCAATGACTTGATGCATTGAGAGCTTGCTAAAAACTTTGAGTCATGTGCAGTCGTTCCTCGTTTTTTTACTTTTAAACATTTTTCAATTCAGTTTCCATAGTTTACCACCACGCCCCAGAAATCTCAATCAACGAAATAGTTTTTCTTCTTGGACAACAGCATATGGGGGTCCAGTCTCCCAAGCATTTCCTCAATTTTCGTTACTGTAAACTTTTATAGGGACCGAGGGACGTTTTCTTCCCAATTTTTGTGCGCCGTTTTATTTTTAGCCAGCGAAAAGTACAATTAAAATAGTTTACATTACGCCGCCAGAGAAGGCAGCAAACGGCGGCGACTATTAAAATTTTGTGAGAAACACCACAAAAAAAAATTACCTAATACAGGCAGCAGCTGGTTGCACACCAGCATACACGGCGTATGCGTAATATATTCAAAAATATCCAAATAAGCATATATGTAAATTCATGGATCCCCGAAAAGATGACGACCGACTGACGACTCCTGCCAATATGCAATTGGCACATGTTCCGAATATCTTGCGGATACATTGAATGTTACACAAAAGCTGACGCACATCCGTGAGGTTTATCTGTAGCCGCCAATCTCTTTTGCATCTCTGTATCTGGGCTAGAATAACAGTTTAGCTTCGTGGCAGAAATCGCCGCGAAAAATTACTCAATAGTTTGTTGTTTAAAAATAAATGCGAATCGAGAAACATTGTCATGAGAGGAGAGCAAGGGAGAGGAGAGAAGAGAAGAGGCTGGGTACTAGACTAGCACACGCATCAAAGGCAATTTTCTCAGGCTCAATTTGCACAAAAAAAAGTACACACAAAGCGATTCTCTCGGCATATTAGTTAGGTGCACAGAAAGAAATAAAAGTCTTAGATGGAAACTTAATATAGAATGTGTGCTATAGAACACACTAGGAGCTTTTAAAACCCGGTAAAATAATTGTTAGAAATTTTACTTCATTAGAAAAATACCAATTTACTCAAAAATAGCTTTCCTTACTTTTAGACACTTCTTTTTAGAGTTTAAATAGTTTTTTTTTAACGGATTTTTTAAAGTTTAAAGATTTCTGGGGCACTAAAGATATGTTTTCATAGACTGTAATCCATTGAAAATCGGTTTTTATTAAAATTTTAACACGATTTAGTGATCTTTACTTAATATTAAGTAAAAAGCCTGTCTGTTAGGTTAGTAAAATATGGCACATTTAAATGTGGAATCCCAAAACACCTCAATTATAACACAAAACCATTTTCAAAAACCTGAAATCTCTTTTATTTTCTAACCGTGTATTTTCATACAAGTAAAGAAACAATAATAAACAAGGCACTGGCACTAGAGAGACAGAGAGAGCGCGTGTATGAAGTCATAGTCGAGAATTGTCCGTTTCGAAAATCAACCGATTCGCAGAGGTTCTCAGACGATCGCCGGCGTTGATAGCGTTCGCAACGATCCGAATTCGAAACGAAGCAAATCCTCCTATATAGTTATAGCTCCGGCTATTGCTATACAACTAACCCAATAAATTAAGCCGAACGAACGCGAGTGACTCGATTGTAAAGTCTAAAAGTCATCTTCTTTCCCGAGCAGAGTTCAAAATGCTCAACACGCGAAATAACCCGGCATAGGTAACATCAACGAGAGAAAACAAAACGACAGAGATTATAAAAGACGCCCCCGCGAAAACACACACACACACACAAAACTACACCTAGCCTCTAAGCCGACAACCAACCAACCAACCACTCAGCACTCCTCAGCAGTCCTCAGAAGATACCAAGTCAGAGTCCGAGTCCGAGTCAGAGTCAGAAAGAGGAAAAGTAAAACGAACCATGGAACGCCGCCAAGCCCTAGACTCATCGATGTCTTCGCTGTACTCGGCCGCCTCCTCCTCGAACCCCCATCCGCATCCCCGCCAGCTCCAGTCGCAGCAATCCCAGCAGTCACAGCAGTCCCAACTAGACGCCTTCAATTATTCAGCAACAATGTCATCATCGTCGCCGACTCCAAGCCAGGCCATGTCCACGGGCATGTCCACGAGCCACCATGCCACCTCTGGCAGCACCACAGGTTCCCTCAGAGCCACCACCATTGGCACCGTTGTCGTCCGCTGCGGACCCGTACAGCTGGTGATAGCGCTCCTACAAGTGAGTTGTAAAAAAAAAAACAAGCAAAAACACAAAAAATACAAACAAAAAACAACTAAAAACAAAACACATAAAAAAAAACGTACAAGAAATGGGAAACAAACATGAAGATACATTCATCTAGATACGAAAGAAGTGTTCGGAGAAAGCTCTTGAAGTACAAGGAAATTTATGCGAAAAGCGATCTGGGAGGACTTGGTGGGGAAAATGATTTGAGACCTAAGCTAGGAGGGAGATATAGGATAAATCATGAATTGGCAGAAACACATTTGATTTTCTTTAGATTACAGTCTGAATATCTTGAGGGAATAATGAAAATAATATTCCAAACTAAAAGAAAACACACCAAACTTGCATCGGGAAAGTCAGCATCTTAGATACATACATCTAGATAAACCAGAAGTGTGAAGAGAAAGCTCCTAAAGTACCAAGAAATTTATGCGAAAAGCGATCCCAAAGGATTTTTGACCCAGCTCTAGCTAGATCTTGGATAAATAATACACTTGGGAAGAGTTTTGCGTAGAATTTGAAAAGTATATTTAAACTATTAAAAGTTATAAAAGTAAAATGAAATTTTATTAGTTTTAAACCAGATTAAAATGCTTTCAAATTATATTTGAAGCTATAAATCGCTAGATAACATCTCAAGACCACCTTGACCTTTTTAAATTTCAAATGAGATAATCATTTGAATGACAACATAATCCTCCCCTTTAAAAATAATGATGTAACCTTTTATGGAAGGTGTAGAGAACATAGGTAAAACAATTACACTTTATGAAATAATTTCCATTAATCACTTGCCTTGTTTTAAAAATTCTACCATTAAAACTTAGGAAATAATTCAACCAAACAAGCTTTCACAACATAAAAACCATCAAGTTCTTATCAAACAAACTATCAATAATTTATCTTATCATCATCATTCAATTACTCACTCTACGTTTACAATTTTCCAGCCTCCAGCTAGCTTCGAAAAGAATTCTGTATACAAAAACCCTAAATTCCCACATTAAAAAACATTTAATTGAAAAACTCCTATAATTAAGCCAAAGTCATTGCCGCCAGAACAGTTTGCTCAATCAAATTATGTGGCAGAATGTGGGGCCACCCTCGGGGTACAAGTCAACCTCAATGTGACTTTAGCACTGAAAAATTCATGGGCTTCTAATGCCCAAAACTGGTTTACACAATTTTCGATTGTTTATTAAACCGGCTTCTCGCCAAACGATTTCCGCGCCAATTAGCAAATACGAAACAACGAAAGCAAAAGTTTTGTGGATAGCGGTTATAAATATTTGAAAAGCAGACCGGGCCACAAAAACATACGCCACAAGAAAATCAAGACAAAAAAGGTTCAAGGTTGCCCCTATCCGTCTGACATCAGAACAGAAGACTAAACGTGACAAAAAGAAATGTATCTGCAGACCAAGAGATACTTTCGACAATTAGGCGCAGCTGCTACCTGTCTGGGCCCAGAATGGGTTTCTCAACCAACAAGAGAGAAACTTTATTTGGGGCTCAGTCTGGGGCAGATCTTGCCCGCCAATTTGCCCCATAAATCAAGCGCGAACTTGAAGCTGCGACTTGAACTTGAGGAGATGAAGCGCTACAAGTTTCATGCCCTCAAACAAAAACAACGTGAACGAACGCTCAATAATAATGGGCAGCTTCAGGTTTTGTTTTTCTTGTTTTTATTTTCCGTTCATTGAGCAAATTTCGGTGTGCCAATTTTTTTTTTGTTCGTTCGCCGCCAGAATTATAATTTTTGCCTCATTTGCCACAAACGAGTGCTTTCCATGTGTTAAACATTTGATTTGATTTACAATTCATTTCTCCCCCGATTTCTGTGCTTCCCGTGCGTTTGCATATTATGCAAAAACACTTTGTGGCGAGGCTTTCAACACGTTTTGTTTTAAATTTCTGAGAATTGAAAAGCCAGCTACCTCGGAAAAAATGTATAACCCTGTTCTGGTTTTTGATTTCGATTAAAATTTGTTGGCTAAAATCTAGGAGATTTATGAGTAAATTTAATATATTAAGTCTTATTAAGTTTTGGAGTGAGGTTGAAATTCGGACATATTTTCGAGACAGAAGTTTAATTTTGTACTTTTCCCCTATACTAAGATAGTTTCTCAGTTATTTATAACTAATTCTCTAAAAATTCCATAAAACAGAAACAAAAAAACAATTCCTATTGATTTCTGTGAATTTTTGCCAGCTGTTCGGCTACAAAATTGATTTTAGCGACTGAAAATTAGCCTGCCTGTGGTTTTTTCTTATTTTTCTCTGGTCTCAACTGGTCCCAAAAAATGTTGTTGAAAATAAACAAGAGCGCGTACAGTCTCTCACGCCTCCCGCTCTCTCTCTCAGGTAAACAAATTAGCAACAGGCCAGAGCCAAAAAAAAAAGATCAACAAAAGAGTACAAATAAATACACAATATATATTCCACAATAAAAGCAAACAGATGTATAAGAAAAACACAGAAAAGAAACAGTGTACGAGCTAAAAAATGTTCGATGAGCTCAGCTCTGTTATTGTTAAAAATTCCACGTGGGGTGAGAGCTATTTAACGGAAGTTCTTTTGAAATTTATGTTACTGTATAAGACTTAAAAGAAGGAACCATAAGTTCGCAGACTATGCAAATAAGCCAAAGTTTCCTTCCTTCTGCGCTTATTTTCCCGAAATAAGCAACAATTCCTTTTCAGTTAGTTTTCCTCGCCGACAACTCAAACTCCGACTGGCAAACACACAAAGTTGAGATATTAAGATTTTGAATGTTAAGTGCTAAGGGAAACTATGAACAGAATAACTGTAAAGTTTTCACTTCGGTTGTGACATGTATTTGCTAGTGAAAAATATTGTAGTTAAAAAGCTTTTTCAGATATTTTCATTGGAGGAAAATAAATTCCGAAATACACTGTGTCCGTCATCGAAGCATTTAATTGGAACTCCATATCTCTATCTTTGGGCAACCCAACTCATCATCGTCTCCCTGGGAATGCCCCCCATCTGACATGATTTACATATCCCTTCAAGTATCAAGTCTTTAGGATTTGCCCTGCCCCAAAGATAATTATCCAATCTGGTCCCGGCCAGGGCGGGCATCAATCTTAATGGAAGATTTTGCTCTGACTCTGACGCAAAAATTTCGATTACAATGTTTGTTGATGCAACACGAAAATATTTACAAGTGTTTGAAATGTGGGAATGTGAGAGAGGAAGGGGAAAGGGGGGGAAATGTTTCGGCCCGGTTACAAAACGTTTCGTTTTATGTTCTTCTGGAAATGAAAAATTAACTTCAAGGCAATTAAAAGGCCAGCCAGCGGAAGGCCAAAATAAACCAAAGCCAACACCCAAACGAAGAAGAAACTTCAAAGGCACACGCACAGCCAGAAGATTTACATATTTGTTTAGCTAGACTCTCTCTCTAAATAAATAGATTTCCCATGAAGCGTGCCGCGAATGTGGAGATCTCGTTTAATTGAGTCTAATGCGCTAAACTAATTTGGAGATTTCCTAGGCGAAGGCGAAGGGGCTGGACCATGTTATAATGGAGCAATTGGGGCGCAACTAGCGGCCTGCTTCGGATCTCATATCTCAGATCTTGGATCTCGAATCTCGGATCTTGAATTGGAATCAGGCTCTTGGCACGATCTGCTCTGATTTGCAGAGGAGCCGCTGTAGAGGCGCCAGAGGAAAGGCTGAAAACTCTAATTGAATTTATGGCGATTTCATTTGTAAAAGTCGCAGCTTTTCACTCATAAATTGCTCAGACATATGAGCATGTACTTAATAGTAGGCACTGTACAAGTAGCTTTAGGTGAAGTTTATAATTTAATTTGACGTGAGCTTTCTTTAGTTTTATATTTAAAATGAAAATAGATCATTTTAATATTTCTATTCGTTATGAAACACTACTTTCTGATTCGAAAATGACTTACATCCTGTGTTCCGGCTTTGTTTAACTATTCTTATTACAAATTTTAGCGCTCCTCGCATATTTTTTAACGCCCAACCCTATCATAAATAAATAAAATTGATCTTAAATCTTAATAGATGTGTATATATGGTCCTTTTTAATTTCGAAATACCATATAATACGGGCAATATTTCGTTCTGTGTAACCAAGAGTATGTGTGTGTGAATTATATGCCTTTGCCTTGGGCCTGGCGTGGGTGAAACGCTCTGCAGCTGCGCACAGTTTGGCACCGAAAGAGAGGGCTAGACGAAGACCGAAAGAGACGGGCGATAGAAAGCAGCGCCAAAGCCTGAAGTCTGAACGAAAGAAATGTTTACGACGCTTGGCAGGCACATAAATTTACGCATGAAAAGCTTGCGCATTCCGCCCGCTCGCCAAAGAGACTCTCGGGATCGCTTTAGCGATGGAACTGGGACTCGCACTCGCACTCGAAAACCTATGATGATGGTGATGTTGAGATGGTGAGACTGTGACTGGTGACTGGTGACAGTGACTGGTCTGCGTGATAGTGATTTGTCACAGTGATTTATGGTTTTGTGGTCCGAAACATAATAACAAGGGCGTGGCTGTCATTTTCTAGGTTGCAATGTTGAAAAACAATAATTAACCGACTAAACTAGGGTAGTGACCAAAATAAAATATCTACAATTAATTAATATAAATAATATAATAACCAAGACTGATCTTCGGATTGTTATATTATGTATTAAAAGTAAGGAAACTAACTTCAGGGAGCCAGTTTAATTTATATTTTTATATGCAAATTTTGTCTATAAATCATATTTTAAAAATCTCAAAACTAAGCCAAAAACGCTTTAATTTTAATTCGGAAAGCATTTCTATGTTAGTTTTTATCAGGTTAATAAATCTGCATACTCAATTTAAAATTTTAAAAAATTTTAAATTTTGCCATTTTTTGACATTTTTATGATGTAAAAAAACAAACAAAAAAATGTTGAAAATTTTTGAAATTTTTTTTTCTCTAGAATATAGCTAGATCGACTCGGCTGTTGATGCTGATCAAGAATATATATGATTTATAGGGTCGGAAATGATTCCTTCACAGCGTTACAAGCTTTTGACTGAAATTATAATACCCTGAAAGGGTTTGATATAAAATATGTTATTTATTTACTAAATACATTTTATTTAAATTGTGTCAAGAAAATCTGCTTGAAGAATAAATGTCAAATTAACCGTAACAAGTTTTACAACCCAATCAGCTTAATTTCTTCACTTTGGTGTTAGGTTACTCCATTTTCTATTCAATCTAAACATAAAGAAAACCTATAAAAAATGTAGTAGGTATAAAGTTGATGCCCCGTTGACTTACGCAAATAATTTGAGGCAGTGATTTCTTTGCCACATCTTTAGCCATCCGTCTGGATGGCGTGTCACGGCGAATGGGCCGTAAATCTTATCAGTAATTGAAAAATTCCAGCCCTAACTGACAGTATCCACACCGCGACTTGGCGGTGAGTGTCGTCAACATTTGTAATGTATTCTAGGCGCAGACGCAGTTGTTGCCTGTCTCCTCCATGGGATCGCTGGAGATTCAGATGGGGATGGGATGGTACCCTCGGGGCACTGGGATCCGCTCATCCAAAGCCGGCTTGGGATAGGCTGCTGTCTATCGGTGGATTTAATGCAGCTGCTACTACTTAGCGCAACTGACACAACAGTTTGGCACGCACTGATTGATAAGCGAGAAAAGCGGTCTAGGAAAAATTGCAAGAAATATGAAGAAAAATTGTGGGAGGGGGGCAAAGCGAAGACCAGTTGGGCATAAATTTGCCAGAAAGCCGAAAGCCTGGCTTAAAGATAGAGACAGGCCACAGTGATCACTAGCAAGAGATGAGCTAACTATAACTATAGCTTACTCTTTGGGGAAATATATACTTGAAAAAAAAACCAAATATTTCCTTTTGCTTGGGTTCACAGAATAAAAATAGATCTACTTTCTATACCATTTTATTCCTTCCTGTGATCTGATTTAAGCTATGCATTATCCTATTATCGCTTTTAGTCGCCATGCTGAAGCTGTATTCTTGTGTCCACTCAATTAAAAACCACACAGCTCTCATTTAGCTACGTAGTTCCTATGGTAATAGCTGTAATCTTTGCTTTCCGGGGGTCCACTGTGGTCTCTGGAGGATCCAGCTGCTGTAATTACCGGAGTGGAAGCGACGGCTTGGCGGTTTTCGAGTTAGAGACGCGAAATATATTGCATGTTTACATGGCAACTGATAGTCGCCGATAAACGTTCAATGAAAGTCGCGCTTTGCAAGGCTCCTGCTGCTGGCGATGTTGCAGAAGTTGCAGATGTTGCAGATGGGAGGCTGCCGCGAGTCGTGGCCAACAATTTGTAGAAACAATTATAGAAATTATCTTTTAGTTGGCTGCGAATTAAATTGAAATTTAAATTGCATTCGATGGGGAGATTGCCCAATACGTGTATTCATAATTCACGTTGGCCTGGGAAAGTGCGACCCACAAAAGCTGAAAGCCTCAGCTGAAATTGTTCAATGTATTTTATGCTTTGCGGAGGTATTTATAGAACCCCCAAAAGTCTGACATCACTCGGCTGATGATGATGATGATCGAGGCGAAACCTCTGCTAAATTAACAATAACAACAAATAGCGGCAGAATACACACGCGGGCAATACGCTTTTGCTGTTCTTTGTTTTATGACAAAATCAAGTTAAGTTTAATGGAGGAACAGAGCGAACGCGTCAGAGCGTGATGACAACAAACGCAGAAACAATATGAGTTACACTTTGAATAAGAATTGTGCAACAAATAAAATGGAAAATATTTCTATTTCCTTTTCCAAACCTAACAGTTTTAATAAAATATTAAGTGTTTATTTATATATATAATATTCAATAATGCCAAAGTTGTAGTCCGGTTTGTTCATATTAACAAATAACGAAATAGCCAAGAATCTTTTAATTTAGTTTTAGTTTAGTTTTATATTTATTAAACTAACTTTGGTGTAATTTATCCAGGTGTAAAGGTAGCGTAAATACATTTGCATATGCCTATTTGTACAATACATTAATGCTGTTTGCTCTCTATCAAGTCGTGCACACACAAACGTATGTAAATGCGGCTTTTTTATTGGTCTGTGTTTGTACAAACTTTTAATGGCCCTCAAATACAACATTTGGGCTTATATTTGATCAGGAGCAACACACATATGTGTTCATATAAAAGTGCCCCGTTTGATTTATGTCGCTTTAATGAGCCATTTTCAATTTGTATTCAATTAGCTTACCTTTATTAGAGCAGTCGCACAGCCACAAAATGAAATTGTCGCAAAAAGGCTAACAAAACATGTGATATGGAAATGTGGCAAAATTGTATATTAATGGGAGAATGTGTGCTGTATTTTTTGGTTTTTTAGGTCAAGGCTGGCTAATGAACTCTAAGGCAAAAAATATATGCACAATTGTAAATGTTTAAAAATGCATGGGATAAATAAATTCATAGAGCATTGACAAATCGTAACGAGCAAATATTCATTCATTAGTTTAAATTGTGTACACTGAGTGTTTATATGCCAAATAAATAAGAAAAATGTTTTGAAATAGTGCGTTCTTGAAGGAAAGACGTAAACGTTGCCAAATTGTTAGGTGGAAAAATGTTCATTAGTTTTAATTGATCTTTTGACGAAATCGTAAATATATCAGAGAGCACTAAAATACCCGAAAATTAGAAATATGATTTACATATTTGTCTATAAAAATTAATCTACAAAAGAAGAGCATACCTATTTTTATTACAAAGCAGGAAAATGAATCAAGGGAAAATGAAGTATTTGTAGAAATTCTTAGCTATTCTAACCTTATGTTATTAAGTTGTTGAACATCTTTCTCCATTATTTCCATTACAATTTTCTTGTAAAGGATTCTGCTAAAGCAATATAAATCAGGTAAAACCAGACAACGCCTCCGCAAATTGCTATTCCCAATTAAATCAGAGATCGGCATTCGGGATTACGTACATATATTACGTACCCAATGGCCGTAGCTGTCCGTAATGAAAGAGCGGAGCTGGACGGCGCTCTATAAAAATGCGCAATGATTTCACACAAAACGATAACAACAAAAACAACAACTCAACAGCATCGAGGTAATTTCATATCGAAATCGTGTTCTATCCACTGCCACAAAGTATTAATTTAAAAGCCAAAAACGTGTTTCACGCTAAGCGCCTCAAAGTGGACGATTGTGTTTGGTCCCCCTTTTCAGGTCTCATGTCTCATTCTTTTTTCCTTCGAAATATTCTTAACCAACTTTGGTAGATTCTCTTTCATACCCTAGCAGAAAGTATTTTGTAATAGAAAAATATTATTATTTTGAAATGTTATTTTTGAAAAAATTAAATCAATAAATTCATATAGCTTTTGTGTTATTCTCACCACAGTTTTCTATTAATCAAATTTATAGCACAATTTTAAACCAGTTTTCTTAATCACTTTTCAAAGCTTAAATTGCATATTTATAAGTAAGATATGAGATCACGAATGATGCCTTTATTTTTATGGCTGTTATAAAGATACATCCGCTAAAGTACCAGATGTTTTTCGTAAATAAATCTGTAGATATTTTCTTCAATATAAATGAAATAAGTAAAAACAATACTATATATTCTATTCTCCCTATTATATTACAATGCCCCTTAATTACCATCATCAAAAACCAGAGTAAACTTCTATTATTTTCAAAGATTCCCAAATTAACCCTCACACTCTGCTGTATAATACGATTAGAGATCAAACTGTCAAACTTAATCGAAAATCCAAATAAATACATAGCCTGTTATAAACCTAATTGATCGACAAGGGTATTTCATTGTTCGATTTCCAAACCTAGGCATTCCTTTCTGGCTCTTATTGTTTTTTGAACCGCCGCCGGTGCTTTTGGCATTATATCATCGCCTGGATGGGTGGGGTACAAATGGAGGGAAATCTTATAGCGAAATGAATCCTCCCACCCGACCACGATCGTGGGGCACTTCCGCCTTGGCAACTGGCAACTGGCGGTCTGGCGACTGACTGCCCCAAGTGCCGGCCGAAGAAGACGCGCTTCTAAATGTCCAAATGCATATTACGGATCTTAACGGCTCGGTGCGTGTCTGTGCGCCACTTGAAATACGATTCAATTTTGCAATGAGTGACGTATGGAGTACACAGGCAAAAAATGTTGAAAAATTATACGATGAAATATTTAAATTTCATTAAATTGTTTTGAAATGGAAAACTATTCAATTACTCTTTCATTGCTGTAAGAAAATTAAAATTAAATACTTCCTAAAGAAATATCTATTTGGTCTCATTTGAGATTACAAAACTGTTGATATCTTTTTTTTTGGGATTTAGAGAAATTTTCTCTTTTAATCTTATTTAAAGTTTATATAAATGATCTTTAAAATTTCTTCATGTGCCAGGTTGGGGGCCTGTGTTTGGTACTCGGCGCCCGGCCATATGCATAATGGTTTACTTTATGCTTTATACGTCGTACGTATGGTTAGTTATGGTCGGCCTGTTTATAGTGATGTCATACCATTTATGGTTCATATTTCAGTTAGACTACGTGATTATCCATCCCCCGTCTCTGGCTCTCTCCCCCTGTCCGTTACACTTCAAATTTATTCAGATTTTCGAGAATTATTAGTGTGCATGTAAATGAGTATTGAAAACCCATTCACGTCGCATTGAGTCACTGACTTTGGCTGGTTTTCTTTATCGCCCTACATCGCATGGCCAGTGGGGCACACACAAACAATTTAATTTAATAGCAGGGTTATTAATTTGTAAAGTAATTGATTAATGACAGTCACAGATAAAACCAACTGAATACCTTTTGGCTGCTACATTGGAAAACTACAGGCGAACCCGTTGAAGAAAAACTTATTAGTTAAGACATATAATATCTTTGTTTAAGATTTCGTCTGTCTTGACTGCAAATCTACATAAAATATATAAATTATGGTGTTATTTATACATATTATTTAGATACAAGTCTCTACTTAATAATTATTGAGCAAAGTTTGTTTGAAGCTTCACTGTAACTTCCCAAACTTGTACAAATTAACGCCCACGCAGCTTTCCCTAAAACCCAATAAAAACCCAACCAGAAGCAGCTTGAGAGCCATCAGCCAAGCTCTGCCTTGCTCTCCATGGTTTCGTGGTGGTTCACATGTGGCATGTGGCACTTTTTCCCCCCCAGCCCCATCGACACATGCTCATCCCAACAGGAAAAACTAACGGATGCCATTACCATAAACAGCCAATGCTGACCTTCATTGCAATCAAACAGAGCTGAGGTTGTGGTGCCACTTCTGCACTTGGGATACCCAGCCAAGATTGTGGCTTCTGGCTTTTGTCTGTCTTCTGGCTTCTGGCTTCTGGCGGTGCTACCAAAATTAGAAGAAGCTGCTGTGCAGCATTGTCGCAGCCGGAGCAGGTTTTCCACAGTTTCCCTGCACGAGATCATCGTCGTTTCCTGGCCCGATGTCAACTACGAGTTTCATGAATGGCCATGTGCAGCCAGAGAGCCAGCTGCTGGGATCACAGGAACGTGACTGTCATGGTTTTTGAGATTGGGAATTGGGGAGCAGGAATGCTGCAGACCCTTGTGGGAGAATATCAGCTTCAAATACCAACTAGTGCGAGGAATCCTATGGAAGGTATCTTTGGGAAATTTAATAATAAGGTATTTGAAGGCAGGAATTTAAAGAGAACAAGATTTTTATATCAAAGCAAATTGTTTGTGGAAAAGAACACTGTTTGAATCCTAAAGGGTTACGTTTTTGTGAAGCCTTATGTGGGAAAATTTAAGAAATGGGTACTAAATCAAGGGTAATCCTTGTTTAAAACTAAAAAATCTCTTTACCATCATACGACACGACATTCATTCATGATGCTAACCCCTAACCTATTAATCATCTTTAATAAAATAACCTTAACTCTTTCAGAGTCCCGAAAAGATCTACATAAAAGTCGTAGAGCTGGAGCCAAAGATCACAGCGCTGGGCGATAATCTAGACGAATCGTTGCGTATGCAAAGGGAGCACGATGAGACTCTCCGAAACCTACAGGTGAGCGAGTTGGAATCTGCCATAAAACCCTATGTTAAATACCCTATAAATCCCCTTCCAGAGCCTGCCCGGACCCATGGATGAGTTCGTGCAGAAGGCAGACAAACTGCTGGCCAGCAAGCGAATCAGTTCGGAGCTCGTCAACGCCATGGCCGATACCCTAAACATCATCTGGCAGGACATTCTGAATCTCCTGCAGGATCGTCAGCACATTCTAATACTTTGCACACAGTTCCACGACAAGATGACGCAGTGCTTCCGAAAAATGGATCAGCTGGAATTGGCCTGCGAAGAGATCCTGCAGCCCATAGATGTTCCCCGTATCCAAGAGTTCCTCAATAGATTCAAGCAACTGAGAATAGACATGCTCACCGGCGTGATGGCCGCTCTAAAGGATGGCAACGAACTCCTGGCCCAGTTGGAGGAACTGGAGAAGCTGGAGACACTCGATACGAGACCGGAGCACATAAAGCGGGATGCCACGAGGGCGGTGCACCAAGTTCAACAGTGGCTGGAGGCTCTGCACGATCGAAGAAACGACCTGGAACTCGCCTGGCAGACGCGAAAGACCCAAATGGAGCAGTGCCTAGCCCTGGCCCTGCTGGGGCGGGAACTGGTGGATCTGGAGGCCGCTCTGCAGAAGGCTCGCATCGAACTGAACACCATGTACAGCCTGGGAGAGTGCGAACACACGGCCAATGAGATGCTCGCCAAGTACAGGGATTGGAAGCAGCAGGCCCTGCTGCTCCGGGATCGAGCCCTAAAGATAACCAGAGCCAAGGAGAAGGTCCAATCCGCCGGCCATTTCACCTCCGACGAAGCCTGTGCTCGGGCCTATGCCGTCCTCAGCGGCTGCACCGAGCACTTGGATCTGGTGGACCAAAGGGAACACTGGCTGCACCAATCCCGGGAGTTCTTTGCCAAGGCCGAGCACACTCTGAGTGTCCTCGAGAAGCTCGAACTGGAGCTGGCCAGTGTGAAACTGCCGCCCAACTCCCCCGAGAGCTATGCCATGTTCTCCAAAGTGGAGCGTGATGTTCGAAACTTCACCGAGGAGCCCATACGCATCGGTTATGGCATCCTGGACGAGGTGGGACGCACGCAGCCAGAAACGCATGGCGTGAAGAGGGTTCTCGATGAGCTGGAAAACCGCAAAGCCTATATCGAGGGTATCTGCGCCCACAGCAGCGAGGATCAGCAGAAGGTTCAGCGAGCCCTGAGCGAGTTCTTGACTCAGCACAACGAGCTCTTGGCCTGGCTGAGGGCATCGGGTCAGTTGCATCTTCAGCAGAGCGTGGACATGGGAAGGAATCTTCACCAAGCCAAGCAGTTCCTCCTGCAGCACCATGAACTAATGCAGGATCTAGAGGTGGGTTTGTGTTGGAGTTCTTAGAGTTTGTAATGGAAAAACCTTTCTTATTTTCATTTCACAAGGGGCTTTTCTTTAAGTACTGAATCAATAATAATTTTTTTCTGATTATTTGATTTAAAAGTAAAGCAGTAACCTTTTTCATTAATTTCAAGCGGGACTTTCTTATACATATATATGTTCATAATGGCTTTTCGCCATATTTTTAAATTTCATACTTTTCCACTGAGTTCCCAACCCGTAAATATTTCAGAAACTCGCTATTCAATCGGAGATTTATAACTAAAACCTTAATCTGTTGCCAGATCAAGGGAGAACTAATCAACATGCTACTGGAGTCCATCAAGGTCCATTTGGAGTCACTGAGTCCCCAGCAGCGCTACGATGTGGACTCGAAGGCCGAGTCACTGCACAAACACTGGATCGAGCTAAAGGATTTGGTGCTAAAGCGTGTGGACTATGTCTCCCTGCTGATCGACTTCTTCGAGCTGTCCAATGAGCTCTCCAGCCAGCTGGATAATATGGAACGCCAGCTTCAGCAAACGCCATCCGATGAGCACAAGCTGCAGTTCCTCCAGGCCACCTGGACGGGAATAGCGGCGACCTTCGGCGAGCTCAAGTCACGCGGACAGAGATTCATCAACTTGAAAGTGGGTATAGGGCTGCACACCACATCCGGTTCTCCTTCCCCTTCTCCAACTCTCATATGGATAAGTTGTTTAATCTAAGTTTTGTGGAATTCTCTAATGTCAGGGCTGGTTCGTTATGCATGCTGCACTCTGTTTATGCCGCATCTATGCCCGCAAACTTTGCTCTTTCGCCGCCTAACTGCTGACAGCTGGCGCATTTTGCACACGCTGTCCATCAGCTCCCAGAAGAAGCTTGCTGACGTTGCACAAACAATCGCGAAAAGTTGGGACACGAAAAGGGGCTACACTTACTTTGGGAAATGTTTAAAAATAATTTAAAGGGAATTAATTAAGAGCTAAGAGAATAAATAATTTCTAAAGTCTCTAGGAAAGTCGTAGTCTTAGTCTTACTTAAATGAATCCCAGAATTAAAGTAAAATTCAACGTTGGATCCTAGTAACAATATTATTTAAAATGTCTATCTTTCCAAGTATCTTCACTGTTATTTTCTATAGATCCAAAAGATAATATTTTAATTAAAGCCGCGTCTTTTTCAAAGAATCCTCCCAGTCGAAGAGATAAATCTCTGGCGTATCGGCTAGAGTATTCCTGTTTTCAACTCCCTGTCCTCCTCAACTTTTCGCCAGTCCACCGCGCTGGGTTCATAAATTATAAACAATATGATTTGGTTAGCCATAAACATGTATTCAAAACGACAACGTCATTTTGGCCCATACGTGCACATAAAACCGGGAAGAAGCGGCGGCTGCCTAGCAGACGCAAAGGAAATTTTTTGAAATTAGAAATTTTTTGCTGCTCCGCCGCGAGTTGTGTTGAATCGAGTCGAAGTCGAGTCCATAAATAAAGAAAGCAATTTGCGCTGCCGGCTATAGATAGGTTGTACTATATGGGGCCTGGTCGGGAGAGCTGGGTCGGATCTGGCCTGGACTCGGGCTGGCAGAAGGCAGCAGACCCTGGCCACAGTTAGATGCGTGCGCCACGCGCCGCTTTTCACTCGGAAAAATCCCTCTCTGCACGCGACACTTGGGCGAAGGGAACGCACAACACACAAAACGAAATATATAACACAAAATAAAAACAGAAAAATAAAACGAATACGAAAAGAAAACAGCAAAATCAAATATAAAAATAAAAATAAAAATCATCTATTTTCTATGCTATTTTTAACGACGCGTCGCTGCGCAGATTGTGGATCCATATCTCGAGACCAAATCCTCGGCACAGGCGGTGCAAGAGACGCTGAACGGCTTCAGTAAGCGGCAGGTCGACGTGACGAGCAGTTTGGAGAACTGGACGACCAGCATCGAGGAGAAGCGCCAAGTGGAATACCTACTCGAGAAAGTCATGAGCGACAACGAGGAGGTGAGTGTGCCGGAGTCATAAGAACTTAATTGAAAATGCACAGGATTTCTCGAAAGACTATTTTTGAATATGTTTTTTGATTGCAACTTCTTAGGGGAGTTTTAGTTGGAACAAATGTTCATATTTCTGATTTAATTGCGCCACTTAATTGCCTTAGGAAAACTAATTAAAAGTGGAGGATATCTTTTAGGTTTTCCTATTTATTTTCTAGGGAGTTACCTTTCAAAACTCCTTTTAAAATTTCTATTAAATCCCTCTCCTTTGCAGACTGTGGCCAAGAGCACACAGGTGGACACCCAGCTGTATCCCGTCTTCACCTCGACCAGCGTTGATGCCAAGCAGCTGCTGGTCAGCACCCGCGAGAAGCTCACCCATGTCAGCCAGGACATTGAGAGAGCTCAGGATGAGATCCAGCAGCGCATCCAGACCACGCTGAGCATCCAAACAAAGGACCAGCCCTCGCTGGCCAAGATCGAGCAGGTGATCAACAACCTGCGCATGCTGAAGGCCAAGTTGGATGGCATCAAGTATGACTATCGTACACTGGTGGAGAGCATCCTCCAGTTTCTGGAGAACACGGTGCAGCTGCGTCGGGAAATCGACGAGTACTTTGCTCGTCAGCAGCAGCCCTCTTCTGGCGCTGATCGCAGCATTGCGGAGCACGAGAAATTCCGCGATCAGTGCATGGATAAATTTAGATCGTTAATCACACAATCCGAGCTGCTGATCGATCGGGTGCGTGTACTGGAGCCACCGGGAGCCCGCGAAATCGACACCGATCGCATATTGAAGCTGCTCGAGAATCTGCGACTGCACTTCGAGTCGAACAGCAGTGCCAGGATGTCGACGCTGGAGCGGCAGGAGAAGATCGAGCAGTTCCGCGGCGATCTCGAGGACATCGATCGCAGTCTGGACAGTGTTAGCCAGCAGCTGCACGAGATCAACAACCAGAGTGTGGATAGTTTGGCGGCGGCCAAGACCACGTCGCTGGCGTTTGAATATTTTGAACGGACCATAGAGGTGAGTGAACTCCGAGCGATTCTAGCGATTCATTGAGGTGGGTTAGGATCAATGATTGGTGGATCGCGATGTGTGTGCGAAACTATACTGTTTGTATTGGGTAAACATTTAGCCACGGAGATTACATTCAGTGGCAGGAGATCTGTATAATGTTGGTTTTCCCAAAAGAAAATTCCGGAGTTTATTTAAGATGTTTCAAAGTCAAAGTGGGAAATGTCTTAGCGAGAGAACGATAGGGTTATAACAAACTCATTTACCATTGATTCATTTAATGAACAAATAATTAACAAAGTACTTCCCTATAAAAACAGTGTAGTTCCTTTTTCCTTTAAATAAATTGTAGCATCACTTTTGCTTATTTTCATTAATTAAGATACATCGCACGAGAATAGAGCAGATTTCCGTTTAGATTGAATGGGACTTTAAAATGATTGAATGATCTAATCCCATTCTAGTGTTCAATGCCCAAGCAATTGAAATCAACGCGCCATCAGCGACGCTGGGGCCAAACAGCCCACACCCTCGAGGTAGCCATAGATATAGCTTTCGAATATATAGATATAGATATACAGATATGTACCAGATCGATCCCTGCACGCCTTTATTTTTGCATCAGCATCAGCATCAGCACGCGCTGCTTTCCTTCCGCTTACCCTTTTTTGGGTGGTCACCAAGCTAGAAAGAAAGATCGGGCGGGACAGCCCCACAACATTCATCAAATTTCCAAATGGAAGACATTTCGAAAATATCGCAACTTTCAAAATGTTGTCGCTGTCAGCGACGGGCGATGGGCTTTAGACAGACAGCGGCAGCTGTCGTTAGTTTGTAATTAAAAACTCTGCGCCGAATACATGAAATACAACTCAGAGATAGGGATACGCCAGAAGATACAGATACAAACCGATGAGAAACAGAAACAGAAGCAGAAGCCACAACACACATTCAGACCACTTTTTAATGCACTTTTATATATATTTGCTGTGGGACCTTTTGCTGTTATAAATTGCTTTCGACGTTCCGATTTTTATGATCAGCTAAGCCATTGAGCGGATGTGAGCAAACGGTGCACAGAGAGAAAAACAATGGTCATTTTGAAAAGCAATATTATTTTTAGTGTTTAAAAAATTATTATCACGCAAATTTAAAAGCGATTTCAATGGTTTTTACCTTGATTGATCTTTCCCAATTCATGTCCTTCAATTTATCTTGAATATAAGTATTGAACTTTTGCCATTTTGGTCATAACAATGATTTAAACAGAATATATTTTGTTTTAAATATTTTACTATCATGCCAAATACATTGCATTTTCTACCGTGTACATGAATTTTATCCCGCTTGGCTGCACTCTGCCTAGACATTGCGTTTTAGCTGCTGCCTAATGGGTTAATTTGCTGGCAATATATATGGTACATATATTTTTGGCTGTCTCTAATGATTATCTTTTCACTCTTCCCTCCCACACTTGGCCGCTCATTTCATATATATATTTTTATAGCTGCTCGAGAAGCGGATCGAGAAGTTTACGGAGTCGACGAGCCAACAGCTTTTAATTAGCAATCCCGAGAGCGAGCGTTATGTCAAGGACGAACTGCGCAAACTCAACGACAAGTGGCAGAGCTTCAAGGATCAGGTGAAGCAGAAACGAAAGAGCCTCAACCAGGCAACCGAATTCTTCGAGGTGGTCGAGAAGGTAAGTAATAAAAAAAGGCTATAAATTAATCTTTAGCCGACACCGTAAATAATTAAAATGAGACACACGTGCTCTCATTTTTTTAATTTCGTTGACATTTACGATGTGCTATTAATGTTTTATGGTTTTTAAACGATAAATATTACTAGAAAGGAAGCTAACTTTGGGAAGCAGTAGATTATATACCCTTTCGGGTGCAACTGTATCAAGAACCTACCTTAAAATCGATAATTATGCATATATATTTAATGTAAATGTAATATTTTCCCCTAGATCGATGCCGAGTACCGTGAGATCAGCTACTTCTACAGTAGCGTCTCCAACAAGGTTCCCTATCTGCGTGACCCCATCGAGGCCGCCAATCTGGTCAACGATATCGAGAAGTATGTGACCAGTCGGGAGGCTGCTCTGCGCGCCAAGCTGGACAATGCCTCGCAGTGTGCTCATGATATGAGCAAGGTCTCGACTCTGTACAACGATGTAATGAACATCTTCCAGTCGTTCATCAAGCTCAAGATGGACATCAATGTGGTGGCGGAGAGACTAAAGCAGGAGCAGCGCCAAAAAGAGCAAAGGGAGCGCGATGCCCGCGACCAGGTGGAGAGGGAGAAGGCACAGCGGGAGGCGGAGGCCAAGGAGCGACTCTTCCGGGAGGAGCAATCGCGCCTGGAGAGCCAACGTCAGCAGGCAGCCATTGAGCAGGCTCAGCGGGAGCTGGCCGCCAGGGAACTGGCTCTCCGAGAGCAGGCTGTTCGGGATGAGGAGGCCAAGCTGAGGGCTATCCGGGAGCAGGCTTCCCGCGAGCAATTGGCCAGAGAGCAGGCGGCCAGGGAGGAGGAGCTGCGAATCCAAGCTCTCCGGGAGATAGCCAAGCGAGAGGAGGAGGTACGTCTCCAGAGCAAACGAGAGGAGGAGACCCGTATCCGAAGGGAGGAAGAGGAAAGAATCCGGCGAGACAATGAAGCTCGTTCGAAGCGCGAAGAGGAAGCACGCATCCAACGCGAGGAGATCACCAGGCTGCAAACCCTACGCGATCAGGTGGACCAGCAACGCATAGTAACGGAAAACATCCGCAAGGACATCCAGGTGAACTCCGTCTTCACGGAGCTGCGCTACGCCTCGCCGCTCTTCATTCGTCCCCTGAAGGATGCCGTGACCCGTGAAGGCGATCGCTTCACCTTCGAGTGCGAGGTAACGGGCACCCCAGAGCCCACCGTGGAGTGGTTCAAGGATGGCATCAGTATCCAGAACAACTCGGACTACAAGACCACCTTCGACAAGGGCATCTGCCGGCTGGTGATCGAGGAAACCTTTGCAGCCGACTCGGCGCGTTTCAGTTGCCGCGCCTCGAACTTGGTGGGAACATGCGATACCAATGCCACCTTAGCTGTGCGGGAAAATGCCGCTGAGGTGCAATTGGTGCCGCCCAGGATCTTGAGGTTCCTTGAGAGCGGCAAGGCCACCGAGGGCAGCTCCTTCCAGTTTGCCTGTGTGGTGGCAGGAGTGCCCTTGCCCACGGTTCAGTGGTTCAAGAATGACAAGTGCATCGATGACTCACCGGATTATGTGATTAGCTATAATAATGGCGAGGCTACGCTGAAATTTGAGGAGGTATTCCTGGAGGACGATGCTGTGTACACTTGCAGTGCCTCAAATCCTGCGGGTATTGAGCATTGTTCAGCTTCTTTGATTGTGGAACGTAAGTTGAATCATTTCCCTCACAAGAATTGTATATTTTTTTTCCTGTGATAATTTATAATAATATCCCCTATTTCGTTTTATTTTATGTCTATTATCCTTTAGCTTTGGAGCCCACAGAGCTGCCCAGTTTCAAGGTTCCCCTGTCCAATGCCATGGCCCGTGTGGGCCAGAAGATCAAGCTGGAGGCCATTGTGAGTGGCATTCCCAGGCCAGAAATCTATTGGCTGCACAACGGAAAACCCTTCCAGCCACGCGATTCCAAGGTGAGTTGGCTGAATGCCATTATTTATGGGGTAATAATCTCGTAAAGTCTAGAATTTTCCGACTGAATATATGCATTTTGGAAAAAATATAATAAATGCTAATTTATAGAATTTATAAAGATACATTTTAAGTACTTTTTTGCACATTTGTTGATATAATTTAAAGTTAAAGTATTGATTTTATTCATCAAGACTTCCGAAATCTATTGCCTCAATTTAATATTTTTAAATATAAAACCACATAAAGCAAGTATCTCTAGATTCAACTTTTTATAGAAAAATCGCCATAAATATGCAAATTTAATTCGGTTTGCCCTGAAGGAAACCCCTTAGAGACTTTTCCTTTTGACTTTCTCCCGAGTGTTTGCATGCCTTTGGATGAAAGCAAAAGAATAAACAAATAGAGTAATGCCACCTAGTACAATTCCCCCAACTGTCTGTCTGTCTGGCTGTATACATACACACATTGAATCTGGTCTATATACCAAGGAAAATCTTTTGGCTGGAAAGGAAAGAGAAGCCAAAGAATATTCTATAAATTTGCGGTGTCTTGGTGGGCGTTGTGGATGTGCGGTTTGGACTCAACATAATTCCAAAATAAAAAATATTGAAAAGATATCATAGCTGCTCTGACGTCAGTCACGCATTTTCCTGACCCCTCCACCCCCTTGATTTTCCAACGAATCTCTTGATGATTTTCGAAAATTCAAGGCAATCGTTTTGAAAATACGCCAACGCCAACACACTTTGCGGACAGATAGTGCAATGCACAAGTCTAGGCTGGGCTATATAATGATCTTATGCCTACAATATAATATCTAATAGCTGCAATTTTTGGCAGAGCTCTCGCTCCTCCTTGCAACGAGGCATGCGACCAAAGCGAATCCAATTCACCACAGGCAGCAGAGTCATCGGTGCCTGGCCAGGCAGGCAGGCAATTTGTTTATTGCGGGCGCCGACGCCAAAACATTGTGTATACAAAAATATGGCAAATATGTATGCGGATTTTTGCAAATTTGAATTTTTTCGAAAGAAATAGAGAAAATGATTTCATTGGCCGCACTTTTTAATTGCCGCTGTCGACGCATTTGCTCGTTTGACAAAATAACGTCAAGCAAAACATGATCTCACTTTCCGGATCAAATTGATTAAACAATTCTCGTGTAATTGGCACTTGTTCAAAACAGTATTCGATTCTTCTCCACTGAAGCGTTGTCGAACACCTGAACTCTCAGGTGCTTCCTGCAATTTGGGGCAAAACAAAGATCATTTGTTGCGGGAAAATAAACACAGGCCGCCCCTCCAAGCCGCCGGATGCGCCTCATCCGCCAAAACACACACGCACCCAGGCAGACACTCGTAAATAAGATTTAAATCGGTGTAAAAAAGAAGGAAAATTTAATTGCAAAAAAAAGCACAAAAAAATTAGAACGAAAAAGCATTTCGGTATCGAAAAACGTATTCCACCACATTCGGTTCTTCTGGGTGTGGTGAATTCCTCCACCGAGAACTCAAAACACAATCTCTGCTGACTTGATTTTCCGTGCTTTTCTCCCTGTACTTTCAGTACGAATACGGCCGCGTAACGCTGCTAATCCCGCAGGCTTATCCCAACGACGCCGGATCCTACGTCCTGAGCGCCAAGAACTTAGCTGGCGAGGCCTATACCAGTTGCAACGTGATAGTGAAGGGTCGCCTGCCGAACGAGACTTCCGATTCCGAGATGGCCAGCGACATTGAGCCCATCAAGCCGGCTGTTCATCTGCCGCTCAAGGATGTGTCCATTTTCGAGGGCAAACCCGTGCGGCTCGACTGCGTCATTGTGGGCCAGCCGGAGCCAGAGGTTATCTGGTACCACAACGAGCGTCCCGTCAAGGAATCTGCCGATGTTCAGCTACTGTTCCAAGGCGATCGCTGTTCGCTGATAATCCAGGAAGTCTATCAAGAGGATGCTGGTCACTACAAGGTGGTGGCCATCAATTCAGCTGGTGAAACCTCGAGCAGTTGTGAGCTTAAAGTGACTCCTTTGAATCAAGCGGAGCCCGCGACAAGAGCCCAAGCGGAGAGGCAATCCCTGCCAAAGGATACCCAGCCCAAGTTCGAGAGACTTCTGTCCGATGTCCTGGCCGATGAGGGAGAGCAAGTGATTTTGGAGGTTCAGGCCAGTGGAGATCAACCTCTGACGGCTCAGTGGTTCCTCACCAACAAGGAGGTCCAACTGAGCGACAGGGTAACCACCAAAGCGGACTCCGAATCGGGCATCTTCAAGCTAATCCTGAACAATGTCAGTGCCGATGACAAGGGTGTGTATACCGTGAAAGTGTCCAATCGAGCGGGAGATGCCAAGTGCTTCTCGCACCTCATTGTAAAGTCCGTGAATGCTCCCGAAAACCGCCGCAGCAGCCAGTCATCCGTGGAGATTGTGGATCGCCATCAGTGCCCTGAATTCAGGGAGCTGTTCAGCGACAAACAGGGACAGATCGATGACGTGATCAAGTTCGAGTGCATTGTCAAGGGCAAGCCCACACCGAAGGTGCACTGGTTCTTTAACGATCAGCCCGTGCACGGTCACAACTTCCTGGTTTCCACCAGCGGCGATCGCCAGGTCTTGACCATCCAGAAGCTGACCCACGATGCCGTCGGCAAGATCAGCTGTGTGGCCGAAAATGAGGCGGGCAAGGCCACCTGTGTGGCCTTCTTGAACATCATTGGCAGCGGTCTGCCCGCCTCCAGTGATGTCCAGACCATGACCCAGGAACACAATACCGAATCCTC
The DNA here is from genome assembly GCA_035046265.1 of Drosophila bunnanda. Lineage (NCBI taxonomy): Eukaryota > Metazoa > Arthropoda > Insecta > Diptera > Drosophilidae > Drosophila > Drosophila bunnanda. The sequence continues at coordinate 5,939,241 of JAWNOB010000075.1, forward strand.
GCGGGTGACAATCAAGAAGCAAACCTTCACCACAACCTCCACCTCGCAGGTGAATTCCTATGAGGGCAATGCTCCACAAACCGAAGTTCATCACTCTTCCGCCCACATCGATCAATCCCTGAAGCAATTGGGCCAGCAAAGGCCCGAGATTGTGGAGAGTCATCACTACCAGGAGCTGCACAAGAGCAAGGAGATGAGCAGTCCCAGTGTGCAGCAAAAGTCGTTCACCCTCATCCAATCGAGTGGCGCTCCCAATGGACAGTCTGCCGTTGCCATTCCGGACTCACCAACTCGCCTGAGGCGAGAGATTGCCCCCAGGTTCACCACTCCCCTCAGCGGCAAGATTGTGGACCAGGGCAGTGATGTCAGCATGGAGGCCATCTATGATGGCTTTCCCTCGCCCGAGATCAAGGTGGAGAAGAACGGCGGTCAGCTGTTCGATGATGCACACACCAGGATCTCGAATAAGTGCAATCGCGTCACCATTGAACTGAAGCAGGTGAACGTGGCGGATGCGGGACGATATGCAGTGACTGCCTCCAATGCAGTGGGTCAGTCCACCAGCACCGCGGATTTGGTTGTTAAAAGTGAGTAATTGTATATATTATATAGAAATAAGATAGCAAGAATAGTTGATGTTTTAAAAGGTAAAAAAAGATATATAAGAAAAGACGTCATGAGTTTCGGGTTTACCCTTTCAAGTCTTCATTTGTTTTAAATCCCTATTAATAATAATTTGTCAAAAGATTTTCCTAAACCGCAAGAAAGACATTTTCCCAGGCACATAACCCATGGAATATTTTGTTCTAAATGTATAAAATATACATTTATTTTATGAGCTCACCATCCGCCTGTCCGCACCTCCCACGACCTAATTTAACCTATCAAATTTCGACCACCACGAGGCGCTTTCTTTCGAAATTAATTTCCCAGAACTCGAATGAAGTAAAAAAAGGAAGGAAAAAAGCTAGCAAAAGTGTTCAAAAGCGTGTACACATGTTCTCCCTGGGATAGACCCTATATCATATGTTATGTGTACCACATCAATCAGCATAGAGCATTAAAGTGTCATTGCGAGGGGAATAATGGCGGGGACGACCGTCAATGGATGGATCTTCAAACGTCAATGGCTCGGACGCCGCTCGGCTAGAGAATATTGATGAGTTTTTAGTGGTCGACAGGCTTGGAGGAGGATGCTGGCGATTGTTGTTGTTTATATTTCAATCTTATTTGTTAGCTGGCCTCGGCCCGACCGCCGGGTGAGGGTAGAATGAAAATCTTGGCCAATGCAAAAGATTTTCTTACACAAATTTATAAATATTCTTGGCGGCGGCCAGTGGGGGTGTGGATGCGGTCGGGATTGGGGTTGGGGCTAATGCTTGCAATTATTATTATGTAAAACGCGCTGAAGAGTGAGATCGTTTATTTACTCGAAATGTTTGCAGAATTGTCGTCGCTGACTGTGTGCAATGTGTTAGCTTTGAGATTATTTTTACTGCCTGTCTGCTGCTGTCTAAACGAATTATTCATTATGGCCGATTATTGGGACGGCTGTTCAAGTAAATAATTCAGTACGGAACACAAGAACAACAAAGAATCTGTTGCAATGACACACAAAGGCTGCTATTTATTAGCACTATGTTCTATGTTCTATCCATATGTTAATGCTCATCGTTCTTTGAATCATTTTAGAGACCATCTTTCCGCCTGTGTTTGGCCGACGTCTGCAGGCCCAGGTCAGCAAAAAAGGCGAGAAGCTGGTCATGGAGGTGGAGGTAACGGGTCTGCCCGATCCCACTGTCACTTGGCTGAAGGACGACAAGCCACTGAAGGATGCCGGCATCTCACAGCACCGACTGCTTGCCCAGGGCAACTCCTACAGACTTATCATTGAGAAAGGTACTTGCTACGGTTTATTTTCAACAAAAAATTTAAAATAAAATACAATGACAGCTGACTGGCAGAGCATTTCCTTTAAAATTTTGCAAAAACCAAGGAAAGTTTGTTGTTTACTTAACCCAAATTTCCATAGCATTTAATTTATAAGAACATTAGCTTTTTGCATGTTTTTCTAAACATTTTTGAAAAAGTTTTGGGGGTCTTAAATGTTTATTTACATTTTAATTGCCCATTTTATTCACGTTATTTATTACTCACTTAAAAAAGTTTTAGATTTTATATTTATTTAATTAATTTCTTTGTATTTTTTTCCCAGCACAAACTACGGACTCTGGCAAGTACATGGTTCGTGCAACGAATGCTGGTGGCGAGGCCAAAAGCATTGCTGATTGTGCCATCCTGGAGCCATCGCCGGAACGCATGCAGGAGGTGGTGAAGACCATTGTCTATGAGACGGGCCCCGTCCAGATACCTTCTAGCGATTTCAAAACCGAAGTAAGTGTGCATGTGCTCAATATCTAACCACCTACTACGACTTCTCTATATGCATTATCCTCCTCGACCACCTCAATCTACTCCGATCTATTCTGTTCTATTTTACTCTCTTCTTTGACTTTGTTAACTTAATTTTAATTCGATCAATATAATAAACCAAATCTTTTGTGAATTCTCTCCTCTCATGATGTCAACGTCGTTCGTTCTTTCGTTTCGCTTTGCTCATTCAACACGGGTTTGCCACAATACATCGTCACCACCAACCACCAACCACCACACCATCCAAAAACATACACTGAAACCAAAACCAGATCCAGACCCAGACTCAGAGCGAGCCACAGCCATCGTTCGAGAGCAGTCAAACGGATGTGACCAGTGCGAATGACCTGCACGGCCTGTCCGAGTCGAAAGTGATCACTGAGCATCGTTGCACCACCGAGGCAACCATGCGTCTAGAGCACAAGTCGAACTACCTGGACCTGCCCGAGCTGACGTCCCGTCCCAAGACACCGACCACAAACGACACAATCACCATCACAACGAACACTGCCGGCCAGGATCAGACCGATCAGAGCCAACCCACTACAGCCAAGGCCCCACCACCGGCGGTGCCGCCCAAGCCCTGCATGCCAGTGGTGGCCACCACTTTTGGCCAACAGCAGCAGCAGCAGCAGCCACCGCAGATGCAGACGCTGACCAGCACCAGATACGAGCAGAGCGAGCACAAGTCCAGCACCTCTACCTCCTCCTTTGACTATTTCAAGAAGATCGACGAGGAGACTGTAACCCAGAGACCCAAGCCTTTGGCATTTAAGCCCCTGGAAACGGTGGTGCGACAGCCAAAGGCACAAACTCTGGCCGAAGAGCTGAGGAGCCTCAACTTGATACCAGGAGATGCCCCCGAGTTCTGCTATTCACCCAAGCCGGAGAGAACCGAGCCCAAGGTACCACTGATCAATGAGAAGATCAAGATACTGTCGGAGGTCCAACCGAAGGAGCCACCACCACAGGGTGGGGTGCCGGTCTTCCCACCACCGCTGGGTCTTCAGACCGTGCAACACGAAACCAGCACCACCAAAGAGGTCAAGGTGGAGTACGGACAACCGATAGTGAGACCTGCTGCTGTCTTAGCCACCCCTGCCCAGCAGAATCCTCGTTCACCCTCACCCAAGCCCTCCGCCGAAGGTGTGGCCATGTCCAGACTGTGGACACCAAGTGGTGTCACTGGTTACTCCAGTGATGTCGAGCACAAGTCCGAGAAGACAGTGATCTCATCAACGCTGGCCACACCGACACCAACCAAGGAGTTGAATGCACCCTTCCTGGTAAATCAGATAGTGAAGAGCATACCACCACCGACCACGACACCGGCACCGGTGACTCATGTCGTCAATGTACAACTGGAACCTGGAACTCCGCCGGAGATTTGCTTTGCACCGAAGGTGGAAGACACGACGACGCGTCGTCGTTCCCTGGTGGAGAGTATGGAGCAAAAACTGGAACAGAATCTGATCCAAGGACCGAGCAAAGTTCTGCCACATTCGGTGCCCACATTGACACCGGCTACAGCACCGCCTCAGCAAACGAAGCCCGTCCAGAGCTCTACCTATCGCCCACCACCTCCAGTTCTGCCCAATCGATTGGGACTCTATGAGAGCGACTACGAGAGCGATCGCTACAAGTACAGTGGCAGTGAATCGGATGTGGAGCCGGGCAATCGCAATCAGCAACATCAGCAGGCCACCACGGAGACTTCATTCAAGTCCAGTGGCTATACGGCCGATACCGAGGAGCACTCGAGCTTTCGCAAATCGGAAACTAGTTTCTACGAGACCAAGTCTTCGTCCTCAACACAACCAGCGCAGATTCCCAAGCTGCAGCCTGAACCACCGGCACCGATTTACTTTACACCGAAACCCCAAACGCAGGTGCCGCCACAAACGAATTTTAGCAGCCAGGAGGCAAAGGTTCGCAATCGATTTTTCTCAGTGTCTGTGTAATATCTCTGTGTCGTTGTTGTTGTTGTTCCTTGTTCATTATCGTTGTTTTAGCAAGCACTGGAAGCGGACAGCTCGCTTCTTAAACTTACACTAGAAACAAGTAAAAGCAAAATGCCTCTTGTAGCTCTTGGACAGCTAACACCCAAATTCCTACGAAAAAACACACCAATTAATCAATAAGCTCCTTGATAATCATAAACATTAGGTGACTTTAAGGCTTTCGATCTAGCAAGACTTCCAGTTCGAGAGCTATAAGGTCTCCTTGATCGTTCGCTGGCTGTTGAATCATTTACTCAACTTTAACCTTAACTATTACTATAATCTTGTTACTTGCCTGATCTCTAAACACAACTGTTTGCTAACTCTCATTTACCTCTCTCTGTGTCTGTTTAATTCCAAATTTCTATCCTTTGCTAATAATGTATTATAATCTTCTCCTAGGACTACAACTACACCTCTTCGACTATGACCAGCAATTACTCACACAACATGCAGAGCAGCTCGTCCCGTCAGGAGACCAAGTTCTCGTCGACAACGGGAGGTGTAGCCCCACCACCAGTGGTTACCTATCCCAGTCCCATTCCCGCCCAGCGGAAGACACCGGCAGCGGAGTTCAGTGACTATAGCAGCGAGATAGATGAACGCTTCCGCTCGGTGTCGCGTGCAAATGAATCGGATGCGGAGATCAAGGGCTATCGTGTGGTATTCCCACCCACACCCACTCCACGCACAAATATCGCCGCCAATGGCCACAAATCCCCTGTGGTCGTTGTTACCCCCTCGCCCATGGAATTTGAGCCAACGCCACCCGAGATGGGCAGCAGCTATGCGAGGCCCAAGTTTGAGCCAATTGGCAAGGAGATACGCCATGAGATTAAGAGGGAGACCAGCTCCAAGCAGCAGCAGTCAAAATTCACACAAAACCAGCAACAAAGTCAGCCAGTGTATAAGCCCAAGCCTGTGGCAGCCAAGTTTATAGCTGCCACCCAGCAGCAGCAGCAGCAGCAACATCAGACACAGGCCAATGCCCGTCCGACCATGTACTACAATGCTGTTGCTGGAGCGCCGATGCACCTGGCCAAGGTGGCCACGGAGACAAAGAACGTGATGCAGATGCATGAGTCCACGGAGAGTTCGCAGCGGGTGGTGAATATGCAGCAGACCAAGCGGGTAATCCACTTTGATGGGCCGCAAGAGCAGAGGGATCAGCAGGTCGTGCTGGAGCCCTTCCCCTACAGCCCGGCCACAAGTCGTACGCCTTCCAGGCAATCCCATCTTCCGCCACCGGCCACGCCCACAAAATTCGTGCCGGGAGAGTTCCGGGAGAGTGATTACGAGAGCGAAGTGGAGGGTGCACGCATCCAGCCGCTGTGGTCACCATATGGCGATGGTTTCACCAAGGGCTATCGACGAGTGGCACCGCCCCAGGGAGCAGGAAGATCCTGCAGCTTGCCGCGAACTTACGAAAGGGTGCTGTCGCCCATGGAATTCGATCGGGGCCCCGAGATGCCCAGCAAGATCCATGTGGACATTAATACACTGAGAAAGGAGCAGCGCGGTGGAAGTACTGTCACCACCCAGCATCGCACTCAGTCCCTAAACAGGAACTCTACCATGAGGCAGCAGCAACAGCAACAGCAACCGCAGTCCATGGATCAGATAGACAGGGCCGGAACTCTGCCCCGATATGGTTACAACTCGCTGCAGCAGCAGGCGGAGAATCAGGGACGTCGAATGGGTTCCACCTTCCTCCAGAAATCCCATCAATTTGTGGAGGACGTGAGCAGGGATGTGAGGAGCAGTCACACCTCGAATGGCATCCGACCGGGTTTCAAGAGGGCGCCCAGCGAAGGCAGCAACCAGCAGCCGCAGGCCTTCCGGGATGAGTCGCGGGTCTCTCAATACGGTAAGTGATCAATTTCTGTACTAAACTCAAAGGACTTAACCATGCAGTAGATATAAATTTATATATTTGGAGCCAGCTCCCTTTTCCCATTTGAATTGGTATTAATTTGAGATTTGAAAATTGGAGAATTGTGATGATGAAATTCGATTGAATTGGTTTTTTGATAAATTTGCATTCGTTAGACATACCACCGGACCTCTTACTAATCCGATTTTTATTTTTAAGTCATTCCTTTGTGTTTATTAGGGTTTAACTTATTTGAAATACACAAAAATTTACTAATATTTCATGTTAATTTAGTTCATTAATTCCCAAATTAATCAGTATTCATTCAAATATCCACTTATTATTTGCGTTCCATTATATAAAGTTATTTTTATATGTTTTTATTGGATGCTTATGATGATTTTTAAATCATTTATGTTTATAAGTTAAGTTAATGTTTAGTTGTACATATCCAAATCTTTTTAATAGGAAATTAATTAATCATTCAGAAATCGTAACCAAGTGATTAGGTATTATTCTCCACTAATCCCCAACTACATCAAAGATAAAACCCTTTATCGTCTATATGTTTATCTGTAAACTGCAATCAGGCACCAAATGCATCGACCCCAATACCGGTTTAATATATTTTAAATACGATTTCGGCTACGAGTTTGGCATCCTGTTTCCCGGCGAGGGTCACAAGTTCGTCAGTAGCCCGTGGAACAGTAATAGCAGCAGCGGCAGCAATGCCCCTAAACCCATCCAAAACGGACGCCACTCCCCATATCCCCTGAAACTGGCGCCGGGCAACAATGAGCTGGTCATACCCGTTCAGCACGAAAGATCCTCGCACGGCTATAGTTCCGATAACGAGATCCAGCGCCGGAGTCAGGCGACCAGGAACTGGGCAAGTGGCAGGCCGATGGCCCCGCGTAGTGCCACCAGCAGCCAGCAGAAGCGATACAGTCTGCCCAGCTGTCATAGCCTCGACATTCACCTGGACCGACTCCATGCCCAGGCACCGCGCCTGCCGCCGGATCAGATGGTCCGCACAGGTACTGAAGCACAAACATGCGAAGGCTGTTGTCACCAGATGAAAGCCATCAATCACAACGGCTTAACACGCAATCTCTCAATCGCTATATCGATGTTGTCAATTAGTCTAGGACATGTTGCTGTTGTGCCCGCCACGATTGCCGCCGCATAATAAGCATTGAAAGCGCCAAGAGATATGAACTGGGAATCTGTTAAAGGTTCTTGACCAGAAAGATTCCTTCTGGCTCGAGAACTATCTTTATTTTTAAAAATATCACAAGCTTATCCAGTTTATACCTTTTCTGGCCATCGTGGCTTTGTGTCCTTGTGAATAACCCGCCCCAAAAAACCTCATCGGCATTTTATTTAGTGTATATGTATATATCAGGCTCTATTATAATCCCAAGTCGAAAGAAGCATGATAATCTACTATATACATAGATATATAAGTTATCTAAAAAACAATCCCTGTTGGCTGTTGCCTTGCTCGTTTTTTATTTTCATTTTTTTGCATGAAAAGTTTGTTTTGCGTGTTTAAACTTTAAAGTGAATCCGTATCGTATATAAGTGTTTGTGTTCTGTGCTGCTTGCCGCGTGCTAATCCCACTAATGGAAGCGCTTTTGAAAACGCTGAGCCAGAGATTCTAATGGTTTCCCACACCTCCTCTACACACCACTCTCCAAAATGCGCCCACTCAGTGCCGGAACTGCCCAATACGGAACCCGTCAATGCGCATTTGAATCGCGATGAGCTGGCACAAAGGCAGCCATTATTCATAACGGTAAGCCGAGTCATTAACCCTCAAACCACGGTAACTAAAACCCGTAAATCTCTCTGTTCCATTCCTCTGAACCACTAATCCTCCTCGCCGGAGACAGCCGCTGAAAGACATCGCAGTGGGCGTGGGCGGAACGGCGCGCTTCGAGTGCATTGTGCAGGCGCATCCGCAGCCGCAGGTCAACTGGACGCACAATGGCGGCCAGCTGGAGTCCGGCAGTCGGCATTGCATTGAGTACCGGAACGGCGTGTGCCGGCTAACACTGCCGCAGGCCTATCCGGGTGAGTAACTGAACAGTTCTGTGACCAGCCAGGTCAACCAAAACATATACACAGAACAAAATGATGGAACAGAATGTCTTAAAAGAGTTAATTTTAATTTAAAAGAGGTTTAAGGAGAATGTTTAAGATTTAAATCAAATATATCTATCTTTGTGAACTTTAATAAATAGAAATAACGCAAATCGATAATATAAATGTAATCGATAAATTTGCATATTACTCAGACAAGGTCACACTGCAATTGTTTAAGGACTAAGAAACGGTCACTCTTTTCCTGGACAGAAAAGGGACTGTATCTTGAAGACGTCATCAAAACTAAAGTTTTCAATTCTAGCTAACAGATAAAAACTGACTAGAAGTATAGTTAACTTATTATTATCTGTAAATTTAACAAAAGATTATTCTTAAACCTTTTTGATTTTGTTCTGTGTATAATCAAATCAACTGGGCTAGCTCATTAATCGTTTTTCCCTCCTCTCTCTCACTCTATCTCTCTCTATTTCCTCCTGGATTCATCCTTTGGCATCCTTTTGCAACCGAATGGAATGAAATGGTTTCGAATTCCGACAGATGACAACGGCAGCTATGCCTGCACCGCCATGAATAGGCTCGGTGCGGCCAGCACTAGCGGAAATTTGAATGTTTCGAGCACAAATCGTGGATTTAGATACTAAGCCTGTTGCTTAGATGCAACTATTATTATTATAATTATTATTATTTATTTTATGATTTGTTCAATGCCAAAGTTTCGCCTTATTGTGTGTATGTATGTATTCACTATGTCACTCATTTTTTTCCTTCTTGTTTTTACTCGGTTCAAAGTCCCCTATTTTACATGCATACAACAAAGGAATATAGTATTACTTGTGTTTTTGTCGAAAGTCAAATAAAATAACATGAAAACGAACAATTTTGAAGGGGTTTTTTAAAAATACAAAACAAAAATTTAGATTGTACTTAAATTTTCCGATTTTTCCGATCGTGAAAAGCCTAATGGGTGGCGCTCTCTACAGGGAAAATCAGACATTCAGTTCGAAAAAGCTGAACAGATTTTTGTTTGGTTCGAAAAAGCTTTTTGGGGATTTAAGCGTTAGATGGCGCCAAGTGATCACTGATCTAAGGAATCCGAAGAATCTTAAAAATAATATTAATATTTTGTGCAACATTTGATTAATAATCTCATGTGTGTTTCCATCAGCGTCATACAAATGTTTACATTGAGTACAGAGATCCCTCAGATCTTTGAAAAATTATCCACCAGATAGATTTGGACATTAATTTTGGTCTGTACTTTGATCTTTGGCTCTCATGATTAATTATTCTTTCAACGCGTATTTGCGGGGCCGCCTTGTGAAAAGTTTTTAATTTGAAATAAACTAAATGAATTACAGAACTTTAAAATGCCATTTCGCCTTCCATTACTTATTGCTACATACGTACAAATATTTGAACTAGGCCAAAAACTACATTTAAAATCGGGTCAGAAGATAATTCGAAAAAATCGAGAGCCATCCGCTAAACAAATGTTTGGATTTGTGTGTGGAATGAAGAAATGCTCTGGGTGTGGGCGGCTGACGGTTCGACTAAGATTCGCCTTGCTGCTCATAAAAGATTTATTTGCGTTTATTTTTTTCGTCAATGTTTATTTATCTAATTTTCCTTTTGGCCTTTTCTTTTTTGTCGCGATCGCTTGCCAAGATTCAAAGCTGCGAGCGAGCGAATCGTTAGCGAAAATGCTAGCAATTTTTGGCAATGACAGGGAGGAGGAAGGAAGGCTGCGGGGCAGGGAAATCGGACGGACATGATGCCAGACATAAACACTCTCCGCTGTCAAGGTATTGAGAACACACATGGCGGCCCAGCAGTATGTAGGCCTTTGAGAGTCCTTGACACTGACACCGAACCCCACAAAAGTCAGAGCAGAGGAAGGCAGGCTAGACTGGCAGTGTTGCCAAACTATTAATCACCAAAAGTAGCTATAAATATTGCCAAGAGTTATCATTTAAGTGATTAAGAAAATCTGGATAGAAATTGTGCAAAGAAGGAATTAATTTATATAAATTTGCTACATTTTTGTAGGAAAATCTATGCAAAACTATAAATGGTTTATATTTTTAGGAATATAACAAGAGATTTGAGAGACTTATACTTTTTATCATTATGTTCCCTTAAGGCTTCATGCACCATATTAAGTTTAAAAGGGCCTCCCTCTCAATGGTATTTGAAAATATGGTAATAATTAATTTAGTTTGCTAAAGATATAAAAAAGTTTATATAATATAAAATATACAACAAAAATTACAAGCATCATAAAGCTACAAAATATGATCCATGTATATAAACATCGACTATAATTTTTCTACATTTTCCAATTCCATACCATTGTAAAAACCATCACTTGAACTTCCCTGACTATGTTCCACTTTGGGACACATGACACACTTCTGTCGATGATTAGGCTCTAGTTGCTGGGTGGGTGGCCCTAGAACGATGACTGCTTTTATGGCCAAGGCCGCCCAACTGTCCGACCGCCCGCCTGCCAATCTGCCAATTCTAATTGCGTGCTTAGTGGCTGGCCAAAGTGTTCGTTCGAGTCATTAGGCAGCGGTCCAAGAAACAAATTAGACGCTACTCACAGCATCCAAATGCAAACACTCTGAGTCATTTGCAGTGCTCAGTGCAGCGCTTGCAATCATTTCATTGAAATCACATTTTGAATGGGAACATATGGCCCGATCCTTGCACCTTAATGATTCATGAAATTGTTTTCTCGCACCCAATAAAACGCTGTCATTCATTTTATGAAACTTTTTGTCAAAATAAAATTCTAAAGCGTAAAGAAATGAAAGGAAAATGGCGTAAGAAACATGAAAAACATTTCGCGTGTGGCGAACTGAAATATTCGGACCGTGTCCGGCCTTGTTCGTTTTTTTGCTTTCATTCTATAGCATATTTTTGCATAGATATTTGCACATTTGCAAAGTTTCACTGGCTATATCGAGTGGCACAGCAAATGTTTTCCCAGTGCGTTATGGCAAATGTTAGTCCAAAATATTCCAATACATTATTGGTTTTTAGCCGAATACGATTTCAAAGCTGCCTGGACTTTTGGCCAAGAGTGTGTGCCAAAAAATGTGTCCCCTTTGCACAGAAGGAGGATTTTGTACATTTTTCTGAGATGAATCTTTTCCGCAGCAATACAAACATTCGCATTATGGTTTCTTTCCCGCGTTTCCCTCTCTCTATCTTGGTGTTTTTCTAAATTAATTGGGTAATTTTCTAAAAATACCAAATGAACTCAGCACCGCAACAAGTCACAAAACACACACATACAATATTTTCTTGCCACTTTAAATATTTCGTTAATATTTTCCTACATTTTGTTGGGCTTCCTTCTTTCTGGCTTTCTTTGTTTTGTTCACAGGCACCGAGTTTTGGGTGGTGCGTGGGGATAAGGAAACGCTTTCGTGATCCATTAGATGGGCATTTCTGTGGGATCCAAGTTGAGTGGTTTATTATGACGAATCAGATTGGTCAACATGGCTAAGGCGTGGTCAATAATTTTGAATTTAATTAATTAATTTTCGAAATAAATGGTTCATTTTATTAGCTAAAAGTGTTGCGATTTACTGAACATTTCCCTAAACGAACTGCATACGTTGTAGCCCAGGATATATAGGCACTATTATTTGCTTCAAATAATTTCTATATTAATTCTGGCAGATAATTTTTGCTTGGCCGGGCGCGCACTTGCCACATATAAATTTTAATAATACTATTTCCGCTTTGGTTCCTCGGTATTATAATATATAAAGGGGCTGCGACGACAGTCTATAGACCGAATAAATACATACATATCTTTATAAACTGGATAAGAGCCAACAGCATTCGAATCGGATACTATAAAGTAGTTGGTTGCCTCGTAAAATTGTTTTCCTCACACCCACGACGACGAAGGGTAATAAACCAGCAGCAGTTCGAAATCCTAAGGAAATTGGCCCAGAACTGCGCAGATGTTCGCTCGCTATGAAGCATTTAGCACTTCAGTTTCGCCCAGCAAACAGGAAAATATTTCTAATGTCTATATAACATGGCATAGATTTCATTTAATTGGGCGCAACAAAGAGGGACTGTGGCGCCGAATAACCGAGAGCCAAGAATCAAGAACCAAATACCAAAAACCAAACCACGAGCCACGCAAATTTCAGTTGCATAATCCCCGATGACAGGCAGCCTCATCCTCAACCGAAAATACTAAGGAATGGCATGGGAATGGGATGCGAGCATCCGTGCTGCCACGCGTTGTTGACCCTGCCACAAGTCACTCACTCTCTAGAGGCGCACCGGCAGCAACATATTTATTTATTTATATATAAATTTACACACGCACGCTGTAAATTAGCGAACAAAATAGCGTACAAAACGCAGACAATGGGGTACTACGTGGTGAGTGCAGCCAGCGGGTTCTGCTGAAAATCGGGGCCAAGATTTTAGCATAAACACGAATTTCGCTAATTGCCAGAAAGGCGCTAGAATTTAATTGTTTTCAGCTAATTGAGCAGGAATATAAAGGCGCAGCGAGTGCAGCTATAAAAACCGCAGACCCCAATCATTTCCGCATTTCTAAATCGCTAAATACTCTCTTTTTACTACACGGTAAAAAATAGAAAGCGAGGAATATTACCAAACAATTTATATGATAATTTTGGCGACAAATCAAAATTTAAAAAACGCATAACTAAGCCGAAAATGCATTAATTTCGACACGGTAATCAGCCCTGGGCTAGTTTTTAATAGATTAATAAATTTGCAAGCTCAAATTACACTTTTTAAAAATTTTAATTTTTGACGATTTTTCAAAATGTAACAATGTTAATTTTAACAGTGTAAAAATGTGAAAAAATTTTTCAAAATTTTTTTCGTTATCTATATGCAGAGAAAGATTCGCCTGTTGATGCTGATCAAGAATATATATGGAATATAGGGTCGGAAATAAATCCTTCACTACGTTACAAGCTTCAGACTGAATTTATAGTACCCGGCAAGGGTATAACTATATATATGACAAATTTGTCTAAAATTCAAAGCCTAGAAACCTCATAACTTGGCCAAAAATACATTAATTTCGACACGGAAAACAGTTCTGTGCTAGTTATTAATATGTTCATAAATCTGCAAACTCAAATTACAATTTTTACGAATTTTAATTTTTGACCATTTTTGAACGTTTAACAATGGGAATTTTAACAATATAAAAAGTCGAAAAAATTTTCCAAAATTATTTTCCTTTCCCATATGCCTAGAACGATTCGTCTGTTGATGCTGATCAAGAATATATATGGAATAGAGGGTCGGAAATGACTCCTTCACTAGGTTACAAGCTTCCGACTGAATTTATAGTACCCGGCAAGGGTATAACTATATACATGACAAATTTGTCTAAAATTCAAGGCCTAGAAACCTCATAACTTGGCCAAAAATACATTAATTTCGACACGGAAGTCAGTGCTGTGCTAGTTTTTAATAAGTTAATAAATCTGCAAACTCAAATTACAATTTTTACGAATTTTAATTTTTGACTATTTTTAAACGTTTAACAATGGGAATTTTAACAATATAAAAAGTCGAAAAAATTTTCTAAAATTTTTTTCTTTCTTATATGCCTAGAATGATTCGTCTGTTGATGCTGATCAAGAATAAATATGGAACATAGGGTCGGAAACGACTTCTTCACTATGTTACATGCTTCAGACTGAAATTAAAATACCCTACAAGGGTATATTGACTTTGCTGATGCTTTACTAGAATAAGCAATCATTCAAAGTTTCTGCAAATGATTAATCTTTTTATTTATAAATATATTTCATTTTTAAATCATCTTTATATCATTCTTTCTACCAGAGAAATATATTAAGCATCCAGAAGAAGACCTGTTTCCTTACTTAAACACTTAATTAATCAATTTCCTTTCCCTACTCTATCTCTGTGCACAGATCAAGGCACTCAAACGGACTGTTTGCTAATAACCGAAGATGAACCGGCAACGGGGACTCGGGTGGATGAGCAGCCCCTCCTGGATAATGGTGTCAATAAAACGCCTTTGGGTAAATCAGCTTCTTTCTCCTCCTCGTCGACCAGCTCGCCGGCCAGTTCCTCATTGGGCTCGGCCACATCGACCATGTCGCTGCGCTCCTCGACGCCCCTAAGGAGCAATCATTCCCACTCGAGTCGCGCTCTCCGGAGCGACACGATCAACACGTTCCAGAAGTGGGAGACCACGATCGAATCCATCAGCTACGTGAGCACCAAAACCGTTTCCATCTCCGATTTCAACCAGGAGCCTCAGCTACGCGAGCAAACAGGTAAATCAGAGAACCAAATTTAATGGCATTTTCTTTGTTTGGTTTACATCGCACATTTACATACCAAATGTGTTGTTTCCATTCACATGGGCAATGAATACCGTAATTAATCATTCGGCTAAATGCATCATTTTGATCCTCAAGCGATCTGGAAAATTGCTAACTACAAAACGGGCTGTACCCCGATCGCTCAATCTCTCAATCGCAATCTCTTGCATCTCCCATATGCCATGTCACGCAATCCATATAGACATTTTTCGAATATCTTTGAGGTACCGCATGTAAAATCACTAAATATAGATTACAGCCACCGCGCAGCTCGCTCTGCACCGCATTGCAACTTTCATTTGCCAGCAAAAAAAAAAAGGGGAGGGATCGAGAGGAGGCAGGCGGCTTTGACTGCGACTCGTGTGTCTAATTGTATAAACAATTGATAGGAAAAACGCAGAAGAAGAAATATCAGAGATATCAGAGATAGTAAGAGATCGAAGAGGGGATACTCTTTAAGTTATGCAAAGTCTAAGGAGATATCAAACCGTAAAATCCTAATAATCTTTAGCTTTAAAAAAAGATAAACCGGTTTTAGTGTCAGATTTGTCTTGGCATTTTTTTAAGTAAATAAAGACAACAAAATGATATAGTAATGACACCCGTTTGGAGGGATTAAGTCAACCACATTTGGACATTTTATACCTAAATTGCCGCTTCGCATGCAGTGCTCTTGGGGCGCAGTCGCCGCAACATCGCCGTCGTCGACGTTCCGTTTCGGTTTTATGGTTTTGCTGAATGGCTGCTGGCCCAAGACCGGGACTGGGGAGTCTGGAAAAAAAGTCTTGGGGATTCAGAGCGAAATTCGATGCCAAAACGAGACTCTGTGGCAGTGCAGCAGCCTCTAGTGCACCGCCCTGAGATCTGCTTATGCGACTCATTACATCTGGGGCTGCCGCACCGAAGGGACATGGGAAACGCTTTGCTTGGGGTCGCTGCATTCTTCATTTAAACATAAGTATTTATATCCATCATTCTCGCTGCCTGTTGCATGTTTGCCTGCTTCCAACACACACTCAAGTGTCAACTCTCATCCAGCATCTGCTCGCTCCACCATCCTTCGATGTTGTGTTCCCAACGATCGTTAATTGAACCCCAATTCTTATCTCGTTCGCAGTAAATTGAAGGCAGCGCCCGAGTTCGAGCTGGGAGAAAAGCCAAACTAATTTTTGAGCTAAACTAAATCCAACTAAAAACCTACTATAGGAACCTGAGCACAGTTGCCTTTTTACTCGTATACATATATGTGTCTTTGTACTAAACAATTAATCATACTAATTAAAGAGAAGTGAAATGTGTACGTCTTGTGTTGCTGTGTGCTTGCTGGCACATTCTCTGGCCGTGACATAATTGGGCGAATATTTTTGCACAGAGCATCTCCGATAAGATACAGATACAGATACAGGCTTAGCCTGGACAGATAGATAACTGCGATTAATCTTACAGAGAGCAGCTGCCAAGCGGAGAGATGTGCACGGGGAAAAATGTTATTAGAGATCGAGTTGATATCTAACTAATTGGATATTATAGGTTCATGTTTATATGTTCTCTTAATATAGTTAATAATCTTACTTGAAATTACGTGAAATTAAGGTGCTTTTAAAGGCACCGATCGAGAAAATATTCTATTTTATATCCTATAATTTTCTTCCCAGTGTAATATTAATTTTCATACCGCTTGGCTAACAACAAACACAAACTCTTTGCAATCTGCCTTGCAGAACCGGCTAACTGTTACTCCTGTTGTTGTTTTAGTGGCTCTTTTAGCCACGTTTTAGCTTCGAAGAAAGCTAGGTGAGATGCGTGTTGCCTGGCTTTTTGCTCCTCTTACCAGCCACCGGCTTATCTCTGTCCCGGCCACTTTAATGGTTGTTGTAGATACATTTGTATCTCGACGGCGACAGTCGAAACTTTGCCGTCGCTGCGCCTGGCTGCCTCGCATTTTCAACTGCCAAGAATCAACTTTGCCGAGTTTGTAATTTAATGAGTGATTCTGTAACTGTGCTGCAGTCGCCGGTCCATGTTAACAATTAACAATTTGTGCACACAATAAAAAACAATATTGCATGACCATTGCAAACCGGGTTGCCGTATACAGCATACTAGTGATGGCTGCCTTGGGGCGGCTGCGGCTCCTCGCCTTAAAAGGCCAAAGCCAACTGGCTTTTTAGGTGCAATTTGTATTTGAGCATTTTTCTGAAATGGCTAAAAATGAAATAGAAAGTTGCGACATTTTTCCCTGCCAATTGGTCACTGAAAAAACCACATCCCCGATGCTGTTGCTGATGATTAAGACACCAAATGAATAATCAAGTTATATGTATCAAACGGCGGGCGGACGAGCCAAATTTTATACATATCTCTCTACATCTATGTGGTTTTAATTTTAGACAAACAAAATAAATTATGTGGAAAATGTGAAAAAATCGAGGCGGAGTGCCAGTGCCAGTGCCAACCACACGGTCCACCCAATCCCCCTTAAGCCTTTAATTATATTGTGCAAAGTTTAATTCCATGAATCTATCACGTATTTATTTGTGCAAGACAAACTGTGATGGACGCATCCTATTATTTATATCGGAACAGAAGGCCGACATAAGGAGCGGATCTATCGGTGCACGGATAGCTGGAATCAATAGATACACGGATCTGTGCCGTGTGTATGCATATGCATTGACTCTAACAGTATCTAGAATTTCTCTGGGAAGACTTCGTTCATCGTTCTTGCTGTCTTGGTTTTCGATTTTGGTGCACACAATGTTGAAAAATACGTGTCAAAAATAAATCCCCATATATTTTTAGCCAACTTACTCAAAACCCGAACGAACACTTTTCGAAATTCAATGGAGAGTATCTGAGAGGAGCTGCGAGAGATTCCCAAGATACACTCCCCGTAAAGATCTCCGCCGATCGGAGCTTTTCTCTCACTTTGGTAAGCCAAGGCAAATTGGTGTGTCTCCTGGGAATGAATGTTTACCAAGCAACCAAATAAAAATAAGCTGGTAAGAAAATCAGCGTGGAATTAAATTGATATCTGTCGGGATATAACGATACGCCGTGGAATAAGGAGAAATTACAAAATCAATTGAAAGTGTTTCTTACAAAAGTTATGCAAGGTATCCACTATTCAAAAATCTTTGAAAATTATTATTAATTAATCTGAAACTCATCAACTCATAAGAGGATTTCGCCAGATTAAAACGATTTCCTTGATTAATTAATAAATAAACCACCTTTCCCGAACTTAAATGCCCCACACTAACGTGTGTAGTGCATCCATCGCTCCCAGAGTATTTTCCCACAACAACAACTATGAGATTGGTCCGAGGAAAATGCAAAAATATCTCATGTGGAGCACACACCGATGATCGTTTGGTGCTCCTCGGCTCTCTCGGCAGGAGATCGTGGGGATTCGGTTGGAGATCGTCGTGGATCGGCTGAAATCGTGTGTGCAGGCACAGCTACTTGATCGCATTCTCTGCGAGATTTTGTCATTCTTCGCTCGCACCTCACAAACGATCGACGTCTTGGTTTCAGTCTCGGGGATTATGACTTGAAACAGTTTGAAAATAGATATTTTTTAAAAGAATATACATATATCTATATCTAAAGCACCATACGATACAGATATATGTATACGTCTGCAACCATTTCGTTCGCCTAGAGTCCCGCACACGAAAGTATATATATAGAACGTCGAAAGGATAACGCAATTTCGAGTAAGGATCCAACGAAAAGTGTGCAACATATATGCAAAAGTCCTAAAGGAATTGTGAAAAATAGTTGGAGGCGACAAATAGTGTTCATGAAAATTTTCTCTGGTTACGAAACCACTTCGAGAAAAAATGCCGAAAGAATTTTTCAGTGCGCTAAATATCTAAAAATATACCCAACGATCGGGTGCTTCGTTTCGGACTCGGATTCGGATTCGGATCGTATCGGTTCTTCGTGGGTCCGCACCCAATTCACCGAATGGACTGTGAAATCGTGTGCAAACAGATATCGATCGAGCAATCTATATATATCGATATAGATATATATGCGATAGCCTGCATATATCTAGTGAATGTGCATTATCCTGGCTGCCGCTGATCCTGGCAAGGATTACACGCTGAAAAAGCCCAAGCAGTGACCCTAAAATTGTGAATATCGTTAGGTTTCCCTGCAAGAGGGTTTTCCTATAGGAGAAAACCAGAAAAAAAAGTTTATTAATAGCCCGGTGAAAAATAAGAAGCTACCACCGACTGTGTGTGCCAGGGTGTTTGCGTGTGTGTGAGAGTGTGTCTGAGGAGAGTGTGAGTGCGTATAGTCGTCGGTGTGTCGCAGTGAAATATATTTTCTCGAGGCTAAAAATAGTTGGAAAATGCCTCTCTCGCAGGCAAAGAATATGAAAATGAATATATGAAGAAGGATGGCTGATAATGATCATCAGCTCAGATCGCCGATCTCGTCTGATTTATATCTAAAACCGTAGCATCGAAAAAGAAAATTCAAAGTGTGTCAGCGCAGCCAGTGAGCGATAAAACAAAATATTTGTGACAGCCAAACATGAAAGTAAATCAAGTCGAAAAATATCACTAAAACCGTCAGAGAAAAACCACAAATGTTTGCCAACAAAAACTATAGTGATAAATTAAACCAGAATCGGTGTGTGTGTGTGTGTGTTCAAATTGTGAGAATTCTTAAAAATTAATGCGAATTCTCGTGTCTTCTATTCCCTGCTTTTGCCCCGTGTATTTTATTTCAGCGATTTAAAGAAGCGACCAAAGAGAGAGATATATATAAATATATATAGAAGTATATCAAGTGAAGAAGCAAATCAAAGAAAGAGTGATCGCGAGGTGTTCAATTCTACAGTGCAGTTCATTCTGCAGCGATTTGGTTGTCATTTTAAATGATATATAGTGATATATAACGCATCAAAATGCAACGACAAAATCCGAACCCGTACCAGCAGCAACAGCAGCAGCAGCAACAACAGCAGCAGCAGCAGGTGCAGCAGTACTCCACGCAGGAGTACTCGCACTCTAGCCAGGAGCAGCACCAGCAGCAAAGGATTAGCCGCACCGAGCAGCACGTCCAGCGCAGCCAAATCACCACCCAACGGCAAGGTCAGTCATCGTCCTTGTTTTTCGGTCCCAGCCATAGCCACAGCCACAGCCACGTCCACGTCCTTGTCATTTGCCTCCTCGTCGATTCTCAGGGGAAGTTTGCCCGGGGCTCGGTGGGATTCACACCGTGGATTTAGAATCCCCACTGTCCCCAAGCAATTCCCGCTGAATTGCCGAAGGATCCAGGATAAAGCTTTTCATCATTCCGCTGCTTGTTATTTCATTAAAAAAAACGTGGCCTTGAAATCATTACTTGCCTGAATTATAGTTAGAAAACATGAGCACAAAGTATTCAAGGAACTTTTTCTTAGCCTGGGAAAATAAATAAAACTGTGACTTTTTCTTAGCCTTGGATAAGTTTTCGTTGATTATGAACATTTTAATCAAAACTTCCTGGCATAAAAAATACAGCATTTTTTTATCAGTAAAGTATTGATTGAAAAAAACGACATTTGAAGTCTTGTATGCATTATCTGCATGGAAAATTACTTCAGATAAAGTCAAGTGAATGGGTGCAAAAACAAAACGTATTAGCTATTTTGTATTATCATAAAAAAACATAAGATAACGTCTGATTTTTAACGTGTTTTTTCAGAGGTGTTTGTTTAGAAACATTCTTTAACTCTATTGTTTTCTTTTAAAAAACTGTCACTCAGATTTATCTACTTTCCTGTTTCACTTCTTTTGGTCAAACTATAATCAGTTGTTATCATTTGTATATAAATTGAATAAACAATTAAAGGAAGTTGAATAGAAGGCAAGGATTCCCAGATATTCTTAGTGAAACAGTTTCACAATATTACTAAGAACTGTAATAAATAGTTCTGCCAGATTTACAGTAATTAAGTACTCCCTTGAGTGATTAAGTTTCCTTTCTATAAACCAATCTATCGAACCTTCATGTTTACAAAGTTGTATATATAGAAAAATATGGTTAGTTGTTTCCAAGGAAGTAAAATAAACTTCCGAATCCCATTTGTTTCTTTATAGTTTCACAAAGCCAATTTATTTCTAAATCAATATTATATCCGTCATGTAAACTCTGTCTAACCTTGAAGAGTTTCTCACTATAAGGAAAAACCTCAATTATCTCACCTTCCATGTTTGTTCAAAAATTGAAGGATTCACATTAATAAATAAGAAAAAATAATTGTTATACAATTTGACATTGAGCTATCTAAAAATCAGTTTTAAAACAACAACAGGAACGAGTGTTGGAATAAACAAAATCCTTTGTTGCGCATGAAATATAGCCATAAATGTTTATAGCTCTTGGATCATAGCTCACGAAAAATCTGGTTTATATCTCTTAATAAATATATCAGAAACAACCAAACTGATAAATATAAATATGTCGGAAAATTAAATATCAAAAGAGGATTATACACATTAGTTTTTATTATTTTCTGGCTGATGATGATGATGTGTCGGCGCACATGTGTCACCATTAAAAATTCAAAAATCAAAAATAAATTCGTCCCGCAGCAGCAAACATACATATACTATATATATTCATGTGTCAACTTATGTTTCATCGTTTAAATCTTAATTGATGAGCACAGCCAAAAAGTTGGTCTATTTATAAGTTTATCTAATCATCTCCCACGACTGCACTGACATACTTATACGCAGAACGTACTATATATAAACCGTATAAGAGTTCTGGTACCCTGCACTTTGTTTACATTTCTCCTCGCTGAGAGATGAGAGAATGTGACACTAATTCTCTTATACCAAGACCCGAAGACGATCACCCGAAGGTAAACAAAAGAAGCTAATGAGCATGCGTGAGAGAAAACTTAAAGAGAGCGAAGAAAGAGGCAGAGAAGAAAAGAAAGCAAGGAGAGAAGTGGAATCAGCTGATCTGTATATTTGTTTATCTTCCGATCAGCTGCGTCTCGGAAGTCGACAACCTATATGTACGTTACGTTAATGACACACTTCTAGCGATTCAATTGATAAACAAACGTCTATATTACGTATACGCAGGTATACAGATGCGAATATAGATATAGATCTCTAGAGGTGTTTATTCTCAGAAGATTACAAACTATAAATAGTTTGGTAAGCGTAAGCGTGCCAACTAAAAATACTAATCAATGATAAAACAACTTTTAGTCAAGGTTCAAGGCTAGAATCACAAGGTTTTGAGGTATTTTAAATTAAGTTTATTTGAGTTTAGGTAAATATAAATAGGAATTTAAAGATAAATAGAAGCGAGATCGTTGAGAGGAATTTAGGGAAAATAAATGTTGAGATTTAATTTAGAAATTTAATTGGGAACTTTAATAAATTCATGTTTAATGATTACATGTTACCTAGAGAAACCTGTCAAATGTAAATATTTACGGTATTATTTAATACAAATTTAATAAGTGCAGTGGTTAAGGTCCTTTTTTTGACTACCTTTGCTATATTTCCAACATGAGTTTGTTCAAATAAAAACTAATTTTGGTTTAGTTATAATTAAATGCAACCTTTTCGTTGACTCCCACAGTCAGTAAGTTGCTGAAAAATAATTAAATGTTTCACTATTTATAAAATAATTTAGCAAAATCAAAAACTATTAAAAAAACAGTCTTAGTTAGGGGAATTTTAATTCCCACTTTCCTAAATACTAAATAGAATTATTTTTCCACATTCATCTTCATTTCACCACTTTCACAATTCAATGATCCTAACGACATTTTTCAACCCATTTGATTTTACAGTGCAACAACTCCATGGTGGCAACATCGGTGGCGCCTATGTGCCCCCGGCGCTGACACACGTGTACGCCCAGGGTGACATATCGCCGCCCGTGTTCGAGCAGATCTTCAAGAATGCTCGCTTCGCCCAGGGCGGCAATGCCCTATTCGAGGGACGCCTGCGTGGCAACCCGAAGCCATTCGTGACCTGGACCCGGAAAGGCGCACCCCTTCTCGAGTCGCAGAAGTTCCGGATGAGCTACAACGAGGCCACCGGCGATGTGTCCCTGCTGATCAACCAGATCGGACCCGGGGACGAGGGCGAGTATACGTGCACGGCACGCAACCAGTACGGCGAGGCCATCTGCAGCGTCTACATACAGCCGGAGGGCGCTCCAATGCCCGCCCTGCAGCCCATCCAGAATCTGGAGAAGAACATCTACTCGAATGGCTATTCCTACACGTCCATCGAGGAGGAGTTCCGCGTGGACACCTTCGAGTACCGGCTGCTGCGTGAGGTCTCCTTCCGTGAGGCCATTACCCGTCGTTCCGGCTATGAGCAGGACTCGCAGCTCTCGCAGGAGCTGGACCGTAGCCAGGGTCCGGCGCAGGCACCGCAGATCTCGCAGAAGCCGCGCAGCTCCAAGCTGATCGAGGGCTCCGACGCCGTCTTTACGGCCCGCGTCGGTTCCAACCCTAAGCCCCGGCTCACCTGGTTCCATAATGGCCAGCGCCTGGTGGCCTCGCAGAAGTACGAGATCTCCTACTCCAGCGGAGTGGCCACTCTGCGTGTGAAGAATGCCACGGCTCGCGACGGCGGTCATTACACCCTGCTCGCCGAGAATCTGCAGGGCTGTGTGGTTTCATCCGCCGTGTTGGCCGTGGAACCAGCCGCTGAGTCTGCCTATGAGCCCAAGCCCGTGGACATGATGGCCGAGCAACTGGAGGCGGGCAAGGCGTTGCCCCCCGCCTTCGTGAAGGCCTTCGGGGATCGCGAGGTGACCGAGGGTCGCATGACCAGGTTCGACTGCCGTGTGACTGGCAATCCTTACCCCGAGGTCTTTTGGTTAATTAATGGACGCCAGGTTCGTGACGATGCCTCCCATAAGATCCTGGTCAATGAGTCCGGAAGCCATTCGCTGATGATCACCAATGTGACTCGTCTGGATTCCGGCGCTGTCCAGTGTCTGGCCCGCAACAAGGCCGGCGAGGTCGCCATCGAGGCACGTTTGAATGTGCTGGAGAAGGAGCAGGTTGTCGCACCACAATTTGTTCAACGCTTCAGCACCATGACCGTGCGCGAAGGTGAGCCCATCACGATGAGTGCCAATGCCATTGGCACACCTCAGCCACGCATCACCTGGCAAAAGGACGGCGTCCAGATCTCGTCTACCGCCGAACGCTTCGTGGGCATCGACGGCGGCGCCACCTGCCTGGAGATTCCACGCGTCAAGGCCACCGACGCGGGTTGGTACCAGTGCACCGCCCAGAATATTGCCGGATCGACGGCCAATAGGGCCCGACTTTATGTCGAGGTCCCCAGGGAGGAGCCGAGCTACGAGCAGCGACGTCTTAATCTCCCGAGGCCAACGAAAGTCATCGAGCCAGAGTGAGTTTGCTACATTTTATAATTATGTTTCCAATTTAATATTTTCTGTGCCTGTGCAGACCCATTCCTGGCCCCGAAATCATTTATCTGCGCCACGTAGAGCGCGCCAAGCCCCATCTGCGACCCGGCGAGGAGGATCGCGTCTATCCGCCGCCGCAGTTCATCATCCCGCTGCAGAATGTGCAGCAGACCGAGGGTGGACGCGTCCATATGGAGGCACGCATCGAGCCCGTCGGCGACCCGACCATGGTCGTCGAGTGGTTCCTTAACGGACGCCCTCTGGCAGCCAGTAAGTTACTCAGACTGCGTTCTGATAAAGGATCTTCTATAATCTCCCATTTAATCACGCAGGTGCCCGCGCCACGTCCGTCTTCAAGTTCGGCTTCATCGCCCTGGATCTGCTAAGCATCATGGGCCACGATTCCGGCGAATACATGTGCCGCGTGAGCAACGCCAGCGGAGTGGCCGAGTCCCGAGCCATTCTCTCCGTGGTGCAGCGCCCCTCCATTGAGCAATCTTCGCAGAACCCGAACAGTCTGCAGTACATTAACCAGGTTGAGGATTACTCGCGCTACCAGCGCCAGGAGAGTTCTGAGGAACAAATCAACCAGGCGCCGCAGTTTATACGCCCGCTCCGCGATCTCGGCGAGTTCGAGGAAGGCAAGAACGTGCACTTCGAGGCGCAGGTCACGCCCGTGAATGATCCCTCCATGCGTGTGGAGTGGTACAAAGATGGCCTTCCCATAACGGCCAGCTCCCGCATCACCGCCATCTTTAACTTTGGCTACGTCTCCCTGAACATCTTGCACCTGAGGGCCGAGGATGCAGGCACTTATACCGTGCGAGCGGTGAACCGAATTGGCGAGGCCATTAGCCAGTCCTCGATCCGTGTTCACTCGCGTTCTCAGGTCACTGCTGACTTGGGTATTCCCGAGCAGCAGCGATATATCGAGAAGGTGGAGGAGCTGGAGGACTACCGTAAGTCCCAGCAGCGTCGTCATGTCCAGGAGGCGCCCGAGGCCATTGCTCCGCCTCAGTTTAAGACTCCCATTCAGAACCAATTGGATCTGCGCGAGCACGCGCATGCGCACTTCGAGGCGCGTCTCGAACCCATCGGTGATTCCACCATGCGTGTCGAGTGGCTGAAGGACGGACAGCCCCTGGAGGCCAGTTCCAGGATCACCACGTACCACAACTTTGGTTATGTGGCTCTGACCATCAAGCAGCTGACCATTTATGATGCAGGCACCTACACTTGCCGTGCCTACAACGCTATGGGACAGGACACCACCGTGGCCCAGCTGACGGTCATCTCAAAGAACGAGATTGTATCTGAGTCGCAGCACCCAGGCGGCCTGCAGAAGATTCAACATCTGGAAGACTCCTCCCGCTACGGTCGTCGTGAGGAGGAGGAGACCTACGTCACTCAGGCTCCGCGCTTCCTGGGTCCCCTGAAGGGTACTACCAAGATCCTCGAGGGTCAGCGTGCCCACTTCGAGGCCCGCGTGGAACCCCAGAGCGATCTGGGCCTGCAGATCGAGTGGTACCACAACGGTCGCTCCATCACCGCCGCCAATCGCATCCAGACCTACTACGACTTTGGCTACGTCGCCCTCGATATCTCGCAGGTGCGCGCCGAGGATGCTGGCGTCTACCTTGTTGTGGCCAGGAACAAGCTAGGTGAAGCTCAGCAGCAAGCAACGATGATAGTGGAAAGTAAGTAGAATGAAAAGAACCACATTCCTATCCGGCACTAATTACTCCCGTATTATTCTGTCACAGCTCGTTCCAGTATCGACACATCTAGCATGCACCGCGGTCTTTACGAGAAGACCCAGAACCTAGAGAACAAGCAGTTCGTCGAGCCGCAGTATGACATTGAGGAGATCTCCAAGTCCAAGCCGGTGTTCGTCCAACCTCTGACCGACCCTAAACCCATCCATGATGGCAAGAACATTCATCTGGAGTGCCGCCTGGAGCCAATGGGTGATCCCACCATGCGCGTCGAGTGGTTCCACAACGGTCGCCCCGTTACTGTGGGTTCCCGCTTCCGCACCTACTACGACTTCGGTTTCGTGGCCCTGGACATCATCAAGGCCACGGCCGCCGATTCCGGCGAGTACACGGTGAGGGCCACCAATCATCTGGGCTCTGCCCATACTTCCGCCTGTGTGCGAGTGATCGATCACACGGATGTGGTGACCGAGACCCAGAACGAACAATCGCTGGAGCAGATCCAGCTGCTGGAGGATTCGCGTCGTCGTCACCATCAGGAGGAGGATATAACCGTCATGCAGGCGCCCCAGTTCACCAGGGCCCTGCACAACATTGAGACGGTTGAGGGCACCAATGTGCACCTGGAGTGCCGTCTGCAGCCCGTTGGTGATCCCAGCATGCGCATCGAGTGGTTCGTGAACGGCAAGCCAGTGAAGACAGGCCACCGTTTCCGTCCCGCCTATGAGTTCGATTATGTGGCCCTGGATCTGCTTGGCTGCTATGCCATCGATTCGGGTGTCTACACCTGCCAGGCCAGGAATCAGCTGGGTGAGGCCGTCACCTCTTGTTCTGTGCGCATTATCGCCAAGAACGATCTGATCCTGGAGACCCAGAACGAGTCTGGATTGCAGAAGATCCAGTATCTGGAGGACTCGTCGCGTTATCGCCGCAACGAGTTCGTCGACGAGGTGGTCAACATTCGTCCTCGTTTCCTTACCCACCCCAAGAGCCTGACCAACACGCGTGAGGGTGGTCACGCCCACTTTGAGTGCAAGATTGAGCCCGTGACGGATCCCAATCTGAAGGTGGAATGGTTCAAGAACGGTCGCCCCATCACTGTGGGCCATCGCTTCCGTCCCATCCATGACTTCGGTTACGTGGCCCTGGACATTGTCCAGCTGATTGCCGAGGATTCTGGAGTCTACACTTGCAGGGCTGTTAACCTGATCGGTTCGGATGAAACCCAGGTGGAACTGCAGTGCCGCAGCGGTGAGCAGATTGTCACTGTCACCCAGAACGAGGCTGGCTTGGAGCAGATCCACTATCTGGAGGATCGATCGCGCTACAGCCGCCGGGAAGAGATTGACGAGAGCACCAAGCAGGCTCCTGTATTCACCACTTCCCTGAAGAACATTGAGATCAAGGAGAACCAGAGGGCTCACTTTGAGTGCCGCCTGATTCCCGTCTCCGATCCATCCATGCGCGTGGAGTGGTACCACAATAATTTGCCCCTGAAGTCCGGTTCCCGGTTCACCGAGACCAACAACTTTGGCTTTGTGGCCTTGGACATCATGTCCACATTGCCCGAAGATGCCGGCACCTACACCTGCCGTGCCTTCAATGCCGTTGGTGAAGCCATCACCTCTGCCGTCGCGGTTGTGCACACCAAGAAATCCATCTACCTGGAATCGCAGCATGAGACCGCTTTGCCACGTCTGCAGCATCTGGAAGATGGCTCCAAGCGTCAGCGCATCAGCGTCCAGGATGAGTTTGTGTCCCAGGCTCCCGTCTTCACCATGCCGGTGAGGGATGTCCGTGTGGCCGAGAACCAGGCCGTTCACTTTGAGGCTCGTCTAATCCCAGTGGGAGATCCCAACCTGAAGGTGGAGTGGCTGCGCAACGGCCAGCCCATCGAGGCCTCTAACCGCACCACCACCATGCATGACTTCGGCTACGTGGCCCTCAACATGAAATATGTGAACCCGGAGGACTCTGGCACCTACACCTGCCGGGCTGTCAACGAGCTGGGCCAGGCGGTCACCTCCGCTTCGCTAATTGTGCAATCGAAGACTGCCATTCAGCTGGAGACCCAGCACGAGGCCGCCATGCACAAGATTCACCAGCTGGAGGATCATAGCAAGTACCAGCGCAGGGAGGAGGAGGAATACACGGTTACCACCGCTCCTGTGTTCGTTACCAAGTTGATTGGACCTAGCAACCTGGTCGAGGGCCAGAGCGCTCACTACGAGTGCCGTATTGAACCCTATCCAGATCCCAACCTCAAGGTGGAGTGGTTCCACAACGGCAAGCCTCTGAGCACTGGTCATCGGTTCCGTACAACCTACGACTTTGGTTTCGCAGCCTTAGACATCCTGACTGTGTATGCGGAGGACAGCGGCGAGTATACTTGCCGCGTGACCAACAATCTGGGACAGGCCGTCAACTCTATTGTTCTGAATGTTACCTCCCGCTCGGGTATCATCCACGAGACCCAGCACGAGGAGGCTCTGACCAAGATCCAGCATTTGGAAGATGCGTCGCGGTTCCAGAGGAAGACCGACGAGGAGCAGTTCCACGCCGAGCGTCCCCAATTTGGACGCCCGCTGCGTAATGCCAAGGTCAACGAGGGCACTCCCGTCCATCTGGAAGCCACGTTGATCCCTGTGAATGATCCCACCATGAAGGTGGAGTGGTACTGCAACGGCAGGCCCATCCAAACGGGTCACCGCTTCAAGACCACCTACGACTTTGGCTTCGTGGCACTGGATATTCTGTATGCCCATGCCGAGGACACCGGCACCTACATGTGCAAGGCCAAGAATGCCGTTGGAGAAGCTGTCACGACTTGTGCTGTAAACGTAACAGGTAACTGCCTAATTTTGTTGATCCTAATTCCTTCATCATCGCTTATTCTCATTAACAGCAAACAAGACACTCGACCTGGACACCTTGGATGCTCAGCGCTTGGAGAAGATTCGCCAGTTGGAGAGCTATGCGCCACCCACTAAGGCTGTGGTGGAGGAGAAGGGCCAGAAACCCATCTTCCTCACCCCGCTGAGCAACCTGGAGCACTTGAAGGAGGGCGAGCATGCCCACTTGGAGTGCCGAGTGGAACCCATTAACGACCCGAACCTGAAGATCGAGTGGTTCTGCAACGGTAAGCAGCTGCCCACTGGTCATCGGTTCCGCACCACCCACGACTTTGGCTACGTCGCCCTGGACATCCTGTACGTCTATGGCGAGGATACCGGCACCTACATGTGCAAGGCCACCAACCAGCTGGGCGAGGCTGTCAACACGTGCAATGTGCGCGTTTTGAACCGTCGCAGCATGATACTGGATACCCAGCATCCTGATGCTCTGGAGAAGATCCAGAAGCTGGAATCCAAGGTGGTGAACGCTCGCACCGAGATTGGTGAGCACCCGATCAGTCCGCCTCATTTCACTGCTGAGCTGCGCGGCTCCACTGAGATCTACGAGGGCCAGACTGCTCACTTTGAAGCTCAGGTTGCACCAGTTCACGATCCCAACTTGCGCATTGAGTTCTACCATAATGGCAAGCCCTTGCCCTCGGCTTCGCGCTTCCACATCACCTTTGACTTTGGCTACGTGTCTTTGGACATCACCCATGCCGTGGCCGAGGATGCCGGAGAATATTCCGTGCGTGCTGTTAACGCCTTGGGCCAGGCTGTGTCATCTACCAACTTGAGGGTTATTCCTCGT
This sequence comes from Drosophila bunnanda, assembly GCA_035046265.1. Taxonomy (NCBI): domain Eukaryota; kingdom Metazoa; phylum Arthropoda; class Insecta; order Diptera; family Drosophilidae; genus Drosophila; species Drosophila bunnanda. The sequence goes on from JAWNOB010000075.1 coordinate 5,968,880, forward strand.
GGCACCATCATTTCGGACACCCAGCATCCCGAGGGTCTGGAGAAGATTCGCAAGCTGGAGTCTACGGCGCCGCATCAGCGCCAGGAGCCCGAAACCCCAGGCACTCGTCAACGGCCTGTGTTTACTCAGCCTTTGCAGAACATCGACAGGATCAATGAGCACCAGACGGCGCACTTTGAGGCCCGCCTAATTCCCGTGGGAGATCCCAACCTCAAGGTGGAATGGTACCGCAACGAAAAACTCATCGAAGATAGTTCCCGTATCACCAAGCAGCACGACTTCGGCTACGTCTCGCTGGATATCTCGCACATCCGCAAAGAGGATGAGGGCGTGTACATGTGCCGCGCTGTCAATCCCCTGGGTGAGGCAGTAACCACCGCTTCCATGCGCGTGGTGTCTGAGGCTAGCATTCAAATGGATACCCAACATCCGGACAGCATCAGCCGCATTCATCAGCTGGAGAAGCCAGTGGCTCCACGCCCCAGCGAACCCGAGCGTCTGTTTGAAAAGCCCATCTTCACTCAACTGCTCACTGGACCTTCGGAACTCTGGGAGGGTGCTCACGCCCACTTTGAGGCCCGTGTGGTGCCTGTGGGAGATCCGACACTCAAGTTCGAATGGTTCATCAACGGCGTGGAGCTGCAGATGGGCTCCCGTCTGCGCACCACCCACGACTTTGGATTCGTTACCTTGGACATTGCTGCAGTGGTGCCAGAGGATGCCGGCGTCTACATGTGCCGTGCATACAATGCCGCCGGTGAAGCTGTGTCCTCCACTGCCATGAAGGTGAAGACAAGGGCGAACATCGATGGTCAACCTTTGATCCCAGAGTCCTGGGAGGCTATTCGCCTGAAGGAGGCTGCCATGAACCGTGTTCCTGAGATGTTTGTGGACTCGACTCCACAACAGGCCCCGGTGTTCACCACCCACCTGCAGAGCTACGACAAGCTCCATGAGGGTCAACATGTGCTCCTGGAGGCTCAGGTGGAGCCGCGTGCGGATCCCAACCTCCGCATCGAGTGGTTCAAGAATGGTATTTCTCTGACCACTGGCTCCCGTATCCGCAGCACTTTCGATTTCGGTTTAGTTACTCTGTCCATCAATGGATTGCGTGCGGATGACTCGGCCATTTACACCTGCAAGGCCACCAACCAGGTGGGCGAAGCTGTCTCGACCTCTTCTCTCAAGATCGAGGATCGTCATTGGCTTCAGGCCGAGTCCCTGCATCCGGATTCGCTTCCTCGCATCGGCGAACTGGAGGCGCCCAAGGAGGGACGTCCAGAGGCTCCAGAGCCGACTTACGAGACCCCCGTGTTCATCACTCATCTTAACAACATTGAGTGCAAGGAGGGCGACAACGTGCGCTTCGAATGCAACGTGGAACCGGCTCGTGATCCGACCATGTCCATCGAGTGGTTCTACAATGGACAGCCTCTGCAAGCTGCCGCCAAATTCAAGTCCATCTACGATTTTGGCTATTGCGCTTTGGATCTGACCAACTCCTATGCTGAGAACAGCGGTGTTTACACCTGCAAGGCCACCAACAGCAAGGGTTCGGCCACCACCTCGGGCACTCTTAAGTGCACTGGTGGCAAGACCATGTTCCTGGACACCCAGCATCCGCAGGGTGAGACTGGCCTGGAGGCCGTTCAAGAAACCGAAGAGGCTCTGGCCAACCGATATGCCAACAAATCGGCCAAGCCTGAGACGCAGTACCCACCACCAGTATGGACCAAGCCTCTGCAGGCTGAGTTCCATCTGTCGGAGGCTCAACCGATCCATTTGGAGGCCAATGTGGAGCCCAAGGAGGATCCAAACTTGTTCATCGAGTGGTACTTCAACGGCAAGATGCTGCAGCATGGTTCTCGTTTCAAGATGACTAGCGAGTTTGGATTTGTGACTATGGATATGATCGAAGTGTATGCCCGCGACCAGGGTATCTACACGTGCAAGGCTTACAATAAGGCTGGTGAAGCCTTCACCTCCACCACCATCTTCTGTTCGGACAAGTCGAACATTATCGACTCCACGCAGCACCCGAAGGGAGCTGAGGGCTTGGAACAGATCCAGGACCTGGAGGATTCTCTCCGCAAGGACGGCTCTAAGCCGGAACAACCAGATCTGGGAATCCCACCACGCTTCACCACCGAGTTCGTTAACATCGCCGACATTGGTGAGGGTGAACTTGCCCACTTTGAGGCCAATCTCATCCCAGTGGGTGATCAGAGCATGGTCATCGAGTGGTTCTACAACGGCAAGGTGCTGGAAGCCAGCCATCGTGTACGCACTATCTATGCCTTTGGCACTGTGGCCCTGGAGGTCCTTGGAACGAAGATCGAGGATACCGGCACCTACACTTGCCGTGCCACCAACAAGCATGGAACTGCCGAGATTAGCTGCAACCTGGAGTGCGTGGACAAGCCGAGGGGCCAGAAGCCGCGCTTCACCTCGCACATCCAACCGCTGCAGGGCCTGAAGGACGGCCAGTCCGCTCACTTCGAGTGCACCTTGATCCCTGTTAACGATCCCGAACTGAAGGTCGAGTGGTACCACAATGGCAAACTCATGCGTCACTCCAACCGCATTAAGACCGTGTCCGACTTTGGCTATGTCGTGTTGGACATTGCCTATCTGCAGGATCACGACAGCGGTGAGTACGTGTGCAGGGCGTGGAACAAGTACGGAGAGGACTTCACCCGCACCACCCTCAACTGCGGAGGTCGTGGTGGCGTTTTCTACGACAGCTTGCAGCCTGATTCGCTGCAAAGGATCAGGGAACTGGAGTGCCCACAAGGACAGCAGGCCGATAACTCGGCTCCTGTGGTTGCTGAACCACCTAAGTTCATCACCCAGATCAGCGATGTCACCAAGCTGGTGGAGGGACAGTCCGCTCACTTTGAGGCTCGCTTGACGCCCATCACCGATCCCGACTTGGTTGTGGAATGGTACTTCAATGGCAAGAAACTGCCACATGGTCACCGTTTCCGCACCTTCCACGACTTTGGCATTGTTATCCTGGACATCCTCTACTGTTATGAGGAAAACTCTGGAGTGTACGAGTGCAGGGCCTATAATAAGTATGGTGAGGATGTAACCCGGGCTTCGCTCAAGTGCGCTTCCAAGGCTAGCCTCATTCTGGACTCCCAACTACCGCGAGGCATGGAGGGTGGTCTGGAGAAGATCGCTAATCTGGAGTACAGCATGGTGCGTACCCGCGACGAAACCACCGAGGAAACTAAGGGCAAGGCTCCCGTCTTCACTGTACCGCTGGAGAACATTGAGAATCTGCGCGAGGGCGAGAATGCCCACTTCGAGGCTAGAATTACGCCGACTGATGATCCCAAACTGAAGGTCGAATGGTACTGGAACGGACGCCCGTTGAAGGCCGGCTCTCGGTTCCGCACTTTCTGCGACTTTGGATTCGTTATTCTGGAGATCTCTCCCGTGTACCCCGAGGATTCTGGCGAATACTCTTGCCGAGCTATTAACGAGTACGGCGAGGCTGTGACAACTGCCACCATGAAGATCCAGGGCAAGCGCAGCATCATTATGGAATCGCAACTGCCAAAGGGCATGGAGGGAACCATAGATCGCATTGCCGAACTGGAGGGACTGGGCTCCCGCAGCACCGAATTTGTCCCAGACGATGATACTGGCAAGCCGCCAGAGTTCATCACCACACCCTTCGACATGGTCATCACTGAGAACTCGCTGGCCCACTTCGAGTGCCGCCTGCAGCCAATCAACGACCCATCGATGCGTGTGGATTGGTTCCACAATGGCAAAGCCTTGTGGGCTGGCTCCCGCATTAAGACCATCAATGATTTCGGTTTCGTGATCCTTGAGATCGCCGGCTGCTATCAGCGCGACACGGGACTGTACACTTGCAAGGCTACCAACAAGCACGGCGAGGCCACAGTCTCCTGCAAGTTGCAGGTTAAGGGTCGACAGGGCATCGTTATGGAGCCCCAGCTGCCATCCAACTTCCGCACTGGCACTGAGAGCCTGCAGAAGCTGGAGGAGAGCATGCACAAGCGCGAGGAGATTGTGATCGATGAGGAGCAACCTAACCCGCCCAAATTCACCGAGGACATCAAGGACAATTTGGATGTGCCCGAGGGAGGTCCAATTCACTTTGATTGCCGTGTCGAGCCTGTTGGCGATCCGAGCATGCGCATTGAATGGTTCTACAATGGTCGCGTTATGGCCACTGGTTCCAGGGTTCACCAGCTTAACGACTTTGGTTTTATTGCCTTGGATGTGGACTACATCTATGCCAGGGATTCGGGAGAGTATACTTGTCGGGCGACGAACAAGTGGGGCACTGCCACCACAACCGCCAAGGTCACCTGCAAGGGCAAGCACAACATTGTGTATGAATCTCAATTGCCCGAGGGCATGACCTCTGAAAAGTTGAAGGAACTGGAGCGCGGACGCATCCCAGAGGCCCCGAAAGTGGTTGAACAGGAGTTCGGACCACCGAAATTCACCACGCAAATCACTTCCGTCACCGTGGATGAAGCTGAGGCCGTTCGATTTGAGTGCCAGGTGGAACCCAAGACGGATCCCAGCCTGCGTGTGGAATGGTATCGCAATGGCAAACCCCTGCCCTCTGGACATCGTTATAGGAACATTTTCGACATGGGCTTTGTGTCTCTGGACATTCTCTATGTGTATGGAGAGGACTCTGGTGAATACGTTTGCCGAGCTATTAACAACCACGGCGAGGATCGCACCAAGGCCACTGTCTCTTGCAAGAGTAAGTTATACTTAACATATTTACTTTAATGTTTTCTTATTAAATCATTTTTCTTCAGAACTACCCACCATCTTGCTGCAGAACCAAGTGCCTCGCGGCATGAAGCGTTCGGAGACCCTGACCCAAATGGAGGCTACCATCAAGAAGTACACCTCCGAGGTCCATTTAACCGAAGACGATCTGTTCGATCCCGATCGCAAGCAGCCTCCTCGCTTTGTTACCCAGATTAAGGAACAGCTCACTCTTACCGAGATGGCCGTGACCAAGTTCGAGTGCCAGCTGGCGCCTGTGGGTGATCCCAACATGAAGGTTGAGTGGTTCTTCAACGGCAAGCCCCTGCTATATAGTAAGTTTATTGACTTGTTCCTTCAAAAACATTTAACAAATTTCTGTTCCTGCAGAGAACCGTTTCCAGCCTATCTACGATTTCGGTTATGTGGCCATGAACTTTGGTTGGGTTTATCCCGAGGACAGCGGAGAGTATGTTTGCCGTGCCACCAACTTGTATGGCATGGATGAGACTCGTGCCATTATCAAGGTTTCTGGAAAGCCTGGTATTGTCTACGATTCACAGCTGCCCGCTCACATGCAGAGCATTGACCGCATCCGCGAAATGGAAGCCTCATGGCAGGTGTAAGTATCACAAATTACCTATTTTTATTAGATTGATTATTATTTGCATTTTTCTCCCTTTACAGGGTACCCGAGGAGGTTGATCCCGATGCCAAGCCCAGAACCAAGCCGGTCTTTGTGAGCAAACTGGAGCCCCAGGTTGTGGAAGAGGGCGATCCAGCCCGCTTCTGTGTCCGTGTTACTGGACACCCACGCCCCAGGGTGATGTGGTTGATCAATGGTCACACCGTTGTACATGTAAGTCCATATAGACGTCAAATTCACAAATCTACGTGCTAAGGAGTGCATATTTCAGGGCTCTCGCTACAAGCTGACCAATGATGGCATGTTCCATCTGGATGTCCCGAAGACACGTCAGTATGACACAGGCAAGGTGGAAGTGATTGCCCGCAATTCTGTGGGTGAATCTATTGCCACCACCGAGCTAAAGGTGGTTGCCCGTTCCGACGATTACCGTAATGTTCTGAAGAACTCTCCACGCCGTAAGTTTACCTAAACGTACTCCAGAAAAATCTGGAAACTACTACTGATATAACAAAAGCTATTAGAATGTTAACCATTTTTTAAAATGCAAATGTAGACTTTAGCTGACCAAACTAAATAAGGACACCACATGCTATATCACAAAAAGAAACTCATTGTAAATATATACATACCGACATACAACATGCCACAAAAGTTTACGTAGCAGTAGCACCCAAGTTTACATTCCAAGTAGCATAAAAACAAAGCACAAAGTTAACCAAAATCCCCAAAGAAACAAAAATGCTTCCCAAGTCCCCAAAGTCCCACAAAAAAAAAGAACCAATTATAGTACTTCAGTCAGCGCGAGAGACTTCAGAAGAGGAAATCGTGCAGAGGAAGCCAAGGAGACGGACTCCATAAGTATGGCCGCACCTGGGGTAATATGGTTAAACCGTAGTTTTGCGTGTGCACTTTCCGTCTGTTCTAAACTGTGGTTATCATCCAGCTGATCATTGATCCCCACTCTCTGTCTATACTCATTTGCTATCCGTCCCTAGAAAAATAGAAACCAAAGGAGCCAGTGAACCTCTCTGTGGAAAACCGCCAAAATCCTAATATTTTAATCATAATTTCCACTAAGTCGACTAATTGTAACTAAACTTTTAGATCTTATGGCACGATGATTTCTTTTTTAACACTTATGTATCATCCTGAAATTTGCATGTGATTGAAAAATAGTTGAATCGAGCCTAACTGTCTAGTTATACAAGTTCCAACAATGAATAACACCATAAATCACTTAATGTTTAGCCTGGTACGACTACGAACTAGCCGCCTATCAGAAGGAGCGTCAGGAAAACGAGCTGGAGAAGGTATTCGACGAGCGTAAGCAGGTACAGTCCGAGCAGGGCACCCACACCCTGAAGGGCGTTGAGCATTTGAAGCCAAAGCAGTACAAACCACCGACGCCAGACTGGCAGCAGAACGTCAAGGCCAAGAAGAGCGAGGATTACTACAACAAGCTGCAGGTCCTGGAGACCGAGCAACTGCTGAAGGAGACAAATCTGCGGAAGGACAATCACCAGTACGCCATTCCCGGCGAGAAGGTTGTGAGCAGCTCTCAGTCCAAGGGCATGGCCCAATCCTACGAAGAGAATCTGTAAGTATTACAGTTTTCTTTGCAGTTGTTAAATATTCTGCAAAGACATCAAATAATTTAATTCCTTTCATCGCTTTAGTCAAGAGAAGACCAGCACCACTCAGGTGAAGCCTGCCCCACCAAAGGGTACAGCCGAACCCTCCGAGTCGTCCGTCCATGGCCGTGAGGTGCACATGAATAAGCAACAGCAGGTGCAGAAGGAGATCCAGGGTGACCTTGAGATCACCCGAAAGATCACCGCCACCGAGACCACCGAGGTGGAGCATAAGGGCACTATACAGGAGCGCGTGGTTAAGGGACCCGTCAAGCCTGCCAAGGCTCCTGTCTTCACCAAGAAGATCCAGCCCTGCCGCGTGTTTGAGAATGAGCAGGCCAAGTTCGAGGTGGAATTCGATGGAGAGCCTAATCCCACGGTTAAATGGTACCGCGAGAGCTTCCCCATTCAGAACTCGCCGGATCTGCAAATCCACACCTTCAGTGGCAAGTCGATTTTGATCATCCGCCAGGTGTTCGTCGAAGATTCGGCAGTATTCTCCTGCGTGGCCGAGAACCGTGGAGGTACCGCCAAGTGTAGTGCCAATCTGGTGGTTGAGGAACGTCGTCGTGCCGGCAAGGGAGGCATTCAGCCCCCTAGCTTCGTGAGCACCATTCAGAGCACCACCGTGGCCACCGGACAGTTGGCCCGCTTCGATGCAAAGGTCACCGGCACCCGGCCCTTCGATGTCTACTGGCTGAAGAACGGCATGAAGATCCAGCCGAGCATCAAGTTTAAGATGCTGGAAGAGGATGGCGTCCACACCCTGCTCATTATCGAGCCCTTCGCCGAGGATTCTGGCCGTTACGAGTGTGTGGCTGTCAATGCCGCTGGCGAGGCTCGCTGCGATGGCGATTGCATTGTTCAATCACCCAGCAAGCCCGACAAGCCCACCACTCCGGGCAGTGAGAAGGCCCCCCATATTGTCGAGCAGCTGAAGAGCCAATCGGTGGAGGAGGGTAGCAAGGTCGTCTTCCGTTGCCGCGTGGACGGCAAGCCCACTCCCACCGCCCGCTGGATGCGCGGAGAGAACTTTGTGAAGCCGTCGCGCTACTTCCAGATGAGTCGCCAAGGCGAGTACTATCAGCTGATCATCTCCGAGGCCTTCCCCGAGGACGAGGGCACCTACAAGTGCGTTGCCGAGAACAAGCTAGGCAGCATTCAGACCAGCGCCCAGCTGAAGGTCCGCCCCATTGAGAACCTGGACGCCCCGCCTACCATCACTGCCCTCAAGGACGTCTCCGTCACCGAGGGCATGCCCGCCCAGTTTAAGACGACGGTGACTGGAAAGGTGAAGGCCACCAGTGTGCAGTGGTTCCGCGAGGGTCAGCTGATTCCCGAGACACCCGATTTCCAGGTGGGTTAAAAGTAACTTGGGAGAAAATGGGGTCTTGAAGAAGTAGAGATAACTTAAATTCGGAATTATTTAGCAGATAGAATGTTAACTATGACTATCTTTGGTAATCCTTGCAGATGATCTTCGATGGCAACAGCGCAGTGCTTCTGATTGGCACCACCTACGAGGAGGATTCGGGCATCTTTACTGTACGCGTGACGTCGTCCACCGGCCAGGTCGAGTCCTCAGCCAAACTGACTGTTAAAAGTAAGGATTAAACTAAAAGCTAAGCCAAAACCGAAACCCAGAGTTCGAAAAACTAAGCAAAACCAAACGTAAGCGAACCGTGTTCAAAAAACCAACCAACCAACCAACATCAACAAAACAACTCCAAAGAATGCTCAAAAGAACAAAACTTAAAAACAAAAAAAAAAAAAAACAAAAAACTAAGAAAGAACAACGACCATTAAGAATACCAATACTGACGCAACGAATCCCCGAGTTACTGACGTATTACAAACAGTTACTACTACTAGCCCCAAACTACCTATCTATAATATATATGATCAACTAGTCGTAAAAGTTTGAGTGAGAGAGGAATATTTTAAAGCGAACCTGTCGAAACTTTCAACATGGAATTTTTTCTAAACTATCAAACGAACGAGTTATTTTCTACTAACCATATACATTGCAAAATGTGAGCAACAGCAAAGGAAATGCAACCTAAAACTATTTAATTTAAAGATGTCTAACCCGAAAATCGTAACCAGAAAAAAACCAACAAAAAAAAAAACAAATTAAAGCAATTTTAATTGAAAAATAATAAAAACAATTACAAGTATTTTGCAACATAAATATTTATAGACCATTTTTCTTCTTCTGGCATGGCCAAGACAGCAAGCAAGAGCAACAACAAAAGCTAGTGAAAATTTTTCAAAAATTCAGCAGCGAGTTGAGTGAAAGTGTGGAAATGACTCAAAGATATACAAATATATAGAAAGATCTTTAGCCCCTTGAGTTGAGTTATAAATAAGGCAGTGACTGAGGCAGCAGCCTATGTACTTTTCGAGAAACGAGCGCGCTAAGCAGGCCACTTTAGGAATACATAATAATTTTCAGTGCCCGTCCGTAAATATATATATAGGTAAATAGACAGTTGTATATGAGTAGGATAGTTTTGGGGCCGTGTGCAAAACGCACATTTGTCCCGCCTCCGCTCGAGCGTGAAAGTTTTATTTTTCATTTGAATATTAGCATAAAATATTATGGATGACACATCTAGCGCACACACCGCCGGGCAGCAGCAGCAGCACGGTGCGAGTATCTTGTATCTGCCAGATACACACGCACACACCCAAACAAGACCAATATGAAAGATAGAACGTGCGCAAAAAACTAGAGCAGCCCGTAGAGACCACAGACCAGAGACAGCACAAACTGAAAATATCGAAAGCCATTCAGCCATGGGCTTTCAGCTGCCAGCGAAATCTTCTTCGCGCACTGCCGCCACCCTATCCTACAGATATAGATAGAGTATAGACACATGCGTTCTATTTTCAATTTCTTTTTTGGAGAATGTTTTGCTTTCGAGAACTAATTTCCAATAGATTAGCGTTAAAAAATCCGTTACGCTATTTTTAGTCAGGCGGTGCTGTCTGGATTTCTGGTTTTCTTTCTTTCAGCTACAATGAAAAGCATTTATGTATTTTCTCAAGTAAATCTTGAAATTTATTTCAATTTTTCTTTCTTTTTTTCAATAAAACGAAAACACCAGAACCGAAAAAAAATAATATATATATTTTTGCTTAGGTGTATTACGGGGATTTTTCTAGTTCTAAAAAAAATACAATGATAAATTACCTGCTAGATGTTGTTGCTACTCTTGCTGTGTCTGTCTATAAGGCGGATCAGGATCAGAGATGAGAGATATATACCGATCTTAGTCGGGGCCAACTCATACCCTTGGTCATTAGACGGCAAGAACATGAATTGATGATTCTGTTTATGGTGCAGAAACGAATTTAATTAGATTAATCAGTTACGGCTGTTCAGTCATCGAGCCGCGGCTCTCAATGATGATTCATGTTTTCAGATAGTTTTATATTAATAAATGTCAGCCAGGTTGTTGTTTCCAAGCGATACTTCAGCCTCTATAGTTCTCGTTTCGGCTTGAAATAGAAAATCCATGTTAGAAAGGGTTCGACAGGATGTCTTTAAGGTACTACTGCCTTGTGTACAGACTTTTACCAATAACTCAGAACCGAATCTTGTCCCAGATGATCCCTCAGTCCATCGATGATGTTGATGATAGCGACGATGATAAGATGTCATGATGATGATGATGACGATGATGAACTTGTATTGTTTATTTATATTGAATTTAATTTAATCAAATTTTATTTATTTTGTAGTGATGTTGCATGAGATTTTATAATTCATTTTTTATTACCGCTTTTTACTAATTCGTTTCGTTACCATTATGTTTGTCACACACACTATATCTCTCTTTCGTTCACTACCAATCATTATTCATTTTGTGTACAAAAGAAAAACAAAATCAAAATCAATTAAAGTTTTTGCCGCTTGTGCCGCCTTTAGTTCATGTTTTCTTCCTCCTTATTGACGAGAAGAAGCTTTACTAAAAAATTAATCATAAAAACTCATGCGACTTTCGTTTTAAGTACTGTATCTAGATACGATTTCCGATTATATCCATCTGCCAGTCTTTTGATTTATATTTATGTTGACTCAATACGTTATTCCCGATTGATCTGTGTGTTTTTAGTGTTCGATTACATTTTACGATTACTTTGAACTTTGATTGATTCGTTTCCATTTATATATATACAAACACACACTCACTCGCGTACACTCTCTTTTTTTCTTTTGTTGTTTAATTGTATCTCTCATGTATTTAATACTTAAAACCAATATCGCGTCTATAAATAAATCCAAGCAAAGTGCATAACAACTGGAAATTTGTTTTTGATAACTGCCAAACGCTCCTTGTTGCCGCTACCGCTGTCACTGCACCGCTGTTGCTTGCTACCCGTCATCCGAATGCCATCAGAAGCTCAGCAGAACACAGCTGCTGGTACAGGTACAGGTACAGGCACAGGTACAGGTAGGTGATGCACTTGACAGAGTACATTGAGTATACGCCCCGTCCACCAACCGAGGAAGTGGCCCGGTCTACCTCCTGATCTGTTCTGTTCTCTACATCCGACTGAGGCCGTTGGAGTGCGCCTCGCTGCGCTCTGCGCTGCCTGTATGGCTGTATGGGCACCGAAAATATCGGCGCAGACACACCCCGCCCATAAATCTGCCGGGGGTTGTGCTGCTGCTGCTGCTGCCTCGAACTCAGCCCCACCTGGTGACGTAGCCGCCACTAATCAGATATCTATTTTCGGCCTTAATGTATACACAGGAGGCATTTGAATTGTTTCGCTCTCAATTGTACACTTGCCTGGCCGCAATCCCTCCCTTCCCGTAAACCACATCTGAAGGCAAAGACGATGACGATGGCAATGATGATGGTTTGAAGTCAAACGAATGTCACCATGCGCCGCGACTTGCTCAATTGCTGTCATGTCAATGTGCCAGATTTAGGTGCAGGTTAATGCAATTTAAATCATCAGCAAAGTGGATCCGTCACACCCGATTAGTGAATCACGAATCGTAGATAAACCGCCACCTCAGACCACTGACTACCCGCACCTATTTTTATCAATGCCAATTATCAAAAATATGTACTGACCTAGGGCCCGATCCCATTTATGCTTTTTTCACGGTCAACACCAATGAGCTGTCAGCCAAGCAAAAATTTAATTTGTAGTCCACAGAACGTAGTGCTATATATTGGAAGGTTTTGGGTTTCCTACTTCTAGACTCCGTAGCAGCCTTATTTATTTATCATGTTCGGCCATAAATTTATACAAATTTTATATATTCAAGTTCATTGTTCGAAGATGCCAAAGAATTATGAACTATTTTTAATTCTTGTACAGGCACAAATTATGATTTGCTTCGCTGGTTGGGCGAGCAGGTAAGTGGCCACTAAATCAGCGACAATGAGTCAATTGTTGTTTTAATTGTGGTTTAAGATGTGGAAGAATAATCTCTTGTTTTTTCAATGCTCCCTACTTCTTCCCCTTTTTAGTTCTTTTTTTTTTTGTTGCAAATTAAAGTTAATCCCTATCCCAACTAGGACTCTTCAACTCTGAACGAGAACTTCATGAGTTTGGGATTAATTGCTTATGCATTGCCATGAAATGTTGCACTTGTTAAGCATTATATGTTAACATTGTCATGTTCATTGTTTGCCCAAGCCATTTGACTATTATTTGTTTTAAAAAGTTCGTGATAAAAATACAAAGAATAATATACATAGAAGGGAAAGCAATTAAAAGAAAGGTGAGCAAGGACATTAACAAAGGTAAGTAAACTAAAGCACATATTTTAAAAATCTCTTCCCTTCGAACTCTGGATGTATTCAGCTATCTATCTCACTTTTGATGGATATACTAAATGAAATGTCCTCCTTGACCCATCCTTTTGTAGAACGACGCATCTCGGCCTTTCAATTGAGAACGATTGATTCCGCCGAGGATGAGTCCTCTTCATCTGGCCGTGAGGACAGTGCCCCCGAGTCGCCCCACGCTTTCCAACCTGGCCAGCAACCCGGCCAGCAGTTTGGTCAATTCCTGGGCGTCAACGGGCAGGTCCAGCATCAGGGTAGGTCCCGCAATAAGAAACCCAAAGTTCGCAGCAAGTCGCTGCAGCCACCCACCAATATCATACCATGGCGTAAATCATCACGTCCCAACCGTGGACGCTCTCTGGACAAGGGTGTGTTCCTGCCGGGCTTCAAGCCTGAGCCGGTAAAGTCTTGGACCGAGGAGACCATCAGCTTGAAGGCTACTCCCATTGAGAAGAAGAAACCCACCCCCAAGTTAGAGGCAGCTACGGTTGTCCTCAAGTCTATTAAAACTGAACGCGATCAGGGCATTATGAGCTTGGGCGCAACTTTAGAGCAGATCATTGCTGGCAAGACCGAGAAGGAGGCGGTTCCTTGGATCACAATGCGCGAAAAGCTAAAGGCAGTGGAGAGTGTGCAGCAACAATTAAACAAATTCGATTTGGACGAAGTTTATCTGCGTCCTCTCGAGGGTCAAATTGAAACGGACGAACAGTTGCCGCAACAGGCCCAAGTGGAGCAGGTACAGCGCACCAAGGAGATCCAACGACTGAAAAGCATGGAGAGTGTCGAGATTATGGAAATGACGGACCAGATCGATAAGCTCATTACACAGCAGCAAAACAACAAGGATCTTATTCCTTGGAAGGAGATGCGTCAGCAGCTCAAGAGTGTGCAGAGGGTGACCAAGCAGATTGACAAGTTCAAGATCGAAGAAGTCGAGCTGCGTCATTTGCAGGCTCAGCAGGCCATCGCCGAGGAGTTCCAAATGGGAACTGCCGATGAGACCGTCATAATGACTGTTGATGAGAGCTCAAAGGGTTCGATCTCCAAGGTGATGCGACGCGATGAGCTGCAACAGTACGAAGATCAATCCAATATCTACAAGCAGCAGTTTATCACCACCGAGGATGTGAATATAATGCATGTCTCGGAGCGCGAGAAACTGGAGGCCCAGAGACTGCTACGTGAACAGCAGGCGGTCAACTGGCGCCAACAGCAACAGCGACCACAACTGCAGCCCCTAACCTCAGTTGAGGATACGGTAGTCTCACAGACTACAGAGAGGCAGAAATTGATCCAGCAGCAGAGCCTCATCGAGGAAGCTCAGCGCCAGCAGTTTGTCCAGGTCGAAGACTCGCAGATGATGAGTCTGGAGCAATACGAGCACCAAAAGATGATCAACCAGCGCACCCAGCACGAGGCCTTTAACTGGCGCCAGCCGCGAGAACCTCAAAAGTTCGTTCAGGTTGAAGACTCGTCTCTGCTTCACCTGCAGGAGCGTCAGGATACGCAGCAGCAGCAGCTGCTGCAGCAAGAAGGTGTCATGTGGGAGCGCGGTAGGAAGAAGCCGGAGCAGCCTCAAGCCTACCAGCCCCAGCCGGCGCCTGCTCAGGAAGAATATGTGGATAAGCCAAGGACATATGAGGAAATGCACGACGAGTTGGTGGAGCCCGTACCTGTTCAACAACTACAACAGGTGCCCGTCATGTGGGATAGGGGAAAGAAGAAACCACAGCCCCAGCCACAGCCTCAGCAGCTAACCTACGAAGAGGCACACGACGAGCTGGTTGAACCCACTCCTGTTCAACAACCCGAACAGGTGCCAGTCATGTGGGAGCGCGGCAAGAAGAAGGTGGTTCAGGAGCAGTCCATCACATCACAGGAAGTGGTGCAAAGCTCCCAAGTCCTTGAGCAACATATCGTTGAGGAGACCAAAAAGACAGCTGTTCGTCGTGTGATTCCCCCAAGGGAGCCGGAACAGAAGGTGGAGCAAGTTTCCTTGAAGCCAACGCCTCGACAACGCCCCAAAGAAGTGCAAAAGGCTGAGGAATTCCAGCTGAAGCCACTGAAGACAACCAGAACCGTTCAGGAAGCCGTTGAACAGACGGCTTTGAAAACTTACGAAGAAGCCACCGATGAGCTGGCTGAAGAAATTGTACCCCAAGTGGAGGAACAACCACAGCCTGTCCTGTGGGAACGCGGCAAGAAGAAGCCCCAACAGCCCGAGCAACAAGTTCCTGAGATTCCCAAGACGCTTGAGGTTGCTGTTGATACCTTAGAAGAGGATGTGCTTAAAGTGACTGAGCCACAACCGCAACCTGTTTTATGGGAGCGTGGCAAGAAGAAAAAGCCAGAACAGCAAGTTGTCGAGGAAGCGCCCAAAACTCTTGAGGTTGCTCAGGACACTCTTGAGGAGGAGGTAGCCAAGCCCGTCGAACCTCAACCACAGCCTGTTATGTGGGAACGCGGAAAGAAGAAGAAGCCGCAGCCACAACAGGTTGTAGAACAGAAGATTGAAGAAGCACCCACAAAGACCTACGAAGAAGCGGTCGATGTGCTGCCCGAAGAACCAAAGGTAGAGGAGAAGCCGGAGCCTGTCTTATGGCAACGTGGCAAGAAGAAGGCTCAAAAACCAGAACCCGTAGAAGAAGTGCATCCTGATGAGGTCGACGCGCAAATTGAGAGAGTCGTGGAAGAAGAGCAGGTCATTGTCGAAGAAAAGCGTAGAATCAAGAAGACTAAGAAACCGAAGCCAACGAAAACTGCTTCCGAAGAGCAACCAGAAGAAGAGGAAGTGCCTCAGGAAGAAATTGTCGAAGAACAGGTGGAAATCATTGATGAAAAGCGTAAGGTTAAGAAAACTAAGAAGCCAACGCCAACTACGCAGGTAACCGAGGAGGAACAACCTGAGGAAGAGGTGATTGAAGAGAAAGAAGAAATAGTCGAAGAGCAGAAGGAAATTGTTGAAGAAAAACGCAAGGTCAAAAAGGTTAAGAAGCCAAAGGCAATTGTCGAAAAGACTGAGACTGAGGAAGAACAGCCAGAAGAGGATATTCCCGAAGAAGAGGTTATTGAAGAGCTGGAAACGATTGTGGAAGAACAACAAGACGTTGTTGAAGAGAAGAAGAAGGTCAAGAAGGTTAAGAAGCCCAAACCAACCGTTGAGAAGACTGAAGTCGAGGAACTGGAACAGCCTGAAGAGGAGGTTCCAGAAGAGCAAGTGGAGGTTATTGAAGAACAAGAAGAAGTCGTTGAAGAAAAGCGCAAGGTCAAAAAGGTAAAGAAGCCCAAGAAGATTGTGGAGGAAGGCCAACCGGAAGAGGAGGTTCAACAAGAAGAGGAAGTCATTGAGGAAGAGGAAGAGGTTGTTGAGGAGAAGCGCAAGGTGAAGAAGGTAAAGAAACCTAAGAAAAAGGTTGAAGATGACACCGAAGAGCAGCCCGGAGAAATTGAAGAGCCGCAAATTGAAGAGGTTGAAGAAATTCAAGAATCCGCCCCCGAGGAACAGAAGAAGCCTAAGCCTGCTCCTCAAGCCCAGGAGGTTGAGCAAGTCGAAAAGGTTACACTTAAGCCTGCTCCAAGGAAACAACGGCCTCTGCCCGAGAAGGAACAACTGGAGGAGGTCTCTTTGAAGCCATTGAAAAAGACTCCCCTTGTCTCGGAAACAACTCAGCCCGAAACACCAGAGACTGAAATTGAGGTCAAGGAGCATGTCATTACTACTGTTGACCAAATAGTGGATATAACAAAGAAACGTGTCAAAAAGAAGAAGCCTAAGACAAAGACTGACACAGAAGAGACGATTGAAGAGCCAATCGAGGATGTCGAAGAAGAGGAAGAAATACAGCCGGAAGAGGAGCAACCTGTCGAAGAACCTGTGGAGGAACAACCTGAAGAGGAAACGACCCCAGAAGAAAAAGTTGCTCCCAAGCCAAAGCCACAGAAACAGGAAATTGTTGAGAAGGTTGAAGAGGTTGCCCTCAAACGCGTTACCCGACCGAAGAAGCAGCTTCCCGAAGAGGCGACCATCGAGGAAGTGCGCCTGAAGCCAACTCAACGTACCTCCATCAAGCCCGAAGAGGTAACGCTGGAGGCTGTCGACTTGCAGCACGTCGAGAAAACAGAGCAAGAAATCGTGCAGGAGGAGAAGCGTAAGATCAAGAAGGTCAAGAAGCCAAAACACGAAGATTTGCCCGAAATTCCCGATGCTGAGCCCACCCAACTGGAAGAGGCAGAGCACATCGACATCGTTAAAGAGCCAAAGCCAGAGGAGGAGCAACCACAAGTGCCGTGGAAACGAGGAGAAAAGAAGAAGCCGGCTGAGGAAGTTTTAGAGGAAAAGAAATGGCCAACAGGAAAACGGCGTCCATTGGCCGCAGAACAGCCTGAGGAAGTGCAGCTTAAGCCGATTCCATCAAAACCGGTAGAAGAACCGCAAAAGCCAGAAAAGGCTATTCCGGGTCCACAACTTGTGCCCGAAGAAAAGCCAGAAAGCGAAGAGGAGGAGCTAGAACTTGAACCTCTTAAGCTGCCCGAGGACAAACAGCCCAAGGAACCTAAGGCGAAGAAGGAGAAGAAGAAGAAGCCCAAGCTGAAGAAGGCCACGCCTTCTGTGGATGAGGTGTCAGAAGAAGTGGCCGAGCCATTCGATGAGCCCATCGCAGAGGAAGATGAAGTGGAAGAGCTGCCCGTGGACGACGATAAGGTGGTGGCAGTTTCGGAAGATGTTCTGCCGGAAGAAGAAGTTGTGACCACCGAAGAGACGCCTGAGGCTAAGCAGAAGGCGCACAAAAAGCGCACGAAGCGGCTAAAGCAGGCCTCTGTCGAAGGACAGCCCCAATTGCTGGAAGCTGCAATTGCTGAAATCGAAAAGGTGGACGAAATTTCCCAGGAGATCTCACAAAAGACTATTACCCTACTCAAGAAGACTGAAGACACAAGACCTCAATTCATCACGACTGAACAGCTCATCGAGCTGGATGTAGAGGACGTCCGACGTGATCTCGAGATGAAGGTCACCTCGAATATCATCAAGAAAGAGAAGCGTCGCGTGGTGCTGGACGACAGCCAACCGCTGCCCGAGCTGGAGCTGATTACGCAGAAGCGTATCCAGGAGGGCATCGATAAGGTGGCCGATGAGGAGCTTATTGAGGACCAGCAGCTCATGCAAAACCAGCAGGAGACGACCACCTCCGAGGTGATCGGTCAGGAACGCAAGTTGGTCAAGAAGAAGAAGAAGGAGATCAAGCCCCCGAGGATTACCGAGAAGCTTCGTCCCCGTCAGTGTGTTCCCGAGGAGCCCACGGTTCTCGAGTGCAAGGTGGAGGGTGTTCCCTTCCCCGAAATCAACTGGTACTTCAATGACATCCTGCTGTTCGCATCGGAGAAGTACGAGATCACGGTCGTCGAGCAGGTGGCCCAGCTGAAGATTGCCAAGGTCACACCCAGCGATGTGGGCGTCTACACATGCGAGGCCAAGAACGAGGCTGGAGTGGCAACAAGTCGTACCAACATAATTTTAGGTAAGTTAAATCTCTGTATAATATTAGGTTCGATCCAGTCAACACTCTTCGTATTTTTTGCGATGTATTTTGAGACTACAAAAAATAAGTCTCTTCAACTTAATTTTCCCCGTCCTTCCAAACCTTTTGTATATAATTTCCCTTCCAAAATACCAGAACACACAATATTCTTAAATATCACTTATTCACATTGAATACAGAAAAAGAACAAGGAGTTGCCCCACAGTTTACCAAACCACTTAAGATTGAGTTCACTGAGGAGAAGCAGCCCGAGCGGCTCAAGGTTACGGTAACCTGTCAAGTGACAGGCAAACCAAATCCTCAGGTTAAATGGTACAGAGGTATAGAGGAAGTCATCCCCAGCGAAACCGTGCAAATGTTCTACGATGAAAAGACCGGCGATGTGGCTCTGGAGGTGATTAATCCCACTCCCAATGAGGCAGTTGTCTACTCCGTGCAGGCCCAGAATCAATTTGGCCGCGCTATCGGCAATGCCAATATCATGAGTCGCGTTGATGAAGTGGCCAAGGAAATACTAAAGGCACCCACAGTGACTCCTTTGAATGCAGTAGTTGTACCCACTGGCGGTACACTATTCTTTGAGGCCAAATACGATGGCTTGCCCAGGCCAGAGATCAAATGGATGCGAAATGGCCGTGAGGTTGTCGAGAATGAGGAGATCATCATAGAGACCACAGAGACGACAACCACAATTAAGGTTATTAATATGACGCGCAAGCGCACTGGCAAATATGAGGTCTGGGCCAAGAACAAGGTGGGAGAGGCCAAGTCATCTGGATCCGTGGTGGTCTCAGATCAAAAGCCCGATGAACAAATTAAGCCGCCAAGATTTATTCAGCCCCTGGAACCCAAATACTTTGGTGAACACGAAGTGGCCATTATTGAGGCTGTTGTGGAGTCTGAGCCATTATCGTCCTTCCAGTGGTTTGTGCACAATGAGCCCATCAAGAGCTCCAACGAAGTGCGCATTGTGAGCCAGGCCAACAAGTCAACGTTACTGATTGAGGACTTCCAGAAGAAATTCACCGGGCCCTTCACTTGCCGGGCCGAGAACGTCGGTGGTTCCGTGACTTCAACAGCCACCGTCAACCTAATTGAGTCCCTGCCACAGGAGGAGGCAGTAGAGTTTGAATCGCCGCGATTCATCGAAGAGCTTATAAAGCCCGTCGAGGTCATGGACGGCGAGGCATTGCTGCTGACCTGCCAAGTTACTGGCAAGCCCACACCCAAAGTGGAGTGGTACCATAATAAAGAGAAGATCGTCGAGAACAAGGAAACTACGATATCGCAAGACTTGCAAGGCAATTGCCAGCTGCAGATTACGGAAGTGTTCCCCGAAAACGAGGGCCAATACGAGTGCGTGGCCACAAACAAGATTGGCAAGAGCGTGACCAAGACAAACGTTAAAATTCAAGGTACTTGTGATGGTATCTATCGGTAGTTAACTAGTTAATCAGATGGAAGTAGTGCCACTCTACACACTACATGCATCCCACACCTAGATAGGTTTTCCAATAACTACACTTTCCCCTTCCTGACAACTGAGTTCTTTGAATTCCTTTTTGTACTAACTGGCTTAGAGATAGCCTGTGCATGTGATTCTACCATTTTGAGAATTTTACCTGTCTATCAAATCCATTAAATAATTTCCTTCTATTTTTTCGGTCACCTCATTGACCAATTCTTTTTGTACATAATCTTCCATTCTTTTCTTGAGTTCGTTGCAACGAAATTCGGTGTGGAGACACGCTTGTATTGATAATTCTTTCGAATGTGTATTTTTTAGCATTTGAATATATCCCCGATTCTGAAATCACTGGACTCACAGGATCTGAGGAGGATCTACTTGATAGAGTAAGCCTTATTGTTGTTCATGTGTACTCAAACCAAGGATTTACCATGCTAATTCAAAATGTTATAACGCAAACCATTCTAGACCCTCTCAATCGACGAACAAGCACCGAAAATTATTAAAAAGCTACCAGAGAAAATCGAGCCCAAAGAGGGCGAGCAAGCGAAGCTGGAGGTTAAGGTCATTGGAAAACCAAAACCGAAGGTCAAATGGCTGCGCGACGACGAGCAGATATTTGCTTCAGAGGAATATCAAATCGAAAATTTCGACGACGGCACCTCAGTGTTGGTCATTAATCACGTCTATCCCGATGATTTGGGTACAATTAGTTTTGAGGCGTACAATCCACTGGGTGTGGCAGTGACAACGGCACTCTTTGCGGTCGAAGGTACTATTATGGTTTATCCCTCATATAGTGCACTCTTTAATATAAATCAACTGTTATTTGGCTTTGTTAGTGAAATTCTTTTTCAGGTTTTGCAGCTGCCTTTAAAAAAAAATAAGAAATCCCTCTCCTTCCCCGACCCTTACCCAAACCCAATTACAAATTATTGTAACAATTCCAAACCAAATTCCACTTACACTTTACTTTGATCTCAAACACTCGCAGGACTATACACGAAAATTTACAGATGGACACACACACGTTATTAGTTTAAGGACTAGTTGAATTTAACAGACATTTTTTGTGTATATTTTTGCTTAATCAAATATAATAATGATTTCATTTATTACTTCCTATTCGTGTACGCAAAGGCATCGTTGGATCGAAGGATTACCGCAAGCCGGAATGGGTGACTCACATGGAGGAAATGCAGGTGGCGCTCAAAGGTATGTATCCTCACTAATGCCAGCTCTGTTTTACCACTGTTATGTGTATATGTGTTTTAATTTCGTGTTACCAACACACAAATGTCTTCTGTGCCATTGTCTTAAACCACAAAACTAAGTACAACAATTCACAAAGTCTCTCTGTCCTCTGTCTCCCGTCTTCTTCTTCTATTGTCTGTCTCTATTTTGTATTTGTCCATGTATAGTACTATGTATCGTACAAACAACAACAAAAATAAACAACCTGTGAAGTACCCTTCCCTCGAAATAAATAAAAAGAAACTGTGGCTTTGTGATTGTCTTGGTCCCCTACAGCTCTAAGGCTTGACCTCTACCCCCCAAAAAAAAACCCCACTCCTAATAAGTAAAGTTTTCCAAAAAGTAAACGCCAATATAATAGAACTTTTAGTATACATTTAAAATTATATATCGTACGTGTATCAAATGTATCTCTTACAGTATCAATATCAGTATATCATCTGCAAGTAATTGGTTGTATTTGATTCGCCATTATTCAAAATTTCAACTAACCCCATGTTATACAAAGAAAAAGTGTTCAATTCCCATCCAAAGAAATTATATAACATTCCCAGAACGCTGCTTGCTCAACACTTTAAATCGAAATAAAGTCGAATAATTGAATTTTGCATGTCCTAAAAACTTGTTTAAATGTTTTTGTTTCACTTTTCATAGCTCTTTACTCATATTACCTTTAATATCAAACAGACAAATATATATTTTATGTTCCATTTTTATGTAAGTACACAAAACGAACACGTACATCTCCCGATGCCAATGCTTTTAGATTTTCCGGATAGACTCTAATCCATAGATATTATGCATCTTTGTGCTTATAGCTGCTAAATGCTCGCCATCACTACTAAACGAAATGCGTGACTGCCGTGCTGCCTTAGGCGAAACAGCAAAGTTCTCGATACAGTTTGCGGGCAACCCGATACCAGGTATTGTACGAGTTTGGTTTTGAGCTTTTGGTCTTGGGGCTGATGATCCTGCTTGGTTTCTAACCCTCTGACTATAGATATTCAATGGTATTTCAACAACGTTCAGCTTAGGGCATCCGAAAAGTATCGCATGGTAGTGCAGGAACACGAAGCAACGCTAGAAATACTGAAAATTACAAACGAAGACTGCGGTTACTACAACTGCAAACTAATCAATGAGATTGGCATGACCATGACGCGAGCCAAGTTTGAAATATCCTCAACCAGCGCCATGGATGAGATTGTTGAAAAAAGCAAGACCAAGTCCCTTAAAAAGAAGACTGGAAAGAAGACAGTGGTGAGGAGGTCCACAGGGGCTTCAGACTCTCAGGCAGTGCAAAAGACAGAGATCCGAATTGTACCAGCTAGCACCACAGAAACAACCATGAATGTGATCAAGGTGAAGCAGCCCGTATCTATTCTCGTAGAAAGGAGTGAGGTCTCCGAGGTAAGGGAAATTAAAGATCGAAAAGTTGCCGATGCCGAGAAGCGCACCAGTCAAATAATCGAAGAAGTCGAAGAAATCGAAGAAGTAGAAGAGTTTGAGGAGAAAGTGGAGAAAGCCGAAAAGGAAGATGAGGAGGAGGAAGTTGAAATAAAAGAAGAAACAAAGGAGACATACACATCCAGCAAGAGAATAGAGATAACCAAAACTGTGGAAATAATCCGAACCAAAATCAGTCAAAAGACCATTACAATCGAGGATATTCAAATGATATCCCACCACGAGGAGGTCCAGTGGCTGCTCGAGTCCATTGAGGCGGAGTCGTTTGGCAAGATTGGCGAATCCGCTCTGCGGGATCTGGCAACGATTGGCCTGCTCTTGCGCTATGGCTGCAACCACTACGAGATCACATATATGTATGAACAGAACATATTCATATCCCTGAAGAAACCCGAATCCCAGTCGGCCCTGGTGCAGCTCGTTGAGCGGGAGGGCCACGAAGAGTTGATCTCCCAAATACTGAGCGAGTCTTCGAACGAGGATGAGACCATCCTGGCGGCCACTGTCGGATTCAAGGCCTTCATCCGAATGATTCAGACGTACGAAATCACCATTGAGATCGTCATACGAAAGTTTGTTAGGGAGGACTTCATATCCCAGGACTGGAAAATATGTGGAAAGGAGGTTTGAATATTGTTCAATGTGTTTCTTCTTTTGCTTGTTCTTGTGTGTTTTGTGCAGACAGTTGAAATGCTGAAAAAAAACGTTTCTAAATTTCGATTTTTGTTTCTCTAATTGGGGTTCAATTTTTGCATTTCAACTAGGGTTAAGCTTGAAGAAATCTGAAAAAAATATATTGGGCAGATTTATATACTAAGTATTTACAAACATTTTTATCTACTTTGGTTTACGGAAATCTAGAGAATAGTAGAGACATCGCAAATAATCGAAAGTCACGAGGCTATCACACATGTGAAAATAGGTGAGTGTCAGTGGGCAAGCCGCTTTAGTAGTTAATATGCTTAGCCTATATTAATATATAACACAAATATTATAATTTGCATACTTAAAAATGTTTATATTTATCTCTTTTTTTATTATGTAACTCTGCTTGTAAAACATTCCTACGCTTTTCGTGCCACTCCCAAAACACGGCCAATAAAACCTCATACCATATTCGACAGAGGAAACATTTGTCGAGGAACGAACGATAATTGTCCAAGAAGGTTTGAACATAAACACAGATGTTCTGTAAACAAAAACAAAAAAAAAATAAAAAACTCCACCAGTTAAATAAATCCCACCAGTAACGATGTACCATCCCACGAACTACTCAACTACCGTCTAATTAATATTAATAAAAAAGTATCAACTGCAAAAACAATAATAAATATTGTCTTTACAAATATAACAATTAAATCTTGTTAAGTCAAAACAAACAAATCATGTGTATATTCTAAAAAGACGCCACCGAATAATCTAGTTACCCATTAACCGCTAATTACTGCCACTAAAAAAGTTGTATTTACTTTATTAATGAGTTCCATATCTTGCTGCTGCTGCTATATACCATATAAGCTTTAACTATTATTGACTTTCGCCCACTTTAATGCTTTTGCAATATGCATTCAATTTCGATAGTAGAAGAGCTTTACTCCCTTGCCCGTCAAACTGGACGAATTCCTGATGTGTAACGAGGTAAGGTCTATCTCCAATTCCGGTCTGTTTTCCTACACCTACATTTGTAAATAGTTCGAATGATCATCACCTTTCACCTATCGTTTACTGTGCAACTCATTTTGCTTTTCCGCTCGCATCACGAATACTAAATGAATGAGGCTTGCACGGCTTTCCGCTGTTAGCTGACATCATTGTTAGTGTATTGTTTTTAATAGCAACACGACAAAAAAAAGCTCGACATTGTCATTGTTTAATTACATTACATTCACAGAAACAGCAACCACTCAGGTGGAAAAACAGTTCATACAGCAACAACAAGAACATGTGCAAATACAAGTACAACAACAACAACAAGAACAACTAGAACAAGTGCAGATACAGGCTCAAACTGAACAAATTGTGCAAAAGCAAACGAAAATTAAAACCAAAAAGCATAAAAAACACTCAGAACAAGAACAAGATCAGGTTGTCGAGTCCACCAAATACGAACAAAGAGAAACACTGGCACTGGCCCATGAAACAAGCACAGGATCACCGAAGGCAGAAACTCTTGACCATATCGAAGAGCTTCTGCCCACATACGAGACACTACCCATGCAAAATCAGCCACAAGACACAATCGAGTCCGTTGCAGTTGCAGTCACCACAGAACTTTCTACCCCGAAACCAGTACCAGCTCAGGCGCAGGACGACATATTACCCCAGAAGGTATTGGCTGTCAGTGAAGAGAGCATAACGCTCGATGAAGCTACCATCCGCAAGGAATTCCCCCGACCAGAAGAAAGTAAGCTAAGTGAACTGATTGAAATCAGGCAAAAGCACGCTGCTGATGTATCTGAACCGGAGATAGTCGAGGCTCCCAAGGAACTGCAGCCGTCCAAGATTCCGAAATCAGTGAAGGCACAACGCAAGGTGAAAGAATCGCGTCCCTTGCTGGTAGAAGCTACCAGCATTGAAGAAGCCATCGAGGACCTTGAACCATTAAAGACTATCACTCAACAGGCTCACGGTGACATCTTGCTGTCGCATGAGCTAAGCGAAGAGCAGCCATCGACACTGGAGAGCTTTACGCAGCTAAAACCCATAGTAACCGTAGAGGAAACTCTACAACCAAAATTACTGAATCAGGAGGAGGTAATTATCACTGAAGTAATGAGCAGCGAAACGTTAGGAAAGGATGTCACCCAGGAGAAGCCAGCTAGCGAGACAGTCACTCCACAAGTAACCCCCAATATCAGCCTTGCCATTAGCGAGTGCCAACCGGAAGACTCAGTTGGAGAATTGCAACCAGTCGCTGAGACTCGCTCAGAGACAACAACAACTTCTGTTATGGAACACAAGGCAGTGAGTGGAAGTGCTCCTGAAGTCCTGGAAAGCGTTGAGCCAATGCCATTGGAGACTCAACCGACCAAGAGCGTGGCAGATATCACAGTTAAGGCCCAGGAGGTGCCAGTTGTTGTGCAAGAAACGGAACCCTTTGACAGTCTACCTGAAAGCGAGATGCCCAAGGCACGGACTGCCGATATTAAAGCTATGGAGAAATTGGTGTTGGCCGAGGGTTTATTAAATGTTACTGCGGATTCTCAAAGTCCAATCGAAGAAAACTTGCCCATCTTTAGGACTGATGGCCAGGAAGCCATTGTGGACATACAGGCACAAATTCACGTCACTACTGAGGAAACCGTTTCACATGAAGAAGCCACAAAGGACTTGGGGGTGATAAATATTCCGAAACTGTCAGAGGGAACGCTGGGGCAAACTGTTGCTTTGACCATTGGTGAAACGCTGGAGACAACCGTATCAGAAATGGCACAGGAACTCGTTGAACCTTTGGTCGAATCTACGAAACCAGCAAAGGGCACCATAACAAAACCCTATGGAACAGCGGAGAGTAACGAAGAGGCGCTTTTCGATTCACTGGGTTTCGTACCAGAAGAAGATCGACCGACAGCAATAGGAAAGGTAAACATCGTTGATGGCGAAGTTGTTGCAGAAATTCAGGCGCCGAACGTGATAGATACAGAGAGCGAATTATTGTCAACGGTCCCACTGTTTGTGGATGCCAAAATGGATTTCGTGGAGCAGGCTGCGTTGGAGGTCAAGCAAGACACAACTGTGGAAAAGGAACAAATCCTGTCTCCTGAAGCGGATCAGATCTCACAGACAGCAACACAAAAGATTACTTCCGCTGAGCTCAAGGTAACAAGCGTGTTCGAAGTTCAACCAGACCATACATCAAGTGATATTATTACTGAAGACACTAAATCTGTTGCGGCAAATAAAGTATTCGAGTCAATGCCAATTGGAGTTGCAACTAGGCCCGATCTGTTGGAGACCACTGGCTTAATGCAGCCCGATCAACAACCAGAACTTAAAACAGGAAGCATAATACTTATTGACAACCAACAGCCTTTGGAGGTAACCAATGTACAAATAAACGAGACTAGTACCGAGCTAGTTGACACTCTTTCCAAGGAGAAACTCACCAACGCCCACCCCATCAAAGATGTCTTTAATTATGCCGAGGGTCTTGAGATTATTCCGATGGAGTCCACAAGCAATAAAGCCGAAGACAGCAAACCAAGTGCAGTACTTGCCGAAGTAAGCATGCCACAGCAATATGGAACAGATATTGCAGAGCAGTCGCCATTGGAAAGCATTGTGGGACGCAATGATGATGTGCAGCCTGCCTTACAGACCACAGAAAGTCACTTTAGTCTGATGCAGCCATTGGAAACAAGATCATGCGTAACACTAGAGGGGGAATCAATTCTTGCAATTGAAGAGCCAACTGGTTTGCAGAGTGCTGTTATTGGCACAGCTGGACCTTTGCAAGTTGCCAATACTTCGAGACCGCAATATATGGAATCATTGGAGAAGCTTGACCAACATACACAGCCTAATCAACAGGCACATTTCAATATAGGAGAAATCACCCTACCCAAGGTTGAAGAAAACATAGTTTGTGATGCCTTTAAGGACTTTACAATACCAGAGTATAAGTTGTCATCGGTCAGCAAGGAGCAGATAATTGAATCAACAACAGCTTTAAAAACAAGTACAACCATAACGAGTGAGAATACATCGGACCTAAAGGACCATGATATTCCGCAGCACGTTAATATTACACCCAAAATAAATGATTTCACACAGAAAATCCCACTGTCGGAAGAGGCAAGAGTTTTGGATCATGTTTCTGACCTATACGACATTCAGCTCCCATTGGCAACTAGTCAACAAACAATAGGTAGTTTCCACGAGATTAATGTTAGCGAGACTGAGGTACTAGAGAAAGAGGAACTCCTTGAAGGAGTTGCGCAGCCAAGTGAACAACTTATTAATGTCGCCTTAGACTCTACAACGAGCATAGCAGTGACTCGACAAGAAGATGCCTTTGAGCTGGAACAGGGTCTTAAAGTTCCATCTATTCAGTCGGAGCAGGCCAGACTTATTTCTTCAGATCTCCTTCGTTTGCCTGTATCAGAAGATACGACTGAAATCCTATCCACCGGAGACTTGAAAGATTTCGACGCAAGGAACAGTTTTGCGTCTCCAAAAATGGATCTTTTAAACGAAACTAAGTCATCAGAAACAATCATATATGACTCGGTTTTAAAATCCGTAGATTCAGCTCAGCCGGACACATTAGCCCCACAGCAGTCAGTAGTAGCTCACGAACATACATTGGTCACCAAAAATATAGTTTTTGATACATTCGAACGTTTTGAGGACACGCCTGTCAGCCAAAAAACGGCAAATAAGTCCCAGGATAATCTTAGTCATTCAATAATTGCCAGGGATCAAAGTATACTGGAGTCCGAAATAACTCTTAGTGAGGAAGTAACCCCCAAAGAAGAAGCAAAGCTACTTGACGATACCCAACCCCTGCTTGCAAAGCTCGTCGACGAAGTCACCTCATATGAAGCAATAGAGAAGCCTCAAAAAGCGGATAAGCATTTTGCACAAAAAGCGGAACTCACTCATGAGCTCGGACATGTTCAAATAACTGAACTCCAACAAACTATTGAGACAGAAAAGGTATTGTCGAGTCCTGAACAATCCTATGCAGTAGCAACGTCCGATGAAATACCTTCGCGGCTTAGTTTGCCTGTAACTACAAGAACTCAAACTATAGAGGGAGTGGATGATCTGTTAACGATACAAGGGGATAAGAAGATTGCTCAAATTTCATTTGAAAGGGGACAGCATGAGGTTTCTGTCAGTGAGGTCTGCGGCATAGAGGAATCTGAAGAATTAATTAAATCGGAAGTTGTTCCGATTTCTGCAGCCGAAACCATTGATGTGATTTTTAAGGCCACTCCAGAGTCTCATGAGCAGCGAATTTTCCAAAAGGAGTCATCAATACTGCCAGTAGGTCCCATGGAGACACAAGCCAAGCCTACAGTAGATTTGCTTCACGGAACCACCATATCCGATGTTCTGACTTTGGAGTCCTTCGCACAAGTTGAAGGTGCTCAGGTTACTACACAGGAGGCTCTTCTCGAGTTCGTCGTAGCCGCCGAGTCCAATAAAGTGCAGGTTCAAATGGATAACATTATCATGCAAAAAGAAGAGCCTTTTAAAAACACACAAGAGGAATACTTTGGAAAACCATTTATCGAAGGTACACAGAGAGAAACGCTTATTACTGAAGTGGTACCCATTGAAGATCTGGTTAGGTTGCATATTCCGCAAGAGCCGAATACATTCCTTGCTAGCTCAACTCCCACTGATACAATTTTGCAATCGCATATGGTGGAAACACAATTACCTCTTGAAATGGAAAGTGAAACCCCTGTTAAGTCGGGCAATATTGCTCAAGCTAAACTGAAATCTGAGGAAGTCAACGTTCACACAACAGTTACTGAAATTAATGCCTACGAACTATCCAAGGAATTACCGAATGTATCAGATCAAGCTCTTCTATTGAAAGTCTCAAAGGATGATGACATTAACAGGGCCCATTTGACAACAATTCAAACGACATTCCTGAAAGAGGATACCCTTCCCGAGGAAAAAACTCTCGGTGATATGGCTAAATTGTCGAATGTTGAATTGAAGTCCTTAGTCACCGAAGAGGTTATCGGAATTAGTTCTATACAAGAAACATATGAGCTTCAAGTACCCGCCGAGGGAAACGCTAATGTAACCCTGCAATCTCTTCATGAAGCTGCATATGTGACCGCGCCATTAACATACGAACAAACTCCGGATATTGCGTTTGAGCCCAATAAACAGCTCCAGACGTTGCCTAGCTCTGTCGAAGTGACCCTAAAGCCAGCAGAAAGTTCAACAGTAAACATTTACGAAAACGTTGAGGGTCATGGTGACTTCAGGCCGAATAAGGAGAAACTATCTTCAGATGCAGCTGTGCCAGCTGAGTTCAAGGTTTCGGTGGTAGAAGAGGTGACTATTATACCATCCTTGGGTACTCTTGCAACCGACATGCCTGAACAGCTGAATGCAATGCCAGAATCTGTTTTGTACAAGAACGTTGTATGCAGCGAGCAGCTTACTTGTGAGGCTGTTAGCACCTTGTTGGACGCCAGAAGGCAATCTACAGAGCAAGCCGAGGTTCAACCATCTGGTGTGAGAGTTGTACCTTTAATAAGCGAGCTACATGAGAAAGGAACTATTCAGCAATCTGAAGAGATTCCAGCTGACGAAAAACATGCGCTGTCATCAATCACAACGCAGAGTACGTATCTCAATGAACAAACTATCGCACACGAGCAGGTTAACTTACTGAAAGATCAAGAACACATATTACCAAAAAATGCAGACTTACATTTTGAAACCAACACCACAGTAACAACAGAACAGGTAGACATATTCAGCACGGCAGCAAGTTTTTATTATCCTGATTCTAAAGACTCAGTACAACCAACCCTAGTAGAAGGCAGGTTTAAAAATGCTTTACAAACTACACAATTTGTATCAGAATCTTCGCCTGACCGACCACAAGCGATGCCTGAAACTGCACACTATGAAACGACCGCACACGAAGAAGCACATTCCACTATCACTGAGTCACAAGCAGCAACATTTATAGCAACACACGGCACTGATAGTAATCAGCCACAGGATGTTATTGAGTTAGAAAGTATTGCAAAGAAGAGTTTAGTTAAAACGGTAAACAGAAAAAAGGGTAAGTATAAAATTAGGTATAACGTAAAAAGTTCAACAAAAAAGGCGTATTACTTTCACTACTACTCGACCCACAAATCCCAAAACACATATTACACAGAGCAATGTAATGCCACAAAATCTACTAGAAACAATATACTAAAAACACAATTCTTTACACAGATACAGAACAAACCACAGACACAACACACACAAACCAAAAGACACCAACACAAAAACAAGAAACTCGTGAAACCGAAATCAAAGAAGTACCAGAAAGCGTGCAAATTATTGAACAAGTTTCTGAAGACGGCAAACTACGGAAGAAAAAGATTCGAACTCGCGTAATTAAAAAAGTTACAGGTGACATGCAACAAGTCACCAAGATCGAAACCGTCGAGGAAGATGACAAGCAACCCGAAACAACAGTCACAGTCGAAGAAGTGCCTGTGGAGGAAGAACAGCCAGAAGAAATCAAGGAACTTCCAGAGGAGGTTCGTGTCGTCGAGACCATTTCCGAAGATGGCAAGCCTAAAAAGAAGAAGATTCGCACTCGTGTGATCAAAAAGGTCAAGGGAGACAAGCAAGAGGTCACCAAGATCGAAACCGTCGAGGAAGATGACAAGCAACCCGAAACAACAGTCACTGTCGAAGAAGTGCCTGTGGAGGAAGAACAGCCAGAAGAAATCAAGGAACTTCCAGAGGAGGTTCGTGTCGTCGAAACCATTTCTGAAGATGGAAAGCCAAAGAAGAAGAAGATTCGCACTCGTGT
Source organism: Drosophila bunnanda (assembly GCA_035046265.1). Classification (NCBI taxonomy): domain Eukaryota; kingdom Metazoa; phylum Arthropoda; class Insecta; order Diptera; family Drosophilidae; genus Drosophila; species Drosophila bunnanda. Next base: position 5,999,996 of record JAWNOB010000075.1, read on the forward strand.
GATCAAAAAGGTCAAGGGAGACAAGCAAGAGGTCACCAAGATCGAAACCGTCGAGGAAGATGACAAGCAACCCGAAACAACAGTCACTGTCGAAGAAGTGCCTGTGGAGGAAGAACAGCCAGAAGAAATCAAGGAACTTCCAGAGGAGGTTCGTGTCGTCGAGACCATTTCCGAAGATGGCAAGCCTAAAAAGAAGAAGATTCGCACTCGTGTGATCAAAAAGGTCAAGGGAGACAAGCAAGAGGTCACCAAGATCGAAACCGTCGAGGAAGATGACAAGCAACCCGAAACAACAGTCACTGTCGAAGAAGTGCCTGTGGAGGAAGAACAGCCAGAAGAAATCAAGGAACTTCCAGAGGAGGTTCGTGTCGTCGAAACCATTTCTGAAGATGGAAAGCCAAAGAAGAAGAAGATTCGCACTCGTGTGATCAAAAAGGTCAAGGGAGACAAGCAAGAGGTCACCAAGATCGAAACCGTCGAGGAAGATGACAAGCAACCCGAAACAACAGTCACTGTCGAAGAAGTGCCTGTGGAGGAAGAACAGCCAGAAGAAATCAAGGAACTTCCAGAGGAGGTTCGTGTCGTCGAGACCATTTCCGAAGATGGCAAGCCTAAAAAGAAGAAGATTCGCACTCGTGTGATCAAAAAGGTCAAGGGAGACAAGCAAGAGGTCACCAAGATCGAAACCGTCGAGGAAGATGACAAGCAACCCGAAACAACAGTCACTGTCGAAGAAGTGCCTGTGGAGGAAGAACAGCCAGAAGAAATCAAGGAACTTCCAGAGGAGGTTCGTGTCGTCGAGACCATTTCCGAAGATGGCAAGCCTAAAAAGAAGAAGATTCGCACTCGTGTGATCAAAAAGGTCAAGGGAGACAAGCAAGAGGTCACCAAGATCGAAACCGTCGAGGAAGATGACAAGCAACCCGAAACAACAGTCACTGTCGAAGAAGTGCCTGTGGAGGAAGAACAGCCAGAAGAAATCAAGGAACTTCCAGAGGAGGTTCGTGTCGTCGAGACCATTTCTGAAGATGGAAAGCCAAAGAAGAAGAAGATTCGCACTCGTGTGATCAAAAAGGTCAAGGGAGACAAGCAAGAGGTCACCAAGATCGAAACCGTCGAGGAAGATGACAAGCAACCCGAAACAACAGTCACTGTCGAAGAAGTGCCTGTGGAGGAAGAACAGCCAGAAGAAATCAAGGAACTTCCAGAGGAGGTTCATGTCGTCGAGACCATTTCCGAAGATGGCAAGCCTAAAAAGAAGAAGATTCGCACTCGTGTGATCAAAAAGGTCAAGGGAGACAAGCAAGAGGTCACCAAGATCGAAACCGTCGAGGAAGATGACAAGCAACCCGAAACAACAGTCACTGTCGAAGAAGTGCCTGTGGAGGAAGAACAGCCAGAAGAAATCAAGGAACTTCCAGAGGAGGTTCGTGTCGTCGAGACCATTTCCGAAGATGGCAAGCCTAAAAAGAAGAAGATTCGCACTCGTGTGATCAAAAAGGTCAAGGGAGACAAGCAAGAGGTCACCAAGATCGAAACCGTCGAGGAAGATGACAAGCAACCCGAAACAACAGTCACTGTCGAAGAAGTGCCTGTGGAGGAAGAACAGCCAGAAGAAATCAAGGAACTTCCAGAGGAGGTTCGTGTCGTCGAGACCATTTCCGAAGATGGCAAGCCTAAAAAGAAGAAGATTCGCACTCGTGTGATCAAAAAGGTCAAGGGAGACAAGCAAGAGGTCACCAAGATCGAAACCGTCGAGGAAGATGACAAGCAACCCGAAACAACAGTCACTGTCGAAGAAGTGCCTGTGGAGGAAGAACAGCCAGAAGAAATCAAGGAACTTCCAGAAGAGGTTCGTGTCGTCGAGACCATTTCCGAAGATGGCAAGCCTAAAAAGAAGAAGATTCGCACTCGTGTGATCAAAAAGGTCAAGGGAGACAAGCAAGAGGTCACCAAGATCGAAACCGTCGAGGAAGATGACAAGCAACCCGAAACAACAGTCACTGTCGAAGAAGTGCCTGTGGAGGAAGAACAGCCAGAAGAAATCAAGGAACTTCCAGAGGAGGTTCGTGTCGTCGAGACCATTTCCGAAGATGGCAAGCCTAAAAAGAAGAAGATTCGCACTCGTGTGATCAAAAAGGTCAAGGGAGACAAGCAAGAGGTCACCAAGATCGAAACCGTCGAGGAAGATGACAAGCAACCCGAAACAACAGTCACTGTCGAAGAAATTCCTGTGGAAGAGCAGCCTGAAGAAATTCAAGAGCTTCCAGAGGAAGTGCGCGTTGTGGAAACCATTTCCGAAGATGGCAAGCCAAAGAAGAAGAAGATTCGCACTCGGGTCATTAAGAAGGTCAAGGGTGATAAGCAAGAGGTCACCAAGATCGAAACCGTCGAGGAAGATGGCAAGCAACCCGAAACAACAGTCACTGTCGAAGAAGTGCCTGTGGAGGAAGAACAGCCAGAAGAAATCAAGGAACTTCCAGAGGAGGTTCGTGTCGTCGAGACCATTTCCGAAGATGGCAAGCCTAAAAAGAAGAAGATTCGCACTCGTGTGATCAAAAAGGTCAAGGGAGACAAGCAAGAGGTCACCAAGATCGAAACCGTCGAGGAAGATGACAAGCAACCCGAAACAACAGTCACTGTCGAAGAAGTGCCTGTGGAGGAGGAACAGCCAGAAGAAATCAAGGAACTTCCAGAGGAGGTTCGTGTCGTCGAGACCATTTCTGAAGATGGAAAGCCAAAGAAGAAGAAGATTCGCACTCGTGTGATCAAAAAGGTCAAGGGAGACAAGCAAGAGGTCACCAAGATCGAAACCGTCGAGGAAGATGACAAGCAACCCGAAACAACAGTCACTGTCGAAGAAATTCCTGTGGAAGAGCAGCCTGAAGAAATTCAAGAGCTTCCAGAGGAAGTGCGCGTTGTGGAAACCATTTCCGAAGATGGCAAGCCAAAGAAGAAGAAGATTCGCACTCGGGTCATTAAGAAGGTCAAGGGTGATAAGCAAGAGGTCACCAAGATCGAAACCGTCGAGGAAGATGGCAAGCAACCCGAAACAACAGTCACTGTCGAAGAAGTGCCTGTGGAGGAAGAACAGCCAGAAGAAATCAAGGAACTTCCAGAGGAGGTTCGTGTCGTCGAGACCATTTCCGAAGATGGCAAGCCTAAAAAGAAGAAGATTCGCACTCGTGTGATCAAAAAGGTCAAGGGAGACAAGCAAGAGGTCACCAAGATCGAAACCGTCGAGGAAGATGACAAGCAACCCGAAACAACAGTCACTGTCGAAGAAGTGCCTGTGGAGGAAGAACAGCCAGAAGAAATCAAGGAACTTCCAGAGGAGGTTCATGTCGTCGAGACCATTTCCGAAGATGGCAAGCCTAAAAAGAAGAAGATTCGCACTCGTGTGATCAAAAAGGTCAAGGGAGACAAGCAAGAGGTCACCAAGATCGAAACCGTCGAGGAAGATGACAAGCAACCCGAAACAACAGTCACTGTCGAAGAAGTGCCTGTGGAGGAAGAACAGCCAGAAGAAATCAAGGAACTTCCAGAGGAGGTTCGTGTCGTCGAGACCATTTCCGAAGATGGCAAGCCTAAAAAGAAGAAGATTCGCACTCGTGTGATCAAAAAGGTCAAGGGAGACAAGCAAGAGGTCACCAAGATCGAAACCGTCGAGGAAGATGACAAGCAACCCGAAACAACAGTCACTGTCGAAGAAATTCCTGTGGAAGAGCAGCCTGAAGAAATTCAAGAGCTTCCAGAGGAAGTGCGCGTTGTGGAAACCATTTCCGAAGATGGCAAGCCAAAGAAGAAGAAGATTCGCACTCGGGTCATTAAGAAGGTCAAGGGTGACAAGCAAGAGGTCACCAAGATTGAAACCGTCGAGGAAGATGACAAGCAACCCGAAACAACAGTCACTGTCGAAGAAGTGCCTGTGGAGGAAGAACAGCCAGAAGAAATCAAGGAACTTCCAGAGGAGGTTCGTGTCGTCGAAACCATTTCTGAAGATGGCAAGCCTAAAAAGAAGAAGATTCGCACTCGTGTGATCAAAAAGGTCAAGGGAGACAAGCAAGAGGTCACCAAGATCGAAACCGTCGAGGAAGATGACAAGCAACCCGAAACAACAGTCACTGTCGAAGAAGTGCCTGTGGAGGAAGAACAGCCAGAAGAAATCAAGGAACTTCCAGAGGAGGTTCATGTCGTCGAGACCATTTCCGAAGATGGCAAGCCTAAAAAGAAGAAGATTCGCACTCGTGTGATCAAAAAGGTCAAGGGAGACAAGCAAGAGGTCACCAAGATCGAAACCGTCGAGGAAGATGACAAGCAACCCGAAACAACAGTCACTGTCGAAGAAGTGCCTGTGGAGGAAGAACAGCCAGAAGAAATCAAGGAACTTCCAGAGGAGGTTCGTGTCGTCGAGACCATTTCCGAAGATGGCAAGCCTAAAAAGAAGAAGATTCGCACTCGTGTGATCAAAAAGGTCAAGGGAGACAAGCAAGAGGTCACCAAGATCGAAACCGTCGAGGAAGATGACAAGCAACCCGAAACAACAGTCACTGTCGAAGAAATTCCTGTGGAAGAGCAGCCTGAAGAAATTCAAGAGCTTCCAGAGGAAGTGCGCGTTGTGGAAACCATTTCCGAAGATGGCAAGCCAAAGAAGAAGAAGATTCGCACTCGGGTCATTAAGAAGGTCAAGGGTGACAAGCAAGAGGTCACCAAGATTGAAACCGTCGAGGAAGATGACAAGCAACCCGAAACAACAGTCACTGTCGAAGAAGTGCCTGTGGAGGAAGAACAGCCAGAAGAAATCAAGGAACTTCCAGAGGAGGTTCGTGTCGTCGAAACCATTTCTGAAGATGGCAAGCCTAAAAAGAAGAAGATTCGCACTCGTGTGATCAAAAAGGTCAAGGGAGACAAGCAAGAGGTCACCAAGATCGAAACCGTCGAGGAAGATGACAAGCAACCCGAAACAACAGTCACTGTCGAAGAAGTGCCTGTGGAGGAAGAACAGCCAGAAGAAATCAAGGAACTTCCAGAGGAGGTTCGTGTCGTCGAGACCATTTCCGAAGATGGCAAGCCTAAAAAGAAGAAGATTCGCACTCGTGTGATCAAAAAGGTCAAGGGAGACAAGCAAGAGGTCACCAAGATTGAAACCGTCGAGGAAGATGACAAGCAACCCGAAACAACAGTCACTGTCGAAGAAGTGCCTGTGGAGGAAGAACAGCCAGAAGAAATCAAGGAACTTCCAGAGGAGGTTCATGTCGTCGAGACCATTTCCGAAGATGGCAAGCCTAAAAAGAAGAAGATTCGCACTCGTGTGATCAAAAAGGTCAAGGAAGACAAGCAAGAGGTCACCAAGATCGAAACCGTCGAGGAAGATGACAAGCAACCCGAAACAACAGTCACTGTCGAAGAAATTCCTGTGGAAGAGCAGCCTGAAGAAATTCAAGAGCTTCCAGAGGAAGTGCGCGTTGTGGAAACCATTTCCGAAGATGGCAAGCCAAAGAAGAAGAAGATTCGCACTCGGGTCATTAAGAAGGTCAAGGGAGACAAGCAAGAGGTCACCAAGATCGAAACCGTCGAGGAAGATGACAAGCAACCCGAAACAACAGTCACTGTCGAAGAAGTGCCTGTGGAGGAAGAACAGCCAGAAGAAATCAAGGAACTTCCAGAGGAGGTTCGTGTCGTCGAGACCATTTCCGAAGATGGCAAGCCTAAAAAGAAGAAGATTCGCACTCGTGTGATCAAAAAGGTCAAGGGAGACAAGCAAGAGGTCACCAAGATCGAAACCGTCGAGGAAGATGACAAGCAACCCGAAACAACAGTCACTGTCGAAGAAGTGCCTGTGGAGGAAGAACAGCCAGAAGAAATCAAGGAACTTCCAGAGGAGGTTCGTGTCGTCGAGACCATTTCCGAAGATGGCAAGCCTAAAAAGAAGAAGATTCGCACTCGTGTGATCAAAAAGGTCAAGGGAGACAAGCAAGAGGTCACCAAGATCGAAACCGTCGAGGAAGATGACAAGCAACCCGAAACAACAGTCACTGTCGAAGAAGTGCCTGTGGAGGAAGAACAGCCAGAAGAAATCAAGGAACTTCCAGAGGAGGTTCGTATCGTCGAGACCATTTCTGAAGATGGCAAGCCTAAAAAGAAGAAGATTCGCACTCGTGTGATCAAAAAGGTCAAGGGAGACAAGCAAGAGGTCACCAAGATCGAAACCGTCGAGGAAGATGACAAGCAACCCGAAACAACAGTCACTGTCGAAGAAGTGCCTGTGGAGGAAGAACAGCCAGAAGAAATCAAGGAACTTCCAGAGGAGGTTCGTGTCGTCGAGACCATTTCCGAAGATGGCAAGCCTAAAAAGAAGAAGATTCGCACTCGTGTGATCAAAAAGGTCAAGGGAGACAAGCAAGAGGTCACCAAGATCGAAACCGTCGAGGAAGATGACAAGCAACCCGAAACAACAGTCACTGTCGAAGAAATTCCTATGGAAGAGCAGCCTGAAGAAATTCAAGAGCTTCCAGAGGAAGTGCGCGTTGTGGAAACCATTTCCGAAGATGGCAAGCCAAAGAAAAAGAAGATTCGCACTCGGGTCATTAAGAAGGTCAAGGGAGACAAGCAAGAGGTCACCAAGATCGAAACCGTCGAGGAAGATGACAAGCAACCCGAAACAACAGTCACTGTCGAAGAAGTGCCTGTGGAGGAAGAACAGCCAGAAGAAATCAAGGAACTTCCAGAGGAGGTTCGTGTCTTCGAGACCATTTCTGAAGATGGCGAGCCTAAAAAGAAGAAGATTCGCACTCGTGTGATCAAAAAGGTCAAGGGAGACAAGCAAGAGGTCACCAAGATCGAAACCGTCGAGGAAGATGACAAGCAACCCGAAACAACAGTCACTGTCGAAGAAATTCCTGTGGAAGAGCAGCCTGAAGAAATTCAAGAGCTTCCAGAGGAAGTGCGCGTTGTGGAAACCATTTCCGAAGATGGCAAGCCAAAGAAAAAGAAGATTCGCACTCGGGTCATTAAGAAGGTCAAGGGAGACAAGCAAGAGGTCACCAAGATCGAAACCGTCGAGGAAGATGACAAGCAACCCGAAACAACAGTCACTGTCGAAGAGATTCCTGTGGAAGAGCAGCCTGAAGAAATTCAAGAGCTTCCAGAGGAAGTGCGCGTTGTGGAAACCATTTCCGAAGATGGCAAGCCAAAGAAGAAGAAGATTCGCACTCGTGTGATCAAAAAGGTCAAGGGAGACAAGCAAGAGGTCACCAAGATCGAAACCGTCGAGGAAGATGACAAGCAACCCGAAACAACAGTCACTGTCGAAGAAGTGCCTGTGGAGGAAGAACAGCCAGAAGAAATCAAGGAACTTCCAGAGGAGGTTCGTGTCGTCGAGACCATTTCCGAAGATGGCAAGCCTAAAAAGAAGAAGATTCGCACTCGTGTGATCAAAAAAGTCAAGGGAGACAAGCAAGAGGTCACCAAGATCGAAACCGTCGAGGAAGATGACAAGCAACCCGAAACAACAGTCACTGTCGAAGAAGTGCCTGTGGAGGAAGAACAGCCAGAAGAAATCAAGGAACTTCCAGAGGAGGTTCGTGTCGTCGAGACCATTTCCGAAGATGGCAAGCCTAAAAAGAAGAAGATTCGCACTCGTGTGATCAAAAAGGTCAAGGGAGACAAGCAAGAGGTCACCAAGATCGAAACCGTCGAGGAAGATGACAAGCAACCCGAAACAACAGTCACTGTCGAAGAAGCGCCTGTGGAGGAAGAACAGCCAGAAGAAATCAAGGAACTTCCAGAGGAGGTTCGTGTCGTCGAGACCATTTCCGAAGATGGCAAGCCTAAAAAGAAGAAGATTCGCACTCGTGTGATCAAAAAGGTCAAGGGAGACAAGCAAGAGGTCACCAAGATCGAAACCGTCGAGGAAGATGACAAGCAACCCGAAACAACAGTCACTGTCGAAGAAATTCCTGTGGAAGAGCAGCCTGAAGAAATTCAAGAGCTTCCAGAGGAAGTGCGCGTTGTGGAAACCATTTCCGAAGATGGCAAGCCAAAGAAGAAGAAGATTCGCACTCGGGTCATTAAGAAGGTCAAGGGAGACAAGCAAGAGGTCACCAAGATCGAAACCGTCGAGGAAGATGACAAGCAACCCGAAACAACAGTCACTGTCGAAGAAATTCCTGTGGAAGAGCAGCCTGAAGAAATTCAAGAGCTTCCAGAGGAAGTGCGCGTTGTGGAAACCATTTCCGAAGATGGCAAGCCAAAGAAGAAGAAGATTCGCACTCGGGTCATTAAGAAGGTCAAGGGAGACAAGCAAGAGGTCACCAAGATCGAAACCGTCGAGGAAGATGACAAGCAACCCGAAACAACAGTCACTGTCGAAGAAGTGCCTGTGGAGGAAGAACAGCCAGAAGAAATCAAGGAACTTCCAGAGGAGGTTCGTGTCGTCGAGACCATTTCCGAAGATGGCAAGCCTAAAAAGAAGAAGATTCGCACTCGTGTGATCAAAAAGGTCAAGGGAGACAAGCAAGAGGTCACCAAGATCGAAACCGTCGAGGAAGATGACAAGCAACCCGAAACAACAGTCACTGTCGAAGAAGTGCCTGTGGAGGAAGAACAGCCAGAAGAAATCAAGGAACTTCCAGAGGAGGTTCGTGTCGTCGAGACCATTTCCGAAGATGGCAAGCCTAAAAAGAAGAAGATTCGCACTCGTGTGATCAAAAAGGTCAAGGGAGACAAGCAAGAGGTCACCAAGATCGAAACCGTCGAGGAAGATGACAAGCAACCCGAAACAACAGTCACTGTCGAAGAAGTGCCTGTGGAGGAAGAACAGCCAGAAGAAATCAAGGAACTTCCAGAGGAGGTTCGTGTCGTCGAGACCATTTCCGAAGATGGCAAGCCTAAAAAGAAGAAGATTCGCACTCGTGTGATCAAAAAGGTCAAGGGAGACAAGCAAGAGGTCACCAAGATCGAAACCGTCGAGGAAAATGATAAGCAACCCGAAACAACAGTCACTGTCGAAGAAATTCCTGTGGAAGAGCAGCCTGAAGAAATTCAAGAGCTTCCAGAGGAAGTGCGCGTTGTGGAAACCATTTCCGAAGATGGCAAGCCAAAGAAGAAGAAGATTCGCACTCGGGTCATTAAGAAGGTCAAGGGAGACAAGCAAGAGGTCACCAAGATCGAAACCGTCGAGGAAGATGACAAGCAACCCGAAACAACAGTCACTGTCGAAGAAGTGCCTGTGGAGGAAGAACAGCCAGAAGAAATCAAGGAACTTCCAGAGGAGGTTCGTGTCGTCGAGACCATTTCCGAAGATGGCAAGCCTAAAAAGAAGAAGATTCGCACTCGTGTGATCAAAAAGGTCAAGGGAGACAAGCAAGAGGTCACCAAGATCGAAACCGTCGAGGAAGATGACAAGCAACCCGAAACAACAGTCACTGTCGAAGAAGTGCCTGTGGAGGAAGAACAGCCAGAAGAAATCAAGGAACTTCCAGAGGAGGTTCGTGTCGTCGAGACCATTTCCGAAGATGGCAAGCCTAAAAAGAAGAAGATTCGCACTCGTGTGATCAAAAAGGTCAAGGGAGACAAGCAAGAGGTCACCAAGATCGAAACCGTCGAGGAAGATGACAAGCAACCCGAAACAACAGTCACTGTCGAAGAAGTGCCTGTGGAGGAAGAACAGCCAGAAGAAATCAAGGAACTTCCAGAGGAGGTTCGTGTCGTCGAGACCATTTCCGAAGATGGCAAGCCTAAAAAGAAGAAGATTCGCACTCGTGTGATCAAAAAGGTCAAGGGAGACAAGCAAGAGGTCACCAAGATCGAAACCGTCGAGGAAGATGACAAGCAACCCGAAACAACAGTCACTGTCGAAGAAGTGCCTGTGGAGGAAGAACAGCCAGAAGAAATCAAGGAACTTCCAGAGGAGGTTCGTGTCGTCGAGACCATTTCCGAAGATGGCAAGCCTAAAAAGAAGAAGATTCGCACTCGTGTGATCAAAAAGGTCAAGGGAGACAAGCAAGAGGTCACCAAGATCGAAACCGTCGAGGAAGATGACAAGCAACCCGAAACAACAGTCACTGTCGAAGAAGTGCCTGTGGAGGAAGAACAGCCAGAAGAAATCAAGGAACTTCCAGAGGAGGTTCGTGTCGTCGAGACCATTTCCGAAGATGGCAAGCCTAAAAAGAAGAAGATTCGCACTCGTGTGATCAAAAAGGTCAAGGGAGACAAGCAAGAGGTCACCAAGATCGAAACCGTCGAGGAAGATGACAAGCAACCCGAAACAACAGTCACTGTCGAAGAAATTCCTGTGGAAGAGCAGCCTGAAGAAATTCAAGAGCTTCCAGAGGAAGTGCGCGTTGTGGAAACCATTTCCGAAGATGGCAAGCCAAAGAAAAAGAAGATTCGCACTCGTGTGATCAAAAAGGTCAAGGGAGACAAGCAAGAGGTCACCAAGATCGAAACCGTCGAGGAAGATGACAAGCAACCCGAAACAACAGTCACTGTCGAAGAAATTCCTGTGGAAGAGCAGCCTGAAGAAATTCAAGAGCTTCCAGAGGAAGTGCGCGTTGTGGAAACCATTTCCGAAGATGGCAAGCCAAAGAAGAAGAAGATTCGCACTCGGGTCATTAAGAAGGTCAAGGGAGACAAGCAAGAGGTCACCAAGATCGAAACCGTCGAGGAAGATGACAAGCAACCCGAAACAACAGTCACTGTCGAAGAAATTCCTGTGGAAGAGCAGCCTGAAGAAATTCAAGAGCTTCCAGAGGAAGTGCGCGTTGTGGAAACCATTTCCGAAGATGGCAAGCCAAAGAAGAAGAAGATTCGCACTCGGGTCATTAAGAAGGTCAAGGGAGACAAGCAAGAGGTCACCAAGATCGAAACCGTCGAGGAAGATGACAAGCAACCCGAAACAACAGTCACTGTCGAAGAAATTCCTGTGGAAGAGCAGCCTGAAGAAATTCAAGAGCTTCCAGAGGAAGTGCGCGTTGTGGAAACCATTTCCGAAGATGGCACGCCAAAGAAGAAGAAGATTCGCACTCGTGTGATCAAAAAGGTCAAGGGAGACAAGCAAGAGGTCACCAAGATCGAAACCGTCGAGGAAGATGACAAGCAACCCGAAACATCAGTCACTGTCGAAGAAGTGCCTGTGGAGGAAGAACAGCCAGAAGAAATCAAGGAACTTCCAGAGGAGGTTCGTGTCGTCGAGACCATTTCTGAAGATGGAAAGCCAAAGAAGAAGAAGATTCGCACTCGGGTCATTAAGAAGGTCAAGGGAGACAAGCAAGAGGTCACCAAGATCGAAACCATCGAGGAAGATGACAAGCAACCCGAAACAACAGTCACTGTCGAAGAAATTCCTGTGGAAGAGCAGCCTGAAGAAATTCAAGAGCTTCCAGAGGAAGTGCGCGTTGTGGAAACCATTTCCGAAGATGGCAAGCCAAAGAAAAAGAAGATTCGCACTCGTGTGATCAAAAAGGTCAAGGGAGACAAGCAAGAGGTCACCAAGATCGAAACCGTCGAGGAAGATGACAAGCAACCCGAAACAACAGTCACTGTCGAAGAAGTGCCTGTGGAGGAAGAACAGCCAGAAGGAATCAAGGAACTTCCAGAGGAGGTTCGTGTCGTCGAGACCATTTCTGAAGATGGAAAGCCAAAGAAGAAGAAGATTCGCACTCGTGTGATCAAAAAGGTCAAGGGAGACAAGCAAGAGGTCACCAAGATCGAAACCGTCGAGGAAGATGACAAGCAACCCGAAACAACAGTCACTGTCGAAGAAATTCCTGTGGAAGAGCAGCCTGAAGAAATTCAAGAGCTTCCAGAGGAAGTGCGCGTTGTGGAAACCATTTCCGAAGATGGCAAGCCAAAGAAAAAGAAGATTCGCACTCGTGTGATCAAAAAGGTCAAGGGAGACAAGCAAGAGGTCACCAAGATCGAAACCGTCGAGGAAGATGACAAGCAACCCGAAACAACAGTCACTGTCGAAGAAATTCCTGTGGAAGAGCAGCCTGAAGAAATTCAAGAGCTTCCAGAGGAAGTGCGCGTTGTGGAGACCATTTCCGAAGATGGCAAGCCAAAGAAGAAGAAGATTCGCACTCGGGTCATTAAGAAGGTCAAGGGAGACAAGCAAGAGGTCACCAAGATCGAAACCGTCGAGGAAGATGACAAGCAACCCGAAACAACAGTCACTGTCGAAGAAATTCCTGTGGAAGAGCAGCCTGAAGAAATTCAAGAGCTTCCAGAGGAAGTGCGCGTTGTGGAAACCATTTCCGAAGATGGCACGCCAAAGAAGAAGAAGATTCGCACTCGTGTGATCAAAAAGGTCAAGGGAGACAAGCAAGAGGTCACCAAGATCGAAACCGTCGAGGAAGATGACAAGCAACCCGAAACATCAGTCACTGTCGAAGAAGTGCCTGTGGAGGAAGAACAGCCAGAAGAAATCAAGGAACTTCCAGAGGAGGTTCGTGTCGTCGAGACCATTTCTGAAGATGGAAAGCCAAAGAAGAAGAAGATTCGCACTCGGGTCATTAAGAAGGTCAAGGGAGACAAGCAAGAGGTCACCAAGATCGAAACCATCGAGGAAGATGACAAGCAACCCGAAACAACAGTCACTGTCGAAGAAATTCCTGTGGAAGAGCAGCCTGAAGAAATTCAAGAGCTTCCAGAGGAAGTGCGCGTTGTGGAAACCATTTCCGAAGATGGCAAGCCAAAGAAAAAGAAGATTCGCACTCGTGTGATCAAAAAGGTCAAGGGAGACAAGCAAGAGGTCACCAAGATCGAAACCGTCGAGGAAGATGACAAGCAACCCGAAACAACAGTCACTGTCGAAGAAGTGCCTGTGGAGGAAGAACAGCCAGAAGGAATCAAGGAACTTCCAGAGGAGGTTCGTGTCGTCGAGACCATTTCTGAAGATGGAAAGCCAAAGAAGAAGAAGATTCGCACTCGGGTCATTAAGAAGGTCAAGGGAGACAAGCAAGAGGTCACCAAGATCGAAACCATCGAGGAAGATGACAAGCAACCCGAAACAACAGTCACTGTCGAAGAAATTCCTGTGGAAGAGCAGCCTGAAGAAATTCAAGAGCTTCCAGAGGAAGTGCGCGTTGTGGAAACCATTTCCGAAGATGGCAAGCCAAAGAAGAAGAAGATTCGCACTCGGGTCATTAAGAAGGTCAAGGGTGATAAGCAAGAGGTCACCAAGATCGAAACCGTCGAGGAAGATGACAAGCAACCCGAAACAACAGTCACTGTCGAAGAAGTGCCTGTGGAGGAAGAGCAGCCTGAAGAAATTCAAGAGCTTCCAGAGGAAGTGCGCGTAGTGGAAACCATTTCCGAAGATGGCACGCCAAAGAAGAAGAAGATTCGCACTCGTGTGATCAAAAAGGTCAAGGGAGACAAGCAAGAGGTCACCAAGATCGAAACCGTCGAGGAAGATGACAAGCAACCCGAAACAACAGTCACTGTCGAAGAAGTGCCTGTGGAGGAAAAGCAGCCTGAAGAAATTCAAGAGCTTCCAGAGGAAGTGCGCGTAGTGGAAACCATTTCCGAAGATGGCAAGCCAAAGAAGAAGAAGATTCGCACTCGGGTCATTAAGAAGGTCAAGGGAGACAAGCAAGAGGTCACCAAGATCGAAACCGTCGAGGAAGATGACAAGCAACCCGAAACAACAGTCACTGTCGAAGAAATTCCTGTGGAAGAGCAGCCTGAAGAAATTCAAGAGCTTCCAGAGGAAGTGCGAGTAGTGGAAACCATTTCCGAAGATGGCACGCCAAAGAAGAAGAAGATTCGCACTCGTGTGATCAAAAAGGTCAAGGGAGACAAGCAAGAGGTCACCAAGATCGAAACCGTCGAGGAAGATGACAAGCAACCCGAAACAACAGTCACTGTCGAAGAAGTGCCTGTGGAGGAAAAGCAGCCTGAAGAAATTCAAGAGCTTCCAGAGGAAGTGCGCGTAGTGGAAACCATTTCCGAAGATGGCAAGCCAAAGAAGAAGAAGATTCGCACTCGGGTCATTAAGAAGGTCAAGGGACACAAGCAAGAGGTCACCAAGATCGAAACCGTCGAGGAAGATGACAAGCAACCCGAAACAACAGTCACTGTCGAAGAAATTCCTGTGGAAGAGCAGCCTGAAGAAATTCAAGAGCTTCCAGAGGAAGTGCGAGTAGTGGAAACCATTTCCGAAGATGGCACGCCAAAGAAGAAGAAGATTCGCACTCGTGTGATCAAAAAGGTCAAGGGAGACAAGCAAGAGGTCACCAAGATCGAAACCGTCGAGGAAGATGACAAGCAACCCGAAACAACAGTCACTGTCGAAGAAATTCCTGTGGAAGAGCAGCCTGAAGAAATTCAAGAGCTTCCAGAGGAAGTGCGCGTTGTGGAAACCATTTCCGAAGATGGCAAGCCAAAGAAGAAGAAGATTCGCACTCGGGTCATTAAGAAGGTCAAGGGTGATAAGCAAGAGGTCACCAAGATTGAAACCGTCGAGGAAGATGACAAGCAACCCGAAACAACAGTCACTGTCGAAGAAGTGCCTGTGGAGGAAGAACAGCCAGAAGAAATCAAGGAACTTCCAGAGGAGGTTCGTGTCGTCGAGACCATTTCCGAAGATGGCAAGCCTAAAAAGAAGAAGATTCGCACTCGTGTGATCAAAAAGGTCAAGGGAGACAAGCAAGAGGTCACCAAGATCGAAACCGTCGAGGAAGATGACAAGCAACCCGAAACAACAGTCACTGTCGAAGAAGTGCCTTTGGAGGAAGAGCAGCCTGAAGAAATTCAAGAGCTTCCAGAGGAAGTGCGCGTAGTGGAAACCATTTCCGAAGATGGCACGCCAAAGAAGAAGAAGATTCGCACTCGTGTGATCAAAAAGGTCAAGGGAGACAAGCAAGAGGTCACCAAGATTGAAACCGTCGAGGAAGATGACAAGCAACCCGAAACAACAGTCACTGTCGAAGAAATTCCTGTGGAAGAGCAGCCTGAAGAAATTCAAGAGCTTCCAGAGGAAGTGCGCGTTGTGGAGACCATTTCCGAAGATGGCAAGCCAAAGAAGAAGAAGATTCGCACTCGGGTCATTAAGAAGGTCAAGGGAGACAAGCAAGAGGTCACCAAGATCGAAACCGTCGAGGAAGATGACAAGCAACCCGAAACAACAGTCACTGTCGAAGAAATTCCTGTGGAAGAGCAGCCTGAAGAAATTCAAGAGCTTCCAGAGGAAGTGCGAGTAGTGGAAACCATTTCCGAAGATGGCCAGCCTAAAAAGAAGAAGATTCGCACTCGTGTGATCAAAAAGGTCAAGGGAGACAAGCAAGAGGTCACCAAGATCGAAACCGTCGAGGAAGATGACAAGCAACCCGAAACAACAGTCACTGTCGAAGAAATTCCTGTGGAAGAGCAGCCTGAAGAAATTCAAGAGCTTCCAGAGGAAGTGCGCGTTGTGGAGACCATTTCCGAAGATGGCAAGCCAAAGAAGAAGAAGATTCGCACTCGGGTCATTAAGAAGGTCAAGGGAGACAAGCAAGAGGTCACCAAGATCGAAACCATCGAGGAAGATGACAAGCAACCCGAAACAACAGTCACTGTCGAAGAAATTCCTGTGGAAGAGCAGCCTGAAGAAATTCAAGAGCTTCCAGAGGAAGTGCGCGTAGTGGAAACCATTTCCGAAGATGGCCAGCCTAAAAAGAAGAAGATCCGCACACGTGTAATTAAGAAGGTTAAGGGTGATAAACAAGAAGTTACGAAGATTGAAATCGTTGAGGAAGACGACAAACAACCGAAAACCACAGTCACTGTCGAAGAAGTTCCGATTGAAGACCTTCCCGAGGAGGTTGAAGAACTTCCAGAGGAGTTACTTGTTGTAGAATCTATTGCTGATGACGGAAAACCGAAGCAGAAAAAAATACGAACACGTGTTATAAAAAAGGTCAAGGGTGACAAGGAAGAAATCACGAAGATTGTAACCACAGAGGAGGACGACAAGAACCCAGAAACAATTGTTACTGTCGAAGAAACAGATAAGAAAACTCCTAGTGTTGGAAAAACTAAGTTGAAGAAAAGAGTTATTGTCCAAAAACCGGAGGATGAAGTGACTGTTTTTGAATTGCCTGAGCGGAAATCAGTTATACTTTCAGAAAAAGAAGATGGCACTCCAACTAAAACAGTTATTAAAACAAAAATCATTAAAAAGATTCAGGGTCCCCATATGGAAGTGACTAAAGTGCAAACCGTTGAGGAATATGAAAAAACACCTCAGACCAAGGTTACGGTTGAAAAGTTTGAGTTACCCTTCCCAGAACTTCCAGAAGAAAAAATTTCTGAAGTTGTTGTTTTGCCAGACGAGGTTTCTGAATTTGAAACAATTGATGAAGAAGGACTTCCAAAGATTGTTAAGACTAAGAAACGTGTTATTAAAAAACCAGCATTTGGCAATAACGAAGAAATAACTGAAATCGGAATTATTGAACAAGAAAATACCGAGCCATTATATTCAGTAACAATTAAAGAGAAACCCGTAACCGATTCTCATCCGGATGATGTCAAATTAGTTGAGCTGCCCGAACAAGTAACAGAGATGGAGATTACTTCACCTGATGGAACCAAAAAGAAAAAGACCGTTAAATCTAGAGCTTTCAAGAAGAGCATCGACGACAAACTTGATGAAGTTACAACTGTTAATATAATAGAAGAAGAGGATAAAGAGCCACTAACTACAGTGCAAATAGAAGTTGTGCCATCTGATGAGATATCCATTACTCCCATACCGATTGAGGAACTCCCTGAGGAAACTGTATTTACTGAAGAACTGGACGACAATAAAAAGCCAAGAAAGAAGACTACAAAAACTAGAACATTTAAAAAGCAAGGACCCGCGGACGAGGAATATTTCCAAATTCAGACTATTGAAGAAGAGGGCAAGGAACCATACGCACTTATTCGAGTTGTCAGCGAC
Source organism: Drosophila bunnanda (assembly GCA_035046265.1). NCBI lineage: Eukaryota > Metazoa > Arthropoda > Insecta > Diptera > Drosophilidae > Drosophila > Drosophila bunnanda. Next base: position 6,016,920 of record JAWNOB010000075.1, read on the forward strand.
GAAAACATTGCTGATATTATAGATATTAGTAAACTCGACGATGAAAAGGTTTCAAAACACAAACAAAAACCACACAAGCATAAGGGTAAGAACACAAACAAGCACACTCTTCAAAAACACTCATTCCACATAATAGGCTCAAATCAAAGTATACGCAAAATTTGTAATCTTTTCGCAAATATTTTTTCCATAATTACTAGTAATATTTTTTTAAATATTTTTTCTTGATATTTAATACTTCCCGTTATTAACATATTTTCTTAATCATTTACAATCACAAAAAAAAAACTCAAAACAGTGGAGAAACCAAAATCCGATAACACAGAAACGGAACACCCAGTTTACATCACAACATTTAAATCTGTACAAAATGATGATGGAGAAACAACAATACAAAGTGAAAACAAACGAGTATCTCAGGAGGAAGGCATCGTTGTTGAGGAAGTCCTTAGTGATACAGAACCCATTCCAGAAGACACTACACAATCACACCTTGAAATTATTGAAGTCAACGAGCCATCAGGTGATTTTTTCTTTTTAAATACATATATATACAAACATGTAATCTTCCATAAGTCGCGTTTTGAAATAAGGTCCTATATTAAAGCCCAATTGATAAAGTTAGGCAAAGTGAATATTTATTTATACAATCTGCACATTCAAATTTATTTATACACAGACAGATATTAAGAGAAAAATATACTTACTAACTAACTTACACTTCCAAGTACGTGGGACCCAAAATTGAAACTATACACAAAAAGCCTAATACGTACATTTAAAATAGAGATCATTCCGTACTTAACCCATTATGCAAGCGTATGAATCTAAGCACCAAATTTAGTAATACTTTATAATAAGTTTGGGTGCTTTAAAGCATTATATAAAATGCAAATATAAGTGTAAACATTAGTTTAGTGCTAACACAAAACACATAATTCTTTCTTAAACAGACCAATACAACAAAGAGTACACTATCACTGAACCTGAAGAGGCAAGTGCAGACGTGAAACAAACACCAGTTAAAGACAAAAAACCCAAACAGAAAAAGACACTCGAAACACCAATTGAGGAAGTTGACGAGACTACTATCGATGAACAAAGTACTGGGGAACCGACTGACAAGACAATTAAAAAGCGAAAGCCCAAGAAATTAGTAGGTAAGGTTGAGGAGACTCCTGCGGATGAAAAGCCAGTTGAAGGGAAGGAAAAGCCTAAGAAAAAGAAGGTGGTTAAGTCGAAAAGAGATGAGTTGGATGAATACATTCAATTCCTCATACACCAGGAAATTCCAAAGACTGTTCTTCAAGAGTACAAACGCACAGACATGGAACATCCTCAAAGGGCACGTCGTGATTCTTCTTTTAAACAACCAGTTAAGCTTACTCCAATGAAAATCGAAAGGGTCGAGTTTAGAAAACCTAAAAAGGTTGAAATCAGTTCTGTGGAAGAATTTCCTCAAATGCTTAAGTTAAAGGCACCTAAACAAAGACCTCAGGAAGAGAAAAAGAAGAAAAATGAAGCATCTTTCAAAAACAAGAAATTAAAAAGCTGGATAAGATTTATTCCATACGCACCATACTGCTTCCCATATGTGGTCACCGAATTAGAAACTAACTGCGATCATGGAGAACTTTCCCGCAATGTTGAAGAAGCTGAGGAGGTTTTGAAGTTCCGACCGAAAAAATTCAAGCATCCGAAACCTGAAAAGGCAGAACTGGAGGCATCAGATCTGCCAACATTAGACTCTGAACAGGCAGAACCATCTGATGAGGAGCAATCAAAGCCAAAGTATCAACGTGGCAAAAAGACTAAGAAGGAAGTTACTGAGGAAAGTCGGAAACTTAAGCTTGGCAAGGGCAAACTTCCCGAAAATGTTGAGTCAATTGAGGAAGTTCATTTGAAACCGATCAAGAAAGATATCAAGGAGGAAGATGTTAGCGAAGAGCCAGTAAAGGTAGTAGAAGAACAGGTAGTCAAGAAAAAGAAAACCAAAAAACCAGATAAGTCTGGCGAAGGACTGCAATTCCAGCCCACCGAGTTCAAGGATATTGAAAGTACTTCTGAACTCCCAGAAGAGTCGGACGAATCGCTAGGCGAAGAAACTCACACCGAGGACAAGCCAAAGTATAAGAGAAAGAAGAAACCAGTACCAACTCCAGAGCAAAACAAGTACGAAATATCTCCTGGGAAACCGAAAGAACTTGAAGAAGTTCCTGAAGAAGGCCTTAAGCTGCGTAAGAAACAAGGTGAAAAGCCGGTTGACGAGAAGGAGGGGGTTATGCTTAAGCCATTCTATAAGTTTGAAGAAGTTGAATTGGAACCAGAAAATGTTACAGTTGAAGAAGTTCCAATGACTGGCAAACCAACAAAGGAACCAAAGAAGAAACGTAAGCTTAAGCTTAAGACTGAGCAAGAAGACAATACCATTGATATTGTTGAAGTTACCCCCGAAGGCACAGATGACAAAATTTACGAAGTTACTATCACAAGTTCAGAAATACTTCAAGACGTCAAACAAGAACGCAATGTCCGCAAAAAGAAGGTCAAGCGGATGAACAAAACCGAATTGGACGATTTCGTCGCAGAGTTACAAGAGGAACCTGACCAGAAGTTCTATGACACAACAATACATGATTTCTATGAAGTTAAGTTGACTGAGCTGGAGCCAGAAATCGATTCTGCTGTAGCCGATCAACAGGAAATAGAAAAACCCAAGAAGCGTAGGATTCGACATGAAAAGGGAGATGAAGTGGAAATTTTGGAAATCGTCGAAACTTTGGCCGCCCCCGGGGAGGAGCCGCTCTATGAAATTACAATTACTTCGAGTGATAGTAAGACAGAAGAGGTCGCTACACAGCCAGTTGAAAAACCAAAGAGGAGGACAAAGAAAATGAATAAGGATGAACTTGATGCATATATTCAGCAACTAATTAATGCCCAAATTCCTGTAACAGAATTGGAAAAATATGAAAAAATCGACGTGGATGGCAAGCCGAAAAAACCCAAAAAGCAGAAGGTCAAACCTGAGAAACCAATCATTGATGAAGGGGAGACCCTTCAGGTCGGTGTCACCGAACACGAGCCAGTTGAGAAACCAAAGCCTAAGAAGCAAAAACCAAAGAAAGTCACGAAAGAAGAAGAAATCGTTGAGTCAGAGGAAGTTCCAGTATACGATGACTACCTTATTACAAAAATTTACTCGGAGCGCTCTCCAGAGCAAGCTATTGAAAAACCAGAGGAAGCAATCGTACCGGCTTTAGAGGAAATAATAACAGAGTTGACTTCAACTTTGCCTATGGTGGTTGTGGAGGAAGACTATGAGTCAGTTTCATTGCCTTCTGAAGATATTCATGTTACGGATCAGAAAATAGTTAAGAAACGCAAAATAAAAACTAGAAAGGGCTCGAAACACTACGAAATCGAAATAATTGAAACTGAACCATCGGATGACAAGCCTGAGGAAGCAGAGGTTATAGTAATAACAACTGAAATTTCGGAAGATACCCCAGATGGGCCTGCTATGGTTAAACCGGAAGCACCCAAAAAATTAGTGAAAAAGGTGAAAAAGGAGAAACTTAAGGAGTTCATTGTCAATGTTGTTGAGGAAGCTCCAATGGAACACATAGTTGAAATATCTGAGGATTTGACAATTGCTCCTGAAAAAGAAGACTCACTGGAAGAAGATATCATAGCGTTCACCACCACAGTAGTTGACGAGGAAGCAGTACCAGATGTTTTACCCGATCATAGTAAACCAGAAGATGCTGTGAGCATCCCGAAGGATAAGAAAAAGAAAATTGACAAACAGAAAAAGGTTAAAGTGTCCGAAACAGAACCCGTATCTACTATAGATGACTCGAAGATTACAGAACATACAGCAGAAATTTCCGAATCGCATGATTCTCCTCAAGCCGATGAGTATTTGGTTGATGTGAAAGATACTTTACCTAAGGGCAAAAAGAAATCCGTGAAGAAACCTAAAGAGTCCTTCGAAGAACCGATCTCCGAATATACGATTCGTATTGAGGAGCTGGCGCCCGAAACTGTTTTAGAAAAAATTGTCAATGAAGAGGGAACGGAAGTTGAACGTGTCGTTACCAAGCGTAAACTCAAGAAAAAGGTCGGACCAAAGGAATACCTTATTGAAGTGGTTGAAACATATGAAGAAAACAAACCCGATTCAGATATTGTTATCCAAACTATTGACTTAACTCCTGAAGACGACACCAAATCACAGGATGAGCATAAGATAAAAATTGTGAAGAAGAGGAAGCCTAAGACCGAAAGCTTAGATGACTTTATTCACGAGCTTATTGAACAGGATATTCCAAAAACAGATATTGAAGAGTACGAAGCACCTGTAACAGAAACTTCTCTGGAGGCAAAGAAGCCCAAAAAAATAAAGAAACACCACAAAAAAACTACCGAGATCATCGATGGCGTTCCACTTACAGTCTACGAGATAAGCGTACAAGAGTTTGAATCGGAACAAGATGGATTTAAGCCAGATGAAGTCACTATAGTGGGAACTGAAACTGCGGATACAGCAGAACCCTTTGAAGATTTGGAAGTAAAGATTGTAGAGGGCAAACCCAAATCAAAACCAAAGAAATCGTTCAAGACAAAGGTCATTGAGGAGGTTCAGCCCCAACCAATTCTGAAGGATATTGAAGAATCCGTGCAAGTCGTTCAAATAGTAGAAGATGGTATACCAAAGCAGGTAGAGGTTAGGAAGAAGAAGGTTATTCGAAAGCAAGGTTCAAAGGAACAGATATTTGAAATCACGGAAACCAAATCTAGTGATGAGCCTTTGGCTGAGGTAACCATTGTTGACATTACAGAAGAACAGCCTAAAGACGATACAAAGGAAATTAAAGAGAAGCAAAAACATAAAAAGGCGAAGAAGTTGAAACCTGAAGATGTCAAAAATTATGTGGTGAATGTTTTGGAAGAGATCGCTGAACCGTACAAATTTGAGGAACTTGTGGAGGGTGAAGCAGAAAAACCGCAACCAGTTATTGAAGATATTTCAGAAGTTGTAGAAATTATACAAGTTACTGAAAGTGATGGTACACCAAAGAAGGTTGAAGTTAAGAAAAAGAAGGTTTCACGAAAACAAGGACCCATAGAACAAATCTTCGAAATCACTGAAACAAAAACTAGTGATGAACCTTTGGCTGAGGTTACAATAGTCGAGATAACAGAAGAACAGCCTAAGGAAGACATTGTTCAACCTAAGGAAAAGAAACCGATTAAGAAACCGAAAAAACTGAAACCAGAAGATGTACAAAACTATGTGGTTAATGTTCTTGAGGAAATAATCGAGCCTTACAAGTTTGAGGAACCAGTAATTAAAGAGATTTCGGAGTCTGTGGAAATCGTACAAGTCACTGAAGAAGATGGTGTACCGAAGCAGGTGGAAGTTAAGAAGAAGAAGGTTTCGCGAAAACAAGGACCCATTGAACAAATCTTCGAAATCACTGAAACAAAAACTAGTGATGAACCTTTGGCTGAGGTGACTATAGTCGAGTTAACAGAAGAACAGCCTAAGGAAGACATTGTTGCACCTAAAGAAAAGAAACCAATTAAGAAACCTAAAAAACTGAAGCCCGAAGATGTACAAAACTATGTGGTTAATGTTCTTGAGGAGATAATCGAGCCCTACAAGTTTGAGGAACCAGTAATTAAAGAGATTTCGGAATCTGTGGAAATTGTACAAGTCACTGAAGAAGATGGTGTACCGAAGCAGGTGGAAGTTAAGAAGAAGAAGGTTTCGCGAAAACAAGGACCCATTGAACAAATCTTCGAAATCACTGAAACAAAAACTAGTGATGAACCTTTGGCTGAGGTGACTATAGTTGAGTTAACAGAAGAACAGCCTAAGGAAGATATTGTTGCACCTAAAGAAAGGAAACCAATTAAGAAACCTAAAAAACTGAAGCCCGAAGACGTACAAAACTATGTGGTTAATGTTCTTGAGGAGATAATCGAGCCTTACAAGTTTGAGGAACCAGTAATTAAAGAGATTTCGGAATCTGTGGAAATTGTACAAGTCACTGAAGAAGATGGTGTACCGAAGCAGGTGGAAGTTAAGAAGAAGAAGGTTTCGCGAAAACAAGGACCCATTGAACAAATCTTCGAAATCACTGAAACAAAAACTAGTGATGAACCTTTGGCTGAGGTGACTATAGTCGAGTTAACAGAAGAACAGCCTAAGGAAGATATTGTTGTACCTAAAGAAAAGAAACCAATTAAGAAACCTAAAAAACTGAAGCCAGAAGATGTTGAAAACTATATCATTAACGTTTTAGAAGAGATCAATGAGCCTTATTCATTTGAGGAGCAAGAAGAGCAGGCACCCAGTAAGCCCAAAAAGTCTACGAAAAAGCCAGTTGAACAAACAGTCCTCATTGAAGAAATGGCCCCTGAAACCATTATTGAAGACATCGTAAACGAAGAAGGAGAAGAAGTCAAACAGGTCAAGACAACCAAAAGGCTTAAAAAGAAGGAAGGATCTAAGGAATATGTCATCGAAGTAACCGAAACTTATGAGGAAAACAAGCCAGAGGCTGTGATCGAGGTCACTACGATAGAGGTACCCACGGAGGACTCACCACAGATTACAGATGAGCAACCAGCCAAGGTTGTTCAAAAGGTTAAGAAGAAGAAGCCTGTCAAGGATGATCTTGACAAATACATTCAGCAGTTAATCGATCAGGAAATCACAAAAACCACTCTCGAACAATATGAGCCAACAGAAATGGATGCAAAACCCAAGCAACCCAAAAAGAAGGTTAAAACTCACCACAAAAAGACTATTGAAGACGTCGATGGCTTACCCGTCACAATTCATGAGTTCAATGTTGAAGAAGTCGAACCTGTTAGCGAAGATCTACAACCGTTGGAGATTTTGCCAGAGGATATCGAAGAGGCACCTCAGAAGCCAGAAGACTCATCGAAGTATATTGTAAACATTTCCGATGAATTTGTTGAAGCTGATCAGCCTACTGAGAAATCTCCGGAGGAAGAACAAAAACCAACCAAAAAAGAAAAACCGTTAAAAAAGAAAAAGTTGGCTGAGGTTCCCGTTCCCTTAAAAGAAATCGAACAAACTGTTGAAGTCGTTGAACAACCCACTGAGGAAGGAGAGGTTAAAGAAATTACTGTGAAGAAGCGCAAGGTTTCAAGGAGGAAGGGCTCCAAAGAACATGTCTTTGAAATTACTGAAACTACCAGGGATGATCAGCCAACAGCAGAAATTACAGTTGTTGAAATAACTTCCGATGATGTTCTTGTTTCCGAAGAAAAGCCAAAAGTAGAAAAGAAAATCATTAAGAAGCCGAAACAACTCAAAATGGACGAAGTTGAGGACTACGTCATTAATGTTATTGAAGAATTCGTAGAGCAGGTTCCAGTTGAGGTTGTTGATAGCGAAACAATGGAAGTTAAGGAAGAAGCGCCTAAGAAGTCAAAGAAAATTCCTAAAAAGTACACAGTCACTGAACAGGAATCTTCAGAAGGCAGTGTGCCTGAAATCGTCGAAGAAGCTCCAGTGCAGCCAGTTGAAGAAGTTCCAGAAGAAGATATCGAAACCACCGACTTTTCTATTGAAATTAAGGAAGAAACTGTAGTCGACGAGAAGAAGCAACCAAAGTCTAAAAAGGCGACAAAAACCAAGCCGTTACAGCAACCCGTTTCCGAAGAAAATCAAGAGTATCTAGTTACTCTTAAGTCTGAAGAAAATGTCAAACAAGAGGAAGTGCCGGAATATGAAACTGCAGTTATTGAAGTTGAAGATGATAAACCATCGGAGCAACCTTCTTTCCAAATAGAAGAAGTTGAAACCGTAGCAATAGAACAGGAAGTAATCGACGACAAGGGAGAAACTGCAAAGCAAACTGTTACCAAACGTAAAATTAAGAAGCAACTTGGTCCCAAGGAGGAAATTATTGAAATTGTGGAAACTAAGACCGGTGACGAACCTGAGTACGAAGTCATTGTAACCACCCAAGATGCCGAAATAGTTAATGAAGAAGTTCCCCAGGAAGAGAAGCCGAAGAAGATTCGGAAAGCAAAAAAAGTACCCAAGGACGACCTTCAAGACTATATACAGAAGCTTATTGAGCAGGATATACCCAAAACAGAACTGGAAAAGTATGAAAAGATCGACTTGGATGAACCAGTAAAAATGAAGAAAAAGCCCGTCAAGAAGATAAAGGTTTCTGAAGATCAACCAACAGAAGAGACTGAAGAACCGCTGGAAGATAAGCCACTGGAAGAGAAATCACAATCTTCTGAGGAGGAAAAGGACGAACCTTTACTAACCTTTACCGTCAAGGAATTTATTCCCGAAAAACCGGAGGAAACTACTTTCGAAATAGTTGTATTTGAAGAAACCGTAGAGACCAAGCAGGTGCCAGACGAAGAGGGGAAAATAAAGGAAAAGGTGGTCAAGACAAAGAAGATAAAGCAGAAGAAGGGTCCAGAAGAAGTGGTTCACGATATTGTTGAGGTTACTGATAAGGACACTAACGAATCTGAAATAACGATTATAACCACAAGTCCAACGGAATCGCCAGATCAGGAGGAACCTGTAGTCAAACAAAAGCGGACTAAAAAGGTTAAAAAGGACGATGTTGAAGACTACATTAAAGCTGTAATTGAAGAGGAAGCTCCAAAACCGGCACAGCCAGACGATGTAGTAGTGGTGGTTGAGGACTCTGCTTCCAAACCAACTTCTGAGAAGCCGAAGAAGAAGACGACGAAACAAAAGCAGCCTGTTCCTGAGGAAGAAAAACCAAAGGAGGATGAAATATCTGTTGTTGAAACTATCACAGAAGATGCACCAGTTAGCGACGATGTAATCATTGTGCAGGAATCCATACCAAGTGTGGAAGAACCTGATCATGAAATTGATCAAATTGAAGAGATTAAGAAACCGGAAAAGAAGAAGAAGCCAAAGGCCAAGGTTACTGTGTCAGAAGAGGTTCCAGAAGAAGGCGTGGAAGAACAGCCACTAGAGGTTACCGAAAAAGAATCCGATGTTGAAAAACCTAAACATCAAGAATTCAGCATTTCTGTCAAGGAAGAAGAAAAACCTGAGCCTAAGCCGGAAAAGAAGAAGACGCCAAAGAAAATGCAAGAAGAGTCAGACCAACCTTCAGACGAAAAATACGAAATTTCAATCAAAGAAAGTGTTTTGGAACCAGCTGAAGAAAAACCATTTACGATTGAGATAATTGAGAGCGAGACTAAAGTCGAGGAAACAACGGACGATACTGGGGAAGTTCACAAGCAGGTTACCACCAAACGAAAATTGAAACGTCCTGACGGCGAAGGGGAAATAGAAATTATTGAAGTTGTTAGGGACGATCAGCCGGAGGCGGAAATAACTATTGTAGAATACGAGCCAGAACCCGTACAGCAACAAGAAAAGCCCAAGGAACCCAAAAAGAAAACGAAGAAGGTAAAGAAGGATGACATTCACGACTACATACAAAAGCTTATTGACATGGAAACGCCCAAGACTGAGCTGGAAAAGTATGAGAAAATTGAATTCGAGCCTACGGTTAAGGACAAGCCATCTGATCAACAGGTTGATGTTGTTGAGGAAACTCCGTCTGAAAAGCCGAAGAAAGATAAAAAGACAAAGTCCAAGCCAGCTCCGATCGAGGAAACTTCCGTTCCAGATCAATTTGCAGAGGTAAAAGTGGTCGAAGAAGAAGCACCGGAACAACCTTTAATACCAGTAGAAGTTGTCGAAATTCAACCCGTAGAAGTAGAAATTCAGGAGGTGGTTACTGAGGAAGGCAAGCCCATTCAGGAAAAGACCACTAAACGTGTTTTGAAGAAAAAGGGACCGAAAGAAGAAACCACTTTCAAGATTACAACTATTGAAAATGAGGATACCGATTCAGTCACAGTTATTGTTGATGAAGAACCGGATGTAGTTCCCATACAGGCCATCGAAGACAAACCAGAGCAGACTGAGGAGAAGCCTAAGCCCAAGCCGAAGAAAACTGTTAAGAAGGTTAAGAAAGATGATCTCGACAGCTATGTAAAGAAATTAATTGAGGAGGAAATTCCTAAGCCCGATTTAGAAAAGCACGAACAGGTTGATGTACCAACAGAATCTGAAGAACCAGCTCCTTCTGAAATAGCTCCGGCAGAGATTAAATTAGATTCAACTGAGCCAAAACCAACTGTTGACGACTCACCCAAACCAAAGAAAACAAAGACGCCAAAACCCAAGACAGTAGAAACTGACGAAACAATACAAGACAAACCGACAGACAAGCCTGTTGACATTACGGACACTGCAGAAATCACACCAAACCAAATTGCACAACCCGAGGACACAGCCACTGCACAAATTACACCAAGCGCACAAGAAGATAAACCTACTCAAGATGACACTAAAGATACAATTCAGAAATCAGTTAAACATAAGAAAACAAAACCAGACACACAAAAAAGCGTTGAAACAAGTAAGTTATTAGAAGAGAGTTATGGAGCCTACAAAAAATCCCGCCGCCCATGCAGCACCTTTTGCTCCTTTGTGTGTGTCTTTTGCCATTGTTAATTCCTATTGAAAACCATGTTGATTTCCAATTGTTGCGCCTCTTCCCTCCTGTGTTTCTATTCTTTTCTCTCGCTGTTCAATCTTGGCTCATTGATTTGAGCACATTCTACTGCGGCCCTAATCTCTTCCAGTTCAACTTTAAAGCCTCCGAACAAAATAACTCCCTTATTAAACCTTATGCATGCATATCTTGCTAATCTTATCTATGTAGAGTAGACATTTTTACCCACTTAGGTTACACCTATATTTAACTAAAATTCTCTTGTCTAATTGTTACCCATCTAAATGTTAGTCATATTTCAGTTTTAACCAAAATCTTCATTCCAAATAAATCAAGTAACTCCTCAACTGCATTTATTAATAATCATTTAATTTTATTCCTGAAATTGGTTAAGTTTTCAATTGTTTTCCTTCAATCGCTATATATGTATATAAAGCCTCAAAATATGTCTTCTGTCCAGTTCTACGATTTGCTTGCTTTGCAAAAGCAATGCACGGTTCCCCAGGTTTTTGTACAATATTAAGAACGATTCACTTTAAATATTAATGCATTATTTGTAACAGGTGAAGTACCAGAAGTTCAAAAAGACTATCAAATAAACATCATTCACGAGGAGCCCGTTGAGGAAGAGCAGCCCCAAAAGATTTTGGAGGTTCGAGTCATCGATGAAGTTGCTGAAGTCGAGGAATCACAGCCCATTGTCGAAGAGGTTGAAGAAGATGAGGAACAGCCCATAACAGAGGAGACACCTGAGGACGCCACCAAGCCAAAGACTAAAAAGAAGAAGGTTGTCAAAAAGAAGACCGATGACCATGATGAAATCATCAGAAAATTGTTGGAACAAGAAATCGAGAAGACAGAACTTGAGAAGTACGAGAAAGTTGAATTCGATCTTCCCAAGAAGCTTAAGCCAGAGTTCGCCAGTCTAGAGCCAATGAAAATAGAACGGAAGGAACAGAAGCCGACAAAGGTGACCATTGTCGAGGCTGCTGACGTTCCCAAAACTGTGAAACTTAAGCCCGGCAAACGTAAAGAGAAGCCCGCAGAAGAACAGAGTGTTCAACTACCTAAATTCCGTCTCAAGACGCGTATGGTTATGGTTGAATTCCCACCTGCTCCGCTCATTCCTAAGCTTACGAAAATTGGTGCCACCAAAGATAATGGTGAACTATCTCGAAACATCGAAGAGGCTGAGGAAGCCCTCAAGTTCAAGCCACACAAGACCAAGAAAATCAAAAAGATCAAGGATGATTTAGAAAAGGTTGAGCTTGAAAAATACGAGAAATATGTCAGTAGCGAGGAAGAGCCAGAGGAAAAGGCACCGTATCAGAAACCCGAAAAGGCGCCCAAGCCAGAAGAGAAACAAGAAGATGTGAAGATTAAGTTGGGCAAGGGTAAAAAGAAACCAAAGGAGGATGAAGAACCTGAGAACGTCACGCTTAAGAAGATACCAATCAAGCCCACGGAAGTAGAGGAAGAAGTTGAACTGAAGGCCAAGCCAAAGGAAGTGGTTGTTGTTGAGGAACAACCAAAGGAGCCCAAGGAAGGACAATTCAATGTTGAGCCGTTCCAACCAGTCGAATTCGATCGTCCTGAGTATGAACCTGAAGAGCTGGAGCCCATTGAACACCCAGACAAACCCGAGAAGCCAAAGAAACCCTCAAAGACCAAATACAAGCCGAAGGAGAAATCGAAGCCAGAGCCAGAAACCATAATCTCGGAGATCGTTCCTGGAATACCAAAGGAGCAAGAGGAAATACCTGAAGAAGAAATTAAGTTCCGCAAGCCCGAAAGAAAGGCTCCTGAAGAGACAGACTCCGAAATCAAACTACGACCAGTCCCTAAAGCGCCTCAAGCGGAGGAGCCGGTTGAGGAGGCCATTTTGAAGCCTAGTGTGGAGGAACCTCAGCCTGAAGTGCCCGAAGTTAAATCTGATGATGAAGCTAAGAAACCAAAGAAGGCCAAGTCCAAGAAGGTACAGCCAAAGGAAGAAGAGTTACCAGAGCAAAGACCAGAAGACTATGAGGTGTCCGTAAAGGACGAGGAAGCTCCTCTAGAGGAGCCAGTCGAAACAGAAAAACCAAAGGAAGTGAAGGTGAAGCAGAAGAAGCCCAAAGAAACGCCTGTATCTGAAGTGGAAGTCACCGAAGAAATACCCACACCAGAAGAAGTGCCAGAAGAAATACCAGTGGAGTACAAGATTACAACTACGGTTTTGGAGCCTGAAGAGGCACCGAAGGAACATCAAGTCCGCGTTGTAGATTTTGATGAGCGTCAAGAAACCACTGAGGAAGTTATCGAAGAAAAGGTTGTAACACGAAAGAAGAAGCCAAAGCCACAGCAACCAGAAGAGTTTGAGGTAACTTTGAAAGAACCAAAGGAGGAAGAGCAACCAGTCGAGGAAGTTTCGGCTGAAATCGTGCTGCCAGTTGAGCAGCCCGAACAAAAGCCAGAAGAGTTTGAAGTTGAACTTAAAATCACTGAGTCTACTCCTGAAAAGCCCGTTGAACAGGAAATTACAGTCAAGGAAAAAACTAAAAAGAAACCTGTGAAAGTAGTTACAGAAGATAAGATTGTCGTGGTGGAGGAAGAAGAGAAGGTACAACCAATTGAGGAGAAATTGGTTGAAGTCGAAAAACAAGAGGAAAAGAAGAAGACCAAGAAGCCCAAGTCATATGAGTTTAGCGTAACAGAAACCGAAGCTGTCGAGGAAAAACCAGCTGAAGTTGTTGAGGAAATACCTGAGGAAACTCCCGACGTTTTGGAAGAGAAGGTTGAGGAGAAGTTTGATTCATATAAAATCACTCTCAAGGAAAGTGAAGCAGAGAAGGTGACTGCTGTGGAAGAACAGCCCGAGGAGGAAATACCCCAAGAAGTTGTTCTCAAGAAGAAACCGAAAAAACCAGAAGAATTCGAGGCTGAGGTTGTGTTAACTGAACCAAAGATCACAGAGGAAGCCACCGTGGAAACTGAAATCAAGCAAAAGAAGGTTAAAAAACCAAAGAAGACTGAGGATGAAGCTCAATTGGAAATCAAGGTTGTTGAATCCGAAGCTCCTGTCCCTGAAGAAGTGATTGTCGAAACTGCTAAGCCAGAGATTGTAGAAAAGCAGGAAGTTGTTGTCGAAGAAAAGCCTGAAGAATTTAGCATTCGCATTTCGGAAACTGAGGCTAAGCCAGAAGAACCAAGTGAAGCACAGTTTACAGTGAAAAAACGCAAGCCTTCAGTCACTTTTGCCGACGAACCAGCAACCGAAATCATTTTGAAGGAGTCCAAACCCGTTGAAGAAGTTACTGAAGAAGCTCAAATCAAGACCAAGAAGCCTAAAAAGAAGGTTAAGGATGTGGAGGCTGAAGAATTAAAGATCACAATTACTGAGGAGACTCCACAGGAAGTTCCAATAGTTGAAGAAGTCGAGGAGGAAGCAGTGGTCACGGTGGTCAAGGAAGAAGTGCCGAAGGTTGAAGATAAGACATATACTTTTGGCATCAAGGAGACTCAGCCTGAGAAACCTGTAGAAGTGATTGCTAAGGAAGAGCCGGTGGTATCTGAGCCGATTGTGGAAGAACCGCAACCTGAAGTGTTTGAAGAACACAAGGTTAAGGTTATTGAGGAAACTCCTCGTGAACTTGTCGAAGAAGTCGTCGAGGAAGAAGTCAGGGTTATTCGCAAGAAGAAGCCCAAGCCTGAAGCTAAGGATGAACCAGAGGCGGAAGTAACTGTCTCAGCTCCAAAATCAGTCGATGAAGTCGAAGCTACTTCCAGCATTACAGTGGTTCCAGAGCAGCCGACCGAAGAGGAAGCCGCTGATCTGAAAATAACTATCATTGAAGAAGTGGCGCCACCTCAAGAACTTGTCCAGGAAATTGAAGAAATTGAAATCATCGAAGAACCCAAGGCACCAGAAGAAACGCCAGCAGACTTTAGCTTTGCCATTAAGGAAGCTGAAAAGGAACCCACCGTGGAAGAGTTACCGGAGGAACACGTTACTATTCAGAAAAAGAAGAAGAAGGCGCCTGTAGCTGAGGTTGTAGAAGAACCCGAAGCTGAATTCATGATTAAGCCCAAGCAGCCAGTGCAAGAAGTTTCCGAAGAAGCCAAGATCAAGAAGAAGCCCAAGAAACCTGTTGCCCAAGAGGAGGAAGCTGCAGAGCTTAAGGTTACTCTCACTGAGGATGTTCCCACAGAATCTGAAGTTCAGGAAATCATCGAGGAAATCGAAGAAGTACCAGAGGAAAAGCCCACTGAGTACACGATTGGTGTTAAAGAAACTGAACCAGAAGCACCACAGGAAGAAGAAGTAATCTTACCCAAGAAGAAACCAAAGGCTATTCCAGTTGTTGAAGAGCCCGAGGCAGAAGTTACTCTGAAACCCAAACCAAAGGTGGAAGAAGTTGAGGAGGAGGCTAAGATAGTAAAGAAGAAACCAAAGAAACCTGTCGAAGAAGCAGCTGCCGAAGAGCTTACGGTTAAAGTTGAAGAAGAAGTTATTCCCGAGCCGATTGTAGAAGAAGAGATAATAGAGGAAGTCCAAATTAAGAAGAAGCCAGAACCTACGCCAGAGGACATTGTCGATGCTGCGGTTGTGAAACTAAAGAAACCACAACCGGAAGAGGCAGATGAAGTGGTGGCTGAAGTAACTCTGAAGCCTAAGGCACCAAAGGAGGTACAGGAAGAGGAATTCTCTGTGGACGTCATACTGCCAAAGGAACAAAAGGTGACCGAGGAAACTTCCGACCAAACAGTACAGCTCAAGAAGAAAAAGAAGCCACAAAAACCGGCGGAGGAGGCTGCTGCTGAACTGGAGCTGAAACAAACGGTTATCGAAGAAAGGCCCGTTGAAATCGAAGAGGAAGAAATCATTGAAGAGGCAGTCATCATTCGGAAGAAACCAAAGAAACCGTTCGAACCGACTGTAGAGGACCTTGAAGAAACTGAGTTCAGTCTCTCCTTTAAAAAGCCACATACCATCAATGAGGGCGTGGAAGAGGCTGCGACCGTGCTAAAGAAACGACCAGTAAAGCCTACCACCATGGATGAGGCCGCTGCTGAGCTTTCTATCAAACGCCAAGAAGAAGAATACGAAGAGGGCGAAGATATCGAAGAGTTTGTCGTTAGCCAACGTGCCAAGCCGAAGCCTCTGCAGATCACTGAAGAAGGTGAGGAAGCCTACACTGTTAAGAAGCTGAAGCGACGCAAGCAGGTGGACATTCCCGAATACGCTGACGTTGAGAATGTCACTTTCCGTGCAAAGAGTACCAAGACCAAGGAGGATGTCGATCAGGAGTTCAACATTGCTCTAGACTCGTATGCAGAGGAGGAAATCTCCATGTCTGGCAAGGTGAAGCTTAAGAAACCCATCAAAAAGACCTTCTCTGAAGCAGCCGATGAGGCCCACATTAAGATTATGCATGATTACGACGATGGTGAAGAGCCCATCATTGAAGAGATTCGAGACGATGAGGATACCATAGACGAAGTCGAGGAGCCTGAAGAGTACTTTGTTGAGGAACTGCCACCAGATGAGGTCGACTTCAAGCTAAAGCCCAAGAAGCAACCCAAGCCTACCTATTCCGTTCAGGATGAGGAAGAAGAACAGTTCCTGATTGGCATTCGGCATCCCAAACGTGATTCTGTGACCTACGATGAGGATTCTCTAACGTTCAAGAAGAAGCGTAAGGTTGTCCAACAACTTTTCAATGAAGGTAAGTCGGCTTTTGTCACCAATAATGGTAATTTATATGAATTTCAAAATGCTTTACTTTCACATAAAAAAATATCAGCTTATATGATATCAGCGTAGCAAGGTAAAATTACCCAACTTAAATGTCGGTTGCTAACGCTTAACCACTCATTGTTAAAAACCTTCAATGCTTCACCGTGCATTCGAAAATAGTTACCAATCTATATTTATTTTTCTACAGATGGAGCATCGCTGAATATCACCAGGGAAATGAATGTTGAAGGTATGTTAATATTACTATTTATAAAATTCGCAACTAGAAAAATTATTTTATTCATGAATTTTAGAATCGGAAAATCCCAATGTTATGTACTCCATTTGCAATTATATCGCCGACAACGACGAAGCTATCAACTTAGTAGAGGGTGAAAAGGTAACGGTGATTGGACGTCACAGCTCTGAGTGGTGGTATGTCAAGAAGAGCATTACCGAAGAAGAGGGCTGGGTTCCAGCTCAATACTTAATGGAGCCCGATGAATACGCTCAATATGTGCAAAATAAATTGCACGAGAAGATCGATAAGCTGCCTGTGTTTGAACGTAAGTTATTTTTCTTTTGTTTGATTAAATATCTATTTGTTAGACATAACTTAGTTTTGTCACTGTCCTCGTTTGATTGTTAACAAACAATTCCGTGTTTTGTTGTGATTGTGTCCTGTAAAGGTCCTGGGCCAGAAGATAAGCCCATTGCTCCGCGATTTATTGAGAAGCTGCAGCCCATTCATACGCCTGACGGCTACACTGTGCAATTCGAGTGCAAGGTTGAGGGCAGCCCGAGACCGCAGATTGCCTGGTTCCGCGAGACTGCCATTATCAAGCCCTCGCAGGACTTCCAAATATTCTACGATGACGATAATGTGGCTACCCTGATTATTCGCGAGGTCTTCCCCGAGGATGCAGGCCAGTTTACGTGCGTGGCCAAGAACGCCGCTGGTTTTACTTCCAGTACAACGGAACTGATTGTGGAGAGTCCACTGTCCGACCATGGTTCTGATGCCACAGCCCTGTCACGTCGCAGCATGTCTCGCGAATCTTCGCTGGCGGATATTTTGGAGGGAATTCCACCAACCTTCTCAAAGAAACCAAAGGCCCAGTATGTGGACGAGAATACAAATGTAATTCTAGAGTGCCGACTGGTAGCCGTTCCAGAACCGGATATTGTCTGGACCTTTAATGGTGAAGACATTAACGAGGAGGAGCTCAAGAATGTTCGCATTGTTACCGAATCCGACATGCATATGTACTGCAGTGTGGTGCATATCACCAAGGTGAAGAAATCGCAAGAGGGCACCTACGAAGTGATTGCTACAAATCGCGAGGGTGAGGCACGTCTACCGATCACACTGAAGGTGCGAACCACCGACCAGGAGGCACCGCAGATCTTGGAGCCCCTTCGCAACATGGTCATACGCGAAGGTGAGAGTGTCGTGCTATCCACCCAGATTGTGGGAAATCCACCACCAAAGGTAACCTGGTACAAGGATGGTAAGCCCGTGAAGAATGCCAAGTCTGACAAGGATTTGCACACGTTAACACTAATCACGCCCAAGAAGTCCGAGAAAGGTGAATACACTGTTAAGGCTGTAAATCCCTTGGGAAGTGTGGAGACTACTGCTAATCTCACAATCGAAGGTACGTACATTGTTTTATGTTGGAGAAGGCCCCATATATATTTTGTTTGTTTTTGATATTAACAATAATTTTTTTATTATTATTTAGAAGCCACTAGTGGCAACGCTGAGCCACCACTCTTTGTGGAACGCTTCGAGGAACAAAATGTGCCACAAAAGGGAGAGATTCGTTTGCCAGCCAAGGTTTCCGGCAATCCGGTTCCCGAGGTTCAATGGCTATTCAACAACAGTCCGTTGTTCCCCAGCGAACGCATCCAGCAGGTATACGATGGCGAGAACATTGAGCTCATCATTAAGGATGCCAATCCCGAAACTGATTCCGGCGACTACAAGTGCATTGCCAGCAACCCCATTGGTAAAACATCTCACGGAGCCCGTGTGATTGTCGAGGTCGATGAGGTGACCTTCACTAAAAAGCTTAAGAAGACCATTACCATCGAGGAGGTTCAATCTCTAACCCTGGAATGCGAGACTTCCCACGTAGTGACCACCAAGTGGTTCTTCAATGGCAAGGAGCTCAGCGGCATGGATCATCGTGTTGTTGTTGAAGATGGCAAGACCCACAAATTAGTGATTAGGAACACAAATCTTCGTGATTCTGGCACTTATGTCTGCAAGGTCAAGAAGCAAGAGACTCAATCAACTGTGGAGGTGCTGCAACGCAAACCCGATTTCATTAAGGTACTGGAGGACTACGAAGTAACCGAAAAGGATACGGCCATCTTGGATGTAGAGCTTACTACAGAGGCAACTGAGGTTACCTGGTTTAAGGATGGCGAGAAAATCACGCCTGAAAACAAGAATGTCGAGTTCATTAAGGACGGCAAGGCTCGTCGCCTGGTCATCCGCGATACCACCATCCATGATGAGGGCCAGTACACGTGTAAGATCGAGGGACAGGAGTGCAGTTGTGAACTTGTTGTCATTGAGCTGCCACCTGAGATTGTTGAGCCGCTGAAGGATGTTTCAGTGACCAAGGGTGAAAATGCCACATTTGAAGTTGAGCTCAGCAAGGGCGACGCCCTGGTCAAATGGTATAAGAACGGCAAGGAGATTGTGTTTAATGAACGCATTCAGCTGGCCATTGATGGCAAGAAGCAATCTCTTCGCATTCTCAAGGCCAAGCCCGAGGATGTTGGCGAATACTCCATCCAGGTTGGCGACCAGACATCCAAGGCCAAGCTGACTGTTGAGGAGCCACTGGTTAACTTTGTCGTCCGCCTGCCGGACGTCACGCTGGCCACAAAGACCACAGATGCCGAATTTACGGTTGAGTTGTCCCAGCCCGATGTGGAAGTAACCTGGCACAAGAAGGGTAAGCCAATCAAGCCCAACAAGAAGCATGAGGTCTTCGTTGAGGGCACTGTCCGACGATTGGTCATTCACGACGCTAATGACGACGATGCCGGCGAGATCAGCTGCGTGGCCGAGAATGTCACCAGCAGTACCAAACTGTGCGTGGAGGAGCTCAAACTGCCACCCGTCATTACTTCTGACAAGGATCAGACAATCAAGGTAAAGGAGGACGACGATGCCATCTTCACTGTCAAGTACACAGGCGTCCCAACACCCGAGGCTACATGGACCACGCGCAAGGTTGTCATACCTAAGTCAAAGCGCACAATTCCGGCCATCGACGAACAGTCTGCCACGCTAACCATCAAAAAGGTTGTCGACGATGACGAGGGCGAGTACACCGTTAAGCTTGTCAACCCTGTTGGCGAGGCGGAGGCCAGCCTGCATTTGGTCATTATGCGTAAGTACCTTAGCCCTAGCTTAGAT
Organism: Drosophila bunnanda; assembly: GCA_035046265.1. NCBI lineage: Eukaryota > Metazoa > Arthropoda > Insecta > Diptera > Drosophilidae > Drosophila > Drosophila bunnanda. Next base: position 6,036,661 of record JAWNOB010000075.1, read on the forward strand.
GTCAGTTAATTGGTGCGGAACTGATGACCCTAATCAAATACTTAGGCAAGCCGACGGCACCTGGTACTCCTCAGCCACTGGAGATAATGCACGATTCCATTACGCTCTACTGGAAGGCGCCGGAGGACGATGGCAAATCGGAAATTATCGAATACATTCTTGAGTACCACGATGTTAAGGAGGAAAAGTAAGTGCCATTTATTAATGTTATGGACATTTGCTGTTATAATTTAATTAAATCAATTAAATGATTTAATATGAGTAATATGTATTGGCCTTTGCCGGATGTGTAAGCCCTAACAATATTGTTCGTTTTTAGATGGACTGAAATTCGCAAGATAAAGGACACTACATACACCATTAGCAAGCTGAAGATCGACACGGAGTACGTGTTCCGTTCGATTGCCGTGAATGAGGTTGGACCCTCACCGCCCTCACCGGCTTCGCCATCCATCCGTTTGGTGCCCAAGGTCGAGACCGAGGCGCCAAGCGTACGCGAACCCCTGCAAGATGTGGTTAGCGAACTGGACAAGGAGGTCACGCTGTCCTGCGTGTTCGGCGGCATTCCAGAGCCAAAGGTGACGTGGAAGAAGAACGGCAAGGTGTTCGAGTCGAGTAACCTACGCTACGAGAACCGTGTAGCCAAATACACAATTGAAAAGACAACCATTGAGACTGAAGCCACCTACACATGTGTGGCGACCAACGAGAAGGGCACCGTGGAGACCTCGTGTCGCCTGAAGCTGCAGCAGAAGCCCGTCCTCGAGGTAGAGGATAAGTATCTGACGCAGAAACTGCGCACGGGCAGCACTCTCACCATTCCAGCAACGGTCCGCGGCTATCCACAACCCACCGTGACCTGGCACAAGGAGACCGTGGAGCAAAAGACCACCAAGACGGTCACTATCGAGACTACCGAGACCACTTCCACCTACACAGTGAAGAAGGTCACCCGCGAGTTCTCCGGCAAGTATAAGGTCACGGCCACCAACGAATCCGGCTCTACGTATGTGGAATGCACGGTTCAGGTGATAGACAAACCCAGTAGACCACAGTCCCTGGAGATTAAGGACGTTAAAAAGGACTCGATCACCCTGGAGTGGACACCGCCCATCGATGACGGCGGTTTGGAGATTAATAAATATACGCTGGAGAAGTGTGATGTTCAGAACAATGTCTGGATGAAGGTATCCGACTTTGACAAGGACATTCAATCCTATGCGGTTCAGAAATTATCCATGAATTCGCAATACATGTTCCGTGTGGTGGCCGCCAATCCAATTGGCGAATCAGAGCCCACGGAAAGTGATCCTGTGACTATAACTAAGAAGTTTGGTAAGTTTGGATACTTTTTTTGCAGAGATAAAATAATTACTAATTACATAAATCCTAATAAATATCTTTAGAAAAACCATCGCCACCACGTGGCCCCACAACTGTATCGGGAATGAACGATACTTCCTTCAATCTGGCCTGGGAACCATCCGAGAGTGATGGTGGCTCCAAAATCATTGAGTACATTGTGGAGATACGGGAAGAGACAGAAACCACCTACAGATCGGTGGGCACTAGCCTGGGCACTGTCACCAATATTCACGTGGAGAAGGTGGTCAGGAATAAGGGCTATCTGTTCCGCATTTATGCGAGGAACGAGGCTGGCACTAGCGAGGCGTACGAGACCACGGAGAAGATTGTCGTGGGTCGCAAGATAAGTAAGTTCCCAAATTGTTTACACATAATACCAATTGCTTATTGCTTCCGCATATATTGCTTATTTTAAAACCGCAACTAATGCTTAAACATGCGCAAAACTAATCCCAAATCAACAACAGCTATTGATAATGAAATCGTGGGTATGTAACTAGTTTAAAAAGACGAAAAAGTTTAAATGCTAATGGAATATCTTTCATAAATCAACTCCCAGCGCCACCATCGCCACCTCAGAATCTAAGGGCGCCGGATGTTACCAGTCGAAGTGTTACCTTGGATTGGGAGGTGCCAGCCCGCAATGGTGGTTCCGAAATCACCGGTAAAAAATACTTGCATATACATTTAGACGGAATAATCATTAAAACCTTTCATTTCACAAACAGGCTACTGCGTGGAAAAACGTTCGTCAACATCGACAACTTGGTCAAAGGTCATTACACTGGACGCTCACCAGCTGCACTACACGATTGACAATTTGAAGGAGAAGTGCGAGTACTGGTTCCGTGTGTCTGCGGAAAATGAGGCTGGACTAGGTGCACCAGCCGTCACCGAGAGCGTATCGCTCAAGACACATGCCAGTAAGTGCAACGGGTAGAAAATACGTTAAACAGAGTCCCTCAACGATTCCCAATTTTCCCCTTTAGCCGTACCCTCGCCACCGACCGCTCCACTGGAGGCGCGCGTTCTTGCCGCCAATGCCCATATCTTCGAATGGGGTATTCCCGAGTCAGATGGAGGTGCGCCTCTGCTCGGTTACCACATCGCTATAAGGGACATGAAGAAGACCATGTGGATCGAGGTGGGTCGTGTGCCTGCTGGCGTGCAGAAATTCCAGATCAGAGACCTGCAGGAGAATCACGAGTATATGATTCGCATATTTGCCAAGAACGAGATTGGTCTGAGTGAACCTCTGGAATCAGAAGAGCCCTACAAGGTTATGACCGCTGGTGAGTGTTATTTTACGAATCACATCTTTAAAAGCACTTTCAAATGTAAAGCCAAAATTCTTCCGTATGAATTGACTATTTCTTTCTCAAATCCTGCCACGAATAAGTTATAGTAGATACGTGAACATGGCTGATTGTGCAATTTGTCAAAACTAATATATATATATATATTGTATTCTTTTTTGATGCAGGTCATGAGAGCCTGCCGGACGAGCCGCGCACCGAGATGAGCACGTGCAACACCTCGTCGTGGCTGCGTGACCACAACATGGATGCAGACATCCATTCGTATGCACGCGGCAGGCTGCTCCAACGCGATGAGTACTTCTTCCGGCTGTGGGCGGAGATACCCAAGAGCAAAAAGAAGAAGAGCTCCAAATAGTCGGTAAACAGTATATATTAACAACAACAAAAAAAACGACAACGAAATGAGAAACACTTTAGGTGGTAGGTTAAGCATATTTCAATTGTATTTTATATAACACAGAAAACGGGCAGCGAGCCCTGGATTTTGTAGCTTTTTGTACTGTACTGGATATGACGATGATATGTAAGGATGATGTAATGCTAATTGCATCCCATTGACAGCGATGTCAACGACTCCCGGCCAAAGAGTGCGAGCGAAGACAAACTTAATGCACGGGAGCGTGGACGTGGCGCAATGGTAGGATGGCCATTACATCATCTAATTAATGGACATAATTTTAGATTTTTCATTTGCATAGAGTTCTTATTTTTATTATTTCCCGTTTTCATTGTTTTATTTTCGACTTATTTTATGGTAAGCTGTGATAAATCTATCAAAATCGAAAGCGTCAAACGAAGCAACAAAAAATGAAACACAATATATATTAAATGCCACCACGAGGCGAACCATTTGGCATCGGGCAACGGAAGCCAACGAGCCGCATCCCTCCAAAACACCCAACATCATCCCAAATCCCCGCCAGGGTAACTCAATATCCACTCCCCTCTCGGGAGACAAAAAACAACAAATGGTGCAATTCGATATGAGTTATTTCTGGGGAGTGTGTTGCGAGTCGCTGGCTTCAGTTGTCTTTGCCCTGGATTCGCCCTGGCTGAAATTTATGGCATATTAGAAATATATATATAAATATATAAAGAGGTTACACTCGCATGTCTTTAAAGTTACAAAAACCAAATGAATAAATATAATAAAAAATAAAACAAATGTGTCCTACCTTATTCAAAACATTTCACATTCTCAGCTGGATGACTCGCGGTCTCTTCTCCATGATAAGTATTTATTCCTGTAAAAAGATAAATACAATTTAAATTAAATTTCAACATATTTAAGAAATACTTAAAGGTACCCAAGCCCGATTAAATAATTTGATATTGCCCATGAATTTTACTATGAAGGCTTCAAGGGTTTCTTGTGGTTTCCCAACAGCTTTCTAGCTTATTTTCCGAATTCAACTAATTAATTCATTGGATTTTGGCCCCAAACTCGGCATAACTTTGGCGGAAAGTTTCCTACGCAATGTTTCCTTTGTTTTTTTTTTTTTTGAATTGTAAAACTTAAAGACCAATGCGGAAACGGTCTGGTCCACATGCGTGTGTGTCCAGGCAGTGGAAACTTATCTGGTGACATGGCAAATGCGGCATAAACTTTTCTCCCCAGAAGCTGAGAGCTCTGTGTGTGCGAATTTAATTAAAGTTTTTGCGGTTGCCACTAATCAAAAGATATTATCTCGACTGTTTTGTTGTAACTCTCTGTGCGGCTAGACGCAGTAATTTGAGCCAACTTTTTTTGAGGGGGCACAGAGCTGAGCACAGATTTCCGGGAATGGCTGAATGGCCAAAGTCTGAATCTGAGTCCCAGTTTGAGCTGTGCGAGATGAGCAAAAAAAAAAAAAAAAAAAAAAACCCCATAAAGCTAAAGCATATTTCCGGCACTTCAAATTGCACAGGCAAACAAAGCAGCAGCAGACGAGTGTCTGAGGCATCGTTGGGTAACACAAACAGTCAAACAGCATACATATAGTGCCCATAGCCAGGAGCCTTCTTAGCCTGTTATTCAGTTATTGATACACTAAACGATCGAGAAGGAGCGAGCAGCTCAAAACGGAAATTTCATTTACTTGTTTGCTTTTCTCCATTCTGCTTTTCGCTTTTCCTACACTCAATTTTCTTGTTTAGTCGCGTTGGCGTTTTGTTATTGTGCAACAACAAATTGAAAGCTCCTAAGCTGCTTTCGACGCTTTAAAGGGCACCAACATTTTCAAACATTTTCAGCCCACAAGTGCGAGTATCTTGCAGATACTTGTGCTGCCACTGCTTCTGCTTCTGCTTGTGCGACCCCATTAGTTATGGTTTATTAAGGTGAAGACGAGTCGAGATGGAGAGCTCTCTTAGCCGTAATACAATTGTAAACTTGTAATAGAATTTGGCAAGTTCTGTTGAATGCATATAAAAACAAATTACACATCAACTTTATGGTGTGCACGTAGAAAATTGAGGCCCTCTTCGGCTCTCAGTGGGTTAGCTCGCTTCGGTTTCTTTTGCTTTTTCTTTTCATTTTCCTATGTTTCCCATGTTTCCCATGCTTTTCTTCGTCTTCTTGTTGGCGACCATGTCAGGGCTCGTCAAACGTGATGGCCTAGGAATAAAAACAAAATCCACCGACGTAAGAAAAGACAGTAGAAAGTTTGCTTAATTACTTCCCAAAACAATAATGACGACTGTGTGTGTCGGCGAAGAGATTGTAGAAACAACACATTTCCAAAGAAATTTAATTAACAACTTGCGAAGAGCCTAGGGCATCGTCCTAAAAGTAAGCAAATTCGTAATATGATTTTGCTAATTGTTCAAAAAGCTTCGAACCTGGCAGTATACGATATTTCTGTCACAATCAAGTATGATCGGCATTCTAACATTTTATATAAAATTAAATAAGAACTTAAATCAATCAAAATTTTTTTCGATCTTTTAGAAATATTTTCTAAGCAATACTTTCGCATAAATGGGAGCCGATACTCCATCACCCATTGGAGACGGGGAGGCCAAGGCATTCAACGCGTTTATGAAGAAATACATGAAGAATCATCTACACCAGGATGAAAGCGAGTGGAAATGGAACGGGTCAAATGCCTGGGGCAAGCTTACTACCGCGCAGAAGAAATTATTTGCGGTGAGCCCAGAATTTTTATATTCTAATGGGCTTAGAGGCTCCTTGATGTATTTCTCTAAAAAAATTTCAGATGAAGCCCAAGGCTTATACGCCCAAAACCAGAGTTCCTATCCATAAAAAGAAACGGCCATCGAAACCAAAGGCCAAAAGCAAAGATAAAGGTCATCCCGCCAATCCGCGTGATAAAAACCTAGCGCACAAAGTAACTAAAAAGCTGAAAAAACAAAGTGAAAAGAGAGATAAATTCGCATATTCTAAATACCCAAAACCGGTGAGTACCTAAAATAACTATCGAATAATTTCAACTTATTCAAACTATATACTTAGAATATAAGGATTGACTTGGGAAATAATTAAAGGACTATCCGTCTTTTAGTTTTCCATGGATTTAGGCCAACTTTTGTAAATATTTAAATTATAAATTAAAATATAAATTGAATGTAATGAATGTATTAGTACAGACTTTTTGTTTTCAAGTGGATTTTTACGCCGTAGAATGCGCTGTGTATTATATTTCAGTCAGAAGCTTGTAACGCAGTGAAGGAGTCGTTTCCGACCCTATAATCCATATATCTTCTTGATCAGCGTGAGCAGCCGAATCGATTTAGTCATGTCAGGTAAAATATTAAAAATTTTTTTTTTTAATTTTACAAAATTTTTAGGCTTGTAAAAATTGACCAAAAATTTTAATTTTTAAAATATTAAAACTAGAAATGCAGATTTGTTAACCCCATAAAAACTAGCAAAGAAAAGTTATCCAAGTTGAAATTAATGCATTTTTGGCTTAGTTATGATATTTGAAAAACTTTGATTTACCCAAAAAATTTGCATAAAAAATATCGATATCAATGTTTTCCAATAGTCATTTAGATTTTTAATTTTGACATAATATTTAACTGAGTTATTCAAATTTTTAAAAATCAAATCAATCAAGAATACGAAGATTGGAAAAGAATGTCGCAGGCGTTCACTTAGACATTGTCTAGATTTTGTTTTTGTCAATTAGTATCCATATCAATCGGTATAAATATAGATTTAATTTATTGACTAATTTTCTTTAAGCCATGCAATCTTGTTAATTCATATCAAAAGAGTATTTCCTATACCTCTACGAACCCCAGGATGTATCTATATATACAGTTAACTAACAAAGAAGATGCCGTAAAATGTTAATTACAGCGGATGTTTATTATGCCATAGCAGGACCCCCAATGAGTCGCTTGGCCAGACATTAGCTCTTCTGAAATATCCAGACTCATTTACGATGCGCAACACGGTCCAGCTTGGATTCGGGTTCTGGCCAGCCCAGCCCAGTCCCCAAATAGCCAGGCCAAAGCAGCTGTATATATGTATAATTGGCCTGGTCGAGCAGTTGGCAGCAATAAAGCCGGGGCCATAACCAAGACAAGCTGGCCCCGGCCCATATATGCCACAAAATGCAGCGTCATAAAAGAAATAAAATAAAATATACAAAAAAGAGACAACTTCCGGTGCGGCAGTGCAGCAGCAGCAGTAGCAGTAGCAGTAGCAGCATCAACCCGATTTCCGCTGAGTAAAGTGAGCAAACATTTAAGGAAAACATGCCATAAACGAGCGAGAATTACGATGCCCATGGGAATGCCCTCACCAAACTAAAACTCAAAGTGCATCTGGGGCCATTAGGGATTCAGCTGGCGAATATTAAACGATTTAAATAACAATACAATTTCCACTTTTTGCACAACTATTTGCTGTGAGGAATCAATATGCCCGACTTTGCTGCCAGCTCCCAGAAGAGGGAGAGGAATATTGTAAATATAAAATATTTATTGCCAGATTGCACACGCATCCCACAGCAGCCGTTGGTTTCATTCACCAGCACCTTCCTACACTTCAAATAAGTTTCAATATATTGTCACAAATGTTTCTTGAAAAATTAAATTATCAATAGGAGAAACAAGGAATCATAATTGAACTAAACCAGGCTTTGTCTGAGTATTCAAAGTTAAAACCCTCAAAAAGCAATACTTCTTACTTTGTATATCAAATTTTTAATAATAAAACTATAAAATTAATAAATTTTCTTGCTGTGCCATTGGTTTTCCTTGCAGGCAGATATGCACCAGCAGTCATCCAGTCCATTCAGCCGCTTCCTTCCCATTGAATGCATTGCATTGAAAGCATCCGCCCGCCGCAAGAACATGGCAATTTTTCCCTTTCCCGTTCCCTTTTACAACCTTTGGTGGCCAGCCACACACTGGGCCAATTCATAACATTTACCAGAAAACCAATTTAAAATTAAATATAGACATTTCGTGTACAAATTAACAGCAAATTTCATTGCACATTGCTACTTCACTCTTCCTGGCGCCATTTAAAAATCAAGTGTGCTGAAAATTAAATTTCACAAACTGTTTTCATACAGAACGTGGAGGAGGGGCTGGCTGTGCCATGTAAAGACTTTTAGTGGCTTCCGCCCAAAAACTAATGAAAGCTGCTTCCTTCCACCACTCCGGTGGCTTCCACTTCACCGTCGATGACATCGTGGGTTAAGTACACACACACACACACAGAGAGAGAGAGAGTCTGCATGACTTTTTGAGGCGAAGTAATTAAAGTCAATTGCCATTTTGGCAAAATGCGCTCATCGTGGCGTATACGTAATGCGATTGAGGCGAGACTGTGTGTGTGCGTGCGTGTGTGTCAACAGCATTAGCTCCGTTGACTTGCCAGCTATTAGCAAACACACCACAAACTGTGTTATAATTTATTAGAAAACACTCTGTCAAAATTCAACTTCCGAAATGAATTTATTTCGACTCGAGCGGATGTCCTCGCAAGACTTAACTATGTCGTCAAAGCTTAATGGCTATTGTTTGGCCCGCGGGAAATCGGTGAAAACCGTAAGCTTTATTTGCAAATTTGATTTCGCGCCTTTGTGCTGCGTTTACCAATTTGGTTTACAGCTGCCAGGGAGCCAATCTCTCTAGGTGGCCCCCAAATGATGTCTGATGTTTTACGGCTTCGTTTTGTTGACTTTGTAATGCCCCGTCGTAAAAGTTGTGTGTGGCCAAAACCGAAAAGCGACACCACCATTTGCATTTATCGGCAGAGAGAACTTTGTTGGAGTCGGCTTGATTAGCTCATTATAGAGTGTTTTCACATTTACGAGCTTATACTTTTTGGGCAGATAATGTTTAGTGGGCACACTTTTGAATACGAATCAGGCAGGATGAGTGTGAGGATGATGAAACATAATTTGAGGCGATAAGATATTTCTGAATGGCCCATAAACTAGTTTCGCATTTGTATTTTTATGATGCCACAAGGGCCTTGAAGCAACTGTATTTTAACATTTTAAATTTCTTGTTGATTTTTACGGCTTTTTGTTAAAATAAATATTTATTAATGTACCTTAATGTCTTTATATTGATATTATATTTCCCTCCTGTTTGCTTTTCACATTATTTTAATTAACATTTCCCCCCTCATAGCTCGGTTTATCTGCTACATAATTCATGAAGATTTCGAGGGTGTATAATATTAATTCTTTTTTGTTTTTGTTGCCACCAAAGTTTTTCCATCAACTGCCATTGATATACAGAGCAAATTTTTCCGCATTTTCCACTTTCAGTCATCAGTCAGTCGGATGCTATGTCGTCGGCCATGGTGACTTAATTTTGCTGTAAGTTCCATTGGCCTTTGCATAAATGCATTTTGATGCCCTGGCGCACACGAGGGACGTTAAACAGATTTGCACCTTGCATATATAAAGTCAAATTTACAAGTTCGGTACGAAAATTGCAACGCAAAATATGCAAATGACAATGCTGATGGGAGATGGTGCTCCCGTGCCCGTTCCCTTGCCCGTTTCCATGCCCATGCCCATGCCCTGTGAAAATGTTGCGGATGCCAAAAAGGAGCGCGAGATGTTTGGCCCCGGAATGAGGGTCATGGTAACTCGGCAAAAAAAAATTCCTTAAATTTTTGCACTTGGCCGGCTACCATCTGGCAAGCGATGGCAGGCGGCAGGCGGCAAGCAGCAGGCAGCAGCTGAAAATGAAGCTGTTTTCCGGTTGGAATGGGTTCCAGGGACCAAGCACAGTGGGCGGATGGGTGACTTAATGTGGATACGTGCTGGGCATTGCCAAAGATAAGTGAACGGTGAACTTAGCTGCCTTCCAGCTGCACAAGTGCACTGTCGGTGTTTCTGTTTACGTGCTTAGCTCCTTAAAATGCACTGCTCCGAGGGCCGACCTCGGCATACGCTGCGTATGCGTGTTGTCGTGTCGCTCTGTGCCAATCGAATGTTCTAATGTTTTGCAGCACATTAAATTGCCAATATGGCTTTATTGTTCCCAGTCCCCGACCTCACACCCCCGCTGGCTGTATGTCCATGGCAGCGATTTATGCTGTCACATTTAGTGGCGGCGGCTACGGCGGCGGAGGAGGAGGATATCAAGGAGCAAGTGCGAGCGGCGCCTGTGGGGCCATAACAGCTTCACTCAGAGTCAGGCACATATAGAAGCGCATAGTGTTGCCAAATCAGACAAGGGTTATTTAGCTTTTATTGAATTTGGATTGAGGGAAAAGTATTTCTATTTTCCTTCGGGTTTATAGTAGGACTTTTCCATATGCACTTTACAATATAAAATACAACACGAAAGCGCACTAACTTCGGAAAGCTCTCAATCGGACTCTAGAATCGTATTGAAAATCAACCATAAAAATTTTTACGATATTTGCATTTTTAATCGATATTTATCTAGTTTTAAATAGGTTAATAAATTAGCCAAAAAAATTTGTCCTTTCCTACATGCTTAGACAGAATATATATGGATTATAGGATCGGAAACGACTCCTTCACTGAGCTTTAGACTGAAGGATGTGTCTTTCAGTCATATTTGTATGACAAATTTGTCCAAATTCCAAAGCTTAAAAAACTCGTAACTAAGCTAAAAATGCATTAATTTGGACACGGAAGTCAGTCCTGTGCTAGTTTTTAATAGGTTAACAAATCTGCAAACTCAATTTAAAGTTTTTAAAATTTTTAATTTTTGACTATTTTTCAAAATGTAACAATGTAAATTTTTACAGTATAAAAATTTGAAAAAAATTTTCAAATTTTTTTTTCCTTATCTATATGCATAGAAAGATTCGCCTGTTGATGCTGATCAAGAATATATATGGAACATAGGGTCGGAAATAACTCCTTCACTAGGTTACAAGCTTCCTACTGAATTTATAGTACCCGGCAAGGGTATAAATATATACATAACAAATTTGTCTAAAATTCAAGACATAGAAACCTCATAACTTTGTCAAAAATGCATTAATTTCGACACGGAAGTCAGTCCTGTGCTAGTTTTTAATAGGTTAATAAATCTGCAAACTCAAATTACAATTTTCAAGAATTTTAATTTTTGACCATTTTTGAACATTTAGCAATGGGAATTTTAACAATATAAAAAGTCGAAAAAAATTTTCAAAAATTTTTTCCTCTCCTATATGCCTAGAACGATTCGTCTGTTGATGCTGATCAAGAATATATATGGATTATAGGGTCGGAAATGACTTCTTCAGTGCTTCGTAAGCTTAAGACTGAAATTATAATACCTTGCTGGGATTGGGTATTAAATACCTAATAGTTGCAAAGATTTTTTTATTATTACCGAATATAGAGAATATTCTTCAATATGCAAAACTCTATACGACTTTTTTGAAGTAGTATTTATTATTTACATAGTCTATGGATCTACAATAACCCTTCTTTGTACCTTGAAAAATCTCTTATATAAAAGGACTTCCAAGGACTCCAACTAAACTAAAATCTCAAGCTAGTTTCCGTCACCACTATCCTGTCCACGACACACACACACACACTCACAGCTCGGTGTCAGTCAGAATGGAGCGTGTGACTTGACTGGAGTCACTGCGTCTGCTCCAGGCTCCTGACTTCCATTGGCAAGACATAAAACGTGGCACTCGATGATGCCTATGGGCGAGTTCGCACATCGCAACTGAACGTATATACACACATATATGTATCTATATATGGTGGCAGTAATGGTTGTAGGCAACCAACGAGCATTGCCATCCTGGCCTAAACATCACTTCACAACTGCCAAGCCAAGCACATCCGGTTTCCGTTAGTTGTGCATGCACCGGCCACCGACCCACGTTCCCTCCGAATGCAGGAGCAGGAGCAGCAGCAGGAGCGGGAGCAGGAGCACCTGTCTGTCAGTCAGGCTGATGTTACTTCGGGTAATATCATTTAGCCTTGTCCTGGGCTCGCTCACATACGAATATGTTGGAAAAATATTATCTCGTTACGATTTTCCCGAGGTATGAGTGCGGGCGGGGGTGTTGTGGCACGAGCATTCTTTCTGCCCTTTTTGCCATTTTAGTTCGCCACCGTTTTTGCTTCTCGCCTAGTTTGCCTTTGGCTTATGAGCGGAAGTACGTGTCGCTCGACTCAAAAGAAGGCAGGATGACGCTATACGTACGCCAAGGAAAAAATATATATAGAAAAAACTACGCACATTTGCCACTACCACAGGGGATAAATAAATGTGTGTGTGCGAGGATGGAGCAGGGAGGCGGGAGATGTTTAAATTTGATTTCAAGTGCTAGCATTTTGATGGCAAAATAAGTGAATGCGTGTTGCGGCTGCTTACGTGTCCTTGTTATGGCCAAACTTCTTCCTCTCGCTTTTAAAGGAGACACGAGGTGAAGATGGCGAAAGTTCTGTGTTCAAGACTAAAGTATTTAAGGAAAAAATACTTCAAGTAGAGTTTTAAACAAAGGTTAAGACAAGAGAAGAGCTTAAAGCGTAAGATAAGACCAACGGGAGGAAAAACTTCAATCAACCGCAGGGGAATTCCAAAAACTTTCCTTACTGATTTTCACTCAACTATATTTTGGGGAAGCTGGCGCCAAATCCCAATTGTCAAAGCGATAAAATGTACTGGAGAATAAGTAAAAGTCGATTCAAATCTGTCGATTAAATTTCTCAGTTTGTGGTAGGCAGAAGTTTATAGAAATATTTTAAGAAAGAAGAATTTGTTTAATTCTCCATGAATTAATTATTTAAGAACTAAAGATTTAACAACATTTTGGTCAAACCACAAATGCAAGTATTTCTTTAAAATCTTTTGGGTTTTTTGGATTATTTTGTTTTATATTATTTGTTGTCCTTTTGACAAGCCCTCCTTATTAATTGCCTGCAGCTTCGATTACGCATTTAATTTTCCATCTTCCCTTATTCGTTTCCCTTAGTTATTGTAATTTACCATTCATTTCCTTGAACTCTGGCACACTTTTCCCGCACACATTGCTACTGGACCCCCACCAGACCCTTCATGTGCATGTGGCTCCAATTTGGAGCATTTGCAAAAGGAGAAGTTGTGCAGAGAAGTCGCCTCCGAGAAAGGAGAATAAGGATAACAAGCGGAGAAACGTGGAGCATAAGGAGCTGCCTTCACGTCAGGGCAGGATTGGAAACGAGGGTCTGCTGCTGGTGGTTGGAACTGCTACTGCTTTTGATTTCTCATGCGTGCAACGTTTACTCAGCCGCGTTCTGGTGCCCGCGAGCGCAGCCAAAATAACACACGCACACTCACATTTTCGCGCTCTTGCTCCAGAATCTCCAGCTCATTTTACGAATTGCTCGGTACTTGGTCAGTGCAAAGGGTATGTTACATTTCTCTTGCTTATTTACACAAAAATACCACAAATTGTTGACTTCTAGCAAACAGAAGGAGCACGCTGTGTGCCCAAGCGTAGCAGCTTTCACTAGCTTACAGCTCAAATATTGGATGGAATAACAACCTACTCAAAAATAAATTAATATAGAGAAAGTGTGCATTAATTGGATTTCCACAAATTTTAAATTAAAATCCCATAAAAGTAGGCAACATTTTGTAACTCCTGCTCAACAACGGGGGGTACTCCTAAGTCGCAACGCTTGAGTAAGGCAATTCCTGCTTGTTTTGTTTACGCATGAATTTACAGGAGGACGTTGGCGGTTAATGGGAAAATGAGAGCGGGTTCACGCTTCACTCTACTTGGCACTCACTTAATTATTGCACAAGAAACCGAAACGGGGGCACCAAGGCGTTTCACCGGGGGGTGACACAAACACCAACACACGACCGACCCATGCAAGTTGCAACTGCAACTGCAACTACAACAACTACAACTACCGCTGCAAGTGCAATTTGCAAGTGCAACGACAACGACAACGACAACTGCAGCTGGGGCAACAAACTTTCCAGTGTGGCAATGTGCTTGACATGCATGCTTAACCGTAATGTTAAAGCCAAATTGCCCACTGGCGGGGGGTTTTTTTAAGGAGCACCACCCCTTTATTGGGTTCGCTCTGTCCCACGCTGCGGGACGCGAGTAGTTTGCTATTGAAGTGTCGAAAATGGAAAATTCCAGCAAGCCAAGTTCATCCTCTTTAAGTGAAAGTAATGGGAATATTTTTCAAGAATGAAAATTGTTTGATTAAAAAAAAACATAAGAGGTTTTTACAGCATTATATTGCTTAATTAAACTTTAACAGTAAATAAGTAACCGATATTTTAAAACTTTCAAAACAATAAGCCCGAAAACAAAAACCCCATACCCTCCAAAAATTCATTTACAATTATTGCTTAAACAAATTGAAACCTCACGAAATTGTCCAACTCCATGGAAACTAGTTTAAATACTCGCGAAAAAGTTGAACCTCTGGGAAATTACACTCGCCGCCGCAGAAAAACATCATTCAGAACTGATGCACATCTGACAGCTCGGTCAGCAAAAAGTTTTGCATAATCCATGATCAAAATTATACCGAATTTTCCCATTGAAATTGTGTGCACAACGTGACAATGGCAATTAGAGGCTATGCTGCGTAGTAGGTGTATCCACCGCAATTGACCTTTTGCTGTTCTTAAATAATTTATATGTACGCTAATTATGCTTAATGCTGCCATGGCAATGGTTTTTCTGTTACAGCTCCTGCTGCTGCTGGTGGCTACCTGGTGACCGGTGACACAAAACATATAGAATATCGCATCCGGCGACAAGTTTGCCGCCGGCTTCCGGTCGGGCAATTAAGTTGGTAAAGAGGGGGCAATTTGTATAAGCCACACCGTCGCCGTCGCCGATATTGTTGTTATCGGACTGTTACACCCACAGAGAGAGAGAGCAATGGTTTCGTAATGCTCGTTGGCCATTTTTCATTTAATTTACCATCGCACACACACACACATTCACATTTTATCTGGGCAATCCTCGAGCTGGCTCTTTATGGCCTGGAATGTGGTGTAAGCCCTTTTGGTTTGCTTATTTCGTTATCATTATCCTGTTATCCTGCCTGCTGCCTGCTGCTTGTGCCAGGAGTGGCGCATAATTAAATTATCTCGCAATTGCCTGCTAAGTGCGCCCGACATTCGTTTATGTAGAAATTTAGCCGGGAATTACGAAGGAGTCTCCTTCAGATGCCGCTTTTTTTTTTTTAATTTTTTCTAGCCCTCCTAGATGGGTTTTTTTATATATATTTATTTAGCGTCCTTTTTTTTTGTTCTTGTTTTCTGTGTGGCCATTTGCTTTTGGCCACTGGCCTGGCTTTTGTTCTTTTTTTCTGTGTGTCCGCTTGCCCTAATTATTATCTCTGGAATTTTCGACCTCCACCCGCGCCGACTGACAAAACAAAAAAAAACCGTCAATAAGTTTGAAGAACCTTAATTATTTTGGTTGGGTGTGCCTTTCTTAGCTCTTAGTCCTCGACACTGGCAGCAAAAAGTTTCTGCGGCAGGCCAAGTTGTTTTCACTGTTGACCCATTTGGCAAGGCCTCCGCCTCGAACTGGACTCTCGCTGGAAAGCTGAAGAAGAGCATTTTCCGATAAAAAGGCAAAGTGTTTTGCCGGTCCCGCTTACTGCAAAATCATTTTGTCATCTACATCGGCACGGCACTTTGGCCCAAGGACAACATCAAAGGCTTTGCATAACAAATGCATTGTTTTGCCCCAACTTCTCGGACTTGTAAGTATTGTTCCCGAAAGCTGTTGCACAAACACACGCATGCACACAGCACATCCTGTTTGCTTAAAAGCTTCCGCCAGACCCCTTGAGTCTCTCTCTCTCTCTATCTCTCTCTTACTGTGCCTGTGTCCTTGTTGCTCTTAGCAAATGTGCAATTATGACCAACCATGAGCCATGGGGCCCAATGATTGACGCTGACTGCCATAAATCAATAAAGTGCAACTTGAGCATGGAAAAATGTCAACGATTGGACAAACAGAACATGCCTTTGCCTTGACCTCGTCCTTCGCCACCTCGCCTGCCTCGGGCCGGCTCGAAAAGCAGAATTTATTTGCAAAAATAATGCCCATCATTGTTAATCAAAGGGAGACGAGGCCGGTTCCGGGGAGAAACCCTAATGCTGACGCTGGTCAGCCATTGTTGTGTTGTCCGGTGGCCAACGATGGCGATGGCCAGACATTTGCTAGTCAGGAATTCAGACCCCGACGCTCTGGCTTTTGGCCCAGGCCTCTGCCTCGTCGTCCTTCTCCTCCTATGCTCTCCTGGTGCTGTGTTTATTGGTATGTGCCTGACGCTGTCTGACATGCGGGACAATTAGGGACGAGATACTAGGAATAGATTCGTTGGATAAATAATAAAGATGCCTAACTAAATACAGAGTTAAGTGAAACATAGTTGTTCTCTTGCGACCACTTGCTTTGCTTACTCTCTATAGGTCTCTCTTTCTCTTTCATGCTTTGCCTGCAATGTATAAGACAAACAACATCGACTTGCAAGTAACTCAATGCAGAAGCAAACGAGAGAGAGAGGATTTCTCTCTCCGATTACTGTAGAGCGAAAAGAAAAACAAGAAAAGGTGGATGTGCTCCGAAAGAAATCAAAAGTATTTAAAAAATATATATATTTAACAATTTGAAGAGGTAGTATTTGTAGTATATGTCAAATCGGAATCTAATAATAAACCTTTAGACATTTACCACGAACTGCATTTATTCGGGGATTATATATTAATGTTATGTTAATTTTTGAATAAATCAAAGGTTAACGAAGACAAATTAGCTTTGTATTTATTATCAACACAACTAATGAAGGATCTGCATGCAAAACATCCGAATCATTATAAACTTCTTGTCGTTCAATAGTAATTTGTTATTATTTGGTTTCTACTTAGTTATCCTGGCCTGTGAACATGTTTGAACGCATATACACAAGTCCACACTCATGTCCTTAACAATGGACGTTGGCAAACAACAACAATGTCAACAACAACAACAAGGACAACAAACAGCAATAGCCAGAGTGCCACTAACAACAATGGAGCACAAAATTGCGGCTGTCATCAGTGAGGAAATTTGCATTTTGCACAAATTGCAATACGTAAGCTCTGCTTTTTCTCCTCCGCATATATCCCTCGCTCTCTTCTTTCGTTGGTTCTTTTTTGGGTCTTTTTTTTTTGGAATCCAACTACACAATTTATTGGGCCGCATATCAAATGATTTTCGGGGGCTTTAATGGGGTGTATATATAGATGGACAGATACCAGGCCAGAGCCCTAACATGGAATTATTTCGAACTCATTAGAGAATGCAGCAGCAGCAGTGGTGGGAGTAACAGGAATAGCAACAAGGAAATTGCATTTACCGAATCCACCTCCGCACACACCCCTTTTAGTACACACACACACCCTACTCCCCTCCTCCCCACACATGCATATCAATTAAGTCCGAATTGGGTGTGTGTGCCTTTTGGGTGGGGCGACAATGAGGCTGCTAATGGGCGTTGGTGGGCGTTTGCCTCATTAATGTTGCACGGCCTGCTCCGGCGAATGCAGTTAATCGAAAGATTTTCCAGTCAACTGGCGTCGTGAGACTCACTCGCCTCGACTCTGTTCGAAAATTAGAAATCACGGAAATAGTTTCCGCCTGTGCAGTGAACTGAAGTGGGCGTGGACGAGCCATAATTCCATTGAATTTGCCAGGTCCGCCAAATGGATTTTAATTCAATCATTCACAGCCGAGTGATGTCGGGAATAGTGTTGTAGAAGGAGCTGCACAGCACAAAAACCATTAAATGTGGGTACATTTAATCGGGTTTATAAAAATCGATAAAAACACATCGATATTTAAATTGCATAGATAACTTAAATTCATTCATCAATATTAATATCCATTTATTCGTGTATTATCAATCATTCTATCTAGAAGATATCCATTTGGGTTCATTTTATGTTTTTACAGAATTATTATCGACTAAAACAACTTCATATTTTATTTTTATCGATAAATATTAACAAAATGATGTTTTATTGATCATTTTAAGCATTTAAAAGTGTGTAAAAATCGAATTGAATACAACTTTATTGTGCTTTTGATACGGCATATTTTCATTGTAATATTTTCGTCTGTGTAGGCAATGACGTTCATTAGTCGCGTGTTAATCATACGCCACGTTGCACAGCTATGTGCTAATTAAGGCTCGAACAACTCTAGCCCCTCGAGTGATTTAATAGATTTCCAGTTTGACATTTTTGTATGTATTCACAGTGACGGAGAGAGTGGGGTTAAGTGGCCCGGCCCCCATTTGAGTGTTTGCTGTGTAATGAATGGGTTAGCATCCTTTTTCCTTTGATTTATTGGTTTTGCTTTCAGCTCGGTTTTTTATTTCGATTCTGCAACCCACACAGAAAACGTGCTTTGCATAATTATATCACTCAAGAGTTTGGCCAATATCCAGCGGGGGCTCATTGATTTTATTCGCCCAGTGCGAGGCTCAAAACATAAGAATCCAAGGTGAAATTGTAGTTAGTCGAATCCAATGCACGACTTGTAATGTTTAGAAACATCTTTTGCTCAAACGAGAATTCAAAGCCATTGGAGAAGGCCACCAAAGGTACAAGGCACATGTTGAGCATCAGCAGGCGAATGTAATTGATTATGGATGTGGTCTCCAGATTGAATATTGAATCCTGTTTGATCCTTATTTCACAGATAGTGACATCCGAGCACATCATTTCACAGGGTTGATTGCCAGTTAGAAGCTTAGGAATTAATTCAATTAACATATGTGTTTAGGAATAAAAGTACTGCCCTCACCATCATATCCACAACATCCAAGGTCTGATTGCAGCGAGTTGACTTCCTACAATTCAATATTCTTCGACTTATGCCCTTAGACTTCCACAGACCCTCGAGAAATTTATCCCTTTCCGTTTTGTAATCCCACACAACTATCAGCAGAGTGCCGAATAGGAAAAACATGTTTGCCAAGTATCTAAGCTGCCACAACTCAACGCTCATTAGAACCAAACGACTCTGTTCCCAATCGAAACCCGACTCGAAGACAACGCTCCTATAGAAGCAAAATGATATGAGAAATATCACCGTGCCAATATGCACACTGAAGTAATGTGATATATCTCGCTGAATTCCACTCAGTTGACAGTGAGTCTTTAGGACATTTCTGAGCATTTTCCAGCGCTCTTTGTATCTGAGGTTAGCGGTTAACACCTGATTTATAACCACATAGAGCGACTGCAGCCAAATGTAGCTATTCACTTGGAGCAGCAGCAGAAAGTGCCAGCCAAGCAGGTAAGCGAATATATAAAATCGTTGCTGGCACTCATTATCAATCGCCATTATCTGCCAGTAGAAAACTGCTGCTATTTCGATGGTTATCAGACAGGACCAGAAAAATGCCCGCTTTACGGACACGCAAAATAGGGCGCCCATTGTGGACTGCAGATCCGAGTGCAGCCTTACCATTTCATTCAGTGTCCTGAGCATAGATCTTTTCCACACTACATAGTAGATGCAGGGCAGTGCGTATATAACGAAGCTACCGCGATCAATAAAATACAAGCTATAAAGATGGTAGTAACCCACTAGAAGCATGAAGCTCCAGAAGTACATAATGTAAATGAAAATCTGGTGACCGAATCTAAATTCCTGGCTGGCCTCATCGAATCGCAGGTTGTACATGCACAGCAAGTGGCCGACCGTCTTCTGGTAATCGAAGTAGCTGACAATGTGGCACACGCAGAGTAGATTGTGCAGCTTGTGCAGCGGCGCTGACAGCGGCATGTTTCCAACTAATTGAACTAACGACATCGACGGCAGTCATGGAAGCCAGGCGGCAGCAGGACACCAGAACGAGCGCCAGGACGAGAGCCAAAGGAGCAAAATGCGTGTGGAGGCAATAACAATTTGGTGAGTGCTTAGCTCTAATGTGAGAATAGTGTTTACACAGTGATCAAAATAAAGAATATTTGGTTGGGTATCAAAAGAAGTTTGGATCATTACAATTCATAATAATGAATCTTCTTAAATGTAATAAATCGGGAATGCCGCATTTGTTTGAGCTCTTAGTGCTGTACATTGCAGGCAAAGCGTGAAGTGAGGAAAAATGATCAAGTAAATCATTATCGCTAAAAGGTAAACGGTCTCAGAGAGCGAAATTGCACTCCTATTTGAAGCGGTTTATTTTTCACAAACAATATCAATGATTTTTTATAGAAAAACCTTCAACAAATATACAATTTTCTCATTTATTTACCATATAATTAAACACAATAACTTTCCTTTAGGGCAGTGTAAGCCTGCCCTGTGCTGGGGTACCCTGGACAAATGCTTTTAGCATGAAAAAGCATTCTGAGCTGCGGATAATTGATGGCATCGCCACACACTGAAACCACTTCAATTAGCGGACTCTGTAGTCAGTCCCCAATCGATAAGTTGCACACGCTTAAATATTTAAAATTTTTACTCCGCAACGAATCGAGGAGCGGAGAACCGCTGTCAAACCCACTTCAGATTTGCGTCGCTCACGTAGCAACCTAATTTATTTGCAAACTGGGAATTCACCGCAGTCCAAGCCCACCTTTGCAGAAGCGACACGAGCCCAGAAAAAAAAACGAAAATAAGGAAAAGCGGAAAATAAAACGAGGGAGTGTGTAAACTCGGTCAAACCTGACTTTCGGCTCGGCAGCGAATGGCGATTGGCGATTAATTTGTTCGAGTCTCAAACGCTGCTTACTCTCTCCACACTTTCGACTTTCGACTTGCCACTTGCGAGGGAGATTTGCATGGCAGCATATCGGCCATGTTCATCGCAGCATAACCCAAAACTGTCAAACTCAAGCGACTCCTTCGTTGGCCGCCATTTCTACGTTCCTCGCACAGTACACTTTAAGAAATGTACTAGTATTTAGTGAGAAATTAGTACATTCAAAATGTAACCTGGATCATGTTATCTACCTATTTAAGTAACATCATTTTTATATTGAGAAGTTGTTTCTAAAGAGTGGTGCTTATAATTCACAAGCGATTATTTTAAAGAATAAAATGATTTTCGCTATGATTTTTCTTTACTAAACAGTAATACTGTTACTTTCCTAAGAGGTAACTTTAAACCTTTATTAAGGTAAGTAAATACCTTTCTTTTAGTGCACCTACTTTTCTACTTTGCGTTCACTGCTCGCCATTTACTTTGTCATTTCAATTTTGAATTCGTGTCGCAGCGCTCAACGCTTTTATGTGGCATTTTTAAAATCCTGCACATGTCGGCCCAAGCACGGATATCCAAGGACTAAGGATGACGGCCCAGTCCGGGCGCCACGTTGGAATTCAATAAAGACCTTCGACCGGGCTCAAAGCCAGGAAGAAGAAAAAAACGAAAAGGGGCAGACGCTTAGCCAGGCATGTTTGTCAAACAATCATTAGAGACGTCAGTCGGCGGAGGTCCTGGCTGCAGGAATGTGGGCGTTGGAAAACATCACAATCAGAGCGTTAGCAGCTGCTGTCGGAGTCACATCACTCCCACGAGTAGGTGGCAGATATCTGATGACCTCTTCATTATGTGCAAATTTAGGATGTCTGGCTTCATTAGGCAAAAAGAAGGGTTGTATTACATGTAATAGTTCCCATTTATTAAAATACTTTACTCTCTTTCTACTCTAATTTAAGTATCAAAAGCTTAAAGCATAAAAAACTTAGTATGTAACCTAATTTTCTAAGCCTTTCCATAGCTTAATTGGGTAAAAATTTACCACTATTTTTACTACAAATAAAGTTGGTACATAATGTTTAGCCTCCCCTTTTCTCTTGGACACCCCATCTATTCGCTTTCTACGGATTTTTCATTGGCGCAGCTGTCCACATTCAAAATTCAGGCAACTGCAGCAGCAATTTTCATTAGCTTAAAAACTTTGCCTTACTGAACTACATTTTTAATAAGTTTCTTTGTTATACCCTTGCAGGGTATTATGATTTCAGTCTGAAGCTTGCGACGCAGTGAAGGAATCATTTCCGACCCTATAATCCATATATATTCTTGATCGGCATCAACAGGCGAATCGTTCTAGGCATACAGGAAGGAGAAAAAAATTTGGAAAATTTTTTCGATTTTTTATATTGTTAAAATTAACATTGTTACATTTTGAAAAATAGTCAAAAATTAAAATTCTTAAAAATTGTAATTTGAGTGTGCAGTTTTATCAACCTATTAAAAACTAGCACAGCACTGTCTTCCATGTCGAAATTAATGCTTTTTTGACCAAGTTTTGAGGTTTCTAGGCCTTGAATTTTAGACAAATTTGTCATATATATAGTTATACCCTTGCCAGGTACTATAAATTCAGTCGGAAGCTTGTAACGTAGTGAAGGATTCATTTCCGACCCTATATTCCATATATATTCTTGATCAGCATCAACAGGCGAATCTTTCTATGCATATAGATAAAGAAAAAAAATTTTGAAAATTTTTTTCAAATTTTTATACTGTTAAAATTAACATTGTTAAATGTCCAAAAATGGTCAAAAATTAAAATTCTTAAAAATTCTAATTTGAGTTTGCAGATTTATTGCCCTATTAAAAACTAGCACAGGACTGACTTCCGTATCAAAATTAATGCATTTTTGACTTAGTTATGAGGTTTTTAGGCCTTGAATTTTAGACAAATTTGTCATATATATATTTATACCCTTACAGGGTATTATAATTTCAGTCTTAAGCTTGAGACGCAGTGAAGGAATCGTTTCCGACCCTATAATCCATATATATTCTTGATCAGCATCAACAGGGGAATCGTTCTAGGCATATAGGAAAGGAAAATAATTTTGGAAAATTTTTTCGATTTTTTATATTGTTAAAATTCCCATTGTTAAATGTTCAAAAATGGTCAAAAATTAAAATTCGTAAAAATTGTAATTTGAGTTTGCAGATTTATTAACCTATTAAAAACTAGCACAGCACTGACTTCCGTGTCGAAATTAATGCATTTTTGGCCAAGTTATGAGGTTTCTAGGCCTTGAATTTTAGACAAATTTGTCATATATATAGTTATACCCTTGCCGGGTACTATAAATTCAGTCGGAAGCTTGTAACCTAGTAAAGGAATCATTTCCGACCCTATATTCCATATATATTCTTGATCAGCATCAACAGGGGAATCGTTCTAGGCATATAGGAAAGGAAAATAATTTTGGAAAATTTGTTCGACTTTTTATATTATTAAAATTCCCATTGTTAAATGTTCAAAAATGGTCAAAAATTAAAATTCGTAAAAATTGTAATTTGAGTTTGCAGATTTATTAACCTATTAAAAACTAGCTCAGCACTGACTTCCGTGTCGAAATTAATGCATTTTTGGCCAAGTTATGAGGTTTCTAGGCCTTGAATTTTAGACAAATTTGTCATATATATATTCATACCCTTGCAGGGTATTATGATTTCAGTCTGAAGCTTGCGACGCAGTGAAGGAGTCATTTCCGACCCTATAAACCATATATATTCTTGATCAGCATCAAAAGACGAATCGTTCTAGGCATATAGGAAGTAAAAAAAAATTTGGAAAATTTTTTCGATTTTTTATATTGTTAAAATTTACATTGTTACATTTCGAAAAATAGTCAAAAATTAAAAATTTTAAAAACTGTAATTAAAGTTTGCAGATTTGTTAACCTATTAAAAACTAGCACAGGACTGACTTCCGTGTCGAAATTAATTAATTTTTGGCTTAGTTATGAGTTTTTTAAGCTTTGGTTTTGGGTAATTTTGACATAAAAAGATCTTGGAATCCGATAGCAAACTGCAAGGGTATATAAGCTTCGGCTTTCCTAAGTTAGTTCGCTTTCTTGTTTTATGTTATATTTTATCGCTGGCCTCTTTTTGTAATATGCATAAAGGGCATGTGGAACGAGGAAGGCATCAGAGCGACAGTGCGACAGGACGATATTACGGCAGGACGAGAGAATGCGAGAAGGAAAGAGCATCAAAAACATGCATAAATCATCAAAAGCAGCGCTGACAACTAATGAAAATATGCAAAAATTTATAGCTCACCGAAATCGACGAAAAAAATATTTGGATAAAGCGTATCAAAAAGAAAAATTCCAATAAAAAAGTTCAAGCAAAATGAAAAAATAATGCAAAAAAGCAAGAAAAGGCTCTCTCAACTAGCCAAAGGCAAAAAGCATTTAAATTGAAAAAATGGCAGTCGAAAAATAAATTCATTTGCTTTATGCATGCCGCACGCAGCAAGCAAACAAAAAAAAAAAGTGGAGCCCGTGTGGCAAGTGGCAAGGACACAGGCAGGATATGCGGTAGGAATTTTATGTGGCAGTTTATTTTTGGCGACACTATCACAGGAACAGCTTCCAGCACCTAGGCTCCCCCGAACCCTTTATTGCACTTGAAGAAATCTGGGGATTATAACCAGATTGGAATAAAAAATATATATTTTCGAAAGTATTTGGTTAGGAATCTTCGAAATTCGAAAATCGTATTGAAAAAAATCGTACAATTTTTAAAAATTGAATTTTTAAGTATCGAAGAATATCGCATTTAACGTTAAAATATCGATTTATTCATAAAATATCGATGAATATAATATAATATAATATCATTTTCATTTCATTTCAAGAACTGTCACGAATTGAATGTCTTTTGCCTGAATTTTGTTCTCAGTGCACGCCTAGCGTCCTGCCACTGTTTGGCCACTCCCTTTTTTTGTCGTACCATGCAGGTTACAGGATGAAGGTCCCGGGAATGTGACACGATGCGGCGTCGACGAGGACAACGATGCGGCCATGTATAAAATTTTTCACAATTGCAATTTGTAATAAAAACATGCACTTTTTGCCATTGTTATGTGCAACCACACATGGCCTGAACTGTGGCACTGTGGAACGGGCATGGCGCTACTGCATTCATACGTACATATATGTATGTACATATATGCAGGCAGGGGAAGTTACATGCGTGTAAAACCATTTGCCGTGACGATGAAAAAGTCGGTGGGCAAAAAAAAAAAACTTGGACCAAGATGATGGTCACCCACCGGCGGAGAGAATGAGCTCCGGTGAGATAGCGGTGGCCAGACAGAGACCAGGACGGGCCAGGGGAGAGTGGTGACCTCTTATGGCTTTATGCCATTTTAAGTGCTCTACCCATTTCATAGCCATATCCATATCCATACCCACATCCGCAGCCACATCCCCATCCACATCCGAGTGTCAACTGTTAAAGCGGTCCAGAGTGCAACTCCACAAATAAACAGAGCATAAAATATGATTGTCGTTATTTTTTTCCACGTAATGTGGCCATATATGGTGGCATTCGTGCTTTGAGAGGTACGTTAACAATGGAATAATAATTGATGGTGGAATTCTCTTTATATTTATGGACGTAAAAAATGATTTTAAATAAATTAAGCCTTTGATGCGAAACAATAAATCGTAACAAATACTGTTTTTCCACTTCGCATAGTGAAAATTTCAGCAGAAATTTCTTAACAATTTACAGCTGTTACCAGCTGTTTATTTTTTAATTAAGCCGAATGGTATTAACCTTCTCAGCAGTTATAAATAATCATTTGTGCTATTATCCTTAGTCATTCAATTTAATTCATTGCGTCATTATCTTTGAGTTACCATGAAATATTATTTCTGTTACAGATATAAACTCATTGATTGTTTAGTTCATTGACAAAAATGGAGAAACACGCCACGGCCAGAGGCTTTTGCCTGTGTCACTTGATTTGTGTTTGGTATCAGACCGGGCGGATCGGTCTATATTTGGGTTTCTATAATGTCGGCTATGCGGAGCAGTTGCGACGCTTCATTTGCGACGAACAACTCTACGTACACTTAATGGCTGTGGTCAATTTACTGGCCAGCTGGCTATATCTATGCTACAGTCAACGCTGGACCTTTGATCAATTTGTGATGCTGCTCTATGTGCCATTATATGTGTACTTTTTGATCCTACGGCAACATCTAACGAATCTCCTCAACGAGTGCGCCGGTATCCATAGGTCAATGCAAACCAATCTTGGCAGTCGATTGTGTGTTAAGATTCACAAGGAGTGTGTTTATACCTTGCTGCTAATCGTGATGTTTATCCTGCTGATTATCTGCCAAATCCGTATATATTCAGTTTATCAGGCAGTTTTCATATCGGGCGTGGGATTTATCTACCACTTTGAACTGCTTTTCTTTGGCAACTATCTTATATGGCTGGGCTGCATATATCGAGCCTTGAACGAGTTCCTCAGCCGGGACATGCGAAGCGATAGATTGCATATATTAAAGGGAGTTCTTGGGCAACAGACAATTATCTGGCGAGCGCATCGAAATGTTTCGCGATATTTTGCCCTTCATGTGCTAAGCTTTATGATCAAGCCAGCCATTCAAATGCGTATTCTACTCCAGAGATCAGGACATCATTTAAATATTCAACTGATTCACTTGACATTGCATTTACTTCTTGTGGCATTGTTTTTGATAATTGCTTACAATCTGCAGAATCAGCATCGGAAATTTCAAAGGAGTTACTTGAGATTAGCCGATGATCCCGATTATTTTGTGCTCAAGTCCTGGCGTTTATTGCAACACCGAACTCTGCCACAGGCCTTTGGTGTAACCTTTATGCGACGACGTGAGAAAGTCAAATATAAACAGGATGTGGTTACCATGATGGTAAGTTTATTTTTTTATTTCTTATACATTTTTCTAAGAGAGATTCTGTTCCAACAGTTTTCCAACAACTTTCCTGTAGTTCAATTAATAAAAACGCCGCTGGTTCTAGCCACTTTTGGCTTTAAAAACATGGAGTTTCGTCTTGCGTTGAGTCTGTTAAGGATTTGTTTGAAGACTCACATACGTGAACTTCTCCTACTGCTCAGTCTTCGTTTAATTTTCCGCAAAAACCTAATTATGGAGGACTACGAGTACGATTCCCAGGACAATTTCAATGGAAATATGACCCAAACAATTAGTCAACTATATCGCTTTTATTTCTACGATGAATTCGAATGAATAATAATAATAAACAAGCGAAATGAGCTACATTAACTTAATTATCAATTACCTAATGGTTGCGAAGGGGACTTAATATAGGAAGGACTCTATTTCACTACGACTTTTAGTTGTATTTCGAAATGGCACGCTTTCACTTCATCGTTAAAATAGTTAAAGCATTTCGCTTTGCTTTCTGCGTTCTAGGACTTTTGCAGTTGCGATTCAGTGAATCACGGAAAGAATATCAACATAAATCCAACTGTTACCGAATTTTAATAGCCATCTTTATGGTGCTGATACTTATGCTCTTTAATGTTGCAAGCACTTCATTGCAAAGGGAAAATGAGCTGGTTAATGCCCTAAATATAGAGGCCAGACCCGTGAAGAGTAAATCGGAGTTGAGAAACGAACGTATCTACAGTACATTTATAGTTCTCACCCTAGTTTGGTCTTGGGTTCAAAATAATCTGCTGTTTAAATTGGTGAATGAAGCACAATTGGCATACAAACAACTAAGGTCCTTGCTGGGTAAACATTTAAGACTAGAATGTTCTTGGCTGATTTTTACCTACTGCATTATTTTGCTGCTTTTACTTGGAATATTCGGTGTGAAAAGTCTCCTCTATGACTGGCCAAAAGTGTTCGATGCACAACATAATATCACCATCGAGGGGCTTTTTCAATTTTTCAATTTTATGATGGGTTTGCCCCGGCTTTCGGTCGTCCTGATTATGTCGCTGCATATCCTGTATCACCTAATGAATGCCGCCTGGCTTCAATCGCTAACTGAACTGCGTTTGCACAGAAACCTCCAACTGCTTCAATTTCAACTGAATATTCTTTTTCCTATTCAGAAAAAGCTGAATATTTTGGCTGGCTATTATTTTCGAATATCATATATATGCTTCTTGTATATGCTGGCCTTTCGGTTCAATTACGTCCAGCAGTACTTCATCTTTGATTCCAATAAAGTTATACACAGGACGCAAAATGATTTGGAAGACGAAGCCATTTGATGATTAAACCTTTGTTCATACTAATTTGGCACTTGGCTTTGGTAATGTTGCTTCTGGCTTCAGCCTCTGTACAGCAAAAGGAATATTTGAAATTAATGCAAAAGAGCTGGAATTACACAACTGATGAAAATAGCTCTGAACTAAAAGCCTTTCTGGGTGCAAAATCCTGGAAAGGCCACACATTTAAGAGATTGGATATATTGGATATAATGGTAAGATTATACAAATATATTTAAAGTTTATATAAATACAGTAGAAGCTTTCATTTAAAGTTCCTTTCAGGAATCTCTACACGCGACTGCCAATGGTTTTCCATCTGCTTTCTAACCGACAAGTTCAGGAAAAAGAATCCGACCTATCTCAATTTGGATCTTATCGCAAGACACTTCAGGCTCCTGTGCAATGTTATAATTTCATCTGGCATTGTCTACTTGGCACAGCAAATGGAACTCTGGTCATTGCAGGAATACCTCCAGCAGGAAGGATAATAAAGTTAACGCACGTTCAACAACTCATCAGCATTATAAACATCATCATCAGTAGCGGCAGTGGTGAATGAAATTCATGACAAATTAAATAATAATTAAATTAGTATATAAATAATTTATGCCACCAGAACCGCAGATGCTTTGTGTCCAATCCCTGGCCAACCCGACGCACACCTTTCCCTCAATTACTTAATGAATACAAAGCAGGGAGGGGATAAGGGCAACCTTTTTGGCACAGCTTCTGGTATTTTAATGACCTGACCTCGGGAGTTCGGCTTTGGCCTCTTCAAATATCACAGACATAAAAAGGTAGCCCTCAAAAACTTTTGCCATTATAAACATAAAATGAAGGCAACAAATGGGCCAGGCCCCCTTATTGTTGTTATTCCAATGGCTGGCTTTGGCTCTCTCGCATCTTAAAGATACGCACCTTTTTCAGGTGGCGCCCAAAAGGTGTGTGTAATTTATGCACCAAACTTGATTGAATTTATTCGCCGTCGAGATTCACTCCCGGACAACCAACACAACATATATAGCTACAGTGAGAGAAAATCAAAATTAAATTCAATAAATTAACATAAATCTGGGTAAATTCGCTGGCACTCCGTTACTCGCTCTCCACTTGATATGCAAATGGCAACTGCACGGCGCCCGAGTCCTTCTTTTTATTTCATTTCGAGGCTCCAAGCTGGAGTCGGTTCGATCGATTTCAATAAACTTCTTGCCACACGATGCGATGCGAGCAACTGGCAACATATGCGGCATCGATGCAGCCGCTAGCAGCCAGTCGGCGAAATTCAATCAGAACCCCAAGAGAAGGCAAGAATTGCGAAAGCCAAAAACAGGAAGTGAGTCGAGCGAAAAGGCACAGATCCTTGCATACACTTTGATGTAAATTGGATCAAAAATTTAAGGAAAAAGGTTCTGTTAATATATTTTTTGGAAGAAATTTGATTTTTGGGTATTTATTGTAAGAAATCAAGAGAAGGAAAGGCATTGTAGATGCAAAAAACTGCCAGAACCAATCTTAAAGTCAGCCTAAATGTGATATTTTTTCAAAATTTAACATTTCCCTAAAGTTTATTACTACAAGAAAAAATCGCTTAGTTAATGCTTTCTTCAACATGACTCTTAAAGCAGAAATTGCAACCCATTTATAAGCTTTTTTCAGGCCCAAATGAACATTAAAAGTTCCGAAAATAAAGCCAAATTGTTGATCACCAAAAGCACTTAGTCCCCCCTCGGCTGTTTTTGGGGCACTTTAAGAGTGCACCTTGAAATGGCTTTGTGGGTCTCCTGCTGCTGCTGCTGACCGACCCGCTGCCATTTTGTTTCGGCGCCGCCATTTTGTCGGCAAATTCTTTTTTTTGTCGCACAATGTGTAGGCGCCATGTCTCTCTGTGTCTGCGAGTCTGTTTGTTGGGCATGATTTCTTTGCAACTTACTCGATGCTGGCAGTTTTGAAAGTCTGCCAAAATGGACAATGCCAAAAAGGCGGAAAACTTCAGTCGGTGAAATGGCAAAACACGAGGACACACACACACACAACACCAACACAAGGCGTTTCAGGTCAAATGTTTGGCTGCAGTTTGGTGCCGCTTCCTTCGGCGATACATGTATGTGTAATGAGTGCTTCTCACACGTGGCAGTGGCATCCGTGGAAATTATTGATTATGTGCGCGCCTTGGGGGCGGGACACAGGACACAGGACACGGGACACAGGGACACGGTTGATTGTCTGCGGTGACAGCTGTCAGTTGAGCGATTCAGCCGCCTTGACTTCTGGCATGCATAATTAATGCCCATCGTTGGGGGATCACAAAAGTCAAAGGGTCGCCCTGGGATGAATCGTTGGATAGATGGATGGATGGATGGATGGATATGGCCTGGCGAAGTGTGGCTAATGAAATTTTAATTAGTGCAAGACAAGCGATAAAAATACACCAGTCTGGGAAGGGGACACAAAAAATTACCATAAATGCGAACCCAGAGGAAAATCAATGATAAAGCTGCGACGCATATGTAGTTGTGTTCCGGGGCAATTACATGCATCAAAGATTCATATCTCCTAAATGCCGCACGGCGGCGGCCTGGCTTCTTGCCTGCCTGCCTGCTCGCTGTCTTTCCCTTTTCATAATGCCATCATAATGACTTTATCTCTCAAGCAGGCAATAAATCTTGCGAAGCTCCCCCCAAAGGAGGGCAGTGAGCCCAGATAGCATCCGCATCCGTAGAGCAGGGCTGGGTTTTGGGGTTGCCATGGCCGCCTAATGAAATATTACGCATACGCACTCATCTAACCCACTTTCTTTTGGCCCACTTTGGCGAGAGCCCATCATAAAAGTTAATTAATACGGCTTGGTTAGCTGTTAAATACAGCGCAAAATATGCCCTGACCTCTATAGCTGCCGCAGACGCTGACGTCATTTATCTTGCTCGCACGGCACAGGGGGCGTATGCGCAATGTGCGCTGACAGCTAGTTGACCGCTGGATTTAAGAGCCTGCAGCTTTATCCTCCAAAACACCCGGGGAATGGGTATCAGCAAGCTATCAGCTATCAGCGAATGTGAAATCATTGGAAATTGCACAAAACAAATTTGCATGTAAATTCCAATGGGCACATTGTCGACTCTAGGCGGAGATTAAGAGGTATTCTGATCGAATTATTGCATTACCTGTACTCATTAATTGAAAATATATTAATATGTAGTATCAGAATTTGGAAATACTGATATTTTAACACGTTTTATTGTAATAAAGAAGGCAGAGATTACAAGATTTAAAAATCTTTTAGAGTATGGCATAAAAGTATGCTATAAATATTTCTTTAATCAATATTTCTTTGCTTTAACTTTAGGCAATTGACTCAATATCCCCCACACTATACCCCTTAATCAGTTGGGGTCTAAAAAATATGCAAACGAAGTGAAGTATCTATGTAAATGTTTGTTGGTCTACTGTCTGGCGGCTCGGCGGGTTTTACCTGCTGTTTGCCATTGTGCAGAGCCTTTTCCAGTACCCCAATTTGCATGTCCCGCCCGCTCTCACTTATTCTCCATACGAATGCTATATACATACATTTGCATCACTCTCTCTTGGCAGGCAAGAAAATATGTTTCGGTTTTAAACAAATCCAAATGAAATCTGTGCATAACAATAAAGTTTTTGTTTTCCAAAAGAAAAAAATAAAAGGAAAGAAGGAAAGTTTTCATCAGGAAGGAAAAACTTTGCTCGAGCTCTGGATTTTGTTTTCTGATAAATTTATACAGATATTGAAAATCTATTTGTAATATTTGTTTCTTCCTTTTTTGTATTTTTATGTTTTTTTTTGCTTTGATATAGAGAGCGAGGAATGCTTGATGAAAATTCCCTGCTGTATACACTTTTGATTGAATTTTCCGTTTTGCCATTTTGCCTTTTCCCCCATTTTTGGTGCCTTGCCTCAGCCCGAGGCAAATTAAAGATTGCAAAGAAAGAAGGGATGGGAAATAGGTTTTGCAAGCAACAATCTTCAATTACAACTTGGGGTAAATTGCTCAAGGGGAGATGTAAATGTCGAGATTTAATCACAATTAACGTCATTTGGGCAATTGGATAAAATCACAAAAGGCAATTAGTCGGTAACAAATTGACCTATATACATACATCTGTTCAATTTGGTTTTATAATCAGAAAATACATAATTTTATAAATCTAACAAATAAAATATTATTTTACAATAATGAAATTGTTAACTTTGATTTAAAGTTAGTCCTCATACCATTCCGATTCCTGTCTCCCCAACAACACAAGACGGCAACTTTGTTTCCTTTCACGATTCCAAATTCTAAATTCTATTGAAATTTTCCGAGGACATGACGCACATGGCCGATTATCAGGATGGAAACCGGGAATTGGACGCCGAGAGCTTGATCAGCCTGCGGGCGCCAATCGTGGTGGAAGACCCAAATGTTTTACGTATCGCGGTTATAGCAGAGGCCGTTCGTATAATATCAATACCAATTACTTTATTGTTAATTCGTTACTGGCAGGAGGTGACCCTGGGATTTCTTTTGGCCGGCATTGGCTACCATAGCGAAAAGTTTCGCAACTACATGACAGTGGATAGCGGTAAGTTTTGGATACAGATTAAGTGTAAAGAATAACGAACCCTATATAATTGGTTCAATATCGCATACGAGTTAGAAACGCCGCAGGAGGACCTGGAAAAGTTCTTTCACTCCGTCTATCGCAAGCCCAACATGGGCCTCATCATCGTCGACTATGACACCATGAAGCGGTTGCGCCCGGTGGTGACCAACCGCAACCAATTGCTGCCCGTAATAATGACGGTGCCCAACAAGGACTCCCTGACGGTCTATTTGGACACCAAAGACCGTAAGAGACGATTACGCGAGCGGGAAAGCTACTAGGATTTGGACTTTCAATTGGAAAATCATGTAAAAATTACATTTTCCTTGCTTTATGCACATGAATCTTTTCCTCTTTATTAATTGTTAACAAAGGGTATAAGGTCAAAAGGCATTAAATGTATACCGTTAATAGTATCATTATAATGGCAAACAAGTGAATAAATAAAGATAAGACTAAACTCATAAATAATGCAGAAATTATGCATAAAATTGAAGCGACAAAAAGCGCAGCTGTCAATTGAATTTATTATATAATTAAGTGCAATTTGCGTGCCGCTAATTGCAACTGTTTTTCGGGGCATCGTTCCCTGCTAATTGTTTAATGCCGGCCGGACGGACACATACAAAGTGAGCAGGGAGACCCTACTATAATGCAAAAAATATATATAATGTATACAATGAAAATGGCTCGAACAGGCAACAAAATCGTTAATGCACAGACATGATTTAAAGCTCGTTAAAGTGGAAAGTGCACAAGTGTTGGTCAATTATAATTTAAATACATCAACAGACTTTATCTGTGATTAAACTTAATAGTTTGCCAATTTAACGTGGATCAGTTATTGAGCATCATGCAACGGGATGCTAACAAGGCAGCCGGCTGACATTTCGATAAGAAAAACAGGAATGTTTAATGTTTGATATTTAATACCTTGCGCATAACCGCAGGCATATATAATCATTTTTAATCAAAAATACCATTACTAAAGCAACATCTGACATATGCAAATAACAAAGCCAATACCCTGGGATCGGCTTTTGCATATTTTGCGTTGCTTTTAAACCATTTGATAGCTCTGTGGATGAATATATATATATATCTTAAACCGCAACAATAGTTTTAATCCGTGAATAATCATTTTGTTAAACAGAAAATTGCATTCGATATTCCCATTGAGTTTTTCATGAATATTCAGCAATATTTAGCATCAGCTTTTAGGGGATACAAACAGAGATTTTTAATTAATCAATGACAAATTATTGTCTGTGCGTGTGTGTGTGTGTGTATGCTCAATGGGTGATTAATTAAACAAAAATAAGAGCAGACATCAGGCCACAAACCACCGACCAACTGATTTTTATATATTAATTATCCAAATGTTTGCCGCTGCCGCTGCCTTAATGTAATGTGCAAATTTGTATTGCTCTTTTGCCAGCTGACTATTTGCAGGCTCATTAAAAGCGGACAATGCCTCGCTGCTTTCGCATCTTTCCTCGATCTTCCCTTCATTAAATGTAATTTTCAAATTAAATTGTTAACTTTGAGAGTTTTTGGCTCTTGATTTTTAAGCAACTTTCTGCGCTTGGGCACTTTTTATGACATTTATGAAGCTGCGTCTCCTGCCGGAGCGCGCAGTGGAGCTTGTTATGAAATGCAAGTACGCCTGACAAAAAGCGCTGCACACTTCCTGAATTATGAGTACAACTGGCAGCAGAAGCAGGAGGAGCAGGAGGTGCATCAGGAAAAGCACGAGTCTCAAAAGAAGGAAGGACCTGCTTAAGACGCTGCACAAACTCTGACTTTGCAGCGCTGATTTCGAATGCAGTCAGCTCCTGTTTCCCGCTTTGCTGTGTTACACTCAAATAAATATTATATTTTAGGAAATGAAAATAAGAGAATGAGAAATCTAGTAAAGAAAACGCCAAAAAATTAATTTAGAAGCTGGTTTCTATGTCAATTTAAGAAGACATAGATCAACTAGGCTTTAAAAAACCCTTTGCCAGAATCCTTGCAAATTTGTTTAGAAAAAGGAACTAATTTTTTTTTAATCGTATAAATACTGCTATGAAAATCCATTTATATTTAATTTAAGTTAATTTCAAAAATTTTAGCGTGTACTGTCACTGCACTTGTGCAACATGCGGAAATGTTTTTGGTGTCCTTCGCATTGTGGCAAATGTTTATTTCATGTTTCTCAAGTCCAGGCACGTTGTTGTTATGTTGCTTGCCTGTGGCAGAGGCGGACGAGTTGGCGACTCTCTGGCGGAATGGCGGATTACGGGGAGTCCTTTTAATGTCCAACTCTCTCACTCATTGCGCACAGACACTGGACTCGAGTGGCCCGCTTAATCTTATTTATTTATGGCAGAGCAGGACTACCTGGCAAACCCTGTGTCGTGCTTATGCTTACACAAGTACTTACTGCTACTTTTCAAAGCAAGCCAAGCCAGGCTCCGTTTATCCATGAAACGCAACGAATATCGAATGCTACTTTAAAGCTTTAGAACCCAACGAACGAACGAAGACCCTCTTCGAAGTGTGTGGAGTGTAATTGAGGGCAGTCGATTGTTAAATGCACTTACCGAGTGTTTATCTAAGCGATGAAGCGGATCAAGGTGTTGGATGCTCGCTATCGAAGCGGAAAACTCAAGGGCTTTGCTCTCTTTTGAGCTAAGAATTTTTGTGAAGTTTCTAAATAGTTTTGCTTGACCTAAGATATTATTATTACATTGTCAAAGAAGTTTTCTTTAAAGCTGTTCCGACTTGTATGTCAAAATGTAATATATAAAGAGGGATATTAATATTAATGCCTCATTAACTCCAAATAAATGTCAAAATATTATCATATATATCAATCATTATACAACAATTTCAGCATAGAAACTAGAATTTATTGCATATATATGCATTATCCTCCATGCCTTTGCTTTATACCCTCTCCAGCGTATAGATTTCCAAAATAAATTGGTGTTACAGTTGAGTAAACTTTCGGCTACCATTTGCCATGTGCACTCTCACAGAGCATTTGCATACGTATTATTGAGGCGGGGCGGGTTCAAGTTTTCGGGGTCGCTTGGTTGGTCTGTCGACAGTTTTAAAACTTGCCAGGCAATCAAAGTGTTAACAGCTGGGC
Organism: Drosophila bunnanda; assembly: GCA_035046265.1. Taxonomy (NCBI): domain Eukaryota; kingdom Metazoa; phylum Arthropoda; class Insecta; order Diptera; family Drosophilidae; genus Drosophila; species Drosophila bunnanda. Next base: position 6,072,550 of record JAWNOB010000075.1, read on the forward strand.
TATAAAACTTTTCGCCAGAAGAAACTTTTCACTGCATGCAAATGTCCGACTGAAAGGGTGTGTGCGAGAAAGCGCGTATGCTCCATCTGACTGTGCGTGGGTGTATCTGTATCTACAGCTCTTGCCCCTGGCGGTGAATGCACCAAGCAGCAGATGACCCACATTGGCCGTCTATTGAACGCACCGCTGCACCCCTAATGAGTTCTGCAGTTGGCAAATTGACGCATGGCATTAGCACCTTAAATGCCAATGGCAGTAGCTGCTGAATCAATGCCATTAGGACACAGCTGGCGGACACTTGTTGAGCGGAGAAATGTTTGAAGAACGAGTAGAGCACAAGATCCTTAGCTTATTGAAGCACTTGAAGAAATTAAGTGAGACTTTTTAGAACTAGTCTCTCAGTTGTGAAGCGAAAGTCTCTCTGAAAAAAGCTTGGCAGTAAGTTTTCCATATACTCTCACTAGTGTATAAATTAAAAGCAGCTAGATCGAAGGACTACATTATATAGTAGCTGTCATGGAAACGATCTTTAAATGTAGAAAAATGTTTGAAGAACGCATAAAGCACAAGATCCTTGTCTTATTGAAACATTTGGAGGAATTAAATGAGACTTTTTAGAACTAGTCTCTCAGTTTTGAAGCGGAAGTCTCTCTGAATAAAGCTTTAGTGATCCATATACTCTCACTAGTGTATAAATTAAAAGGGGCTAGATCGAAGGACTATATTATATAGTAGCTGCCATAGGAACGATCGTTAAATGCTAAGAAAAATGCCAAATTGTCTATCTTTTTTGTCTTGGTTTAAAGTTCCCATTATAGCCAATTTCCGAGTGTATCCAAAAGCACTCACCCAGCAGATATCGCTCACCTTTTATTCGAATACTGCGAATAAACTACCCATATACTCATATATGTGTATATATTTTTTGGATAAAATCACATTTGTCTCTGGCCAAATCCCAATTGACTCCCGTGGCCGCATTCAATCTGCTTAAGCCGAGGCATTAATTTTGCGAGAGAACCGGGACAAGGACACACCCGTGCACACAGCCAGCCAGGCACAAGTCAAACAGAAAGCGACTTGTTAAGCTGATTTCGACGTGTTTAAGTTTTGTCTTTCGTTTGTGTTTACATGTGTTGTGCCCGGAGATAGAGCGATGGGGCGATGAAGGGCGAAATACACATACATACATTGGAACAATGACCCCGAAGAACATTTATTTGGTTAACCCAAGCACAAAACCCCCAAAACCCAACCCAACTCCGACTTTACGAGGCTGAAACCCAACGCAGATTTATTTGGCCAGGTCCGAAATAGGCGGCAGCCGTTGGCTAAATCATGTCTAGACAAGTGAGCACATATTTAGTGGCCAAAGAAAGGTGCCCCAGAGGCGGCTTGGCCTCCGGATAATGGCCGCCAATTAGCGTTGTTAACGCAATAAGGTTTTGCCAGCTTTAATTCAATTTTCCAAATACCAGGATAATGCACACAAGATGTGGGCCGGCCTCCTGCTCGGACATTTATTTAGCCAGTTGGCAGCAGTCCAAACATGCGCCAGGGGTTTATTTTCCATATATTTTGCAACAATTATCCCCACAATTTGCATTCCCAATTGAGGGGCAAGCAAACACACAGAATCGCATTCCAAAAGGCTAACTAACTGCAAGATTTCTATCGACAAATATAAATTTCTTCTGGCCAATAAATCCAAAACAATAACTAATAAATTGTGTTGCCCAGAAATGTCATTTTTAGTTGCAAATAATTTTGCAATCTAAGATATTGTATGGCCATTATGAATGTGCCACATTCAATCAAGAAAATTGATTTTCTGGACATGAACAGAGAGAAGCCCGGTATTTGGGAGCCTTGAAAAATGGCTTTTCCTAGTCGCATTTTTTTTTTTTTGTCTTAGGGAAAAGGTAACTCAACTAAGTGATTTACTCGGCCCTAAGACTTAACTTTACTTTTGTGCGAGGTAAGCGAGCGGCGAACGCAGAATGTAAACTTCATTAAAAACTTGGAAAAGCGAGGATGGAAAGACAAGTGGAAAGCGAGGAAAAGCGAGAGGTGGTAAGACAGACACAAAATTATTAATGAAAGGCTGCTCGCAATTAAGCTCGTTACGACTTTTAACTGCCGCTCATTAAAAGCTCCCGTAATTAGCAGACGTCCCTCATAAATAAACTCGGCACATTAAATTAAATGCAACGCCGCCAAGAATCACACACACTCAACAACAAGCCGCCACCAAGGAGACAAATTTCCGACAACTTGAATAAATATTGCCAAAAATCATCATTCGCCGTAGCTTGGCGTTATTAAAAAAGTTGTTTCCGCCCAATACAAAAAAAAGTACACACACCCAACATCAAGGCTGTCATCGCAAGGTCGACAGTTCCACTTTGCTGATCCAGCAAAGAAATAAAGGAAATAGGCAAATGGCCGGCAAGGAAATAGGGAAAGCCATACGATGGCCCATAAGCATGTGTGAGTACATTTATTAAACAACTTTCAGGGTCAACGACAGCTGGAGTGGCCAAAAATCAGCATGGCAATGGTCAAGAGGGATGTTCCGTATGCTAATTTCCCATTGTTTTTGTGGGCGGAATGAATAAAGTCCAGGAAACGGCCCAAGGAAGTGCACATTTGTTGGCTAATTTATCAAGTTCAGGGTCGCATTGCCATCAACAAGAGAGAAAGCGTTAATAAAATGGTAGGAAAACTTAGATATAAAGTACATAAGATATCGGCATGGAAATGAATGCACCTTAAGAAAAGTGTTAACTCAAAAAAAAAAAATTAAAATATTTACTTTTGATTGAAATGCCATTAACTAAAGAGAAACACGAAATTAAACTAAATTTATAATCTTAAAATCCCTTTCCGAACTGTCCAAAACTATGCTATGATCAGGTTTTCAAAACTCTCCAATAGTATGCTATGTTATCTCTCTTTCAAAACTGCTTAAAAGTGCGATACATTTCTCTTTTGTCTATATTTTCAGAAACACAATGGACACAGTTTACTTTAGGACAACATTAAACTAAACTGTTTAAAGTTATGTAGTTTCCCTCCATTATTCACCGACTTTTCACTGTGCATATAACCCCATTCTTTAAGAGCCAGAGTGATAAATGCCAGGAAGCAGCTGGGGGAAACACAAATTTCACTGCTTTTTATCTACGATTCGGTAGAAATAAATTCCCAGAACACACTCGCATCTGTTTCGCAATTTCACAGGCATGTCGTCCTTCGCCAACAACACTGTGTATTAAGTGGCCCCGGCCTAAAAGCATGCAAAACTTTTTTGCGGAAATGACACGAGTTCCGATTCCGACCATCGAAAGCGCGCTCAACTGGCCCAAACTCTACCCCAAAGCCAGAGCCAGAACTAAAATAGTACGGTCAGGGCTATAATCATAGACCCGTTGCAATAATAGCCGGGCCTGGACGGGCAGCTACAACCCGAAAGAGTTCGAACACGGACAAACAGTGGACTTCCTTCTTCCTTTCGCCTGGCAAATCGATCCGGGGCCAAACGGATCCTTTGTTGAATTTGTGCCATGTCATTTGCTTTCAATGCATACATAGTTGACAAACAAACAAAACATAAATGGATTTTTTAATTAGAGCAATTGAAAATGCCTGAGAAATAAATTAAATTTAAATCGTCCGGTGTCATGCAAAGACAAAGAGACACACAGGTGGAGAAGATCCTTGCTGCAAATGACATTTCATTTGATTCATTTAAATATATAATGCATCCGCTTTTGTTTTCACAGTTCAACACAATTTAGAAAGACAAATGACAAGTGCAGATGGCAAAACGGAGAGAACTCTGTAAAGGCGAAGACAAGCCAAACAAATGTTTTGCTAAATTTGTGTATAAACTTAAGCAATCAATAAATAAATGCAACGATGGTAAACGATTCTATCGAGAACAATGCTTTTTCTCAAATATTAAAACCTTGGAGTTTGTTGGTTTATAAAGACAATACAGCTTTCTTGTCATATAGACTTGGCTTTATATTTTTTGTCCTTTCCATTGTTTAGAACACTTCTGACACACATCTGGAAGTTCACCCATATTAAAACTCAAAGAATTTTACTCGAAAACCTCTTGACACAAAATCGTGCACATATATATATATATTGTTAGACTTTTTCCAATCTGTTTCCGCTGCTGTTTTGTTTCCATTATGCTCGACACATTCTTCAACACTCTGTTGACAAAAGGAACAAAGCAAACGGATTTCCCATTTTCACTGCAATTAAATGCACATCAAAAAACAAAAGTGTTGTGAAAAGTGTCAAACTGAGTGCGTGTACAACAGGGCGTATGACAGATGTAGCTATGTACACAAGTCATACACACACACTCAGTCATATGTGACAAATGTGGCTTCAACTTCCTCTTGGAAAAAACTGAGCAAATCTCTGTGTATATGTATATGTAATTAAAAAAGTTTTATAATTTCGCACAGTGACACGGATTAAGCATCAGCGAGAGACCCGCACACACACACACACTCATATATTTTTCACCTGAGCAACAAGCTTTATGCAAATTATAATTGTACCAAAGTTACGGCCACGTTTCAAATTATGTTTGCTCAACGTCGTGGCCATAATCAACTGAGAATTACATCAACAGGAAAAAGTGCTATGAAGCTTTAAATATATTTAAACTTTTCCCTACAGGAAACTTAAAAAAATCTCTAGTCTTAAGAATACAGAGTTGCCAACTCTAATCGCCATTCCTTCTAGGTACGATCTTATCCCTTTGAAATGACACCAGCAGCGTCTTAATCCTTTGACCAGGACATGGCAGCGAAGCTACCCAAGGACAATGCCCGGCTGCACGCTTTAATTAAATTCTTTTGTCGCACACAGCCGGCGAACGAACATGCAAAAATCCAACACTTCAACAGCGGGGAAACCCCGGGGCCAGAGTCAGGGCGAGCCGTGGCAGCTGTGAAAGCGGAAAATTAATAAAAATGCAGAAAGCGGGATGTTGAAGGCACAGCTCAAGCTATGCCCAAAATGGGCAGCCAATCATATGTGGGCGTGGCGCGCGCCAGAATGTAATAAACGAGGGCTCTGCGTATTGTTAGACGAATTCCTATGACCTCCTGGCATTGATTGCCAAATTCATTCAATCCCAACGAAACGAACAATCCCCCTTTTATTGAATCCATATCTCTACGACTGTTCAATTTGCCATATTCTAATTGAAGGCGTCTGCCAGTGCAAACACCAGACCACAAGTCACACCCACAGAAACACACAGAGAGGAGACTCTATTGACGTTTTGGGGACTGCCGCAGCATTTGATGATGTGGCGACAATATTTGATTGCTGAATATTGAATTAATTTACCATATATTGCGGCCATGCGGCGTGTGTGCGTGCTGAGGTTATCCCCAAAAACCAACGTGGCACAACGCAACGACCCCTCCGTCTACTGCCAACTGCAGCCATTTAAAATGCAATTACAATATGCATGCAACTGTGTAGGAATGAGGGAAAACTTTTCCCTTTACATATATCTCTGCAGCTTCACTTACCCACCGCACCTGGCTTTCTTTCATTCCACCTGATGACTTTCTCGATGCCAAGGGCAAGCAAATTTTATGGGTAATAACAAGTAAGTTTTCGGAACGCATTGACCTGTCCCAAAAAAAGATGAAAAGTGGCAAAGTTGCAAAGGGAATACACAAAAGAAAAGTTGAAAGGGCAAAGGAATAAGTTTAAGAATACCCTTACACCAAGGATATTTCTTTTTTACTTTTGAAAACTAAACTAAAGCAAGTCTAATTTTTGCAATAAATAATTATAATATTGTTATTATATTCTGAATAATAAATGTAACAAATAAATCTTTATGTTTCTAATCCTATGCTCCAAGGTACCCTGTTTGGGCATCCCTGCTTTAATTTTACAATGGATATATAGTTCAAAGATTGAGAATTCCTGTTCTAATGTTAAAGTAATTATATTCTTCGCTTTACTTATACAAATAAATCTTCAAAGGAAATTCTCTTACATAAACATAGACTACATATAACTAAGATAAACACCGCTATTCCCCACCTTAATTTGTAGGGCATAACCTAAGCTACCGCTTTCTTTGAGACAAAAATATCTGGCCTACAAACGTATGCAATACAAAATTTGTTTTCAACAACATTCAGCGAAATAAGTGAAGCGTGCAGCAAATTCTATTGGACCAAAAGGACTATGGGCATTGGACAACAGTCGCATTAGGCACACACACACACAGTACACAGCACACAGCACACACATCCGTCCAAATTGAAGTCTGTAAAATGGCATTAAAGGGAGAGAGAGAGACAGAGAACTGAAAGAACTCATCCTGACTTTCTCCAGAGGGGCAACAATAATAACTTTAGACTATGTACACATAGTTCGTTTCGTTTTTCGTTTTAGATCTCGGATCCAGTGCAAAAACTCCCGGAGTCCGACGTCCCGAAAACCAAATTGTTTGACTGTGCGTCCAATGTGAAGCGCTTGGCAAATATTTTAGGCCAGTGACTGGGCAGAACGTGTGCCGTGGCGTTATAGTATTTTGTTGCTTTTTGTGTGCTGCCTGCGAAAATAGCAGCACATAACTGCAAATGAAATTTCGTAGATTTCGCTGCAAAGAAAATGAAGAAAAATGTGCAAAAGCAAATTGCCAAGTCGACGACGAGTCGTCTCGAGGAAGATACTGGGACGGATGAGGGGGAAAATTCCAAAACACTTTGCCTGGTAAGTGGAAAATATTTTCATTGTTGCTGACACCTCGGCAAATGCGCCACCAGACAAACCAAACCCACTCAAGACGGAGCAACTTTTTAATTAAGAAATCTTGCGGAAATTGCTTAAATATTTCAACTGCACTTGCAACAGTTTGTGTCCTAATTGAGACGAGATGGAAGTTGTGCGAAGACAATTTAAATGTCTGTGTCTGGTTGCACAAGCCCATTCAGAAACATTTATTTATGGCAAATAAAATGCAATTATATATAATATGCCTGCCTGCCTGTCTCCCAGCCTACTTGCCATTGCCTTCAACTCAATTTGGCAACAGAAAAAGTGAATAAATCTGCTGCCCACATATTTATCTTGGTTGTCGCCCACTATTTATGGGACTTTTATTAGGTTTTATGGCCCATACAGGAGGTTAAATCTACTTAGCAAATTGTGTGTAAAAGAGTGGTGGGAGCAACTTATTTCGATTCAATTGCGAATTATTTGGGGCCAAGGACAAATCCACCGCCTAGTTTAATCAGCAAAAAATATACAACAAATAAGAAAAGTATATTCTCATGTCCTTGGATATCTCACTTCGATGTACATGTATATGCCTGTTTCTGTGTAAATACCATAAAGTGTCGCTGCGGGAATTGACACCCTAAAGAACATTTGCATAGAGTTATACCCACAAGAGTCGGTATATAACCACGGTGATATACGAACAAGGTCAACATAATAGTAGTGGGTTTAACATAAAAACTGAGCATATAAATATAGTAATATATGTTAAACAAAAACTACGCTGGAAGTTAAATCTCCAATCTTCTTTAAGACACCTTTCAAAAATACATTTGTGGGTAGCTCATTACTTAAATTGATATTTCCCTCTCTCATTAACATTTATTAAAATCAAGAAAACCTACTAAGACTATGCTTTACTATTATATTGATCACTCAGCACTTAAATTGATATTTCCCTCTCCCATTAATAATCAAGAAACCCTACTAAGTCTCTGCTATTATCTTGATCACATTTGTACCCAAGGAACACGTGTATATCTGTGTGCCTTTGGCGAAGTTTCATGCTTGATGCTGGCGATAGTTTCCTGCGGCGCACTCAAGTCGTAAAGCGTCGCGAACAGTATTTATGTTGGTTATTAAATGGATTCAGCGCCAAAACGATTTCAATTGGATTTGTGCTTGCTGGGAATAAGTGAGTTTTACTTCAACGAACAAGTAGCCGCATAAATGTTGATGGTGAAATGGTTGGATGGCTGGCTGGCTGGACAGCCTAGGAACGAACACCTTTTAAATGGTTATGACCGCTTTTAGTTAAATTGCCGGCAGTTTTGCTCGTTCGTAGGCCTAAAACACTTAAATAAAAACTTTTTCCCACTACAATAACTTGATATGCTCTCGCAACATTATTTCAGAGAGTGCAGGAGGAGCGTTGGAACTTTTGAAAGCTTTCGTAATCCTGGGCAAAAGGCCAAACCGGAAGACCTTCAACTTATTCAATTTGTCGACGGGGACGACAGGACGCAGGACACACAAATGTGGTCGCTCATAATTGAATTATTGTGGCTAAGTTAGGGTTTTGCTCAGTAGTTTTCGGACGGGGTTTTCTAAAAGGTTTCTACATTCTAAATTTCTAAACGGTTTAACCATTTACGATTATGTTGGTAAGCGTTGTGCTGGTTGTCCCAGAAAAGCAGATTAAATGTTTCAAAATACCTCGTTGCATTAAATATATTGTGCAGAAATATCAAGTGTCACATTCAAAATAATTATAGCAAACTAATATATAGCTTTAATGAAATGAAGAACAATAAATAAGGTTTATCTTTTAGAGGGGTGCTACGGAAATCTTCGGGGTTTAAATAATTAAGCTATACAATTTGACTTATGTAATCAAAAACTACCTAAAAATACAGCATCAAGATATTTAATATTTAAAAGTAAATACCTATACCTATGCAAATCCATTGCAACATTTTTTAACGCTCCTTCTCAACCCAATTTGTTCCCTTTCGTTTACATTTATGGAACCTCTTTTTGCAACTTCCTGTATTTGCTGTACCTCCTTTTTTTCGAGTCGATAAATAAACATTTTCCTGTTAATTTCTCTTTTAAGCATTGTCAGCAGCACAGGCACAATAAACATTTTAATTGCCCCATAAAAAATGGGTAAAATTAGAATTTTCCTCACTCCGCAATCAGCAATCTGGCAACGACTTTTGGCCCAATCAATCTCAATACAATTGCGATTAATTTGGCAAGCATTAAATAAGGCCAACATCGGTCGTGTTGTTTGCTTGATTGATGTCGACTGATGGAAGTCGACGCTGTATAGCGGAAATATATTAATAACTTAAGCCGTCTGTCATTTACCTGCCGGAAATCACCGACACCGACTCTCTCTCACACTGACTTGGGGGTATCTTTTCCGGCATTTTCCTGGCTTTCCTTCTCCTCTCCAATGATGCGTAATAATTAAGAACGCTTCTGCCCTGCTGCTCATTTATATTTACACATTGTATTGGCACTTTTGACCCAACGTTACTCTCGGACTCGGAGAAAGTTTCCTTTGTTTGCAGCGCTAATTAAGGCAGAGCGCCCCCTAAAGGGTCCGAGTTTTTGCCCTTTTGTTTGGTTTTAGCCGTCTCACAGAAAATTTTCTCAACTGATTAGCTCCGGCTTGCACTGTCAATGGGTATGGTTGGTTGGGTGCTACTAACCGGGGAGAGGTTTCAAATAAACAAAAGGAAACTAACTCGACTTGACTCACTTGACTCCCCCCTTTAATTCCACACTGGGTAGGGTATTTACTTGCCTCGATGCTTGGCCATTTAATTAAGCGTAACCCGCAGTAGTCAAAGTTGCAGTTAAGGTTGCCTTTTTCAGCTCACTGCGGAATGCTCAAATCTATTCAATCGCTTGCGGACATACTTTGTAATGAGTTCCTTTACCCAGTAATTGTAAGGGAAAACAAATGGAAAATAACCATTTTTCTACTCTTTATTTCCTACTCTACCATTTTTATTATTCTTTTAAGATTTGCTTTACGTAATAGTTTGAAGTAGAAAAATGTAATCTTGACAGTGAATATCTTACTACAAATTAAGTTAACTAATATTCCAACTTCTTCTTTAAATGATCCTCAATAAATCTTGTAAATAACCCCCTACTTCATTTAAATAAATAGCCATATTCAAGGGACAAAGCATGCCTGCATTTCGGCACCAACTGATGCTCTCTGCAATGTTTTCCACATGTTTTACAACTTTAAAAACTTAATGCCATCACAGTGAGCAAATGATCCAGAAACGTGCCGAAAGTGCTGCCTTGGATTTCGAGGGGTTTTATGCGCGAATATCGGGTAGGATGAGCTGCACTTTAAATGCACAACATGGCGGCACAGCTGCGCTGGAATAACAGCAACAAATTCTGCACCGCAGGAGCAACAGCAACCCGATTGAAGCGGATGGGATGCTGCTGCAACAACACAGCTCCTCCGCACAGTCAAAATAAACAAAACAGGTGCGCATTTTTCAGGTAGCGCCGCCAGAGAGGGTGTGAGAGATGGGTTATTGCTGCTGCCTGTTGTCGGCCTACAAAGGTGGCCAACGGCACTGGCACCGGCAGAGCGGAGAAGTGTCTATGAAAAAAAAGTGGACCACCAACAGCAGGGAGGAGGAGCAGCAGCAGGATCCAACGTGGCTAACGAGACGCAGTAATTCAGAATGTACATAGCCATGTACAGTGTGCGACACAAGTATAGAACAGCTAAGCCTGGCATAGGTACCTATAGTAATCAACTTGCTAGCAAGCCCTTGGATCATTATCAATTACTAATTGCTACCGAAGCTTGTCAAATAATTTCGAGCTGTCCGGTTAACAAGTCTAAATAAATTCCCTATCGAAATTCTCCAAAATATACAAACTCCAAAGACCTATCTATACCTTATAGTTTACCTATCTCTTTTTTTCTCGTAACTGCATTACGTTATAACTTCCATGGGCGATTCATCGTTTCCCGATTTGTTGCCTGCCATTGATATGCCGGATCTGCCGAGTTCCAGTCGCAATTGGAGTGCCACATTCGATCCTGTCTATGTGCCACTGATCCCTTCGCTATTCCCCTCCCTACATCCGGAATCGATGCTCTTCTCCTCCGGCCAGGACTCTAATGCATCATCCTCAAATCCACAACGTGCCCCCATATCGGATGACCAAAAGATCGAAATGATGCGCCTCCAAGAGCGCATGGGCGAGGAGGAAGTTCCAATCGATTGGGAGAGAGGGTTCGAGGAGATCGGTAATCAGTCGCCGCGCGATAATTCGAATGATTCAGACCATAACTCGAATAGATATGGTCGTAGTGTATATTTTTCATAAATATTAATAACGAGAAGGAATGCAAATTATAAGCCAAAAAAATTAATAAATTCATCTTCAATATTTTGGAAAGAAAACTGAAACCGTATACATCCTAGTTTAATTTTATTTTGGTACATTTTCACCAAGTTTTGCTGTTTAAACATGTCTTGTAGAGTATAGTCCTGCCTGTAGTCAGACTGTGTGTGTGCTTATGCTGCTTTGTTAGTACATTTTTCATAATTTACATGTTGTTTGTTTGTTTGTCTGTTGACTTTTTTATGTACAACCAGAGACTTGACTAAAAGCTGCACACTCTGAGTGGGCGGGCGTGTGTGTGTTGTGTTTCTTTTGAAACTGGTTCAATGCTTCGACAGACACACACATCCAGTCTTTCCCCATATAGCGCCATTTTTTCCAGGTTCGTTATTTAAATTTTCCTTGACGCTGCCGCTGCCGCCGCCGCTGCGCTCCATAAAAAAATAAGCCTATTTATTTAATTGAAATGCCAAACAGCAACAACAAGAGCCACAAATAGGCAGAGAGTGCGGGGAAAGCGTGGCTCAATTTTTATTTCACACGCTGTGCGATAATTTTTCCGCCAGCGGAAAAACTTCCTTCCACACAGACAACACCCCATACACATACACACACATTGATGGGCGTCAATATTTGCCAGAGGCGCTCAGCGAAATTCGCTGTAAAACGCAAACAATTAAGCATTTTGTGCAAATAATTACAAGAGCATTTTATAGCCCTGGCATTGGTTATTATTGTTGTCGTTGTTGTTTGCTACATTTTGCGTGTAATTGAAAAAGATTTCTTAAGTGATAGAATGGAGCTTTGATACCTCTTGATTCGGTTAAACATCGAGTGGATTAATTATGTAATTATCATTGGTTTATTAAGTACTAAGCAGGTACCTTTATCTTATTATTTTTTACGGACTCTTAGGCTGCTTTGTCGGGTGGATTTTTATGTAGAGATTCAAAGGGAAGATTGCTTCAAGTTTTATATTCCACTTTTAGTTAACTATATTGGATATATATTTTATTTCTGAACATAATGGATCCCCTGCTACCCTTCAATCTGTTTCAAAATGTGCTGCTGCATGGCGACAGGCGCAGCCATTCAGAATTAACTTTTGTGTGGCCATAACTTTGCGGTGGACTTTGGCGAAACTTTGTTACATTTCTGTTGCAGTTCCTAAGCAGCTTACCAAAGAAAAGTTGCCTCAAATGGGTTGGGGGAGTGTGGAGTGTGGGGTGTGGGGTGTGGGGTGGCGAAGCACTGGCAAACAGACTGCTAATTTAATGCTCCTCAGGGAGGGGGACCAGACGAAGCCTCAACTTTGACCTTTGGCCGGGGCATGCTTGAAAATTATTTGCGTGTTTCCTGCTGCCACACAATGGTGCCTCGCCCGCCCGCATTTATGAAATCAAATTATAATTTACAATTCGAGTGTTGAGCCTCAATTTGAAAATTGTTTTCCTCTCAAACACTAATTTTTCGCTTTGGCCGACCAGTATGAATGCGTATTTTATTGCTATTTATAACGACGTGCGAAATCTCACACATTGTTCACATCGTCCTGCTGGTGCTACTGCTGGTGCTACTGGCGGTGTCTTTCATGTTTTCCAGTAATAAAACGAAATGTTTCTGTTCCTTGGCATTCTTTTTTTGCCATGCTCGGCCTGTTGGGGATTTGTGGCACGTCTAAAAATACAACAATAAATGGAAAAGAGACGAGAGCAGCGACCAAAAGGAAAATTGCTGCCAGCTGCTACTGCTGCTGCAAGGGCAATTAAAACGTGCTACCAAACGAGACCAACAAAACCTGTAAACAACCTGAAAAAAGTAGCAACGAAAAAAAAGGTAGAGATAACAAAACACAAAGTTATTAAAGTGACATTTTTACAAGTGTATGTGGAGAGGTGGAAAACAAACTCTCAGCGTCGGCTGAGCAACAAAAACAGGCAATGTCAAAGCGAAAACGCAAATCCAATTTTAAGCCGCCCCAAAGCCGCAGGCTAAACCAGAAAATAAACCAAAAAATAACACAAACAAACAAAAAACAAACCAAGCTCAATGCACAGCACTAAAAACAATGTCTACTTAGGCGCCGTGGATGAGGATTTGGCTGTACGAGGGTGTAGATGGCCACTGGCCATGAAGCGTTTGATATGCATGACAAAAAACCATAACGAAAATAAAGACAAGCACAAATACCACAAAATTAAACGTTTAAAGTGGAATCCTCAACAACAAATTGGCTTTTCAATGTTAATGTTGAGTTTAAAGTGGCTTAAATAAATGCCAAATTAAACAAATAACTAAAACTATACATCTGTACATACATCATTAACTTTAAAACATAACCTCATGATTGCCCCAAACTTAATCAATTTAAAAATCCATTTCAAAATACAAATTGCGTAAACAAAATGAACTGTCGATAACACAATTTTCCATGCATGCCACAAACTTTAAAGTTAATCAAAGTGTTTTCAGAGCCACCGCTAGTTCCTCTAACTAACCTCGCAAATACTCCCCCATCGAACATTTCCACTATTCACAAGTTTAAGGACAAAGTTATCGTGCCCAAAACGCTCATTTTCCAGTGCTCCCACCTCCTCCACCTGCTCGTCGTTGTTGTTCAGAGTCGATATGACCGTTAGGCAGCTCTGTCACAGCAACGTGCTCGTATTATGGCCAAGAGAGTCCAGGTAATTACGGCCAGGACCACGACCAGGCTAGAAGCCAAACGCATAGACAAACTAAAAATACAGCTATGGAGACAAAAACCTAGAAGTTGGCCGGCGGCAAATTTGTCAACATGAAAATGGCAGCGGCATCAGCAACAACAACAACAATAAGCCATAAACTGCGCACTCATTTGCACCAGTTAGTTAGTTAGTTAACTGACCCTGTTGTTGTAGCTACTGCACTGTGAAAAACTTATAGACATAAATTAACATAAGCTTTTCACAGTAAATGCAGCGCAAAGAAGTCGTTATAAAATTTTAATTTTCAGATATATCGATAATCAAATCGATAGGAAAGAAATCGGGCACCTGCTGTACTTTTGCCAAGAACCAAGTTAAGCGAATTTCAGAAATTTAAAAAGCCGAAGTTCGCATACTCTTGCAGTACAAAATTCAAGCGAGTTGTTTTCAAATTAAAAAACAAAAACTCAATCAACAAGCCTTGAAATAAAAGTTTGAACAAATTTGTAACCTTCTGAACACGTAGTGCTGGAAAGTTCATTTGTAATCACCCGACACAACGAAGAACATCCATTTTTAAGGATTTAATTTATTTACGAATTAAAACCAGGTTAAAATCTGTCGTTCTACTTTTTCGAACTCATCGAATTTTGTAGTAAAAAATTTTGTGCTCAAAATCTTTTTTATTATTCGAAAGTAGAACCGAAAAAATTTAGAGAAAAAAAAAATTGTTCCGAAAAGTAAACAAAATTTTTTACTAACAAAGTAAAATTGTTTGGTAAAGCATTTTCGAAAATAAAATACAAAACATAGAACACTTTTCAGAAAAACCTTTTGAAATAACCAAATTTGTGTAGTATCATTTTCTGATATCTAAATTTACACGATGAGCTCCGAGTGCTCCAGCACGTCCAATGCCTTCCAACCACCTCCGAAGTGTCAAACCCCGGCAAAACAATGCTGCAAGAGTGATCCGTGCAAGCCGGATGAACGGCCACCGTTCGCCAGATCAATGCCAGAGGATCGCAGGCTGGCTTTAATAATAAGCAACGAAGATCCCAGCTGCTGTATTGTAACTTCCGAGACAATTATGGCGCAAATATTTAAAGTTGTCGAAGCCACCGTAACGCCCAAGCTAAGATTTAGCGAATGCGTTCCCATGGCCCAGTTCTGCGGCAGAATGGTGATCGTGTGTGAGGACGAGTGTACACTCAACTGGCTCATCTGTGTCGTCAATACGATGTGCCAACCCCACTCGGCCATACCGTTCATCCAGTTTTTTTGCCTGATCCCCGCCTCAACCATTTTGCCGGTGACTGAGTATAGGGAATCTTCATGCGACATCTTCGACTTCCTGGAGAAGCAAAACGAGGGCATAATTACTCACAAGTGGGTCGTAATGAGACGTTATGCACTGGATCCCTGCGTATGCACTGATCCCATGCCGTCTCAAAACATTTTCGAAAACGAGATCCTTGAATTGTACATGGACGAAGAGAGTAAGGATCTCATCGAATCGACATGCTCAAAATTAAAGTATCAATTTTGGACAATAGAGTTTAAATTCGATTGATAGAGAAATTTTCAAAATTCATGTTTGTTTCGTTAATAGGCTTAAATTTAATTTTTTACTTTCCATACTCTCACCATTTTTGGTACTAAATTGGTTGTTGTACTATTTGAACATCAAAATTAATGGCTGGCAAAAATCCTCTGACTGAACCCTCCACGAGGGTGCCGGCTGGACAATAGATGCTGCATTGTCACAGGTGTTCGAGTGATACGTGTGATCACTTCTCCACCATTAAGACCTTGCAGAATCTAGCTAAGGTGATGGGTTTAAGATCCCAGAACCATGGTCAGAGGTTTACACAATTTAAAATTTATTCGAAAATCAAAATCCTATATATTCGGTTCTGAAGACTAGGAAGTCCTGGACCAATAGTCAGCAAGGACATAATTGCTGGAAGAAACAATAAATTGAGTGCACATTTACATTTTTTCTGCCTGTATTTATGTGGTTATGCAAAAAAGTCTGGGCCCCAGGTAAAAGTAAAGGCACAGGTTAGACATGCCGCGACATTGCCGTTTGGGGAACGCTTTTGACGCTTTCCGCTAATTTTCCGGCTTGCCTGCTACACCTGTCTCCTGGAATGGGAAGGAAGGAGGCAGTTTGGCACTTGCTTTTTTATGCCGCGCCACAGACGAGGCCTTTGCCACGCCCCATTTTGACTGTGTGTGTGCGTCCTTAATCCCAAACGCTTTCATTGTGCATAAATTACGCCGCCTAAAAAGTTCGCCCCGCAACACAACACAACACCGGAGCAACGCCCACTTGACGATACCTGCGTATATAGAGCACTCGGCGTAGCACTGCCTGCTCCTCTCACCTGCCTGTCTGGCCCCACGCTCGGCAGCCTCTCTCTTCCCCCTTTTTAGACAAATTAAAAAACTCTTATCGGGCCTTGAAAAACTTTTCCGTTTTTCACTGCGGTTTCCTCAGATAGGGGGAGGAGAGCTTTGCTGTTCTATATAAATTGTGGTTGCTTCTGTTGTTTTTGTTGTGGATAATAGGACTTTAAAATGCTTTTTGAGTGTACAATTTCTTGCAAAGGTTAAATGCCTCGTATGCGTGATATTCTGTGCAAATTATTGCTCATACGCACAGGTGTCCCGACGTTTAAATGCCAGACAGCAAAATTGTGCAAACCAGACGCCAGCCAGAGTCGTAAAATTTTCGAGACTTTAAGGCTTACACCTTTGACCTTTACAACTGATTGAATTTACAAATACTGTTTGTTTGACTCTTTACCGAACCAAAAAAAAAAAAAAAAGAAAAATGGTTGCGTAATCTCCACTAAAAATGCAGTTTGCAAGGGCTTTCCCTCACCGACGACGGCACAAAACGGATTATATCCAGCTGCCATGTCTGTGGTTTCCAGCTGCAATTTCAGGTGCTGCCTCCTCTGCTTACCTGAGCCAGAGTCTCACCTTAATTTTGGCATTTGCGGTAAACCATTTTAGTGCAGCCGAGAGCTGTGCGAGAATCTTTGATTGAATTTGTGGGCCGGTGACTGCCTAACACTAGAGCTGGTATTTCCCCCACGCGGAGCAATGCAGTTTGGTTCATTATGTTAAATGGGACGTGGCATGGCATCATACATGGCCATGAAACATCCATGATTTGTGCGAGACGGGTATGCTTTAAATGTAATTATTAACTACACCAGCCTAATTATTCCAAACACAGGGCAACACAGGGGGGAAGACAGTCTCCTACAAAGGCCTTGGCTGTCGGCCAACTCACCTGCCATTGGGTTACCTTGACTACAATCTGTGCGGACTTGTTTTGGCCACTCCTGCCTGTTGCCTGTTGCTGTAAGCCCAGTTGTGCACTGAGGAAAAGAATCTATTTACTCATTTAAAATCCTAAAATTACATTTATACAAAATATGCAATTTTTTAAAGAGCTTCAAAGGTATTTCTGAAAATATGTTATTGTTTATTTAAACAATCTAATCAACATTTCAACCCTTCGTTGTTGTTTAATTTCAGTGAAAACTATAAGCAACTCCTTACGGTCACCCAGGAGGACAGTCGAGAGACTTGCTGGCGCCTTTTTGAGTGCCTGTCCCCGGCCCTTGCTCCAGCCTTTTGGTAAGTCACTCATTCAGTTAGTTGGCTGGCGTGCGAAGTGCTCGGCAGCCCGGCAGCTCGGCAGCTCAGCAACTCAGCAGCGTGTAAACATTTTCATTCGCTGCTCAGATCCTTGTTGTTGTCGCTGTCAAGTTCTGTTCCGTGTACATTCAAGTGTAAAATATTGAATTATGATGGCAGCTGTTTCTCAATAAAGGGAGAAAAAACAGCTGGGGGAGACCGAGAGCGAGAGCAAGCAGCATTAAATCTTTGCCACTGACAGCTACTTGAACTCATTCCTGTCATGCATGAGTGTTGAAATGTGAGACAACTATAGAATTGCTTCCATTTTGCTTACGGAATATCCTTGAAAAATGACTGGGTATTACTCTATATGATATTATTCAAGAAAAACTAGACTAAAAATACTTTAACATGTTCTTTTTAGTACTAAAGAATCCTACAAAGGTAAATGATCACAATTAAAAGGGGGCACTCCCTTTGAGCCAGGCAAAGAATGCTGTTCATTCATGTTTGGCCAAAGGCATCGAATCGGTAGCCAAAGTCAAAGCGAGTGCAGGTCAAATCTTTGTATAAATTACACAATCAAAGGCAAAAGTTGTCTCTCCGCCTGACAGCTAATGCAATTTGCCAGGCAACACGACGACGGTGTACGGCAGGACACAGATGCAGTTTGCCTGTCAATTTGGTTCACCTGATACAGGCTCCAGGCCCGGGTCTATGTGTATACAGTTACAGCTGCTGTTGGCGAATTGAATTATAAGCTGACAAGCGCGCTGAATGCACCACACGGCGTATGTGTAATCCATGCCGAAAACTACAAATTGAGCGCCGGCAAATGCTACCTGACTGCCAAAGGAAGCAGAGATCGGATTGAAGGGGAGCAGCAAAGGACCAACTCCCACCATCCAGCATCCTATGTAGTATCCTACATTCTCTGGTGATGCCAAAAACTCTTGCCTTGCCGTGTTTGCTTTCGCTGGTGGAAATCTAGGTTGAGTGGGCGGCAAAGTGATTGCGATTGTCATCAGTCAACGCTCTAAAAGCAATTGTCTACATTGTTTGGCTTGTTTGGCCAAGATGCACACTGCCGAACACACACACCACCCACCACACACACACACCATACCCACACACACACACACACACATTCCGCCAAAAGCCATGAGCATTGTCTTGGCTCGCAAGTCCACGCCTTTGTTTGCATGCTCGCTGCTCAGTGGGTCAGCTTCTGGTTGCGGCTCCAAATGGGTTACTCGATACGTTTTCCTGCCCTAAACTCAGTCACTTAACGTGGCCGAATCGAGAGATAGAATGACGGCAGCAAATTAAAGCTGATTAAGCAGCCGATTTTTTGTACTGAACTTTTATGAGCCCTGCAAAGTATGCTATATTTTTGGCAGTTTCATAAGACCAAGAAAGCAAGTCAAGAATAAAGTTGTTTAGGAATTTTCTATTGCTATTTTTTAGCATTACTAGAAAGCTGCTGAATATAGTTGTGGTTTTTATATAATTTAAAATGTATGTTCAAACAATGGGAAAAATATTTATACATACGAGTTAATTCTGTAATAATTAAAAATGAGGGAAAATAAACATTTTTCATGGTAATATCCTATCCTTCCCTAGGCAGCTTTATGACTTCCAATCTTCTATAAAAATAAAAAAAACAATGAACCCTAGAAGCAACCCTCGCATATTGGACTGGCTGACATTTAAAGCATTTGCTCATTTAATGATTGGACTTGCCTGACGCCACAGCAGCAGTAGCAACAGCACTTAAGCCTAATTAAAATGTTGCCCCCTAATTAATTAAACAATTTTTGTTTTTGTTTTGAAGCCAAAAAAAAAAACCAAAGGAAAATGACAACAAAAACAATATAAAAAGGAAATCAAGCCTGCGTGTCATTATCAAAATTCTCAGCTCGATTTATGTGCCGCCCAAATAAAGACAGATAGACTGAAACACACACACAGAGAAAGAGATAGAGAGAAAGAAATAGAAAGAGAGAGAGCGCGAGCGAGAGCGAGAAAGGCAGAGAGAGATGAGTAGATTCCGGCCAACTGCCAACATTTGCTAAGCGCATTAAAGCAAATTTATGTGCATGAACCAACCAACAACAAAAAAAGTGAAGCTCACAATTTTATCACAAAAATTGCAAGGCACCCCAAAAAGTGCCACGCCCCCGCAACCACACAGCCTACTTATTTTCTTCTTTTTTTTAACCACTCTCACTCATTTCACTTTCACTGAGAGAACGAACGAACGAAGGAACATTTGTGGACTATTTTGATGCATAATTTAAAGGCGGAACCGAGAAGAGAGAGAGAAAATGCTCGGGAAATTTAAATGCAAATTTAAAGTTGCCGCCATGAGAATAAAAGAGGCAGGAGGCAGGAGGCAGGAACTTAAAGTCAAGGCGAGGCAAGGCAAGGCCTCAATGTCAAAGTGTGGCCTTTTTTTTCCTGTTTTGCGAATGGGATGTGGCTGTGGGCGTGTCTCGATGTCAGAAATGCTGACCCTCATTAGTTTGTTCGTTCGTTTGCCGCAGATAAATGTTATGTTACATCTGGACAACATGAGGCAACATGTGCCAGTTTAGCTAATCATATATAAAATTTGCCAATTTTCGGACCAAGGACGAGACCCTATCATCCACGGGTATTATGAGAGATTTATAAATAAAAAAAATAGAAACAGAAACAGAGGCCAAAATCCTAAGGAAAAGTTGAAAATTCGCAGGGGAAATTGTATCCTTAAGGGGAAACATGAAACCCACCATGAAGGTCCTTCGTCAAGTTTCCCCTGCGCGTGGTGAAGTTGAAAACTTTTCAATTGCAAGCGCCTCAGCAGCAGCAGCAGCAGAAGGAGCAGCCTTAATTTATGCAAGTTATTATAAATTTACACGAAAAAACAACATTAAGAGCGACTTGTTAAAGGGGAAGGGAGAAATGCGGACGGGGTTACTGCGGCTTGCCCATAAAGCAAGCAATGCTTAAAATTTGTTTCATGAATTTTTGTGTGTGTGTTGCGGTCTTGATTTTACGATGCGCAACGGAAGGAAAAATAAAATTATAACAACTGCTGAAATTGAAATAAAGGGAAAGCATAAAATCATTAGCAGACTTCAGAAATTGCATAAACTCTGTGTAGGGTGGCGAAACTTAGTAACTCAGCCCAAGGTTTTCCCTCTTGGCAGTTTAACTCAATTGTCAAGTGAGCAGCACCTCAAATATCAAACTATCAAACACTCCATAATTCCAAGCTCAAGCTCAGCCAATTATGGCAATCAATCGACATGAATTAATTTCATCGGCAATTAGGATAAGAAAATACTACAACTTCTGGCTGACTGAGAATTGAAATTCGAGTCGAAAACGATTCAATTTGCACAGGCTATCTGTAAATTAGCTTGCCTATGCTCGATTTCGTGCGGGTGCCGGAGCGATTAAACTTTGATGTGCCCTCAACATTTAAAGCGCCAATCAATGGCAGCGAGTGCAAACAATTAAAAAGCGTGATTCTTCATTGGCTTTTAATTGCGCCAGGACACGCCATGCCACGCTATGCCACGCCAGCCACATGCCACATGCAATATGCACACTGCAATAAAAATTAAGGATTTTTGAGATAACAACTACACTTAGGGAAGAAAAGCATTGCAATTGAAGTTGAAAGATTCGTATGCTAAGTAAAGATTATTCCCTTTTTTAATTGCAACAAAAATTATTCCGAAATTAATTTATTGTATTCAGAATACTTGTAATTTTAAGCCAGGCTCAAAAATCTATCAAATTTAATAACTAAATATCACAATAGCAAAACGTACACAGGTTAGTTGTAATAACATTTTAATTTAGCCATTTCCCGATTAGTTTTCCATAAATTGAAGCATTAATGATTATTGTTATTATTATAACATTGTCACTAATTTTTTATAGGCTCCTACCTACGGTGCCCTAATATGTTAAGTTTATTTAATTCTATTTTCTGTAAATGAAATATATTTTCCACATTTAGCAACTGCATTTAATTTTTGTCCCGTGCATGGAGCGAAAGTTTAACTTCTGTTGAATCACCAAGGCAATCATCCTTTAAACCTCCCACTTCTCTCCTTCGAAAGAAAAGTCATTGCGAAAACTCCACTCGAGTTCAACCAACGACTCAACTCAACGCTGAACTCTGAACTCGGAACTGGGAACTCGGTACCAAAACTGAACTCGACTCAATCAGGCAGTCAATCAATCAAACAAATTGCACAACTTGCTTAACTATGCATATTGAATGCTGTCACAGACGTCTCTGTGTGGCTTCTAACCGTTATAAACTGCATAATTTATGACGTTGGCTGTCAAGGAATTGCCTAAACCAACTCAATTGATACTCTCTCACTGGATTTTTTGCACCTCTCTGCTATACTGCAATAACAGAGTAAAAAATAAAATGGATATTGGAAAAAACAGCGAGTTCATGGCATTTTGGGGCAATCAATTCAAGTCTTTGACTCTGTGCTAAACGAAGTCTTGCGGTTAAGGGAGAAAACCAATTAAAATTTTAACACAAGAATCGATGAAGCCAACCGCAGATCGGGGAGTCAATAGAGGTTGGGCAGAGCCAAGACAAAGGGCATTTAATGCAGGTTCAAGGAGTGCACCAACGGCGTCAAGTACCCTTTATGAAAAATGAGTAGTTAATTTCGTTCTAATTTACTTGAGGTTCGAGGATAAAGCGAGTATATGCTTTTCTCTAGTAGCTGAACTAACCATTAAAACGGGTAAGAGACTACGTATAAAATTTAATGAGCTTAGAAGCCATCGTTAACCTTTAAATAAAATGAATGGAACTCTTTAAATGTCAATAATTTCAATAGATATTCTTAATATCTCCTACTGTGCTATATTATATATATAAGCCATAATGCTTTAATTAAAATCTTCCCTTTAACACATTCCCGGAAACCATTAAAGAACTCCAAAATTGTTCACTTTTCTTGTTCGAGGACTTTAAAATTTCCACAAATTCCTCGACTCTGTTGTCTCCTCAATCGCTCCTCCAGACAGCCAAGGAAACACGTAGTCGACCCTTAAATTGACATCCCTTTCCACTTTCCCATTCACACTCCGCCGACCGAAAAAAAAAGAACACACAAACGCCTTTGGATCATCCCCTCTTTCCACGGTGTGTGTGTGTGTCATTAAGGAGAACTTTCATCATATGTTGTCGCCGTCTTCGTTTTTGTGTGTGTGGGCAAGTTTTTGCGGTTGAACCGAGAAGAGTGATGGGTCCGAGGCGAAGGGAAAGAAAAGAAATTTGCACAATTAGCTTTTATGCGGCATTGTGGTGATTAAATGAGCTGCAAACTGTGTCAAGTGTATGATGGTGATGACGACGACGGGGAGCCAGCCACCAGGCGGCAGGCACAAATTCGTCTGATAAAAACAGGGGAAAATACACAATACTGTGCTGGATATATACGATGGCTCAATAACAAATTGATGTATTAATCAATCAGACAGACTGAAGGCGAAGTTCGATCCAGATTCGGGCACAGGCACAGGCACAGGCACAGACACCACAGCAGCAACAATTTTTCAAAATAGGCAACCGCGACTAACGAGCTGATATATAATCACAGAAACGAATAGACAAAAACCTCTTCACAGGTGCACTGTAGAAAAATTATAGATTTACAAATAGTTTTCTACACTTTTATGATCTTTTTAGGGTATTAAAAACTTGGTAAACCGTTTGTAAGGCATTCCAAACTCTTTAAGACAGTGTTGCCAATAGTTCCAACTAACTAGACTCGCTGAACAACATGCTGTTTATCAAACACTTTTAACAACTCAACTTAAGACACTACTGCTTTAAGTTAGGATATTTTTGATTAGCATCAGCAGGCTAGTCGATTTAGCCATATATCCCCCTTCTTTGCAGTTTACTTGCTAAATTTAAGAGGTTGCTCAATCAGTTGCACTTTCCCAACACCACAATCGATAACCAATTTCGATTATATATACATTTTTTTTCCAGTATACAAGTGTGGGCGCCCGCGGTAATGTGTAACGCCTTCAAGCCACTTTTATGATGTGGCATAAAAACGGGCGCGCTCTCAAAGACAAAAAGCCATCATCAGCATTGGTCGCTAACAAGCAATGTCTCACATGCCACACACTCAACACACACACTCACAACACACAACCTACGCACAAACAAATGACCGCGGTCAGAAGATTCCCCTCAAAAACAGGAGTACGAGCCAGCGGGCATTACATTTTATGACATTTTGAGGCCTACTAAACTTTAACAAGTTCCCGAAACGCATTCAAAAGCCTCGAACAGCAATTCTTCACATCAAAATTAAAGTCATTTCATGGTGAAATCGTTTTATCCTCGGCCGCCGTACAACGCGGCGTATACGTGTTAATAACGCAACGTTCGGAACGTGCCAGGGATTTTGAATTTGTCGCGCAGGACAAGCAACGGCGACCAAGCCAGCGTTTAAGGTATTTTTATGTGAGATTTTATTATTATGGCATTTCGGCCATGTCATAGATATCATCAGCTAAATTTTTGACAATGTTAAGAGGTTGGCTTTCATTTGTACAAAAAAAAGGAAACAGCTTGGGGCAAATGGAGCTTGAGGCTTATTTTTATAGATTTTAAATGACAATTGTGATGTGGGGATGATGAATCTGGGATTTCAAATGTGATAAAAAGCTCAGAACGTATTGTTTATATTCGTTATGGGAGTGTTTGACAAACGAATTTAAATACTTTACTTTAAGTAAACCCAATAATAAAATAAGCACTGTTAGGAACTATCTTAGCAACTGCAAGAGATTTATGCTGATACCTTTCTCTCTGCTCCGGCTTACGCATCTCCATTTCAATCTAGAAGATTGCTCAACCTTAGGGCCAAGTGACAAATACATATATTGCCCTGGTCTCAGTATCGCATTCTATCTTACCAATCGCTACCACTTCATTCTGCCATCCTCTAAACCCCTTTCGGCCATCAGCATTCCAAGAGGGATGCATTTAATATTTAATTTCAGCTGCTGGAGAAACAGAATGCGCTACTTTTATTACCTTTGCACCGTTGACACAACGTTTAAATCCCACGCCATGCTCACTGACAATGCCAGGAGCAAAGGGACTTGGATCGGAGTGTATATATACATAGAGTAGAGGGGATATAGGGGCACAGGACACAGGCCGCGATGGCAGGAAAGCGCAGGGTCACAAGAGAGCAACTGCATGGCTACATTTACACAGGGAACAACACAGGGATTGGTCCACAATGGAGTGCACTCGGTTTGCAATTTCGCATTTATTGTCAAGTGGTTTCAAAATACATTACAGCAAAAGTTTTGTTCCGATTTTCCTTCTACTCTTACTACTCTCACTTTGCGGATTCAATTTTGCCTTTCCTTTTTATACCCTTGCAAAGTTATATAGTTTTAGTAACAAGTTTGTAACGCAGTGAAGGAGCAATTTCCGATTATAGAATATATAAAACATATAGCTGCCATAGGAACGATCGTCAAATGTAGAGAAAACTAAAAAAAAAAACCCGCTCTCTCTCTCTCTCGGGATGTCTAGCTTTCTCTGTGTACCTACAGAGCCATTGCTTTCCCTCCAACTCTCTTCTGCTGTTCTCTAGAGATACCTCTTTCTCTCATGCTCTCACCTTCTCTGTTCTCTTTACTCGAACAGTATAAATAGAGGCACACCCCTCGCACCGGCTTTAGTTTGATCGCAGTCTCCCCGCTGATTACATCTATAGTGATAGTGATAGTGAGTGCCCTTCGACCTCAAGAATATTACCTGACCAATGCAATGCATCTCTCTCTCTCGGTATTCCTATCTCTCCCTCTCTGTGTAGCTCTAAACTCAAGAGATATCTCTTGCTTTCTATCGGCTCTGGAGATAGCTTATTCTCTCTCGCTCTCACTTTCTCTGTTCTCTTTCCTCGGGGACTATAAATAGAGGCACGGCGGTTGCGCTCGCGCCAGTTTGTGCGCAGCCTCCCCGCTGACTACATCAATAGTGATAGTGACAGTGATTACCCTTCGACCCCAAAAGTATCACGTGATCAATGCTATATATCTAGATGACCAGGACGAAACTCACTTGGATGATACCACCAGAAGGCTAATCAAGCAATGACGAAAAGGATAACCGTGTGTCCTCTAATGGGGTAAGTCTTAATCATGACAATTATATTGTTTATAGATAGATAGATATATAAGAGATCAGGCCTAGGTTAGCTGTGTGTATTTTAATTTCAGTCAAAAGCTTAAAACGTAGTGAAGGAGTCGTTTCCGACCCTATAAACCATATATATTCTTGATCAGCATGAACAGCAGAATCGATTTAGTCATGTCTGGTAGAAAAATAAAATGTTAAATTTTTTTCAAAATTTTTTAATGGGTTATCGTTAATATTTAAAAGAAAAAATTGTCAAAATATAAAATTTTTTAAATTCCAAAACTTAATAAGCAGTTTTGTTAACATTATAAAAACTAGCACAGAAAAGTTGTCCGAATTGAAATTAATGCATTTTTGGCTAAGTTATGAGATTTACAAAACTTTGATTAACCCAAAAAATTAGCATTTAAAAATATCAATTAAATTAATGGCTTGATTATGATGGATATCATATTCGAACACATGGTCCTATGGGTACCTGCAAGGGTATAAAATATTCGGCTTCTCGAGGTTCCCTTTAGCCAAAGCGAACAACGAACTTTAAGTTCATCAATCAAGGGAAAAGTCGTCTCGTTTTCGGTTTCGGGTTCCTTTTTTTTAGATTTTTTTTTGTTAACTGCATTAAAACTGAGGGGCCTTCTGCTGCTCAATCAATGACAACATTGCTGATTTTATGCTTATTCTATTCAATCATTTATGTTAAATTTGATTAGGAAAGGAGAACGAACCCAAACACAGCACAACACACAAAAAAAAAAGAGAAAAGGAAACTTCCTCTCTCTGCTCATCAATATTTTCTAGGCCTTCGTACATATAGCTTCCTGCTTGAACCTCACTCATCCCTAGAGTGCGTAATAAATTCGCTTATGGCTAACGCTGGCAGATTAAATGGCAGCTGATTTATTTCAAAGCCTCCCCCTAATGCCCCGTCCTCTGCTCCCCATATCCCCGTTCTCGTTACCTTGCCGCAGCAATACTTCGCTAAGCTCAAACAATTTTGTCAAATTGACCAAACTTAAGCTTATTTATTATGTTTGCGGCTTACACATTACACATTAAGTCCCAAGAAGTCCTGTCTCTCGACTAACTAAATTGGTTTCTCCCAAATACACAACGAAATTTGAATTTATTGCCTGCAAAGTCCTTCGTTCTTGGGGAGGTGCGGTGTCTCCCCATATCTATCCCTGATATCTTCCACTGATAATGTCTTTTGTTTGGCCAGTAAGACTGACTGTGGCTGGGGTGGCATTTAAAGTTTATCGCAATGAAAAATTATCAGACACGGCCACATAATCTGAAAAGCATAACTTTGGCTACTTACTGGAAAACTATTTATCCACTGACAAATGATGCTGCTTGGCAAAGTTTCTACAGCGCCACGCAAAAGGCAAAACAGTTTGTGCAACTTTCAAAATGATGGCGAGCGCCAAACATACAAACAACAAAAAAGTACTAGCCAAAAACAGGAGCGGATTTGATTGAACAAAGCAGGTTTTAAGTTGCTTAAAATTATATTACTTAAGAAAGACCTTTTGGGACTTAGAACTTTAAACTTTTGACTTACTACGAGTAGAGTATTTAAAGGTATTCCATAGCTTTCTAAAATGTTATAACAGTTAGTCAACTATTTATATTTCTTTCTCCTACTAGGGCCAAATAATTATTTTAAATATTTAAATATCTAAATAATATTTTAAAATATTTTCCTGTCAAGGTATCTCTTTGTACAGTATATAATGCAGATAAAGGACTTGTTCCTAAATTGTTTATTAACCCAAAACTTTAGTGTAACCGCCCCTGAAGCTGGTCCATTTCTGAACTCTTCATGATAACTATCTTGGCAACTAACAGTTTTTCTTTCCATTTTCTACGCTGCTTCCATTTTTTGTTAGCTTTTTTTCTTATATTTTCAAGTCTTGAGCTTGAGTTTCAACTTTCGCTGCAATTACGCGTTCTGTAAGACAAAATCACTCAAACAAAATGGCGCGCGTGCGTTTCATTGAAATCATGATGGCGGTGGGACGAGGCCAAGGGCGTTAGTGGGTTAAAGGCGGAAAAGCAAAAAAAAAAATATAGAGCAGAAATGCTGAATGCTGCCGGACTGGAGAGCAAAAGGAAAAAGTGTGCACGAGTATTTTCCGCAAACTGATTTAATTTTTTATGAAACTCCCTGCTTGTGAATTTTATATACACTTTATTTTTCCTTTAGCGTTACAGCTTCTGAAGACGTATTTGTTGCTGTAATTGTTGTTGTTATTTCAGCCCCAGTTTTGTTGTTATTTTTGTTGCTATTTTTTCAACCGTTTCTGCAGCCGAGCTGAACTTTGTCGGTCCGTCGACGAGTCTGTCTGTGCAAATATTTTCATTGCCTGTTTGGATATAAACGAGAATATATACATCATTTTGTTGCACTGTTCAGCTGGCGACAATTGAAACATTTTTTATGCTCTTTTATGGTTTATTTGCCCAACAACTTCCTCATTCCCCCAATCCCTTCAATTCCCTTCCTGTCAGTCAGAGGCAGTCGTCACTTAAGTAAAAATAAACAAAGCAAAATTGTTGAGCGTCGTTCTTGGTGGTTCGAAATGGTCACTTCCGGTATGCCATTGTCTGGCTTTTTGGGAATGTAGACTGAGGGAAATTATGGGAAAATAAAAACAAAAAAACGTACACAAAAATATGTGATGAAAAAATATATATATTACAAAAAATGTGTGTCCTATTGATAAACTGATTGTTTAAAATTATAATATTATATATAAAAATATCAAACCTCAAAAATGAGTTGCGTTTAGGTTCGATTAGGGATTTATAATATATATTTAAAAAATATAAAATATAAAGTACAACTAAATATTTAAACTATAAGAAAATAGGGTCAAATTTTCCTTCAGACTTTTCTCTCTGTGCTATTATTCCATTTTCATTTCCCAGCTACACTCAGCCACAACCGCAAATGTCCCAAAACAGATCTCGCATCGATAAATAAGCAAAATTAAAGCCCCCCAATTTAAATACAATTTCTTTTGGTGGCATAACTTTGGCTATTGGCTTAGCGGGCAGTCGAGTGTTAAGGCCCCGTCGATGCCACCTGCCGACACTTGGCACCTTTTGGTTTTGCCACTGCTAGCTACTCCTGCGGTTGTCAATTCACGGGGCTGCCTGCTGCCGGCTAAAGTTTCAGGAAAATGCATCTTGACTTGGCCCAAAAGTTGTGTTTGGCCTGCAGCAGGCAGCAGGCAGCAGGTTCGGGTAACAGTCGACTGGAGCGGAAAAGTTAATTCACCTGTGAGACTTGACAAACTTTCTCACATTTTCAACTTGACTACAGTGAACTCGCCTCTCGCATTGCCACACACATTTGATGGCTGCCTGCCTGCCTGGCTGCCTGTTTGGCAAGCGAAATCAGCAAAGCGTTTAAAAACTGCAATAAAACCCATTTATTTACTTGTTACAATGTCCTTCACCTGACACAGCAGCCCATGGCTGCAACATCAGGAGTTGCATCTGGCCCATGAGGAATCGCAAGGAAAAAAAATCAACTATAAAGTGAAAGCCTGGCAAAAACTTGCCTCTGTGCGCCGAGTACTTATGTATGTATGAAAATGTTGTCAACAACAAATTGTGACATTGCAATCGCTGTGGGGATTGCAAGAAGTATCAACAGCAGCAGCGGCAGCAGCAGCAAAATGTGTCAGCTGTGTGATGAACTTGCAACTTGCAACAAGGTTGCTTAAAATAGATGTCTAGGATAACGATTGATTGGGTTTATTCGTTACAAACAAGGTAAGTTAAAAGGGTATTTCATAATTTAATGGTTTGCTAAAATAAAAATAAGTAAAGGAAGAAGAAAATTGATTCCAATTGAAATTTAGTTATATAGAATAGTGATATCTTCATTTTAAGCTTTAAATCAATATTTATTTGTATCAAGTTTTTTATCAAAATGTTCCCAAAAAGGTGGGGTTTGTCTAAAAACCGCCAACTAGAGCAGGACCCCCCTCCCACTTTTCCGATTGCCACTTTTCCCAACGGCTAATTTGCAGGTTTTTTTTTTGCGGTCTCAGCTTTCAGATAGTCGCACGTAATCGAAGCCCCACCAGTCAGCTGCCAGGAGGACCAATCAATCACTGGCCGAACTTGGCTAGAGACCGGAAAATGGGTGCGGGGTTAAAGCGTGGCCGGGGCTTTGGGTCTTTTCCTCGATTGTTCGGGAGGGGGACAAAGAAAAAGAGTGGCAGCATGGGGGGAGGGGGGGGATAAGCCCGTGTGCGAGTGTGATAAGTATGCTAAACAAAATGTTATGTGAGCCAGGCCCTTGGCCGTGCCTGGCATGATAAATCGATGGCGCTGCGATGGATGCGACTTTAAATGCTAGTTGCCGTTGGATTTGCTACGCTAAATAAAGATCTAGATATAGATGTGGATATAGATATAGATATAGACAGAGGGACGAGTGCGTTCCGAGTGCGACACGTGCGTATGAGTAATTTATATTTGATTGTAGCATTTCCTAGATGTCCTCACACAACCCACCGGAATCGTCCCAGGCCCTGTGCGTCATAAACAAATCCGAAAGGCTCAGACAGAGCCTCAGTCGCAGGATATATGTACGTATACCAGGAGCAATGTCCTCCGTCTGCGATATTTTTACGCATGTTGACATTCAATTTGCCAATTTGTCAGCTCCGTCAGAATGGCAGGAAAGTTTCCCTAGTCGATGATGGCCTTTGAACTTGCCAGCGAGTTTTATGAATTAGGTACTGATTTGGCAAATGCTTTGACAATCCCCATTGAATGTTGTGTTAATTTTCCAGCACCGCACCACACCGACACGCCCATCCACTTGTTTATATATTTGTTTGATTAGTTAAATCAATTTTATGATTATGATTATGCGCATTTCCAGCGATAACAAGCTGTGACATTCATTCCCAGTCATGCACACGGCTGATAAAAACTTTTATTTGCCCACACAGAACAGGCAAAAAAAAAAAAAACCCCCCCCCGAAAAGAAAAACAACGCAAGCGCAAGTAAAACATGGAAACTTTTCGCATGAATTCGGAAATGTGTTTAACGCACAACGACAACTGCAAATGGATGAGAGGCCGCCCGGGCCGGGGGGCGCTCTTTGGGCCAACTTACTGGCACTGTGTGCGTTAGCTGGTTTGAGCACACAGACACAGAGCCACTTAAACGGGCAAACAAAAAGGGTTTCAAGTGTTGGCACAATTCTGTTCAATAAGAGAACTTCCCTGGCAGGCGAATAAATGACAGTCTAACCAAGAAAATTGACGGCGACAGGCTCAAATAATGTATGAACGTTATTAGCCAATTTGTGTGTCATCGGGCATCAGTTAGCTTGAGTTTGGTCTAAACGGCTTTAAGCCAATTAATCTGGAAATTATAAACTTTTAAATAAATACATACTGCTTGAAGGGTATCCAATTTATAAGCCATTAATAGTCAGGGATAATCGAGTAATTTTCTGATTTATCAACTCTTTGAATGTGCAAAATCATTAGTTATTTAAGGAGATTTATTAGTACTTCCTAATGGAAAATAGAATATATATACAAAGCTAAATTAAAGCTTCGTCAGAAGTTCGTGCTAAAGCCTCATTTAAGTAGCTAGCAATAAGAAAAATTAAAACATTTCCCAGCAAATTTCAATTAAAAATCTCAACATCTCAAAGACTTCTTTAAAAAACCGCATGTTCTTGCCGTTAAATAAAAGTTTAAAGCTAATGCAAAATGCATAATTCTATTGCCTGTTACATGCAATTACACAAAGTAAGACGACTCAAAGGAAGTGCTTTGCTCGTGCTCTGCCTAGCCACGATTTACATTTGCATTTTGCATTTTCGAATTACAAGTATACTCTGGGGTTTTCCCCACAGCTTTCCCTCCTCTTACCGCTGCTGCTTCCTTTGGCACCCAGCCAAAGATCATAAAGATTGCCATCTCTAGAACCTTTGCCACGTCGCCAGGGCGCCGAAACCTCCGTCCTGCGTCCTCCTCCGTAGAGCAAGGGAAAACGGGGTCTATGCATAGTCAATGCATGTCAAACGCAAGTGGAAAACAAAACCAAAACAAAACCGAAACAAAGCCCAAACACTCAACCTGACCACAAAACGTTTGAGAACTAACCCTTGACCCCTCACCCCAGCGCCATTTGAACCCCCCCCACTCCCTCCCACTCCACTCTAGCCGCAATCCCGAAGTGCGTGCCAAAAAAATATGCATGAGAGTAGTTTCTTTCTGGAAGCCTCTCCTCAACGTTTAGTTGCCTCGAAGGCATGCCCCGGCAGCTTCAAGGACCTTCCTTGCTGCTTCAGCTTTCTGGAGACACAGGAGGTGGATGCGATGCACAAGGAAAAATGCTAATCCAAATTAGAGATGGTCATCTTTGGTTTAAATGTTCAAAGTCTACAGATTTATGGCCATAAATTATCGTAAACAAGCAGCAGTAAGTTCTGTTTCAGACATCTTCTTTCTCCCAATATTAATAGTTAATTTTAAATCACTCACTTCGTCTGGTAAAATCGAAGTATTTATTGGTAAATGATTTTTCCAGTGTCATATTCCTACCGGAAAACCCAGAGACACTTGCACACATTTGCATGCCGTCCTTCCTGGGCTATCCTTTGCCACTCACCTGCTCACCTGGCCACAAGGTCGCACGGAAATTTCAGTGTGTCTGATTACCGGAAAAAACGAACAGGTGAAGTGCCAGTGAAACAAGGGCAGTGTAAGCGAGCTCCGGTGGAAGACGGAAAACGATGCAGTTTAAAATTTTGTGTGTCTGTGTGTATGTGTCAGGAGTGCAGTCCTGTAATGGCCAAGTGCTGAGTGCTTTTAGTGGTGGAAAGGGTTAAATCGGGGGGTCCGGTAGAGAACACACTGCATGGAAAGTAACCAACAAATTATGGCACTTGTGGCCGAAAAACTCTTTTACTAGGGCTCCAGTGCGAGTGTGCGAGTGTTTGAGTGTGACTGTGCACCTGTTTACTGGAGTGTAAATGCCCGAAAGTGTTCTCTGGGTTTATTTATAATTCTATATCCATTCGGCTGTTGTGGCCGGCACCATTCAAACATGGCCTGGCCACAAACATTTATGGCCAACAAATGCCAGCTTTCATGTTTGCCAAAAAGTGCGGCGCACAAGTCCCAACAAAAAATATATGTATCATTTTTTACACACCAATGGAGACAGAGAGACCTGAAAACTGTATCCTTCAGTTTCGGGATGAGTCTATTCAAATTTGCGAAAAGTTCACAAAAGTTTAAAATTCGTTTCGTACGGGAATTTTAAAGGATATAGTAGTTTTTAGTATGCATAAATACAAGAGTACTTCTAATTCATATACGGAAGTTTAAGAAAAAAAAGAATTAGGTACTATGAAAAATAGATTATCAAAAATTTATTTATATAAAGAAATTGCCAAGTTAGCATTTTATACATTTGTAGAATTGAATTGTTGAAAATTGCCCAACATTTTTTAATTTTACATTGAGTATGCAGATTTATTAACCGCATAAACACTCACCTTTCCGAATCAAAATTAATACGTTTTTGGCTTGGTTAAAAACGTTTTAAAACTTTGGCTTCTCAAAAAACTCGCATATAAAAAATCGATTCGAAGAGTGCGAATATTTTAGACTTAGATTTGGTCGATTTCCTATTCGATTATTTAATTCGATTGGAAACTGTAAACATTGGCTTCCCGAAGATAGTTTCCTTTTTTGTTTTTATAGATTTGCCTTAATTTTAAGAGCATTTAAAATTAACTATACCCACCACCCATACGTAGTCCTCCCACTTCTCAATAGCTTTTAGCTTACTAAAAATTTCATAAAAAACGTGCCAAAAAAATAGCTGAATTCAGGATGCAGGAGCTGCGTTCTACACGAAAAAGAAAATCAATAGACCCGCGTTTGAAAAAAAGTAGGCAATACGAACAATGATGATGATGAAAGTGAAGCCAATGCCGCAGGCGCAGGCAAGCCCAAGAAGAAAAACCAAAGGGAAAAGCCAACTTTTACCCATGCGAGATAGAAATAAAGAAGTGGCTACTAGACCAAAAGGCCCACCATTCCTTCTTTCGTCCCACTGCCTTGCCCTACCACGAATTGAAATTATGACTAAAGTTTTGCATGCAAATATTTTGCGAATTTCCACGTAGATGGCAGGAGACAGGCGACCTAGGTAGGAAAAGCGGCAGGTGAACAAAAGTTTGAACTGCTCCCTGCTGCCTGAGTAACGCGGTGCTGGGTGTTACCAAGGTACATTTTGCACAACCTTTTTTAATTGAAGCTTTTACAAGTTAATTCTATTAAACTTTGTACCGTACCTAAATTATTAAATTAAATTATTTTTGATTGATAGATAAATTAAATTATCTATGGTAACAATCATCATTATGGTAATCAATCATCTTTACAATTAAATATTTTATATACTTATTATTTTTTCGAATTTAGGTGCATTAATTTGTTTATTTTATATTAGCTTTAAGTACCTAAAAATTTTAATTCGTTTAATTTCAAAGAGGAAAAGCACTATCGGCATTACAATGTACACAAATGTAATCCTATTTTTTATCCCTTACAAACAATGGTACCTTTACCATCACTGTTTGTGTATATTTCAAACGTTGAGTTTTATTTATTTTGCAAGTTACTTCGCTCCGGTGTGTCCATGTCGCAGCTGGGTCACTCGCAGATTTCACATTTCAGTTTGTTTGTATGCCTGTTACGGATATTGGGCGTGGGCGCCGCTTTTGAAGCTTTTGATTTTATTAGAAATTGTCAGAGGAACCGGAGCGACGTGACCTCAAATGCCCGTGCCCCCACCAGCAGGGGGCCTAAATAGCAGGTGGCATAGCCACCTATTACCTGTACCTTCTCTCTGTATACCTAAACAATACATACCTACATATTTCGTAATAGAACAAAAGAGAGTTGCACATAATGTGCAGGCAAAGTTGACGGCAAACTTGAAAGGCAAAGGCAATGAACCAGTTAGTGTCAGGAAAAGGCAATGTAACTGAAGGGCATTGAGGGCAAGTCAGCTTATGAAAATTTTGCAACAGGAAAAAAAGGGTTTAAAAGGTCGATAAGTTAAATTTGAATAGAATTTTTAACTAAAATAATTAATTAAAGTGACATTCAATCCACCTACGTTCTTAAGATTAAGATAGACCATAACATAATCCATTCAAAAAGGTCAATGACCAACAGAATTTGAAGACTCTGGAATTGCATTGAGAATTGTTCATCTCATAAACCAATTACATGCAGTTTTTACTTGTTTCTGCTAATTTGATTACTTTTGTTTAAAATCTTGTTTAGCCTCTTGTATACATCTCTCAGCTCCATTGATACCAAATTCCATAGACAATAATTGCGCAAACTAAGCCCCATCTCGAATGAAAGCCATATCACCCATATCAAGCTCCACACAATGGAGGAGCGTGAGCAGCACACAGGCAAATTATGCCATTCCCTGGGACAATCTTGGCAAATTATCAACTGGACAAGATAAACCGACGTCAGGTGCGAAATGCTTACATCTGCATTAAGATGCACATTTGCATTTTGGCTCCGCCCAGGAGTTTGCCAGAAGGAGCGAGCATCAGGAGCAAATGCAGCAGCCGGAGGCTAATGGGTTTTGTTACGCCCACCTGACTGCTCCCCGAGGAGGCATTTGCATAGACATGGCAGAGACAGAAAAGAATATGCATTTGTGTTCACAAAATGTGATATGTTAATGGGGTTTACATATAGACTTCTTGTTAATTCGATATATTCTTATATAGAATAATTTAGAGTGTTGCCGTTTACGATAAATCATATTATTTATATTTAAAGACACTTTATTCACCTTCAAAGTTATGATGTATCTAAGTATTCAATTTTGCTTGATAGGAATATTTCCTATTGTAAAAATAATAATTTAGAAACTTTGGTAAAACGTAGAAATATTATTATATTCCACGGTATTTAAATTTAAAAAACATTTTCCAGTTTTGATTCTGAAAAATTCTTCTCTAAATATAGCATTTCGACATAATATTCTCCCAGTGTATATGGAAGGAAGGAAACTTACAGTTATCGATTTGCCTGCCAACACTCACAGGCGGGGAAAGCATGGAAATATTGGTACGTAGGCAGGGACAGCTCCCTGGGAGTACCTGGGAACCTAGAAGGCATACAGACCCACACACACACACTGTCATGCAATATGCACATGAATGAATTACCTTTAATTGATGCAGCATATCCAAAACAGATACAAATACAAAGGATACGAAAGGATACTCGACGCAGAGCACACAACATAAATTGGCATTAAATATTGAGGGCTATTACCTAACTGAAAAGCCAGACAAACTGCAAACCGACCGTGTTAACTGGGCCATGAATGGATTTACCCCCCGCCGTCACCCTATCACTTTAGCTTGCTCCGTTTGTTTTGCCCTTCATTACTTGTTCGAAATATTTCAATAACAAATTTACCGATATGAAATTTGCACTGGGCACATTGAAGGTGCCCAAGAGGGAGGCAGACCTGCTGTCTGTACTAGGCATGCTGCCAGTATATATTCATCTCCCTTGCGCACCGCGTATGCGTTTCTAGTCGATCTCCAAAAACGGTAGATTAAAGTCAAGGTCAAAATAGTTGTAACGCTCTAAACTTAATAACAAAGTTTTATATACGCCTCTTGATACGAATACACCTTATGTACTGTATTTAACCAACACATTATAAGTTTTTCAACGTATGTCCGCCAAAAAAATGTAACAGTAAAACCATTAATTAAGCCTCAGAGCTCTAGTTTTGTTTACGTATAAGCATCCCAATAGCGTTGACCGCTACTGTTCGCGAGCCCGTTGCATTTTCTTAGTGTGCGTGCATGTGTGCAATAAAATCAAAGTAAAGCTGCATTTTTGATGAATATAAAGCCAATGTACAATAACAATATTAAAATAATAGAATATTGAATGTGGACAGACATACCTGCACCTCAACAAACTGCCAATTTGATCATATTGGTTTCCCAACATGAAACAAATGGCAGTTGGGACCCTGAAAAAAACACACACACACGCAAACGGACGCGAAAGTCGCCGAGCCAGCAAAAGTTTTTCTTGCCAACAAGAAAAACTACTTTAACCGCAAATACCTTTGTAATTTCAATCGTAAAACACATATATCCCGTATAGACTACATTCCTACACCGATTTATAAAGATTTCCGTACATTTCTAAAGCTCTTAAGCGACTTTTTCGATTTTAATCCGCGAGAACGACGCGACTTGCTTGGTGGACGAACGGGAAGAGGAGGAAACGCAACAAGAATGGTCAAATTACGGAAGATAATTCGGCCTCACTGGCCATGGTGAGTTCGCGGCAGTGTTGAATACGATCATTTGAATAAAGTAAACAAAAAACCAAGTAAACCAAACTAATTATTTAACAAGGTTAAAAGTAAAGTTAATGTGCAGGTATCCAAAACAGATACAAATACAAAGAATTCGAAAGGATACTCGCCGGAGAGCACACAACATAAATTGGCATTAAATATTAACTAAAAAAACAGACAAACTGCAAACTGACCGTGAGAACTGGGCCATGAATGGATTTACCCCCCGCCGTCACCCTATCACTTTAGCTTGCACCGTTTGTTTTGCTCTTCATTACTTGTTCAAAATATTTCAATAAAAGATTTAGCGATAAGGAATTTGCACTGGGCACATGACAGGTGCACAAAAGGGAGGCAGATAGCAGACTAGGCATGCTGCCGTATATATTCATCTCCCTTGCGCACCGCTTATGCGTTTCTAGTCGATCTCCAAAAACCGTACATTAAAGTCGAGGTCAAAATAGTTGTAAAGCTCCAATAATATTAACAAAGTAATAAATTCGCCTCATAATAAGAATACACCTAAGGTATTGTATTTAACCAACTCATTATAAGTTTTTTAACTGACGTCCACCAAAAAATTTACCAGTATAACAATTAATTAAGCCCCAAAGCTCTAGTTTGGTTACATATAAGCATCCCAATAGCGTTGACCGCTACTGTTCGCGCGCCCGTTGCATTTTCTTAGTGTGCGTGCATGTGTGCAATAAATTTTTAATAAAGCTGCATTTTTGATGAATATAAACCCAATATACAATAACAATATTGAAATAATAGAATATTGAATGTGGACAGACATACC
This sequence comes from Drosophila bunnanda, assembly GCA_035046265.1. Classification (NCBI taxonomy): domain Eukaryota; kingdom Metazoa; phylum Arthropoda; class Insecta; order Diptera; family Drosophilidae; genus Drosophila; species Drosophila bunnanda. Next base: position 6,110,517 of record JAWNOB010000075.1, read on the forward strand.
TGCACCTCAACAAACTGCCAATTTGATCATATTGGCTTCCCAACATGAAACAAATGGCATTTGGGACCCTGAAAAAAAACACACACACACGCACACGAACGCGAAACTCGCCGAGCCAGCAAAAGTTTTCCTTGCCAACAAGAAAAACCACTTTAACCGCAAAAACCTTTCTAATTTCGATCGTAAAACATACTGTTCACGTATACACTACATTCCGACACCGATTTATAACTATTTCCGTACATTTCTAAAGCTCTTAAGCGACCTTTTCGATTTTAATCCACGAGACGACGCGACTTGCTCGGTGAACGAACGGGAAGAGAAGGAAACGCAACAAGAATGGTCAAATTACGGAAGATAATTCGGCCTCACTGGCCATGGTGAGTTCGCGGCAGTGTTGAATACGATCATTTGAATCAAATAAACAGAAAATCAAATGAAAACAATAATTGAATTAAAAAGGTTAAAAGTAAAGTTAATGTGCATGTAAAAGCCTTTAACTTTATGAATTAGTGAGATAAAATTATTAATATATTTGTTTTTGATTTGTTTAACTTTATTATAGCCTGCCAGCTTAAATAAATTACATTTTGTAGTCTTCTTGTATAATGTTAAGTTACACTCCAACAGGAAACGTTTTATGTGAAATTTAACGCCAGGACCCAAACAAAAAATCTCCTGAGCTCAAAATTAAATAAATTCCATCAGTTCAGCCAGTGCATCTAAAGTTCGTTGCAATAAAGAATTGATTTCATTTCCCTCAGTTTTTCCGCCTTCATATTTTTCTCCCCGCAATTCGACAACTGCGACGACGACTCCTCGAGGACGAAAACGAAATCGACAAGGAGGCGGATGGCTGCTGGGACTCATGGATGTTGACTGTTGGCAGAGCGTGGACACAGACGCGGACATGGCCTGTCCATTGCTCTCGGCCACTTATCAGCGTGCGGCTGCAATTGTTTTCTTGTAAAAGTCAATTTTTGAAGTGTTCGCCAACCGGAAATCGGAAACACCAGCCGAGAAAACAGAGAAGGAGGACAGAGAGACTCGCTGTTGACCTCGTTCCACTCGTCGCCCATATTTCTCAGCGGGATGCAGGAGCAGCAAGGACACGCCCTAGAGCTGACCAGCAACTGGTTGATAAGTGGTAAGTGCACGTTAAATAAAAGTATTTAAAACAATTAAATGCCTTAAATTACAATTAACTAAATATACCCTAAATATTCTTGACAATTTTTCTATTATAGACCTTATAATACCTTAAAATATTTCAGTTAAAAATGCTTAATCGGTACATTTTCAGAAAATCCAAGTGAATTGAAGACAGGTGTTTTAAAAAGCTCAAACCCTTCCCCAATGTATACATTATTCTTCCATACATTTAATATTGTTAAAATTATGTTATTACATTTTTGCTAGGATTTTCCCTCAGTGTCCTTTGGCCATGCTAAGAAGCTATTGATAAATGAGCCGCATTTAAGCATGGTCAGCAGCTGGCGGCCCTGGGGTTGGTGGTGTAAGGACTAAAGCTGGGTTCGGAGGTCCTACGCTAAATGAAATTCAAAGTCAATCCGTTCAAGCGGAAGTAAATTATGTTTTCTTTGCTCGCTTCCAAGGGAGCAGGGAAATAGGGGGAAGGGGTTGTCGAGGGAAGCTGGGTGCAAAGTGCATGAAACTGAAACGAATTGCAATCGAAAACGGAAACGGGGTCAATCGATATTGTCCATTTGGTGGCCGCCAGTTGGTAATGGCTGCCAAAGGTTAAATGCGAATAGAATTCGTGTATATGTTTGTGTGTGTTTTCTTTCATTGTTCTTGCATTTTTCGAGTAATTTTCATAGCTGAACGAGCACACACTCCAAGCTGCTGCTTCAGCTCCTGTTTGAATATGCGATTTTCGATTAACAATTGCCCAAGCGTACGATAACCAAATTGAGCTTAAAATGTCTCCTTTGGGGCCAAGTTGGGAATTTGTTCGTCTAATGTATTGACATTATGATAAATCAAACTAGAAATTACAGAATGTATTTAATACGAAATGGGAAAATCAGAATTTACTTTAACTAACACATTCTACATAAGCTTTAAATTTTAAATGCCAGTATAAAATAAATATAAATACAGCTTAAGTTTTAAACTTTGCAATTAATGAAAGGAAATCTCACTCACTCCAAATGCCGCAGGCAGTGGAAAATCAACGGAAATCGCAATTTAAGTAATTCCCATATTTGCCAGCAGCCGAACGGAAGTCGCAACAAATTAAACCCTAAGGTTAATGCCACTCAACAACAAAAGGCACAACAATATCGAGCAGATAAATTCTGTTTATAAATGGAAAGTGCGGTGTGACTCCCCGCTTTACTTTCGCTGGAACAGAAAGCGGAAGTGACGCCCCCTGAATTCTTTATGCGGGTGGGTGTGTGAGTGGCCTTGCCTCATCCTGCCGCTCATGCTCATGCATGCGTGTGCCTGTAATTTCGATTTAGATGCAAAGTGCCAAAGGAATCGTGTTAGCTGAGACGTCACCAGATAATAATCCTTTCTGTTAACGCCTCCGCGAGTTATAAAATGTGTCACAGCAATGTTTCGTCCTCAATAAAGTATATTTAAATAATGGAAATGATAATAAAATCGTAGAATATAGAGAGGACATGTCCTTGTGGGCGGAAAATTATTAGGCAAAGGATGGCAAGGCTCTAGGTTTTATTTGGGTGCGTAGGAGAGATGTGTTTATGGAAATCTTATTTATTTTGATTTATTTATGATTGTTTTAGCTTACTTAATATTTAGTAGGTAAAAAGGAAATCTCAGACATAATGAAAAATATTTTATTTATGTGTCACCAGGCGAGTCTATTTAGATGGGTCCCACAGTGCGTATGAGTAACGAGGTCTCAGCGACCTCTTTTAAGCAATTAAAAACACTTTAGCCTTTAATCTTATATTTATAACATATTTAGTGGCCTATTTAAAATGACTATAAATATAATAATATATCAAAATTATTACGATTAATTTCTAACACTTATTTTTATAATATAATTTTAATTAATTCGTCAAAGTCGGAATCCATCTCCAAATGATTCTTCCGGAAAAGCTGAAATTTCACATTTCCGCCAGCTGTGACCTTTTTGCAGGCGAAAAGACAAGGGCTTCTCATTGAATAACGAATAAAAAACAATTTAATTGCTGCATTTCGTCGCCCTCCCATTGGACAGCCTTCTTTTGTAGCCTGTGTCCTGCCCTCGTCCTGTTTCAGCGCCTTTCTTCGCTCTCCCTCTCTCTCTCGTTCCTCTGTGCCATGCAAAACTGTGTCAAATTTAACGCCTTCGGTAATGAATTTGTAACAACATTTTATTGTTGTGCTTTTGCAACATGGAGACATTGCAGCAGCAGCTGCAATCTCCCCCTTCGCCATTTTCCGACCCCCATTTACCCCATTTCCCCCCCATTGTTTGGCCGTGTTTTTGTTATGGCCACAATAAGGAGACTAAGGAGAAAATAAAAACAACAAACCCTCGTCACACACAGACACAGAGAGACAAACACATGAAAACAAAAGCACAAAACTGTGTTAACAAGGCAACAACAAAATAAAAAAATATATATACGTATATATAAAACGAAGAAGGATCGGGCTGAGGAAAAATGCAGACACAGACCCAGGAGAAGGAAAAGCCAAGCATAGAATAAGGACATTGAGAAGGAGCTGGTAATGGAATGCCCCCTCTGAATGGGTTGAGATGTCTCTCCTGCTGCTGCTGGTGCCGTTGGCGCACAATGCGTTTTGCATTTTAGCAACAATTTGACACAAATTAAAATGTGCAAAAAAAATATATATAAGGGTAGAAGGGTTGCCTGGGAAACAAGGGTACAAGTTGAGCAGAAGAGTCCCAGGAGTGGGAGCCATAGATCTATCCCTCCTCCCGCACAGCCGCAACACGCACATATCCTTGTACGCGTATCCTGGCACATGTCTGGCATATTTTAGCCTATGCCTCCGCGTTACTACGCCTCTATTTGCACTGAGGTAAAATATTAAGATGTTTTCTTAATTTATATTTATACCTCTATATGTTACAATTTTTTTTGGAAAATACTTTAGAGAGTTCTGAGTATTTTTAAGGGGAGTTATTTAAAATTAATACTTAGGATATAACCCAAACAGATTGTTCTGGAATTAACAAGAAAGGAAACCAAATTCGGAAAGATCAAATTTATATACCTCTGCAGTCTGCAATTGTCCAGCTTAAAATAATCCCATCATACTTATAACTAACTCATAACTAAGCCAAAAAAGCCTTAAATTTAATTCGGAAAGCTTTTTCATGGTAGTTTTTATAAGGTTAATAATAATAAATCTGTATACTGATTCAGATCACATTCGAATTTCCAATAAAATTGAATTGAATTGAAAGCTTTAAAGAAATGAAACGGGAGTTCGACATAAAATGATCTTACTTTAAAATTACTGCATAAAAAATCTTAAATAATTTATATATAAAATTATCTTTTAACTATAATTGATATATATTTTTCCGAGTGCTCTTGCTATATCCCACATCACCTGGCGCACGTGTCAAATATTTGTCGTTAGTGCGAGCGCTGAGCCGTGTACCCAAAGCTTCCGTCCGTCTTCGTTTGCCGGCCTCGGCCTCGGCCTCCTCCTATTCCGGCACCTAACATTCCCTTCATCTCCACCTGAATGAGTCCCCCAGGTGTGTTGGATCCTGAACTCGGAACCGGGCTTGGCTCAACTCGACTCGACGCGGCTCGCCTAGCCTCGCGGCTGTCTCTTCATTTGACTCTGTTAGTTCCAATGAAGTGGAAATATGTCAACAGGCAACGGAAGTTGGCTCTGGCTATAAAAACAGGTAAAGCAAAAAAAAAGAAGAAGCGAGAACAACAGCGAAAATGTTCGCAAATTTTTCTTCTTTCCCTTTTATATTGTTTTTGTGTTTTTTTTTCGAGACCCACATACGCCCTGTTGGGTATCAGGTAATGGTAATGCCGCTGGTGGGCTTTCCCGGCATGGAACTGATGATGCCTCCCCTGACTTTGCCGCCGCTCAAGGCGAGATAAAACTAGTTGACACACTTTGGCAGCACGGGTTGGGGAAGGTTATTCAGATTACGGCGAATCTGTCTGGGATTCTATTCAGACTAAAAAAATTAAGAGGAAGGAAGTGAAGGAACTGAAATGGCTTTAGGCCATAATTATTTATTCATTTGGCGATTTTTCATTTGCTATTTTAAGTGGGATGTTGCCTGGGGGGTATTTGTGCGATTATATGGGGATAGAAGTTTAATTAGAAAATAAAATGGATTGGATGTTAAAGTTTAATACTTAAGTTAACCCAGCTCAAGTAAGTTGTGAATTATTTTTTTAATAGAAAATAAACTAGGTGTTATTAGAGGTAATGAAGTGGCTTTAAGTCAAGCAGGAATGATAATTTTAAAATCTTTAACTTGCTGAATAAGTACAAGTAATAATACTCTTCCTTTAAATAACTTTAAATCACATTTAAAAATCTTTAACTTGCTGAATAAATATAAGTAATAATACTCTTCCTTTAAATACTTTTTAATACCATTTAAAAATCGTTAACTTGCTGAGTAATACTCATCCTTCAAATACCTTTTAATCCCTTTAAAAACACCATATATTCAGCACATTAAAATTCATCTGCCTTCTTGTAGAATCTGATTATTCTCTGGAGAATTTTCTGTTTTGTTTTTGCTGCCTTTGACTTTGGGTCCTTGATATACTTATGCTCGGCGTATTTAGTTTGGTGATTCACGATAATGAGAGCACGTCTAGAGCAATTGCAGTCCCGACTTGTTTCCTGATTGTCCAGATCCTGGCTCCTGCTCCATATCTCTCCGACTGGGTCTGTTGTCGTTGTCGCACTTCCGTTGCGCGCTGTTTAACTTTTTGTGTGCAGTGACATGAGCGCACATAAATCCGACCCTCGAAAATGGGGGGAATCCTGGGAGCGCTAGCAAGATTTGTTATGGTCCCGCTCCCCTCCCCAACTTAGCTGACCTTCCCCGCTTGGTTATACTTCTGTTGGCATTTGGAATTTGCCATTTATCTTTGGCTTTATGCCAAAATAAAACTACCAAAAAAAGCTACAACAGCAGCAGCAGGAGGAGGAGCAGATTCCCGACTCGAGGCTGGTCAAAGGGGAAATGCTTATTTGTTAAGGCGAGAGCGGAGTCAGCGGGAGACAAATTGGGAACGAGATATATCCAGGAGATCCCTCATAGATATGTACGGGGATTTGACCTGCAATAAAATGCCCGAGTTTATCATGGCCGCTTCCATTTGGACAATTTGCCTCACCAAATAACTCACTACACTTCATTGGGTGGCCTCTGTTGCGTTTGCCTCATTATTTGTATCACGAATTTACCAAATTAAATTTCAACAAATTTTCGGACAATCGCGTTTGCTTTGCTAACCGCAAAATGTGAAAACAATTACACATTATTCAATTAGTGTGCACATTTATGGCCAACGTGAGCAAATATTTCCCATTTCATTCCATTTTTGCTTAACCTAATTTGGTGCTTTAGCACGGACATGGCCAAAAATTTATTTAAACACAAATTAAACATAATTTTACACTCTATAAAATGGAGGAAAGGGCGTAGGCCAGTGAATTTACTGCTCATTTTAGGGGGAGCACATTCTTGGAATTTTGTTTCTGCGTAAAAGGAATGTAAGACCATCTATAAAGGGTTAATTGAGTTGCATGTTCAAAGCATTATTTTGGAATTTAAAGAGAGAAATTGAAATAAATAGCAAGGAAACGAAGGAAGGAAGCATAAAACTTTTAATAGCTTATATTATATTATTAGAAAAGTTTGGAGGACATTAAAGAAATCTACAAACATTTCCTAGTATGTTCTTTATTGAAACATTATTCTTTATATCTTTAAATATATATATTTAAAACCCCTTTAAATTTAAAGTGTGACTCCTAAAAGTACCGATAAACCTAAAATGCACTGTTAAACTATTGATTACCCTCCTAATTTTTTCCTGTAATTCTAATTATTTTGTCGCTCATAAATATAAATCTCTCATACTCAGTTGTCTGATTTACATTTACAATCTCTGTCAGATTTTAAAATATTAAATGCGGTTGCCAATTTAATGGATACAATTTTCAAATTTACCCAGGGGACAATGTGGTTGCACTGAAATCAGAATATGTTAAGGCATCAAATTTATTCAAATATTTGCATACAATATAATTAATTAGAGTACCATTTACACCTCCTCTGTGGCTCACCTAAACATTTGCTGTGCGTGTGGAGACTGCTATAAATTCAATTTGATTCGTATTAAAATTAAATACAGATAGTTTGCCATTAACCCTATTTTAGCGTGTGCTTAACCCACTGACACAAATTACCGCAATTTGTTTTTGGGCCTAATGAATTACACATGTGCCGAGGGAGGGAGGGGGAAGGAGGGATTTAGTGGGTTAAGCCCGACCAAAGGCAATAAAATATATATATAGTATGTTTATGTATGGCATATGGTGGAGTTGGATGTGCACTATGCTATGACAATGTTTTTTGGCTAATTAGTGGCCTGTGGTTCATCGCATATCTCTGTGTATTTTGCAATTTACAAGCGCAAAGATTGCGAAATGTGAAAATGGGAAATGGAAAATGTGAAATGGGAAAATGGCTCTGGCAGTGAAAATCGATTTGAACCAGGCAACCGAATGGCCATTAACATTTGCACTGGTCCAAAAAAGGGCTATAACCATAATTATTAATGGGCTTGTATCGAGGAGGATGACGGCGAATGGTTTTTGGCATTACATTTTCTCCGCTTTTCCCCAACCCCCACTGGTTGTGGTTATCTGAAAAGTGGGTCTAAAACTAAGCCCGGCTCTAAAGCCGCTTGGCAAAATCTCCTGTTATCCTGCTGCCTGCTTGATGGCTGCCTTGCTCCTGGCTGCTCGTCAGCTCCTTGCCACTTGCTCCTTGCTCTGCTCTTGTTGGCTAACAAATGGTTAGCAATGTGCACAATTGCAGGCAATTCATCTTGGCCGCCATCTAGCAATTGTTCGCTCAATCGGCGACAAAAACGCAGTGCAAAATGTACGAAGGGCGAGAGATGGCAAGCTCAAGCCTGAGAATCGCATTTATTGATTGGACTTCATCAGCCGCACACAAACACACATATACCGTTGAAGGTCCTTAGGACACTGGGAAAAATTTCAGTCAAAGTAAGGACTTAAAACAATTGAGCAATGGTATGTTAATTCGAAATAATTGAATCTTTATAGCCTTTACAAATGGTTTATTAAAAGAAACTGCTGTCATTAAATTGGCAAAATTAAATATGTATCATATTTAAGACATATTTTTAAGTGAACTCAAATAACACATAAGATTAGGCATACTTTTATACACATTTTTAATGTAATTTTAATCCCCCTAAGCCCTATGCTGAATTTATTAGTTTAAACAATTTAAATATGGAAAACTGATTTCAATTCCCCGAAACTATAAGAAAACATCTTTGTTAGGAGCGGTTTCTTTCTATATAAACTCCTTTATATATTATATTTAATTAAAAAGTATGTCCCAATATTTTTTAAGTTTTATCATCTTCATAATTTGATATTCAAATTTTCTCTAACTGCACCCCGTCTGTCGCTTCTTTCTTCATTTCTGTGAAATTCTCTGCTCGCCGCAGTCGCGCAGCCATTGAGTTATGGCAAACATGCGGCATAAATTATGGCTCCAAGGGAGGGGAGCAATGTAGAGGGGAAGGACATCGACGGCAGGTTGAAGGTTGGCTGCTGTTGGTTTGGTATTGGTTATGGTTATGGTTCTGGGAGTACGGAGTGTGAAGTGTAAGGGCCAGGAAGCAGAGCATTGACATGCCAAGTGCGAGCTCAGCGAGCTCATGACATGACAGTTGCTCATCGTCAGCGGCAACAGCAGGAGGGATATATGTATATATATATACAAATATATATAGAGATATATAGCAAGGACTGATGAGGTCTGTTTGTCTCGCTGATGAAGACGATAACTGTCAGTGGCTGTCAGGCTGAGCACTTGACGGTGTGCAGGGACCAAAAACTAATTCACACAGTTGCACGGAAATGAAGGCGCACCCGCCCAATTAAGGGGGGATGTTCTAGGAATTATGCCTCCTCCCAAGGTCATTGAGGGCTTCCTCTAATCAATGATTGATTCCCAGTCCTTTAAACACACTCACTCTCACCCCTTGGGGGCAAGCTCAAGTGGCCAATAAAGCCAAATCGTGGCGGCTGCTGCTGCTGTTGCCTGCCTGCCGTGTGCCACATGGCGTATGATTATTGCGTATACGCAATGGGGTCACTTTAACATTATGAATTATGCATAACACAGGGGCATTCATAATCATTTCTGCGGTGCTTTTACCCTTATCATCCCACCGCCGCCTATATCCCTATTAAAATCAGCGCTTTGCCTGCTCATAAATGTTTAACGCACCTGCAACGGCTGAGGCCCGAAACAAACAAACAAAAAAGGTTTGGCCAGACCCGGTTTGGAGCCCGGCCCAGCAGCTTTTCCATATCAACGCCTACACTTGAAGTATATTTTTTGGAATATTTTATACCAGTAAAGTTAGGAAATTATATATTTTATTTAATAGAATAAAAAACCTTGTATTAAGACTGGAATTCCCAAAGCTAAAGTTGGTTAACAATGCATACTTAAAAAAATATATATTTAACATATTTATGTGATTAACCAAGTTATAATTTAAGTTGACTTGCTTACATATATTCATATTTTTATCATTTATTTTCATAAGCTTAACCTTGCTAATCCCGGCATTTTTTGTCTGTGCTTAACAAAGCCGAATATCTGGGGTATTTGTGGGAATATGTGGCATACATAACAATGATCCCTTTTTTTTCAGCCAGACAGCTTTTCATGCCCAGTTTTTATCTGCAGCAAATGTGCGAAAGTGGCCCAAAAGGAGTGGCAGGGCCTGCCCAGGTGATAGGGGAGCTTGTATTAGCCAACAATCAATGTTCAGGATCCTCGTGGGAGGCACCCCTTTTCCGAGCCCTCAAGTGCTTATTATAGTGCCATGTATTCAGAACATAAATCACATGCCCGCAGTTGAGACACGTCGCTTGCTGTGTCGTCACCTATCCATCCATCCATCCAACCATCCATCCAACCATACATGCAGCCATTCATTCATCCATTCCTTCATTCATTCATTCGTTCGTTATTTATTCATAGCAAATGTTGTTACTTTCCCCCCTGCTGCTGCGGCAGCGGGGCGTCCTCTCGTCCTTGCCTCCTAGCTGTCTGGCTGCATGAAATGTACAAAATGTTTGGGCTTAAATAAATACAGAAACCTCAGTGAGAAAACCGAACCCGAAAAGCCCCAGCCGCAGTAACAATGCGTCGCTTGTCGCTATTGTTGCCAATGCTCCTGCAGCTTCCTCTCCTAAAAACCTATACACTCAGAAAAATAAACTAAAAGATTATAAAAATCGCTTATATAAAAACTTAACACAGAAGGCTTATACCTATTCTTAATAAACAAAGGGAAATGGTCAATGAGAGCCTCATTATTCATACTTAGAAAGAGGGGAAACCTTGTTAAAAAATAACTGCAGCAAATTAAAAAATACGTATATAATAAAGCAAATTTTCCTTAAAATTATATGTACATATTTCTTATTATAAGACACATTTCCTACTATATAGTCTATGTTTTTCTAAGTGCTCCTGTTACTCCTGCCCCTCGTATCCCATCCCTGTTGTTCCTAGGTACGTGTGTGTTTAGCGTAGCGTAAAATAAATCATTTTGCTGCGGTAAACACACACTCTTACACACACATCCACACACACACTCCATCCAACCCAAAGGAGTGAGAACAGAAGCTGAAGATTCTGCAGGCTGCATAGAGATAGAGATGTTACGATAGAGGGTACAAATTGCCATGAGCAGCCATCTGCGAGCTCCTCCATTTCCAGCTCCCGCCTTTGCCTCGAGTTAAGCCCCAAAAAATTAGCTGAATGAATAAAAATGAGTCATTTGTACACGGAGGAATTTGAGGCGAATTAAGCAGTTGAAATCGCTGGAAAACTTCTTTGCCTGACAGGGGCAAGGATGTGTGTGATAAGCTCGGGCTCAGCCCACCCAAAATCTGGCTAATAAACGTGGCTGACAGCGCACAAGATTGTGCGGAAAATTAACTGACTTGAAATGAAATCGAGAATCCTGGAAAAATACCTTCGACACTACGGAACTTAGTCTTGATCAATTTTCTTTTTTTTTTTGAAGTAGGGAAATATTTACGTTGGATAACATTGAATTTATTCAAATTGATATGCATATTTTTAAAAATATACATGTTTAATGTATAAATGAACCATTTTTATCCTTGTTGATTAATTATTAATCAATTGATTTGTGTTTTCTTCGGTTCCTATATGTGAGATCCAATTTGTTTCTGAAGCTTAGATCCTATTGAAGGAATGAGTGCACAATGAACATTTGATGTTCGGATGTGTTCCTGCGTTTTTCTTCTTTGGGAAAACGATTTTAAGCAGCGGGAACATTTTTCGATCAGTCTTTAGTGTGAGTTCGAATGTGTTTCTGGAGATCCTTTCTTCGGGAAAACACTTTTGAGCAGTGGGAACACTAATTGGATCGCTCTTTAGTGTGAGTTCGAGTATGTGCATGAAGACTACTGTTCACGGAAAAGGATTTTGAACATTGTGAACACTTATACGGTCGCTCTCCAGTGTGTGTTCGAATGTGTTTCCGGAGATCACTGGCTCGGGCAAAGGCTTTTGAGCAGTGGGAACACTTATTCGGCCGCTCTCCAGTGTGTGTTCGAATATGAGCATAAAGACTACTACTCACTGAAAACGATTTTGAGCAGTGGGAACACTTAAACGGTCGCTCTCCAGTGTGGGTTCGAATGTGTTCCTGCAGAGTTGTTTTCCGGGAAAACGATTTCGAGCAGTGGGGACACTTATTCGGCCGCTCTCCAGTGTGAGTCCGTGTATGTGCCTGAAGAATACTGTTCACAGAAAACGATTTTGGGCAGTGGGAACACTTAAACGGTCGCTCTCCAGTGTGAGTTCGAATGTGTTCCTGAAGAGTCGATTTCCGGGAAAAGGCTTTTGAGCAGTGGGAACACTTAAACGGACGCTCTCCAGTGTGAGTTAATAAGTGACGTTTAAGCTGTGACTTGCGAAATGACTTTGAGCAGTGAGAACATGTGTGAAGGCCACCAGCGCGCTTTATGCCCTTGGCTATATCTTTCTCCTTGTTTGACTGGAGGAATAGGTGGTGGCTCTTCTCGATGGTTTGTTGTATCTCCCAACAGTTTTGGGCAAGGTTCAGGCAAGTCTCGCAGATGTTTTCGGGATAGGAATCGCCTTTAGAAACGTCATATCGAGTGCATTGGGAAAGAAGATCGGCGATGGAGATTTCTTTATTGGGCACATTGTCAAATATGTTGAACATAACTGGAGCGGTTTCCAGGCATGCGCGACATATTGATCTGAAATAAAATATCCATATATTGTAATGTAAGAGTAAGAGTAAGCGTCGGAAGAGTATCTTATCACTTACACATCCATTCTCTTAGGTTTACCGTTTAACAATCTTTAAATTCAGCTTCAAAATAATTTTTTTTGTCGGGAAAGTTTCCTGTCAGTTGGGCTAGTGGTGGTCGAGTGTCGATACTACCCCTAATAAAAACATCGAGGTATCGATAATGCGCAATTAACCTTTATGAAGCAGAAATCAGTTTTAATTCTAATTTGAATATTTCCTTTACTTCATTACTTAAAGATTACTGAATTTTTTAAATGCTTGCACATTCTATTTCATTTGCTTAAAACACTCTGACAAGATTGTGTTTTCTATCATTTCAATCGATAGGCGTCGAAAGTTTGAATATTTTCCGTTCAATTCCAATATGAATTCTGAAATATACGAATATTTAAGAAAAATTTTGTTAGCTATAAGAAATAAATACAAAAATTAATCATACATGAAAAAACGAATCACGTATACAGGTTTATGAGTGCTTTATATTTTAGTTTATGGCTGATTCAATTAAATTTCAATCAAATTCAATCAATTACTTCCTCATGAATATGTATTAAAGTGAAAATAAATTTCCCCAACCCAACGCAAATAAGCGCAAAAGCTAAGCCACAAAAACATACATTTATCATTCCCACTAACAAACTAGGCACAATTAAATAGTATTTAAATTCAAATACAATACAACAATAGATGAAACATGGACATATTAAATTGTTAAATAATGTACAGCAAGTGCATGAGTTAATGAACATTAAATAAAAGGCTTAATTTTGGGCAAGTCAACCGACGTAAGTCAAAACCAAGAGATTGAGAGTCTGCAACTTAGTGATTAAACAATAGAGGCAAGTACCAAGTAACTATAAATTCCTCAGCAGGCTTAAACATTACACAAAACCAATAGTAATAATGAACTTTAGACAAGTGCAGATATAAACAAGTACAGATATATACAAGTACAAGTATATGTCTACAGAATTTAATTACGAAAGGAATAAACACAAACAGAAATTGTAAGGCTGCTGCAGCCACTAATAGGGAACGAGGCGAAATTAAGTTTTTCATGGCAAATTTATTCATGGCCTTCTCTAATTAACTTTTACGCATTCCCTGGACTAGACTGAAAAGCGATATAAAACCCCGAAGGCCATGGCCCCGCTGTCCATGTGTACTCCTTACCTGTGGAATTGTGCGTAATTCAATTGCTCAGACCCCCCAGAATCAACTGACCGGAAGCACTAAAAGCTGGCTGCCTGCCTGCACAAATATAATTAAAATGCTCCGGCTCTTAGGGGGGAAAATTATATATAAATAAAGCAGAAAAACAGAAATAAATAAGCTCAACACAGAAGTAAAACTTGTCATTTAATGTCCTCCTCCGTCAAAATAAAAAGGGAATATAGGCGAAATTGAAGATGGGGAGTAGCCTCTAGGAGAAAACTAAATTGAAGTCTTAGGTCTAAAGGGGGGGAAATCTCTCCAATTTGTTGCCTTGATTGAAAAACAAGTAGAACCCAAGCCATTTTTTGGCTTACTTGCATCATGTTCAATTTCTGGCACTCCAAGACCCGATCCGTTCCCTTCGCTGTTGCAGTTTTGCTATTGCCAATCTCAAATACACGAATGTTGTGTTATTTCCGTCAAAAGAGTAATTAAACGTACAAAGCAAACGACATTTCAACACTTTCCAGGGACGCGCAGCAGGGAGGAAGGCAGCAGACAACAACACCGAGGGGTTGCTCAAAAATTAATTAAAGAAACTGTGGCATAAATGCAAAAACAATAAAAGCCAATTACAACATAAAACTGTCGGAGCCAGATATAACATTTTATAACTATAATATTCCATTAATTATTATTTAATTAATTATTCATTATTATAAAGAGCAGGGAAAAAGTCTAGAGAATTTAAAACTTCTAAATAAAAATGAAATTAAACTACAACAAGGAAAATAATACATTATATTTATAAATAAATAAAGCATTATTATTTAATAAAAATTAACTACTAATAAGGGACAAACAAAGGTTTCTAAACATCTTAAATATTTTAAAAAGGGGCATTTTCAATTGCGTTCTTAAGAAGCTTCAATACAAGAAAGGAAGCTAATATAGGATAGATTCTTCCCAGCTTTACAAGTTTCTGACTAAAATTAGTATAAGAAACTAACCTAAACTTTTTAAAGATTTTCTTTGATTTGAAAATCTTTGTTTAAACCCATTAATGAATTAGTTTTCTATTTATTTTGTTGAATCAAAACTCTTTGACTTGCTCTCGTAGTGCTGGCATTCAGGCATTTGTCCATTTCTCTCTCTTTGGCTTCTTAGGGCCCCGGCGGTCATTGCGGCTGTGTCCAGCTCTGTCTCTGTGTGCCCTTCACACAGGCAAAAGACAGCCAAAGAGGTCCTGGAACTGGGGTTGTGTTGGGGTTGGGTTGAGGTTGGGCGGCCAGGCAGCCAGGCAGGAAGGAAGCCGAGTAGCGTTGTCAGTATAACCTGTGAGCAAAACATTGTAAATAAAATGCAGCAGGATTCCGATGGCAGTGGTGCAAGAGGAGGGGCAGCCGAGTCGAGTCCTGTGTCTGGCTTGCTGACCTGCGGCGCTTTTGTGTTAATTGCGGTTGCATTTAATTACAGTTCGTTGCAACTGGCCCGGTCCTTTCCCCGCCAGCCCTCTTACTGCATATTTCCAAATGCCTTGCATTTTGCCCAACCTGAAGCCAAGCCAAGACCCGTGTGCGCTAAGCTTTTAATTAAAATTAAATATATTTGGTCCACTTTGGCAACTTGACTTTGTTATATATAGTTCTTGGTCCACTCCGAATTTTCCAGTGAATAATTTTTTTGTTGCTTAATTAATGCAGAATTTATTGCGCAAACTTAAAAAGTCGAAATTCGAAATTCGTTGTTCATTTGTACACCTCAATGATGTCCAGAATGCTCACATAGGTGCCCACAACACCACCAAGGACTCCGAAACACAGAAGCAACACATTAATGATCAGTTTTATCCTGAATGGTCCATAGCCCTCCGTGTATTGGACACAGATCTGAAGTAAGGCTGGAAATATGAGACCCAGTATAGAAAGGCAAAAGGATCCGACTAGGGAGAGGAAGACCGAAAGATCGGGAATCGCTATGGCACAAGCAACTGAAAAAGTAAAGAAAATATTTGAGTATTACTTAAAATTTAATCTTAGGAAGTTAAGGTTAAAGTAACTTACAGGTAAGCATCACAATCATGGCCCTAAAGAGCAGCTCAAATACTGTACGCCTTGATTCCCTGACATGCTTGGACAAGTACTTATCCCACAGGATATGTGCAGTGACATAACCCTGCAAGGCATACGAAATCCAAGTGGTGATGGCGAAGAAGATCTTTACTACTTGAGCGGGTCTAAAAGATTATTAAATAAATTAATAATAAAACAAAAAACGGATAAGAAAAACTCACATTTCCGATTGGGGAATATTCAGAGTAACACTGCCCAAAGCTTCATCGCCATATTTCCAATAACCAAAGAATCCCAGGAGTACGTACAGGCCAAGCACTATGCCCATGCCGCAATTCATGATACCACAAGGACGTACATAGGCCTTAGGCGTGGCCATGTTTTCCTCAATTGCCAGGATCTTAACTCATCAAAGAAAATAACTAGTTATAGATCAGGAAATTATATATAATCAGTTTACTTACCACACCCACAGCTTCTAAGGCAAAGAGTACGGTGCCAAAGAAGGTAGGCAGCTCTGTGAACTCCACAAATGCTTTTCTTTCACTAAGCGGTGGCAAGTCATCGAATATGTAATACAAAATGATGCCAAAACCTGCAAGAAATCAAAGAAAATAAATAAATATTTAAATAAATTAACCAACAATACATTAAATATAGAGATTACTTACCCACAGCCAAAAGTAAATTAGCGGCACTGGAAAACGGCGCCAATAATTGTAAATTCTTAATGCTATAAATTAACAGGAGTGGTACAATTATGATGCACATGTGCAAACGGACATCCCAAACCACCAGATACTCATCCACCAGCTGCTTGATGCTCTCAGCTATGAAAACCACATAGACGCAACAGATGCCAAAGTGATAAAAGGCCAGGAAGCCATCCACAAAGGGTCTGGGGAAAAAAAAGAAAATTAGGTAAATTAATGGGAAAAGGTGCCATTCAATAAGGTAATTTAAAAATAAGTAATAAATTGCAGACAATACTTTCAATTTAATTATATATAAGCGACAGAGCTATAATATAAAATAAAATATTATTAAGTTAAAGAAAAATTGTATCTCTGAATATCCTTTACACTTCCAAAAAAAAACTACTATTAATTTCCCGCCTAAGTCCACTAAAATCAAACCCACTTTTTTTAAAATACTTCAATTATTTGTAAAACAAAGTTGGCATTTCAAAGCATTGACATTACACTTGGCCAAGTTAAAAGTTATTAAAATCTACTGATTATGGAGTGATAAGAGTCATATAACCCAATAAATTTGTTATTAAAAAGCACTTTCAAAGATAATAATCAATGCAGCGATTACAAATTTATAACAACATTTTGTAGATGTTACCAAGTGTTATTGTGTTTTTGTGTTATTTATTTACTTACACGGCAATGGGAGCCAAGCAGCGGAGCCAGGGAGGACCCTGTTTGAGGCCCAGTTTCATGGCCTCAGAAAAGCTGACATATGGAACTCTCTGCCGCTTGCACAGAATATACATGCAGCTGATCTGTAAGAGAATATATCAATCAATATATATATCACGAAAAAGTCGCATAGAAAAACCCACCAAAATATGTAGACAATACAAAGCCAGGAGTCCTATAATTAGTGTAAGGATTGTGCCATTTATATAACCCGCATGGGAGAAGGCACTGGGCATGGCCAAGACCCCGGTGCCTATGGAGGCCTTCAAGAAATGGGCAAAGGTCTGCCAGTTTCTGAAAGAGCAAATAGAACATAGAAAATATTCCACAAATCCTTAGCTATTATTTAATGAAAAATATTTACTCACGTTGTGGGTTTCTTGACATCGCGGTGCTGATGGGGATCATAATCGTCGTCTTTACTGCCATTCGCTAGCTTTGTGGGGGTCGTTAATTCCAATTCGGTTGTTGGGTAAACCGTCACAGTTTTTATATCGGCGCTATCAGGGGAGCAATTAGAACTTGTTTGTGAAACGAATTGATTGATTGATAAAAACGATTCGGGATCATATAATAAATATATGAAGCCAATTAGCCTCCAAAGCACATACATTTTTCCCCAAAACTTAAAAGTCGTAAAGAATATATTATATATATGCAATTGTTTAATCGGGATTTACTCGGGAGCATCATGTTTTGTCATCCGTTAGCTAATTTTTTTACAATCCCAAAAACCAGAAGAACACAAAGACGACTCACTTCATGGCGGCGATAAAGTAGCGAGCCGAGTATTTGATAAAGCTACTTGAGCTCTCCAGGTATATAAATCTTTTATCATACGCAATTAAACCGCACCGGAGACAAGATATTATTTGCGACCGCGAACGGGTAGTTCCTTGTGGAAGTGGGAGGGATCTGAACCGAGTGCCTGGCCCAACGGACGGATACTAAATTTGGGATCCCAGTCGAAGCCGCTCAACACCTCTCATTCCCGTAAACTGATAATCTTATAAAGATAATTGTACGATAATCACACCCCGTCGTCTAGAGCTCTTCGCGGGGAATGTGAAAAGCGGAACGCGGCGTAGTGAAATATATATTCCAGAAAATGTATATATATTGTATTGTGTGCATTTCATATTATAAACAAAGACAGGGGCAACAAAATTAAACACAAATAAACCCCTTAACCAGTTTTGGCGATCGCATTTGAACCTCCCAAAAGTTCAATAATCAAAAATTTAACAAATTATTTACCTTTTATAGCGAAAGTTCAACGCCGACAAGAACCAAGAAACTTGAAAGTTAACTGTGCTATACACTTTAGGCCAAGCAAAGCTAATGGCTGAAAGCTCACAGTGTTCAAAATTGTATATTTTTCAGGTAAAAAAAATTTAGTTATTTTTATACCCTTGCAGGGTATAATAATTTCAGTCTAAAGCTTACGACGCAGTGAAGGAGTCATTTCCGACCCCATAATCCATATATATTCTTGATCAGCATCAACAGGCGATTCTTTCTAGGCATGTAGAAAAGAAAAACATTTTTGGAAATTTTTTTTTCAAAATTTTATGTTAAAAATTACATTGTTACAACTTGAAAAATTGGCAAAAAATTAAAATCTAGAAAATGTCGATTTGAGATTGCAGATTTATTGATCTATCAAAAACTAGCACAGAACTGTCTTCCTTATCGAAATTAATGCATTTTTGGCTTAGTTATGGGTTTTTTAAGCTTTGGTTTTTATACTGAAAGAATTGGAATATTTATACTCTTACAGGGTATTATAATTTCAGTCTAAAGCTTGCAACGCAGTGAAGGAGTCATTTCCGACCCTATAATCCATATATATTCTTGATCAGCATAAACAGGCGATTTTTTCTAGGCCTATAGAAATGGAAAACATTTTTTGTAAAATTTTTTCAAAATTTTATGTTGTTAAATTTCTCATTGTTAAATTTTCAAAAATCGTCAAAAATTTAATATTTATTAAATTAAAATTTGAGATTGCAGGTTTATTGATCTATCAAAAACTAGCACAGAACTGTCTTCCTTATCGAAATTAATGCATTTTTGGCTTAGTTATGGATTTTTTAAGCTTTGGTTTTTATACTGAAAGAATTCGAATATTTATACTCTTACAGGGTATTATAATTTCAGTCTAAAGCTTGCGACGCAGTGAAGGAGTCATTTCCGACCCTATAATCCATATATATTCTTGATCAGCATCGACAGGCGAATCTTTCTAGGCATGTAGGAAAGAAAAACATTTTTCGAAATTTTTTCACATTTTTATATTGTTAAAATTACCATTGTTGAAATTTTCAAAAATGGTCAAAAATTTAAAACTTTAAAAAATTAAATTTAAGTGTGCAGATTTATTAACCTATTAATAAGTAGCACAGAACAGCCTTCCGTATCGAAATTAATGAATTTTTGGCTTAGTTATGGATTTTTTAAGCTTTGGTTTTTATACTGAAAGAATTCGAATATTTATACCCTTACAGGGTATTATAATTTCAGTCTAAAGCTTGCAACGCAGTGAAGGAGTCATTTCCGACCCTATAATCCATATATATTCTTGATCAGCATCGACAGGCGAATCTTTCTAGGCATGTAGGAAAGAAAAACATTTTTCGAAATTTTTTCACATTTTTATATTGTTAAAATTACCATTGTTGAAATTTTCAAAAATGGTCAAAAATTTAAAACTTTAAAAAATTAAATTTAAGTGTGCAGATTTATTAACCTATTAATAAGTAGCACAGAACAGCCTTCCGTATCGAAATTAATGAATTTTTGGCTTAGTTATGGATTTTTTAAGCTTTGGTTTTTATACTGAAAGAATTCGAATATTTATACCCTTACAGGGTATTATAATTTCAGTCTAAAGCTTGCGACGCAGTGAAGGAGTCATTTCCGACCCTATAATCCATATATATTCTTGATCAGCATCAACATGCGATTCTTTCTAGGCATATAGAAAAGAAAAATATTTTTGGAAATTTTTTTTCAAAATTTTATGTTAAAAATTACATTGTTACAACTTGAAAAATAGGCAAAAAATTAAAATCTAGAAAATGTCGATTTGAGATTGCAGATTTTTTGATATATCAAAAACTAGCACAGAACTGTCTTCCTTATCGAAATTAATGCATTTTTGGCTTAGTTATGGATTTTTTAAGCTTTGGTTTTTATACTGAAAGAATTCGAATATTTATACTCTTACAGGGTATTATAATTTCAGTCTAAAGCTTGCAACGCAGTGAAGGAGTCATTTCCGACCCTATAATCCATATATATTCTTGATCAGCATCGACAGGCAAATCTTTTTAGGCATATAGGAAAGAAAATCATTTTTGAAAAATTTGTTCACATTTTTATATTGTTAAAATTAACATTGTTAAAATTTTCAAAAAACGTCAAAAATGTAAAAAAGCAAAAATTTTAATTTGAGTGCGCAGATTTTATTTTATTTTATTTATTTATTTTATTTTATTTTTATTTTTATTTTTATTTTTATTTTTATTTTTATTTTATTTTATATTATTATTATATTTATTAACCTATAAATAAGTTG
Source organism: Drosophila bunnanda (assembly GCA_035046265.1). Classification (NCBI taxonomy): domain Eukaryota; kingdom Metazoa; phylum Arthropoda; class Insecta; order Diptera; family Drosophilidae; genus Drosophila; species Drosophila bunnanda. Next base: position 6,131,368 of record JAWNOB010000075.1, read on the forward strand.
AACGGGACAGTATTTTTTTTTTAATTTTCTATTTGATCATATTATATTTTTTTGGTATTTTTGCCAGCCGCAAGTAGTGTTAAAAAACTTTCTGTTTTTTACGGCCATACTGCTCGCATGGCGCGCTCCCCAACCGATTCGTCAGTTGCTCGTCGTGCGTGGAAAAAGTTGGATCCCGGAGGGGAACGCGACCTTTGAAATTGATATATTGAGTCACAGCAACAAAACACCATCGGGTGTCTATGCTAATTTAATTGCGGTTCTCCCAAATCGGCTGGGAAGTCAGTCAACAACAGGTCGTTGCTGCTGGAATCAAAATAAAAACACACCGAGAAAAGCGGCAAATGAAACGCAAACAACAGAGGCAGCTGGAAAACCGCCTAACCGGTTTCAAAATTTCCACCGTTGTCACACAGTTTTCCCCAGCCCATCCATATATATTTATTTAAATTATAGTGGATCAAAGTATTTGGTGCCCCTTAGCCGCATTCGCACATATCTAGCCACTAGATATATGTCGATTGTGTGAGTGCTCTTTGTTTGTGGTAATTAATTTCGGTGCAAAAGGAAGTAAAACAAATAAAAACCGCAGCCAGACACATAACTGTGAACGTAATTCCAACCAGACAGCCAGACAGCCATGGGTTATTCCATAAAGGTAAGTGTCGAAGAAGAGCGGCCAAGAGAGAGAGGGCCAACAGTGCGTATGTGTGTTGCCCGCCGGAGGCTGCATCTCAGGCCTTGCGATCCGCTGTAAACCCGTTTTCGTGCTTTTACTTGCCAAAATTTCGGAGAAAAACAGATATAGATAGACGGGATCGGTTCTTTTTTTTCTGTCTGGGCCATTAAGGTAACCATAAAAAGCCGGAGAGCCTGTTAATTACAGTGGAGTGCTCTGCGGCATTAAGCCAACTGTGACTAGACTAAGCCAAAACAAATTCAGTCAAATCCAAATTTATAAACAGAATACTGGGGCCGATTATCTAGTCACATTGATTAGCTGAGTGGTGGCCTTGTTTTTTTACGTTTTTATTTTTTTCTCCGACGCTTATCTGCCATTACAGTCTTTTGTTCATTGGTTAGGAAAAAAGGGTTAACGTTGGTGACATTAGGCAGCCATTTCTATAATCGACGTCATCGGAAGGGGTCCTTTAATACAGACATTACACTGGAAGAGAAAAAGATGATTCGTTTATTTATTAAAATTCCATAGAACTTTTATTTATACAAAAAAACCTTTAGAGGAAAATTGATAGGAAATAATGTGTATTCATATTATATACTCCATAAAATAAGCTACTCATTACTTGTATTAATTGATATCTTTTGTACAAAAGAAATCTTGAGGAATTTATTTATTTAAACAATTTTTGTGGATCAAATAGGGGTTTACTTATCATGTTTTGATGTATTACAAAAGCTTATTTCATTTCAACAATTTCTTATCTAGCTTTGTTATATACGGAAGCAAATTAAAAAGGCATAATATATAGAAAAATGGTTAATCAATTCGAGATACAACAAAAAAGGTTGATTTTAATTATCAAAACGCCCACTTGAAACTGGTGTTTACTTTTATTTTTGCTGTATAACTTTGAAATGACCACTTGGAAGGTGTATAGATATGTATACCTGAAAGTGAGTACTTGGTGTCAGGTATTCCAAAGTCAAGAGGGAGTACCTGATACTCATTAAAAGCTTTCTATCTGCATTTCAATTGTATTCTCACAGTAGTCGTTAAATTTCTAAAATATTTACTGCGTATTTGTTTAGGCGCAGTTTATATTATCTCCAAATTTCCCATAACAAAGATCACTAACTAATTTTGTAATACGACATTTGCATTTATAAGTATAATAATCAAGGCCAAGCAAATTTAATACAGGTACGACTACTTTAAAAATCTAGCACTTTAGGTCTTAAAAATGTTGCTTAAAATCTTAACGAATGAATACTAGATATTTATTTATTTGTTATTTCTAGTTTTTATCATCTGTACCTTATAATTAATGGATAAGTCACCGCAAAAAGCTTTCATTAAAATAGGAGAATATAATTGCATACAAATCGAGTATTTATTTTATTTCTATTCCATGTAAATGGTGCCTTTATATTTATCTAAATTTAAAACGTACACAAAACTTGGAATATATTTTACTTTCCCTTGCTAATAGGCAATTTTAGAATACAAATCGATCGCAAATTCGATTAAATACCTTGTCAATTTCGATGCCATCAGAATAAATTACTTTGGCACCTTTCGCGTGTGTTGGGACTTCTCAAATTTCTCTAAGATTCAGTTATTTGTACGATATGTATCAAATCACATTTGACACGCAACCCGGTCAGCCTGAATGCCTGATGCTTATGCAACTCAAGTTTAAAGCGATTATTGCCACAAAAGTCCGAGAAAAAAATGTCAGTGCCGTGCAATTGCATGTGCAATTTACAATTTTCTGCCGCGTCCGTAAGTCTTAATTATACGTTAATAGGCGTAGCGGCTGTCGCAGATAAGTCACCCCCTGCCAGTCCCATATAAATATAGTAATGATAAGCGCCGTCTGTCGATCAGCCCGCCGCCATATCCCCTCTGATTTCCAGCCGAGGCAGATAAGTGGTTCGGGCTCGTTCGCTTTCGATTTTAAAGGGAAGGCTCCCTCTCTCTGGTTAGTACCGAAGAAGCCATGCAGGTGGTAAGAAGACAGGTGCTGGAGTCCACAGTTGCAGACTGAATATATCTCAGGTGTCGCTTAGGTGATTCACTGTGGGCATATGTACATATACACGCCTTGGGTTATGGTACGGCTCGGTCGTTAGATCTTATCAGAGGATCGCGTACGTGAATCTATTTTCGGGATACACGAAAACATTTCCACTGGCGCGTTTGCTTTTATTATTGTTGGCCGCCGATAGCGTTTAATAAACAACTTGGCGGCGGCAAAGAGAAATCTCTCTTTTGGAGCTCGCTCTTAGAAATCTATTTTGGAACAAACAAAGCGAATATAGTTTATCCCAGTTAGAGGCGACTTTCGTGTGTGTGCTTCCCGACATCTGACTTGCAAATTTTTACCGGGTCTTAAGCTCATAAATAATGTCCAAAAAAGCGGCGATCATGATCACGCCACCAAAGAATGACACCTTTTTCTCTTCGACTACTCTCTTAGTCGCGCTCTTAATCGCTCTCTAATCGCTCACGCTTATCTGTTCCGATCCGATCTCCTCCAGAACTGCGAAACTGGTGAGGTGGAGTACTTCTATACGGACACCACCCGCGTGAAGAGACTTGCCTACGATGAGGAAACCGGTGAACCCGTCCACGATCAGATGAAGGTGCGCTACAAGAAGCATGGTAATTTCCATGTGCCCAAGCACTTTCTCCGGGGAACCCTCTGCGATGAAGTGGACGATGTGCTGGCCAATACGGTGAGGCACGGAGCCGCCACCGATATACCCCAAAAGGCGCCCAGGAAGGCGACGCCTGGCTATGAGCGGGAGGATTATTGCCAAATGGATGGCGTGAGTAGTGTAAGTTTTATCAGAAGAATCCTCGTGTTACTGAAGAAAAGATTCAGTTTTCAGAATGATAAATGTTGTAAAATGTTAATTAAATGCTTAAAATAAAATACTTATCAATTTTCTCTATATAGAACATCATTCTGGGTTACAAACGGAACGAGTACTTGCTGTTCCTGGTGCCCACGCTGTTCTGCTACAACTTCTTTATAGGCGCCCTGCTGGCCGTCATCGAGACCTTCCTGCACATGATGTCGCACCACAAGAACAGCCTGACCATGCAGAAGGGTCTCTATTTCCGCAGTCCTCTCCATGTGCTCTCCTCGCAGTTCTGCGCCGTTTGCCGCACCGAATGCGACAGCAAGTATAATCGCATCTTCGACATCCTGAACAAGCAGATGCGTGCCTCGCATCGTTCGGGAGCTCTAAAGGATATGGCCAAGGCCATCGGTTAACAGGAATGGTATGGGTTACACACGGCTTCGACACGATCTATATGTATTCACATATATATTTTGAAACAACAGAAACGTTTTTTGTCACACGATCAACAAAAAAATAAATGCACTCGTTTATCACTCAAAGTGGAGGTATTGCAGCTTCTCTGGCGATTTCTGTAACCGGATCTCTCACACTGGGATCTGACCCATCGTCTTGACATTGGGCGATACGGCGAACTTGGCCCCGGTGCAAGCTATGATGTCGTCCACGGTCAAGCCCTCGGCGACCTCGATCAGGGTGAGGCCAACTCCCTTTTCCACCTCGAAAACGGCTTTCTCGGAGATGATCAGATCGATCACGCCCTTGCCAGTGAGTGGCAGGGAGCAGGTGTCCAGGATCTTGGGGGAGCCATCGCGAGCATTGTGCTCCATGGTGATGATCACCTTAGTGCCAGGAGCAGCCACCAAATCCATGGCACCGCCCATGCCCTTAACCAGTTTGCCCTGAGCGAGAGACGGAAAATTAGGAGAACATTTCTTAGTGAATTCGATAACTTACAGGAATCATCCAGTTGGCCAAATCTCCAGTGGCCGACACCTCCATGGCACCCAGAATGGTAATATCCACATGCCCACCACGAATCATGGCAAAGCTGTCGTCGGAGCCGAAGTAGGATGCACCGGGTACCACGGTAACGCTCTCCTTGCCGGCGTTAATCAAGTCCGGGTCCACTTTATCCTTGGTGGGGAAGGGACCCAAGCCCAGGATGCCATTCTCTGACTGCAGCAGCACGTTCATGCCCTTGGGAATGTAGTTGGAGGAGAGGACGGGAATGCCAATACCCAGATTGGCGTACATACCGTCACGGAACTCCAGAGCCACTCGCCGGGCAATTCTTTCACGCAGCTCCTGAGCAGGATTTGGTGGAGGGGCGGGTTTGCTCGGATCCTTAGGCTCTGTGATCCTCACACGCTCCACACGCTTGTTATAATCGGTGCCCTTGAAGATGCGTTTCACATAGATGCCGGGAACATGGATCTCATCGGGACTGAGGCTTCCAACAGGCACCAATTCCTCCACTTCGGCCACGGTAATCTTAGCAGCCCGGCACATGGGAGCATTAAAATTTCTGGCCGCCTTGTTGAACACCAGATTGCCCAGGGCATCGGCTTTCTGGGCCTTGACAAAAGCAAAGTCGGCGAAAATGGACTCCTCCATCACGTAGTTCTTGCCATTGAACTCCTTTACTGGTTTCTTTTCGCTGGCAATCTCAATTTTGCCATCCTTTGAGTATTTAACGGGCGCACCACCTTCCTGGACCAAGGTGGCATAGCCGGTGGGCGTGTAGAAGGCGGGTATGCCGGCACCACCGGCGCGGATCTTCTCTGCCAGAGTTCCTTGTGGGGTCAATTCCACGGCCAGCTCTCCGGCCAAATATTGACGCACCAGCTCGTTATTTTCGCCCACATAGGAGCCAATCACCTTGGACAGTTGCTTGCCCTTGATCAGCACACCCAGGCCGGTGTTGTCAACACCTGAAAAAAGTGTAGCAAGTTATTTACACACGCCAAATCATGAATAAATCAACTATATGAGGTCTGATATCCTTCCGTCTCCTTATCAGTGTGTAAATCCTTTAAACAATCCAACTTACCTCCATTATTGGAGACTCCGGTGATATTCTTGACTCCCTTCTCCTTCAGAGCATTGATCATCTTCTCCGGAATACCGCAGATGCCGAATCCTCCGAACAGAATCTTGGCGCCATCCTGGACATCGGCCACGGCATCCGCAGCGTTCTCGTAGATCTTGCCATTTCGCTGTTTCCCCGACGTGGAGTACGAGGAGCACGCAATAAGCTGGAAAGATCAGATCGCATGGGGGAACCATTAGCATAAAAAGCTGTTTGCCTACGGATCCGAGGGGGGTTCACTGTATAGGTGAGCGAGCGGGCGTGTGCGTGTGGGGCTTGTTTGTGCAAAAACGTTACGTAAGTTGCGACTATTTATAAGTCGAATAGTGGACTATTCCAGGCCAGCGGAGGGGGGTTCAAGTGTGCTGATCGCGTGGTTTCAACGAAAATAATGCTTATCACAATTGGCAGCAATCACTAAATCAAAACAATTCACACACACACACACACACACAACTGTTTGTTCTATTTCGGTTACTTAGCATTCAAATAGCACCTGTTGTTATGATTACTGGAAAACCAGTTTATCATTATTTGTTCACATGATAATTAATTAAAAAGCGTAATTAAGATAGCAAAGTGATAACTAACTTGATTTTAATCCAGTTTATGGCAGATCTTGCAGGTCTTTACCATTATTATTTATATTCATTGTTTTCTCACCTTGAATGGGGCCGAATATCGGGCGCTTAAATGGCCATTTCCAACCAAACGACACAGCATTTTGAACTTATAACTTTAAATGGACTTAAAATTATAAAAACGGATTAAAAACTAAGGTAAACGTTTCGCGAAATCAACAGAAAGAAGAATGAAAAGCTCTGAACAGCTGAAGGGCGCAACAGGTATCGGTGAACTACTTTTTGGAACCAGTTCGATATCAGCATATAACAATTTTAAAATTAATTGAATTTATAAGTGCACAAAATTTGTAAGCCTTTTAGATACAATATTAAACTGCATCCAATCTGTTTTCATATGCTTAAAAGAAGTCTTAAATATAAAATACAGCATTCTAAAAAATAAACAATTATTTGAAGTAAACAATTATTTTACTATAAATGATGCAAGTATTTAAATTTAAAAATCAAAAATGCAAAACTTCCTAATAAGCTTCAAACTCTGTCTCAATTGTAATCGATTAGCAGTTCCGACTAAAATCGATTACCAGTGTGACCGCACTGCTTACGCTTGTAATCGAAACAAAAACAACAGCTGATGGCAGCAATAACAAAAGCAGCTTGCAATTTGTTTATTTTTATTTCGCTAAACAATACAAGTGACGACGAGCAGCACAAACACCCTCGCATCGCAACACACGCGCACACACACGGAGGGAATAACAAGAAATGGTTAAAAATTTACTGAAATAACAACACAAAAACAAATCGCTTAGGAGCAACGAAAATGGAAATGGAAAAAATGGCGTATTAAAATTTGTTGCTTTTTGCAGCCACAAAAAAGCGCTATATTGCGGTGAGCAAATGAAATTGTATTTATTTTATGCGTTGTTTTTCCCCCCGAATACTATATATGCGATGAATAATTCGGTACTACGACGCAGTTGGGAAATAGGAGTTCTTGTGGTACAACAAATAAGCTCTGCCCTCAACACCGCTGATAAGGATTTCGATGCTGGGGTGGTCAATGGTCGAGATGCCGCAGAAGGCGACGGACGGCTCTTCTGGATCGGATTTGTCTATAGTTTGTGTGTATGCCGCTTATCGCGGATTCACTGGCCGTTACAGACACGCATCACCGCCAGCTGTTTACGCGGCCGCCGATCCACCTCTGGCACCTCTCCCCATGAGCAACTATCATTACCGGCTTGGCAACCAAGCCAGAGCGTCGAACGAATGCAATGCCAGCCCAGCGCTGGACGCTATTAATAGCAATCTTAATAGTTTTTCCGCAACAACAACTAAAGTTTCCACTCCACACACACCGAATTATCAACATCACCGGCTTAATCTTCGGCTTCTGCTTGCTCTTACTGCTCCTCATACTTCTCATCCTACGCCTGCTACTCCACCTCCTTAGCATCTCATTTCCTCACGTAATCTCACGCACAAAAGAGCTACAGTCAAGCTTCTGTAAAATAACTATGCTTTAATGAAATCTTCGATTTTCAAAGCTAGTAGTAGGAAATAATCTCTGATTAGAGATTGAACTTCTAAGCCAGACCCTTATCCTTAGAAGTTCTCTTTTCGTCTAGTTAATTCCCCCCTTAGGTAATTTTATTATTTTGAAACAAGGAAAGGCCTCGTAATATTATACCATATTTTATTATTATTATTTTGGAATGTCATATTTTGAATAATCTATTCTATATTACTAATATATACTCGATATATGTATGTTCATATAATAACCTATCTATTGTCAGACTGTTGCTTGGTGTATTTAATGAACTTCAACTGTATTTACTAACTCTGATTTTTTCACTTGTATTTACAGCTGGCGTTCTCCTTCGATCGCCATCGCCGCATTCAGTTTGGTCTCATCGCTCCGAGCGTCCAGAACGTAACCACTATTGCCCGATGCTTGAGGAGTTGCTGGTAAGCCGGAGCAGCATCTTCGCGTCGGCACGTACGCGTTCGTCTCCGCCATTATCTGTGATTTTCCATGGCCGGGATGGAGGTGAAGGTGGAGGAACAGAAGCAGCAGCTGCTACTGGATACCCTGAACCGACTGTGGACCCAATATCTCCAGGCCTCGGAGCAGGAAGATGCGAGTGTCAAGGTTTGTGCAAATCTCCTTCGTCCCCATTGATAGCTACGACTTATCGTTGTTGATGTTACTTTTCTTTACTTTTATTTTTTCTCCATTTACAGGACCACTGGCTTTGGCTGTTATTGTATAATTTCCAGTTTCTGGATGATGGGGCTCTGGAAGATGCATGGCTTAATAGGTAAGAAGATGGTTTAACTTTTAGATAAAATATTAGAAAAGAGACTTGATTATGCCATATGTTCTTTCCATCCCACTTTCTCCCAGCCAATTCAACCTGCTGCCCGAGGAGCTGTGCTCTTATTTGCTGGAACAGGTCTATCAAATCATTAGCGAGGCGAAGCGATCTCAGAGCAGCAGTCCAGAGCAGGAACCAGAGCAGCAGGACAAGTGCATCAAGCAGCTGCGAAAGCAACATAATCTAGCTCAGGTGGGTCGGACTAGCTGCTCATTCTTGAACTCTTCTAAGAGTATCTTTCTTTCCACTTTTCAGCTCATACTCAGCACGCCGAGTGATTGCAACAAGATACTCGCCCTGCGCACCTTTCTCACCGACAATTTGGGCCATCACTTGCTTGCCTTTCTGCTGCGAGTGGATATCAAGGTAAGCCTTGATTATTTTCCTGTATCTTTATTTCCATTTCCTTGTTTATTCCTTATCTTTTCCCCACAGCACATTGCCTCCCAGAAGAGCCTATGCCAGCTGTGCATCAATCTGTTCCCCAACTGCAAGTGGAGCCCCGCCAACCAGCCACTAGCTCCACTGACTAGCATTTCCCAGTTTATCGGCAGCTTCTACCTAGCATGCCAAAGCAAAAAGCCGCGGCGGCAGCAGCAGCAGCATCAAAAAAGTCAATTAGGCAACCAAAAGACCAATTCAATCATCGAGAATTTTGAGGATTTTAAAAAGACAACGAAAAGCAGCGATGATCTGGCCCTGTTGCTCATCCAACTGTTATCGAGGTGTGTGGATGCCGAGCAGGAGTCCCAGCTAAGTGTCACTGTGCACAATTTCGCACTAGGACACCTGTGCGCCAGCTTAGACCAAGAGGAGGAACAGGACAACGATGAGATCATAAAATTTGAGTTGCTTCAACTGATTGCCCACTGTGTGAATAACTTTTACATCCTGGAGCAGCAACAGCCGAATGTGCATGACTTTAATAGCAATTTCGGACAACTCCTCTACGCACTGACCGCCAATCGCAGGAGTCCCCTGCTCGCCCATGGCGTGCTCTACATAATGTTTGGCTCTCTGCACAATCTTGTGGATAATGGGGTGCGAGAGCTCAGCCAGATTGATGTACGAAACTTTGATGCCTGCTTCGAGGTCCTACAAGAGGCAGTTAAGTCCACCTCGACATCTATTTTATTTCTCCACATATATAAGCTGCTCTTGCGACTGACAGACAATCTGTCGCGACAGGAACAGCATCTACAGAGTCTGATGGAGAGCAGCACTTCGACCACATTGCCCAAGCAACAACATACTCGTCACAAAAGGCAGAGAAGCAGTCAACTGCATTGCCTCGGAGCCGGTTCCCTGAGCTGCTACTTCCAGGGCAGACTCTACCATCTCCTGCCCAGCCTGGAGGCCGAGCTGCAGGAGCACAGTGTACGGAGTCTGCTCCGCACCGGAAGCTGTTGCTGTCACTACAATGCGAGGAACTTTGCCACCTGTCTGCAGCTGGCCACTCAGCTATCATCGAGTAGTTATCAAAAGTGCGCCTATAAGTTTCTCCACTACAATGTTTTGCATACAATCTTTGTGAAGCGAGCTCCCCAAGGTTGTCCCAGTTGCGAGGAGAAGCTCAAGTCGCCTGGCTTTCACCTGGATCTGCTGAGTATCTACAAGGAGAACTACAAGCCGCTGCTGAACACGCCCGCTATGCTGTTATTCTTGAAGCATTTAAAACACATTGCGTACTTGCTCTCCTACGACTTGGCCGCTGGCATTCTGGCAGAGGTGGCTCTTCCCATTTTCCGCCAACATAAGGAGCTGATTGAGAGCAGAGAGAATCCAAGGCGGAACAGTAAACTGTCGCCCCTGCAACTACCAAGCAAATTGGACAACTATCGGACGCTCCACGAATGCCTGAGCATATTTGTGATGTACTTGAGCGACATTCGATTGGTGAAAGCCTTCTACAACGAAGAGAACATTCGCTACATGCAGGATCTATTGGTCATACCCGAACTACAGCGGGGAGTGTGTGATCTCATTAAGGTGGGCATTGATAACATCGCTTTTCTCGGCGAAAACAGTCAGGAACAGATAACGCTGAGCAGGCGACTCATCCAACTGCAGCTAAATAGCAGTGATAAAGCGTCGCAGCTATTCCAGGCCTTGCTGTTCAAGTGTGCCAAGAATTCACGTAGCAAATTCTGGCTAGACGAGGTTTGTCCTTCAAATTCACTGAAGCTCGAAGGACATAAGCCAGCGGACATACTCTATATAACGGCCTTGCAATGGACCTTGAACTTCGAGCTGCTGAAGACCAGCCAGTTGTTCTACAATGAGTTTGCCAAAATTTACTCGATACCCGTGGAAATGCTGGACAACGAGGACGAGGAGGTGGAATCAGCGGGAGACCGGGAGCTTCAGGAGGAGAAGAAGCTGCGGCATGGGGATAAAAACATCATTGACATACTCAAACTGAACTACAATGCTCTGGGATGTTTCCTCATGCTACCCAAAGCCGCAATGGGAGCAACCACGACCACAACCTCCGCCGCAACCACGCCCACCGCAGCCGCCGCCGGCATTTGCAACTCAAGTTCATTGGAAACGCTGGTCTCTCAGCTGCCACTCGGCGGTGCCGCCTCAGTTTCAGTCTCGGTCACGACGGCTGCCAGTTCGGACTATGCGGATTCCTCTCTAGACTACGCCTCGGTAATTGATAGTTACTCTCGGGATACGGCCGCACCCTCGTTCCTGGAGCATCTCCGTTCCAGTGAGCCGGACGAGAGTATAGTGCTCTTTGACATCCGTGGCAGCAGTCAGCAACCAACAGCCAGCACCAAGGATCCCGCCACCTCATCTCTGATCCTGCCAAACGAAGAGGAAGTGGCTGCCGCCGATGGCCTAATCAACAAGCTCTTCAACATTGTGGGCTCCATATTCGGTGGCAGCGGCAGTCCGGGGAGAAACTCCCCGACAAGTGCTAATATTGAAGCGGATTTGCTGTGCCTGTACGAACCAAACGGGGAATGCAAGAAACTCTTGCTCAAACTCTTCGAGGCGACCATGGCCATATGCATTAAAGGGTTCCAAAACGAGGAAGGTAAGTGTCAGAGAGATTGTTCGGTTGGCTACCTCGAGAAATATAATAATGAAGTAAGGGTAGTACGAATAACTAGAGGGTTGCAAAATTATTAACATTAAATTATATTTTAAATTTTTTTTTTTAACTTTGACAAATTGATTAACATTAGAGAGGAGATATATGATTTGATTGAGTATACTATATTTTTCTTTTTAATAATTCCTATATCCCAGACACAAAATAATTTACTTTAGCTTCAAAATTAAAATACGACAGAGTAATTATTATTTTTCTCAACCCAACAGTATTTCGAAAGAGTTATTTTTACCTGTATTTTCGCGACGAGACTCCTTAGATAGGTCATTCCCAAACCCATCATAGTTTTCCATCGGCTAACCTCTCATTTGGTTGGTTCCCCTGGCATTCCGCGGCTAATGCGTTACCAATACAGAAAACAATCGACGAGCACTGGGCTCGGGTGGAAGCCCTAGAAATAAGGCCCTGGTTAGGGAGAAGCAAGAACAAGGCACCCACAGTCATCATTCCACAATCCAGCTCTAGATTCTAGACTCTCGGCTAGAGCTAAAGCTCTGTGTCTCCGGCTAATAACGGGTCGTTGTGGTTGTGATTGTGGCTGCGGACTAGGAGAGTTAATTATAAGCCAGCTAGTTAGACAGTTAGTCAGTCGGTCGAGTATAATGCGCGGCATTTACAAGGCTCTGTTGGCTGTGCTGGGATTGAATTTCTATGTGTACACACGTTACAACATCGCAGATATACAGAGACAAAGAGAGAGATACAGAGATACAGATACAGATACAGCTACAGCTACACAGGGAAGAGGCACAGAAGCGAGATATACATTCCAGACCAGGCACTTTTGCTTTGGCGCTCGTCCAGCGCTGACGACTCGCTCCAGTTAGGCAGGCAGGAGAGATAGGTTATCAGTAAGCATCAACATCATCATCATAATCATCACATCTCAGTGCTAATCTCTATTTCTCGTTCCAGTGGAGAAGATGCAGAAGCACCTGCGCAAGCTTCGCGCTATTATTCTGACCCATGCTTCGGATAATTGGTCGGAGCACGGTGAGCAGCATGCCCGAGACAATGCGGTGATCCAGACGCTGCAGACCCTGCTAAAGATAGCCGAGCTGTCGAGCAGCCAGCATCAGGAGCACCCGACGGGCGTGGTCAGCAGTCCATCGGCGGACTCGCAACAGCCACGACCACGTGCTCGATCCTTCAACAGCGGCAGCGTGGAGTTGCCTCGATTGCTGCAGCCGGTTAAGCTGCCGGCAAAGAACTCCCTGGCCACGCCACCAACCCCCAGAAGGAGACCCAACTCCAGCGAACTGAATGCTGGAGGCGTGGATGCGGACTACTTCTCTACCAGAGCCTCTTTGAGTTGTGCCGCCGATAGCGAACTGGAGCTGAGCGAAAACGAACACGAGTTTTACCTCACGGCCGACGAGGGTTATGAGGCGGACGGGGAGATCGCAGACCTAAGCGAATCCGAGTGCGAACTCAATGGCGGCGTCATGGCAGCCAACGAATCGTGGACTCCCTTTCAGCCCTCCTCCCGTTATCGCACCCACATCATGCACCAGGGCCTCAGCCAGCTGGTAGTGCAAATGCTGGCCGAGCTGTCGCAACTCTGCATGAAGCAGCCGAACGGTTGGACCGAGAGCCTCACCCAGCTGGCCAATCGATTGTTCGTAATCAGGGATTATCTGGGCGGACCTCTGTGTTTGCTCAAGGGATTCGCGCCGATCCTAAGCTGCAGCGATCCGAGATTGAGGGGTAAGTTAAGGGAAATCTTTATTAAAACTGAGAAAAGCTTAAAGTTTGTATACATTACTATTTTTCCTATTTTCATTTCCTCCCCAGAACTACAACAATCGATCCTTGAGCTCATTACTCACCTGAATACACCGGAAATATTGCAGTGCTACTACTCGATTTTGGCCACCAGACAGCCGCCGGTGGATCTGCTGATGCGACACATGCACCACACCTCCGCGGGATCGCTACGAAAGGCTCAGCCCTGCATGGAGCTAGAGTTTCCAATTGCCACAGATGGCAAGATTGTGATCACTTCGGAACCCCTGGTCAGTGAGCAAATCGAACGGGTACGGCTACATCACCTGCAGTGCCAAACGAGCACCCTGTTCACGCGGGCTGCCTGCATTTTTCCCGTGACCCAAACACGGCTATGGCAACCCGATGGCCTAACATTATCCCTCTGGATGGAGATAAGGGGTCAGCATATCCATCGGAATTCTATGCAGTTCAACGACGACGAGACACGTTATTCGGGAGAGGATTTAACTGTAAGTTAGAAAAGGAATAAGTTTGAAACTTGATGGAATTTTATATTATTTTATTTTTTTAAATTTCGAGATTTTGTTAATCTAAAACTCTAATTTCCTCAAATCCCCCCTAGAAACTTCACCTACTCTCCTTGGGCACGAACCAGGCCATGGTCAGCATTTACATAAGCCACAATATGCAGCTAATCTTCGAGCTGGTCAAGCCCAATGAGCAACTGTCGCCAGTTCGCGTGGAGGAGCATATGGATGCCAATGCTGAGACAGCATCTGTGATTTCCGCCAATACACAGGCAGCGGCTGCAGCCAATGGAGGAAGCATTCGGCAAGCGCTCAAGCAGACCAAGTTAGCGCTACTCAACAGCTTCGGGCAGATGCACTTGCTCAATGGACACCAGTCGGCGGCGGCTGATTCCTCGGGGGGATACTTCGAGGGCTCGGCCGTGCAGCTGCAGCATCTGCGATTGCCACGCCACAAGTGGATGCATCTGGTTTTTGGTTTGCAGCAACAAGGAGATGCCCTGGAGATTAGCATTTTTCTGGATGGCCTCGAACAACACACCATGCGCCTGCCGTTCCATAATCTCCGGCAGCTCACCCGGGTGCACAGTTTCCAGATGCTGGCCTTGGGCGAGGGACAACCGACTAGAAGTCCCGGCAGTAATTCCTCCTCATCGCGGTCCACTCTTGATGGATCTTATCCTCGCTACGCTCTGTCCAATGTAATTCTCTTCAGGCGTCGATTGGTGGAGCCTTCGCTCATGATGAATCTGACAGCCATGGGACCGGATTTCACGGAGTTTACCCAGTGCCAAGTGGCCAACTGGAAGCCCAACTATGGCTTTGTGAGTCTGGGCAAGCTGGCCTCGTCGAATTTCGGCAATCATCCGGACTGCATGCGGCAAATGAGGCAGGCCAGAGTCCTGGTGTACACTGCGCAGCAGCCTGATCTGGTGATGAGCTACGATGCCAGCCAGGAGCTGGACATGGCCTGCTACGGGCAGCCGCATGGACACATGCTGTATGGTGAGCTCCTGCAACATCAGCCACAGACCCTCCAGGCGGCCACTTCCCTAAGCGGCGGCCTCTCGACGCTACTGTATCTATTTGCCAGGGTGAGTTGCCTTTCATTATAATATATATAGTACTACATAATAATATTTATAATTATTTAAAACAGATTGTGGAGCTCAGTGGCAATGCCAATACACAGGCATTGGCTCTAGACCTGCTGCTTCAGGTGGCCCACTCGGATGCTCAGTTGTATACAGAGTTTCAGCGACAGGATTATCTGGCACTCATTGGGTATGTCATCAAATCGGAGAAATGCAGTAAAGATGTGCAGCTACTGCGGAGTATTGTGAACAATGCCTGCTCCCAGGTGTTGATCACCAGGAAGGGTGAATCCCTGAATGTAAACGACAACACGATGGCCACTCTGGTATATCCCCGTCTTGTGCTGGCCGTCCTGCAACGCTACTCGGACTGGCATCGTTCCGGGGCCACCCACTCCGACGTTCTTGACATGCTCTTTCGCTGTATTTTGGCTTTGACCCGGGATAAGCATCCGCAGCGTGACTTCAACATGGAACAACTGCAGAAATCCGGTTTGTTGGTGGCCCTACTCAATCTCTGCAAGGTCTACGTCATTGAGTCTCCGAGTCCGGTTCAGATTTCACCCTATGCCGCCGAGTGTTTTGTGCAGATTCTAGCGGTATTTGCGGGATCACCTCCGGATTCCTCGATGCTGGATGAAATCATGAAGCTACTGCTGCTACTGCACAAGCCCAGCGAGTGCTATGTGACCCATGACCGGACGCACTTCTATTTCCTCCTGACGGCTCAGCAACCGGCCAAAGAGAGGTCTTTGGTGGCAACTAATTTGAGTAGGGTCACCACTTCCCTGCGCCGGCAACTTAATCCTCCGCAGCCCCAGGAGCTAGATCCCGAACGAGCAGAGAGAATCAAGAAACTACGACGCCTGCATACTAGCTCATCCGCTTACCGAAAAGCCGTCAACGATTTCGAGGAGCAACTAGAGCAAATGGCCGACTGTTCGAATCTGAACAAGACCGCTCTACGACTACTGAGTCCCGTGGAGGCAACGCGTTGGCGCTTGAAGTTCAAACGGCGGCATCCCACGAACACCACTGGCAGTCCCAAGCGAAGTCCTCTAAAGATAGCCCGAAGGCGTATCCATCCGCACTTGCACTTGAGCAAGATGTGGCAGCCATCAGGCCATAGTACACCCAGCTCGGGACAGTTATCCCTGCCGAATAGGAAGACGGATTTCTATGATCAGCCGGGCATTATTCGACTGCAGCAGCGTCTGCTCATCTTGCTCAAGGACTTTCTGTGCCTGCTGCCGGACTCTGCGGTGGATGTGGTTACCCGTCACTATGTAAAGTTGGAACTGCTCCTGGTGCTGGCCAATCAGCGCAGCTGTGCCGTTAGACAGGCCGTTATACAGCTCCTTGAAGTGCTAACGAAGCGTTTGGCCAGCGGAGAATTGAACGCTGCCACCAAGTCGTTGTATCCTGTGCATCTGGCCAACCAGTTGACCATCCATGGCTGTGATATAGGCATGTTTGAGGCCTGTCTGGCTTGGACTAGCGGTATGCATGGCAGCCTGGCGGATATGCTAAACGGCGAGTCACCACTACGGATACGCCAGCGCTTTGGCCTGCAGGCCCTACTGGCCATAGCCGAGGGAACAGAGCCCCAGCGGGTATTCAGGGCCTTGTTGAGGCTCTATCTGCAGGTGGGTTGTATTCATTGATGAATCAAGAACTTTATACTTATACTTTCTCCATTTGCTCCCACAGAATCCCGATGATCAGACATGTCTGATTGAATCTGGGCTGCTGCAGTGCTCGGTCAAGGCTTTGTTTAAAATCTACTCTCTACGCTTGGGTCAGCCCAATGCGGATGAGTCCATTGTGGAGTTGCTGACGAGTATTGGTGAGCGAGCTCTGCGCTCAGTGGGTCAAATAAATGTAAGTTATTCAAAGGTAACACCAATTAAGACTTTACTAAAGTTCATTCCTTCTTTCCTTAGCTCGTTTGGGACATACTAAACTTGCTAGTCTTCTACCAGGACAAGCAGCCCCAGCTGATCATGCGTAGCTTCCGGACTGTGCAAGCTCAGCTACAGTTGGAGTGGTTGACCAAACTCTTTGAGCCGAACAGCTTCCGGATACCGACCAATGACTCTGCACTGAGTCCGACGGAATTGCGCACCCGCGTGGAACTCCTCATCGATCGCTGCACACAGTTTTTCACCGTGGGTGTGGCGCAGACCAGGGGACCCAGCTATGTCGCCAGTTCCCAGGAGTTAGCTCTCTTCCAGCTCCTCGTTTCCTATGGAATTTCAAGCAATCAGCGTTGCAACAACTTTATCGCCTGGGGCCTGCAACCTTCGCGGCCACGGGACTTGCGCTCCTACATTGTGGACGCTCTGTGGCGATCGCAGCAGCAGGAACGAGCCATAATTTGCGATGGGAAAATGATTAAAGCTCTGCTGTGGCTCTCATTGCTCGAGGACATGGCAGAGCCCATTGAGAATCTGCAGAGGCTCTGCGATGTTTTGGGCATCAAGGAGAATGACTCATCGTGGAATCTGGTGCACGAATTGGATCGCCTCGACCAGAACCGCAATAATATGGCGGCCAAGCAGAAAACGCTGCTGGAGAAGACAATATACAGATTCGAGCCGCAGGTACAGCATTGCATTGAATCCTCGATGGTGACAACTAGGAAGGTGGCCGAGCTCCAGGTAAATTTCTTTATTATTAAGAATTTATTTGTGCTAAAAAAGTGTTTATAATCCGATAAGAATGCCGAACGGAAGGCTCTGATGTGCCACATGAAGGTGTATGATGACACCTACACCTACACCAAATGGCTGGAGATCATACGCCGCATGACCCACGAGGGCGCACCCTGGCACTGTGCTGAGAGAGCTGAAAGGTAAGCCTTGAAGGAATAGCAACCCATTCTTAAAATCCAACTAACATTTCACACTATTCAGCTCGTGGGAATTGGACGACACGGAGGGACCTTCGCGAGTCCACACTAGGTTACGCCGCTGCCACCTGGACATAGATCGGCGCTTCTTCATGCAAGAATACAGGCCGGGAAAGGGACAACGCGAGGATCTGGAACCCTACATGCGCCCCTTGGACTACCTTATATCCAGTTACGATCAGCAATTGAACATATCGCTCAACTCTCAAATTTTGTACAACTTTGCCGCCAAGTTCCTGCCCGTTGACGGTGAGATCGAGGGCGAGATTATTATAACCGACTTGAAGCTGTACTTCCTGGCCACGTACCGATGCCGGTATTTCAACGTCAACTGTGATATTGCCAACATAACGGAGATCTGGCTGAAACGTTACCAACATCAGGAGACGGCCTTCGAGATACTCCTGGACACGAACAAGTCGCTGTTCTTCTCGCTGCAGAACGCCGACGATTGGAAGATCATGCGCGAGGTATTCTGTGATAAAATCGTGGCCACGCCCGACCAGGCCAAGGTGCTGGCCATCACGCAGCAGTGGCGCGAGGGGCTGCTCACCAACTGGGAGTATCTGATGACTCTGAACCAAATCGCCGGACGTACTTACAACGATCTCATGCAGTACCCCGTGTTTCCCTGGGTGCTGGCCAACTACAGCTCGGAGATTTTGGATCTCAGGGAGGGACAGAACTTCCGACGTCTAGGACGACCCATTGCTGTTCAATTGGAGGAGAATGAGAAGCACTACGTTAGTAACTATATGGTAAGTAGGTGTATGTATGACTAAAAATGTGTCTGTTATGGGTGTTGTAATGTTTACAGAGTTTCCTTAATATTACTTTCCTACTTTTTCCAGTACATTGACAGTACAAACACCACAATGGGCTCGCTGATCCTTAAGCCGTATCACTACAGTTCTCATTACTCGAATTCCGGCACTGTGCTCCACTTCTTGGTGAGGGTCCCGCCGTTTACCAGCTATTTCCTGCGCTACCAGGACAATGATTTTGATCTTCCTGATCGCACGTTCCATGCGTTGAACACCACGTGGCTACTGGCCAGTCGCGACAGTCCCACAGATGTTAAAGAGCTCATTCCGGAATTCTTTTGCCTGCCGGAAATGTTCGATAACTTTGAGCGCTTCAACTTTGGCTGTCGGCAGAATGGTGAAAGGGTTGAGGATGTCTCACTGCCTCCGTGGTGTCAGCGAGACTCGCGGCTCTTTGTGCTTATCCATCGACAGGCTTTGGAATCGGAACTGGTACGAAATCAGATTCATAATTGGATTGATTTGATCTACGGATACAAGCAGAGCGGAGAGAGTGCCGTGGAGGCCATCAATGTATTCCATCCGGCGGTAAGTAGACATGATATAGCAAATCTTTACAGATTTTAATGATTTTTATATGCTAGACCTACGCCGTCTTCCTTGACTCTGAGATAAGCGATCCCATTGAGCGGGAGGCGGTCAAGACGATGGTAAAGACATATGGTCAAATGCCGCGACAGCTCTTTAAGTCGCCACATCCGGCAACTAAGGCGCTGGACTATGCATTGGTGGACAAACCCATAGTGTCCACCGTTCGCGGCCTGCGCTGGGGCGTCTATGTGGGATCGCCGCAGCTAAAGCCGCCCTCTTGGGCCAACATCCACAAGATCCCCGGCACCGAGCACTTGGTGAGCTTTAGCAACACGAATGTGGTTTACGCACTGCCGGCTAGAGCAAGTGTCATGCAAGGTGCTGAGCCGGACACGTATAATGTCATCTCGTGGGGCTACGACGATCGAATTGTGAGGATCCAACCTCTGAATAAACCACAAGCGAAGCCGAAAAACTTGCTGCACAATGGAACCTTTGACGACATCACCGCCTGTGGTTGCGATGTTAACTCGAATCAGCTTTGGTTTGGCCACAAATCTGGCCGTGTCAGTGTGTACAAGTGTGCCGGCGGACTGGACGCTGCCCACCAGAGAGCATCAGCTAAGAGCAGGCAGAGCTATGTCCGTGGCTTCAGTCTGTCGTACAACTCGGCTTTCCGCAAGATGACCAGCAAGGGCATGGCAGTCGGTGGATCTGACAGATCAGACGAAGCGGGCAGTCTTCATGCTACGCACTCCGCGTCTTCAGTGAATTCGTCTACCAATTCATTTTCTGGCGATGCTCTACAGCGTGATGGCGCCGATCTGACTTGGCTTGGACCGACATTGCTGGTGCGGCACACCGATGAGATTACTTGTATTACGCTATCCGTGGAGTTCAAGATTGCGGTTACCGCCGGCCGTGATGGCATAGCTGTCATTTGGGACCTCAATGAGTAAGGAAGCTATTTAAATATCTATATATTATTTATACATTCTTCTAATAATTCCAGTTGGAGCTACGTGCGGACGATTGCCCGCCCGGCAGAAATTCACCAGTCGCCCATAACGCATGTGGCCATCAGTCCCACATTGGGTGACATTGTCACCGTACATACACTGCCCGCCCAACCCACAGCAATGGATGCACAGTCTCCAGCAGCTGCTGTGGCCACAAGACCTCCATCTCTAGCAGTTGTGGCTGACGAGTGTTTTGAGGTGACCGAGGAGAACCTAGACGACTTTGTGAATGTGAACGTGAATCCCAACGGCAAGTCCATTCTGCGTCTACACTCGGTCAACGCTCGGTATGTGCAGCATCTGGTTCACGAGGATCGTATCATGGCCGTGTGCTACTCGTACATCAAGGAGGGAGTAGGCGTTAATGTGATAGCCACCGCCGTGGAGGGTGGATTCGTGCGGTTCTGGTCCAGCTGGAACTTGAGCTTCGTCAGTGAACTGACCACAGGCACTTCTCCAATTCGCAGGTAAGTTATGTTGTTTTTTTAATAAGAAATTCTTTAGAGACTATATACATATAATTATAACCTTTCTCTTAAAGCATCTGCTACTCGACGCATCAACATTTGGTGGTGCTAACTCGGGAGTCCCACATACAAGTGTGGGAATCGGAGGGCCTTTACGGTAATGCCCCAAAGTTCCCGCAAATTGTCTACAAATGAGCATCGGTTTAAACTCTAAACATACTCACTAAACTGACACTTAAGGCATATCAATGACAGACAGATAATATAATAATATTGTGTTGCGGTCACCGAGGATATTTTTTGCTTCTAAAAGATATCCATTCATACAATATACACAATATTCCTTTTGTGACCGCCACAACAATTGGGTATATCAGAAGAAGACTATAAAATTCCTAGGCTAACGTCTCATAGAGCTGTAAAATACACACACACACCTTTTGTACCAAAACTTTATATTATGATTTATATTATACCTTTCGTATTTGTATTTTTGTTTTCTCCCGCGTCGCATCTAAATGCAAGCGCTGCCTTCAATATTGTTGATATTATCAAATAAAAACTATCATATATTTTTCGAAAACTAAGTAATGAACTTTTCACATTGATGGGAACATATCATAAGATATCTAGAATTCTAGGCTCTTACAAATTCACATAAAAAATACTCTTTCAAAAACGAAATAATTTACTTTGACAATTCCTACGTAGACCGCATATACAAATACGAATATGCATCGTAACTATTATTGTATCATTAAGTAATATAATTATTACTAAATATATCTTAAAAATATGTATATAGGAGGCTATCCTGTGCACTGATGTCAGCACTTCCAGGGCGGTAAAAGCTTGCCGTTCCCACTCGCGCTCTTTGGTTTGCCTTGTTTACTTCCTTGTTTGGCCGTCAGGGACAAGATCTCATCGAGTTTGTCGAAATCACTAGGAGATTTGCTTAGGAGCAGCTCTATGTAAGCCTGCAACTTGTCCATGGGCGAGGGCGGATCTCGTTTGCCCACCACATCCAGGTTGTTCTTCTCCGTGTTATTGCTGCGTTGCGATTTGCTCGTCTTGGGCGTTTCTGGATATACGACGCGGGCATTGTTCAGGTCGGGCGACTCCCCGTCCGTAGTATCGTCGCTTGTGTGATTATGAGTGTTTTGAGTGGGAGAGGTGAGTATAGCCAGAGCTTGCTGCCATTGTGCCTCCATCACGCCATGCAGCTTCTCCGCTATGTCCGCACTGGAATTTTATTTTTATTTGAATTTGGTTAATAATTCTAATTGTATTCAAAAGGAGATATCCTACCGTTTGGTCTTGTAACTTCCGAGCTTCAGGTCCATCTCATCGATCTTTTTAGAGGCATTGGCCAGCTGCAAGCGGTATAACTCAACCTCTTCGCTGTGCTTCTCCTGAATGAGATTCAGTTCCTGATTGTTCTTCTCATTTATCATTTCCAGCTGCTTCACCGCCCGATCGGCTATCAGTCTTTCACGCTCGCGAGCCTCATTCTTGAGATGCTCTTCGGTCTTGTCCAACTGGTCCTGAAATTCCTGCATCTTCTTGGATACAACATTCTCCATTTGCTGTTGGTAATACTGCTTTAGAGATTTTTGCTGGACATCCAGCTTCTTCTTAAGGTTTGTCTGCAAAGGGAATGGATGTTAAGCGTGTTAATTAATAGGGGTTTTTTTGGTCACCTCAGTCTCTGTTAGGTTCGCCAAGGTCTCCTGCAGGGATTTCCGCTGCGTTTCCAAGGCATCAGCTCGAGCCTTTTGCTTCTGATGATATTCTTGCAACATCTCCTTTTGATGCGTTAAGGTGCTCTTGTCTTTCTCCAGCTCCTCGATGCGAACTTTAAGCTAAAATATATGTATTAGTATAACCTAGGGATATATAAATAATACTAAATTTATTTAAAATTACCTTTTCCTGCTGGTAATCCACTTTGGCGAACTTATCCCTCAGTTTGTTCAACTCGGCGTGCGATAGTTCCTCGGCCCTCCTGCTGCTATGCAACTGGATTTCCAACTGTTCCAGTCTGTCATCCCATTGCTTGGCCTCCCGCCTTTGCTGATCCATTTCGGTCTCCAGTTTCTCGTTCTTCTCCTGAAACTTGGTTGCCAAGTTGACTGCCTGCGCCAACTCGTGCTGTAGATTGTCAATCTTGCCATGGGAGTCGGCTCGATCCGCTTCCAACTGATGGATCCGGTCCCGCAGTTGCTGAACCTCATAGTTGAGCGCCTTCGCTGTTTGCTCAGCTCCGCTCAGAGCTGCATCTTTGGAACGATCAACTTCGATGGCCACCGATATGCGCTGTTGATATTCTAACAGTTGCGATTGCAGCGTGTGGACAGTCTTCTCCAGGTGCTGCCGCCGCAACTGCTCCTCCTTAAGGGACGGACTGCCCAGCAGTCGATGGGGCGAGTTGTTGTTATCCAGGACAGTTCCCGTGAAGCTGTTCTTGCCCCAGAGTTCGCTCAGGCTGATCAGTTTGTTGTCGGTTGGGCCATGACTGTTACGAATGCATCTGACCGGATCCACGGATGAGCCAGAGGTAGAGGATGTCAGCCGCATGCTGGGCAGGGAGGTAGCCGCCGGCTGGACATCATGCACCAGCATCCGCTCGTTTCGCAGTTGTTCATCACTGTGGTGATGCATGTGGTGATCCTGGCGCTGCCAGTGATTCCCTACGTTCTCATCCAGGTAGTGATCGATCTCCAGCAGGATATTATCTTCCGAAGACCGTTGCCGGTGCCTGGACGGCGGCTCCACAGAACCGCTCTTGGGCGTGGAGTGGACCATCCCGTGTAGCACCCGTGCGCCGTGCTGCTTCCCAGAAGCTGTCCTCACCGTATTCGTGGATATTGTTGATATATCGGACGCATCGAAATGCCGATCATCCTCTGCCTCGGCTAATCCAATGTTCTGCAGCCTGGTATTAATATGATTTAGCTCCGTTTTCTTGCTGGGGTGCAGGAACTGGTACGCCGCAGTCGTGGGTGCCGGGGGTGGTGGCATGGCCAGTGCGTCCGCCGACGCTGCCGCGCCTGCGCTCATCATCTTTACCTCCTGTAAGAGCCGCTCGGCGGTGTCCCTGTAGTAGTTGGGCGGTATCAGCAGCAGAAGATCAGTGTCGTCTGTGTCCGTGTCGCTCATTCCTTCCACATAGTCGCGACTCCTCCAGATGGTCCTCTAATCCGCGGAAACCTGCGGCAGATGCAATTGGTTTTTGTTGTTGTTGCTATGGTGATGGGACGACGCGTAAACAACGCAGCGGGCTGTCGTGAGTTCGTGAAAAATCAGACATATCGTAAAAAGTATCGTATAAAAGGATATGTGTTTAAATTAAATATTTATATGGGTAACTCTTTCACAAAGTCAAACCATATACAATTTTTTTTATATTTATTTAATATATAAATTTATATTTAAATTATTTACATATTTTATTTAGATGAGTCAAAACTCCTACAGAAAAAAGATTCTCATATATGATATATATACTTATATTGGGTTGCCTTTTTTTGAAGATGTTATTGAAGTTCGTGATTAGTGTTGAAAATTACAACATATTTTAAATATATTAAGAATTATTTAAGTTAGTCGCGTTTTATTTATTAAAAAGAAAACAAACAAAAAATTACATTGCAACGACCTTGAAAAAGCTAAGGTGGCCATTAAACTATTTCAGCATAGAGCCGGATTCAAGAAAATCTAATTTCCTTTACAGGACTAAAGCCTATATTGGTTTCTTTATTTCTTCCAAATAATTCAATTATTTCAGATTGTATATTTTTTTATTTAATTTAATTTTATATAGGCAATATTATAAGCGATACAAATAAATTGTAATTATTAGCAAGTTGGCATTCCTGTCATGATTACGATAAGCATCGGCTATCCATGCAATTGGTTTTTGTTGTTGCTATGGTGATGGGACGAAGCGTAAACAACGCGGGCGTTTGTGAAAATTCAGACATATCGTATAAAGTATCGGATACATGGATATGTGTTCAAATTAAATATTTATATGGGTAACTCTTTCACAAAGTAAAACCATATACAATTTTTTATATATTTGTAATATATAAATTTATATTTAAATTATTTACATATTTTATGTAGATGAGTCAAAACTGCTATAGAAAAAAGATTCTCATATATGAAATATATACTTATATTGGGTTTCCTTTTTTTTGAGGATGGTGTTGAAGTTTGTGATTAATGTTTAAAATTACAATATATGTTAAATATATTAAGAATTATTTAATTTAAGCACGTTTTATTTATTAAAAAAAAAAACAAACAAAAATTACATTACAACGACCTCGAAAAGCTAAAGCTGCCATTGAACTATTTCAGCATAGAGCCGGATTCAAGAAAATCTAATTTCCTTTACAAGACTAACGCCTATATTGTTTTCTTTATTTCTTTTATTTCTTCCAAATAATACAATTATTTTAGATTTCATATTTTTTATTAAAATTAATTTTATATAAGCAATAATATAAGGGTTAATAAATAAATTGAAATTATTAGCAAGTTGGCATTCCTGCCATCGACTATCCATGCAATTGGTTTTTGTTGTTGTTGCTATGGTGATGGGACGACGCGTAAACAACGCAGCAGGGCTGCCATGCGTTGGTGAAAATTCAGAAATATCGTAAAAAGTATCGGATAAAAGGATATGTGTTTAAATTAAATATTTATATGGGTAACTCTTTCACAAAGTCAACCGCAGTCAAACCATATAAAATTTTGTATATTTATTTAATATATAAATTTATATTTAAATTATATACATTTTTTATGTAGATGAGTCAAAACTGCTACAGAAAATAGATTCTCATATAAGATATATATGTATACTTATATTGGGTTTCCTTTTTTTGAAGATGTTATTAAAGTTTGTGATTAGCGTTGAAAATTTCGAAATATATTAAGAATTATTTAAGTTAAGTACGTTTTATTTATTAAAAAAAAAGCAAACAAAAAATTACATTACAACGACCTCGAAAAAGCTAAGGCTGCCATTGAACTATTTCAGCATAGAGCCGAATTTAAGAAAATCTAATTTCCCTTACAAGACTAACGCCTATATTGTTTTCTTTATTTCTTTTATTTGTTCCAAATAATACAATTATTTTAGATTGCATATATTTTTATTTAATTTAATTTTATATAGGCAATAATATAAGGGTTAATAAATAAATTGTAATTATTAGCAAGTTGACATTCCTGCCATGGTTACGATAAGCATCGACTATCCATGCAATTGTTGTTGTTTTTATGGTGATGAGACAACGCATAAACAACCAAGTAGGAAAGTCGTGAGTTCGTGAAAATTCGGACATATCGTACAAAGTAGGATATGAGTTCCGATAAAATTTTTATATGGGTAATTCTTCAAAAAAGTCAACCGCAGTCAAACATTATAAATATTTGTTTATCTTTATTTTGTGTTTAAATTATATACATTTTTATATGTTTACGAGTCAAAATTACAACCAGAAAAATAAATTTTCATATAAGATGCACATACTTATATTGGGATTAATTTTTTTTTTTAATGTTATTTACGTTTATGAATAGTGTTGAAACTTACAAACTATTTTGAATATATTAACAATCATTAAAGTTGAGAATGTTTATATTATAAAAAAAAAACAAAAACAAAAAAAAAAACACATTAAAATAACATGAAAAAAGAGAAGATGGCCTTGGAAACTATGTATGGTAAGGAACCATATTCAAAAAATGTATTGTCCTGTACAGGGCTAAAGCAACTTTTGTTTTCTTAATTTCTTTCATATCTTTAAAATAGTATAATCATTTCAGTTAAAATATTAATTTATTTAACTTAATTATATTAAACAAAGGTTTCTTATAAATTACATTAAAAGCCAGTTGGCATTCCTATCAGGATTACCGATAAGAATCGACTATCGATAGTATCGATACATTTTTGAACCCCAAAACAACTAATTTAGCTTCCGACAAGTGTTTTGATGGTAAATGCGCACTTAATTTCCCGCGCTCGGCTCCAGGATGACAGATGTTTGTGTCCTTTGTGTGGACGGGCTGACGGCGGTCCCCCTGAAGCCAAATGAGATTTACAGGATCGGGAAACAAGCGGGTCTGGAGATTTGCATTGCCGACGATGTGAGTTTGAGTGAATTTGCTTTCTGGAATTGAAAAAGTTAATGTCCTTTGGAATGTGTACAGTCGATAGAGCTGGCCCACGGCGTCGTCAGCCTCCTGCGGAGCGGTATCGTTCGCTTAGCCGCCGTGGCGGGCAGGATATTTGTGAACGAGGAGGAGAAGCACCTATCGGATATAGGAAAGAAGGACGCCAGCGATGGCCAGGTGAGGCTTCGTTTCGGAAATGTGGAGGCCAGTCTGCGGTTCAATGAGGTCAATGAAGAGGTGAATGAACTACCTATTAACCACCAGCGACATCCCAGTTTCGTATTTAATTTTACATATTTCATGACAGGCCCAGGACAGCAGTGGGTTCGTCGAGTGCCTAAAGGACAGGTCCGTCGACGCGACCGATGACAGCCTGTGCATACCTGAAACGCAGCCTCCTTCCGAAAATGCTAGTCTTAATACCACGGCGGACAGCTTCTTTATTCCCGAGACCCAGGCGATTGTTTTCGAAAGACCCACGGGGAACCGTGGAAAAGTATCGCTGGGCGATGACTTCATGATACCCGAAACGGAAAATGCTCCAGATCCTGTAGACCTGCCCCAGCAGACGACGACGCGTGGAAGCGATGATTCCGAGTCGTCCGGCATGGGCTCCCAGATACGTATCTGCACACAGGATTTTAATGAGTTCAATGAGGATGCCATAGACGACTTTGATTCGTCGCTGATGCTAGGCGATGCTCTAATAGCTTTAGAACCGCCAAAGGGAAAGAAAGAGTCGCCAGAGAAACCTAACAAAAAGCAAGGTAAGCGCAGTGATTGTGTAAAATCTTAGTCTAGATATTCGACTAAAAAATTCTTCCACACTTTAGAAAATCTACTGGATGCAACTGACCTCGAGATGAGTGCCTTAAACTGGTCGGCCACCACTTCAAAGTGCAATGTTTTCAACAGCACCAAGGCCGATGAAGCACATCGCGCGGCCACCTGCATTACACCTGATTTGAGCGCTCCTCTCGCCGACGTCAATCGTAACATCAGCACGCCTGATATCTTGGATTTGATGGAAGCTCATGAGGAGGAGCATGCAGCACAGCGATCGAATTCCACCACACCACAGCTTTGTGGGATAAAGCAGCTGGTTGTGGCCACAATTGAAACACCGAGGACAACACAAGATGAAGAGGATAAAGACGAGAGTGCTTTGGTAAAAAATCTTGACATAAATCAAGATTTCGTGGCAACTCAGGCATTCCCTTCCCGGTTTCTTCAACCAAAGGAACCCTCTGACAAACCCAATCAAGACTTTATCGCCACTCAGGTATTTGCTAGCAACGGCAATATCTCTGAAGTTGATCAAGATTTCGTCGCAACTCAGGCATTTCCATCACGACTTCCTCAGACAAAAGAATCTCCAGAGAAACCCAATCAAGACTTTATTACCACTCAGGTATTTCCCAGCAAAGCCAAGACTTGTCGTTCTGGCAATGAGCCTCTAAATCAAGACTTTGTGGATACTCAGGCATTTCCATCAAGACTCCCTCAGTCTAAAGAATCTCCTGAGAAAGTCAATCAAGATTTCGTGGCCACTCAGGCATTTCCATCGCCTCTTCCCCAGCCAAAGGAATCCCCTGAGAAGCCCAATCAAGACTTCATCGCCACTCAGGTATTTTCCAGCAAAAGCCACACCCCTGCTCAAACTGGGCAGGACTTTGTAGAGACACAACCATTTCATTTCAACAAGGAAAACGTTCCACAAGATAAAGGTGAGTAATTGGAATCAATGGATCTGGAAAGAGTACATAGCTCCATAGCCTTTCCAGATTCACGGAGTGATGAAATCGAAGAAATACTGAATGAAATGACTTCAGGCAATGTAGTTTCATCACCGCCATCATCGCCTAATGAAGAATCACTGAAGTATGTCAAGCCATGTGTCATCAAGGACAAGAATCACAACCGAAAGGTAAGCATCGATAGCTCAAAGATTGATCACCACTCAATATATATATATATATATATATTTCAGGTTTATCTCTTCGAAAACGTTTTTCCCAACGTCGATAACAAAAGTCGCTGGAAGAATGAGCTACTACCTGAGAAAAAAATAAGTCTAAAACGCACTGCCAGTACAGATAGTCCTTTTGTGACACGTAGGTTGCTTATTGTTATCTTATTAATAATATCCTATTAATAATAACATAATAATAACAACACATGTTCTCACAGCTAAAAAGAGAAACCGACGTTTATCAGAGCAATCGGAGAGATTGGAGGATGATTGTTCTTCCTTAAGCTCCTCGAGAAAACGTCCAGCAATCTTGCAGGAAAGCGAGAAGTCTGAACGTAAGTACCTTTAAAAACAAAAAAAATAATGTATTATAATATTTTTTCCTGCAATCTCAGCTCCCATTAAAAGCATACGCAAGGTGATCCCCATTTCGGAGAAGGCGGAACTGAGTACAGAGGACGAAACTGCTGCTCCCGAAGTGACAGTCACTAAGCGGCCCACTCGCAGAGCTAAAACTAAGAGCCGGTCCCCTACTCCAACAGTGAAAATCAACCATGTTAAAATAGTCACCAGGACCAGGAATAATCAGGCTAGTTGTCAGGAGGACAAGCCTAAGGAAAATCCACCAAAAGTAGTTAGAACAAGGCGACAAACTAAGTGTTTAGACCCCGAAGAGGTCAGTACAAAGCCGCCGGATGAGATCATGACAAAACAAAAGGCAGCCATGTCAGAGCCAACTAAAGAAGAGGCCGTTACTAAAAGAGGCGCCAAGAAATTAGTGGAAAGTGACAAAAAGAACACTGAAGAAGCTAGGGAAGAAGCTGAACAGTCTGCTTCCAAACGTGGCCGAAAGAAACCTATTGGCAATGCTAAGGACTCGAAAGAACCTAAAAACCTGACAAAGCGCAGACCAGGCAGGCCGCGTAAGGATTCATCATCTGAAGATTCAATTTCAAAAACTGCTATGCCAGAAAAAAATACTCGAGTGGATAATAGTTTATCTGCCAACGAGGAAAAATTAGTATTAGAGGAGTCATTGAAGCTAAAGAAAAACCTTGTGGTGCGTTTGAAAAGAGCCATTGCCTTGGAAACGCCATCAACCAGTACCTCCTCTGACACAGCCCCAACTGAAGTTATTCCAGTCGAGGCGAAAGTTTCCAAAAAAACAACTAGTGCACGTAAGTTTGATTGAAATCTAAGTGAAATTTTGCATTTAAAAAATAATTTAAATTGCAGCCAAAACACGA
The DNA here is from genome assembly GCA_035046265.1 of Drosophila bunnanda. Taxonomy (NCBI): domain Eukaryota; kingdom Metazoa; phylum Arthropoda; class Insecta; order Diptera; family Drosophilidae; genus Drosophila; species Drosophila bunnanda. The sequence continues at coordinate 6,161,619 of JAWNOB010000075.1, forward strand.
CTAAGTCAAGAACATCAACAGGACCCACTTAAAGGTAGTTCAGTTTGTGTCATTTTTAGCCCCGGCTTAACCCCATGATTAATCTTATTTTTAGCTTTAAACAAATATGTGAGGCAGGCCAAGTCGAATGGTAAATTAAAGATAACATTCACCGTGTGCGATCGTCAGGCTTTGAATTCCGTCGTAAAGGCTCTTAAACGTAAGGACAACTGAACTTATTTTGAGGTTGTAAATTTCTGAATATAAACGGAGATCGCTTGCTATTTTCAGATGTGGTCGATGTCACCGAGGATCCCCTACAATGTGACGTACTTATCATGGACAAGGGCGAGCGCACCTTTAAGTTCCTCACGGCAATTGCCTTAAACAAGCCCGTTTTCAACTCCAAATGGCTGGAGTCTATGAAATCAACTAAAAGCATCACCGTTAAGGACGATCATCTGTTCAATGATTCTAATTTTAAGACGGGGTTCAAGTTTGATCCTTTAAGCGTACTGCAGCATCCCCGCTTGTTAAATGGCTTCAACTTTCTGCTTTGCGAGGGCATCCAACCGAATGTCAATGAAATGAAGGGTGCGTTAAGTATAGACTCTTATTTTATTTTTTTCAAGGTATATCTGCTCCATTAATCCATTATTTTTGAATGGGAGCGATATCGCCAATTACTCTCCATATAGATCCCTGAACTTTTTAGTAATTTCTCCCACCCTCTTTCCACAGTCATTATACAAAGTGCAGGAGGCACAGTTCACAGCAAGCCGCCTCCGTTGGCCAGCAGCAAGGATCTGTATGTGGTGACCACTAGCAAGGACAAGCATTCCAAACAACGTCTAAGGAATTACGAAAACGTGCATTATATTAAGACCGAAGGAGTGATGGCATCGCTCGTCCAACACAAAGTGGAGCTATTGGGCGAACACAAGGTGAAGCTGTAAACCTTTGATCGCCGCCAAAACACAAATCAGAATTGTAATTGTATGAGTTAAAAATTAGTTTCGTTTGCTTCGTTTATAGTGTACGTTTATGCGGCAGAGGTTCGGTATAGATTTTTTTTGCCCCTCTGCTGTAAACTGACCATAATTGTAACTATTTTGTTATTTTTTGGCTTTTGTATTCAAACATTTGTTGTTAGTTATCCTGTCAAATACATCATACATTATTTCCTTATTGTACTACAACTACTATTCCAACTTCTTTCGCTTCGACCCCGTGGGCTTGTCGAACTGCTGCCTCATGCCGCCGCCGCGTTCGTTGTGGAACTTGATGTTGCTGGAGGACTCCGCATACCAGGGCGAGTCGAACTTGGTGGTATCCTGATCCACTAAATGCGTGTATTTGGTACGGCCGCAGCGACCGAAATTCTTTACCTGCATCACCTTAGGCAGGATGGTCTTATCGAAATGATCTTCGAGCGTGGCCTGTGCAAAGTCGCGCTTTAGCACGTCATTCTCCTCGTCCAGGTAGAAGGCGCCACGATGGTAGTACTTCTGCAGGAACTTGTACTTGCCTTTGGTGGCCTTGTTGGTGACCAGCTTGGGATTCTGGCGCAGCTCTTGGCGTCGCTCCTCCTCGGTGAGATTGCGCATACGATCGATTTCCAGCTTCTCGCGTTCGTTGTTATCGCGCTCCTCGCGGTCCCGCTTCATTCTCTTGAGCTCGCGCAGCTTCCAAGCCTCATACTCCACCTCATCGTTCTCGTCGTCCGTGCATACATCCTCGATGCAGGCCTCGTTCGTCTCCGGCTTCGTCTTCTCCAAATCCTTCTTGACGCTCTCCTCCACCAGTCGCAGCGTGGCTCTTCTCCGTTCTTTGGCTGCCCGCTTGGCCTCTGCCTCCAGTTGCTTCTGTTTCTGGGCTTCGCGTTCTTTTTCCTGGATGGTGGCGCGATCCCTTTTCCGTACAAAGAGTGGTTTCAGCCGAGGTTCGTTGTCTTCCTCGCTCTCAGTCTCCTCTTCGTATTCTGAGCTCTCCGATTCGGATGATTCTGACTGCTTTTCGTCTTCTTTCTGGAGAACCTCCTCCTCGCGTTGCTGTTGCAGCATCCGCGATCGCAGCTTAATACGGCGCTTCTCCAGCTCCGTGTCGCTGAGCTCGGCATCTGTGTCGGATTCGGAGGCCAATGTAATCTTATTGGTGCCTCGCTCGATGTTTCTTTGCTGCTCCTGGCCCTCCTTGTCCACCTCCTCGTCGTCTTCGCTGTCGCTTTCCATGATTTCGGGCTCGTGAATGTGCCGATGGCGTTCCCTGCGCTCCCGCTCCATATCTTCCATGTCCACGGGTCTGGCTCGCAGTCGTCGCAGCCGGGGATCATCTACTTCCGCCTCATCCTTCTCGTCCGCCTCTCCCGGAGCCTTATCTTCTCCCTCCGCGCTTCCCTCTCGACGGGAGAGCTCCATTTTGTGGCGCTCGGCTTTGTGGCGCTCCAAGCGCTTCCTGGTATCAATGAAGTCATCGTCGTCACTCTCCTCGGTACTGGAATCGGCTCGCGCGTAATCAGGTCGCTTTCCGGATATGTATCGCTGCACCTTTACCTTTTGCATGGACAATTCACCTGGATGGACATGATAAACAATGAGGGAAAACGCTAAAGATCAAATTCCTTGTCTTACCCTTCTCATTGCGCACGGGAATGGCGCCAGCGGTGCTCTGAATGCCCGTGGGGGCGGTGGCGGCACTCATCTCGGGTTATCTTATTAATTTATGGTGTAAATGGCCAACTATTGCTTTGAATTGTTTTTGTTTTTCAAGATGTAAGAAACTAGTGATGGTAAATACTCAATAACGACAACAATATCGATAATATTTGCAAGGTAATCGATTTTGTCAGTCGGGGTTTAATGTGACCGTATATCGATACGAATTCGAGTTCGAATCACATTCGCCAAAAGCGGTTAATTTTGAATTTAAAATTTTTTGGCATAATTCTGTAATTACTGTTCTTCTTTGTGGTTTTTAAAAAAGTCTGAATGAGGCAAGTGCGACGTGTTGGCAGCCTCTTATTTAAAGGCACCGACTAATTGGTACATTCAATTAACGTTCAAATTAGATAAGCTTTATGTATGCGTACAGATAAAAAAAAGGTTTAAATAGTTAAATATAATGTTCTATTAGGTGATTATTCTTATTGTGTGTAATAATGGATACCAAACATCGAAATACTTTTAACATAACAATTGCTAGAATGAAGTGAATTACAATTTCTGGATAGTTGATCATCCTAAAAACTTTTGGTTTTTTTTTTCCATTTTTTATCGAAGAGTTAATTATTTTTTGTTATTGCAGACTTTTTTTCAGTGCATCTCTCATTCCTATCTAAATTTTAGCAATGCGAGCGCCCACTGTCATTAATGCAGTAATTGACTACTACGCTTTCTCTCCAGACGTTTCATAAATATTGATGGGCGGCAGGCTACACACATCCGATCTTGATCTTGTGTAATTACTGTCGGAATCGAATAACTTCAAGCGAGAAGAACTCTTCCAAAAAATTCTTTTATTGATACATATATCGTTTGTTTTTTCTTATGTTTCGACAGCACGCAGTCAGCACGTGTCGTCGGGTTATGTAAATAAAGTTCTTACAGCGAATGACGATGCTCAGTTAACATACCAGACCAAAGTCCGAAAGCACAACCTGATGAGCAAGAGGCTCGACCAGTTTTGTGACGTCTCTTTAGCCACTTGCATCTGTGTAAGCAGAGTTTCTGGTCTTTTTGTTGGATTTGGCTGGGTGATTTGTTGTAGTAGGATTGATTCGGGCCTAAACACTCCGCTGCGTCGCATTTGCCGAACTGCTTTGAACTGCTTATGGTCGGCTCAGGCGGGTGCACAGTATCTGGTAGTAGTATTGTAGTTGAAATGGCCAAGATTTACATGAGAGATTGTTAGTTAACGATACGGCGGGCATATTTAATTAATGTAACACGCTTCGGAGCTTAAGTGCAACGCCCCTCGCCTATCTTCGGAACTAGAGATATGTCCCCCTACTGACCTTAGACCGAAAAGCGATGATTTGGAGACTTTCCGTCCGCCTAGCTGGCCGGGGAAGTCCCCGTAAATTCGACATTAATTCGTTGATCTTATTTTGATACATAAGAGGCGGCATCCATCCCTCCCTCGATCACGTGCATTTCCCTTAATACTTCTATTTAAATTTATTGTGATTGGGGGCGGGAATGAAAGCTCCTTTTGAACTGGCCCGGCGCCCAGAGCGCGCGAGGTTTCAATTCAAATTGCCACTAATACATTTCAATTAAAATTAAACACTCACACTCGAGCGATAAAAAAATTGTAAACAAATAATTTTCTATTAGCGGGAAAGAGTGTCATGCCTGATCAAAATCGTACCAGATCGAACTCGTTATCGTTATCCAAGTAGGAGACATAACCATAGCCACAGCGGCAATTGAGGCGAGGCGACAATACAATACAAAATAAATTCGACAGAGAGAGATAAAATCGTTTCGAAGATTATTAATTGGCGCACTTTTTTCCTTTGTGGCGAGTTACTTAAAAAGTAATAAAGGGTGCTGAGGCAAATGGAAATATTTTACCATCACGCAACCGAATCTTGCCAAGAAAGCACTTGGCACATCTCTCTGCTGTCCAACAATTAAGCTTTCTGCTTTGTTTACCGAGCATTTCCATTACTTGTCACCACGGTTAATTGGCGAATGTTTCTCGGGTTTCCGATCTCCATATATGTAAAGGAGTTTGGAAAATACCGGATATGTTCCGCATTTAATCTTTGAGGAATCGGAAACTGCGGCAAGAATGAATCAGAACGTTGCAATTCCGCAATAAATTGAATTAAATTGAATATATGTTCATGTTGTGGCTCGGCAAACTTATTTCCATTTAATTTTACTCGCTGCAGCCAATATGAATCTTTATTATATTCACCGATTATCTAACCCCACGAGTGTTTGTATTTATTGAATGTCAACAAAGTTGATTATATAAATGGGGGTTAAAAAGATATAAATTAATAACTAAACTTGATTTATATTTAAACAAGAAGGGAAGCTAACTTCTGGAACCCGAAGTATGTATACCTTTGCAGTTAGCTATAAGATCATGGGACAAAAATACATTAAACTCTTCGAATGCCACCAAGAAAACCTAACCTAAAATATCTGAACCTTAGTATACCTAAATCGATAAATTATATTCGTAATTATATGCTAACTTTTGTGAAAATCAAAGTTTTTAAAATATCATAACTAAGTCAAAAATGCATTAATTTCAATTCGGATAGCTTTTCTGTGCTAGTTTTTGTAGGGTTATCAAATCTGCATACTACATTTGAAATTTAAAAAAATAAAAATTTTTGTCAAATTTTGAAAATTTTAATGATGTAACCCCTTTCCTTTTTTTTGAAAAAATTACAAATTTTTGAAAAATTTTGTTTTCGTCCCGAGACGACTAGATCGATTCGGCTGTTGAAGCTGATCAAGAATATATATGATTTATAGGGTCGGAAACGACTCCTTCACTGCGTTTCAAGCTTCTGAATAAAAGTATATACAATTTTTTGAATAGATTTTTCGATATTTTTATATGAGAATTTTTTCGACAAATCAAGATTTGAAAATCTCATAACTAAGCCAAAAAAGCATTAATTTTAATTCGGAAAGCAGTTCTATGCTAGTTTTTAGTAGGTTAATAAATCTGCATACTCAGTTTAAAACTTAAAAAAATTCAATTTTTTGACAATTTTTGAAAATTTTAATGATGTAACCCCTTTCCTTTTTTTGAAAAAATGGCAAATTTTTGAAAAATTTTGTTTTCGTCCGGAGACGGCTAGATCGACTCGCCTTTTGATGCTGATCAAGAATATATATGATTTATAGGGTCGGAAACGACTCCTTCACTGCGTTTCAAGCTTCTGACTGGAATTATAATACCCAGCGAGGGTAAATAATACGAATACTGTGGGCATAAACTAATAAATTATCTAGCTAATATAACAATGAATCTTCCTATGACGGGACAGTTAAAACGGATTTATTTGACAACAAATAGTTTCTGTATTATTTAGCCTAACAAATCTATAGATTATAACTACATTTTCTTTGACACTTTAGTGGTTCTTAAATAAACTTTGACTAGTGATATTTTGATGACTATAATATAAAACTGTAAATAAACTGAACTTTAGAAATTGATGTTGAACTGTGAATAGAAATTTAAAACTACTAACTTACCCATTAGCTTGATGGAATAATCGAGAGGTTACTTTTATTTTAATATTTTAAAATTATTGAAAAATTATTTATTAAATTATGTTTAGTTTTGATAACTCCTCAAAATAGGTTGCCTATATTTTTGCTTCGGCTTTCTATAAATTTTTTCTCTCTCTTTGCAACAATCGGCGATCGCATATCCGGCGTCGCTCGAGCTTCGGCCTCGTCTTCTGCTTCTGGTTTTCCTGCTCTTAGCTCGATCTTCGCTCTTTCTCCGACGAAGAGAGATCGAATTCGTCGAGATGTGGGGTTCCCGCAGCAAAGCTCCGCCGAGATCTGTGATCTGTGATTTTGCCTGCGCCGCCTTGGGTGTCGTATAAAATAACGTAACGGCCGCTTGCAAAACTCATTCATTTCAAAATCGTCAATACGTTCGAACCGCCAGGAGAACCAAGCCCAAGTCAAACAGTGCTCAAAGTTAACCCAAATACACCAAGGACGCAAGGATATTATAAACAAGGATTATAGTTCCAAGTGATATAAACCGTTTGGTTTTGTGAACAATTTAAAAAACACGTTAATGAAATACAGAAATAATCGTGGCACCATCTTGCAAATACAGTTCAGAACATTCCTAAGATACCATAGTCCCGTATTTGATTCCATTTGAGTGCTAAAACGAAGACAACAATTAAAGGATTTCGAATTTGACGTATTGGAAAATAAATTCAACGAGGTGAGAAATCAAATAATTATCAAAGTGTTAAATAGTGAATATGCTAAGCAGTGGAGGCTTACCGAAAGACAAATTTATTATGACGTACTAGTTGTCATTGGCCAGCAGCCTTGTGATGTAAGGAAACTGTTAAGGTGTCAAAATAAACAAATTATGGTTAATAGAAAAAACTGGGCTAAATCGATACTGCTTGTTTACTAAAAACTTAATTAGCTCAACTCAAATGACTTGTGACTAATTCTGGTAAAAAAAAATAGTACGTTTCTCCCTGCGATATGTGAGAGAAATAAATTAAAATAAAAGCAACCTATAACAACTTGTAATAAAACAAGCAGAACTTACTGTAGCGAGGAAGTATACAAATTATCGGTAATTGCTTCACTTGAGCTTTGGAATTAGGCAATATTTGCAGCTGTCAAGGCTGTGAGGAAATTGCTCTGATTGATCTGGAATCTGAAACCGAGGCGGCAACAAGTGCCCAGTGCTCTCACCCACTTTGCCAGCCGACAGCCGTATCTTCCGCCAACAGTCTGGGCCGCAAATCATGTCAACTGATGGCTGATGATTTTGTTTAAATTAATAAAAACAATACAAAGTGGAGGGGGGAGAGATAAAAAAGCGAGCGAAACAAAACAAAGCACGCATACCAATTGGCGATGCCAGAAATGCTGAAGAAAGAGATTGGGAGAGGGGTGAAAAGTCCATCAATTAACCAGAACTTTGGGTCTTGGCACTCATACGACCCGTGGTACCGATCCACCCAGAAAAACGAGTTTCACCCACATGACGTCCTCAAAACAAACAAAGTTCCAAGTCCGTTTAAATATGTATTTATACAAAATATTTAAGGTAATTAATTTAATTTAAGGAAACGAATAATAAATGCGAATTAGGTTAATTAGGTTCATTTAAATATTTTAAAAGTCTTTGTCAAAGATAAAGCAAGGTGCCTGTGTTTGCTTAATATTCAATTGCAGAAAATAATTGCTTAAATGATTATCAGAGATATTAAAAAAAAAATAATTCATCTCTTTATTATTAAGTATTTATCTCAGTGCAGGGAACCCCTCCAAAATATCACTCTCTTCTGTTTGGTGCTTTCTTTTTCGGTGCCAATCTCTTAGCTTAGCTGCCTTGTCATCTTTAAGTGGGAGGCTGGCTCCTCTCTTAGCATCTTCCCCACGAAGCACAGGCGATGGCGAATTTCTGGCCCAAACCGGCGCAATCCGGCTCAGTCCAATGGCCATCGATCTAAACCAGTTGAATTCGCTTAAATCTCGATTGGCGCACAGCGCGCACAAACATTCCTCATTTTCATTTTCGCTCAGATCGTTGTAGCCCTGTTTTTTGCGGCTGTGTTTGTGCTATTTTTAATATGTATTAATGTCCGTGCGGGACAGGAGCAGCTTTTCTTTAATGGCTTGATTGGCTGGAAAAGTGGGAGGAGGCTTCAGGCAGGAGGAGGCGCCAGAGTTTCTATATTGATTGTGTCGGGTGTGTGTTTGGGATCAATTGAAGGGGTTCTGATTGCGATCTGCTATGGGGGGTTGCAAAATGTGTATTTTATGATTTAACAATTAAGGAAAGTCAAATGAATGTGTGTAATAAATTTAAGTAACACAACGATACAGTTCGTTAAAGGAACTTGGCTATATTCTACATTATTAAAAACGTTATTTCATAAAGAATAAAAATCCAGTTTCTAGCAAATTTGAGTTTTTTGATCTTCAAACATTATGCTAGATAGTTTATCGAATTGCCAACCTTTAGGCACTGATCCATGCGATTTCTTTTTGGCCAGAGATAACCAGTTTTGAGTGGCATAACAACCAGTTAGAAGCAGCATTCAGAGCACCGAAGTTCAACCTGTAACACTGTAACTCTGTTCATTAAAGAAGTGTCTCCGAAATAAATACAATAAAATATCTGCCAGTGAAATGTGCTCGCCTTGAAAGCCGTCGCGTAAAGAAAACATATTAATCATAAAGCAATTACACTCAAATGGAATTGTTTGTTTAAGGAAATAATATATTTGTACTTGAACATGGGGCGCTGGCCAATGGCCTCCCTTCTCTCCGCTTCTTACGTACTGTATGGTTCTGTTTTTTTGATCGGATCGGATCGTTCCGTTAATTAATTAATGGCTTCCAAAGCTGACACCCAAACTGACACCCACGTCTGGGGAAAGCTTTGTCATGCCGCCGCCTCGCTGCAATTTCTCTTGGCGAATCGCGAACCTTGATCTTGCAATGATCTAAGTTGCCGTTTTCTGATCTTTTCTCATTTCAGTTTGCACACACGTTGCCGGTTGAAAAGTCGTCGTTGTCGGAAGGAGACAGTCTTCTCCCCAAGTTTTCATCTTCGCTTCTAGCCTCAGGCCACCTCAGGATCCAGGATGTTCGCCACGCAGGACACCATTCTAAAGTTGCTGACTCTGTGCGCCCTGGCACATTCTATTACCGCCTTGGCGTTGCAGGAGAAGACTCCGGTTAGCTCTGGATCCGGAGCTCCCTTGGACCCCAGTCACAAGTATTTGATTGTGCGGGGCGAAGGATCCCAGCAAGGATCTTCGGCTTCACAGGAGCATGTGGAGTTCGATAATGCCGCTACCCTGCTCTTGCGGGCCTTTAAGAACCAGCAGGTGCCTGCTTCGAGTGAACTGGAGGAGTGCAGTGCGCCCAGCCACAAGGCCACCTTCTCGGGCTACGACTATGTGATCCTGCTGGGCATGCTGGTCATCTCTCTGGGCATTGGCATCTTCTACGGCTTCTTCCAGAAGGGCGGCAGCTCCTCCAACGAATTCCTGCTGGGCTCTGAGATGAACATCTTCCCTGTGACCCTCAGCTTGACCACCAGCTTCATTACGGCCATTGAGCTGCTGGGAAATCCCTCCGAGATGTACTTCCAGGGTACCCAGTTCGTGCTCATCGTTATTCCCATGGTGCTAGTCATTCCGGTGGCCGTGAAAATCTTCTATCCCATATACTTCAAGATGGAACTGACCAGTTGCTATGAGTACCTGGGCATTCGGTTTGGCAAGGAGATCCGGATTCTGGGTGCAGTACTCTACGTTATACAGGTGAGTTCTGAAGGATCTTTGTTTGGGGAATGAATTTTGATTAATTTGGGTTATTTTTCCAGATGTGCTTTTATACTGCGGTGGCTGTCCTGGCTCCGGCGATTGCTCTTTCCAAGGCTACGGGCTTGGACACCAAGATCGCCGTGGTCCTGATTTATGTGGTCTGCGTCTTTTACTCTTCTCAGGGAGGCATGAAGGCTGTGGTTATTGCGGATTCATTCCAGGTGAGTTTTATTAGAAAATATAGAAAATATTTAAGGATAAGGATTTCAGCTAAAGCTATCCGAGCGGAGTAATATATATCTTAAGTTAAATTTGAAATATACAAAGAGTACTTACTTATATTGATTTGTTATTTTTTGTATCCTTCAAGGCTGCTGTCCTGGCTGTATCCTTGGTGTTAATCGTAGGACTGGGCTGCTTCTATAGCGGCAATCCCATCGAGGTCTTTCAAACTGCGGCCAAGCACGATCGTTTGGAATTTCTCAAGTAAGTTTCTACACTTAAAACTAATTAGTTTGATATATTTAATAACCCCTGGTAATACTTTAGCACGGACCCCAATCCCACGACCCGTCACACTGTCTGGTCAGTGGTTATTGGTGGCTTCTTCTACTGGACCTCGCTGTTTTGCACCAACCAGGCCTCCGTACAGAAGTGCATGTCCTTGAAGTCCTTGAAGCTAGCCAAGATAGCGCTGGGCTTTGCCATTATTGGTCTGATTGCAGTCTTCCTGCTGAACTTTTATACGGGCTTGATGGTCTTCACCCATTATGCGGACTGTGATCCTTTGACGGCAGGACGTATCTCGGCCACGGATCAGCTGCTGCCTTACTATGTGATCAACACCTATGAGCACATCTCCTCCATCGCGGGAATCTTTGTGGCTGGCATCTTTGCCGCCAGTTTGGGGTATGTATTTATTTGTAAGAGTTTACAATTTATTTATAATTATTTCTTTATTCTTTAACAGAACTGTGGCCTCCGCCTTGAACTCTTTGTCCGCGGTCACCTGCGAGGATCTTCTGGTCAATGGTATGAATATTAAAATATCCCCTGACAAGGGAGCTACCTATGCCAAATGGATGTCCTTGGGCTTTGGCATTGCCTCCTTTGGCCTAGTCTTCATTGTGGAGCATCTTGGAGGAGTCCTGCAGGCTACTCTCACCCTGAACGGTCTGATTGGTGGCGTTACTCTGGGTTTGTTTGTCTTGGGAATTGCCTGCAAACAGGCCAATACAAAGGGTGCCTTCTATGGAGGATTATTGTCCTTAGTCCTGGTCATCTTCGTGGGCGTTGTGGCCCAAATCGTTAGCGTGGAACAACCTTTATTGCCCACATCGATTGATAACTGCGATTGTCATGTTAACATGACAAATATCATCGGAGATTTGCTTACGGAGCCTGTGGAGATCGTTGAGGAGGGAGGATTTACGTAAGTTTTTCTTCGTATTTTTAAGGGTATATATATGGATTTGTTAATATGATAATTTTTTTGACAAATCATAGTTTAAAAATACTCTAACTTGGTCAAATAGGCATTAATTTCAATTCGGAAAACGTTTCTGTGTTAGTTTTTATTAGGGTTACAAATCTGTATACCAAATTTAACATTTTAAAAAATTAAAATTTTTGTCAATTTTTGACAATTTTAATGATGTAACCCCTTATCAAATTTTCAAAAATTCGTCAAATTTTTTTTTTTTAATTTTTCCAATATTATTTTTAAATTTAATTAGGATTTTTATGCCGAATCAGAATGTGTATGATTTTTGTCAATCTTTGGCTTTTTGAGCATTTTATGCCCTCAAGAGGACACAAAATATACGTATTCTTTAAACCCCTATATTTCGATATTTTAAAATCTTTGCAACTTTATTTGAATACCAAATATTAAAGAATAACTAAAATTGTAAAAATTATATATAATTTTATATTCTAATTACAGAACCTGGCCCATCTTCCGGCTTAGCTACATGTGGTACAGCATGATCGGCTGCCTGCTCACCGTCTTTCTGGGCTGGCTCATCTCCCTGATAATCGACTTCATCCAACGACGCAATGTCCTGAAGATCACCGGTAACAAAGGCATCGACAATCCCGCCGTTTCCGAGGAGGTCTTTAAGAGCGATTCCCAGGTGCAGTACACCACCAACAGCACTGTGACCACCACCACGGCAGTGGATATCAAAGAGACTACAAGTGGCGAGGGCCATGTGAACCACGCCATTCGCATCGACGACGAATAGAACTCGAGAGTCCCCATGAGTCCTGAGAAAGGAATTCACACACCTGTGCATTCCTCTTGTATAACCAGTAACCTCCATGTACAAAGACCAGTCGCAATTCTAACTGTCCTAGCTTAGTCGAAAGAGTGATTTCTAGTTCGTAAGTACGTTCCAAGCCCAGGTTGCTGGCCCAGAACAGCGATCGTTGACACAGTATTCCGTATATACACAAACACACACTTACTAATGTTACTACGAAAATGAATTTAAATATAGTTTGTTTTAGTTTTAAGGCATCGTAAATAAAATGAAATGCAAATAAAATATATAAATCTGATGCTTATATGGATGGAATTTTTAGGAAGGTTTGCCATGCAAGAATAACAGTATACCTTATAGATTTTTCAAAGAAGTTTATTTCGCTTGGGAATTTAAATTCGAAAAAATATTATACACATATATTATAAATACAATAATTTCAATGCATCAATAAATTTACAATTAAAACGTATGAGTATATTTACACGGCCTGTCCAAGTTCCGAATCACGTCACGCTGATCTCCTCGTCACTGTCCGAGTTGGAGTCGTCATAGTCATCGTAGTAAAGCTTCATGAACTCGGAGTTCTGCTGATGTTGCTGCTGCTGTTGCTGATGTTGCTGCTGCTGCTGCTGTTGCTGATGTTGCTGCTGCTGCTGCTGCTGCTGTTGCTGCTGCTGGTGATGATGATGCAGTTGCGCAGCTGCTGCTGCAGCGGCCAGTTCCACCTCCCGCATGGCACTGAAGTGTGGCGAGTGATGGAGCTGCTGCTGCAGTTGCTCGAACCGCCTCTGCTTGGCCTCCTGCAGGCTGCTCTCCAGCTTGAACTTGAGATCTGCGGCCACCAGTTGCTTCTGCATCTCGGCATTGATCTTGGCCTGAAACTCTGCGGCACTGTTGCCCACGCCAGGGGGCGAGGAGGTGGCAGATGAAACCGTATTGCCAGGTGTAGCCGCCGGAGTGGGCGTGGCCGCATTACTAGTGAGAAGCGGCGGCGGTGAGCTGATCTGAATGCCATAACCTACCGAAGGACTGCTCCGGCTACTGGCAGACTGCGGTGACTTGGGGGTGACGGCTGCCACCGGGGGCTCCTCCTTGGCCACAGTGCCCGGCTGTGCGGCCGGTGGAGGCGTGGCACTTCCGTTTGGCGACAGCAAAGATGGGCTCAGCGGCGTCAGCGGACGATCGCACTTGGCATCGCTTAGATCCGGATTGGGATTGTTCTTGTTGGGCAACGTCTGGTCCCGAGAACCGCCGCTGGCCAGCAGTTCGCGCTCCTTGGAGTTCCGCCACTTCATCCGCCGGTTCTGAAACCAAATTTTCACCTGCAAATGTAAGGAAAAAACTGGTTTTAAAAAGCGATTTTAATTTTCCTTGAAATGGGTAAACTGAGGAGAGGCTGTTGTCCAGCAGATGGAAAGCTGTCGGGAGCAGGACTAGAGGATTACAACAGGGGGATGCCAGTGGGGCAGAGAAATACATTCAATATCATGCATTTATATATTTAAAGTACGAGGCCCCCTTCTCAAAGTCTATTTAGTTTCCCAACTTTTCATGGTCATTCGCATGGACAGTTGAGTGTGTGTAGTTTGTATATTTATTCCTTCCACGTTGTCCCGTTTTGGAACTTTTCCGCTCTACCCGGCGTAAACTTTTCTGTGGCAAATTGAATCTCCGGGTAAACCCACTCAGATCCAAACATTCATACCCCACTCCCTTCCCGGTTAGGCGAGGGTCGTGTGTGTGGGCGTGGCCATGGGTCCGGGGGCAAAAGTTTGAACTGCACTGCCATCGCCAGACGCTGGCCATATCCATAATAAATGCAAATTAGAGACATTTTCCCCAAAAGCGGCTACAAATTGATTAGAGGCCGTACAGTGGGATAAAGGTATTAAATTTGATAACACAAGTCAATTTTTTAGGGGTAAAGGAAGACTGTTAATGAAAGATTTCTTTCTGCTAATTTTAGGCGATTAGAAATTAGAAAACTAGTTTACCATAACACCTAATAGCTTTATACTGAAAGCAATAGTTTTTCTCAATTATTTTCCAAATATTTATTTAAATATATTTATTTAAAGAATGTATTAAATTGTTTTCCAAAATATAATTGCAATATTTTTGTTTATTTTCTCTGCACAGTGCCAGTCAAAGTTGGTCCAGCAAAAATTCTGCAAGTCTTGTTTCTCACATCCTAAGGTCCGTTCCCCCTTTCCCAGACGACCTGATCTCGTCCAGAGCGGCGACCCATTGCATTTGACAGGCAAGGAGGAGAGAGCATGGCGAGAGACACTTGAAGTGGATTGCAGGACTCGTCGGGCCGCATCCTTGGCCCTTCCACTTCCCATCGGTGAGAGCTGTGTTTGAGTTATTGTGCCGGGGGTTGTGTTCTGTTCGCTCGTCCTGGAGCTCGTTGTTCCTGCGTGCCTATGACACAGCAGGACACTCGCACTTTGTTGCAAGCCAAAACAATTTGCAACAATTTATGGGGAGAGCCCACCCACCACTCACCACACACCACCCACACCCCGTTAGCAATTAGATTGTGACTTGATGTGAAATTTAAAGCAACTTGATGCGTGAAATTGGAGAGAGGCCGCCCCCTCTACTGGTGATTAGATTATTTATAAATAAATAAGTAAACAACGGCAACAAAAAGCTGCTGACATGTTAAACAAGCGATTAACCGCAGAGATTTCTTGGCCGAGTATCCTTGAGTATCCATCCCACTCTCCCTTTTGGTGGCACGTGGCCCCCGAAAATGTTTGCGGCTTTCGGCTTTTGGTTTGCTGTTTCGCTTACTTCCGGTCATTGAGTTTTTTCAGCGTCTGTCCCTCGGAGAAGCCGACCACCCACCACCCTTCGGCAATTGAAATAATAAGCTCAGGCGGCGATAAGATTAATGATTATGGGTCTAGAAGGCCCAAAGCGGAACGGGATCTTGGACCCAGCCACCGTCGTCATAGTCATCGTCTGTTTCTGATGGAAATTAATTATAAAGCGTGCAATTTAGTATACCAAGGAGCACGGCGCGGCGTCTGGACATTTCCGTTGCCTTGTTTAATGAGCTCGAAACTGTGATTATTGCCCAGGGCGAGGAGAGCTGCTTTCTCCGCCTTCTAAAAATTATATATATAACCTGTTCTAGTTAACTCAATCGGTTTTATAATTACTAACAAATAAACCAGTAACGGAAATGGGTAAAATTATAAACTGCCATTGAGAGCCACGTTTAGTCCGGCTTGTTAACAAATATTGGCCATGTAATGGCTGTTCTCTCTCTACCTCCCATAAAATCACTGCGTAAACGTATAATTATTGTCTAGCACATAAAATATTCGTTATCATATAATAATTAAAATTATGCAAATATTTGTATTTGGCGACACAAAAACTAAAATTCAATTGTTGTGTATTGTAATTAGCAAGGAGAGTGGTGGCTGTAGAGTTTTTGGGTTAATGGAGTATGAAATTGTTGTGGAATAATTAAGGATAATATTTTGATAATAAGTTTAGGTATTTTGCATTACAAAAATATGTGCAAAATGTATTTTAAAATGAAATTTAATAAAATATGAAGTGTTCATAATAGGTAAGTCATTGAGAGATAATGTTTGCTAGAAGATATCAGTTTTGTTGTTCGTATTCCAGCTTTAAAAATTCATTGAAATGAATTTCTTGATGAAGGAGTGAATGTTTTTTGTGCGTTAAGTACTTTGGAAATATTAAGTTAAATATGACTAAATTCATTCTATTTACTTATCCAAATACTTTAAGTTACTATCTTCTTTATTAATCTAGTTACTTCAAGTTGACCCATCCCTTTGATAGCCCACATGTAATCACATCTCCGCCGAAATGAAGTTCTCAAGCCCCGATGCTATCTCAAATTCCGGCTAAACGTTTTGCCACTTTGTTAAAGACCCCAAATCATCACCATTCCAGGGAATATACTCCCCCAGAAGCAGTGGCACTCGCCGAAGAGCCCATTCCATTGACAGTAAGCCAAAACGATAAGTAACATATTTTTCTGACACGCTGCCAGCATAACGCGCATAGAATTTGTTTGAAGTTTTTATAAAGCAACCCAGTAGAGTTGGGATATAATGGGCGGCAATCCTCCCCTCTGCTGTATATATACTTTTTTTCTTCCGAAAATTGACTTTGGGCAATGAGCACAAGCTGTTGTTTGTGGGGGAGGATAGAGTGCCATCCCGTCCTGCTATATCCCGACTTTTGCCAATCTCGTCCGAGGGCAACATATGTTAACTAATGAGGCTGGGCTTTAAGGGGGAGTTCGTTCCTGCCAACCCATTTTCGGGCCCCGGCCTGTCATTCGATATGCTGCGTAATAGCGTATTAAATAGTCTGCTACTATTTGCCAAAGTCATTCCAACAGCAGTTGGCAGTGCGTTTTGGGTTACTGGCCATGGTCCATTTGGATTGGACTGCCTTCACTCTGCATCCTCTCCGACCCTGCCCGCTTTTGTGGCTATTGTTTTAGGGGGAATCTCAACGGAGTGTTTGCAAAATTTCTTTGGCTTGTGGCCGGGCGAACCATTTATTTAGCAATTTGTCAACAAATTTATTTTGTAACCAAAGCTGCAAATGATGGGTTTTAATGTTTCCCAATTGGTTTTTCCCAAAGAGGGTTGCAAATTGGCAAATTGAAATGAAATTTGAGTGTGGAACATTAAGTGTTCTTTGATTTGTGGCGTTGTAAAAGTTGAATAAGATGGAATTATAAACGTTGAATTATATCTATGAATTATGGCAAGCTAAAGGCTACAAGCTATTTTATGTAATAACGTATTCAATTTTTAAACTCTTGCAGGGTATAATAATTTTAGTCAAAAGTTCAAAACGCCGTGAAGGAATCATTTCCGACCCTATAAAGCATATACATTCTTGATCAGAATCACCAGGCGAATTAATCTAGCTATTCCCGGAAGAAAAATAAATTTTTGAAATTTTTTCGAAATTTCAAAAATTGATAGGGGTTACATCGTTAAAATTGTCAAAAATTGACAAAAATTTTAATTTTTTTAAATTTCAAATTTAATATGTAGATTTATTAACCTAATAAAAACTAACATGGGAAAGCTTTCCGAATTGAAATTAATAAATTTTTGGCTGAGTTATGAGGTTTTTAAACTTTGATTTGCCAAAAAAATAGAAATAAAAATCTTGGTAAGTATTCAGTTGAAAACTGTATGCATATATAAAAAACAACTACTCTTGATTTAAAAATATTTGTTGTTGAACCCAACTTTCTTCTGTTTAATGTTCCATTTTTATACCATTGCAGGGTAGTATCCTTTTAGTCAGATGCTTTAACTGAACTGAACTTTCCTTCTGTTAAATCTTCAATATTTATACAATGGCAGGGTATTATAATTATAGTCAGCTGCTTTAAATTCAGTGAAGCAGTCATTTCCGACCCCATAAAGCATATATATTCTTGATCAGCATCAACAGGAGAGTCAACCTAGCCATGTCCGGTCAAGAAATTAATTTTCGAAATTTTTCCGAAATTTCAAAAAAAGATAAGGGGTTACATCGTTAAAATTGGCAAAAATTTTAATTTTTTTAAAATTCAAATTTTATATGTAGATTTATTAACCTAATAAAAACTAACATGGGAAAGCTTTCCAAATTGAAATTAATAAATTTTTGGCTTAGTTATGAGTTTTTTTAACTTTGATTTGTCAATGGTAATTCTTGATTCCTAATTGATTCTATTATTTCATTCCATTCTATTTTTAAGAAATGGGGTAACATATCTTAAAACTTAAGCTTAAATAATTCATATATAATATACATATTATATATTATTCATATCTCTATATCTTAGTAATCTCAGTCAACCTCTAAGTTCATAATCTTAAATCACTTTCACAGCTTTTCTCTGGCCATAACCCCGTGGCCGACCATTAAGGGGCTAACAAGACTCATAAAAACCAAAGCAAACAATGCAAAAGACCAACCCAGAGATCGAGTGTTAAATACTCTCTACGGATTTCCCCCATTCAGGGATTATTATTTATTGTGCTGCTTGATTTAAAGCCTACGGCCAGCTTCTGTCAAAGAAATCGAAATCGGGGAATCGCAAACCAAATAAAAAACAGAGCGATGCAACCGTCTGCTGTGTGTGGAAAACAGACAAAAGACAAGGCAGACGAAATGGAAAATAAAAATATTTATAACGTGAAAATGCCAAAAGTGCCAGAGAGTGTGGGAAATGGTTGAAAATTCCACAGTTGATTGCGAAGCGTTGGCGGGAATTTCCTTTATTCGACGAGGCGACGAGGGCGGCCCGGTTTTTTTCTCCACTCAATTTTTTCGACAAATCAAAAACAGACGAAATTGTTTTGGACATGGCACTTAAAAAGTTGCCGGGCGAGAGCGAGAACCAAAGCTAGACACGTGTGTGCATTGGGGGTGGCTTTAGCTATTGCTATTGCTTTTATACTGCCATCCTGTTCTTCATTCCTAGTCCTCTATATAAATAAAAATATACATATATATATATTACGCGATTCCTTTGTGTATTGATTTAAAAATGCAAATCACATTTTCGCCTCAAGATGTTTTCATTTCCGCCGCATGGTTTTGGCAGCCGCCTGCGGGCAGAGCAAGCCCTTTCTTTTCCCAAGATTCCCACTTTCCCGGTTACCCGCTCTCGGAGTGTCATTAATGGCAATTAAATTTATAGCCAGCGGATTATGGGCTGGTAACTGTCAGTCGCAGTTCCCGTTGAAGAGGGCGTGACTGATGGCTGGAGTGTGCTGGGAACTTGAGTTGCGTAAAGCTCATCTCTGGGTTTTATTTATTGGTCATAATCGAATAATAAGTCTGATTTAGAATGATTTGTTATTTTCATTAATTTGTTCAAATGATAATGTTAAGTATTGTAAGAACTATTCCAGTATTTAAAAAGATATCCATATATTTCCATTGATATTTAGTCCAAAAGATTACAATTCATTTAAAAAACTCATAGTTTTAATATTTATCCCTGTAAAGACTTTGATCCCAAATACCAAAACCCTAAGTTAATTATACCTAAAACGTGACTTGCATCTGCAATTTGGTGGTAAAAAATGCACAGAAACCGCGGCCATAAATCGACTGGCAGCAAATTTTTCGAGTGCGTTTGTAAAAATCGCAATAAACGTTGCAATGAACAACACTCGAAATGATGAATCACCTGGCCAACTGGTCAACTGGCCAACAGAGAGCTGGCCATCATCAATGCAACGTTTGTCGACCGCAAGGCACGCGACACGAATTCCCTCTGGACAATGGCCAAAAAGGCCCCCTGCCAGAGCTCTCGATACTCGAAGTGCAGGCGGCCAGTGCAGTGTGTGGCTATATTTATGACGCGAACTGTGCAGCTAAGTGAACAACAAGCGAGCTGCAAAAAGTGCAGCAAAACGAAGGAGCCGGCAGGCAGGCTCTTAAATCATGTTGCATACAGCTAGGCGCAGTGCAAGCCACTCACACTCACTCTCGCACACACATACTCGCCCACCCACTCAACCTGTGACACTCGAGTGTGAATATCCGCACTCGTTCATCACCCAAACTACGTACCCAAGGACCTCAATCCTGCACACCCCACACTCTCTATATATGGCGCTCGTTAATGGAGCTACCATCGCCGCCGGCTGCCCAACACTTTGGGTGTATGTGTCCGTGTCCGAGTCCGAGTCCCTTGTCCTTTGTCCTTTGTCCCACAACCCATATCCTCTGTTCAGAAGCTTCCAGGATCCCAGAGCCACCGCAAGCTGGACACCCGCTGCGATTTGATTACGAATTTTTCTGACATTTTTGCACATTTTTTGCCACGGTCGCCAAACGAGCTTTCTTTCTTTATTTTCTTTTTTCTGTACTCGGTTTCCCTCTCAGTCTTTTGTTTTTCCTGCACCTTCGACATTTTCCATTTTCACACTTTGACAAACTGCATTTGATGAATGCTTTAGAAGTTTTCCCTCAATATCCTAGGATTTATGGCGTAGCTGAGGGCAATAATTATAAAATAATAGTTGAAGTTGCAAGAGGATATAATTCTGAATGGGTTTTGAATGAACTTGAATGAAAGTTGCTGATATTCAACAAAAATGCTTTAACTTTTGGAGTGAGATTTTAAAATTAAATATAGTTGTAAATTTACTGCTTGCTCAAAGTGATCTCTGTATTTCTATATTTGTGACACAGACAGTAATCTTCAACTCTGATTTATATTGACTAAAGTAAATTCTATAAATCTCCAGCGGTTACAGCGTTCAACTAAGCTAAGTCACGGTGCAAATAATTTACTGTACATAATAAATTAAGATTCCGAGCAAATGTAGCTCACAGATCTTACACAATTTTTACAATTTACAGCGTTCGCTGGCATTGCATTTAATATATACTTTCCAGACGCGGGCATTATAAGATCATTAGGCTGTAAGTGATCGATCGTTCCAAATGGGTTCTAAAAAAAGGGGCGTGACTTATGCAATGAGTTGATGAATTCATGTTTCGAATGCAAACTGGACACGCTTATGTTGTGCAATTATGAAATTCTTATGAATCATATCCGAGAACAAAAAAAGAGCTGCACTAATTTGGCATGACATTGTCAGTCATCAGCGGCATCAGAGGGATTCGGGATTTTCTACCGACCCATTCAAGGGATGACTTCGGTTGGTGGTGACAACTGCCGGGGCCTGATTGAGTTGTGATCGATTACATTTTGACAAGACCAAATTGGCCACGCAAATATTCGCAGCCATGTGAAAATGCCTCTGTTGTTTTTCCCTCTGCCCCAGCTCTTTCTCGTTTCCCTTTTTTTTTGTTATAAGTATTGTCAGAGTTTTACAAAAATTAATTTAATTATTGCATGACTCTGAAGGGACCTGGTCGATGCCAGTAGCTCCGCAATCAATGAAAGCTGTCTGCGTCTCAGGCGACATGAATTTCTTATGGCTCGTTATAATTTCATTATACCTCGACCTCGGCGACGTGGTGTACATATATCCGTATATATCTGGTTGGATATATGTATAAGAAAGCGACTGCGCATTTCAAGGAGAGACCGCCCTCCCATTTTTTGGAATTTCTGCCATTTTCCCGTGCGCAGCCATTGCCAGAGAGCTTTCCTGGGCGGAGTTTTGTCCGCTTTTTGTTTCGGGCTTTCCTTTTCCATCGACCTCGACGTCGTCGTCCCTTTTGTTGTCTGCTTACTTATTAAAGCTGATGCGAAAAGTTCGCCAAACTGAATTTTCATAAGCGGTTTCCATATATATAATTTTATAATGGCATCATTTCGTGCTTATTATGCTTATTGATTTTTTTGTTTGTCTCGAAAGCAGATTGTTTATGGATTGCTTACACCAAAATTTAGAGAGTTTAGTGGGTAAAGTTTAGGAATGCTAATTGGGTGTTTTTTAAGGGGCATCTTATGGGTTGATTCTCGGGGCATTATGGTTATTAAATGGAAGGGATATCCATTAAATAAAAAATATGTAATATTGGGATAAAATAAAATAGATTGCGAAAGGGAAATGAATATTTTATAAATGACTTAACTTTTAAATTTAGTACATGATTGAATAATCGCTACAATTCGCTCATATATAAAACATTGCTAATTCAAATGGGTGAAATCATAACTTTCGCATGAGTCAATAGTATCAAAGGTCAAGAACGGCAGATATAGCTATATATGGTACGTAGAATTAAACAAAATATACCGAAACTCACCTGAGAGTCTTTAAGACCCAGTCGCTCGGCCAGCTTTTTGCGATCCGGCTTGCTGATGTACTTCTGCTGCTGGAATCGCTTCTCCAGACCCTTCCTCTGGGAATCTGCAAGTATCAGGAGTAACCTCTAAATCAGTTCCCCATTTCCATGTGGCAAACTCCCCATTCTACGCACCTGAGAAGACGGCACGTCGCATCATTCCACGGCGAGGCTTGCCACGCGTCGAATGGGCCCAGGGAAAACCCTGGCCGGGGGGCAGGGGAAACACTTGGGCGCCAACTGCAATTGGGAAAAGTAAGAGGGTTGAGTCCAGGGAGAGAGAGGAAATGCATTAGACCAAAACACTTGTTAATGGGCACAGCGGGCGGGCGATCTAGTCTGAAGTTGGGGATGCAACGTCACCACATTCGGACAGCAATTAGGGAGCAGTACACTTGGAAATAAAAGCCAAGTCTGCCAAAGTTATGGGGTTTCTTAGAAATTATTTTAATTTCAAGTAATTAAAATAAATTGGAAACTTTACCAGGTTAACTTGCAACAAATTTGTTCTCAATATTAGGGTATATTACATATTTTCATAGATATTTTTAGCCAATTTGCTTTGCAATTTAAATAAATTTTCTTTTAAGTACAGAATCGTTACATATCCAACTCCAACTGATGGGGAACTTCTCTTACCACTCATGTAGGGATTCCGGCAGTGCGCCAGCAGTGAGTGGAGGTGCGGGTGGTTGAGGGTGTGCGGCAGGAAGGGTGTGGGTCTGCTGGGCATGGGCTTGGCAATCACTGGCGGAGGAGGCGGAGGCGGCGGTGTGGGATGGCCACCACCTCCTCCTCCTCCGGCGGATCCCAGCATCTGCTGCTGCTGCTGCTTGTCTTGCGTTAATCTTCGATTGGCATTGTCCTCGTCCGCAGCTCCCATTTCGTGCGGTCGCCCATCCTGGCCAGAGTTGGCAGTGGGATTGGGGCCGCCGTGATTGTTGTCGCTATCACTAATTGTGCTGCCAGGTGACGACGACGAGGATGCGGTTTGCGGCTGACAACTATTGCCGGGATGCTGCTGCTGCTGCTGCTGTTGGTGTTGCTGCTGATGCGGCGGCAGTTGATGCGTTAGAAATGCGGGATGCGGAAAGTGGGCGTGCCCCGCCCCCGGATGATGATGGTGATGATGGTGATGCGGATGCCCTGGATGTCCTGGATGTCCTGGCACTGGCAACTGTTGGTGCTGTTGCTGGTGGGGATGCTGTGGATGCTGCTGCTGCTGCTGATGGTGTTGGTGATACTGATGTGTGTGCTGCTGCATGAAGTTTTGTTGCAGATAAGGCCATATATGCTGCGGTTGCATGAATTCTGTAAAATCCGGTAGTGGCAGAGAGGAGTGGTAATATCCATTAGTGAACCATTTAGGGTAAGAGTGCCCCACTAGCAGTTGGCTTAAATTGTAAGCAACCCCAAAAGTATGTTTAAACAAATTGTTTTACCTAAAAGAGTACTGGGAGAAACTTAATTTATTAAATTAAAATATTTGTGTGAATTTATAGAAATAGTATTGTCTTTTCACCGACAGAAATGATTAATTATTAAATAAATATATCTGTTAAGTATTCAGTAAAATAAAAGCATTCAAAATCTTCTTAAATATATATTATGTTTAACCTGTATAATTCTGTATAATTTCTTGGGAATTTAAATTTCAAATTCTTAATT
Organism: Drosophila bunnanda; assembly: GCA_035046265.1. Lineage (NCBI taxonomy): Eukaryota > Metazoa > Arthropoda > Insecta > Diptera > Drosophilidae > Drosophila > Drosophila bunnanda. Next base: position 6,185,346 of record JAWNOB010000075.1, read on the forward strand.
GCCCATCAATAATTTATTGTACTTACACTAAAACTCGCAACCAATCCTATAACAATGTGCTTAAGATTCTCTGTTCAAAAATAAGAACTAATTACCAGCAGATCTCAATTTAAATTCACATTTAAATGATTTCAATTTTGTTCACATAATTCTTGTGAGAATATTTTGATTTGAAATTATGTCAATTAATATTCTCTTATCAAATTAATGTAATTCCCGCAAAACCAACATCACTTTGAAGTGTCAAATTGTCAGGCGTGGAAACAATCTGCCAAAGCTTTTGTGGCAGGGGCTCCACAATGGCTTAACACATTCTCAGAGCAGGAATTCAGAGTCCTTGGAGCGTGCTCTGTGCTGTCTTGGCAGTTTCCCAGACAGGCAACCCCCTCTCGACACAGACACAGGCAGACAATGGGTTGTGAAATCTGCTTTGAAGTGTCAGTGTGAAGTTGGCATAATTAAGCCAAACAACACCAGCGCCAGGATAAAGGACTCGACGCACACTCGCACCTTGAGAGCCAAGTTTTGGCGCCTTTGAAGAGCAGGCAGCCGGATGTATGCGTATATATGTATATATGTTTAAAGGATATCAGGATAATGGGGGTGGCTCCATTTGGCTGCATTTCATTTTCTAATTAAACACCCCCCAAAAAAGGCAGCCATTGCCAGTCCCCATCTTGTATATTCCCCCCTCTCTCTCTCTGCTGACATCCTGACAGGCGCTGCAGGATATTCGGGATATGATTTTAATTCGATTAGAGAACCGAAACAATTAACGTATTAACGCCTCTTTAGTTTCGGCAGTTTTGTGTGTGCGCCAACGGCGGGCTCCCCCGAAAATTTCCATTTCTATATGGATACCCGATGCCGAATCCTGGATCCTTGTGTGCATGTGTGTGCGAATGATGTGGCACATGTGCGCCTAATGAGCGCACAAATTAAGTTATAATTGTTCGCCTTTGTTTGTTTTGTTTGTCGCGCGGTTTTCCAACTGTTTTCTGTATCTGCATCTGTGTCGCCGGCAACTTTTTGGCCCCTTTTTGGTTTATGGCCCCTGCAAAAAGTTCATTTTGTGGCTGGCTTACTTCCAAGCAAAAAGCAATTTCCGTTTTGGCTGTGCGAAATTCCCCCAAGTGGATCATTGATTGGAATACGATGGCAATTAGTTGGAAAACTCAGGGAAATGCCATTATACCCTTGCAGGGTATTATACTCTTAGTCAGAAGCTTGCAAAACATCGAAGGAGTCATTTCCGATCCTATAAATCATATATATTCTTGATCAAAATCACCAGGCAAATCGATCTATCCATGTCCGGAAGAAAAATAAATTTTCAAAATTTTTTCGAAATTTCAAAATTTTATAAGGGGTTACATCGTCAAAATTGTCAAATTTTGATAAAAAATTAAATTATTATAATTTATTAATTGGGTATGCAGATTTATTAATCTAATAAAAACTAACAAAGGAAAGCTTTCCGATTTGAAATTAGTTAATTTTTGACTTAGTTATTGATTTTTTAAACTTTGATTTGTCCAACTAAATTTTCATATAATACCAAAAGGAAATTTATGTAAAAAATCAATATTTCAGGATTTCTTGAGGTCATAACATGGTCAAAAAGGCAGCGATTGCAAAAAGTCATGTATATTCCGATTCAGCATTTAAATCTTAGTTAAATAACAATAAAATATTGGGAAACCAAAATTTTAAAATTTTTACCAATTTTTCAAAATTTGATAAGGGGTTACATCGTTAAAATTGTCAAAAATTGGCAAAATATTTTTTACGCAGCATTATTCATATAATAAAAACTAACACAGAACAGTTTTCCGAATTGAAATTAATGCATTTTTAGCTGAGTTATATTGATTTCAAATTTGGTCCCTTGATCCAAATACAAACTGCAAGGGTATTAAAACATTCTGCTTTCCGAAGTTAGTTTCCTTTCTTGTTAAGAAATTAAATATTTTAGACCTGATTTTAGATGATAGTCTTTATCAGTTTTTTAAATTATTGTTTGAATTAATTGTAAATACTAACTATAAGTTTGTAGCGAAATTTAAAATAATACCATCAAGAAACTATAAGGAAGTTCCAAGTTTATGTAATAATGGCTTTAAATATTTGAAAGCTGACTATATTAAAACTTATGTTTCATATATGTTTTATTGTGTATTTATATTTTAGCCAATTTTTCTATTATTCTATAAAATATAGCAACTACCATTTAAATTCCCCCTAATTCCGTTCTGTCATAAATTCCGGAGTTCCATCAACCTTTTTTGCCACGCTTTGTCCATAAAAAATATAGCCTTAACTACATTGATTTACCCCAAAATATGACCAATAAAATCTCATAAAAAATAGGCATAAAATATGGCACATCAGAGTGCCCGGCCCACTCATTAATATGAAAAAAGTAAGCCGCGTTGCGATAATCACATGACAATTAAAATCCCACAATCCCGAAACTAGCGGCGGAGAACAAAGCAAAGGACTTCATTCAAATGCTAAAAAAAGAAGGCCACGGCAAAGCTGTTACATTGACTGATGGCCAATTGGTTCCGCCTCCTTTTTTTGTGTCCCACACACACCCCAGAGAGGAAGCCTCATCCTCAGCCTCATCCTCATCCCTCGTTGTAGCACGCGGCCGAGGATCGCATCGGATCGCATTGGATCGGCGGTTATATCTATTCGAATCCTTGCGGAAGTCCGAACTGGTTATGCGGCTTTTTTGCTTACGGGGCTCAGCTCAATAATTTAAACATGATTAGGTCTGGTTGTGTTTTTACAGCCTGCGAGGCTCAGCGGAGCAACGCCCCGAGGGCTTAGGCCATAGACAATAAAATCACGGCGTAAAAACCGAAGGCAAAGTACTACGTACTACGAAATACAGGAACTTTTCCGCCAGATTGTTATTCTTTTGGCTTTTCATATTGCAATTGTATGTATGTTTTGTTTATGTTCGGCATTAGCCACGGCAAATTAATTGCCAAGCCTTTTTAATTGTATTCTTTTGAGAGCAGCCCAAGGCAAGGAGCCTAATTGGAGGAAACTTTATTTCAAGGAATAACAATCTTTAGTTGCCACTTGAGATTTAGAATAAGGTAAGGATATGCAAAATAAAATATTCAGAAAAAAGAATACTTTTATCTATTGACCAATTCAAATAATAATAATAAATATTCTCTCTTGCCAATATATATTATTTTTATAAGGGAAAAGGTAATATTTCTTTTGGATCCTTTTTTAGATAAGTTTAAACAGGTTTATAAAAAATATCCTTAATCCACAATTTTCAATCTCATTTATGCCAAAACTCTTCCCAAAACAAACAGAACACTTACCATTCCTGACCCGGACACCTTCACGGGTATCCCCCAGAATCGCACTGACACTGAACTTAAGGATGGGCTTGCTATTGCTATCCTTGAGAATGGTGGTGCCCACCGCCGGGCTGCTCGGATCCTTGGGCTCCACCTTGGGCAATTTGATTGCCGCGGGCTCGTCCACCTCAGCCAGGTCGTCCTCCAGCTCCAGCTCTTCGTCCAGATCCATATGGGGCTCCTCATCGCCGACGCTGCCTATGTCGGCAACGATTTCATCTGCAGATGAGTCCTCATCCTCGTCCATCTCCTCGATGCTGTCAACACTCTCGGCCCGGACTTCGCGGCACTTATCACACTTGTAGCCGCGCTTCGAGCAGCTGCAGCTCCTATTCGGACGCTCCTCGACACAGGAGGCGGTGGTCTCCGTTGGATCCGCGGGATCCCTTTCCCGTTCGCGATCCCGACGCGACAGGAGCATCTCGCTCAGGCTGGACTTCAGCTGGCTCTCCGTGAAGGTCTGCTGGGCGTGCAGGAGACTGTCCACGAGGAAGGCCGTAGACATAACGTATTTGCCGTATTTTCGCCGAACTCTATATTTATTTCTTGCCAGGATATTCCGGATTTCCCGCCGTTCGCGTCGAGTGCTCAATTCGAACTGAACGGGCCTTGGTTTGTTATCCTGGCAGGCGCAGGTCGCAGGACGCAGCATCCCGCGGCCCAGGATGCTGCTATCGGGGGTTGCTCTTCGGTGGTTGGTCCGTTTCTCCTGCCCAGTAGCCTTCGTTTATGTGGCGGCACGTGATTTTCGTCCTTATATATAGCAGTCTCTCGCTCTGGCTCCTGCATTCGCTCTCTTTCTCTCTCTCTGTTGTTGTACGAGTGTCCTGTTTAGCCTTTGCCTGCTCCCCATTGTTGTTCGCTTTTTATTTGATTTTATTTGTGTGAAAACAATAAAAATTTAATTTTCTTGTTTTGTTGCCGTTGCCTTTGCCACTCGCTGCCTTGAACTGTGTGCGCATATCGCAAATATCCTTACGTTCTTATTAGATTTGGGCAGCTATATTCCACAGTGTGGCACAGTGGCGCAAGAATTGAGGACAAGTAATTATATATTAAATAAAAATATATAATTTAGAAATAAATAAACTTACATTGTACAAAATTTTATATTAAATATATCAATAAACTTCAATATATTTCGATAACAAGAAGAACATCACATTGAATCTATTTTTTTAATTTGCGTCAAAAATACATAAAAAAATAAACCAGACAAATTATTTATATTTAACATAATTGAATCCATTAATAAAAAAAAATTTATAAAATATATACCTTATTTTACTGCCTTTTTAAATACGTATACAAATATTAAAATGATAATGTTATGAAATAAATCCTACAACATAGACTCACCAGTCTTTCTAAACTTACAAAATGTAAAATAATACATATTTAAAAAACATAAAGACCCTTTTATAGCAGTGTACATAAATTAGCATCATATATTTTAATAGAAAAACTTGATTATACAAAATTCATGGAAATGTGTGCACCATAATTTGAACTGGACGCGAAATCGCCACCACCCACCCATCAACTTTTGAATTTGTCCGCGCAATTTGTTGCAGGCACCAACGGAGCGGAGAAAGGCCGACACAAAAATCAGAAGAAATAGGAAAATCCTGGGGCAAAGAGCCAAGGAGTCAGTAGATTAACTTTTATTATGACCGCAAATTAGTTGTCCTCGTCGCCGTTGATGACGACAATCGAGTTTATCGACAATGATGACTTATTTACTCTTGGGGGTCGGAAGCCAAGTAAATGCGAAAATGGCTGAGCAGCGCGGTTATGTAAGCTTAGCAGTACCCCCATCGGGGAGCTAGGATGTGTATGTCCTTTTGGCCTCTATTGTGCCAGGACTACTACACGCACACATAGAGACAGTGCGCGAGCGAGAGCGAAGAGCAACCCTTGTGGCTTGGGAGGGCGTGGCCTCACTCGAATTGGAAAGCCATCATCAGGATCTGAAAGGAGCAGAAGTGCTCTCCACAAAGGGAAGAAGTGCGAGCACAAGGATAACAAAAGCTCGTCGTCCTGGCCCTCGCCTCTCCCTCTCCCCCTCCGTCTCCAATTGCGATTGTTTTGCGCTGCCATTTGTGGCTTTTTGCTTTCATATGAAGCACGCCTCAAAGGATTACCCGGTGATCAGCCAACCCTCCGCCAACCCCTCGCCAAAGGATTAGCTGCTTCTTCTGCTGGCAGCGAGTACATAAAACATGCTCATATAAGCGTATAAATATGTGATAATAATGATTAAAAGTTCTCATCATGCCATCATCATTTATGCAAAGGATTCCGCTTTCACTGTGTGCCAGTGTCTGTGTGCTCTGAAGAGTCCTTACATTTTTATTTGGCACCGACACATGGCTTAAGCTGCTGAGTATTTTCCATTTTCCGCAATTTCCTTGGGGTAAATGGGGGTCTTGCTTTGTCGCCAGCTAAATGGGGAAAATGGAAAATGAAAAATAGAAAATGGGGAAATGGGAAAATGGCTCTCTGCATTCCGAGTCGCTATCTCCATCTCTTTTTGTAGTTGCCATAATATGAGGACAATTATTTGATAAGTGGGTTGAATGTGCAGCAGTTTTTTGCCCCGATTTTCCCCCCAGATTTTCCCAGCTTCCGTTCTTGGTTCCATCTGCCATTGTCATGGCGCTGTTTTTTGACAAATGAAAGGGGTCACCAAAACAGGCTTTTGTTGGGAAACCCCCATCATATATATATAGACAAATATATATATATATATCATGGCCAGTTTGGAGCGAGCAATGGGTAGGTGTTGAAGACAAACTTTTAATTGTTTTTCACAGAGTGTTGCCGTGGTTTGAGTTTATATTTTTCGTTTCGTTTTTATTTTTTTAATTTGTTTGCCGAATTGGAAATATGTAAATGATGTTGTTTGGCTCTGCATGTTGGGGGTTTATTGTGCTGTTAACGTTTGGCTTTTTGCCTGGGCTTTGTGAGTCCTTTTCTGTTTCAGCTCGAGGAGCTTGACATTGTAGATAATGGCTGTGTGATGTGGAGAAGGAAATCAAAATAAATTGACAAAAATCTAAGAAAAATCCTTTGAGGTTCAGAGATCAAAGTCCATGTGAATTGCTGCTTGTAATTTGATAGAGGATTATAATCAAGTGTTTTAAAAAATAAAACATTAATAACAATTATATTTGAATATTGTATTTAAAGGTATTTTCTAAGAATACAATATTGATGTATGAATGTTTTGATCCAATTTATTATTGAAAGTATATATTTATCATCTTCCTGATGAGTTATTTCTACCTATAACCTTTTTGTATCAAAATGAAAGCAAAACAATCTCCCCTTTACACAGATTTGTATTAAATCTAAAAATCTCTTTTAAGAACTTATTATTGATCTCTCTTCAGAAACAGATGATGCCTCACATATGATAATACCAAGGCTTGTTATTCCCTCTTTTCAATTTGGAAATCAAAGACCAAAGCTCATGAGTCATGACAAGTTCCAGCTAACTTCCATTTGGAATCCAGTTGTGCGCCGGAATACCCTTGCAGGTAAATTCAGTTGGCCAAAAATTCAAAGAGTGCCACATGCCAGATGCCACTCCAGCTCCAGCTCGAGTAAACAACTTCATGGGGAAGGATGTGTGTGCGGAATCGAATGCCGTTGACAGCCGCATCATTATATGGATATCATTATCGTGTATCGTCGTCTGCAGGGCCCAGAAAAGAGAGAAAAAAGGTAAAATGTCACAAGATGCTGCAAGATGGGCGGGGATAAATGCGTGGTTGAGTGGATTCGTGGGTGGCTCTATAGCTGGCTGACTGGCTGACTGGCTCGGTGGCAATATAATAAAGCGCAAACATTTATACACGACACTCGATGGGAAGGACGGCGATATAGAAAAAGCATTCCGGCCAAGTTAACTGTCGATATCAGCTGCTGCCACCGCCCACTTTGCTGGCGCACTCGCAGCCATGAAATGAATGCGAATTCTGTTTGCCATCGATTTTCAGGACAACGTTTATTATTTTTATTATATTCGCCGGGCAGCTGGGAGGGGGAACTGAGCAACTCTCTGCGATGGGGTGGCTGGGAAATTATGGGCTTTTCATAACGTTAACAGTCGCATAAATACGCTCTTTGTGTCAGCCAAGTAGAAAAAATGCGATAAAAGATTATAAAGTGTGTGTGTTGTCGTTGGCTTTGGGCTTGGGCTTGGCTTTTGCTGCCCAGTGGGTGGGTTTTTGCCCGGGGATCGGAGTTCGTACTCGTTCTCGGCTCTGGGCGGCGACATCTGTTTCCGACATCTTTTAATAAAATTTTCATCTTTATTACAAAACGATTGTTTTATGCGCTGTCTGCTCTCCCTTGGTCCTTTTCGTGGAGTTCAACTTGAACTTGGACTAGGCGACGGAAGTCCTTCAGCGAAGTCGCGAAGGAAGTAATTAGAATGAAGCGATTTTTAGTTGCCAAGTTTTTCACTACTCCCGCTTTTTATAACCTTGCCAGGGTATTATCATTTTAGTCAGAAGCTTGCAAAGCAGTGAAGGAGTCATTTCCGACCCTATAAATCATATATATTCTTGATCAAAATCACCAGGCAAATCGATCTAGCCATGTCCGGAAGAAAAATAAATTTTCAAAATTTTTTTGAAATTTCAAAATTTTATAAGGGGTTACATCGTCAAAATTGTCAAATTTTGATAAAAAATTAAATTATTAAAATTTATTAATTGAGTATGCAGATTTATTAACCTAATAAAAACTAACATAGGAAAGTTTTCCGATTGGAAATTAGTTCATTTTTGACTTAGTTATTGAATTTTTTAACTTTGATTTTTCCAACAAAATTTTCATATAATACCAAAAGAAAATTGATGTAAAAAAGCAATATTTCAGGATTTCTTGAGGTCATAACATGGTCAAAAAGCCACCGATTGCAAAAAGTCTTGTATATTCCGGTTCAGCATTAAAATCTTAGTTAAATAATAATAAAATATTGGAAAAACAAAATTTTAAATTTTGTACCAATTTTTCAGAATTTGATAAGGGGTTACATCGTTAAAATTATTAAAAATTGTGAAAAATTTTAATTTTTTAGAATTTTAAATTTTATATGCAGATTTGTTAAACTAATAAAAACTAGCTTAGAAAAGTTTTCCGATTGAAAATTAATGAGTTTTTGGCTTAGTTATGATCGATTTTCAATGCAAGGGTATAGCAATTTCGGCTTCTCGAAATAAGCTTCCATTCTTGTTTATTTTTATTTTTATTGGGCTTTGGGGGAAAAGTTTTCATTGCGAATGAACTGAAATTCAGTTTATGAAAATATTTTGCATTTTATTCATTTTATTACTTTATTTCACTTAATTTGATTGCACATCGCTTCTTTTTTGCCCCATCCATGATTGTATGGAAATAATTGCCAACTTTATTGGTTAATTTATGAAATTTACACATTTAATGGTTGTTATTATCGAGTGTGAGTGTGTGGTTGGTTGGTAGTTGCGGTTTTGCGGCGGCTCGTGTTTATTCATTTGTGTTTGAAAAAAGCGGTCAGAGAGTGTCTCGTTGAGTCGCGGTGGAGTGGTTGTTAACAGAGGCCAGTTCGGTGTATAATGAAATACATTTTGGGATAATTGGGATAGATTCCTTAAATAACTGATTTCTCGGATAGCTAATTAAAATGAATTAAAGATGATTGAAAAAGTTTTTTTTTAAGGGAGGCAAATCAAGGCATGTTTGGAGTGAATTAATTTGCTTACCATAGTTTAATATTTTTCTATTAAATATATTTACGTAAAAAAAATATTTGCTCTCCATTTCCATTTTTAAATAAATTCTCTTTAAAGCTGTCTAGTATTTTGCATAATTTTTTTACCCTTTCATAAATCTTTCTTGCCATTGCAGTTCCCTGACCTCTGATCAAGTGCCCTGCCTGCTTTTTGATGGTAGACCAAAAGAAAAATATTTTTGCATTATTTTTTTTTACTTTTTTTGCAGATGAACTTCGTTGATTTTTGATATACGCATGGGGGCTCCGATTAAGCCAACTGGAAAATTCGCATAGCCCTGATTGAGAGCCTTTTCCCCATGGTTTTCCATGGACTGGACTTCCCCACTGCCTTACTACTGGGAATCGCGGCAGCAACAAATAAATAAACAAAGCTTTAAAGGGAAACTCCAGCAAACAACGCTGAATATTGCATTATTTTACAACCAAAGACAACGAAGGACAACGGGACGGGTGAAGGCAATTAATATTTTTTATTGCATACAAATTGCATAATTAGTCAAAACTAAATGACAGGACACACAGGCCCACAGACCCAGAAATGAAAAGGATAACAGCGGCAGAGTGGCGACAAAGAAAAAGGGTAGCAGGCAACAAATGTGTTGTTGTGATTAATAAAATTACACGAAATTGCAAAAAGGCCAAAGAAGGAACACCGGAGGCACAAGGGATAGCAGGATACAACGAAATTTGACAGCTCGAAACAATAATAACAGAAGCAAGCCCACAGGACTCGAGGAGGGTTGATCCCTGAAAAAGGCTCATCACTTGACGCTGCGGCCAAGGAGGGGAAATAAAAAGGACGAGTAGGAGCGGTTTCTTACAAACGTGTGAAAGCCGGAAAAAGAGGACCGCTACTTGACTCGACGAGGCATAAGGAGTCGTTTAATTAATTTGTATGTCTTCCTGTGTACTCGCTAAGTTATGTGACTGTCTGCGGGCACGGAAATCTCGATTCAAGGTGTGTGTGGGCTCAGCCAGGCGGAAGTAAGTTGGGAATTTATATGGCATAAATCGCCAGCATCGGGAGTAATTAGTCAAAATATATCTAAACGAAATTTATTGATGTCGCGAGAAGTATATACATATAGAAAAGAGCTTGTCTCGAGGGATCTCCTGTATAAGTTAAGTCATTCAAGTGAAAATTCGGAAAAGAGTTGATATCTTGAATATATATAATTAGTAACAGTAGAAAAATCTTAAAATTATGTTTAGTTTAAGGAATATGTATAAATTACCTGTAAATTGAATTAATTAATTTAAATTAAAGTTTGCTATAAGAAAAACATACAATCCACAAGAAAACCACTCCATAAGTGCTGTTAAAACAATAAATAATAAAAACTACATATAAAAAAAATATCTTATATATATTTGACTTTCTGATTTATTAATCTTTAGAAACTAACTTCATTTATTTTATTTCTCATTTATTTTCTCAATATATCATTCAATCCCACGGCTTACTCTGTGAAATTGATCTCCCCTCCATTGTCCTCAAACGTTAATCCCTTAATAACTTTTACCCCATACAACATACAATAACCTGCTCATATTCTCAGCCAAAACTTATTTGATTTCTCCTCTCATCTGTCACCCAGTTTGGTGGGACCTGAGCCTTCGATTCGCATGATCTCGTAACAAGTTGTCAGGACTAATTAGAGAGTTGCGCCAGCTGACGCCGCCGCATCATCCATAGTCGCCCCTCAAAGTGGAAGTCGTAACCCCCGGAAAGTGGCATCAATGTAACGCCTAGTTAGGCAACAGATTGCGTTGAAATGTATGCAAAAGGCTGGAAATTAAAACCACCACCACACAGGACAGTATAAAAATCAAGCCAAGGACAAAGGGATGCCCGCCGACACGGTGCTAAATTAGCGAAAGGGTGACCCCGATTTATTCAGATCGCACGGGGGATTATCAATGGGAAGCAGCAATTGGATAATGAAAATAAAATTCGTCTTGGTCACGTGCTTAGGGAAATATGAAATGATTATTTATGAAAGTCGAGAAATGCCTTTCTTTAAGCCATTTCCAGACTAATTTCTAATTGAAGAATTAAGCCCCGATAGAACCAACAGCCAATTCAATTAACTTGGCTGCCAGTGCAGTTGAAGCCAGTCGTTGAGTGAAGGCCTGCGGCCGGAGGCGCAACATTTTTAATTAATCCGGAGAGTGCTCCGCTTTCCTAACGATCCCAGCTCGAAAAACCCAAAACCATGGGGGCCAGCACCTGGTGTACTTTTTAGCAAATCCATTGGCTGCATTTCTGATGGACATTTGGCATCTGTTTCTGACCGAACCATGCCGGACGAGGTGCGTCAAACAAAGTTCTGCATTTGCCAGGCTTTGGCATTTCGGGTTTTTTCACTCCTTCACTCATCACAATTTTTGATTGCACAATTTAATTTTCATTTATATATTCTTTTTTTATTTTACCAGCTTACTGTTTGCATAGGCAAACTGAGAAATTAATATTTACATTTATGCAAAATAAATTCCCAGTTTTTATTTGCTATCTCAGTTGATTGACATTTGCAGCCGAAGGGTTGAAGTTTCTGTAATTAGAGAAGAATCAAATTTATTTCTGTTTGCTCAGTTTGAGGTAGGTTGGAATCGCCACGCAAATTAAATTATATCACTTTTACTGGGTTGAGGCTGTCCAAAAGGTCACACAAAAATGTCTAGCAAATTATTTACATAGAAGTCGGAATAGAATTCAGCATGCTCTCTTTCTTCACGCATTAATGTCTGGTATGCTGCCTTATATGGAGCTATATGTGCTGGTTTACGCATGCCAGCAGGTCAGCCGCACAGTTCAATTAAGTCTTGTTAAATGTTCTTCAAAAAATCAGGGGCGGAGTTGGGCCTTTGCAATATTAAATTATGAAAATAAATAAGGAAAATGCCTCTATAACACATTTTTAAAGACGAGAAATAAATAAAACATAGGCACCAAGAAATATAGCTTTACAAAAATAAATACGTAAGGTGTGTATGTTATAAAAAATTTCTTTTTATTAGCAAACATGCTTTATTGTTATTATTAATTAAAATCTCAAAACCCTCACTCCGTACCTGTGCTTTGCAAAAAAAAATCTGAAATTGAGTGAACCAAGGGCCGGGGCATGTCACTCAGTCAACTTCGAGGCTTCGTGCGTAGACAACGAGCAAAAAAGGTTCTTAAAAAATACAAAGAGCAGAGTTAATTAAGTGCGACGAGCTAATTAATATAAAAAACTATTGCATAATAAGGTAACAACAAGCTGAGCATAATTAAAAAGCTGACAATGGGAGAGGTAATCATCAGCATCGCTGGCAAGGACCTGCCATGGGTGAGTGAAGTGCAAATGAATACATATATCGATCAAACTGAATGACAATTGATTGAGTGTGGCAACGATAAACAAAATAAAAAACAAAAACACAAAAAGTGCAATAAATATAACAAGCCTTACCGCAATTTGTTGACCCTTAACGTAAGTGGAATCGAGGTCAGAAAACCCCTGCGACCTGAAGTTATGGGTTAATGTTTTTGGTGCCTGCCTCTTGCCTTGCCTCGCACATTGCAATCTCAGCTTATATTGCCATTGCCTGACGTCATAAAACCCGTTTTAATAATAATTAATGTTGGAAATGTTTAATTTAAGACCATTTGTTAGTAGTTTACAGTTGGATCAATTATGAAGAGGCGCTTGTGCGTCTGCCAGCAAATCCCCCCAAGAAATTAACGATATTACAGTCAAAGTAGAGCCACAGCCAAGCTTCGTACCCTTGACAGTAATTGTTAATTGCTATGGAAGTCCCGATTTAATTATAAGGGAGAAATTTGATTCAAAGTTACGCTTAAATAATGGAAAATCTCGTTAAGCCTTGTAGAACAAAATTACGGTAGGTAACGCCCCAGTCGATAAAGGGGCGGGATTTTCAATGTTGAAGATTAATAAGTTCAAGAACTTGTCTAGAACTAGTCGTTATTATGTAATCGATTTACTAAGTTAATATACGTCAGTATGATAATTACATCAACATTTTGTTTTCTTTAGTAACTTATTTTTCAATTCAAAAATGTATAAAGAAATATATATCTTTGAAATTTAAATTTTGCATGCCTAAAAGTATGCCAAAATGAGGCTTCTTTTTTATCATGTATCATTATGCGGCTAACAGTGTCATGTTAAAATATTATATTTATATATATTATGTAAACTTTGAATTTTAAACTTAAATTATTTAAAAGGCTACTAAACGTAACTGGGTGAATTAGTCAACTATACACAGTAAATACAACAAAATACAAAATTCATATCTAAAATACTCAACACTTATTTTTCTGCTGAAATATGAAATATGAGTACTTTCACAGAAGCCCATAATTTCTTATTAAACACTAATTTGTAATAATATTTTAAATATTATTTTATAAAATTATTTTCATTTGCAATCAACCCACAATTAATCCCCAACTGAAATAAGAAATCTTTAAGAAATGCAAAGCATTTTCCACAAATTAAAACATCAAGTCTGCGGGTAATTATTTCCATTTCAACGCCTCCAAATAACGGCATGGGGGAAAACTTTTCGTTTTCTTGGCCGCGTTAAGAAAGAGATTTGTGTGTGTACTCGGGCTGAGTTGAGTTTTGTGCCGCATTCTGGGCCTGCAGGGCCAATGTTGTCCTTCAGGCGGCAATTGAAATAAACAAATATATATAAAGTTGGCCAACAAGCATGCCGTTCCGTTGTTGGGCCAACTCCTCGGGCTTCTAGGCCAGTCGTCTGTGAATTATGGCCCTTGGAGCCCAAGTTGAATATTTTGTAAGTCCGCTTACCACTCACCGCCTGTATATATGACTGTGAGTAATTGAATTAATGGATATGTAAAATAAAAAAATTAAAACAACAACATTTTCTGCACTTCACGTCATATTTTGGCAATAGTTTTGGGGTCGTCAGTATATTGTTTTCGGCTAGGTCATATTTCATGAGTCTGGCTCGTGCTGTCTGATTTCCGATTTGCTTGGCAATGAGAGATTCCGTTTGATCTTCTCGATCTCGGCTGGATTTTTTGGGCTAGGTTAACTCTCCAGGGCCTGACACTCGAGACCTGTTTTCGTTTTCGTTCAACCAACAGGTGAATCAACTCTCAATGTGAAGGATGAATGGTGTCTCGTTCTGGTCACACCCTTGTCGCACAATAAAGTAAAGTACGAAAAATGTTTGTTTCAGGTTCAAAGTTCATATTTAATTCCGGCCCACGATGTCTATAGCTGATACTTGCGATATCCAGACGAATCTGAGCCCAAGATTCCGTGCCCAAGTGTCTGACAAACAAACCGAAAGGTTTGGCATAAAACTCATTAAAGGGCCAACAGTGTCGAGGGCTTGGCCCGGTTCGAAGTGCAGGGAATCGTAGTAGATTCTGATCTGAGCCATAGCGATATTACGATTCCCCATCTAGTTAGCAATTTGGTGTGAATTGAATATTGAATATTAATAGGTACGTAAAAAAACTAACGAGCAAATATATACTCTCGGCTACGTCAATTTAAAGAAACATATATGCTAAAATCAGGCAAACAATAAATATTAAAACAATATTTTCTGAGATGGAAAAAAGTGTATACTGGGTGAGACTTCCTTAAGTCTTCTAGGAATCTTTGGACAAGTGTATGGAAATTATTTTTAATTTGGCTTAAAGACAACACTTTGTTAGAGGTAGAAATCCTAACTTTGGATTTTATTGAAGGACATATTCTGTAATTTTAATTGAGTGTGAAAGTTGTAACTCTTTTGTTGATAATTCTTGTAATATGAACTTAAGTAAATCAAGTATTAAATAAATTTATAAATAATTCAGTGACTTAAACAAGAGCAGTTGACCTCTGCAGAGCACATATTTTTACGTGGAAAGATTACTGACAATTTAAAATGATTCATGCGAAAAGAAAGGGGACTTACTAAAAGCACTTAGCTTGTATAATAATTATTCTTAAAAGAAGAGGGTTGTATTCTTTTAAAATGTAATATCACACATTTGTCAAACAAACTCAACTTTTCGGTCTCAAATAAAAGCACATTTTTTCTGCTTTTTTTTTGTTTTCTTGGCACTTGTTCGCTTAAATCTCTGTACTAAGTACCGAACATGATCATGCTGTTAAGATCGCCATCGCGGGCACTTAAATCGAACGTGCCGTTAACTAATCACCCATTTAAACTCAAACTCCGACTCCGGCAAACTTGAACTTGCAATGAGTGTTAAAAAATGAGGAGGCTCTGTAAAATAAAAAATAAACTAAAACGGAGACGGAGACAAATTCCTCTTGCCATTCAAGTGGAGCGGCGTCTGCCACCGCGGTGGCTATTTTGAGTACTTTTAATGTCCGCCGTGGCCTTTTCCGCAAAATGCTGGTAATTATAATTATAAGCAATATAAATTAAAATTTTTGTTTGCCCAAAAACGAGCGACGACAGCAAGTTGCCGGACAACATGTGTCGACGCATTGTCAAAAAATAAAACATAGTTTATGTTTCACAATATCGGCAATTAAGTCGTTCTTGCCGCCTGCAACCTTCGTGGCTATTAGATTAAGGTCTTTTGGGGCTAAATAACTGCAGTGGCATCCTTGACCGGTAACCGTACTAACTGACTCTGACTGTGTGTCATTTGTAAGCCGTGCGAATTCCGGACTCCGCGCAGTTTGCCCAGCACTTGAGGATCACACTGAGTGCTGTACAGGTTTGACCCTAAATTCGCATTGAACTGCGGCTAAAACTTCCTTTGTTGTGGCGGCACAATGTGCCACAAAAAGAGGGAGCTTCCGAGTTCCGGTTATGCTATTTAGTGTGCTGAAATCTAAAGTAAGCAAGGCGCTGTCATCAATCATCATCGCCCAGCGACTGCAGCTTGCGCAGCAAAATATTGACTTGTAAACTATATACTCTACAAGCAACTAAGCTACTTCGTAGGGAATATAGAAATATTATTTTGTATATTATAATATATATAAAAAACCTAATCTTTAATGGATTACATAATGTTTTCGCTTTCCACATTCCAAGCAAATTAACTACTACTAGTTATAGTTCGAGAATGTTATGATTCGATTTTATGACCAAGTTCTTGGCATCAGGTTTCTAATTGAAGAGTTCAGTAGTTTCCGTCTCGGGTGGGATAAACAAAAGTTAATATCTGTTTACGAGTATTGAAACGAGTAGTTATGACGTCAGTATGCGTACTACTACAGTTCGCTGATCAACAGTGATTTGCTTTAGTTAAAACGGTCTGGAACCTGAGCGGGGAATTAATAGTCAAACCCCCGCCGATAAGACTACTTAGTATTAGACGCATAAAAACAATTGCGCCGTGTGGAAAATTTTCCACTTTGGTTTATGGCTTGGCTGGTAGGGAGTTGGGGAGTTTTTCACAACTCTTGAACTCTTTGCCTTCAAGGTGGATAATTCGGGGTTTATTATTTGTAATTGATAAAGCATGCTTTTTGAATGGGATCAGACACTTGCAATTAGCCTTGGTTTTATCGTAAATGCACTAAGGAAAAATATGAATCTTACTATTAAGAAATACATGAGCAAGTATTTTTTTTTTTTAAGATTTCAACGGAGTCCTTCATCCTTCATATATTTTAAATATACAAATACAAATTCCCAAAAACTAGTTTCCAAAATAATTCAACAAACCCTTCACAGCTTACTTCAAAAACAAAAGGAGTAAAAGGCAACTCTTTCCAGGCCGTCGCCTCGCATATCCCTCAGCCAAAAAACCCCAAAAGTCGGAAATACCAGGAGGAAGCAATAAAAAGTCAGCCAAGTTCACTTAACTAGAACCACACAAGTCACCAAGGTGATAAAAAGGCGGCAAGAAAATAAAGTACAACAAGTAAAAAGGTAGCCCAAAGTACAGCCAGTGACTCAGCATAAAGGCGAAGAATAAATATAAGATGTATATGTAAGAAAGATACAAAAAAATCCCCCGAAAGCCGGGCAGAAAAGGAAAACCCAACACGCTCGCCAAACTCACCACAAAGCAGTTTAAGTTTTGGGCTAAAGCTAAATTGCCAAATTTCTGGTCTAAACGGAGCGAGGATTGCGGCACCTGGTGGTAGCACTCGTATCTCACAGATACATAGAGCTACACAGACACTCAGATACTTGGCGGCAAGATCGGCTCCGTTTTAAAAGCGCTCGTACTTAGTCGGCGATCGCTGCCGACGTCGCTGCCGCCTGAAGCTCCGGGTTTTTACACAAAAACGTCTTGCCCAGACGACGGTCCATTCATGCGAGTTTTTCACTCCGACGCGTCAACTTCGCAACGAACGACACATGCTCTCTCGGCAGCATCGGGCGCGATCGCAGCTAAATTCGCCACTAAATGCACCTCAATTCGGTTAAGTAAATGGCCAGAATTCGATGGATATCGCGACTATATGCGTTCTTAATTGATTAAGAGCTAAGGAAAACCCATCCTAATTGGCATCAATTCAATTAGTCGGTCGGTGGTGAATATGCAAAGAGTTTAGAGACACGAAACACTCCCCGAAATATTCCCTCTCGCTAGCGAAAGCGAAAGCCTAACTTTGGATTAGCCGTGCAGCCTTCTGTAAGAATTATTGCAAACGTAAGTGTCGAACGGGGCGTATACGTGATTTCTTTGCCTAGCTGAAAACGGGGCGTATGTGTAACATTCTGTGTAGGAAATTAATAATAAATAATATCAAAGTGCGCGGTTTCATTAATTATCATATTTTGCCATGCCAAGTGTTGGAATTTTTGATTAATGTGTTGCCATTAAAAGGTTTTGTGGTTCAATTGTAATGTTTTTATTAAGTGTGGATTAATTAATTACTGGCCACTTGTTTGTTGAATTTTAAATAATTAAAAAATGTTAATAAGATCTAATGGAAAATTTTGAACGAGTTTTTAATTTAGTCAAGTTTTTAAATATTAATATATATATATAATAGAAGAAAGTTAACATTTTTTAAAATTTAACAGTTTTTTCTATCAACATGTATGAATATATCTATAATAATTTAATATCAAATATCATTGAATAGTGTATAAAACCGAAGTGCATGATTATAAAATGTATGTTTTTCTAACTGATAACCAATTGTCTGCTTCAAAATAGAATGTGAAATTGTACAAACTAAATTTTAAAAGTCTTTCTAATCAAAGAAATCAATAAAACCAATCAGTCCAGTCTTATCTTACATTTATATTTATAATCAAAACCGACGACTTTCAGCTTATATAATACTCAAATCAATAAGCTACAATGGCTTCGATGCTGTTTACAATTTATTTTATTCCTTTTGACTGTTCAATTTAATCATATAGGCCAGCCATCGCCCCGCACCTTTTCAATCAAAATCTGTGGTTCAATGTGCGCAATTTTAATTGGATTATACATATTGACGGAACTGTCAAAAATCTCATTTTATTCCCCCGACAAGAGCGAATCAATTAAACTGATTACATTTGCTAAATGGCCAGTCTTATCAGGGGACGGCGGCAGGTATCAGGTGCCAGGCCAGGCCTAATCAGAGAAGCCCTTGCCCAACGTCAAACCTCTTAGTGTTGTGTTTGCTTTAATTTATAAACAGTTTTTCGGTTTCGGTTTCGGTTGGGGGTTTTCTTCGCTGTTTTTCTGCCTTGTTTTTTATCTTTTCTTAGTTTTTTTTTTTGCAGTCTGCAATTAAGTGTAAACATTTTGCAAGTTATGCAAAATAACGGCAATGCGGTGGTTATAAGCGGTCATTTCTTGTGCCTGAGTGTGTGTGTGTTTGTCTCTTGGCCAAATGCATATTTTGGAGTCTGTCGATCTGTTTTTCGGTAGGGGATTTCGCAAATATGCAACCGCAGACACGTACCAAAGTCCGGTAATGATGCGTTATTCCCCCTCCGCCTCTGGATTCAGTTTGACCCACTTGCACACACAGAGCTAGACAGAGTTCAGGTCAATGTTAAGGTGAAATGCGGTTAGCAACAGAGGTGACCTTTAAATCTATGGATATTTCTGGATAATGCAATTGATTTATTTACGAGTTCCTTGCCAAATAGTTTATGACCCCTTGCCGAACACCAAAAAGTCAAGAGAGCCCACAAAGTTATAAACATTGGGAAATTTGGTGTGAAATTTTAGGGTCAAGCAACAAGCATACGTAGAATTGGAAATGCCAAAAAATGACAAAGCTGTGAAGGTTGTCAATGATGTCTTTGCAATGATCCAAAAATGGAAAACAGCTAGGAAAAATTTTGATCGGTTTTATCGGGAGAAATAAGGCTTTCGAATAGGCTAAAAAAGAAGAAAACTAACTGATTTGTAGGTCTTGCCACATTCTTTTTTTTTATTTTATTTTATTTAAAGTCCTATTTAATCATGCCGCCTCTTCGCTTAACCCCAAATTAGTTTCACTTTCAAGCCTGAACCGCAGACAACAATTTTGGCGAAATTTCCAAAGGTGTCTGCGCCGCCTTCTACACCACTTAGCCAGTCACTCATCCCAGCCATCCGCCTATCCATCTGCCCATCCATCTGGCTATCCATCCGCACACCAATTGGCCAGGCTTGAACATAAACACAGAAGTTGTCTTAAATTAACCGAAAGCAAAGAAAAAAGAGACCTTTAAGAGCAATAGACGTCACACAAAAGGCCACAAAGTGATCGCTTTGTTGCTTCGGCGTTTTCCTAACCGTTAAATTGAAATATTGACTTAAGTTTTTTGATGTGTGCATTTTTTACGCTTTTTTCCGTTTTTTATATTGTATTTTTTTGTTGTTTTTGTTGTCTCTGATTCATTTTTGGCAGAGGCCCGGAGCAAGCACACTTGCTAATAACCGAGCATACAATACGCTTACATAATGAGCGAGCAACGCTCTTTAATAACCAAATAGCCGATTGGCCCCCTGATAAGCGCAAGAAATTGGCAAATTGCCGTTTGCCGGCTTAAAGTGCGAGAAATCCATCAATCGCCGAATATTGGCCGCAGGCGAGACAGGCGAATATATAGCCATATAGTTATGGCACGGTGACTTAGGTCAGGATTGAAGTTTGCCGGCCCCATGGCCCACCCGCAGGCACACTTGGGAAAAAAATATTGACATAACCTGTGAGCTAGGGATTTTTTTTATATAAAAAAATGTAATTTTGAGGGCTTGAAAAATAAGATTTTAATATTATATTAATACAGGCTACTTATTTCCCCTTTTCATGTTTGAATATTATTCTTCGGGATTATATTAGATTCGGGAGGACGAAGTAATTATAATCGGACATTGATCATATTTAAGTTAACATATTTTTTTTACTTATATTTCTATATTAAAATTTTTTAGAAAAATCAAAATTTAAAAATCTCACAACGAAGCCAAAAATACGTTAATTTAAATTCGGAAAGCTTTCCTGTGCTAGTTTTTATTAGGTTAATAAACCTGCATACTGGAATTTTAATTTTTAAAAATTTAAATTTTTATCAATTTTTGACAATTTTAACGATGTAACCCCTTATCAAATTTTGAAAAATTGGCCAAAAATTTAAAATTTTGTTTTCTTAATATTTTATTAATAATTAATTAAGATTTCAATGCTGAATCGGAATATACATGATTTTTTGCAATCATAGGCTGTTTAACCATGTTATGAACTCAAGAAGTCCTGATATATGGTCTTTTTTTACATCCATTTTATTGGTATTATATGAACATTTTCAAAGTTTAAAAAATCCATAACTAAGTCAAAATTGAATACATTTTCAATCGGATAACTTTTCTATACTAGTTTTTATTAGTTTAACAAATCTGCATATTAAATTTAGAAATAAAATAAATTGCCATTTTTGACAATTTTAACGATGTAACCCCTTATAAAATTTTACAATTTTGAAAAATTTTCAAAAAATTTTTTTTCACCAGACATGGCTAGTTTGACTCTGCTGTTGATGCTGATCAAGAATATATATGGTTTATGGGGTCGGAAATGTCTGCTTCACTGCACTGCAAGCTTGTGACTGAAATTACAATATTAAGTATGATTTTTGTTTGATCCTTGGTAAAATTTTTTCGTGTGCAGACACACGACGACCTTGCCGGCTTAATTTCTCTGACAAGCCGATCAGACCCTTCTCAAAATCGGCGGAATTTCTACACAATGCAAGTGAAGTGCGTGCTCAAAAAGGGCCTTTTTTTGGTCGGAAATTCTCGGGCGTAATTGGAGCATTTCGCGAATGGTTTCGCCAAATCAAAAGAAAAAGAAAAATAATGCCGAAAATGGCCCATAAAATGTGCCCAAAAATAGATGGCGAGAGAGTGAGTTCGTATAAATTACAACACTCAACGCAGCCTGCTGACGAGTATTGGAAAATGTTTGCCAATAATGTTGCCGTTGATGGAGCGGCCGGCCACGCTTCAGCGATTGGCCACGGCTTTTGGCCAAGTCTGTGACTGAAACTGCAACTGCCACAAGAGTCCATGACGTTCGCAATAATCTTGTTAATGTTTTTAAGCCGCTCTCAGCTCTCAGCTCGCACAGGGCGCGTGTTAAATGCCGAAGCAAATAGTCAAGTGAAGTTGAAGATGAGAGCTTAATGGGCAGTATGAACTGGAGAGCAACAAATTGACAAGAGCTATTAACTAATGAGGCTTCTGGAAAATAATAATAATTTCATTTGGCTTTGAATAAAGTAATGATACTTTTTTTTGTTTAAATGATATTATTTAGAAATGTCTTGGCTTTGTCTTTCTGCTAAATCAAAATATGTATATGAACTTTGTGCTTTAGAAGTATTTAAGGAGTTAATTTCTTTTAAACGATTCTTAGGTCACTTGAATTAATAGGCCTTAATAGCTTAATTTTCTATTAAAACAATAGTAATGTTCTCTTCATTAAAGTCATTAGAAACATAGACCCAAGAAGCTCTGCCTTACTTAGCATTTAATTCCTGTTCCATTCTCGCTGTTCACAATATCAAGTTCGTTGCCTAAGTCTTTCGTTTCAAAATTTTCACTCTGAACTTGCTACATTTAATTTTTCAATTTCTTAAAACAACAATAATAATAATTATTATTACATCAAGTTGAATGTGAATGTTGCATTACTTAATGCCATTTAAATTGTTTACATGGCTGCAGTTACTACCATTTAAAGAATGATTTGTTGCGCTTGGCCTGGCGAGGTGAGCTATGAATGAACACATGTAAATATGTATAAAAGCTTTCGCTGAACAAAAGACTATGTACATATATATATATATATGGCATAAGAAGAGCTCACACACGGGCTAAGGAAAGTGTGGTGCTGTCAAGCGGAAAACTCGTGTAGCAAATAAAAAAAGTATTTATTTTAACTCGATTTTAGTGGGACAATTTACTTGAAATATTTTGTAATATTAAAGGTTATTTTATTACTTAAAATTATTTTTACATACCCAGCCAGATTCCCATCGTTGTTATTCCTTTTTTTTAGACTAAAACTTTATTTTTTTTGTGTAACGATGGGGGCAAAGCCAAATAAATGCCCTGCCCCGTTGTTCGGGCTGCAATTAGAGCTAAATGAGCGACCAACCACTTCTGGGTTCGATTACGGAAACTTCCGTAAATATTTTTATGTTTATCTCAATGTCAACAGCAGTGGCGAGATGAACGAACCCTTTGGGATGCGAAATCGGAAACCGAAAAAAGGACTGCCTGCGCAGTTTCAATAATTGCATACAATTTGCCAATCAACGCGTTCCCAACGATGCCAATTATGAAAGGCCAGGCCCTTTCGAGGGCTCAGCTCTTTGGTTCCTCCACTTGGCCATGGCTTATGAAGCCATTCAAGAGCGCCCTCTGTAATCAGGCGGCGCAGCACAAGGAAGCGCTGATGAGTCCCCAAAAAATTGATATTTTATATATGTAATAAATACGAATGGAGAAATAACAAAAAATAACTATAAAATTGTAAAGCGTTGGCTGCCACCAAAATTAAGCAGAAATTTATTAAAAATGCATAAAACAGGCCGAAAATATTACACTCTCGCACCAAACTGGATCTGGGGATAAGTCCAAGAGCCTGCAAAGAGAAAAGTGGCGCGTGACCTTCGCACTACTGCAGACTGCCGACTGCAGACTGCGGATGGCAACCTGAAACTGCTGTGTGAAATTGTTAAATCAGCAACTGCAGTGCCAAGAAACCAAAACAAACAACTGCCGAGGGGAGCCAGGGAAACTGAGACAGACAGGCGGAGAAGCAGGCACTGGAACTCCAGTGGCTGGTTGCTGGCTACTGTTTGGCAAGAGGCAACATGACTCAAGGAAAGCAGCGAACTTGAGATGCACTCGACATGGTAGTTGAGGGGGGAATATTTTTTGGTAATATTTAAACAGACGCTCAGCGTGCAAAACCCATACCTGAGAAGATATTAATTCAAAATCATTCAGTTTTATTTAATTTTGGAATAATTTTCGGGTTTTTAGTCAGGTGTCTGTCTGGGCTGATTAATGGAACTCTTTAAATATCATTTTAAGGATGAGAAAAGTAAATAAAAATAGTAACATTTATACAATTACCTTTGAGTATATATAATATAAATGCATATTTTTAAAAAATGCTTAAGCATAAAAAGGAAACAATAATCAACCACAAGTTCTTTACTTTTAAAACCCGTTTTTCTTAAATATTCCCTCAGTCATATTGCAAACTTTGTCAACTATTATTAACCATTAAACTCACAGCTAATATGTTGGTTTTTCCGAAACTGATATCAACCCGGGAAAATTCATCACAAATCGGGCCAATATATAGTCTGGGCGCCAAAGAAGGCGCACCTCTTGACTCACACTTCGAAATGCACGCGAGCAACATGCAACATCCACAGCGGCAACGGCAACAGCAACTGCAGCAACATTTCGGCAAATGCCAACGAACGCTGCCTTATTTTTGTATTTCTCGAATTCAGACAGACAGAGCGGCTAACTTTAGTGGCTCAGTATCTTGGTGGCCTGCTGGCCAAGCAACCTACTTCTGCTAATGCACAGAGACAAATATTATATTGAAAAAAGACAGACAATAAGACGAGAATATAAAGAAGTATCAGAACAACTCTGCATTTAATTCGGATACCAGTGACCTTTGTAGAACTCCAAAATTTTTAATGCACTTCTTGAGATTATAAAGGAAAAGAACTACCTTTTTTGCCATGTGCAAAATGCAATTGAAAGTGAGGCTGAAGCCCAGTCTCTTGGCTAGACCTGGAGCTGGTGCTGGAATCGGGTTGGGTATCGTCGCCGTCGTCGTCATCGTCAGCTGTTAGAAAGCTTCGCTGGTCAGCGGCACAGTGGCATGTGGCATGTGGCAATTGCAACACATCCAGTTGCCATATATACTGGATGTGGATGTGGATATCGATGTGGTTATAAAACCGTATTTAGGTCAATCAAATTTTCGCATTTGGCATTTTGAAATTTCTTTACGCAAATGCTTGTGCTATTTTTTAATGATTTTCTAACCATACCAATCCAGTCTCGTGTTGCTCTCTCGGATTGCATAATAAGCCAAAGAAGCCAGTCAGCTAGCCGGCCAGCCAGCCTGCTAGCCAGGTGACCAAGTCGTGGCCAATAAGCACAAAATTGTAAAGAAACGTGTTTCACTTTTTAATTTTTTCCCCTCGATGTTTTTTTTTTGTGGGGACTTCTTAATGGATTGGCGCTGGCCATTGGGGCGTGATTTTGTGGGCAAGGTGTGTGCTTCAAGGGGTTAATGAGTGGGGAAGTGGCCAATGGGCAGCCTGAGAAGATAATAATAAATAATACCGACTTCCGACTGTTGAACTTCGAATGAAGTCGTTAACTCCCGGAGCCTTGCCTCGTCGATTGTGATTCCTGTTTCCGCATCCTTTCCCTTTCCATACCCTTGAGAGCAGTTCTTTTTGCTCTTTTTTGTTAAGGCAAATTAAATGCGGCCTTAATTATTTTATGCTCATTAAGCGTACAGCTAAATATTTGCCCTGCAAAATGCCACGAATTAAGGCAGCAGAGTCTTGGCCCAAAGCGGTTTACAATCTGGCTGCAATTAAAACTAAGAGATACGCAGCAGAAAACACAAAAACAAAGTACACAAAATATAAATGTCATTAATTGTGTTTAAATATTTTTTTCTTTCTTTTTTTTTTGTCTTTTTTGTTACTGTTGTTTTTGTTTTCTTTACACAATTTTGTTCATAAACCAAAATCGCTCAATTGTGACAGCAGCAACGAAAAATGTTTAACTAACATTACTTCAGTTATGTCAGAAGTCAATTAAATATAATTTGCCCTCAGCTAAGATGCGGCTCAAATGGAGATCTTAGCTTTCGGTTATGAGCTCACACGGAGAGTGACAAAAATAGAGCTAAGCTTAATGAAAGTCCACTCCAGGCATAGGTCCAAGTATGCAAAGTTCGTTGCCTAAGTCATTTGTTTTTCGCCACTGTACTTCCCATGGAAAGTTTTTCTACTCATTTTTCTTTGTGACTTTAAGCCACTCTATCAAACCAGAAACTGATTACAAGCCACTACTTATATTCTTATTTAATTTACGTAAAATATATAAGACATTCAAAGCAAATTCGGTAAAAATGATTTAGAAATAGAAAGTCCCTAGCAAAACCCATTTGTTTAATTTCCTATAATTAAGCTTGATTTCCTTATTGCAATTGATTTATTTAAATGCAAATTAAATCGATAAATTTTTAGAAATCCTAATTTTAAATTTTTCATTGTACCCCTATAATTATCATATTTACTTCATGCTATCCATGGAGACTTTAATTAAAGCCACATTTTTGCACCATAAATATCGAAGACCTGATTTTATAGCTCACGTGCAATGATAGGTGTTTGATTCCGCCTTTAGTTCATCAGAACTCTGCGCTCTTCGTGTTTTCCTGGACCGCTTGAAAATTTCCATTTTAAACTGCATTTTCAATTAGTAAGCAAATGAAACTGTGCCGGGCAACCGGACAGCACCAGCAGCAGCCACCAATTAGCATATGTTGTCTGTGGCTTCATCTAACGACCTACCAACGTAGAGGGTTCCCCGTGCAATCACGTACCCAGTGACCGAGTGACAAATGAATTTACAACTCTCGGCGCGGCTAATAAAAACATATGTGATTATATTGTTGAAAGGAAATTTATGGCACGATTTATTGCGGTTTCTGTGGGGCTAATCTGCCGAAATCTTTCCAGGAGTGTGCCAAGGCCTTCAGTTCCTGTTGGTTAGTACTACGTAGAACCTCTTGGCTGAGATTAAACACAGACCTCAGGAAGTGCTTGGCCGACACGGTAGACATTAAATTAGATTTTAATTGCTTTCCATAAATATCCCCGCATCGCGGTTTGTTTACTCCATTGAACTAATCCACCTCAAACAAGCTTTAATTTCAAGCGGATTTTATTGCTACACACAGCTTAAAGAATATATTAATATTATTAATATTAATTAAATGCCAAATTTTAATATTAAATAGTGAAAATATATAATAATTTCAATATATTTTAGATTAAACAGCGATCAGTTTTATATTACCTTTTTATTATGATTTTGTGCTTATTAAACCTATTTGAATTTTTAATTAAATTGGTTTTATTATGGTGTTCTTTTATTAGGAGATACTTACATATTTACAATGTAATTTATGGCCTCTTAAACAAGATAGTTCTATAGAAAAGCGAGCAATATTTATAATACCTGCGCAATTAAATACTAAAGCAATAAAGCCATATTCATTTATGGATTTATATAAGTATTTACGTACGTTTTAAAAGCAATTTAATTCATATTTACACTTATATTTATACTTATTTCTTTCCCTGTACCTTCTCCCGTTAGACTTGAATTATGGGCTTGGAAAACCATTACCTGCGATATGGACGCACCGCTAGAGATCACATCCTTGACTGGGCCACCTGTGGGCGTAATCGACGGCAGCAGCAACATCAACAGCAGCAGCAACATCAACAGCAGCATCAGCAACTCCAACAGCAACCGCAGCATCAGCAGCAGCAACAACTGCCATCACAGGGAACCCCATCAGCCACAACTGCCACGGGGCGGAGGTCTCGCCCTCATGTGACACACAGGGGTACGCCGCTCTCCATGCTGATATCTCATGGAGTTAGGATTAGCAATAGTAAGTACAGTCCACTTAATTATATGTATAAACTTAAAAACATGCCAGTCATTCGTTAGAATAAAGTGAGGTATAAACAAGACACGGAATTAAAAGCCAGAGCAGTAAGAAAACAATTAGTGGAACAATATCGGCATGAAGCAAAAAAGGCGGTAATGAATTTATGGAAATTTTTTGGAAAATTATGAATTGATATTAAATATTTGTAAGTAGAGCCTAATGGGAATCTAAGCAAAATCTTTTAACAATTTAAAGCAAATATATAGAAAAATGTATTAATACATATTATTAATTTTTCAGTCAAGTTCTAATAGGTTTCTGAGTTAGCTTTATATGATTACATTATTTGGCCAAATGTATGAATATATAATACATTTGAGCTATAATATTATGTTAATTTCTTGAAACTCACAAAATGAAATATATATTTCCCCACTTTCCCTAAAAGGAAACAACTTCAATGACAAGACTTCAGGCTTTTATCACCTTCGTCAATCGACAAGAAAATTGAATTAAGGAAAAATGCTATTAAATGCTCAATTAGCTAACTAAAAGTCAATATCAACGGCCAAATTGGTCAGGCACTTGCTAAAACTTGGCCAAAATCAAAAGCCCAACTAGTTGCATTGACAGATTGTAGTTGAGAAAAAAATTACCGCAAACTGGTCATCCAAGAACTGCAATCGAAAAAATTGAAAACTAGTCTTTATTTTTTTTATTTTTTTGGCTGAAAGGAAAAACCGTAAACAAAAAACTGCAAAAACAAAAATCAAAACAATTTAGTGGCAGACTTGAAAACTAAAAGTCGAAAAGCCAACTAAGCGCAGATGTAAATCAAGGAAACTCACAGACGCTCTAGCACACACAGATACTAGCACACTATCAGAGACTATATAGCGTTCTTTGCAATGGCCGACATTGCGTATACGCCGAGTGAGCCAAGCCAAGTCGCTACTCGCAGCGAAGGCAGCCAAGTGTGCAAAAGCAAACAGCGAGCAGGCCAAGTAACCATGGCCAAGAACATTCGCCAGACAGAGACAGAGGCAGCAGCGCTCTGAACTTGGCTTAGACTTGGGGCCCAGGCTCCGTTTTGTTTACGTTTCGCTTTTCTCTATATTTTCAGGTTTTTCCAATTCGGATTCGGATACGGTTTCGGTTTCACTTCGTTTTCCATAGGCATTTTCGATTGCATTCTGGCTCTTATATAGAATTATGTTTTAAGCGCTATGCACTTGACTATTGGTCAGGCTTAAGAGCCATGTTTGCCCAGTGTCAGTGCCAGTTCTGGGGCAGTTTATGATACTCTTCCAAACGACGTGATGATCGGATAGGGATTAACAATTGTGATACCCGGATTTATGGGCAACTGGTTTCGCTTTCATGCTGAGACACAGAGTGGGGTAATTTGAGATTATCTTGCGAATTAATATAATATTGAGGAAGCTGTTGTCGCCAGATGAATTCTCCATAAATGCCTTGTGCTTGGGCAATGGCAATTCTAATGCAATGCTCGGACATAAAACGTGCCACGCCAAACAACAGGCAGCATAAAAAAAAAACAGAAGTGAGGCAAAAGGCAAAATTAAAATTGGCAATTGAAAGCGCGGTGGCCAGCAACACTGACCACTATTAGCCGAATACTCGGACTAACGCAGACCAATGCAACCGAAAATAACAGCCACAAGCTCATTCAAAGCAAATATGAAAATGTTGCCAAATCAATTGGTCAGGCACGGCAAGAAATTTAACTCATATTATTCTTTAAGAATTTAATTAATATAATTATATAATTACTAAAATGATGAAGAATATCACATAGTTTATAGATTATATTAAATCAGTACTTTATAAATTAGTAAGCACCTCAAATACTTATAGAACTCCAACAAGTGGCTTATATTTTTTCCTGTGCCTCTCTGTGAAGCTACAAAATGCTGAATGAGTGCGAGTTGAGTTCCTGAGTGGTTTGAAGCGGTCAGTGATAGCGACATGGAGTGGAGTGGCTTCGAGTGCGAAATCAAGTAGCCGCCATGGATGCCCGACAGCCGGGAGAGTGAGCATAAATTAACACATGCAGGCAGGCGGACAGGCTGGCCGACCAGCGTTTGCTTAAGCTTTTTGGCCAATTCTATGTCTTGTGTGTTGGCTTGGCTCAAACAGAAACAGAAAAAGGCGCGGTAGTTGTCGATGCAGCTCGAGTGGCTCTAGAAGAAGAGTTCCCTCAGCGGCGATGCGGACTCTTTGGCAACACCAGCCCGTACTTGAGAGTGTGTGTGCCATGCGATTATATAACCAGATGCTGGCATTAAGGCCTTGCCAAGATCGTGCTTAGCTCTTTGGCCACTCTGCGTTGGAATTTGTAAGACGTTGACACAGAATTTCAACGACCAAAAGTTAACGAAATGTATTTTTTAAGGGGTCTCTCTGGGAAGGAGATTAGTTAATAAGCAGAATTGATCGCAATTAAAAATCAATAAAAGAAATTCCATAAATGGAGCTTAAGTGGACCCATAAATAAGAAAATAAAACCATTTCCTATATCGATTACCAGTTCACTTTCAATTCTGCGGGTTTCTCCCCAGGATTTCCGCTGGCCTGTGAAATTTTCCCTTTCATCTTGATCCAGTTCTCCTAACCTTCAGCTGGCCAGCCGGCACTTCTCTCTCCCATAAAAGCCCTCCCTCCATTCAGGGCTGGGTCCTTATCCAGGGCGAAAATCAGTTGTAAATGCTTTAATTAAGGGCCGAAATGCGATAACTTAAATGCAAAATTGCGGCGAAGGCACGTCCCGCTGGTGTCCAAGAAAACCGGTTGCCGTTGCTGCGATTTGTTTTTCGTGGGACATGCCCATAGCATTGCCCTTTGTTACGGCTAATTGGGCCTCGTCTTAATACCAATCCCAATCCCGACGAGCAGTAGGGATCCCCTGAGATACGGACGACGACACGTGATGCCAATTGTGGCGCGTACGAGGAAGTGAGCGTGGCTCGCAAGGAATGGCAATTATTTGCATAAACAAAAGTGTTTACATGGCCATAAAAGACACGGGGGAGGGGTATCTGAATCGAGACTTGAATCAAGTCTTAAATCACAGGTATTATCATTATTATTATTATAATTATTATATTGCGCTGCCCCCGAGGCGGCACGTTCTTAAACGAAATCGCAGCTCGACGCTGTTTAGTTTCGCTCTATTGTTGCACTTGCTATTGTCCGGGTACCAGAAACGCTCTATTGAAATGGTATATGGCCAGCAGCAGCACGCTTTGTTGGCTCTTAGCCGCTGTAGCTCTAGCTGCTGTTGGCCAAGAGCTGCGAAGCAGCTGCAGCTGTATGAGCACCGGTAATTGTAAACGTTAATTTTAACAGGCAATTGGGAAACTCTATATTCTTTAAACGTTTATTCTTTTTCTTTTGTTTTATTAAAAAAATTTGTCTCTTTTTACTATACCCTTAAAGGGTATTACAATTTCAGTCAGCAGCTCGTAACATTGTGAAGGAGTCGTTTGCGACCCTATATATCATATATATCCTTGATCAGCATCAAAGGGCGAATTAATGCTGTTTTGGCTTATTAATGAGTTTTTAAAACTTTGATTTGTGGAAAAAATTGTCATATAAAAACATCGATAAATATAAACTCAAAGAAATCGAAAATTCAAAGATTACTTATGATCGGTTTCCTATTAGATTCTATAATTAATTTGCGAACTGTAAGAGTGTATAAACTTGGGCTTCCCGATGTTAGTATTCTTTTTCGCTTTTATTTTGGAAGCTGGTTGAATGGACCTCCCAGGGTAATGCTATTTACACCTCCAAAATTGTATATCATTTATTTTATAATCTGTTTCATAGCCTACAGTCATTACATTGCTCTAAAGGTTGTCTCGTTTTGGTCTTAACGCTTTTGTTTAACCTTTGTGCGTGGTTTTCAGTTAACTTCGGAGACTAAAAGCTCGGAATTGTGAATATCGCGTGCTCAGCTGTAATTTTGCAAAAGAAACGAACATATGACACCAGCGGCTAAATCCAATTAAAGCAGGGACTTGTCGAAGGGGGGTACTAAAGTAGATAATTCTACTTGAAAGTTAACTAATTTAAAGAGACCTTTAAGGAAACCAAACTTGAATTGAGAATATTTGTAATAATTGTAATATTTATTTTAGCTTACAAATAAATCGAAACATCTATTATTTTTCTTTTCTATCTATAACATAACTTTTGGGAAGAAACCAAATTTTAACAGCCCAATAATTAAGCCAAAAAATCGTTAATTTCAATTCGGAAACCTTTTCTGCGTTATAAATCTGCATATCAAGTTTACAATTTTTATATTTTTTTATATTTTTTTATTTTCTCAATATTTTGTTATAAAATCATTGGGATTTTAATGGTGAATTAAAATATTCATGACTTTTCACTGGCTATTTGAGCATATTATACCCTTTAGAATAACTACAATATTTGTCTTATTAATGTGTATTT
Source organism: Drosophila bunnanda (assembly GCA_035046265.1). Taxonomy (NCBI): domain Eukaryota; kingdom Metazoa; phylum Arthropoda; class Insecta; order Diptera; family Drosophilidae; genus Drosophila; species Drosophila bunnanda. The sequence goes on from JAWNOB010000075.1 coordinate 6,217,169, forward strand.
TAAAGTTTTTTAAAGAATATTTTCCTAAGTAAATGAGATAATTAAACTCCCACTTAATTGTTACGTTGCTTCCCAGTCCCCCCTTCAGCCACACCCCTGCAGTTGTTGTAACTAAAAACTTCACTGTCCATTTCGAATAGGTAAACGAAAAGGCATAAACACGCCGCAAAGAAACAAAACAACACATAACTCAAAACCGAAACATCAAAATAAGTGGCAACAAAAATTGCTTGGCCTGGGATCAGCATAATTGTCAACAGCCAGTCAGTCAGTCAGTTGGTCGGTCGGCGGTGGGTCGCTGACGTATCAATTGTGTGCCACATGTTTAGTGACCATATCGGTGGGGCTACGGCTATATCTTGGTCCCCGATCCCCGATGTGCAATCGCCGTTCGATTGCAGTAACATTATCCGGCCGGTTAGAAGGGCAGTAACTCCAAATAACCGAATAACCGGACTGAAGATAAAGCCTTCCGTTGAGGTCTCCGTCCGCCGTTGTTGTCTTCCCTTGACCTTGCCTGTGAGGCCCAAAAAAACAAATGTTATGTGCCTCATTTTATGACACCTGCTCACCAGCTCTTAAAGCCGTTTTTTCACTCTCCTTCTCTGCTTTTTACTTTTTTGCGTAACTTTCTCTGGGACGCAGTTTATGGCCGGCGAGTCTCTTCAGGGTCAGTGGAACATGGTAAAGACGATAAAGAAGCCGCCCGAAGTCGAAAAAAACAGTATATAATCCGTCTATATTTTGACAGCAATTATCGCGCCCATTTCCAATGCGAGTTTAATGAATTTCCAAGCTGATTTATGGCACTCACAATGTAGATGTCTGTCTCCCGGCTATTATTGCAGTACCCTCACAGGAGGTCTTGGCTTTAGTGGCCATAACTTTTTATATCTAGAATATAACTACGCTGAATGCATTTTTAATGACATAATTCTTAGATTTTTCAGAGAGAGTTTACATTTAGAGTATTGCTATAAAAGCTTAGGCACTCAAACAATTTTTAAAATAATTAAAACTTCCTTTAAAAATTATAATAAAAATATATCTAAGCTAAAAAAAATTCAAATTTATTTCTAGGATACTATTATAAGTGTAGTTTAAATTCGTTTAATAAATCTTCAAGTAACTATCTGTCATATATCTTAGCATTTTAATTCGTATCCCGCTGACGGCGCTGTTTTTGACTTAGTGACCTGTTAAGAAAATCGAAGCGACTTCGGTGCTGCATTTTATAAAATAATAAATAAAAATGAAATTTATGTTGTTCAGAAAAAAAGAGCTTCACCTTGCACTTTTTTGAGGCAGTGGCGGCGCTTTTTTTCGCCGAAAAAACCCGATAGCGAAACAGTTTTTCTTGATCGGCCCGGTGATCAGTTCGTTGACTGGGGCTCTGGGGCGTTCGGCCGCCGCCACAAATGCTAAAAAATAAAATAAAATAAAATAAAATACCAAAAAAAATACATACTCAAAATGAACAGAACCCGTTGGCATTGTATGCCCATCATCATAATCATCAGCGGATTCAGTCAGTCAGGCGACATGCTGCTGGCCACGCCCACCGCCCCGAAATGCCAGCAAGGTGATGGAGGGAAGAGAGCACAGAAAGAAAAAATAAATAATGATCATATCGATCGAGATCAATATAATTTCAGAAATATTTACTACAAAACATATAACTTGGATCTAAGCAAATATCAGTTTCATAATTTATTTAAAATACCAAACTAAATCAAATAAAAATTTTTTTCATATTAAAAAAATATCAAGTTCAATCCCATTTCATACAAAAATATTTGTTTCTGTGTTTGAGTACATAAACCGGGCTAAGTGCACGAACCAATTAACCATTATAGTAAAGATTAAGTTTCAATTAGTGATAACAGAGGGCCATAAATTTTTGGCAGCTGTCAGACATATGTCCGGTGCAGTGATAAGTCGGCCAAGATCATCCGTATATATCGCCCACGAGATCGTGATCGTGTTGACCGATGTAATTGAGGATGACATCCGTGAAATTGCACCGTGAAATTCGAATGAATTCGGCAAATAACTTTATTTTATTGACTTTACAAAATGGCACACAAAACTGAGTGATTTCAAGAAAAGATGACAATGTAAAGATGAAGTTTTTCACGTCACTTATTATTAAAGTTAAAAAAGTATAACGTTTTCCCATTTATTGGCACTTACACCTCATTACGTCAGCAATGCTTTCGTGATATATTTGCTCTTAGTGTTTATTCTAATTTTTCGGAGAATCTCGGTATAGGTTTTTAGCAAGAATACTTTTCTAGAAAAACTTTATTTGTTGTTAAGCTAAATTTAATTTTTAAGCCACATTTCTACTTATTGATTTACACCTATTTCCTTAACTCTTTCAGATAGACTAGCTGTGATAATCATAGGAATAATTACCTTAATCTTAGGCATAGTTTTATCATCCATACCCTGGCTGGATTATTTTATACTAAAGGTGGGTTTTTAAACAAAATTTCTTTTATAAATAAAATTAATTATAGATCTGTATTATCGCTTCAGAACTTAAGGCTGTGGAATGATACGTTGAGCTATCATTATTGGCAGAGGCCCGGGGTCATCCGGCTGACCAAGCTCTATATCTACAATGTGACAAATCCGGATGGTTTCCTCAACGGCGAGAAGCCCAAGTTGCAGGAGGTTGGTCCTTTTGTTTACAGGTGAGTTCAGTGCAGTTTTTTTGCTTTATTTTTTTAGTTTTTGTATTATTATTGGTCACAAGTCTCGCCAATTGAACCATTCGTTACGCCTTTGGCCGAAACATTGTTCACAAATGTATGAGCAAAATAGATACATTTTCATGGCGACTTTGGCACAGCTCACTCCCATTGGTCATGGCTTACTGGGAAGTTGATGTCTTAATATCCGTAATTAGAATCGCATGGGGGGCTAAAAGCAATTCAAGTAGCTGGAAAAATTAGCCAAGGAAACCGTCACTAGTTAACTTATTGAACTTCCAAAAGGGTTAATTAGAAGGGAAGTGATATCACACGGCTACTCCATTAGTTATTAGTTGTGGAGGATAATTGTAGACTAAGTGATATTATCGGATATAAAGGAAAAGCATAAAGCTAGTAATAAAGTTAAATTGCATGTTACATTTTAAATAATATTTAGCACGGACTAATACCTTCAAGATTGTTAATATATAATAATTGTTTAAATGACAAGTATTACAAGCTTCAGAAGTCTGTAATAATATTTATGACAATCTCATTAATAACTTAACAAATAATGGGTTTCACACAACCAGATAATCTCTCTAATAATAATTTAAATTTTTCCTAAACATATCTTGCCGAAATCTATTTATATTTCTTTCAATAAGCAAATCTATCGTGATCAGATTAAACCAAGTCTAAACACAGGCTACTGCAAAAGTGCAAACAATGGAATTAGCTGCTCGAATTTTAACACTCAATCAAAGTGGCCTAAAGCCATGAGCCGGCGGGGCAGCAATCAAGCCGGCCAATTAAGCCATGAGCTCACAGCGAGGAGTAGTTTCCGCTGATCGCTAGATTACAACATCTAGAGCTCGGTCGAATGTAATGCAATTTTTAATTACATATTTGCCTGGGAACCCGTTTAACCGAAGGATAACCTCAGAGGAGAGTTCGTTCGGTCCAAAAGTGATCAATCATCAGATCACCTGTGAGTTTAAAGATTAATTTGTGTGGGAATCGCTAGTGCAATGACAAAATAACAAAAAGATGCCCGTCATTCGATGCTGTTGTTACTTTTTATGTTTATGTGCAGCCCCTTTTTTGTGTTGTTTGTTTCGTTACTTTTTATGAATTTTCTTTGGCTTGAAGCTGAGGCTAACTGAACTTGACATTCAAATTTCCGAATGCTTTGAACCACGAAAGCCAGTTGCCAGCACGTGCCGATCAATGATAACGAAATGTTTTCCTTGTTTTTCCCCCAAATTGTAGAGAAGACATGCAGAAGGTAAATGTGAAGTTTCACGAGAATAACTACACCGTGTCATATCAGCATAAGAAGATACTGCAATTTGTTCCTGAACTGAGTATTGATAAGGACACGCCCATAGTCACGCCCAATATTCCATTGCTGGTAAGTGTAAAGAGTTTAAGAGTTTAGAGATAGATTTTTTAAATCAATTATTTTCTTATCCGAACAGACCCTGACGAGTCTCAGTCCCAAGTTGGGTTACCTACTGTCCAAGACCATATCGGTGGTAATAACGGCGGCCAAATTCAAGCCCTTCATTAACGTCACAGCCGAACAGTTGGCCTTTGGCTATGACGATGCCCTGGTGAGTTTGGCCCATAGGTTTTACCCGAAGCACATGAGACCGATGGAGAAGATGGGTCTCCTCCTGGGACGGAATGGCACGCTGACGGAGGTGTCCTCCGTCAAAACGGGCATGGAGAGCATGGATCAGTTCGGCTATATTGATTCGCTCAACGGCATGGATCATCTGCCCCATTGGGGAGAGGAACCCTGCACGAGTATAGCTGGATCAGAAGGATCATTCTTTCCGCCACGTGACCTCACCAAGTCCGAGATGGTACACATCTATGACAAGGATCTGTGCCGAATTATACCTCTGAAGTATGTGGAGAGTCTGGAGAAGGATGGCATTGCCGCGGATCTGTTCAGGCTGCCCAATAACTCCTACGGTGATTCGGCGCACAATCCGGAGAACAAGTGCTATGACTCGAACGACTACGAGGCGGTGCAGGGACTCCAGAACATCAGTCCCTGTCAGTATGGAGCCCCCGTCTATATATCCAATCCGCACTTCTTCGAGTCCCATCCGGATCTTCTCGATTCCGTGGAGGGTTTAAAGCCGGAGCGGAAGAAGCACGAAACGTACTTCAAAATACAACCGGTGAGTGCGAGTTTCATATTATAATTATTATCATATCATTTGGGAAGTAATCATTATTTATTCTGCAATTTCTATTTATTTATCTGCATCTCAGAAACTTGGAGTACCGCTGGAGGGCAAAGTGCGGATACAACTGAACCTTAAGGTGACGCGTGCCAAGGACGTTTATCCAGTGCGTGACTTTCGAGACTTTATCTTTCCGGTCATGTGGCTGGAGGAGGTAAGACATCACATCATATATAGACCCGGAAATCTAATCTAATTTTTCAATTGGCCTTCTCCAGGGCATCTCGGAGCTAACGCCGGCTATCAAGCGTTGGATTTATTTGGGCACTGTGATTGCCCCGAATGCCGTCCCCATCGGTTCCTACCTGATGATCATCGGCGGGGCCTTTGCCATTGTGTTCAGCTTGGTGCGAACCTACCAGAACTTCGTGTTTGCCAGTGATCCCACGCTTGAGATCCTGGAGATGGGGAGGCGGTCTCTAAGGCGTGGCAGCAGCTTCATAGCCCACCAGCAGCACCGCCTGTTGGTCCACCACCGCGACAGCTACTCCCTGCTGAGGCACGGACCCATGGCCTCCTGCCTGGGCGAGGGTCAGCAGGAGGAGGACGCGCAGCCCATAATCGATGGAAGCCTGAACAGTCAGTCGGGAGTCATAGTTTAGTGGTAGCTGCTAAGACTAGTTTTAACTAGGTTTCTAGGGCGTGAATCTGTGCCTGCGTGTGTGAGCGTGTCTGCGCCTGTGAGTGTGTCCCCGTCTTAATGTTAGTTTCATTCTGGCCAAAATCGTGGCATATACAAATACCTGAAGTTCTTGCCACTGCATAAGCATTATCGTTACTCAGTATCAAACAATCATTATCCATCAAACGCCAAAACGGGTTTGCCTCTAGCCACTAACTAACTTGTAGATAGACGTATGAATTTGTATAAAAATGCTACAAATAATTCACTAGTCAATTACAATGTGAAAAATGCGAGCGCTCATTCTCTAGTTTCTCCTTAGACACTAACTATGTATATTATGTATTTGTTAAATATTCTTTAGGCTGAGGATGTACGAAATTACTGTGTATTTAATTTAAGTGTGACAATTGCAAAAATCATTTATAAAATGAATGGAGATCTTTTTGAAGGAAATTGAGCTGACTTTTCTTGGGGGGCTTAAAGATATAGTGGCTGTTCCTTGATTTATAATATTTTCTTCAAAAATACTTTGTGTAGAACCCATAAATCCCAACAGTAAGCATAAATCTCGGTGTTAACAACAGATTCTCCTTCTCCGAGCTGAGTTTCCAGTTCTAAGAACCATTCCCAGGGTCTTATAAATCAAAAGTATATAAAAAAAACGTTGAAAAAATGCACTGCAAAATAAACTAGAGCTTTGGCCATTCTGTTCCTTGAAGTTTTTGTTGATTGACGCACTTTTGACATTTCCACAATTCCATACAGCAAAGCATTTTCCGCTATTCCAGCGAAAGGCAATCCACACACGCACACGGGTCGTATGAGCAATAAATTATACACAAGTTCCGAAAGAAGAAGGGAGGTTCTAGTTTTCTAGCCTTCTTTTGTTTCGGAAATATAAAAAACAGGCACAAGAAATATGATGTTTTGCTATGTTGCCCAGGCGGAGTCAGTCCGGGAAAAAGCGGAGGGAAATAAAAATAAAAAAGAAAAGGAAACGTAGGAAAGCGTTTCAAAAGAATGAAATTTCATGGCAGGCAGGAGGCAAGCGGTACAAGTCGAGAGTCGTAAGAAAAGCGTTTTCATTTCATTTGGCAAAAATGTTTATACAAAACCAATTTTACAATTTTCGATTCAATTTCTGTTGCTGACATTTCACTTAAACGAAAACCTTAAAGGCGCAATTCATTTCCCCTCCATCTGCCTCTGCCTTTGTGTTACATGGGGCAAGGGGGTTACGTTGCGCTCCCCCCAATTGCCTTTGGGAGGATTGTAACGAACTTTTGCGGCAAAGGGCGTGGCCCCGGTATCATTGCCCTTTAATTGCCACACAAATTCCACGAATAAACCATGAAAAAGTTTGGTAATACTCCCCTAATTTCCCTCAGCCACTTGGAAATCCATAAAATGGCGAGTGATAAACTAATATTCGCCGGCAACATATGCTGCCAAGGGCCTCATAAATGTATGCCACACACACTCATAGCCACCCTCCTAAAAGCCCAATATCCCCAATATGAAATGAAATGGCCGCCAAACCTCAAGGACAACAAATATTAAAAATTCGTTTATGGCGCACCATAAAATCGAATAAAAACAATTGGCACATCAAAATCCACCGAGAAATGCCAGAGATCTTCATTGTCATTTGGGAGGCACGGAGGGTGGCTTTCGGTTGAGCCTTGCCTTTGGGGGAGAATTTCTGGGGAGGGTGGGGCTTGGCAAGGAAAATTCTTGAGCGCAAACCGGGGAAAAACGCCCGGCCATATGTTGCAGGCGGCAAACAGATGCCAAAAGAAATGGCTCAAGTAAATAAAAACAATCTAGGGAGCTTGACTCAAGCAAGGTGAATTTAAAATGCTCTTGAAAAATGTTATATCAGAATAATTATACCCATGCAGTCCATTATAATTTTATTCAAATGTTGGCAACGCAGTGAAAAAATCATTCCCTACCATATAAAGTATATATATTCAATAAATTATATAGCTGCCATAGGAACGATCGGAAAATGTTTTAAAAACAAATTATAACTTTTCCAGTTTTGAACATATTTCCATCTAAGTTAAGGTAAAGTCATTTTGTATTATTTTCTAATTATGGTTTTAATTTTATTAAAATCGGACGACTATATCATATAGCTGCCATATGAACGATCGTCAAATCTAGAGAAACCTACAAAACCTGCTCTCTCTCTCTCGGTATGTCTAGCTCTTCTCTGTGTACCTACGGAGCCATTGCTTTCTCTCTAACGCTCCCTGCCTATCTCTGGAGATACCTTTTTCTCTCATGCTCTCACCTTCTCTGTTCTCTTTACTCGGACAGTATAAATAGAGGCGCACCCTTCGCGGCGACTTCAGTTTGTTTGCAGTCTCCCCGCTGGTTACATCTATGGTGATAGTGAAAGTGTGTGCAGTTCGAGCTCAATAATATTACCTGATCAATGCAACGCTTCTGGATAAACAGGAAGATGCTCACTTCGCCTAATTGAAGTCATCAACAATACGATCAACAATAAGCAACGACGTAAGAAGATAACCGTGTATCCTCTCTGGGGTAAGTCCAAACCAATTATATTACCAATCATGCCTAGGTCAATAATTAACTGTTCATTTATTTTCTAATTAGTTAGTATAATTAAGTGATCATTTATTTTTCTATTAATTCCCTTATTCCCAGGGACTCAATAACTTAATTTTAAGTTTGTATACTCAAAAATAACAGCCTAACTTACTTAATAGTAAATTATTAACGAATATAATTTTTGTACCCAACTTTTACTACATTATTATAGCCTTACTGGGTATTGTAATTATACTCAAAAGCTTACAACGCAGTGAAGGAGTCATTTCCGACCCTTCAAACCATATATATTATTAATCAGCATCAACAGGCGAGTTGGTCAAGCCATGTCCGGTTGAAATTAAAATTTTCAAAATTTTTTTCAAAATTTCAAAATTTTATAAGGGTTTACATCGTTAAAATTTTCGAAATTTGACAAAAATTTTAATTTTTTAAAATTTCAAATTAAGTATACAGATTTTATAACCCTACTAAAACTAGCACAAAAAGCTATCCGAATTTTTTAACTGCACGGCTTACACACTTCGGCTTCTCGAAGTAAACTGTAAGAATGTAATAAATAAATGTTGAGATGTACAAGAAGTATAAAGATAACTAAACGAAATATTAATTAAAATATAAATTTACTTTAAAAATGTCTGGATTGTAGAAAAATCAATGATTGAGTTTCCATAGTTGATTTTATTCTTACCCATAACTATTTTATAGACTTAAATTGCATATTTTTGGGAGCTTTAAAATATTATCTGGTTAGTTTTAGGTATTTTTTTTTACGTGATTTTCAGGTTGATTTGAAAGGTTTCTTTTAAAATTATTAGGCTTTTTAAGGCAGCTCTCAAGACAGATTGCAAACAGTTTTTATAACGTTTTTCATACGGTTTTCAAACATATATTTTCAAACATTTATTTTCAAAAGAGTTTCAGACAGGTTTTTATAAAATTGTTATGTTAATTTTCTAACACAAGTTCGCTAAAAAATACTGCTAATTAAATATTAATAAATTGATTTAAAGTTCATAACAATATCTAAGAAACTGTTTGCGACTTTTTGCACATACTGCCTACTCAGCATTATAGAACCCATATATAGTAGAGTATTTCAAACCAGAGAAGTGAACTCCATAGGCGGGGTTGGATGCTGCTGTGTCCCCCTGCTCCTTAGACTGTCGAATCTGGGGCTCGATTTGCTCGGCGTCAGCTGGTTGGCCACTTAGGCCGCTGATGGAATTGCTTATGAATTATACAAGAATATTAAAACGTGCCCGGCTTGGCACGAATCTCGCTGGATATACGGGATATTTCAATTGCCGCCCCCTCTATAAGGAGGAGCGTAGAGGAAATCTTGGTCTCGCCGGGAATACATACTTTATTGGAAAAGTATGTGCCAAATGGTTATCGACGCAGGGAGGAGGTCATTTTCTTCAAGACTTGGCGCAAAAAACAAACAAATTGGGCGCTAAGTTGGCCGTTATTGGTTTTATTTGCAGGCCGGCAGGAATGGTCATAATTTGATTTTGGCAAAAAAGTCCAGAAGTTGCTGACCTTGATGATGATGATGATGGCATAATTGAGGCGGCTATTTGCGGTCGAAATAAACATGGCATTTATATGTTTAATATTTGTACATGTTTATTGTTTATGCGTATATAATTTACAGGCGGCAGAGAGCTCGGGATGCGCTCTGTGGCGGTCACTTAATCGAAGCATACATTCAGGCACGAGCTATTCACACGAAATGTTAACTTAAATGTTAGGATCCAAGCTTACAAGCTACGAATTGGCATTCAGTCGGGGCATAGTGGCATATACAAACTCATTCATTCACTCAAAGACATTCCCATACACACACACAGTAGCTGCTGCCACTGCTGCTGAATCCGGTTAAAAGCTACTTCAGGGCCGACGACAACTTTTTGGCTAAAAAGAAAAACTCTGAGCCCAGCTCTCCACCCCGGTTGCTGGCGGCGCTAAGCTTGGGCGGTTGCTGTCCCGGCTATTCGAAGGCTTCTTTTCTCTCAGTGATAGCGGGAAAACTGCGATATACTATCCTCATTTGGGGGTGCCACCAGCAATATGGGCTGCAAGTTCAAGCCAGTTATCCGCGGGTTCGATTTCCTGGACCCCGCCAAGCTAATCGCATCCGTGAGATACGCATTGTTGATTTCACCTGCGGATAATGTAACCCGATATCAACTATACAATCCATAAAAACCCATATCGTACCCACCTTTGTATAGCGAATTCTGATAAATCGGATCCGGCTGCAGCCGCACGTGCCGCGTGGCCAAGATGAAGGCCAGAGTGGCCAAGACCACGCCGTCTATGCAACCGATAATGGCCAACGGATAAGCCCAACGAATGCCGCACAATCCCAGCTCAAATCGATTGGCTTCCGGACCACAAATCTTACGGAAATCATCCGAGTTCCAGCCAAAGGGAAACGCCGCACAGGCCACGATCATGCACAAAGCTGAAAAACATTCAAAAGAAAAATAAATATATAAAAAAAACATGAAAATATCAATAGAAAACATGCGAACGTGATGTTTTTGATACGCTAGATACACAAAATATATAGAGCGATATATAGAGGTCGGCCCCCACCTGATATAATCTGCAGCCAGCCGCAAAGGTGGAAAACACGTGTTGACTTCATAAACAGCAAGCAGACCAAGAAAAAGATGGTCAACAAGGCCAGGGCAATGGCGCCTAGCATAAAGAATGTGGCCAACTACAGCAAATAGAAAACAAAATATATTATATAAATCTACGCCATCAAAATGCAAATTCCAATATGTAATTAATTTTTTTCGACGGTTCGCATACCTGAAACGAGAATGTGGGCACTGCAAAGATGCTCTCCCAGCGACGGCGGCAATTGTCGAAGATCTCATCCCGCTGGCACTGCTGCCACAATCCCAAGCGACCGGCTCCATCGTTGTCCGGGTCCCCGATCCACTCTGGAAATGGAGAAAATCAGATCAGGTAAATGCTGGGCGAGCATGGAGTAGTTGTCGCCACTCACCTGGCGTCACGAATGCCACGATGCCGATGATGGCATAGCAGATGGTGAAGATGGCCCACAGCACCCCGATCGCTTTGGAGTTGCGGATGTACTTGGAGGCGTACAGATGCGTGGTGTCCACGTACTCGATCTTCGTTCCCATTTTCTGGAGATGCTGCTGTGCTGCCTTGTCTGCCTGCGAATGGAGTGTTTGGAGAGCAGAGCGTGGTTCAGTGTTTAGCGACCAGCTTCGTGGGCATTAATTGGAAGACGGCACCGAAAGCAACCAAAGCAACGTCAACAATTGCGTTTTTGTCGGTCATAAATCGGTTTGTGAGCGCACTATTTTTAAGCTGATTAAATTGGCCAGCTTTCGGTTTGATGACCTCGCGGAAAAGTAATGAGCTTAAATCATGAAACTGGGGCTTGACATTTATAAATCACCCATCTTTTATGCGAGAAATGAATAGGGTCGATACTCAATACAATTAAGATATATTTATATATTATTTAATAGTTTAAACTTATTTTTAAAACTATTTACTGATGATTTATTGAGACAGTTTTCAATATTACGTATACGTAATATAGTTGCAATATTACGTATACGTAAAAGCAGTTTATGCTTGGAAATTAGTTTTAAACATATAATTTATTGGTCTTTAAAATTCATAAAGACTTTTGCGATATTATAGTATCCTGCAAGGGTATGGGAACGTCCCATAAACTTTGTATTTAAAATGCCATCGTAACATTTCCGATAATCGAACTCTGATGCAACTTATTTGCCATATTATACTTTCCAGCCATCTGCATGTGTCGTGTCCACTCAAAAACGTTTTCAAATCATTAATAAATGATTTTTTATGAAGTTTTCCCCTTCACTTCAATCAAAATCAACTTCAAAAATACACATTCGCATTTGCCAATTCAGCTGCGGATGATAGTCGCAAAAAGGAGAGAGAGAAATAGTAATATAGCCGGGGGATACATTTTCGAATTTGCTTATGTAAAGCAGCAATTATCTTGCTAAAAGTTGCCTCACATCTGCCAATTATTCTATGTCAAAGGGAGAGAGAGTAAAGTTCCCCAAAAGCGAATAAAATTATGCAAAATGTTTTCGAGCAAATGCCTAATTTTAGCCATGATTCATCGTCATCAGCAGACGAAAAAACTGGCTTGGCGATCCACAAACTTGTTCGGTTTCGGTCAAAAATTCATTAAAATAGCCACGAAAATGCATTTTCATTAGCTTTGTCTTCGGGCTTTCCCAGCCTTGCGTCTGCTTTTATTTATCATATTTATTTTTATGAAGAAACCGAGGAAACTGTAACACTAACTCGCCCCTCTCGTGAGAAGCAAGACAAAAGCGAACTCCACTTGGTCAAGATTGGTTCATTAAGGTGAATTAAACCCATGGCAAACAAAGAGAATAAGACTCAATTATGGGAGTCGCCGTCGAAGTCGAAGTTGGAGTTCGAGTCCAAGGCAAAAGCGGAATCGATTAACACAACAATGCTAACAACAAAAGAGAGAGTAGGTAGAGAAGAACAAACAAGTAAATAAATACATAAATACCTATTGTAATGTAAAAGCCCAACCCAGTAACACAAAAAAATGATATATATATAACTTTCCTGCCTGCTCGGCACGTGATAATATTGAACCGATCTCCGGCGAGTGAGTCATCTGGAAAATCGCAACACAGACGAGCCGGAAAAGCGAGTCTAGCCGGGGAAAATTGCAGTGGACAACCAGTACATATAATTGTATTGGCCAGATGCAGACATACCGCAGACACTACAACGTCTAATAATTTTCTGGTATCTCTCCGTTTGCATTTTCTGTGTGCTGTAATTTTGTGATTTGCTTGTTGGCTGGGCGTGAATTTCCATTAAATGCACTGGTGCCTCCTGCCTGCCTTTTCCATTCGAAGTTCGAACGTGACCAAAAAGAAAGTGACCAGTGGAGAGCCTTCGGATGACGCAGCACAATCAGCGGAGCTGGTCTCAGTTTCGGAGTTGAGTTACATCCGCTCACCGGCCGGTGGAGCATTCCAAACTTTTGACGAGTTTCACTTGCATGGTAAAGAAATATGGAAGAAACAAATCAATATACAGGTAAAAAAAATATTACGAATTTCTTATTACAAAACTGGAGAAGCCTGAAAGCCTTTATCATTATTTTAATTATTTACAAAAAGTACTAACAGTCGTAACTGCTTTCTAAATTTATGAATTTTTTAAATACATAAGAAATAGCACCGGTATGTACTCATTTTTCCTTTATTTTATAAAAAAAAAAACAAAGATAATTAATCATGCAAACCTTGCAAGACTTTCGTAACTTACCTAAAGTATATAAGAATGCCCTAACAAATTGCTAATTTACATTTATTAAAAAGCAACTTATTCAGGCAACACAAAAAATAATATATTACTCAAAAAAATATGTTTTAAAACATAAAATCTCAATCAAGTAAATTTCACAGCTACTAATCCTATTATATTAATGAATGACTAAAACCTCCAAAAATGTTTACCAATACGTGATCGTAATCTCAACAGTTTGACCTACATTTTGTATAGTATTTATGTTTTTTCTTCTGCATAAAAGTAAATACTAAATCAAGTTTTGGTTAAAATAACCTATGAATTAAGCCAAATTGTTTTGAAAAATATAAAATCAAGTCAAATTCAAAAATATTTAATTTATTGAACAAGAAAATAAATGTTGGATTAAGCATTTACAAATGTAATACAATGTTGGTAACTTGTTGGTTTTTACTGTCTGACAAATAAGGTCAGACTGACGCTAATTTCGAGTAAAATCTTTTGTTTTTTCGGTGCATAACCATAAATACACGAAAATCAAGCTGAAATTAACGGCTTTGGGTGAATTGCAGCAGTCTCAGCACTTTTTCAGCTGAAACTGCACATACTACTCGTGTGTGAGCTGGGAAATAAGGTCAGTTGGGTAATGGCAATACCTTAAACGTGGCGAGCGGCTAACTGAAAAGTGCCGCTGCAGTTGCAATTGCCGGTTGCAGTTGCGAAAACTGCAAATCAAACGGAAGAGGAGAGCACTCGGTACGGGCTTTCTTTTCGTCGTCCCAATACCGGCATTGGTCATCGCATCATCTCTCCCTGGGCTTCTGTCAGATGACTTTCTACTCCGAATAAACATAAATTTCACATTAGACACAGAAAGACAGACAGACACCTCACCTCAGGTGAGTGCGAGTAGCCGTGTCTGCAGCGGCTTTTGGCTTTGAAAAAAAAAGACGGGGTTCCCTCACCCCAACCGAATTGGCCACGCACTTGCAATTAATTTTCACATTTTCAGCTTTTCCTCAGCTTTTCCCCTTTCAGCTTGACGCCGCTAATTATGGCTAAGCGGGGGAAAAGCTTTCATTGTTCCGCTTGGCGATCAGGGAAGTCCATCTGTACACATAAGACTGCTCTTGTAACTAGCTTGTTATGGTTTGTTTTTAGCCAACAAAGTGGAACCTAAAACATGTTGAAGACGAAGTGTAACACATAAAGAAAAACTTTAAAAAACCCTAACGATTTGTGATCGATTTTATAAACTAAAACCTTTTCATTATTATTAAATTGGTTAATTAAGATAAGCCAGGTCAGTTGGTGGGAATTTATAACTTTAAATTAGTTTAAATTCTACAATTTTTCGCTCTCTGTAATAAACAACACCTTGTTGGTTGCTAAATTTTTAGCCAGCACCATGGAAACTGGTTCCTACATTTCAGAATTATGCGGAAATGGCTTTAAAAGTGGCTCCGGTTCCATGTTTTTTGGATTTCGGAATTTTTTTCTCGCCTTTTTCACCTTTGCCCATTTCTTTTTGGGTCCCCTATAATCCGTTTTATAAACATTTTTCTCCTTTTTTTTTGTTTTTTCTTCCACGATCGTTTCTGCATACATTTTGACGATTTCTTTTTTGTCCCGAAGAATTACCGGCAACGCTTTTTTTGCGGTCAGTTATTCACTGTATTGACAGGCCTTTACAGCTGCTGCTATCCATCTTGGGAAGACGTCTCTGTATATTTTTATATTTGTTTGTTTTGGTTTTTTTTTTTTGCGAAAGTCGGAGGCAGCCATATATCCACACGGCCCCTTTGAAGAGAGGCTTTAGGCCCCATCCAATCGCATCCGACTCGAGCTGGTCCGCTCACTCACTTCGGCGGGTAGGAATGTGTCTCGGTTTTCCTACGTTTTTTATTAGATCACGATTTGGATGTTAGCAAACATTCGCGCATACCAAGAGCCAGCACCATGAACAGGGCCCACAATGGGGGTCTCTGCACATAATAGTAACTCAGCCCGAGAGATTCTTCACTCGGCTTTGGGCCGGGAACAGGCCAGGAGCGGCTTGGGGTGTTCCCAAAATAGGTTCTTTTGGACGGCTTGGGGTAGACCATAAAATATTACTTATTTGATGTGGTCCTTTGCATATCTTAAAGCAATTAATAGTGCATGAAACAGACCTTCCCTTCCCTTCAGTTTAATCTGAGTACAATTTTGAAGGAATTTAGGGTCTCCTCTGGAGTCATCCCTAAATTTCCCTTTTTTTTCATCTTCTGGTTTTTCCATAGCGCCCTATATCCATGCCCTTCACCGCGAAGGCCGCCACTGCGCAGCCGCAAAAGTATCAGCCAAGATGCTCGTTTGCCTCAAAAAAAAAATATAAAAAACAAAACCAACAGAAAAACAAAAAAAAACTGTGCTCTTTCTGGTTTTTCACGTTACTCGGGCGCACAGCAGTTGTTGTTGCAGTTGCTGTTGCAGTTGCAGCAGTTGTTGCCGCCGTCAATACGCACGTCTTCACATTACCAAGATATATGGCTGTGTGTGTTAAACACACGGAAAGAAATAAGTGTAGTAATATTTAATATATGAAAATTGAATGCCAGATTGTATATATATGTTCAAAAAATACAGAATCGGGCCTTCTTTTAAAAGCTATTTGAACTAACTTTTATATGTAATGTATTTTATTGAATATTAATATTAATTAAATATATTTGCTTAAAAAAGGAGGAGTTTTAAGGATTATTTAGTTTATTTTATAATTATAGGAACACATAAATATATTATTCGTTTTAAAATCATTTTATGAATTTTATATATCCCTTAAAAACGAAGCCTGTTAATACCTTAACATTTTTAAGCAGATCAATATTCATATTCTTTACATATATTTCCTTAATAATTTTATACGAGAGGGGTTTATTCCTAAAACAAGAAGGTATACGATTTAAAGTGTATTTTTCCCGAGTGTAACCATGTATGTGTATGAGAATGTGAATGTTTTCTGCACTTTTTGCCATATTGTTGCTGTTGTATCTAATGTTGTGTATATTCCTTTATTTTTTGTAGGTTTTCACGTTTTTATGTTTGCTTGAACTTTGATGCTAGTTTTTAAGTTATTTGTTGTTGTGAATATTGTTGCTTTGGTTGTTGTCCATCGTTATACGACTTTTGCAAAATGGCAAAGAAAAACGGGGCGCAGTTTTGTCGGTTGGCTGACATTTACTTTTTGCCGTTAAGATCGCGCTTAATTTGAGGATTTTGCAAACTCTTGCTTTTCTGCTTACGTTGATCGAGAACTGGTTTCGGCTCTAACTTGGCTTTATGGGTGACGATATTGTTGTTATTTAAATATATATCTTTTTGCTATTGTCGCGCGTGGTTCGACGTTCGCGAGTTGGCATTAATTATTGAAAAAGTCGCGGGCTGAGAATTCGATCCGATTCAAGAAACCACACTAAGACTTAGCTCAACCGTTCCGTTCGGCGCTGAAAAACGAACTGAATATTTCGCTGGCTTGAAGCGTTAAAGATACACAGACACACAGATACTCACACTCACGCACACCGTTACCTACCTGTATCTCACCTGTGTTTCCGAGAGAGCCCTGGAGAGAGTTCCCTCGATCTTCAAACCGCCTTCGATAAGTGCAGCGAAAATTGTTGGCATTTCTTTTCAGTCATTTTACCTCATCAGCTGGTTTGGCTGATAGATAATGCAGCCATGAATGTCTTTCCCTCGAAGAATTGCTGAGATTTCTCCTCCACTTATCTTTTGGTCAACAAGGAGATAGTTAAGTGAGGCACAATCGGACGGGGGAGGTTTTCCACTTTGCCAACTACCTGCAGGATGTTTGTGAATTCCAGGAACTGCTTTCTTTGTGCAAGAAAATGCCTAGACAATTATTTGGCCAGGAAAACCCTCGAAATCATGATGAAATAGATAAGTATGATTTTTGAAATGTAACAACTATTTGCATAAATTCAATTTGCAATCTCCATTATTTTAAATTCGATTGGAATTTGTATCTGAAAGTATCTAATACAATATTTATTATCTGTGATTCCTTTAAGTTCTGAAATATTTTTCTAAAACAGCAACATGTTTTTTCCTTTCCGATACTATAAAGCATATAAATTCTTAATCAGCATTAACAGCCGAATAAATCTAGCATTATCCAAAAAAAAAGTACAAGTTTTTCACAATTTTATAAGTTTCAAGAATTAAAAGAAAAATGTATATTTTTTAAATGTAACATAAAGCATACAAATATTTTAAGCTAAGAAAAACTAGCACAGAAATACTTTCCGAATTATTATGATTGATTTCAAGTCGAACTTCCGCATTGCAAACTATGGCTACCGGAAGTAAGCTTCCTTCTTGTTATTTATCTGTTTTTCTATGCGATTTTTTATGTCAAGTTCCACTGATATTACATATTTCTATCTTTCTAAGCCAATTAACTTCAATATTCTTTACAAGATAGAAAATAAAAACAAGCTAAATATAAATAATTCAACATTTCCACCTAAATTTTAAAAAGACCGCCTTGCCGAACTCAACACGATTATTAATCGCATACTGTATCTCCCATCCGCAGCAACCACCTCATACTGATAGCAGCTGACCTATCAGCTGTTCCCTTTACTAATCCCCATTTCGGCACGCACTCACGTAGTTTTCGAATCTATAGACCTTTTTGTAAAAATTCCCTTAAAATTAGGTAGATTAAAGGTAGACGAGCAAATATACCCGGAAAGATGAGCGAAATCAGCAGCTCCGAAAAACTGGACTACGTGAAATCCAAGATTGGCAAATATCCAGACTTTCCAAAGGCGGGCATAGTGTTCCGGTGAGTTCACATCGCATCGCGACGAGGTTATCTGTGATTAGGGCACAATTGATTGTGCTCCAATTATGTTTACATACACGCCAGCTATCGAGCGAGCTCTTTATCAAGGTTGTTAAAGTGTCAAGCCCTCTGTTTTCATGTAGCGACATTTTCGGAGCCCTCACCGATGCCAAGGCCTGCGCTTATCTGAAGGATTTGCTGGTGGCCCACATCAAACAAAGCGCTCCAGAGGCTGAGATCATTGTAGGCCTGGACTCTCGGGGCTTTCTTTTCAACCTACTAATCGCAACCGAACTGGGAGTAGGATGTGCCCCCATTCGCAAGAAAGGAAAGCTGGCGGGCGAGGTGGTTTCCGTGGAATACAAGCTGGAGTACGGTAGTGTAAGTAGTATTAAAGTTACAAACTTTACCAAATAAATTTAAGACCAAATATATAAACTAATTAAATACTATTTGTTATTTTCCAGGACACCTTTGAGATTCAACGTTCCGTTATTCAGCCGGGGCAGAAGGTGGTCATTGTAGATGATCTTCTCGCCACCGGTGGTTCCCTGGTGGCTGCGTCCGAGCTAATCCGCAAAGTGGGTGGCATTATCGTCGAGAGTGTGGTGGTTATGGAGCTTGTAGACCTGATGGGTCGCAAAAGACTGGATGGAAAAGTGCATTCCCTGATACAGTACTGAGAGTTAATCAAAGTGTGGCAAAAGGCCCTCGACATTTGCATTTACCTGTTACCTCTCAACGCAACTTTTCATTTAGCGAATTTGTATACCAACTGTAAAATGTTAACATTTTGTAAATCAGACATTTATTTTTATAAATCAATATACTTGAATATAATGTCAGAGTCTAAAGTTAACAAAGTATTGATATTGATATTGATTGAGACGATCGAAAACACCATTTACAAGAGTTTTTTTTAGAAAACCAAATAGAATATATATTTATTTAAATATTTCAGTGATCTGTGAGTTAAGGAAATATTCATATTATATTTAATACAGATTTATAGTTTAAGAAAGGTAATTTTAAATCATCAATACATCGATATTTTAATTAGGGATAATATCGACACTTGTCCACCACTAGCCGACTGACAGAAAAACAAAGCAAATTGCTATAAAATATTCCCTGCGAACAAAAAAATTAAAATGCAGCTTAAGTTAAAGGTTGTCCAACTCTAAAGGTATCCTAAAATCCAAGGAAATGGATGTGTAAGTCAATAAATCACTGCTTCGATATTTATATCATATATTTGGATATTTAATTTCAGACCAAAATGTCGCGCTTGCCTGGGAACCGAGCCAGTTATGTTCAACATTTTTGAACAGGTGCCGGAAAAGGATATCTCCATTGCCGATCTTCTATCCCAATGTACTCGATATGATGTTTCTAAAGGCGATTCTTATCCCGAAAGCATCTGCGAGACTTGCCTGCACCTTGCCCAAAACTGTTGGGAGATACAACAAACCATCAAGAAGAGCCACCATCTGTTCCTACAGTTGAAAAAGGAGAAAGATATAGCCAAGGATATCAAGCGCTCTGGTGGCCTTCACACATGTTCCCATTGCTCAAAGTCATTTCGCAACAAGTCAAAACTTAAACGTCATTTAATAACTTTCACAGGAGAGCGAAAATATAAGTGTTCCCAGTGCCCAAAGGCGTATCCCCGGGAAAGTGATCTCGAAAGACACATTCGAATTCACACTGGAGAACGACCGTATAAGTGTTCCCAGTGCTCAAAAGCTTTTCCCTGGAGAAGTGGTCTCCAGAAACACATTAGAACTCACAGTGATGAGCGACCGTATAAGTGTTCCCACTGCTCAAAAGCGTTTTCCCGGAATAGGACTCTCCAGGACCACATTCGAACTCACACAGGAGAGCGACCTTATAAGTGTCCCTACTGCGGAAAGTCCTTTCCCGTATACAGTGGTCTTCATGCACATATTCGAACTCACACCGGAGAGCGACCTCATAAGTGTTCCCACTGTTCAAAAGAGTATTTCAGGGGAAGTGATCTACGGAAACACATTCTAATTCACACTGAAGGACTACCCCATAAATGTTCCCACTGCTCAATAGCGTTTTTGCGGAAAAGTGATCTCCGGAAACACACACAAACTCACACTGGAGAGCTACCCCATAAGTGTCCCCACTGCTCAAAATCGTTTTCCCGGAAAGTCTCTCTACGGGAACACATTCGAACACACACTGGAGAGCGACCGTATAATTGTTCCCACTGCTCAAGAGCGTTTTCCCGGAAAATCACCCTAAAGGAACACATTCGAACTCACACTGGAGACCGACCGCATAGGTGTCCCCACTGCACAAATGGATTTTCTCGGGAACGTGATCTCCAGAAACACATTCGAAAACATTCTAAACAGCGATCGTATAAGTGTTCCCATTGCTCGCAATCGTTTTCCAGAAAGTATAATCTTCAGAGTCATATTCGAAAACATGCTGAGATCCCGCGCAAAGATTGATGCCCATATATATTAATATATGCTCGATATATTAATATTTAATCAAGTATAAATTCAGGTCTTTGAAGTGTAAAAATATGTATTTAAATTTGAATATATTCATCGTTATACTTTAATAAATTAAATCGTAATAATAGGAACACTAAATGGATCAAGATTAGTTCTAGCATGATTACGCATTTTGAAGTGCCGAAACTAGTTCCTTAAAGTATGCAATATATATTTTTAAATTAACTCGATATTATTTTGACATTTAAAAAAGTGAATTTCGGTAATT
This sequence comes from Drosophila bunnanda, assembly GCA_035046265.1. NCBI lineage: Eukaryota > Metazoa > Arthropoda > Insecta > Diptera > Drosophilidae > Drosophila > Drosophila bunnanda. Next base: position 6,238,283 of record JAWNOB010000075.1, read on the forward strand.
GGATCTGAAATTGATAAATATTTAAACTTAAGGAATATACTTATGCATATATATATTGTATTTTTCTCTGTCTACCGGATGCCTGCCGCGTCCTAAACTCTCACTGCGCACTGCACTCTCTGAAGCGTTGTTGCTCTCCTGTACCGCTCTCTCTACTCACGCTAACACCGTTACCGGCTCTTTCGCTCAGCAATAAACAAAAATTGTTGTGCTGCCGTCCGCCCCCGCGATAAACAAATCAAATGTGGAAACAGCAACAAATGCAACCCCCAGAAGAGGAAAAACAAAAAAAAGAAGCGCACAGGTAAACAAATGGCAAGCAAAGCCAGAGGAGAAAAGTCGTGGAATCAAGGATTAAAGGAGCTGAAGGAGGAATCGCATGCGCTGGCAAAAAGCTGGCAAAGGCAGTGGAAAGCATGATGGCTTGGCGAAACGAAACGGAAAACTGCCTGCTGTGCTGCCAGCGACGCGGCCTGTGCTCATTTCGCATTTGATTCATTCGTGAAATGTGCGTTGTGCGGTGATGACGCTAACGGTTAGTTTGTATTTTTGTTTGGTGTCGGTGTCTCTCTTTGCCCCCTGCTCCGGGCGGAAAAAAAATCAAAATTATTAAAAGCACGCCTGGCGAATTAATATTGATTGTGCGATTTTCCTCAATTGGCAAACAATTGAATATTTGAATAGCAACAAATTTACAAAAAAGCAACCTGCCCTCTATTAATGGAGGCTCATCTCGGCCCCGTGTTTGTTGTTGTTTATTGTTGTGAAAATAAAGAGGAGGCGGAGGGAGAGAGAGACAGTGGAGGGCAGAGCAATTGACAGCACGTTACGTATACGCCTCTTACGCCCCGCATTTATAGTAGCATTTTGTTTGCCAAGTTTTTTTCGGTCTCTGTGTGTTTGTGTGCATAAAATAATTATTTAAAACCAAAACCTTTAAAAAGAAAAGTGAAAATTGGTTAAAGTTTGGTCTCCAAATGTGTTGTAAAAGTATTAAAAATTAAAGAAGTTCAGCAGAACAATTAGCTAAAAGTAAAGAAGTGAACCTAAAATGAAAGTCAAATTAAAATAAATTGACAAAAACCAATTATTACAGTGTTTACAAATTCAAAAATATGAAAGTTCCATTTTATTACGTATTTTTAACATCATAACAAATAAATTGGGGTCAAGGCCAAGCCAATAATTCGTTTAAATAAACTAACTAAAATTAAAAATAACAACCAAATTTCTTTTATACAAAACACCGCTACAAACATCTTATTTAACTAATAATAATAAATTCCAAAAGCAGTGGGAAATATTCGTATATTATTTGTAACAATTGAAAATCAAACCTGCGAGCATGAATATAAAATAAATACAATTTTAAATGGGCAGAAAAATCAACATAAATGTATAAATATAAATAAACAAAGTCAACAGCTTGCTAAAAGTGAAACTGCGAAACATAAACAGATAAAAAGCACAGCTGATTAAGATAAATAAGGGGTGAAAATGTGAGAAAAATGTAAATAAGGCAAAGACAAAAGTATGCAAAAGTGAAAATAAACCTGCGAAAATAAATAAGGGGTGTTTTCCAGCCGACAACTCGAGTTGCACTGCGAATATAATGGAGTTTGAAGAGCGGAGAAAATCAATAAACGACTTCCTTTTTGTTTTTTTGCCTTGGCCTCACTTGCAACAAAAAGCACACCCCCAATGAATCAAAAACAAAAGGGGGAAAACCGGGGAACAAAGGCGGAAGCGAATCAATTGTTTGGCCCGAAATATCGAGCAGTGGCACAATTATTGTTTTATGGTCGAAAGCCACTCGACCATAAAGCAAAAAAAACTGTCATTTTCCTCAAGCTCACTCGATATATTTTTGGTTTCCGCTCTTGTTTTTTTTTTTTTCTTTCGTTTCTGATTTTATGGTTTTTTTTGTCAAGAACATTTAGCACAGCAAACTAAATTTAGACAGCACAACGTGGACGCCGACGATGAGCAGCACCACTTACAAAATCTGTCGCCAACTGCAGGCAAAGTTTGCGGCCGCGTAGCTAGCAGCAGCAGGAAATGTCCCACGAATATCAATAGCAGATATACACGCTATATCTAAAAAAAAAACAACAACCAAATCAATCCAAATCCGGGAACCACTGCAATCCACTCCAACCCGGAAACGAGGAGCGGATAGAGAGGTCCAGGTCCAGGCCCCCAATCAGTTCCTATGCAGCAAGCATCGAGTTTAAATGAAATTGAGCAAGAGCCTGGCAAACTGTCGCGCCATCCGGCGGTATTTGCTCATCTTCACGGCCGTCTCCCTGCTCCTGCTGCCCCTGTCCTTGGTCTACCTGGTGTGGAACGAGCAGCTGCAGAAGATCCGAGGATTCGAGGTGAGTCCTACATTAGTGGGTGGTGGATGGTGGTGCCCCACAAGGGGGAGTAGCATGTATTGGGGTTTTGGTAGTTTCGTGTAGCCCTTTGAGGGTCCGGCACAAACATTTGCTGGACAAATCGCTTGTACACTGTACACGGAGAAAAAATAAATATAATATAATAATTTAAAGGATTCATAAGTCGCCGTAAATATATATACATATTTATATTTAAAGTACTATATTTTGTAATAAAGATTTTTTAATGAATTACTAAAGCCTTAAGAGAATTATCATGATATAAGTTCTATTCAAATTGTAAGTATTTCGGCTTTAATTGTAAACTTTAATTTATAGCAAAACATTGCTTAAAATAATTTAATAATGAGACTATCATGGCTCAAGTAATATCAATAATATTGTAGATATATTTTCAAGCTAAGGAACATTTTATTAGCAACACAAAAACCGGCCATCAGAGATTTATGGCATACCTCTAAATTTTAATTGCTTTTTTCTAATGGTTGCTGGAATGGTTAATTACTTCACATCAATTTTGAGTGCTAATTAATGTCTTTTAAATGATGGAACCGGCTTAGAAATACCGTATTTTTTCTCTGTGTACTGTTAGCTGTAGATATATATGTATATATGTATACACTCGCTTGTAGTTGCCGCCCCGCCTGCCCAGCCTGCCTCGCCCACCCCTTCATCGCCTGACAACAAACAAATTGCAGGCCATCGATTGCCTGACTCAGTTCCAGGCCATCAAAAAAATACAAAAGAAACAGAGGAAACCCAAAAACGATACTGAAAATCAAGCATAAAAAACCCAATTAGAAGTAATTACCTCAAAAATGCAGAGCCAATCCAGCGATCTGTGGAAAATCAACAAACTTATCAGCTAAATAATAATGCTCTCTGATTCTATAAACAAACTCAATAAACATGTGAAGGGCATTCGAGGCTGAGAACCACTTGCACACAAATTAGCAGGCCAATCGCAGCGATCGCTATAAATACACGATAAATAGCTGGTATTGAAAGCATCTTCATGTTATTGTTTACTTATCAGAGTTGTTACTGATTTTAGCATATGTATGTCTTAGCATTCCTTTTGTTTCGCCTCTAGCACTTGCACAAACACTTTCATCGTCTTAATTCTCACCTGGGGAACTGGGGAACTGGACTGCGCTATTTGAACTGGCTTTAAAGCATTAAGCATCGCGCCCGATCGGGTGCAAATTAATTCGAAATTAGCTGTGGCCTCTTATCGCCTATTTGTGCATCAAATTGAGCAAATGTCGAATAAAGACGGAATATTCCAAGCGTCGGAGCAATTACACGAAACACACACACGCAATGGCGACTTGGACTCCGGCGACTACGGAAAACGCTTCGGTCTTGGCTTATAATCACATAAGCTGGCCGGCCACCCACCGGACACGCCCAGTTTTGGCCCGGACAACCCTTTTGGCATGGCCTAAGCCGATTGCACTGGGCAAAATTATTTTAAAGTACTTTTGTTTTCAAATAAAATGGTGTCCAAAAGAATACTTATACCCTTGTAGGGTATAATTTCAGTCAGAAGCTTGAAACGCAGTGAAGGAGTCATTTCCGACCCTATAAATCATATATATTCTTGATCAGCATCAAAAGGGGAGTCGATCTAGCCGTCTCCGAACAAAAACAAAATTTTTCAAAAATTTGCCATTTTTTCAAAAAAAGGAAAGGGGTTACATCATTAAAATTTTCAAAAATTGGCCAAAAATTGAATTTTTTTAAGTTTTTAACTGAGTATGCAGATTTATTAACCTACTAAAAACTAGCATAGAACTGCTTTCCGAATTAAAATTAATGCATTTTTGGCTTAGTTACGAGATTTTCAAATCTTGATTTGTCGAAAAAATTCTCATATAAAAATATCGAAAAATCTACTCCAAAAATGCTATTATACTTTTATTCAGAAGCTTGGAACGCAGTGAAGGAGTCATTTCCGAACCTATAAATCATATATATTCTTGATCAGCATCAAAAGGAGAGTCGATCTAGCCGACTCCGAACAAAAACAAAATTTTTCAAAAATTTGCCATTTTTTCAAAAAAAGGAAAGGGGTTACATCATTAAAATTTTCAAAAATTGGCCAAAAATTGAATTTTTTTAAGTTTTTAACTGAGTATGCAGATTTATTAACCTACTAAAAACTAGCATAGAACTGCTTTCCGAATTAAAATTAATGCTTTTTTGGCTTAGTTATGAGATTTTCAAATCTTGATTTGTCGAAAAAATTCTCATATAAAAATATCGAAAAATCTATTAAAAAAATGGTATTATACTTTTATTCAGAAGCTTAAAACGCAGTGAAGGAGTCATTTCCGACCCTATAAATCATATATATTCTTGATCAGCATCAAAAGGCGAGTCGATCTAGCCGTCTCCGGACGAAAACAAAATTTTTCAAAAATTTGCCATTTATTCAAAAAAAGGAAAGGGGTTACATCGTTAAAATTTTTAAAAATTGATAAAATTTTAATTTTTTTAAATTTGTAAATTGAGTATGTAGATTTATTAACGTAATAAAAACTGGCATGAGAAAGCTTTTCGAATTGAAATAGGTGCATTTTTGGCTTAGTTATGACTTTTTTTAAACTGTGATTTGTCGATCCAATTGTGATATAAAAATACCGATAAATAAGGATTAATAGAGTAGTTATAATTGATTTCCGATCTAATAATTCAATTTCAAACCTGAACGGTTTATAAACTTTAAAAATGGTTTACTTTTAGGACTGTTTGAATGTGTTTAAGTACATTTCAGTGCCTTGGTTACAGTGTATGCCAAGGATCATTACAGAAATATTCCTTTGTTAAATTTCTTTAACAGTATCCAAAGTCATATTACCTTTTCTCTGTGTAATTATCGCTTGCAATGCTTTGGTTGCGTGGTCGGCCGAGACTCGGGGGCGCCCGCCCCATTCGCAGACGGCCTTGGCCAAATGGCTTGCAAAAAAGGCAAAAGTTTCGCACAAATTACACTTAATTGCGTGTGGCATCATGAAAATGTAATCAAGGGGGCTAAATTCGATCGATTCCTGGAGGGGCGCCTAGACCTCACGTAACATACCCATGCTGGCCCACTGATAATTTGCATAACATTAGCCAAAATGATGAATGCTTAGGCAGACGCCCAAAATGAAAAAATAATGAAAGCACATGAAAACACGCATACGCCGCGTTGGCTCCCAACTAAGCTGTTGTACTTTCCTTGTTTCGGCTGGCACACACGCATAATTAGGCAAGGTTTTTGACACTCACACCCCCTAAAAAAAATAACACACAGGTCACGCCCCCTGTGCATTCCTATAAGCCCCCAAAAGAGCGCACAAATTCCAACATCCCATAGTCCCCGGGCATTCCGCACAGTTCACGTCATGCTCATAGCGCCACTTTAGCTTAAAATGACAAAGGAAGAATTCTCTACACCCTTACATGGACCTTTGACTTCATTTACGTGGACAACATTAACATAAAACTGAATAGATAATTATTTAAATAACTTATTCCCTAAAAATGTAAATAAATTAAAATTGAAGACAAGCCATTTAGTTCAAAGCCCCAGAGCCTTCCTAAAACATATAGTATATAGTACCTCATTCCTTATTCAGTCCCAGACGTCCAGCCATGACCATTAATCAATCTTATCTGAACCATGCATTCATGTAGCAGAGACTTGAGTCCGCCCCATGACCCATAGTGAAAGTCCCCGCCCCTCGAAGGGTATGTACATACATATAGCGTATATAGTATATGGTACTATTTCTGGGGAGCGAGGCGTACGCGAGTCAAATGCAAAGTGCTGCCATGATGACGCCAACTTATCCGCGGAGCCACTTGATTCATGCTGCGATTCCCCGGATGACAGTTGACACTGGCGTCTGGCGGTTTTAATTGGGGATGGAGACTGAGATTGAGATTGAGATTGCGACCTTGACAGACCGCTTGTAAATTACGCATACGCCACGTCATCTCTGCCTATTAACCCAAAAATAGTAACGAGCTAAAGAAAAACCTTCAACCCAAACATCCAAAATGCAACTGATCTTTTAGGCTTTTAATGTGCAGCAGCCGCCGCAGCAGCAGCAGCAGCAGCAGCAGTTACATCCGCAGCAGGGGCAGCAACAGGAGCAGCAGCAACATGGCCAGCTTCCGTATCCGGTGGTCCGGTATCCGGTGCTGCTGCTAAACAAGAACAAGAACAAGGATCTCACCGTGGTGGCAACGGGCAAGACTAAGAACAAGTGGCGCTATGTCGATAAAGTAAATATGTAACCCACACAAACACCACACACAGCACACGCAACACCACCACCACCACCACCAACACAACCACCCAACACCAAAAACACTTAAACTCACAGGCTCGTATAATTAATGATGTAAACAAAGCAAACAAAGCTAAAATAAAATTCAGAGAAGCCAAAGTTGATTGACAGGCATTTGGGCACGGCATTCGATTCGATTCCCACTCCCATATTTCGACTCCTCCATCATTTCCATCAAGCATGTGGGCCTTCCTGCGGCTTTTCTGCTGTGGCTTAATTTTCCGTATGTTTGTCCATCGACAGGACAGCAACCAGACGCTCCTGCCCCTCATTCCCGAGTATGCCGTGCAGACACTTTCGCCGCAGGAAATGCTTCATGTGGAGCAACGGATGGACCAGCGAAGGGAGCGGCTGAGGGACAAGTGTTCCGCCTACGGCCTGGACGTTCTAGGTAAGTGGCGTCCGACGCGAATTCCATGGCACACTTCCTGGGCCTCTCACTCACTCCCACGTCCATCTTAATTACAGGTCACGACTCATGGCACACCCCGAATACGTGGGAATTTCTGGTCAACAAAAAGTATCACATTATATGGTGGGTGCTGAATTCATTCACAGTTCTGTTAGCCTTTAGACACTATAAGGTGCCGAAGAATAAGTTTTGAGTTAGTCTTTTTCCAGATATTTATCTTTTAAAGCACATTATTTGGCAAATCTATAAATTGTTTTTGATTCGATTTGATATTGATTTATACATATTTTATAAATATTTCTTCTCCTATTTATTATGTAGGTGCAATGTCTTTAAGGCAGCCTCCTCATCCTGGATGTTCAACTTCAATGTCCTGGCCGGCTACTCACCCAGCTATTTGCGAAAAACCAAAAAGATTCTCCTCAATCTGGCCAGGGAGCGCTATCCCCGTGTGACCCTCGACGAGGTTGGTGTGCCAACGGATTGCCTGCCCCGACCGTATTGAGTTACTATTTATTATTTGACTTTCCCATTCCCGTGATAGCTGCGTGAGGCCCAGAATTACTCGCTGACCTTCATCATAGCACGCGACCCCTTCGAACGGCTGTTGAGCGCCTATCGGGACAAGATGGTGTTCGCCCTGCCCTACTCCTTCCACGACAAGTTGGGACGCAGCATTGTGCGTAATTATCGCAAGAAGGTAAATACTTGGAGGGGTCTACTCGGATTTAATTTAAATTTCTTAATTTCTCCCAACACCCAGCCCGCGTTGGCAGCCCGTGCGGCCAACACAAAGTTTCCCTCGTTCCCCGAGTTTGTCCACTGGCTGCTCGACCAGGTGAAGCGGGGCAGCTTCATCGACATGCACTTCGTGTCGGCCACCTCCTTCTGCACCCCCTGTCTCATCCGGTTCGACATGATACTGAAGTTCGAGTCGCTGGCGGAGGATCAATTATATCTTATCGAAAAGACTGGCCTGAAGCGGGTGATAGCCCCCGTGTGGCGCAACATGGGCAAGGGCCGGAAGACGCACGAGCTCCAGCAGCAGTTCTACGCGCAGCTGACGCGCCAAGAGATGCTGGCGCTCTACGAGTATTACAAGTAAAAAGCCAATGAATATTTTCTGTAATTTATTTTTTAAACCCTTTCATTCTTGACAGATACGACTTTGAGCTGTTTGACTACGACATCCAGGAGTATCTGCAGGTGGCCCGGCCGGACGTGGCCGATAGTCCGGCGAGCACAAAGAATTAGCCCCGGCTATGAATCTTAGACTTTGCTAATTAGAAAATACCAATGAATCAAGTTCAACGAACTCACATATTAGCCGTCACAGTACGTAATTGCAAATGTTGATAATACTGAAGGAAAACAATAATAAACTTAACTATATTTAAAATAAGCGTACTTCCGTCTTTTTATAATCCCTTGTTAAACAATAAAAGAGTTTACATTTGTGTATTTGCTGATGAATATTATAGAGTTTAGTCCTTAATTTTACTGGGCCTTGTTTTGGCCCATTTTTTTGTCTTAAACTAGGCATATTTTTACGTTGAAAAATTGGCTGATTATTGGTATATTTATGTTGAAGGATTATCATTTGTTTTGTTTTCCTTCGGTTTCTTAATATAAAAAAGAATGTGTTTGCATATAACATTAAAAAAAAAGGGGGAACACATACTGATCGGCGAAATCGTTTCGAAAAAGTTCGTTCGAATGGAAAACGATTTGCAGCAATGGGAACACTTATGTCCAGTGTAAACTCGAAATTGTGTTTATGGATATCATATGATCGCTTTTGGGCAGTGGGAACACTTAAACGGTTGCTCTCCAGTGTGAATTTAAATGTGTGCCTAAAAACTAATGTTCAAAGGAATCGATTTGGAGCAGTGGGAACACCTATACGTTCGGTTTTTAGTGTGAATTCAAATGTTTTCGGAGATAAGTTTTATAGGGAAACGCAGTGGCAGAATATAGATATTGCTCCTAATAAAAACATCTATGTATTGATGAATTAAAAATTCATTCTTCATTTTTTTATTAATCAATTTGATGTAATAATTTTATTTTACTAATTTAAAAACTTACAAAAACTGCAGTTTTTTTTGCCGAAACGTTTAACTAAATACATTCTCGGTCGGGAGTTCTGTATATATTTTATTAAATACCTTTTTATTCGAGTTTATGGGATAAAAAACTTCAACCTTGATGTAGTTTTCTTTTTCAAGTTTGAAATCTGATACTTGTCATTGATTGTCTTTAATTGAATACCAACAATCGATAGTGCCGATAGTTGCCCACACCAAACAGTCATATCGATAGCGACAATCAACATTTTGACAGCTCTATCACGTAGACGCCGAAAACGCGCAATTTTTTCGTCCGGCGGAATTTGCAAATGCGAGTGATATTTGTAAATTAAGTTCAACTGGAGCATTTCAATCGCAGTTACTGTCAACGACTCCGGTAGCAAGATGCCAAGCTTTGTGCTGGATAAAGAGGCTTTTGTGCGCCGCGTTAAGCGCCTCTACACTGAATGGAAGGTGAGTTTGTCCGTCCGACTGTCTGCCGGGCTTTTGTGTCTGCTTGCAGGAGCACCGCATCGAACGCATGGAGACTTTTTTCCATTAGCGCAGATAAAATGTATTAAGAATTATGATGAAATTCGATACTTTCTCGGGAGAAAAATGACCAGGCAGCTGCCGTGTTAGGTTAGGCGCGGAAGATTGCTATCAGTGAAGTTTTTCTATCATGGCATGAGACTACAGCGTTTTCTGCGTTCTCCTCCAGGCTCCCAGCATCGGGCACGACGACGCCCTGAGCAATCTGGACTGCATTATGAGCGTGGTGGGCGCCGACGAAGATGTAATCTATTCCAAGTCTATGGCCCTTCAGCTTTGGCTCCTGGGCTACGAGCTAACGGACACGATCTCCGTGTTTGCCACGGACGCGATCTACTTCCTGACCAGCAAGAAGAAGATCGAGTTCCTGAAGCAGACGCAAAATATCAGCGAGGAGGGCGTTCCAGAGATCAAGCTGCTAGTGAGGGACCGTGTAAGTGTTGACACCGCTTAAACTTGACCTGAATCGTGTAATACCCTGTTTTTCCCGCCCAACAGACTGACAAAGACAAGGGCAACTACGAGAAACTGATAAAGGCCATACAGAACTCAAAGAAGGGGAAGCGTTTAGGCGTCTTTACCAAGGACGCCTATCCTGGCGAGTTCAGTGAGGCGTGGAAGAAGTCGCTGATGGACTCAAAGTTCGAGCACGTTGACATTAGCACAATAATTGCCTATTTAATGTGCCCGAAAGACGAATCCGAGATAAGCAACATACGCAAGGCCTCACTGGTGTCCATGGACATCTTTAACAAGTATCTCAAAGATGAGATTATGGACATCATTGATTCAGACAAGGTATGATTTAGTTGACTTGCGATCCATGATTCCCTATTCACGCTTCTTCACCCCATAGAAAGTCAAGCACACCAAGCTGTCGGATGGCTGCGAGTTGGCCATTACTGAGAAAAAGTACACCAGCGGCTTGGATGCGCAATTGCTGGACATGGCCTATCCTCCCATCATTCAGTCGGGAGGCAACTACAGTCTCAAATTCTCTGCCGCATCCGATAAAAATATTCTGCATTTCGGCGTAATTGTGTGCTCGTTGGGGGCCCGCTACAAGTCTTACTGCTCGAATATATCGCGCACCTTCTTGGTCAACCCCACTGAGGCCATGCAGGAGAATTATACATTTTTGGTAAGTGTGCAGGAGGAGATACTCAAGCTGCTAGTGCCCAACACCAAGCTGTGCGAGGTTTACGAGAAAACGTTGGCGTACGTGAAGAAAGAGAAGCCCGTAATGGTCGATAATCTAACCAAGAGTTTCGGGTTCGCCATGGGCTTGGAGTTCCGGGAGAACTCCATAGTGATTGGGCCCAAGTGTCAGGCGCTTATTAAGAAGAACATGGTCTTTAATCTCCACGTTGGCATCTCGAATCTAACGAATGCCGATGCGACCGACAAGGAGGGCAAGACCTATGCCCTTTTCATCGGCGACACCGTGCTGGTGGGCGAGCAATCGCCGGCCAGCGTAATGACCCCCTCCAAAAAGAAAATCAAGAACGTGGGGATCTTCATCAAGGACGACAGCGACGAGGAGGAGGAGGATGTGGATGACAAGAAGGCAACCCAGGAAGACAAGAGCACAGAGATTCTAGGACGAAGCAAGCGCAATGCTGTGATGGACTCGAAGCTGCGTAACGAGATAAATACAGAGGAAAAGCGCAAGGAGCATCAGCGCGAGCTGGCCCAGCAGCTAAACGAACGGGCCAAGGAGCGTCTAGCAAAGCAGGGCGATACCAAGGAGGCGGAGAAAGTGCGTAAGAACACTGTCTCATACAAGTCCATGAGTCAGATGCCACGCGAACCAGAAGTCAAGGAGCTCAAGCTGTATGTGGACAAGAAATACGAGACTGTCATTATGCCTGTCTTCGGCATCCAAGTACCGTTTCACATTTCCACTATCAAAAACATCTCACAGTCCGTAGAGGGCGAGTACA